>OX122882.1:48627366-50038759 GCA_944738645.1 Eristalinus sepulchralis
GGTATCGATGTCGAGGCCATATCCCCCTTGGGCGATGAAAGCAAAGATGATCAAGGTGACAGTTTGCAGTTGAAAAGTAACATACACAAGAAGATTGTGCGGCACCATCGCCAAAGGCGAGATATAAAGCTGCGTTTCTACAAAAATTGGTATCCTAAGTGGTGCGGAACAAAGAAAACGTATGCCCCCCCCCCACATGGCGAGTGATTGCGTAGAATAAATGTTAATTTTCCATTTAGAATACCACATGTTTTCTACAATAACGTCCCGGACGGCAATGCCAACGTGAGGAGACCCACCCCGCGTGTTATCCCGCCGACAATGGCAACGACAACCACCATCCCATCAATTGGTAATCGCATTGACGATGACGATAGCTGGAGAGTTTGGGCACAATCACCTATTACTGGTATGTGTGCAATGAAAGAATGATTTTGCGATTCTAAACGCAAGTGTTTTTCCGCAGAAAAGCCACGCAAAACCAAGAGGCCTCTCCCCCCAATTATCCATTCGGGCGACGAGGATTACACGTCGAACTCCGGTAAGTGATGCAACAGGCTTGAATTTATATTAGCTACATTCCCTCTATCCAATTTATAGCGAATGCCCCAATGACAACCACGTACCGGCCAGAGACAACCACTCGGCCAAGGCGCACAACAATGTTTCCAAGAACACCGTTTCAGCCAACAACCACAACCACACGGCCAGCTCCTGCTCCCCCGGCAGCCGCACCCTCAAGGCAATCGGCATTCAATTTGTGGAAGAAGGTTGAACGAACGCTAGATCCTGCACCGGCTGGCACGTCGCCATGCTTTTGGGCAGTGACAACCTGTTGCAACAAGAGGGCAGATATCCAACTGAAATGCTTCGAGTACTTGGGCTGCATAGGTGAATTTTGGGACGTGGACCCGTGCAGTGATGAATTCGTGAGAAGCGTCATTAACACTGTCAGAAGCAGTTTGGACAACTAACTTATATTTATTGTTTTACTTACGTAGCTATAAATGCCTGGTAGTCGATCGTAATCGTTTGTGTAGCCAGTCCGCCTTATAGGCGGCGGCTGTCAATGACAGATGCATTTATGTGTGTGTTGTGTGTTATTTCCCCCCTCCCCACAAATTTGCTTTATTAAAATATTTTTAACAAGGTAAACTGAAAATTTGTTCTTTTTATGATCAAAGGAACGGGGAAGTGAAATGGGAAAACTATACAAGAGTATGGGGGGGCAGTGTTTGTGGTCACAGGGCAAGGTTGCTGATCGCTCTCAACATGGTGGGATGCCAACAACGATCCCTGTCGATGCGCAAGCCAAGTTGACATGCAGCCTCCTAGTCGCGCCCCCTGGATAGCTATTACAACACCCGTTGTGAAGTGAACCAATGCATGCAGCGACTCCCTAGCGGTTATGCGCAGGGCTAACAACCCGCCCACAGAAAAACTAACTGTTACGAGAGAGCAAGCAGCCTCGGATCTACGGACGGATTTACAACGACGACACGGCGCGAAAAAGGACAACGATTTGCGAGTGTGCTCCTGGAATGTAAGAACACTCTACACTCCTGGAGCCGCCAAAAAACTGGAAATTACCCTCACGCAGTATAAGGCGGATATTACTGCGATCCAGGAAATACGCTGGGTAGGACATGGGATAGTGAAGAAGAACGAGTGCGACATATATTACAGCTGTCACAAAAGGTTGCACACATTTGGATGCGGATTCGTCGTAGGAAAACGGCTAAGGTCGAAGGATATCGACTTTAAACCAATAAGTGATTGCCTGGCTGTGATCTGCATCCAGGGCAGATTCAGCTTTATATGTGCACACGCCCCTACCGACGAGGCTGAAGACTCTGTCAAAGAGGACTATTACGACCTCTTGGACGGTGCCTACGGAGCCTGTCCGGAGTACGATGTAAAAATCGTACTTGGATACTTCAATGCCAAAATTGGTAAGGAAAACATCTTTGGCGAAGTGGTCGGAAAGCACAGTCTCCACGATACGACAACAGACAACGGCTTCCGACTCACTGACTTTGCGACAGGCCGTAATATGGTCGTAAGTAGCACAAGATTCCCTCACAAAAACATCCACACAGCAACCTGGCGATCTCCGGACGGTCGAACCACCAACCAAATCGACCATGTGCTTATTGACGGAAGACATGCGTCAAATAGCCTGGATGTAAGAACATTCAGGGGGGCAAACGTCGACTCTGACCATTTTCTCGTGGCAGCAAGATTCAGAGCTCGACTGTCCAATGTCAGAAAGCTGCACCAGCCAACAACGAGAAGATTTGACATTGGACGCCTGAGTGCACCGGAGATTGCCAGAGCCTACGAAGAGCGACTAAGTGAGAGACTCTCCGGTATGCCTACATCAAACACAAACGCCAACGATATGTGCTTGCATTGCCGCTCGGTCATCAAAGGGGTAGCGGAAGCTACCTTCGGCTATCTACCACCCCCGACAAGAAATCCGTGGTATGATGGCGAGTGTGAGCAGAAGAAACGTGCAACAGACCAGGCATACCAAGAAGCGGTGCAACGGAAAACAAGAGCAGTGCAAGAGGAGTACCGGGCTAGAAGACGGGAGGAGAAAAAGCTTTTACGCCTGAAGAAAAGGATACCGATATATCCCAGCTCAAGAATATCGAAGAGTCTAGGGACAAACATTAAATACGAGCCTTTTATAAAAAAGCCAAAAGCTTGGCTTCAGGCTTTAGGAAAGGCACCCAGGCTCTTCGAAATTGCGAGGGTAATCTAGTTACCGACCCGCAGGGAATAGTGGATGTGTTCAAGCAGCACTTTCAACAGCTGCTTAACGGGCCTAACCATTAGAGAGTGGTACGGAATCAGGAAATCCCAATTCCAGTCGATGAAATAGTCCTCCCACCTAGCTTTGAGGAAGTCGGCAACAGCTATTAAAAGGCTGAAGAACAGCAAAGCCGCAGGCTCAGATGGCTTACCATTGGAGCTCTTCAAGGCTGGTGGCAATGTTCTGGTAGGGAGCATGCACCAGATCATCTGCCGAATATGGGAAGACGAAAGCATGCCCGACGACTGGAATATCAGCTCCATATGCCCCATCCACAAAAAAGGCGAACCTACCTTGTGCAAAAACTACAGAGGTATATCCCTGCTCAACGTCGCTTACAAGATCCTATCCAGCGTACTGTGTGAACGATTTTAAAGCCGTATACGACAGCATTCATCGCAACGAACTTTTCGAGGCGATGGCGGAATTCGGGATCCCGGGAAAATTGATCCGGTTATGTCGCGCCACGCTAAAAAATACGCGATGCACCGTGCAGTTCGGCTCGAGGACATCTGAGCCGTTTGAAACCTGCACCGGATTTCAGCAAGGAGATGCGCTGTCGTGTGACTTCTTCCACTTGGTACTGAAGAAGATAGTGCGGCGGGCCAAGGTTAACACGGAAGACACTATCTTCTACAAAACAATCCAGCTGTTGGGATATGCGGACGACATCGATATCGTCGCGCGTTCCCAACGTGCCGTAGCGGAGGCTTTTGCGGCAATTGAAGAAGAGGCGAAACGAGCTGGTCTTAAGATCAACGAGGGGAAAACAAAGTATATGCTGTCGATTAAGAAACGTTCCGTCACACAACACCTAGGACAAAGTGTAAGAATCGACAATTATAGTTTTGAGGTAGTAAAGGAGTTTGTCTACCTCGGGGCAAACGTTAACTTCACAAATGACATCACAGTGGAGATCCGACGTAGAACCACCCTTGGCAATGGATGCTACTTCGGTTTGTCGAAACAACTGGGGTCAAAACTCCTGACTCGAAGGACCAACTTCTTGCTCTACAAGACCCTTATACTGTCAGTCCTGCTTTATGGAGCTGAAAGCTGGGCGATAAGCAAGTCTGCAGAGCTGATTCTTGGTGCCCTCGAAAAAAAAATTCTACGTTGGATATATGGTCCCGTCTGCGAGGAAGGTGAATGGAGGAGAAGACAGAACCGCGAACTCTACGAGCTGTACCAGGATGTGGATGTAGTCCGGAAGGCAAAAATCCGTCGACTATACTGGCTCGGCCACATCGAACGCATGGACATCAAGGCTCCAGCGAAGAGGGCCTTCGAATCTGAGCCTCCTGGTTCGAGAAGAAGAGGACGACCGAATCTCCGGTATAGAGACCAAGTCATCGCTGATGTAAGACAGCATTTCCTTGATGACTGGAAGCAGCGTGCCCAAGACCGTCAGCGATGGAAGGCAGCAATTGCTCATGCTCTGACCCTTCATGTGTCGCCGGCCTGATAAGTAAGTAAGTAAGTAAGTAAGTATGTATGTAAAATGTTTCCAAAATATGTAAGGAAACGTGCTAATAACGTCTATCTAGGAAACGGTTTCCTTTTTGGGTAGTTGAAACAGGCGCTAATTGCGTTGTGACGTTGCCACGATATTTTACAGTCAGCGACAAAAATGCATGCACAGCTACCCTGAAAAATTTCATCATTGAGTATTAAATTTACCGGTAGCCCGTAGGCCGTGTTCTGAGGTAAACTATATTTCATTTAACAAAATAGTAAAGATGAAAATATTATTTAATTCAATTAGAAAATAAAAGGGTACACTCAGTCTTTTGTTGGTGTTTCAATGATTGAAAAAGCCGGTGGCTCAATGAAGACAGAAGAACCAGAAGAACCTACGAGACTGGTCTATGTGATCCTCCATTCCATGTTGAATGACTCTGAGACATAAATGTCTTCAAAGAAAAACGTTCAATGGTTTCAAAACACATAATCGTGGCGGCCATTTAATGCCTCACGCGCTAAAGTCATTTTTTGTTGACTGTGTGACAAGTTGGGGCCATCCTTTTGGCAGTACCTATCAATTTCTGGCCACAAGAATCTCCCGATAGCGAACGTACATCGCTTCAAATGGTCCATCTTCTCCTCTTCTTTAGTCAGCTTGATCCAGTATGGGTGTAAACTCAGATCCTGAGTGATGCCCAATTCTTGATTTCGATCATTTACTACGGAGTCCTAATAGGCAACAATATTTTCGACAATTCGTTCTCGCTGACGGATGAAGAATCCCTTGGTCTCTTTGAGAGAAAAGTTCTGCCTGCGATTTTTGGTTCTGTTTGCGTTGATGGCATCTGGAGGAGAAGATTTAACGACAGTCTCTATGGGCTGTACAGCGACATGCGCCCACAGATACAACGCTTAAGATGGCTAGGCCATTTAGAACGTATGGGCACCACTATTTCTGACCGAAAAGTTTTCGAATCTGAAACATTGGGATAACGCAACAGATTACGGCCCAGTAAAAGGTGGCGCACACAAGTGGAGAAGGACCTGAACCAACTTGCAGTGCGCAATTGGAGACGGTAAAAGATCGTGCTGGCTGGAGAGGCATGTTGGTTGAGGCCCAGGTCCCCCCCGGTCTGCTCCGCCACAAGACGAAGAAGTTCTCGCTGACACGGCAACCTCACACAATGAATACGTAGACTCAAATTTTGGCAGTTGATCTCGACTTAGATGTGAATTTTTTCTTCATTTTTGTTTGTTTTCTCACATGACCAGAGGAACGATATATCGTCAATGGGTCCTGAATATTTTAATAAATCGATGTCAGTCAGAAATTGTGCCATCATCAGGTGCCCCTAAAACAATTAGCTCAAATGACACTTTGACAAAAACAGTTCTCCATCGTCACAATCTGACAAGTTTGGTAGGAATGCCAAAACAAGAAAACAAGACATGGCACTGTATAGCTTGTCTCTATGCTCACTGTCATATGCGGCCTTGAAATCGACGAATAGATGGTAAGTGATGATAGTTGGCGCAGTCGAAGGGGTCTCCTTTCTTGTGGACCGGACAAACGACGCTGAGACTCCACTCTTAGGGTATGCTTTCCTCCGACCATATCTTACAGACGCGCTGATGCATGCACCCAACCAGCTCATCCCCAGAAGCTTTGAACAGCTCTGCAGATAGTCCATCCGCGCCAGCAGCTTTGTTCGACTTCAGTCTCGATATTGCTATCTTGACCTCGTCAAAGTTGGGGGAACGGAATTCTTGTCCATCGTCGTCCCAATTGAGTGGAACATTCTGCCTAACAGCGGGATTTGTGTCGTCATCGCGGAGTCTGCAGAAATGATTCTTCCAAATTCTCAGCACCGACTGCAACTCTACCACCAGTCGTCCATTTTGGTCAATGTCAAAAAAGGATTTAGACGCGCTGTCATGCGACTTCTTTAACATCATTCTTGAGGGAATCGTGCGTAACTTACACGTCAACATAGGAGGCACAATCCTCCACAAGTCCGTTCAACTGCTGTCTTATGCGGATAACATTGACGTGATCGGCCGAACTTAGTGAGCCGTCAATGAAGCGTTTGCTGGCATCGAAGCGGAAGCGGCTTAAGTGGGACTGGTGGTAAACGAGGCAAAACGAAGTATATGCTGTCATCGAAGAAGGATGCAGAACGTCGACGTGTCGGACAGAGCGTCACTATGGGCAGCAGACATTTCGAGGTAGTCAATCGTCTATCTCGGCTCCGCGATGAATAAGGATAACAACATCAGTAGCGAAATCAAACGCAGAATCACTTTTGCCAATCACTGTTTCTTTCGGCTCAAAAGGCAATTGAGTAATAAAGCCCTCTCCCGAACGACCAAAGTGCTTTACGGTGCAGAAACCTGGATGCTACTAAAAGCGGATGAGGAAGCCCATGGTCTCTTCAAGAGGAAAGTTCTGCGTTCGATTTTTGGTCCTGTTTGCGTTAATGGCATCTGGAGGAGAAGATTCAACCCAAAAATTACAAAAAAAATATACAAAAAAATTAAAAACTAAACCAAAAAAAAGGTGCATCACGGCGTATTAGATATATATGTAAAGCATATAAATAACACATACGCCCTGGTGCACGCGTCCGTATAGTTTACGGACATAGTTAAGTTTAATATAAGTAGACTTAAGTTTTAGGTTAGTTTAAATTGTATATAGCTATAAGTTTTAGTTTAGTTTTAGCTAGTGTAGTTTTAGGATGTAGTCATTAAAGTAGGTTAAGAAGTAAAGATAATTTTGAATTTCAAGTTTTAAAAAAAATTTTCTTGAAGGATTTAAAAAAAAAACGTGTAATTAGTTTTTAAGCTAAGAATTATAAATAAAAGAGGCCGAAAGGCAAAAAGAAAAATACACTGGATTAGCTTAGAGTACTCCGAAGAGTCAGTAGGTTAGAATTAAGATCGGTAGATTGTATCTGTAAGCTAGTTTTAAGTATTTTTGTCTAGCACGTAAGAAAAATGAATTCAATAAAAATGCAATGAAATCGAAATCGAAATCGAGAAGATTCAACCACGAACTGTATGGGCTGTACGGCGGCTTAAGCCTAGTCAAGCGTCTACGGATACAACGCTTAGGTCCACCCCGGACTGTAGCGCCATCCGAAGAAGAAGAAGAAGGTAAACGAAGGAAAGGCATAGTAAATTTGTGTGGGTTTCCGTTCTGTTGTCTCACGAGTAGAAGGGACCTACAGTCTTTTGCCGCCTCCGAACGGCGAGATATGAGAAACTTTTCATAGACAATTGATACTCATTGAGTGCCAGCAGCTCGAAAGAGTTGGTGCCGTGAAAAAATGCGATGTGTCCCTCCCAGGAATCGAATCTAGACCTTTTGGGTGTGGGTGGATGCACTTTCCCACTACACCACGGAGACCACAGAAAGTCGTACTGTGGGTCGTTATTAAGCTTCCGGTGAAACTTGGGCAAAACTTGAGCTTTGTGAAGACACCCTCTGCGACGCCTGTGGTGAAGACACTTTAGAGCACTTTCTCTGTCAATGTCCCGCCTTTGCTCGCATCAGGTGGCGGCTGTTTGTCGGAAAACCAGAAAACTACAGTAAACGAACATTTCTGTACAATAGACCAGATTTTGAGTCTGAGCGCTCCATTGCAGTGTATCCCAACTTCCAACAACCAAAAAAACAAGAAATAAGCTTGCGGGGTTTAAGATATTTCATACGCAGACAGCTTATCACCGTTTCCATGACCTTAGAAAGGAGGGACGAAAATATTTAGATGAAAGAAGCTGAGTGATAAAGGTTCGTCCTTTTAAGGAGCAGGTTCGGCAAATACTGTTTTTCATTTATCTGGGAAGTGGCCTAAAACGTACGAAGGCTTACACAGTGGTTTTACAAACGTAGGAGAACACCTCTTCAGAAGAACAGAGACTATGCCATCCGGCCTAGCGGTTTGCCGCAAGGTAATATCTTTTAGAACAACAACTGTATGAGTGTGAAAGTGGATTTGGCCCATGGAAACAAGGTAACAATCTGATAGCGAAGAGCTGACTGGACATTCGCTTGATCAAAAGAGTAAACAACTGGAATGCAATTCTTGCGTTGAGGTGAAATTATTTATGTTTCTACAAATGACCATACCTAGAGCATTGGAAGACACCAGTAGTGCAACCACCCCTCATAAGGTACAAGGATTCCTCTTTTCCGGTCGGTAGGTCTCGGTTTTCGGAAATACCAAACAATCAATTTGAATTTAGGGTGGCACATGACGTTGGCTTCGTACATACAGGGGACCAAGGCTTAAACCCAGTGCACCGGGGCCTGCCTTGTTGACTTGAAAAAGGCATTCGAGACCATTTGGCTAGCAGGCCTCAGCAGCAAGTCACTGCCAAACACGATCTACAACATGATAAGAGGTGGAACATTTTTTCTTAAAGGTGGCAACAAGGTTTCTACCCATGTTTTCAAAATATAAAATGGTCTCCAGCAGGATGCGGTAAACTCAATAATTCTTTTTACTATCCTAGCCAGTGATCTGATTGGCTCCATGCACGATGAAGACTTGGTCGCGTACGCAATAGCGCCAACGATTGACGTCATCATATAACCTCGCAATGCGACTTCGAAAATATCCGACTGGAAGTTAAAAATCAACTAGCAAACGTGTGAAACCATCCTCTTCCGGACTCCTTAATGCAGGTCTCTGATACCCTCTCTGCCGACATACTTGTGAGGGCCATTGTAATATATGTTTTAGGTTTACATTGTGTTGGAGGTTGGAAAACACTGCAATGGAGCGCTCAGACTCAAAAACTGGTCCATTGTACTATCACGCAGTAATCTTCATTTAGTGTAGTTTACTGGTTTTCCGAAAACAGACCAGCAGGCGCTTCTGGGATAAAGAGCTTAAGAGCCAAACAGTCGCCACCTGATGCAAGCAAAGGCGGGACATTGACAGAGAAAATGCTCTAAAGGGTCTTCACCACAGGCGTAGCAGAGGGTGTCTTCACAAAGCCCAAGTTGTGCCCAAGTTTCACCGGAAGCTTATTAATGACCCACAGTACGACTTTCTGTCGTCTCCGTGGTGTAGTGGGAAAGTGCATCCACCCACACACAAATGGTGTAGATTCGATTCCTGGACGGGACACATCGGATTTTTTCACGGGACCACCGCTTTCGAGTTGCTGACAACACTCAAATGGTGTCCATTGTATATGAAAAGCTTCACAAATCTCGCCGTTCGGAGTCGGCAAAAAACTGTAGGATCCTTCCTCTCGTGAGAGAGCAGTAGCACGCACGACACAAGTAGTTGTAATAGGAGCTGGGTCCTGGTCCCTTGTGGGCTGCAGTGCCACTCAATTATTATAAGTACGGCTTCCGCACTCATCTCACCGAAAATTGAAACCAATCTTTGCACAATGTAGGAGAAAGCAGGTTTGTTGTGCTTCATATTTCAAAGGCATTTGACAGAGACCGGTTACAGACTCTCTTATCAAAAATGTCCCCTCATTTCACCAGCAGGCACTTCTGTGACAAAGAGCATAAGTTTTCAGCTCTCACCACTGCGACTACGAACAGCCATCACCTGATATGAGCAAAGGCGGAACATTGACAGAGAAAGTGCTCTAAAGTGTTTTCACCTTCTCCACAGGCACGAAAAGGGTGTCTTTACTACGCCCAAGTAGATTTAGGTGCTTAGCGGAGGTGAAGTGTCACAAGTTTTATGCACTCTTTTCTGTCTAGAGATAACAGAAAAGCCGCGGATTTCTTGCTGACGTTCGGGGCAATGCACTTGGTCAGCCTGCATCCTGGAGAGACATGTCATCTCTGGTTCTGCTGTAGGGAGACCCAATCGTCGACGAAAGCCCTAACCAAGGAAGCGGTTAGTCCCAATTTGGGTTCGAGCCCTATGAATGCCTCTTTAGAAACTTGCCTATCTAGTTCATCAGCATGGGAGGGCTTGCATTCCAGGACTATTCTGGAAGTGGTTAAAGGATTGAGTAAGGCCTTGCTGCACAGCTTGGCTGTTGCTGCAGACGCAGATACTTTTTCCCTTCCACCTATTCTTCACAATATACATAGTTGGTGTCCATTAGGATCGCAAAAGTTTCAGTCTGGAAGGTCGATGCGAAATTTCCTGAAGAGGTGCAAAGTCTAAAGTTGTCGTCTTCCACGAAAGCCCCGACCCCAGATCCCTCTGTCATCTTAGAGCCGTCCGTGAAAATCCGACTACAATTCCTTCCCGGTTCAGTTTTTGACCAGAATAAATACTAGACGGAAAGTCGACTTTTTATAAGCGACGCAGCTGGGTCGTTGATGACCCTGCATCAGACGGCATGTCCATGAGACTTCTGTCATAGGAGATGCGGTGCGCGAGGTCATCAAAACTCCATTGCGAGTTGAACCAAAGATCATTCCTTTTTAGTCGGAAGATGGTCTTGATTGTACTGATCATGAAGTGGATGTCAAGGGGAGGGAGGTGCAGCAATGCATCAAGAGCAGAGCCATGCATGCTGGGGAAGGCCCTGTACAGCCGAGACAGACCGTTCTTTGAAAGTTTGTAAAAGAAGCAGTCACGTATTTTCGCAAAAGTGTGTTCCATCAAACGACTGATGCATAGGAGTGAAGTGGTCTTATCATTGTCGAATGGATCCACACAGATCTATTTGGTGGTAGGGCCCAGGTTTAGATAAAAGGTTAAAGGTTTTAGTCTCAATGTGTTTTTTCCAAAGAAGTTTTTTTTTCCTAGATCTGGATCACCTATGGAGGTATTTAGCTTCATAGGAAAATTGAATGCTGACACCTTTCGACGATATTCTGAGCATTAGCATCGCAGCAGATGACTAGAATCTACTCTACGAGTTCCGCTACCCCCTTTGATGGGTCTGGAAGGACGGAATAGTGGGGGAAGTAGGCTGAAGGAACAACAACGTTGTGCCCCTCTCCATTTGACTTATAATTGATGACCGCAGGTCTTGTCCACAAAATTGTTCAAGCTTGTGTGCTGGGAGAATGTTCGGCACATTAAGGTAAGTTCTCGGTCTTTCTGATCGCTCGTCGTAGAAGAAGCGAGAGAAACTCCGGAGGCCACCAAGACCACAGATGCTTTTTTGCCACACCCGTGGTTCTTAGATAGTGAGGTATTGTCTTCACCATGGAAACCCTGCTACTTAGGATTGCAGAAGCATCCTTAGAATGATGAAGGTTGATCTGGGAAATCAATGGCATTGTGAATTACAGTGGTTTACTGGTTTACATAGGGTATGGTCTATTCAGCTCTACGTAAGATGTTGGATCTCTGCTGTACCCAGCAACTCTTCCTTCGTTATCCATTCCGGCCACAAAAACCTTCAGGTTTCGTCTTTAGCCATTTTAAAGTCTCAGTTTAGTTTAGTTTAAAAGGCATTTCTTTTTATTTTTTTAAAACTAGGTACAAAACGCTTAACCTAGGTACGACAGAAATGAAATCTTACTGGCTCGATGCGGGAGCTCTAAGCTAAACTATTGACATATTTGTTTTTGCCTTTTGGTGTCATTGCTAATTATTTTTGTTTAAATTAATAAAAACTATTAACTATTATTTTAAAAGTAAGAAAAAGTTTTTTTTTTTTTTGAAGAACTTACCTATCTATTGAAGTTTCTACAAAAATATCTTAGTCTACCTTAATATATCCTTTTCGAACTTTAATATACTTACGTTTTTATATTTAATCTTAATTACTAAATTCACCTAACTGATACTAAATGTGAGTTGGCCATGGGGCTATCCTACCAGGCTGACGACAGCTGGTGTTCCTGGTGTGGCTCTTACCACCAGTAGAACCCCCGGTCCTTATTCGTGTCCATCCTATCACGAATGGAGATCTATGTGCTGAACCGGAGAGCATCCCGACTAACTCTTACGGCGTCGTACAACAGTCACCTGTCCATTATCCTTTTCACCACGTGGTAGATAATGGACATGCCTCCGCATCCTGGATCAGTCCAATGCGGTCAAGATAAAAGAACGCTTCCGGTGGAATAAAACCACCACTCGTGGTACTCGTCATTTGGGTAGAAGGCCTCAAATATGAGATCATTCTCAGAGGTCATGGCTCGTGCAACATGCCTCCGAATCAGCTTAATAATAAAATTATCAACCCTATTCACGTTTGCTTCGTTATACAAGACCTCATTAGGATAGAACTTCTTGCAGTCAGATTCCGGGGTTCTGTACTTCTTGAGACATGCGCGAAAACATTGTCTCTCGAAGACCCTCATCTTTTCCATTTGGGAAGGACTGACATTGAACCACACAGGACAACCATACACCATGATTGGCCGGATGAGGGCCGTGTAACAGAGTCGCTTCACTTTGGCGTCAAGTTGGCTGCTGTAAAACAACCCCCTTGCCATAGCGAAGCCTTTCTTAGCTTTCGTCAGAGCTGTATCTATATGGATACCTCCATACAGATACTGATCCAACATAATGCCAAGATATCGCACTACACTCTTCAGGGCTAGTTGCTGACCCCGTGGGTCCAATATGCAAAACTTGTGCCAATTTTTTTTCGTATCTCTTGATTCCCTGTATAACGGAGTCCGGAAGAGGATTGTTTCACACTTCTGGAAGTTGATTTTCCACTTCCAGTCGTCGCAAAATTGCTGGACTTTTTCGAAGTCACGTTGCAGAAGGGTGTTAATGACCTCTATCTTTGGTGCCGTCCGGTATGCGACCCAATCGTCGGCGAACGCAATCAAGTTGTGCATGGAGCCAAGTTGTGCATGGAGCCAATCAGTTCGCTGGTGAAAATAGTAAAAAGGATTGGCGAGTTCACTGCACCCTGTTGGAGCCCATTTTTTATTTGGAAAACGTTGGTGGAAACTTTGTTGCCACTTTTGTCAACAAAACTCATACCCGTTACCATGTTATAGATCGTGTAAAGCAGCGGTTTGCTTATACCCATCCTCGTCAACTTTAGGAAGAGGCCTTCTAACCATACGGTGTCGAATGCCTTTTCCAAGTCAACGAGACAGGCCCCGGTGCACTGGGTCTTGTGGTTGTTCCATTGAATATCCGAAACCAGTTTTGACGCGGCATGTACAGTATCATGCCTCGCCCTAAATCCAAACTGGTTGTTCGGTACAATTTTGTTGTCCTCAGTCCACTGTTGACAACCTTCTCGAAAACTTGCTTATGCAGGGGAGGAGACTTATCGACCGAAGATTTTTTGGAAGTGAGGAATCTTTGTCCCTTTTGGGGATGGGTTGCACTACCGCCGTCTTCCAATGCTCTGGGTAATGTACATTGTTAAACAGGATTGTGTATATCTCTACCGCCACGTCAGAGAGATGACGCAATACTATATTTGGTATCCCGTCGATGCCAGTTGACTTTTTGTTCTTCAAACCGTTGAAGATGTATTTGAGTTCTTCCTTCGAAATGAGTATAGCATTGGAGCCATGTTGGGCGACGGCATTGCTTGCCTGATTTCCGTCATTGAAACTGGTAAAACCAGGATTCTCAGAACGCCACTGCTGTATTTCATTTCTAAATTTTAAAGTCTCAGATCCGTATAACATGAACAATCAAGCATTACAGATTCTGCAGGGAAAGGCGTACAAAATGGTGTTTACAAGCTACCCAAATTTCCTTTTATCAACTTTGCAGCCATTAAATGTTTGACCATCGAGGTCAAACATCAGCATCCAATGTTTGTCCACCTGGTGTGTTCAAGAATTGCACATTTTGCTTAACCACCGTCGTCTTGACCAATTATGTCCTTTAGACAACTCAGACAAAAAGGTTTCGATGTTCCGACGGTAGATTAAATTGAGTATAAATCAAAAATCCAGCCAGTCACAGTCAAGGATACAAGTGAAAAGTAGTGAAAAGAAAAAAACCTAATTTAACAGCGATTTCGTCTGTATCTTGGCATTTCTACTTGCCACCGTTTGACCAGTGGAGTAAAATGAAATATTCCCTCGCCTCTACGGCAGCTTCCCTCGTGTTAAACAAAAGAGATATCCTCTGTCAAATGATTCCACATAAAACGTCCCCCAATTAAATCCATATCCGAACAGAAAGGCCTTGACTATATGCTCGGAGAAGGAACGTTTATCACAACAGAAATTATTTAATTGCCACGTAGGGATACTCGCACGAATGTCAAATACCAGATGTGTCGGTAAGACTAATCTAAGGACTCGAATCCAGGACGAGAATGCAGACAGACACCTTCAAGTGCAAAATTGGTGCCTGTCATACGGCCACCATCAAGGTTATGAGTGCAAACTGAAATTTGCTGTGAAAAGCAATAGGCAGATAGAATCCCAGTTCTTTCCCCAATTTGAGCTTTTCACCACGAAACGTGCGCATGATTGTGCGTGGCGGTGAAGTATGACAAGCTGTTGCTGGTGACGTTGTAGGATTGTCGATGGAGATGGACGGATTTTCTTTTCAAATATTTGTGTTGCAAGGAGGTGTGACTTGCGAACCGCACAGATTAGCACTTGTCCGATTCTTATGGGAGTCAAGATGGCATTTAGTTTATGTTGGATGTTTTTTTGAGTGCTGCACGTATGTACTTGGACTCAAAAAACAATTTGTTTAAGGGAAGCATAGTCACAGTAACTGTAGATAGCTCTGGGTGTTCAGGAACTTTTCAAATTCGCCCATGTTGCAGTTCCTTCAGTCTGAGAAGGGTCGAAAATCATTCGAAACGTTGCTACATGTATGAACGTAAATATAATACAAAAATGAAACGAAAGAAAAAGATACAATGATACAATGATTTTCAGGACGTCGAACCGCAGGACAATTTTCCATTTCCAATCCCCTTTCCAAGTTCTTGTCGAAGTTCTTATTCAATCTCTTACCCAAGTTCCTGTCCAATTCCTTGTCTTATTCCCTTTCCACGAACCTGTTCGAATACCTGTCCAATTCCTTGTCCAATTCCCTAGCCAACGTCATTATGCAATAACTTCTCCAAGTCGTTGTCGATAATGCTGCCCAAATCCTTGTCCTAGCCCCTGCTCAAATTCTGGTTCAATTCTTTGTCTAAGTCCCTTCCTAACTCACATCATCACATCAGTTCCACCATTTAAGTCCTTGTTAAAATTTCCATGACCAGATTGAAGTTCCGTTTCATTTCAAAGTCTTGTCGCCGTCATAAATGTCATTACTACCAGTAGTCCTAAAGCACTTAATGGGGCAAGGAGAATGGTCCACCAAATCCACCCTTGAGATTGAACCAGTCCGTCTCAGTTCATCGGCCATTTTATTTCCACTAATGCCGAAATATGAAGGTTTAGGCCTGTTAACTCCCATATGCCGACTTTGAGTTATGGGATGGGATTTCTAGAGATTATTCCCAGGTCAGGAAGGTTCGTTTGTTGCACACTTTGCGTGACTCTCTGCTTGAATTACACTGAACTAGTAAGTTAGAAGATTCCCACTCTCGTGCCGTCATCTGTCTACGATCCATCGGAGAAGACTTGAGGCCAACTTTTTCCAAATCCTATCTGTCTGGTATAACATTTTTGGTGGCCCTGTCGAAGTTCAACTTAGACTTTTCATAGTCCGTCACAGACCCTGCATTCTGTTACCCTAACTATTGAAGATCCTGTCCATGGTTATGTTTGTTTCTGTTTCACCCTCTCGTTCATAGTAGTCCGATTCTCATCCGTTAGGGGCGACGTCGACGGCGAAGACTGTGAGAACGAAATTGGGTTACTTTTGACAGGACTCCCAATATTCAAAGGATGCCAGACAATGGTTAGGAAAATCAAAACTCTAACCAAAGATTGAATTCTTCTTCTTTGGCGCTACATTCTTGAGTGGACCTGGGCCTCAGCCAACATGCCTCTCCAGCCAGCACGATCGTTCGCCAGCTGCCTCCAGTTTCGCACTCCAAGTTGGTTGAGGTCCTTCTCCACTTGTGTGCGCCACCTCCGCCGCCTTCTGTTGCGTTGTCCCAATGGCTGGATTCGATGACAGGCCGGAGCAGTCATGTTCATACGCTCTTCATGACCTAGCCATCTTCAGCGTTGTGTCCGAAGACGCTTGACCAGGCGCATGCAGCCAGACAATCCCATAAAGTTCGTCGTGGAATCTTCTCCTTCAGACTCCATCAATCACACACAGAACTGTCTCTCTCTTTCATTAAAAGGCTAAGGACCAAATTTTGACTCTTTGAGCAGTTTTATGATAACTCTCACAGCCATGATTTGAACATATAATGATCGCGAACTGCTCGAGTACCCGAACAGACCTACTGCTGTACCCATGGATAATTAGATAAAATGTCCATGAATTGTTTGAGCACTCTTGTCGTTACGGCGGAAGGATCTACTTGTCTGCAGTCAATGTTCACCCCGTCCCATCAACTGGTTGAGGCATAAGTCTCCCAGGGAAGTGCTTGTTTTCACAATTTCTCAGCACCCCCCAATTTGAAGAACCTTGCACATGTCAGAATCCTTGACACTCCCCCTGAAAACATTCACAGTCATAAACAAGACGGGATCATAGTTCAAACGAAGTTGCTCAAAACTGTCAATATCCCTAGTGCTTTAAATGGAATTTCACTCAATATCTCCACCAAGAAAAAAAAAAGTTATTTTTCTGTCATTTCACGTAAAGGACATAAATTTGATTATCTCTCTTGCTTCTCTTCTGTCGCTTACAATTCTCTGTGGCAGCACAAACACACGCCAATGTTCCATGAAGACATCACACACAACTATCTGCTCGCAAGTTCCACCGTGGTTCTGAGTGTGCGTGTGTGTGTGGGGGGGGGAGGGGGGGGGGGGGTCGGATGGAGAGAGAAATTGTAATTCCTCAGCATCAGGATTCCCAATCAGCACAAAACGTTGATCCCTGTTGCTACGGTCGACGTCGTCTCCAGTGCCAAGGGACGAACACGAGCGGCTGCATATATTTTGTATCTGAGGGACTTGATTATCACAGGAGCGTCTGACTTTTGCGAATTCCGGTAGCCTGGAGTGGTTGTGTCTTTAACGTGCCAGAACAACCGACTCGGTCGCTGCTATGTGGTGTGTGCGCGATGTGTACATGGCCAACCAAAAGGGCTCCCACTCCACACCCACAGCAGCCTCCATCAAAAAGAAATTCCAGAGAATCTCCAGGATCTGTCTGTACGCTTGTGTGTAGTACGTCCGTACTGATGGCATTTGGTATCTGCTGCCATGAAAAATAATTTGCTCGTCCCCGTCCCTTCGCACTTCCATTTCCCCAGCGCCGAACATCGCAAATTAGTTTTCAAAGACATTTCAGCGGAACACGGCCCATGCTAAGCCCTTGCCTCTCTGTCTATGGGAAATTATTTCGTTTTTATTCATTCCCTTCGTCGTCCCTTTTGTCATCCCTTCTTGTCCGGGTAATGTGCACCTGTTGAACCAACCACTCATCAGGCAACTGGTGGTAGCGACCGATAACGACGGGAGTCGATGAATGCCAGGGACGTCGCAATGGCTTAGTGGAGGAAAGTTTTGAAGCTCTGGTGGGTTTTGACTGAAGTCGCGGCGGTGGCGGCAGCGGCGAACCGCGGACGGTCGATGTGCAAACACGTGCAAACACATGTACGAGTGCGAGGATAGCTTTTCCACCGGAGGGGGGTTAGGCTTTCTGAGGGTTGGCTTTGTTTAGTATTCCCTCAGTGAGTGTGGCAATGGATTTGACTTTGAGAATATCATATATTGTCTTGATGTGTGGAGGGGGATGGGCGAGGTAGGCTGATTAAGATTCAAGGGTTCTTAGCGGTCATCCTCGAAGCTGAGCAAATGAAGCAATTTCCCCTTTCTCGCTCACAACCCTTGAGTGGGTGGGGGTGGACCGTTCGATATTGGGGCCCTCGATAAGTGTTGTTTGCCTGGAGTGCCTGAGACACGTTTCACTTGTGATTGGGGGAGCTTCCGACAGTTTTCCAAGGTTACACTCATTAAGGATAATGATGCATCTCGACAGCATAATAGCAGGATTCTCTCGTGCTTATTGTGTGTGGTAAGTTCCCGAGGGAGCGAACTTTGGATTTATTTCATGAAGCTTAATATTTGCTGCTGTCTGCCGAGTCTGCTTTAATTGCTGCAAGTACACGAGCTATTTAAAATTGACAAAACGGAATTCAGAAGATATTGAATTCCACACTCCGCTAGAGTCCGTTCCAATGCTAGTCCACGCGGATGGCATTGAAAACAGCGAACCTTTCTCTTTCACTGAAGTGGAGTCTGACAAAATTGGCCGCACTATCGGTCGGAAGGCAAACGATTTATTCCATTAAGGAAGCTCGATGTCTTGTAAAGCGTGTCAAAATAGGCAGCCAACACTTTAAGATAAGCGTGGCTAGATCGTGTACTGATCTCTGTTCAAGATCCTTCCGATTACATCTCAGAATAGACGACGTTATAGTCAGTTTTACAGCGATTCTTACCAATTACTTCTTCTTCAAGCTCAAGATGGCTGTGTGTATAGGAGGCACCAGGTAACAATTTCCCAGGTAACAATTTCATCGTCCAAAGAAAGGGGATGGGAGACAGTCCTTTGTCTTTTTTTCGTTGATGGCATCGGGAAAAGGACATTCTTCGAGAACACAGTGTCCTTGAGGACACAAGCTTGCTACCTTCTCCTCACATTTCTGCGTAAAAGAGCCTTGCGTTCTTACAGAGTTTACAGTTTCTTTGAAAAATTTGACGAAGCCGTCTCCGAACAGTGAAGCCTTTTATTGACACTATGCATACAATCAGCAACTCTAGTCGATTACAGAAATCCGTACAGGAAAGACGTACATCGACTTACGTGCGTGGTTGCCTAGACAACCAAATAAACAAACAAAAAAATATTTGAAAAAGAAAATCGAAAATTAAAATTCAAGCAAATTGAAAAAAAAACAATCAATTTAAATAAAAAAACAGTTTTGAAATGGATGAAGAGCTGCTTTCGAGTGACAACTCGGAAAGCAACAAAGACATAAGCAAGAAGAGAAGAAAGAAAATGAAGCCGCAGGCGCAGTTTAAGAGACGGCTGCGTAATATGGAGTCTGTTAAAAAAACAGAAAACAACGACGTTGTGACGTACAGCGGAAGTGGGAATACTTTTGCGAAACTCGCTTCGTCTAACGAAATTGCTGCAGCTGAAAAAGAGCTGGAAGAAAAAATTCAACAAAAAAATGAGCTGGAGGAGTTTATTAAGGCCCTCCAGCAAAAGCTCGAAACAAAACGGGCTCACAACCAGCAACAACAAAAACAGCAGCAAGAACAACAGCAGTTACAGACACAGCAGCAGCAGCAAAAACAACAGCAAGAACAACAGCAACAGCAACAACAGCAGAAGCAGCAACAACAACAACAACAACAGCAGCAACAACAACAGCAGCACCAGAAACACCAGCAGCAGCAGAAGCAGCAGCAACCGGAGAAGCAGCAGCAGCAAAAACAACAGCAGCAACAGAAAACTAATAGGAAACAAAGGGTGCCGCCGATAAACATCAGCGGAATGGAAACCGCGGACACCATTCAGGTATGTGAGTTGTCTGTGGGGGACGATTTTTTTATTAAAAATAAAGGTAATGAGAAGCAAGCTGTCCACTGCTTAACAGAGGGCAGCTTTAAAAAAGTTAAAACTTCGTTGACGACAGCTGGGGTGGAGTTTACCACTTTCACCCTAAAAAGCGAGAAGGTCCATACGGTCCTTCTCAAGGGCTTAGCTGCTGCAACTGAACCGGAGAGTGTCATGAAGGCTCTTCAAAAATTGAAGGTAGAGGGCGTGGAGTTTATGGCGGTTCGTCGCTTCTCCACTGTCCGATCCAGAACGCCGCCTGTGCGCATGCTTCCCCTCTTCCTGGTCCAGGTCTCTCCGGGGAGCAAAATTGAATGTCTGAGGAGCATTAAGCTCCTCAACAAACAGGAGGTCTCCTGGGAGAGGCTCAGGAGGACGAAACAGATGCTTCTCTGCGCAAGGTGTCAGACCTTTGGCCATGCCGCGGCGAACTGCAACAAGCAGCCTCGTTGCGGCAAATGCGCAGAGAGGCATCTGTCTGCGCAGTGTCCCCTTGGAGAGGGGAGAGTTGAAGACAGGGCGCGATTAAAATGCGTGCACTGTGGTGCAGGTGGACATCCCTCAAGCTACAGGGGCTGTCCAAAGGTCAAGCAACTCCATAGAGAGTTGCTTAAGAAAGACATAAAAAAAACAACAAAAGTGGCGGATTCAAGGCCGGTGCCGAGAATTCCAGCCACAACTGTTACGCCGGTGGTTTCCTACGCCAATATGGTGTCAGTTAGGCGACCGGCACAACAGACATTGCCGGCAGTAACGTCGGCACAAGTAGGGGCCCCAAATATGGGAATTCCCGAATTGTTCAAACTTGTGTCGACAATGATGGCCAAGATTGAGCGATTTGAAGATCGTTTGGTGCGAATGGAGCGAGTCCTTTCGTCAAGACCCGGTGGGTCGAGTACGTGTCCATAAAAATGGATACGCCAGCTGCTGGAGACCTCTCGATCCTGGCGGTGAATGTAAATTCACTCGTCAGGATCGAGAGAAGGTTGACTTTGCTTCACCTTTTGGAGTCTCATAAGCCTGATGTGTTGATGGTTAGCGAAACCAAGCTAAACCGGAAGCACGTACTCAGGTACAAAGACTACACAGTCATTAGAAGAGACCGCCCCCGTTCCACACAAGCGGGCGGGGTCGCTCTCTTCATTAAAAAAGGCTTACGCCATAAAGTCGTGTATTGCGGTGAAGTGCGAACCTTCGGTGTACTGGAGGCTTCGATTGCGTGCATTTCTCTCCAAGGTGGAAAGAAACTGTACGTAGTCGCGGTCTATGCATCAGATGCACCTCAGTCTGCAAATTTCATCCCAGAGCTCGAGACTCTCTTCCGAAAGCTTCGGCTTTGCTCGGAGGAGAATTATTTTGCCATCGCCGGAGATTTGAACGCGAGGCACATGGAATGGGGCAATTCGATACCAAATCCGAGGGGAAATTCACTCTTTGAGTGGATGACGCGGCACTCTATTGAGTTCAAGCTGAATTTGCTTGCAACCGATAGACCGTCGTTTCCCAGAAGCGGGTCTTATTTGGATCTCCTGCTAATAGATAGACGACTGACGTTACGAGACGTAGACTCTCGCACTAGGAATTGTATGAAAACGGTGGAGTACGACAGTGACCACTGTGGTCTTGCCGCGGTTATTCAATTCCCGAACGAGCTGGTGGAGCTTGAAGAATTCGCCGAGACGCACCCTTTCGATTATCGAAGGGCTCGTTGGCCGCGTTGCTCTAGGGTCCTATCCAGGGAACTACGTTCGAGCGAGATAGCGAGATAACACCACCTTCGGACAGAAACCTGACGAACGAAGAGGTTGACAGGTACCTCATACAAGTCCACAACACAATTCAACGAACCATGGACAGGACGCTTCCTAAGGTATCACCTACGACAGATGGCGACATTTATCGTAATGAGACCATCGACGCACTGCACGTGCAAAAAAGCAGACTGCTATCGAGACTGAAGACTCTATACAGGCGCTTTACAGACCCAGACGACCCGGAAATATGATCGCTCAAGTTGCAGTTGAAGAACATCCAGAAGTTGATTCGGATGAACTATAGAATTTCTGTCAATTCGTATTGGGGAGATAGGATTCGGGCCGTACGTTCTAACGGTCCGGGTATGTTTCCCCAAATCAACCGAATCTTCCGAAGGAGGGCTCATAACGACTTAGAGGCTGTTCGACTTGACAGGACAACCGACAATGAAAACCTTCTAACTTCGGTTGGCATAGATCCGGATGAGGCTGTGCTTGACAATGAGTTCTTCATTGTTGAGGATGCCCAAGAGAAGGTAGAGGCAATAGGAGCTGTTTTTCAGAAAGTGTACACGGTCAACGACTCTCGTCGGCCGAACCACGACCTGGAGAACAGAGCCATGCTGAACCACTTCCACCTTAGAAATGAAATACAGCAGTGGCGTTCTGAGAATCCCGGTTTTACCAGTTTCAATGACGAAAGTCAGGCAACCAATGCTGTCGCCCAAGATGGCTCCAATGCCATCCTCATTTCGAAGGAGGAACACAAAGACATCTTCAACGGTTTGAAGAACAAAAAGTCGACTGGCATCGACGGGATACCAAATATAGTGTTACGTCATCTCCCTGACGAGGCGGTAGAGATATACACAATCCTGTTTAACAATGCACTGAGTAATACACATTACCCAGCGCATTGGAAAACGGCGGTAGTGCAACCTCTCCCCAAAAAGGACAAAGATTCCTCGTTTCCGAAAAATCTTCGGTCGATAAGCCTCCTCCCCTGCATAAGCAAGGTTTTCGAAAAGATTGTTAACAGGGTCCTGATCCAGTGGACTGAGGACAATAAAATTATACCGAACAACCAGTTTGGATTTAGGGCGAGGCATGATACTGTACATGCCGCGTCAAAACTGGTTTCGGACATTCAGTGGAACAACCACAAAACACAGTGCACCGGGGCCTGTCTCGTTGACTTGGAAAAGGCATTCGACACCGTATGGTTGGAAGGCCTCTTCCTTAAGTTGACGAGGATGGGTATAAGCAAACCGCTGCTTTACACGATCTATAACATGGTAACGGGTAGGAGTTTTGTTGTCAAAAGTGGCAACAAAGTTTCCACCAACGTTTTCCAAATAAAAAATGGGCTCCAACAGGGTGCAGTGAACTCGCCAATCCTTTTCACTATTTTCACCAGCGAACTGAGTGGCTCCATGCACAACTTGATTGCATTCGCCGACGATTGGGTTGCATACCGGACGGCACCAAAGATAGAAGTCATTAACACGCTCCTGCAACGTGACTTCGAAAAAGTCCAGCAATTTTGCGACGACTGGAAGTTGAAAATCAACCTCCAGAAGTGTGAAACAATCCTCTTCCGGACTCCGTTATACAGGGCCTCAAGATA
The DNA here is from genome assembly GCA_944738645.1 of Eristalinus sepulchralis. Taxonomy (NCBI): domain Eukaryota; kingdom Metazoa; phylum Arthropoda; class Insecta; order Diptera; family Syrphidae; genus Eristalinus; species Eristalinus sepulchralis. Next base: position 48,650,572 of record OX122882.1, read on the forward strand.
TACGAAAAAGAATTGGCGCAAGTTCGGCATATTGGACCCACGGGGTCAGCCACTAGCCCTGAAGAGTGTAGTGCGATATCTTGGCATTATGTTGGATCAGTATCTGTATGGAGGTATCCATATAGATACAGCTCTGACGAAAGCTAAGAAAGGCTTCGCTATGGCAAGGGGGTTATTTTACAGCAGCCAATTTAACGCCAAAGTGAAGCGAATCTGCTACACGGCCCTCATCCGGCCAATCATGGTGTATGGTTGTCCTGTGTGGTTCAATGTGAGTCCTTCCCAAATGGAAAAGATGAGGGTCTTCGAGAGACAATGTCTTCGCGCATGTCTCAAGAAGTACAGAACCCCGGAATCTGACTACAAGAAGTTCTATCCTAATGAAGTCTTGTATAACGAAGCAAACGTGAACAGGGTTGATAATTTTATTATTAAACTGATTCGGAGGCATGTTGCACGAGCCATGACCTCTGAGAATGATCTCATATTTGGGGCCTACTACCCAAATGGCGAGTACCACGAGAACACTCGCCGAAGGGGTTTTATTCCACCGGAAGCGTTCTTGTATCTTGACCGCATTGGACTGATCCAGGATGCGGAGGCATGTCCACTTATCTACCACGTGGTGAGAAGGACAGTGGACAGGCGACTGTTGTACGATGCCAACGTCGTTAGTCGGGATCGGGATGCTCTCCGGTTCAGCACATCCATCTCCATCCGTGATAGGATGGACACGGATAAGGACCGGGGGTTCTACTGGTGGTTAGAGCCACATCAGGAACCCCAGCTGTCGTCAGCCTAGTAGGTTAGGGTTGGTCCCCCACGGCCAACTCACATTTAGTATAAGTTAGGTTAAGTTAGTAATTAAGAATAAATATAAAAACTGCACATAATAACAAAAAAAAAAAAAAAAAAAAAAAATAAAAAAAGGTTAGTCGTAAGTATATTTAAGTTAGAATAGGATATATTAAGGTAGATTAAGATTTTTTTTGTAGAAAATTCCATAGATAGTTAAGTATTTAAAAAAAACGTTTTCTTAGTTTTAAAAAAATAAATAATAGTTTTTATTAATTTTAAAAAAATAACTAGCATTGACGCCGAAAGGCAAAAACAAATATATTAATAGTTCAGCTTAGAGCGCCCGCATAGAGCCAGTAAGTAGTTATAAGATTTCGATTCTGTCGTGCCTAGGTTAAGCGTTTTATACCTAGTTTTAAGATACTATTAGATAAACAATAAAAAAAATGCCTTTTAAACTAAACTAACAATCAGCAACTCGACGATGTGGTGACAAAATGTCAACCGTTCTGGAATTAAATCTGTCACATCCGGAGACAGAAATGTTCACACCACATGACCGTTTGAATGAAGCAATGAAGAAAGAATGACCAGACCTAGCCAACAGAAAGACAATTCTCGTCCATCAGGACAGCTCTAGGTCACACACACCTTGTTTGAGGTCCTTCTCTAACTGTATGCGCCATCTCAACCTAGGCCGTCCAATGGCTCAGATTCGAAGACTTTTCTGGTCGGAGCAATAGTGTTCATACGCTCTACATGACAAGCCATCTTGAGCGTTGTATCCGAAGACGCTTGACCAGGCGCATGTCGCCGTACATCCTATAAAGTTCGTTGTCGAATCTTCTCCTCCACCGAATAGGACCAAAAATCGCACGCAGAACTTTTCTCTCGGAAAGACTAAGAGCTCCCTCATCTGCTTTTAATGGCGTCCAAATTTCCGCGCCGTAAAGGAGGACTGAGATGATTAAGCTTTTGTCCAATATCCGTGTAGCTCTTGGAGCGATGGACCTCAATTTCGTCTTGAGCCCAAAGAAGCGGCGATAGGCAAGAGTTTAATTTACGGAACCGATGAAACCCCTGACAACCGCCCAGTTTTTGTTGCCTCTGCCCGAGACGTTGGTGCTGTGTATCCTTCCTTGATGACGACATGTACTTTGTCTTGCCCTCATTTACCGCTTAACTCATTTTAGCTGCTTACTCTTCAATGCTAGCAAACCCTTCATTAACGAAGCGCTGTGTCCGTTCTATCACGTCAATGTGTCCGCGTAAGCTAGCAGTTGCATGAACTTTTGGAAGACAGTGCCCCTGGAGTCTACTTTTGAATTAAGCAACGATCTTCTCAAGGATGCTGTTAAAGAAGTCACATGACAGTGCGTCACCTTGTCTAAAAGGTTTTTTGATATTGAACGTCTCGATGATTTCGTTACCGACCTTGACTGAGCACCGGGATTTCTGCAATGTCATTCAACACAATCTGACGGGTTTGGTAGGAATGCGATAATGGTAAGAATGACACTATATAGCTCGTCTCCACGCTGTCTGTCGGTCTTTACTGTCATATGCGGCCTTAAAATCGGCGAGTAGGTGGTGCGTGTCAATCTGTACTCCATGTACCTTTTCCAGAATCTGTCGTAGAGTGACAATCTGGTCTATTGTGGACTTCCCTGGCCTCAAAACCACACTGATAAGGACCTGGCAGGTTATTGACGATTGGTTTCAGGCGTTTACACAAAACGGCAGAGAGTAACTTCAACGCGATATAGAGGAGACTGATCCCTCGATAGTTGGCGCAGACGAAGGGGACCTAGAACGCATGCTTTCCTCCGACCATATCTGCAGGTTGTAGGCTGTCATAGGCCATATATCAACTTGACCTATGCAAAAGCGAGGATAGTATCGGCAGCTCGCTATATTGAGCTCGATAATGCGTGGTGCACACAGGCCTACATACCCCCTACTCACACCACAACAGAGCGCCCAAATTGTTCACTTTATAACAAAAAGCAGCGTTCTAAGAGAAGCACTTTCCCGGCGATTCGAGTAACTTACGATGCGCAATATGTAAGAAGTGGAAAGGTTGTTTGAAAGAGTGTGCAGAGCAACTAAAGGGGAACAGACGAAATAGGAGGAAGTACACAAGATCTTTAGGGTTCATAGTTGATACAGTCAGGATTTGTGTTAAACCCACTAGACGTTTCCACAACAAAATACCCCCAGGAAGGTGACTATTTCCTTTCCATCAAGGCTCAGTATCAAAGAACAGAAACACACTTTAAAGTGATTGAACAAAGTTTTCAAGTTTTCCTTGGGGCAGAAGTGTCAAGTCTCCATAAGGCGGTTGGTCGGACACTACTTCAATTCTCGAGAAGTTGCGGCTCGCTACACACATTGGTTTACCATATGTAACTATGGCTATCCAGAGAGTGCCACGAGAAGGCTGTGTATGAATTTGACTTATGGGTTCACATGTGTAGTGCTACCTGTGTGTCCAAGCCTGAGCTCAGTAGGTGGTATTTCCAGTACTGATTTTCAACTGTCGGGACTTTCGCTTCAGATACGTTCTTTTCTGGTTCTGCAAAAGTCAGTTGAGTTCTTGATAGAGTGCGCTATCTTTTCCGAGAGTTTGGTCTCGATTTCTCTATTTGCAATAAGCAAATGAAATTAACGACGAAAGTGGAGCCACCAAACAAGATCGATTACTGCCAAAATAGAGAGACTGGAGTTTGACTATCGGCTGTGGCATAAATGCTCCGAATATCCTGTGGGAAAACAATAATCAGCTGAGCTTCTAGCAGAATTCTTGGTAGGAGCATTGTAAGTAGAAACTAATAAAACCTCCAGAGCTCCATCAGGAAAGTGCTTCTTATTACTTAATGTACTCAATTAACGGTTTGCAGGTCTCTAAAGAGGTCTTAGAGGTGGTTGCCGTGACGTTGTGGGTAAGTGCGTAGACCCCCACGCTGAAGGTCTAGTGCCGGTTGCCGGACTGACACCTCGCATTTTTTCACGACACCACATCTTTCGAGTTGCTGACAACACTCAAAGAGTATCAATTGTCTATGAAAATCTTCTCAAATCTCGCCGTTCGGAGTCGGCAAGAAACTGGTCTCTGTAGCGCGTTCCAACTATACAAAAAGGGAACTCGGCTTTTTGACAAACCTCGTTTGTTCAGGTTTCAAGGCATATCTGCTGTTGCTAGACAATCAGTGTCCAGCAACTGTTTCAATTCAGAACGACCATTGGCGAGATATGCAGTAAGACACAGTAAGTACCTTAAAATGACCGCAATCCAAACGAGGTCAAGGTGCTTTTGTTGGTTGAAAAAATTCCAAGTTACATAAAATTAGAACCATTCAGAGATGAATTCGATATTCTACGCTTAAAAGTCAGTATTCGACAGAGGACGAAAGGCGAGGCGTTTAACTCGCTAGGGGTCACTATAAGAAATTTTCTTACCTGATGCAATAACGAGACCTGTATCGAGCACGAGTTTACGCTTACAAATCCACTTAGTATCCATCAACCAGGTTTAATTCTCATTCCAATTCTATGTGCGAGTTTCGCTTAGGAGTTGAAATAACCATGCTGGGCACACCGCAGCGATTCGTATTGATTCACCTGCAGAATCGGAAAACATTCATATTCCTTATATTTCCCATTTCCCTAAATTTTCCAACGAATGCATATTTGAACGGTTATCTTTTCTGAATTCAAACGTGCGTTTTCAGAATTTTGAAATTCGTAGTCGTTTGTCTTTGATAAATTTTGTCTATACTCCATGAGCCAGAATGACGGTTTTAATGGATATTCTTCAACGAATACAAAGTTTTGTGATTTTTTTGCAGATTTTAGTGCAGATCGGTGCCTTCCAGTTTACAGTAGTGGATTATACTCGACCGGTTAGACCACACCCAGCACGTAATGACGCCAGCCAGCTGTAGCTGAGAGTGTGCACGAAGGCAATGAGGAATCGATTCGGCGTCGTTCTCAGCAGTTTGGCCGTTTTAAAGGACTAGGGTCTCAATGAGCTCTGGCTTCCATATGACTGCACTATGAGCCATACAGCCCCCGAAACAATGGACTTGTTGAGAAACGGTTCTGGTGAGCACTTAGTTTCACCTCTCGACTTTATTCCTTTAATATAAGGTCTGAGCTTTGTTGTAGGATTGGCCAGGCTGGATCAATTTTGATGCAGCTTCCTACATCAGTGCCGAGCTTGGTTTTAAAGCCAACATATCAGTTCTTAACTCAGTGTTTGTTCCAACTCCCACCTATGGTCATGGAACGTGGGTAATGAGTGATAGAATAAGATCGTGAATACTAGCTGCTGTGACGATATTTCTTCGTGCCGTTGCGGGTATTACCCGTCGGGATAGGCCGGAGAAACGGTGCGCCGACTCAATGTTGAGCAGTCACTTCTTCGGACGGTAAGGGCTTTATTTTGTTGGTTTGGCCATGTGACACGGATATCCCCTCCATCACGACTTCCGAGGAGTGCCTTAGATGCGATTTCATCAGGTAGGCGACCGCTCGGCAGACCCAGGTCAAGGTGGCTCTATCAGGTTCATAAACTAGCCTGGTGGCGCTTGGGAATAGATCCTGATTAGTTAAAGTCGATGACGGAGGTCCCAGCGGCCAGAAGGTCTCTTGTACGTGCATTGCCTCCGCGACCGCTTTAGTGGAAAATGTGGGTAAAAGAAGGAGGTGATGATGATGATATGTAAAGTTTCAGGTCTCCAGGAATAGGGCAGCTACGAAGCCAAATTTACTTTTGTTATTCGCAAAAACATTCTGATTGGAACACCTCGGACATGGTAGTGGCCAACATTCACCAGTTTCATAAAGTAAATGCCATGAAATGTTCCTACGACCGACAGTAAAATGTTAAGTTCAGTTGAATAACTCTTTACTGACGTCACGTGGTGATCTTACTTCTTACTTCTCGCACCCACTCCACACCGCCCTAAAACTCTACTATTTTGTTGAAGTTTCATATTTTTTCAATTTGTATTTTTAAAATTACGAGTAAAATGAAAATTGTACCTGAAAAATAGCAACGGTATTGAAATTTATTCTCATTTCAGACCTCTACTGTCAATCGAATTTATTTCTAAAATATTCAACGAGTATCGAATGAATTGTGGTTCACGACTGTTGATTGGTGTGTGTCATGGCTTCACATAATAACAGACTTGTGCTTGGTGCATGAGCTAAATTGTGTGAAAGAGCTTCATGTGAACGATAGCTTATACCCAAACCCTATGCGCATTGTTTCAGAGATGTCGCTATCGGATTTCAAGTTGTGGGGATATTTATCTCACACATACAAGAATGTAATGAAACTCTGGTTCGCATGTTGTGTGACCTCCACGATATCTTAGCCCTAGGGTCCTTATAAGCGCATTGATGCTGTACGTTGTGAACTTTTAGGCAGTGCGACTCGTGCGAACATGGGTGAGTGAAGCTCTTCTCGCACAGATTGCACTTATATGGAGGGACGCCGGTGTGCGTTCTCTCGAATGACATTTCATATGACGATTCAGCAGCCCTTGCAAGGTGAATGTCTTCGAACAGACGCGACAAATGAATTTCGTTGGATCATCCTCGCACACAACCGATTTGTTCTTCTCATCCTCGCGGATACGGTGACCATGGGTGTTCTTGATGGCGAGCGGATTCTTGATGCCGTGGCCGCCGTTTACAAATTCTAATTGCACTTCAGGTGGTAGTCCCAAACTTCGGATGATGGGTTTGCCGTCGACCAGTTCGACCGACCGACGTGCCAGTTTACACATTCGACATCTGGTGACTACTGTTCGAGGAGGGTGACGGCGAGGATAGATTACTGTTGTCGCTACCTATGTGATGATAGTTGCTGTGGTCCAGCGCATGTAATGGTTGTGATGGTGCGTATGCTGCAGCTGTTGCTGCTGCTGGTGCTGTGCGTGTGGATGATGGTGATGAGGGTGGGAGTTGTGCGGCTGCTGCTGATTGCTGAAGTGATGCTGTTGCTACTGTTGGTGGTGGGGTTGATTCTTGGTACAGTTTACTGCTCTACAGGTGGAAGCGGGTTGTGTCGAAGCAACTACCGCCGCCACCACCGCCACGGCCATTGTTGGGACCCGGAGTATTTGTTACCTGCTGCAAAGTTCACGAACTGCCAGCAGCCGATGGACAGAAAGTACCAACTACACACCTAGAGAATAGACAGGATATCGACTGTTATGCTGTGTCATCGGTTGTGATGTCCAAAATTCTTATCAGAGTAATACACGTTTTCCAGCATATTTTAGGACGGTGGTGACGCAACCCCTCCCTAAAAAGGGCAAAGTTTCCTCGCTTCCGAAAAATCTTCAGTTGATAAGTCTCTTCCCCTGTAAATGGTGAGTTTTTGAAAATATCGTAAATAGGGTTCTGGTCAAGTGGACCGAGGAGAACAAAACTATACCGGAAAACCAATTTGGATTTAAGGAGGGAAATAAAACTATACATGCCGCGTCAAAATTGGTGTACGACATTCAGAGGAATAAAAGCAAGACCCAGTGAGCGGGAGTCTGTCTGACTTTGAAAAGGCATTCGACACAGTCTGGCTAGACGTCCTCTTTCTTAAGTTGACAAGGATGGGTATAAGTAAGTCCTACACGACAGCTTTACAGGATTCATGATATGAAAACGAGAAGGCTGCTCATCGTTAAAAATGGCAATGTGGTTTCCACCATGATCTTCAATATAAAAAATGGGCTCCAAGATTGTGCAGTTAACTCGCCGATCCTTTTCGCGATGTCCACAATCGAGTTGGTTGCCATCATGCAGCTCTTGATTGCGAACGCTGATGATTTTGTTGCGTACAGAAAAGCGCCAAAAATCGAGAGGATGACTTCGAGAAGATTAATCTATTTTGTGGCAACTGGAGCGGGATAAAAATTAACTTTCAAAAGTGTGAAACCATCCTTTTTCGGACCCCGTTATGCCGAAATTCAAGGGATACGAAGAAGAAGTGACTTAAATTCGAAATATGTGATCCACTGCGCTCAGCATGCTCGTGCTCTCATCTGCTGCTCAGCTCTCAGGATTCGAATAATTTTACTTGATACACCGATTTTGGAAAGCTCGTAAAAGAGTGCTTCACGTGGTTTTGAATCAAACGCTGCTCGAAAATTAAAGAAGAAGGCGTACACCTTTTTTTCCTTGTTATTTTTCAGCAATGTTTGTTAAGCAGAGTGTAAAGGGTGATTCTTTAGCTATTATCTTTTTGACAACTTTTTGTTTTAAACAGCTGACACACGTTTCGTATTCTGTTTCACTGTCAAACATCTTTAGTTTGGTCTAGAATTTAACCATGAATCGTCTTACTAACGAACAACGCTTGCAAATTAATGAATTTTATTATCAAAATGCGTGCTCTGTTAAGAGACTTTATCGCGCGCTTCTTCCATTTAATGGTCAGTTCATTTTTGGCTCAATGGGTACGTAAATAAGCAGAATTATCGATTTTGGAGTGAATATCAGCCAGAAGCATTGCAAGAGCTACCAATGCATCCAGAAAACGTCACAGTTTGGTGCGGTTTTTGGGCTGTTGGCATCATTGGACCGTATTTCCTCAAAGATGATGCTAATCGTAACGTAACTGTGAATGGTGACCGCTACCGTGGGATCATATCCAACCTAAAATGCAAGAGCTTGAATTGCATGACATGTGGTTTCAACGAAAGACGGTGCCACATGCCAAACAGCACACGCAACAATGGATCTATTGAGAGGCGAGCTCGGTGAACATTTTACTTCACGTTCGGGATCAGTCAATTGGCCGCCTAGATCGTGCGATTTAAAGCCTTAAGTCTATTTCTTGTGGGGCTATGTTAAAGCTCATGTCTATACAGACAAGCCCGCTTCAATTGACGCATTGGAAGACAACGTTGAAGTATTTATTCGTGAGATACCGGCCGAAATGTTGGAAAGAGTATGCTAAAACTGGACTAACCGGATGGACCATTTAAGGCGCAGTCAAGGTCAACATTTGTATGAAATAATCTTCAGACATTAAATTATATGGACCGTACTATCGATTCAAATAAAGATTTCATGCATTTTTCTGAATTTTGTGTTTTTTTTTGGAAAACTTTCCTATAGCTTTTAAAAAATCACTCTTTGGAATAACCGTTCCTAAATCCAGCTTGGAATTCTTTAAGGTCTACTTAAACCCATTCATACAATCTTTTATAAATTAATGCAGCAAACAGTTTGGCTGAAGTGTTTAAGAATGTGATTCCTCTGTAGTTTTTCTGGTCCCTGTAATCGCCTTTTTTGTGTGAAGGAAAAATTATTGTTTTCCTGAATACATCGGGGATATTATCAGAGTCGAAGAGTCTGTTAAACTCAGTTGTGAAAGAATTCATAAACTCGTATGTGCAATTTTTATAGAAACTTAAACGCCTTCGTCAGTACCTTGTACCTTGCCTTGTCTGTTCTGAAAATTGTATCGTTCCACACAGTTCTGTAATCCCAGACAAGTGATCTCTGTTGGGACTAAAGTAAGATTAAATAATTCACAGTCCGATTAACCATTTTTTCCGTCAATTTGAATTTCAACGAAATTCAGGAAAACGTTGTGTATTTGACATTTCGCCTTATTGTCCACCAAACCAGTGCCAATACATTTCCCTTAGCCATTTAGGGAAAATCTTAACAATTTGCCACATACTTTCTTCACGAGAAGGATCAAAAATACTCTCTTATGGATGCAATAAACTATGCCTTACCCCCATCGTCATACACCCAGTCGTTTCAGGGGGGCTTTTCAACAAACTGATTTCTCTAATCCACTCTCTTTCTCTCTCAGCGCGATGAAATATACGAGACATCCTTTTAAGCAGCCCTCCCCCAGGGATAAGGAGAAATATCAATTTATATGTAGATTCCGGATGCTTATGCGCGCCTATTAAATGACATCGGATTGAGGCCATCTCAGGGGTTCGTCACCACTAGTTTCGGCGACCTCCAAAAATAGTCCACGTATCCTTGTCAATGTGATGGTGGGCTAAGGGTGGGCGAAGGATGGGCAGCGCCTGATCACAGCAGCATGATAAGACTCGTTTTATTGGTCGTAAGCTAAGTTCACAGCTCGAGGGTAATTGAATTTTATGGAATGAATTAAATGGCGAATACGTCTAGATATCGCGATGCCGAGAGTTGTTGGCACAATTTCGCGCAATCCCTCCCTGAACGTGGCAAAATCTGTGCGCCCGTAGGAGTTCTCTTCTGCTTGCAGATACGATTTAAAGTCCGACGCGAGAATGAGGGTTCAATTTATGACAGTGGTGGTGGATGCTTAAGCATTACTGTCGGTTTGGCACTGATTGAAATCAGCAAAGAGAAAGACGGCAAAAAAAACTGAGACGACCAAAAACGAGGAGCATGTCAAAGCGCTGGCTGCTTGCCTGTGGATTGTTGTCGTAGTGACGAATTCAGTCAGCTCCTCAAAGGGAATCCTTGAAGAATTAAATTCTTTTGAACGTCAGCTCTATGATCTCTTGCGGTTGGGTCTTATGAATGGTGGTGGTGTTGTTTTTAAAATTGTTTATCAATTAATAAATTAAGGACGCGTTGGTGGGTGGAGGACGTCTTTGAATGACAGCATCGCCGTCAATTAAGGTTTCTTTTCACTTTGAATCTTGACCGCATCGTGATATATTTCGTTCCACTTCCCACTGCCTCGCACACAATCAAGCTTACACAGTGCTTTGGAAACTGATTGGCAGTTTATTTTCAACAGATTGGATGTCTCTTCCATTCACATGAAAATATCATGTCTGGGAGCATTTGCAGTTTCTGAAAGGAAGTTTTTTTTAATTGCTGCGCTGCATTCCCAACATCTCCCGATGGGCATAAGTAAAACCTTAATTTTAAAAAATGTCATTAAGGTAGACAGCACAAGACATACCTTGGGCGATGAAGCCGATTCTTAGGAAAAAACAAAAGAGGTTCAACGAAAACCCTCTTTCCGCCAAGACGATCGACTATTGAAGGACATTCCTTTTGTAGGGGAGAATAAGTGGATGAGCGGAAAAATAAAAGGCCAAGGATCTGATGGTGTTTCGACTTTATTAAGAGGGCCGGACTGTACATTCTCTGTTGTATTTATATGTTTAGGCTAAGTACTAAAATTCATGCAGTTAGCTGATTTGGAGACAAAACGGATGAATCGTATGATCAGATGGCCAAAGACGAGATAGATAGTACGAGCAATGACATACAGTTTGGCTAGCAAGTATGGTATTCAAAAAAGATTTTATTTTCGACTACACTTTATTTACGCGAAAGAACCACCCAGGCCGGGTGGAAACTTAAATAAATTGACCAAGCCGGCGATTATGATTAGGCTTAACCTTTTCTAGCACCCGTCAAGGGAATGCCTACAAGAGAGAGTCGCAGTCATACACTATAAACTTCAGCACACTTCACTTCTGCCAAACGATCAAAACACACTCGAAGAAGGAGAGAGGTGGAAATGGAAAAAGCAGAAGTATTGTGCAGTAGTATGGCTGGACGTTAAAAAGGCTTTCAACTCGTCGAACTAGACGCATATACGAAGGTCATGCCATGAAAAGGACGATGGAAGCATACGCTACAACACAGCCAAAGGATCGTTCGTCTGTGGAAGATGGTCTATGATGATGGCTCCACAAAAATGCGATACAAGTCTCCTTAGCATCGCACATAAGATCCTCTCTGCTGTGAACGCCTGAACATGAACAATCTTAGCTTGATTTTAGGTCACTGAAGTCCACCAGTACCGAAATCAAACGCAGAAGCACTCTTGCCAATCGCTGTTTCTTCGGGCTCAAGTGGCAACCGAGTAGCAAAGCCCTCTTTCGAAGGACTAATCTTGCTTTATATAACAGTTTGATCATCCCAGTCCTACTTTACGTCACGGAAACTTGGACGTTACTCAACGCGGATAAGGAAATCCTTACTCTTTTCGAAAAAAAAGTTTTGCGTGCGATTTTCGGTCCGATTGGCGTTGATAGCATCTGGAGGAGAAAATTCGACGACGAACTCTATAGGCTGTACAGCGACATGCGCCTGGTCAAACGTCATCTGATAAAACGCTTAAGAAGGCTAGGCCATGTAGAGCGTATGGACACCACTGCTCCGGCCGGACAAGTCTTCGAATTTGAGATAATGCAACAGGTACGGTTGCAAGGTGGCCCACACAAGTGGAGAAAGGCCTCAACCAACTTGAAGTGCGCAACTAGAGGCATCTAGCAAAATATCGTGGTGGCTGGAGAAGCATTTTGTTTAAGGTCCAGGTTCACTCCGGCCTGAGGCGCCATAAGAAGAAGTCCACCATACACCACATTTCGCATATTGGGGCATATCCTTGAAAAGACCTTCGAAGTACAAGTCGACAGCCTTCTGTCGCTTTTAAGGCGGCATATGACAGCGTATCATGTCCAGCTCTGGCATTCTAATCAAACCCGCCAGATTGTGTAGGATGACGATGAAGAACACACGTTGCTCCATAGAAACTCGTAACAAACTCAACGAGACTTTCCATGTCGAAAAAGTTTTCAAACTAAGGCAACACGCTGTCATGTGACTATTTAACATGTTCCTTGCGAAGATCGTGCAAATCTCACAAATCAATGCTTGAGCCACGATTTCCAAAAGTCCGTTTTGCTGGTGGCCTTTTCCGACTTTCCCGTCTGCATGCGAAAAAGTCTTCTAGAGTCTTACTTATTTAGAGACAGGAATGCAGGGGATTACTTACTGGCGTTTGGGAATATGCACTTGGTAAGCCTACATATCGAATAGTCATGCCTGGTCTCTGGAGAGACCCAATCATTGATGGAGGCCATGACCAACTACGAGGGCTGTCCCAAGGTTCCGGCACCCACACAAGTCTTAGCGAATTTACCGACCAAATTAAGGGGATACTGGCGGTCCTGTACTATATTGGAAGTGGTACCAGAGTTGAGTAAGTACTTAAGAACAGCTTTGCTTTCGGTACAGACGTAGATACTTCGCCCCTTCCACCTGTTCTTCACAGCGTAGTTCGTGGCCATTGAGATTTCAAAGGTTTTCGCTTGAAAGAGGTGTGCAGTCTAATGTTGTCGTTTTCACGAAGGTCCCAGCTCCAGATCCCTCCATCGTCTTGGAGGCGTCCGTAAAAATCCGACTACATTCCCTTCCCGGCTGAGTTTCTGGCCAGAACCAGTCCTGGACCCGCTGAAAGTTGACTTTGTATGCCAGCGCAGCTGATTTATTGGTGCCCTCGCATCAGACAACATATCCGTGAGACTAGTGTCATAGGAGATGCGGTGTGCGAGGTCATCCAGTGCAAGTTGTATCAAAGACCATTCCTTTTAAGCCAGAAGATGGCATTGATTGTACAGCTTATGATGTGGAGATTTAGCAATGCATCAAGTGCAGAACCAGGCGTGCTAGGAAAAGCCCTTGTGCAGCCGAGACAGAGCCTTAAGTATCAGTCACGTACTTGCGCGAAAGCTTATTTGCACAAACGACTGATTCATAAAAGAGAAGAGTTCTTATCTGTGCCGTATAGATCCGAAGGATCTTCTTAGTGATAGGCCCCAGGTTTCGTCAAAACCTGCCTTGCACTGCCAGAAAAATGGAAAACTTGAAAACTTTGTTCACTCACTGTGTGTGTTTCTGTTCTGAGTTATTAAACCTTGATGGGAAGGAAATAGTCACCTTCCTGGTGGTATTTTGTTGAGAAAACGTTTAGTGGGCTTAACACAAATCCTGACTTTATCAACTATGGACCCTAAAGATCTTGTGTATTTCCTCATATTTCGTCTGTCCCCCCTTAGCAGCTCTGCACACTCTTTCAAAAAACCTTTCCACTTCTTACATATTGCGCATCGTAAGTTACTCGAATCGCCGGGAAGATCCTTCTTTTAGAACGCTGCTTTTCGTAATCCATTGAAAATATTGGGCAGCCTGTTTTGGTGTGAGTTTTTTAAGTAATGACTGGCCAAACGATACAGAACAGAAGTGATGAAACAATTTGAAAGGAGTCACACATGACATTATCTGACGAAGCAGGTCATTAAAAATCAAACATAGCAATGAAACCCCCGATACATTCACTTAAATACCACTTATGTTCATGTTCACTTTGGTTGCCACTTATTTACTTACTTATCTGATCTTCGATCTATAGAGGGCCCAAGGCTGAGCAATAGCTGCTATCCATCGCAGATTGTCCATGGAACCTGGTCTTTTGCATCCGCCATTACAGTGTCCGGAGATTCATTCTTTCTCACCTTCTCAAACCAGAAGGCACATAATCGAAGATCCTCTTAGCTGAAGCATTAGCATCCATCTGGTACAGCGCGCGGTTGGATCTTTTCCCCCGCGCAACTTTCTCACAGGCGGTACCATATATCCGACGTCGAAGTTGTCTTTCGATGGCGCCAAGAATAAGGTTCAAAATTTAGCATATCGTCCAGCTTCCGGTTCCAAGTCATGATTTTGTTCCTTTGAGTCGGCAGTCTTCAGCCCACTTGATTCGACAAACCAAAGTAGATCCGGTTGCCAAGGGTGGTTCCACGGCGAAATTCAACTCAGATGTGGTTTTTGTTGAGCGCATATTTCCAATTGTGTGTCATTACGAAAATTCGGCGATATTGTGCAGACAGCGTTCCAGCTCCATTTCGCTTGAATCTAAAAATCCGAATGTTGCAAGTGTTGGGCGGCCCAGGGGTTCTCATCAAAATGTCGAAAATTAACCAGAAATTATTCTTCTTAGAACGTCTGTGAAAGGGCAGACTCTCGCCTTTCGGTAGATATGGATGACACCTTCAACGACTTGGCTCCTGGCCAGGAAAAATGAGTTAAAATGTTCATCCCTTTTCATTGGAATCATTCGAAAGAAACCTCCTCCAAATTCATCCCTCTATGCAGTGCCCCAACAAATCCCACGACTCCTCACCCTCTCTGTTTATAATCTCACACTTGTCAAATGCTTGTAAACACAGGAAATCGAGCTTAATGCACAAATAAGCCCCGACCATGCGAACGAAAGGAAAACATAAGTACTCGTACAATCGCTACCCTTTTGGCCATAACCCGAGTTAAATACTTCCTTTGTATCCATAAAAACCTGTGCTGCGGCAAAATAAAGGCGATAAAGGATCTATGTGCTCCCTGATACACACACAACCTCAACCCCCCCGCCCATTCACTTCTTCTCATCTTGTGCAACAAGTGCCGCATCGCCGTTAAAGTGTACTTTCGAGTGCCGCCAAGTGGGGTGGATTGACACTTGAGTAAGGATCCGGTTGCGAGAGACTGTGACTGTTGTGTTTTGAGCGTACAGCGGTCCCCATTAATTTTGTGACCCCTGCGTAAACACAGATTCAGGGGATTATAAACAGAAACAGCTGAAGAGCAGTTGGTTTTGCATTCGCAACACGTGCGCGGAGTAATGTATGAGCAAAGCACTGCTCTCTTGGGGTGGGTTCATTATGTGTTAGTTTCGGTGGCGTTAATTGACTTTGATTACGTCAGCGGTTTGAAATTTAAATTGTGAGAAAATAACTCGATGGGGTTGAGTTGAAACTGCTGAGTGAAGGGTGAAGTTATCCGGAGGCACGTGAAATTAATGTTATACGCAATTATGAGTTTGCTGTGATTGATTTGTTCTTTGGAAAGTGAGCACCTCATTCTTCGAAATATACAATTTTATAATATTTGTGTATGAAACCAAAATTTTAATGATACCGAGCCCCCAATCACTGCAGGATAAAATTGTTAAATGGTTGGCAAACTATTGACACTAGCTCCATGTTGGAAAATACATAAATTTTCGAATTGTAACAGTAGTTTTCAGTATGTCTACCTTTGGTGGCAATAATAGCCTTGAAACGGTCGAAGAAAACTTCGCACGTTGCACGCAAGTGGTTTGTTTGTGGTGGTCCAAACTTTGGTATATTTTTGGTCCAATCTTCGCCTTCTAATTAACCTAGACAGAGAAATTACACGAACTCCAGTCCTGTAAATTTCAAATCAAATGTGTCGAAAGAGGACGTGTCGAACATTATTTTTCTGCCAATTTTGTTTGATACGCGCGACGGTTGTTGTCGAGTCTTGTTGAAATGTCCACGGTCTCCGACCGAAATGTGTGTTTGCCCAAGCTTTAATTCTGCCTGTAAGTCGGTTTCGGGGGGTCGGGAGGCATTGGCCTATGCACACGAAGCAACGTCCTTGATCGAACTTAACATGGCGAGCTGCCAACGCTATCCTCGTCCGTGCACAAGTCAAGTTGACATACAGCCTCTCCGCAGCGCTCCCTAGCCATCACAACATCCGTTATATATACATATATGCAGCGAACCCCTTTGCCCGAGGGCTAATTAATGGGCCTGCCCTACCAGTCTGTAAGTTGTGTGTGAGGCTAAATCCCTCACCACACAAATACAACGTGTTCAGAGACAGCAACATGCCTCGAATATGGATGGATCTAATGATGAGGACCCCAGCAAACGACTTAAGGACAACGATTTTCGGTTCTGCACGTGGAATGTGAGGTCCCTTAACAGACCACGTGCTGCCGAACAACTTGCGGAGACCCTTGACTGCTAAAAAGCAGATGTCACCGCCATCCAGGAAGTGCGGTGAAATGGGTCGGGCAAAAAGAAGATGAGGATCTGCGACATCCACTACAGCGACTACTATAGGGAGAGAAGGCAGAATATTTCCTGTTGTCATTTACAAACAACGGCTAGTTAGCTTTTGAGTTGTCCCACGCTAATATCGCTAAGTTCACCTAAGTTGTTAAAAAGATGTATTTTCCCATTTTTTGCAAGAGCTTGACAGTCACAGAGAGGATGAGAGATGGTTTCTACTTCCTTCTCGTCCCTGCAGATCCTACAGAAGTTATTGCGGGGATGCGTAGTCTGGGGGAGTGTTTTTCAATGACACAATGGCCTATTATGACACAAAATTACGATCCTAAGATGTATTCTGGCCAGACAGATAAAACAAGGATATTTTTTTAAAACGGAGCCATGGCCAGAAAACCTTGTAGGGCTCAAATTGATTTGGCATTTATTTGGAACACATAATGCATCACTAGCTTGCCATCGTGAAAAGTCACAAAGCATTGGCGACATGCACAAGACCGGTGATGGAAGGAAAAGGAAAGGACTTTGAATGCATGTCCGACGAAGTTGCTGTCAAATCGGGCCACTTAAAACAACCTTGACCAAGGTTTGACAGATGGCCCGGGGTTAACACTCAGCCCTGTGTAGACTAGACCAATCATAGACAACCCTCTCAATTGGAGAAATTTGACTATCCATCGAATTATTTATTTCCGTTTTTATTTTCAATTTGTGACCACAATTCCAACAAGCCACAAACGAATTCCATCACCCCCTTCGCAATACCACTTCAAAACTCAATTCATCGTGAAATCGAACCCAAGGGCCTTTTATATCCACCAACAGGTCTAATTGAATTGCCTCCCTTGTCCCTGCCGCAAACGTCTATCAAATTAACTTATCGGTATTAGCTTGTCAGTGTTACAAAGCGTTTTGCGAGCGCTCCACCCCGTAGCCGCCGCTGTTAATAATTGATGTCACGGCCGAAGTCGGAAATCCCTGGCACTGGCTAACTTTCACTGGTCCTCCGAGGCGACTCGTCGAATTAAGTGTCTGTCCAACCGAACCGAAGTGTCACCGCAGCGTACCTGCAGGCAACGAACCGCCTAACGTCGCCACCCCACCACGTCCCAATCACAAATTATTCATGCGGAATTTATTAATGACGCAAAATTTGGCATTAAAATTTAATCAGACACAAAAGTTGTCAACTCTAATTCAACCGCCACCGCGTGGCAGGACATGTCAGCACGGCGCGGTGTGGGGGCTCCTTCTTCGCCTCCTGCTCGTAACAAAGTTTAACTCATGCCAGTACTGGGAGCGCTTTGATTGAATTATTAAAAAAAAAAAGTCCGCAAGGACAAAGGCGAAGACCGCAAAAAAACGAAACGAAGAAAGAAAATCGTGGAAGGAAGCCAAGAGAAAGAAAAAGTTTTCGTCTCCACTTCCTGCAAGTGTCACAGTTTGGCACTTTTCAACACCACCACCAGCGCCAACATCACCACTGTCACCGGCTGACAGGCGGAGCGTCAAAGGCACATACTCGGGAGGGGGTGTTTCCGCCGAGCTCCTGATATAAATGAACCCGTGTTCCGTTTTCTTTCGTTTTTTTCTTTCTTTCTCGTTGCCGTGAGCCGGAACGTGGTCCTGTTTTAATATAATAAAATTCTGGTAAAATTATTCCGCGTAAGGGATGGGGCCCGGTTCGATGCGGCCTCCGCATGTACGCCGCAGTCACTTCTTCCCCCTTTTCGCGCGAATTTGAGGGCCCAAAATTCAACGACTTAACGGGTGTCATGGGGAACAAATCACGGCAACAATCAAATCAAAGGCCTTCTTCGGTTGTACAGGAAACCCTGACAAAGGACCCTGTGCAGCTTCCCCGAAAACCACCCTCGTTCCGTACCCCGGACGGCGACAACGTTTCACTTAATCACAATGTGTCAAGTGTATAACCGCATTATGGAGCAGCATGTTACGGCGAAGGAAAAAAAATGAAATAACGGGACGATGGAGGGCAACCCAATAAGGGGCGTCTTGTGCGAGGATTTTATGATGAATGAATTTCCTTAGATCTATGGCGCTTCAGTTTATTTGACAATGGGACGCTTCCACTCGGCACACATATGCACACGCTTGGCTTGCCCGCTCTCCGGGCACCTACATACATTCGGAGAATTTTATTAACTTTATACCGTATCCTGGTAAAGCGAAATTATATTTCCTCGAGCAAACGATGTTGTGCTTGGAAAGGTGATGTATTGCAGAATTTTTACGATTCACGAAGTGTTGAATTTAAAGGGGATGCAGAGTAGTGCGATGAATGGGTCGAGTCATACCTTTAAGCGGAGATGATGATCTGGTATGATGACAGAAATTTCTGATGAATATGTGTGTACGTCACACTTCATTTCACATGCTCCACATTCAGAGCGTTTAAGGGGGAATGGATCCTCAACGACACACTGAGATGCATCTGTCAGAAAATTTATTTTTGTATCCCCCTGCTGCAGAAAAAAATTGTTTCGTCTTCATCTTTACAGTCCCGCGTGAACCTAGGGCTCAACAAATATGCCTCTTCAGCTAGCGTAGTCTCTTAACAGCTGCCTCTAGTCGCGCAGCCCTAGGTAGTCCTTCTCCATTTTCGTGCGTAATCTCAGACGGGGTCATCCCCTCTTGTGTTGTTACAATGGCTCGGATTCAAAGAGTCTTCAAGTTAGAGCACTGTTATTATCTACATGAGCTAGCCTTTCTGAGCTTTGCATCGGCATACACTGGACTAGGTGCAAGCCGTCATACGTCCTATAGACCTCATTCCCTTTTAGATTCTGCGCCGAACAGGGATGATCAAGCTATCATTCAAGGCCAAGGTTGGTCTTTCGCGATAGAGCTTTTTTACTCGATAGTCTCCTGAACCCAGAAAAACAGACAGGAATGCTCAGACTCAAAAACTGGTCCATTGTACTATCAGGCTTTAACCTTAATTTTCTGAAGTTTTCTGGTTTTTCGAAGAAAGAGCAGCAGGCGCTTTAGTGAGAACATCAGCGTCAAACAGTCGCCACCTCATACGAGCAAAGGCGGGACATTGACAGACAAAGTGCTCTGAGATGTCTTCACCTTCTAAACAGGCGTCGCAAAGGGTGTCATCACTAAGCCCAAGCAGAGTTAGGTGCTTAGCGAATGTGAAGTGTCCCATGTCGCTGTACAGTCCATCGTTAAATCGTTAAATCTTCTCCTCCAGAAGCTATCAACGCAAACAGGACCAAAAATCGTTCTGTCTAGAGATAACAGAAGAAACAAAAATATTCGGCTTTCTCACTGACTTTCGGGAGCATGCACTTGGTCAGCCTGCATCCTGGAGAGTCATGCCATCTCTGGTTGTGCTGTTGGGAGACCCAACCGTCGACGAATGCGCTAACCAAGGAAGGCAGTAGTCCCGAGGTTGGTTCGGGCCCTTCGAATGCCTCTTTTGATCGGCAATCTCGTTGCCCATGATCCCGTGGTGTCCCCAGACAAGTCTTAGCGAATTTACCGCCCAAATTAAGGGGATACTGGCGGTCATGTACCTAAGTAGGTCCTTAAGCACAGCTTGACTGTCGCTACAGATGCAGTTACTTCACCCCTTCCACCTGTTGTTCAGAGCATAGTTCGTGACCATTAGGTTCGCTAAGATTTTCGCTTGGAAGATGTATGAAGTCTAGTGTTGTCTTTTTCCACGAAGGCGCCAACTCCAGATCCCTCTTGGAGCCGTCGATGAAAATTTTAGTACACTTCCCAGCTCAATTTCCGGCCGGAGCCAGTCCTGGACACAGAGAAAGTCCTAAATTATGGATCTTGGTACTTAGAAGATCCAACTTGTGTAAGGATGGAAGCCATAGGATCACCTAATCAGGCAGAGATTTGGTGAATGGGACCAAAATAAAATTCCCGTTTATCCCAATATTCTTAAGCCAGTTTTGCTCAGCGATGAAAATCACTTTTAGTTGAATAGAAAGCCCAAGAAACAAAACCGCTGTATTTGAAGTGATAGTCCACAAAAGTACATTGTCTCCATTACATCCACAAAACTGACTCTGACCGTACTTCTTTAAAAACGGCAATGGCCAGATCGTTACAGTCAAAGGTGATCGCTTTAAAGTCACGATTGCTAACTTAAGCAAATGATTTCAACAAGACATGTCAAGCAGCTCGTGTCTCAATTGATATATTGAAGGAGCATTTGGAAACCATATAGTTTCACTGTACAGAAACATAAATATCGTCCGATTAAACGCCGCTTGACTTTTTATCTGTGGGGATATATGAAGTCGCTTGTCTACGCCGATGTGCCCAAAACGACTGACCATCTAAAGGGCAACATTCGCTGCGTTATTACTGATGTGCAAATGTTGAAACGAAAATTTAAACTCCAGCCGCAGCGGTCATATGCCAGAAATTACACCTCGGCGTGTGAATCGACGCACTTATTGACTACGTCAAGGCGATCACAAAAGCTATATCGTCTGCAAATGCAGTGAGTTGACCATTGAAGGATTGGTAGAACAGAGAAGAGAAGGAGAGGGCCCAGGACAGTACTTTAGGGGACGCAATTCTTAATGATATGAGAATTGCTTATGTACATTGTCTGCGCTTCTGCGTTCTTGTTGATAAGAGTCGTGATAGTCCAATTTTGCCTTCATAATTCGCAAGTTTCAATTTTAGTTTATTAATTTTCCTTGATGGTCCGCCCGCTGGTTTTGTTGTTATTTTCTTCGTAAGACAGAAGTTGATGTCTCCTTCATTGACGTCAACATGCAAATAGTCATGCAACACCTTGAGAGCAATTAAGACATCAGACATGTTGGAAATATAAGAAACGTTAAATGTGCGATTCGATTTTCATACCCCTATTTTGCTTAGGAAAGCATCTAATTATTTTTTTTTTCTTGTGTTACTTTGATATCCTATAGGTCTTAGCTAAGTCCGATTTTGGCATACTCTTTTCAGCATTTCGGCCGGTATCTCACGAATAAATGCTTCAATGTTATCTTCCAATGCGTCAATTGTAGCGGGCTTGTCTGTATAGACATGAGCTTTAACATAGCTCCACAAAAAATAGTCTGAAGGCGTTAAATCGCACGATCTAGGCGACCGATTGACCGGTCCCGAACGTGAAATAAAATGTTCACCGAACTCGCCTCTCAATAAGTCCATTGTCGGGCGTGCTGTGTGGCACGTGGCACCGTCTTGTTGAAACCACATGTTATGCAAGTCAAGTTGGATATCATCTCACGGTAGCGCTCACCATTCACAGTTACGTTACGATTCGCATCATCCTTGAAGAAGTACGGTCCAATGATGCCACCAGCCCATAAACCACACCAAACTGTGGCTTTTTCTGGAGGCATTGGTAGCTCTTGCAATGCTTCTGGCTGATATTCACTACAAAATCGACAATTCTACTTATTTACGTACCTATTGAGCCAAAAATGAATTGACCATAAAATGGAAGAAGCGCGCGATGAACCTTCTCAACAGAGCACGCGTTTTGATAATAAAATTCGATAATTTGCAAGCGTTGTTCGTTTCTAAGACGATTCGTGGTTAAATAAACCAAACTGAAGATGTTTGACAGTGAAATAAAATACGAAACGTACGTCAGCTGTTTAAACCAGTGTTGCCAAAAAGATAATAGCTAAAAAATCACCCTTTATTTTGCTATGCCACATAAGATGGACCTAAAAATACGCTACATAATAGGTATGTATGTAACTACCTTTCAGGGTAGTTTTTCAATATTTCGTCCGTTCGATAGTATTTTTAAAACAAACTTTTCTTGAGTTTGTCTACAAGTGCTTATGGTCAAAAAACACTCCTTTCGCACTACAGCCCACAAGCGACCCTGCCCTAGTTTCTTCAGTTCTCGTGTGGTACGTATTCTCTGCCGAGTAAAGGGGACCTACAGGTTGTTGCTGGCTCCGAACAAGAAGATTTGAGAAGATTTTCACAGAAAATTAGACAACTAGTTCTCCTTAAGTGATGTCAGTAACTTGAAAAACGGTCCGCCCTGAAAACTGGTGTTCAATTCGTAAATCGAACCTGGGCCCTTCAGCGTGTGAGTCAAGACACAATTTCCACTGTGCCAGGACGGCCATTAAGACGTGTCATTGGTTTTTCAAATTTTTAGAGCCGAAAAAAAGGATGGAAGGCGTGCTTAACGGCAGTAATATCCCTAAACACAAAACCGCTGGTTTCCCTTCAGATGATACATTTAGAACGATGCGTAAAGAAAAAAAAAGAAATTGTTGCTTTTTTTAACGAAAATCATTCTAAGCAGTTTGGCAAAGGGTGGATCATCTATTGTTCTCTTGTTAAGCCGGGATTTTGACCTAGGCCTTGAAAGAACCTGAGAGTTAGTAACAGCTTGGCCAGAGGCTATTTTGGTGCCACATGAAATTATGTTTCGACCTGATTGGGAGTGTTTTAAATTTTCTTCTTTTTCTTCCGGCGTGGACCTGGGCCTTAACCATCATGCCACGCCTGCCAACATGATCTTTCGCTAGCTGCCTGCAATTGCGCACCTTAAGTTGCTTGAGGTCCTTCTCCACTTCTGTGCGCTACCTTAGTCTAGGCCGTCCTCTGTTGCGTTGTCCCAATGGCTTAGATCCGAAGACTGCTTGCCGGAGCAGTGGTGTCCATACGCCCTACATAGTTTAGCCATCTTAATCGTTGTATCCGGAGACGCTTTATTAGGCGCATGTCGCTGTACAGCCCATAGAGTTTGCCGTTTAAAGAAAGAAGAGCTTAAGATGTCACTTTCCAAGAAATCTTTTCTATTTTCGGATACAATGAAAACGACCAGATGTATTTCATTTCGGGGCCATCTGCCGGCAGTTTGTTTTCGAACATTTTCGAACATCAATTATTTGAGAAGCACTGCGCAGCGTTGTTTCAAACTTGATATAAATTGCGAAGTTGGAAGTTAGGGAAATTGCGACAGTTGGAAGTTAAAATTCAACTTAAGGATGTCATCGAACCACCTCCAAACAAGGAGTTGGAGAAATAGTCCTGCAAACTAGTCATTGGCATTCCTGCCTATTATTTCCGACTTCTCGTGAGTACTACTGAAATCCAAAAAATCGCCTTTTCGCCCTCCCTAAAATTTTCGTTTTGACATTTCAAAAAGTAAATGACTAAATCACAATGTTAACATTTACGTCCAACGTTTAAATAACCTTTGTCGATGCCGCTTCAGTTAAGGGGATGAGTTGATAAATTTTTTAGTACGTCTTCCTGCGAAACGTGTGCACTCCGGTTCTAATTCCCAGAGGAGTTTCGGCCTTTTTCTAACAAAATCCTTGTCTGTATCCACAAACTCTCCCGCCCAGTTTGAGGGGCCTTCAGGACACCTCACGAGCCGACGTCAAATTGATAAGAGTAACGAAATTATGTTGAGCAAAAAAAAAGCAGATTTGCACATTCAATTACATTTAGCCAGCGAGTACTCAGAAGCTTTTACGCTCAATTACACTTTCATGAGCTGAGTCCGTCACCGCTGCCGTCGCTGCCTTCGTCCGCGCGCGGTCGTCCGCATATATTTCTTCATTTTTTTTTACTTTAATTTGAAGATTACCCCTCACAGCCTGACGAATTCAAATTCAATTTTTGAATTAGAAACTTTTTACATTCTTGGCGACCGACCGGCGAAAAGTTCTCCCACTCTGCCCGAAAAAAAGGAAACCACCGACGACGACGTGGACTCGGAGAAAGGAAAAGAATCGCAAATACCTGGAGAGGAAAAAGTTTCCGAAAATCACTGTCTGTTAAAATTGTTTGTCGTAAATTAATTTTTCAGATCTGCATATTTTTGCGCGGACCGAAAGACGGAAATGCGGCCGAGCGGACGGTGGCGGGCCACGAGATGGAGATGGACGTTCTGGGCGCGAAAGGAGCCGGCAGCCCGCAGGACATATTTCAAGGGTTTCCGCTCCTTTTCACTCTCGCCTTCCATGCCTACAAAATTCGCCGCTTGATTTGCTTGATGTAAGGCATTCGCTAGGATTCAACTTTAGGATCATCTCCAAGGAGGTAATTAATTTTGTAGCGGCTATCAAAGGAACTCAAGTAAGTGGAATTAAATTAGCGGACGTCCTTGGGCGAGAATCAAGTGAAGCGGTGCTGTTCATTTTCTTGACTTAGCGGCTAATTAAGTGGGGCACTGCCGTTGATTGTGAGAAAAGGGATTTTGCCAGCACCATGTGTTGGAGGTCGAGGTTATAGAAAGGGGCAGATTTCTTGGGATTTTTTGTGTGTTCCGTCTTGCTTATGCATTTTTGTAAGAGGAGTTTGACGTTTTGGCTCGAAGGACCAAGTGGTATTACGAAACCAAAGAGAAAACTGGTCAAGGAGTAGAGCAGCAACAGTTCTACATTCGGTTACATGATCCGTGACCATGTGAGAAAACACAACCGAGGACTCCATGATTAAGTCCAAAAGGCAAAAGTTCATCAGCTACACACTGACGGAATCCCAGATTGGTTTAAGCTACGAGAAGGAGGGGTCCAACTTGCCCTAAAAGCACCCTGCCCGCAACCATCCAAGTCGGATCCAGACTCTCAACAGTTTTTGAAAAAAAAAAATGGAAACATAAAATATTTCCCACGGTCTGAAAGTAAGGCCAACTTAAGTTGCTATTGCCTATCGCCCCCAATTATCACATTGTCCCGCTGAATCCCCGGCGAGCATCCTCAGCAGATAGAGGACACAACACTGGGGGGCATTCAAAAAACCCACCTGCTTATCCGAGCTCCTGTGATACCAAACCAGATGGAAGGAGCTACCATGGCAATACTCTTTGAATCAGCGTTTCGGTTCGCAGAATCGTCATCGACTTACAAACTCGGCACAAAACAAAGCGCCGAAAAAAAACCGCTCCCGCCCAGTAGTACTTAATCTTTAATTTCTTTCAAATTGTATCCTGGCGTGGGCAATCATCCCCATTTAGCCTAATTTTCGTGATAGCACGACGCGGCACAACAGCCCATTTTTCGACTCCTTGGAAACGAGTCAATTCAAAGCACCGCGGCGGTGAAGTAAAAATCTCTCGAATGTCCTTTGTGCGATGATTTGTCATTCAAAAGAAATCTGAAAGACCCCACACACAAAAAAAAGAGAAAATCCGTCAGATGTACTGTTTTTCTGTGGCACCAACGAGATTTTTTTTTTTTACTTTGTTGCCCCCCTTGTTTCTGACCTGTACGTGGCCTTTTTCCACTCTCCGAAGACGACGACGACGTCGACGCCGCTTCTACAGTCGCTGTGGCATCCTTCACTTCACTTTCACAGCGTTGAAATTTAAAGTGACGTTTATGAATAAATTATGTTAATACAGTAATTTTCTAATTTATGAATATACAAGAGAACGACGACTTTGAGGAGGGTGCCCGCAGTGGGTGGAGCGCCAAAGCAGTGGGTGGGATCGGCTTCTGTTGTTGGCTTGTTCCGCAGCCAAGTACATAAGTGGTCCTTGTGTCTTATTATGGCGAAAAGAATGAAAGCAAAAAAGCACCAACTTTCCAGTGATGATGGGTGGGTGGACGGTTGCGAGATGGGGCGGATGGGGATGGAGGGAAAAAATCGCGTCAGGGCAATTATATGGATACTATTTGGCTTTGCTCGTGTTTTGTTCGGTCTTAATTCAAGTTTTTGTGTGCGATTCGCTTCTGGTTGGGTGGGTTTTCGGTTCCCAGGGCATAATGCGATCGGAAAAGTGAAATTTCCACTTCATTGAGACGCGCTACCATTAAGATGTTTGACAAGAAATAAAAAGCGGCGCTCTGGGGATGCTGTGTTCTAATGCTGAATATTTTTTGAATTTAATTATATACGACATTGTGTGCGCGGAGTGGGGCAGTGTGTGATGAATGGATGGGTGGTTGTTTTAAACTTTCAATTTTGAATTTATTCTTGAGCTCGATGAGAGAAGCACTTTGTCCTTTAAGTGTTTCGATTTACATGGAAGAAACATTTTCTGCTGCGAGAAATGCTTTTAGTGCTATTCCATGAACTTACCACGAGCATCATTGATCTACTCAAAACCACTATTGTCAGTACCATTCGCAAATTTGAATCCGAGCTTACATTAATGAATCATCATCACATCAAGTAAAGGGTGATTTTTTAGCTATCATCTTCTTGGCAAACACGGGTTTAAACAGCTGACGTACGTCTCGTATTTTATTTCACTGTCAAACATCTTCAGTTTGGACTATTATTGAAGCATGAATCGTCTTACAAACGAACAACGCTTGCAAATTATTCAATTGACTATCAAAATGCGTGCTCTGTTAGGAGACTTCATCGCGCGCTTCTTCCATTTTATGATCAGTTCATTTTTGGCTCAATGGGTACGTAAAAAAGCAGAATTATCGATATTGGAGAGAATGTCAGGCAGAAGCATTGCAAGAGCTTCCAATGCATCCTGAAAAAGTCACAGTTTGGTGCGGTTTCTGGGCTGGTGGCATCATTGGGCCGTACTTCTGCAAGGATGATGCGAATCGTAACGCACCTGTGAATGGTGAGCGCTGCCGTGAGATGATATCCAACTTGACTTGCATGACATGTGGTTTCAACAAGACGGTGCCACATGCCACACAGCCCGCGCAACAATGGACTTATTGAGAGGCGAGTTCGGTGAACATTTTATTTCACGTTCGGGACCGATCAATTGGCCGCCTAGATCGTGCGATTTAACGCCGTTAGACTATTTTTTGTGGGGCTATGTTAAAGCTCATGTCTATACAGAAGCTCATTTCTATACAGAAGCTCATGTCTACACAGAAAAGCCCGCTTCAATTGACGCATTGGAATACAACATTGAGGCATTCGTAAAATACCTGCCGAAATGTTGGAAAGAATAAGCAAAAATTGGACTAAGCGGATGGACCAATTGAGACGCAGTCAAGGTCAACATTTGCATGAAATAATCTTCAAATATTAAATTATCTGGACCGTACTATCGATTCGAATAAAGATTTTATCCATTTTTCTGAATTTTATGTTTTTGTTTTTTAAAAACGTTCCTATGGCTTTTAAAAAATCACCCTTTACATAACGAAGATATTTAAGAAGCTCTAGTTGAGACTGTATGCAAAGAATGTGACAAATCGATTCGTTCTCGATATTAGAAGAATGGCGAAAGTTTGGTGTATCTAATGTGAGGATCTCGCCCTTAAACCATACAAAATTCAACATGCTCAAGAACTGCAGCCAGGTGACTTGAATTTTACGCCATATTCTTCTGAAATTTTGCTAACGGATGAAGTTCATTTCTGGCTCAATGGATATGTTGATAAACAAAATTGCCGTATTTTGGCTACTGAACAACCCGAGGAGTACCAAGTGCTACCATTAATAATAATAATTGAGTGGCACTACAGCCCACAAGGAACCAGGGCTTGGAAAGACCCGTCATCCGGAATGACACCGAATTTCGGATTGTGCAAAATAATAGCACCAAATGCAAAAACTCAGAAATACGAAGTAAAAGTCAATGAATGCTGACGTTCTTTGTTTTTATTTTGCGTACTTGTACTTGGTCGCATAATCTTTATTTTTAAGTACAGCGTCACAACGTCGTGACATGGAGTCGATTGAGGCCTGACATCGCTAAACAGAGATATTCTTCCACGCAACCTGCACAACATCCCATAGCTCTTTTGTATTTTTGGGTTTTGCTTCATATACAGCTTTTTCTACACCTGTCCAAAGGTTTTCAATGAGATTGAGGTCCGGAGACTAAGGCGGCCACTCCACAACTTAAACTCCATTGCTTTGCAAATTAAATTCTTTGGCCAGTTTGCTCGTATGTTTGGGGTCATTGTCTTGCTGTAGAGTCCATCTAAGCGGCATATTCCAATCTGCGAAAGGTAGCAAGGATTCTCTCATTATGCTAACGTAAACTCCGACAGTCATCATAGGATTTATCCAAAAAAAAAAACAGTAATAGGAAAAGTATACCCATACGTTAATTTATTCTCCGCCGTGCTTTACAGTCTTGATGGTACAGTCCGGTTGAAACTCTTGGTTTCGTCAAGATTTTAGTCAAGAAACAGTTATTAGTTTGAAAAAACACATACATTGGTATTTTTTGAATCTTGACGGTTTTCAAAAAGTTTGTCTTTTCTGCCCTGGGTTTCCATGTAACAGTTTTTCAGTTTGTTTCACAGCAGAAACGTTCTCGGTCTTTTTCTTTAACAAGCAAATGTAAAGTAGGAAGATAGCATTTGATGATTAGCAGTGGCGCCGATTTCCGGTCCGAAAATTCGTGACTTTTCTATCGGATTCGTGATTCTCCTGTCGATTTCGTAAATAAACTAAAAGTATTCAAACTTATTGCTTTCTGCCTTAGAATTAGGTCTGTTCCAATGCATTTGTGCACAGCAATTCGTAGTTGAGTTATGCGGGTAAAAGTCTCTCTTGCAGAGACTAACTCTGCCGAAACGTGAACAAAAATTATTGCATTGTCAATGCGAAGTTAGGGAAAAATAGAATTCTTTATAAAAAACTTTGTTTTGTTGTTTCTGCATTTCCGTGGAACCCTCGCTTCGTCTCGCGTTTTTGTTTTGCACAACTCAGTAAATCTTTACTCACAGTTTCACACTGACCTATTAGAAGAACATAACTAAATAAAATGCAAAAAAATCAAAATAATTGTAAACTTTTACCACACAAAAAGGAAACAGCTGCAGCTGGTGTACGTAGACTTTCGTCATCATGGTTTTCCTTTTTTTTGGAGGTTGGGATACATTGCACTGGAGCGCTCAAACTCAAAAGCTGATCCATTATACGACCGGTCAGTAACATTTATTTACTGTAGAAGAAAGACCAGCAGGCGTTTCTGTGATAAAGAGTTTAAGAACCAAACAGCCGCCATTTGACACGAGCAAAGGCGGGATATTGACAGAGAAAGTGCTCTGAGGTGTCTTCACCTTCTCCACAGGCGTCGCAAAGGGTGCCTTCACTAAGCCGAAGTAGACTTAAAAAGGGGAGGGAGATGCAGCAATGCATCAAGACCAGAGTCAGTCGTGCTGGGGAAGGTCCCTGTGCAATCGAGACAATCCGTTCTTTGAAACTTGGAAAAAAACAATAGTTACGTACTTGCGCGAAAGCAAGTCTGGGGCAGTCACCTACTTGCGCAACCTGGGGCCTACCATCTTTTTGATGGTAAGGCCCAGGTTTTACCAAAAAAACTCCCTTGCACTGCCAGAAAATTTACAGCACCTAGGAAGTTTTCGTCTCGATGTGTTTTTTCCAAGGAAATTTTGTATCTTGGATAACACCTATGTAGGTATTTAGTTTCATTGGAAAATGGAATGCTGACAAATTTAAGTACTAATTAAGTGAGGCCACTCAGATTCCACTTCCTCGTGAAGAGAACAACTTCGGTTTTAAGACCATTAACTGAGAGCCCGTTCCTAGTACATCAGTCATCGATAATGTCAAGGGCCGTCTGTCCACTTGCACAAACGGCTGCAAAGCATGGTCCAGTGACCAGAACGGCTACATCATCTGCGTAAGCCTGGGCGTAGGTGTTAGATCTGTTCAGGGCGGAATGAAAAGAGTCGACTGGGGGTGACAGCACGTAACTTAAAACAATCGAGCATTGTTCATCGCCATTCAACTCGAAACAAATATTTTCTGGCAGCATGTAACTTGAAACGAGTTTCATTGTCCCTTCTACTTAAAAATGTCATTGTGAACTATAAAGTGAAATGTCAAATTCGTTATTTTCAAAATAAACTTCGTTCATTCAAGTAAAACTGCATTAAGAATGATATTTTTTGATTCGTAAAGCGAAGATGAAGAAGAACTTAATGCCAAAATCAAAAGAATATACCGTAGGGATAATAGCAATTCAATAGAATTGTCTGAAAATGAGTAAGTATTCATATATTTATACAAAGAAAACGATTACCATCTAAAACAAAACCATTTGTTGTTTAGTTTTGTACAGCAGTTTAGAGTAAATAAGGAATGTTACGTGATGATACTAAGTTACTTAAATCTCCCAGACAGCGTTAAAAGCACATCGGTTCCACCAGTTCTCAAGCTTTGTGCAACTTTAAGTGTATGGGCCAGTGGGAGTTAACAAGCGAATGTAGGAAGAAATGTGCAACTATGCATGACACAGAAAACGTTGTCAAAGTGGACCTTATTCTCTCATTCTTTTTCTACCTTATTATTGGAGTTTGTTCTTTACTTTATCACCCCTATTCCGGCAGTCGTTTAGTGACATGTCACTTAATGAGTGTGAGAAATCGGTATTCCCATAGTCATTTAAGAATTCATAAAATGACACTAGTCATTTTGCTCCTGTCAGCTCCTGTGGAACGCATTTACCACTCGACATGTCTCATTTTTTGGTATTCCCGGAGTCACTAAACGACAGGAAAAGTGACAAAAACAGTCGATTTGAAATTAGTACACGACATAAAACAAAAAATGTCGAAAGAGTAAGTTTCTTTTGTTTTTTTCTTATTTTTGTGTTTCTTGATATATATTTGCTTTTTATTTATGGTTTCCAAAGGTTAAAGGTATCAACACCTTCGCAAATCATTCGCTTGGTGGGACTCATGGAAGAGAACGTGACTCTTGCCAAAAATTTCAAAAGAGGCGTTACTCAAAGTGGACATAAGAATTGGCTTAAAAGAGGTTGCGGCAATATTAAACAGTTTAGAACCACCTGTGCGTAATGAGAAAGAATGACACAAGGTATGTGCAATTGACTATACATATATGTATGTACATACGAACATTTAAATTATTTGTTTTGAAATACTTCATAGGTTTGGTTCAATTTAAAGTCAAAAGTTAAAAAAAATTGACGCACAACAAAAGGGAATCTGAGGCAACCGGAGGAGCCCCTTTAAACAAACATTTTAACGGAGCTAGACGAAACGGTGGCCAAACTTCTACCAATGCATGAGACTGTGGACCCACCTGGAAGAGTTTTCGGCTTTAAAGAAACTCATCAACGTGGAGTCAACAATGCATTATTAGACAATCCGTCGAGTATACTCGATTGAATCAAAATAGGTGCTACCCATGTTGGATTGTATCGACTCAATTCGATTGTTTCAAGTTACGTGCTGGCACCGTAGCACGCACCATATGAAGGGTGGCAGGATCTCGCCTTCGGGGCAGCCCCGGTTTATCCCCGGCATTACATACTGGTCACACTCCTCCTCCGCGATTATAGTTCTATTCATTAGCAATGCTTTTATCCACACCACCAATGATTTTCCTACGCCGTGTTCTTTAACCGCGTTGCACATGCCACCAAAAGTTGCATTGTCTAAATCACCCTCTACATCAACGAAAATGCCCAGCGTGTGTTGTTTCCTGTCGACTGCACTTTCAATTCTATCAATGAGATTTTGCAGCGCAGTCTCGCAAGATCTTTCGCCCTGGTAAGCAAGTTGCATCTCAGATGGAGGGTGTAGTCGCGGAGCATTTTTGCGCAGATGTTGTTCGACCAGCCTCTCCAGGCTTTTCAGCATGAAGGGAGTAAGACTTATCGGCCTGAAGTTTTTGACGAGACAGTGACCTCCTTTACCAATTTTGGTAAAAAGGCTACCCTGACTGTGCTTCAAGAGTTTGGAATATGTGACAGCGCAAGGCTGGCAGTGAAGATTCTTTACAGAGCTGGTAGTAGTTGGTCTATGCCCTTTTGCAATAGGGCTTCGTATAAACTCGTACCATCGGTGCGAGGTGACTTGAACCCATCAAAGGATGCGTTGGCGTATTTGATAGCTCCATCTGTTACTTACTTGGTTTTACTTCGATTTATAGTTTTTCACTTTTTTTAAGGAATAAATGTTTACGTTTAAAAAAGGGTGATTTTTTAAAAGCTATAGGAAAGTTTTTCAAAAAAAAAAAACACATAAAATGAAGAAAAATTGGATGAAATCTTTATTTGAATCGATAGTACGGTCCATATAATTTATTGTTTGAAGACTATTTCATGCAAATGTTGACCTGGACTGCGTCTCAAATGGTCCATCCGCTTATTCCAATTTCGGCATACTCTTTCCAACATTTCGGCCCGTATCTCACGAAAAAATGCTTCAATGTTGTGCTTCAATGCGGGCAATTGAAGCGGGCTTGTCTGTTTAAACATGGGCTTTAACATAGCTCCAAAAAACTAGTCTAAAGGCGTTGAATCGCACGATCTAGGCGGCCGAGTGACCGATCCCGAACGTGAAATAAAATGTTCACCGAACTCGCCTCTCAATAAGTCCATTATTACGCGTGCTGTGTGGCATGTGGCACCGTCTTGTTGAAACCACATGTCATGCAAGTCAAGTTGGATATCATCTCACGGTAGCGCTTACCATTCACAGTTACGTTACGATTCGCATCATCTTTGAAGAAGTACGGCCCAATGATGCCACCAGCGCATAAACCACACCAAACTGTGACTTTTTCTGGATGCATTGGTAGCTCTTGCAATGCTTCTGGCTGACATTCACTCCAATATCGATAATTCTGCTTATTTACGTACCCATTGAGCCAAAAATGAATTGACCATAAAATGGAAGAAGCGCGCGATAAAGTCTCTTAACAGCGCACGCATTTTGACAATAAAATTCAATAATTTGCAAGCGTTGTTCGTTTGTAAGACGATTCATGGTTAAATTATAAACCAAACTGAAGATGTTTGACAGTGAAATAAAATACGAGACGTACGTCAGCTGTTTAAACCAGTGTTGCTAAAAAGATAATAGGTAAAAAATCACCCTTAAGTTGATGGAATAAAGCGAACCATTTTCACCCTTTTTAATTTTACTGTGTTTTACTGGAGAATAACTCGATAGTTGAGTCGAACTTCTTGTGTACGTAGACTTGTGTCACCAAATGTATGAACAGTCAGAGGTTTTTTTTATTTTCCATTTTACAGTCATCTGATGCCCACAGAGATGTTTCTCAAAGCTGTCTCTCATGAGCTGTTCTTTTTACAAAAAAAAAATAGCAAGTGAAACGCCTCTTGACACTTTTTGGGTGAATTTCTGTGGCATTCCCTGCATTTCAGAACAAGTGGAACAGGCCTATTATGTGTACCTACCTATTGGAGCAGTGAGATCTCCTCGTGATCGTCTCATCTCCTCCACATTTTCTTTAACTGAACCATCAACAAGCCAAAATGAAAATATATCCAATTATACAGATTCAAAATATATTTGTAACAAAAAAGAAAAGGAAAACAAAATATAAAAACGGTCCTTCACAGACTCCAAACATTTCTCAGCGAAAACAAACGCCACTCACAAGAAAGGAAATCCAAAATTAATTCAAGCTCGCGTTTGGATGAGGGATGAGGGAAAGCCGCCGGAAAAGCTCGTCTTCATCCACAAATTAAAATAATTACACTTTTAGTTTATATATATTTTTTTTGTTCAATTTACAACTTATGCCTAGGACATTTTTTCATTTCATGTTTATCCTCCATATTCATATATACAAGTACGTTTGTTTGATGAAAGCGCAATACTAACCTCACGTTAAGATAAATATTTGGGTTTTCTTTCTCTAGGTTTGTTTACTTTCTTTTTGTTTTCGTTTTTAACTGACATTTAGGTTTTTTATGTGCGGTTTTTCTAGATCCATAAAATTACAGAAAAGTAGAAGCAGCCATGATTACAATATTTTTTGTTTTTTTTTCGTTAAATGTTTTACCGTCCAGTTTAAATGTGTTAATCCAGGTTTATCTTTCTTTTCAATTTTTTTTTCGGTTTTTGTTCTTTAACTTAAGTTTATTAATTTTTCTATTTGAAACTTTGCTAAATTTAGGATAGTGTTTTTTTTTTTTTGATTTTTGTTTAAAAATTTTTTTATTTACTTTACTTAATGCTAATTATTATTTGTTTCATTAATTAAATTTTTTTATTAGATCCGTTTAATGTTTTATTTCTTTATTAATTCTGTTTTTGTTTAAGAATTATTTTTTTTTTTTTTTTAAAAAAAAGATCAACAATTGTTTTTAGACTTAATGAACCCATGATGGTGGTGTCACACTGGCCTGTGAATATTGTACCCTCGTGTGAGTATTTGTTGACTGACTTTGAGGTAAATCTATGGATGTGGTGTCCGCATTGCTATTCGTTTGCTGATGGTGGTTATGCTGCAATGGAGTCGTTGTACTTGATGTGTTGAGTGTTGCCAACGGTATGTTGATATCAAGGAGACCATCGATACTCATTTCTTGTTGAATTAACTGTAAGAACAACGCAAAAAAAAAATAGGTTTTAGGTCTCTTGTATTAGATTCGAATGTTTAAGGATGTTATTTGTTTTAGTGTAAGAGACGTTCGATTGGCACTGAGGAAAGCTGCAAAACCTCAGTGGAGAAGGATTACAAAGTATATGTCGATATGCCAAGCCAAAACACGACGTCTGGCTCGGTCAAATAGAGCGATTGGACAGCAAAGCACCAGCAAGGGCGATCTTCAAATCACAGTTCACCTGTTAGAGAAAGAAATGAAGACCGAACCTCCGATTCAGGGACCAAGCTACCTTAGATGACAGAATGACAAGGCAACTAAAAGCAACTCCAGTGCCCGGAGGGCGTGATAAGATACCGTGCCTCAGACATAGACCTCTCATGGGTTGGGCGAGTCAGATGCAGAATTTATCCTGACGCAACTAAAGTAATATTTGTTTGTTCTACTCAGACTCGGGTTGAAATGTGAGACGGTAAAAAAGAATAGAAAACCATTTACGCGTCACAAAAGGAGGAACCAAGCACAAAGCAGCGGTTTGGAGCTGCTTATATAGAAGCTTAGAATAGAATTCAAAGAAAATTCAGAATTTGCTTCATCTTAAAGCGAACTTTTTACAGCAAAGTCATTTGCCATAGAAATGAACATGTAGTAAGCATTTGACGCAAAGTCCGGACTATAGGCTGAATGCATAAGGACCTCCCAACCGAATATCCGGAGGTTCTGACGAGAGCCTTACGACGTGTCTAACCTGGCCTTGGGGACGATAACTCCCCTGCAAGAGGGCAGAGCCGTCCGCTTCCAAGCGATTTCTTCCTTCAGACGTTCTAATTGTTGACAGTATTCAGACCTTATGGGTTTAGTTCGTAGTTGATGATTCCCTGCAAATTCCACCAGATACAGAGAAAACCTTACTGGCAGTCAATCCTCGTTTGGACCGCGTCTGAGCCGCCTGACTGCCGTTTGACCAACACCGTTTTTGCTTGAGATTGCAATGAGAGACATATTTTTCATCAACAACTATCATTGGCTTCAAAAATAAACAAAGCTTTCATCCGATTCAGAAGCGAATCTCAAAGACAAATTCGTTCCATAGGATTTTTCTGTGTAAATTCGGGTTTCATTGATACATCGAGTGTTTTTTTTTTTTAGGATCCGCCGTTGTTCAAATGTTTCCAAACGGTTTTTGGTTTCATGTTCAGCTCCTGTGCAATCGATACAGTGCTTACATGATGGTCGACTTCAACGATTTCCGTGATTTCACCAAAATTTTTGACAGTTTCGACAATTGTTGGAATGGAATCGGCGGAAGCAAAACTTAAGCATGGATGAAATTATTGAAGTATCAGGATCATAAGCACACATTTGAAGGCGCTTAGCTTTTATTGAAAACAGACTGTAAAATGTACACTTTTTGTTCAATGGACACGTCAATAAATAAAATGTCCGTATTTGGAGTGAAGACAGTTCTCAATTATAGGCTGAGGCACCGTTACATTAACATAAACTGGCTGTTTGGTGTGTTTTGTGTGATGGTGGAATGATTGTTCATTACTTCTTTAATAATAATGGAGTCGCACTACAGCCCAAGAGGAACCAAGCTTCCATAACAACTTACTCGTGCTGTGCGTGCTGCTGTTCTCTCACGAGTAGAAGTTTTTAGCCAACTTCGTAAGGCGGGATTTTGAAACTTTACATAGACAATTGATATTCCTGAGTGTTGTCAGCAACTCGAAAGAGGTGGCTCCGTGAAAAATGCGAAGTGTCCCGTCAGGGAATCGAACCTAGACTCTTGGCGTGTGGATCGACGCTCTTACCACTACGCCACAGTACTTGGTAATCATGGTAATTTTAACATAAGATTACATCTAAGCCGTCGGGCGGACTGAATGCGACAGTACTTCTGTAATGTTACAGTAAATGGTAACCGCTAGAGAGCTATGGTTACTGATTTTTTTGTTGCACAACCAAGATGTGAAGGATCTGTGGTTGCAACAAGACGGTTGATTTACTGAGGAATGCATTTGGTAACCGCGTGGTTACACGTTTCGGGCCCATGAATTGGCCTTCAAGCTCGTGTGACTTGGCTGTTTTCTGTGGGGATATGTGAAGTAGCAACGATTGACCACTTGAAGGACATTTGCCGTGGTTATTGGCGATATACGGTCACAAATGTTTGAATAAGTCATCGAAAATTGGACCTCCAGATAAGACTACGTCCGAGGCAACAAGTGGGTATGGCATGAATTGAACGAGGCCCAAAAACTAGGCCACTATGAAACCCGTATATCGCTATATCTAATGCATGGTACCAATGTATGCCGTAATGAAGAGTCTTGGCAGTGATGGATTACAGATGAAAGCCAAAAGTAGACCCCCAAACATGGTTTTAAAGCGAAAGAACCAGCTGAACATGACAACTGCAGTCAAATATTGTCAGAAATCAACACAATGCATTCGAAATTGATTGAATCATATTTGTCATAGAAGTCATATTTGTATCCTGTTGCATGGCAGCACAAAATTCTAAAAGTAACATGTAACGGGGCAGACGCGAAATTTTTCTGCATTCACCGCACTCAACTGATATTTCGACATCATTATCTCTTTCGCAGTCTAACGTCATTTACTCGGCAAAGGTGTCCTGAAACCGGCCACTTTTGAACATTTTTCCAAGCAAGAAACAAGCTTTTAATTAGAGCGACAGAATGGATTTAAAATAATGGTGGAAGATGTCAAACATAAATATTGAATTTAAATTAAACAACAACAACTACAACTTAACATTTTTCGTTTGTTTCCCTCACCTCTTCAATATTGCACTCGATACCGCCATGGAAATTATCAATATTAAATTCGTCAATTTGTGTTTGATTGTTCAATGCCTCCATGCATTGTCCTATTAAGGTTGAAGCACAGTTATCTGGAAATAAAGGAAAAGTAAATTTTTGAAAAGAAATACATTTTTGTGAAAGTTATGACATTTGAATTAAAGAAAGATAAAAATAAGTTGGACGTTACTGTTTGAGCCGACGACTTAATAAAAAATTAAACCCAGAAAACATCATTTTCAGGCCATAATTTCGTACGTTGACAGTACGAGCAGTACACATACTGTAGCTCTTTGTGGTAGACTTGGGAGATTGAAGATTGAAATGCCACAGTTTGAATGGCAGCCTTAAGTGCTTAAGTGGTTTACGTCGTCTGTGTCTGTGTCGCATTTCGAAGAAGAATCCACAAATGTTTCAATATTAAAAAATTTCAGGAAAAGGCGTGAAACGCATGGATGATTTTTTTACAAGCCGGAAGGGCCGAACGTATAGTTTATTTCAAACCGAGCTGTGGTAAAGTGGCTTCAGTGATAAATGAATTAACTAAAGCTTACTATTGATAATTTCACCCCACTTTTTAAATTAATTTTCGAAAAATAGTCCTTTATTATAAATTTTAGGAATGGTGCTTGTTGTACAAAGCCGTAAAAGAGCGACACAATTGCGGCAACGAGTATCGCTCAATCTATCAAATGATTTTTCAGACAGACTAAAGACACATTTAAAATTTGACACTTAGAGAGTGGGATGTAAAGTCAGTGGACTGTATACACAACTTATCCAAATTCCACAGGGACTTGAGAAAAAGCGCTGCAAGACATTTTTTGCGTTTTCGAAATGTTTGGTTTTAAGGTAATCTTATAAACCATTTAGTATATTAACCCAACAAGGAAAAAGAATAAAGATCATCGCCGCAGCTACCATTCTTTGACAACTTTAGAACATCGAGAAATTTAAAAATCGTTGAATTGACATTACAAATGCATCAGGATATAGACTCAGTGTGGTGTACTTAACCTCCTGATGGGAACACCATTCTACTCCAAATCATCATCCTGTAACTGGAATTTCCTTGGTCAATCAGCCATTAATTGCTCCACCATCGAAGGAGGAATCATGAAGAGGAGTAAAATGGTTTGGAATTATTTCTGAACTTAGAATCGAAGAAGATTAGAAGATTTCTAAAAGAAAACCCATTACTTGGGTTTTATGTTCTCTGACGAGTAGAAGAGACCCACAGTTTTTTGCCGACTCCGACCCGCGAGATTTGAGAAGATTTTCGTAGACAAGAGGTAATACCGTGAAAAATACGAGGTGTTCAGTCCGGGATCTTGGACTACGCCCCGACGACACGAAATAGTAGGTCGTTCTTAATATTCGAAAGGTAGATTTATGTTAAGGAGAGGACTGACTGCAAGGAGAACAGTTCACTTGCAATTTTCTCAACTTCTCAACCTGAACTTCTTTCCTGTCACACAAGTTAGAGCGCCACTCGAAAGAATTTATGCTGTGAAATGTGAGCTAACGGTATGGACGAACAGCCCAGAAATTGAATCTGTTACTTGTGTTCAAAACAATTGTTTTCATTGAAAAACGTAAAAAAGTATTGTCCTTCGGACGTGATCACCTTTTTCTATTTTTCTGGTTATTTCCATCCATACCATCTGTAAAAAATTTCTGACCTGTGGAATCGATCAAATTATTGAGCCATTCTTCGATTTCTTTCAAAGATCCGAACCGGAGATCCCCTAAATCGTTTTACACCCATGGAAAAAGCCAGTAGTCCGAAG
Source organism: Eristalinus sepulchralis (assembly GCA_944738645.1). Classification (NCBI taxonomy): domain Eukaryota; kingdom Metazoa; phylum Arthropoda; class Insecta; order Diptera; family Syrphidae; genus Eristalinus; species Eristalinus sepulchralis. Next base: position 48,689,879 of record OX122882.1, read on the forward strand.
GAGCAAGGTCTGAAGAATACGGCGGTAATACGGCCGATACAGCCAAGTGGGGCCGAGTGTTATCAAGTTGTTAAATCACCTTGTCATGCCGTTCATGGTTTCTCTTGGTTTTTGGCAACTCATAGTGCACTACAACCGTTTGGTCCCACCATATTCAGAGAAAGCCACCTTTGAACCTATGGGTTAACCAGGCTTTGCATAGTATTTTTTTTTTTTGTTTTTAGGGTTATCGTAGTATATCCCCTTTTTCATCTCTTGTCACGATCAGGTGCAAAAATCTCGTCTTTTGTTGTCTTTCAAGAAACAGTTCCGAGGTGAAAAATCGCCTTTCGACATCTTTCGGTTTCAACTCGTTCGGCACCCAATTTCCTCGCCATTTAATAAATTTAAATTTCTATAACTTAGTCACTCCCAACGATTCTGCAATTTTACTTTGGGTTTTACACTTTTGGGTTTGATCCAATAATGGCTCCAATTCTTCGTCTTTAAAATTATTGTTGGGCTAGCCAAGACGCTGTTTGTCTTTGACGCTTAAATCACTGCTATTAAGACGCCTAAACAACACTGTGCGTGATATATCGGTCGGAGCAGATTCACCATGAATTTCTACAAGCAGGCGATGAGCTTCACCTGGACATTTCTTACAATTTAAAAAGAGTGTCAAAACTAACCGCTTATTCTGTTTATTTAAGACAAACGCAGACATTTTCCAAGAGACCAGAAACAATGTAATTGTTTAAAAGACGCTGATGCAACCAATGCAAACATTTGTCTGCAAATGTCACACCTTTCCAATGAAGTAGGCAATCGCTTCCAAGATCAGCCACAACTTACAGGTGACGCCATCTTTTGGAAACGGATAACATTCGTACCCCCAATACTTCTCCGAAAATTGTGTAGCGTGGACGAAACTTACGATAAAGGAGACGCACAACTTGCTAACCAAGCCCTGTTTCTATGAAGCTGTTCCTGACGTGGTACGAAGGCAGATGGTAGTAATGACTGAATCATACACAAGCCCCCTCTCTTCGGCCATATTAAGGATGTGGTTTTTGCCATAATTTTTGAAGTTTTTGAATTTTTCTTAATTTGATCAAAATTGTTTGTTCCGTTCCTAATCTACATACAGCGCTATTCTCTAGCCGCATTTCGGAAACAAGCTTTTGTAGTTTTTCCACAAATTTTGTTTGCTTTTAAAAAAGGTCATCTCCTGCCTCTGAGCAACTAGTTAGGAACATTATTTAAAAAAGATTTGTACATACCTTCTAAATTTGTGCTAAGTTGCTGTTGATGCAACTGCTGTTGTTGTTGCTGCTGCTGCTGCAGTTGCTGCTGTTGCTGTTGTTGCTGCTGTTGCTGTTGTGCATTGCCTAGCAGCGTTGAACTATCTGAACCAACACCGGATTCCAGCACCACAGAGTTGTAAGTATTCAATGAGTCCGACGACGGTTCACTATTAGGATACGCGGGTGACATTCCAGTACCAGACGAAGGTGACAAGCCCTTTACGCGCCCCATCAAGAAAATAATAAAAAAGAAATTGTCATACATTAGCAAACTCACACGCATGCTGAAACTGTGATTGTAACTACTTCTCTTGAATTGTGCAAACAAGTGCAGGTCAGTGACCGATGGAGTAGACATTGGTTCTGTTGCATTCCATAGGACTGAGCGACTGCTGGATTAATTGAATAAGTTGGTTGCGGTGGTTGGTACGGAGGTGGTGGCTGATTGGATATGGCCGAAGCTGCACTAAACCTACTCCATCCGTAAGATCGTTTGGTTTCAAAAAAACAAAAATGGAACAGAAAACGTTTTGATAAAACACATTCGTGCCACAAGTGCCACTAGATTACACTCGTTTTTGTTTTCTCTTTCAAAAATCAAAAATCAACAATCAAATCGCGTCTCAAGTGAGCATGCATCTGAACAGTACCACATGCAGAGCAAACGGACTAACAAACTCAAAATTCTTAACATACTCAATTTTGGAATGAAAAAACAAAAACTTAAGTAAACTCAAAGAGAATAAATTAAATTTGAAAAAAAAAAATAACAGAAAAAAAACAATAAACAGACCCCTGTAGCAGTTCCTTTTGTAACGTTAGGTCATCCGCCAGAGATCCTGCCAATTGATCGAGAGCACTCGCTTGGGCTGGCGTTATGTTCGCATTATTGTAGTCTGCCGGGAAGCCCCAGTCTGGTTCCACACCCACAATGGCCGGTATGGGACTTAGGCGGCCGCATGAACTCGCATTCGATGAGGCTCGTTGACGGAAGTCGGGTGATAATTGAAACCCTTGGCTGTTTTTATTCGTTTTGAGTTTTGTTTTGGTGTCCGAGGAGAGATTATTGATTAATTTTAAATGAAAAGAAATAAAAAAAAATAAATCAAAATAAATAAAAAATGAATTCAGTGGAATTTGAATGAAAACAAAAATCGTCTGAGGGATAAATGGGTGGGACGTGCGTTAAATAAGCAAAAGTCATTGAGTTGTAAGAAGTATCAAAACGAAGCAGTTGCTAGGGAAGAAAATCTAAACACAAAACGTGGTCATCAAGGAAGAAATAGTTGAGGAAGTTCATGCTAAGCCCCGTTCACTCTGTTGAGGATTCATCGTTGAACTATGACAAATATATGTCGTTGGCATTGTGTCATCCCTGTCACTTCATAATTTTCGATTAAAAGTTGGTTAATCGCCTAGCATTGCACTGGTGTCACATAGAAATATGTTTCCTTATTGTACTTGAAGAGGCTTCGAACTTTATACAGTCTTTAAAATTACTAAAGTTTCTCTCAAAACTTGGCTTCTTAAAAAAATCAATCACCACGCGCTTCTCATCCTCATCTAAACAATAAACAAGACATGTGTTGCCGTTGCCGAATTTTCTTTCCATCAGTCATGGCAGTGAATCAAAATTCCAAAATCTCGAAATACCTAAAGTACGAAAAAGCCCAAAATTCTGATATAAAATAAAATTCTGAAATAATAAAATAATCCAGAAAAGAAATTCCGGAAGAAACTCATTTTGGGAACGTACTTAGAAGCGCTGCATCCAGTGGGATCTGTATTCGGGTAACGCCAACTTCCATCATATGAATTTGAGGACTGAAGGGATTTTAGATAGTTCTGGGTTTTTAGGGATTTTTTGAGTTTTTTTTTCTCAAATATTAGCTTTTTCGGGATTTTCGTCACTTCGACATTTGGACATTTCGCGATTTTGTGTAATTCGAGATTTTTCGGAGGTTTAGAGAGTTTGGGCACTTCAAAATTTTGGCCATTTCTGGCATTCCTAGAATTTGGGGTTATCAGTATTTTAGGCATTTCAAGATTTTCGGCATTTCAAGATTTTCGGCATTTCGAGATTTCTGCCTGTTCTTGATTTTATGCGTTTCGGAATATTGAGGTTTCGATTATTTCGGGTGTTTGATTTTCTGATGTTAACCTAGCCTCAGAACCATGAAAGAAATAAGGATAATACATAAAGGGTGATTCGTTGTGAAGTTTTTCAATTTTCAATTGTTTTCTTGACATATGAAGCGCGCCTCTTATTTAACTGCTTTTTCATTTTTGTTCAGTATTGTGTGTCAGGTCATCATGAAAATGGTAGTACGAAACTCGGCTTTCGGCGAGACTCGCTTTTCGTGCGATTCGAGGAACCTACATCGATCAAATTTGTATCCCCGTTTACTTTAGTGGATAATATTCGTAATCAGGCGGTTAGACTACATGCAGTGCATAGTTAAGAGACAATACAGCTGAAGCTCAGCAGGTTCACCACGTAAACAGTGCTTCCTGAAATTGAAGCACATGACCTCTGGTTCCAACAAAAGATTGCTACGAGCCATACAGGGCATGAAGCGACGGACTTGTTGAAAAATAATTTTGTTGACACTTAATTCCACGTTTTGCTGCAATAAATCAGTCGCCTAGATCATACGATATCATATCCATGGACTATTTTCTCTGGAAATATGTAAACTTTCAAGTCTTCAAAAATAAGCCAGCTACGATTGACGCTTTGGAAGCCAACATTATTCGCGACATACCATTTGCCATGCTCGAACGAGTCGCCCGAAATTGGACCTGCCGACTGAGCCACCTCAGAATTACACCACTGTGCAAAATATAAGCACCATGTTCGATTTTGTCGCTATTTTGCTAATAACTTCTTCATACCGTCATGCAAAGACATCATTTTACTGCACAACATTCTTAAGTGCATTCTGGACTTAGAAAAGGCCCGTCATCCGGAAAGACACCGAATTTTGGCATGGAGTCGATTAAGGCCTGACATCGCAGAACAGGGATATTCTTTCACGAAACCTGCACAACATCCCATAGCTGTTTTATATTTTTGGGTTTGGCTTCATATACAGCTTTCTTTACATCTGTCCAAAGGTTTTCAGTGGGATTCAGGTCCGGAGACTGAGGCGGCCACTCCACAACTTGAACTCCATTGCTTTGGAAAAATTCTTTGGCCAGTTTGTTTGTTCGTATGTTTAGGCGTAAAATCCATCTTAGCGGCATCATCCACTCTACGTAAGTTGGCATTGTTTCTCTCATTATGCTAACATAAACTCCGGTGATCATCTTCGTCCTTTTCAAAAAAATGGGACCAGTACCGTAATAGAAAAGCCTCTCCATACGTTAATTTTTGCTCCACCGTGCTTCACAGGCTTCATAGTATACTCCGGTTGAAACTCTTTTTTTTCGCCTGCGAACAAATTTCTTGGCCCCAGGAGTACCAAATAAAACTATTTTGGATCTGGGAATTCTGGCAGGTAAATTCTTCTTTACCAGCCTTCTTTTTATTGTTGATGTCGCCACGGGTAAGCTTAACTTCTCTTTTATTTTCCTAACGTTCATAAAAGGTTTACGTTTGACTTATCTTAATCTTTCCGAGAGAAAAGTTTTGCGTGCAAGTTTTGGTCCTGTTTACGTTGATGGCCTCTGAAGGAGAAGATTTTACGACGAGCTCAATGGGCTGTACAGCGACATGCGGGAGTTTTCGGATAAACGCTTAAGATGGCTAGGAAATGTAGCATAAACGCCTGTTATGCAATAAATATGAGACGCCTGCTTGACTAAAGAAACAAGTAAAAAGTGACAAAATCGAACATGGTGCTATTATTTTGCACAGTGCTGTAGTTAGGGTCAACATTTACATGGTATTATTTTCAAGATATATATGCCATGAATTGTTCTTTTAACCGATGATAAAAATTTGACGTTAATTTTCAAATTGATGTATTCTGTTTTACATAATAAATCGAACCTCACGATGAATCACCTATAGTGTGAATTGCCAACGATTCTTTACAATTTTCAAAACATTCTTCGGGGTTCTTTTCCAAACAAAAGGGACAATTAGAATTCCGGGACGGGTACCTGAAACCCTATTGAATATTTTGACGCTTAATCTGGGACAAACGGCAGTGACATATTGCCAAAAAAAAACAATCATTTCTCGCAATCTGAATCCGGTATTTTTTGGCTAACGTAACCTATCGCAATCGTCTAACTAATCCTTCTTGCCAGATGCTCCAAATGGTTCCCCTCCTGAGGTTGCTTCCAGAGCTTGGTTTGTATCTTTTCAGACACCTTGACATATATGTGGATTGAGCACAATCATGTCTAATCTCTTCATTTCTTTCCTCAGGTCTCAAATGCTCTGCCCCCTAAGCGACTAAGGCAGTTGTCTCAACTTCTACGCCTATTTGAAACGCAAGCCAATCAAGTTGCAGCTAAAATCTAGAACTAGGCATTCAGGCAAACAAACGATAAACAAAACGAAAACAAAAAATTTCATCTAGATTAAAAGATAAACATGGAACTAATCAAGTTCAACTATGAAACGAGTAGCATACGTGGCCGCTGCAACAACCTCTACTTTAAAGCATTCGAAACGTTTAATCTCTACTCAAAGTCTCCGCACAAATCTTAAGGATACATGACTCAGCAAATGCAAATGAAAAATGATATAAGAAAGAAATGATTAAGTCAAAGTGAAGATAAATTAAATAGTTACCTATGAAGAGGACTCTCCGGGAAATGATCAAGCCCCTCACTGACACTACTGCTCGGCGAGGGAGTTGCATCATTTAAGCCAGTAATACCGCCATTTCGAAGTGCTTCAACGCGCTTTTTAGCGCGTCCCCTTCTCTTCTCGTACTTGGACGTTTCCATTGATGCCGCTCTTCGACGTACCGACTTCCCAGGTTTTGCATCCGGATTCAGCATCCACCACGACGACTTGCCAGTACCCTCGTTTTGTACTCTCATAAAGCGGTTGTGCAGCGACAAATTATGTCGGATTGAGTTCTGAAAGTACAAGAAGATGAACACGGTATAAGTACAATGGTAAATATGGTGGTCGATAGATTTTCATTCGTTTTGTCGCGCCTCGCAAGGAGTTCAACATTCGAGTGGGGCATTTGTGTCGCGAATGACAGTCAATTGTCTGACAAAGTTTCACCCTCGAAAGAGGGTTGAAAGTTGAATGTACCTTAAAAGTTAATCATCCGCCGAGTGGAGTGGGTTGGGAATTATATCAAGGAGATGCTTAAAGGGGATACGTGGTGATAGTTGCCTTGTGGTTAATCTGTTGGGACTTTTGACTCTGAGATGTTAACCATGGCATGGATTTGTAAAACATAAAGGGGTGTACTTAGGAATGGTGAGGACTTGTTAACGTTGTGTAGACAATTTATTTGACCTTCATACAAGAGTCTGTGGCGTATTTTCCATTCTTGTAAGGAAAAATTTCATCCTGGTCTAGTGAAATAGGAACTGTGCGCTTGGTGGCAACTGGCGGATAACCAAATCAGCATTGTTTACAAGACAAATGTCCATTCAACAATTTAAAATCCCAGACTACCATGTTTTAAAGTACTTAGGCACTTTCCAGGAAACGAATAAGAAAATAAATAAATTGGGTGTAGGTACAGCTCACGAGGAACTGACGTCTACTATTGCTTGCGGTGTGCGGGCTTTTGTTCTCTTACGAGTCGAGAAGATCTGCAATTTAGTGCCAACCACCGGACAGCGAAATTTGTGAAGCTTTTTGCGGGTAGTCTTTTAGTTTGAGGTGGTGTCATGAATAAATCCAAAATTTTCAGAAGAGGGATTTTAACTTGGGTTCTTTGGCATGTGACACGAGTTCCTGGATAGGAATGTAACTGCAGAATCGTTCGTTATTAATCTTAAGAGGCTACATGTGTCTTATACAATTACAAATAAATCAAGTGAAAGAAATGGGAATCTATTCTTTTTTTGCAGAAGGTATCAACATGTCCTTTAAACAGTGCATAAAGGCGATGTCTTAATGGTAATTTACTTGCGGACGTCTTGTTGACATATTCCACATTGCCGTCACCATAGATCACAGAGGGTCGGACAACAAAGAGTGAAGCTCGACTTCTACTACCAAAACTGCGACATTCGGATCAATACCACTTAAGATGGCTAGACCATGTAGAGCGCATGGACATCACTGCTCCGGCCCGAAAAGTCTTCGAATCTGAGCTATTGGGACAACGTAAGAGAGGACGGCCTAGGCTAAAGTGGCGCACACAAGTGGAGAAGGCCCTCAACCCACTTGTAGTGAGCAACTGGCGGCAGCTGGCTGAAGCTGTTAGTGTACAAGCAGTTCATACAGTCTATCATAGGGTATGACTTGCCCGCATGGCTCAGCATCTCCTTGACCAGCGTTTCAATCTTCGGAAGGATGATGTTGTGAACCTGCTCTAATCTGGATGAAATACCACAGTAACAAGAAAATCTAAGGAAAAGATCGCGTCATCTCCCTGCAACTGTAATTATAATTGAGTGACACATCAGCCGAGAAGGGACCAGGACCTAGCTTCTTCATCAAATGTCTGTGCTGCGCTTTCTCTCATGAGTGAAAAGGTCTTCTTATTGCTGACTTTAAAAGGCAAGATTTTCCAAACTCTTGCATTGACAAAACGAAAGTTTTCAGAAACTCGGAAGAATTTGTGCTGTGAAATGCGAGCCAACGAAATTGAGGAACAGTCCAGAAATCGAAGGTGTTACCATCGAAGTGCAACATCCTCGAACACTACGGCACGACAGCCAAGATCAGAAATTGCCTAGTCACTTTTTTAACGGAATCAAGAAAATCACTCCAGAATCAATTCTCAGCATGCACTTGGCAAATTTGTCCAAAAATGACACCTCTCTGGCATCTATCCAATCATTGAGTGTTTCTTCGATTTCTTCAAACGATTTCGATCGGTGACGCCACCAAATCGTTTTAAGTCCCTCGAAAAAACCAGTCGGGTGGAGCAGGGTCTGGAAAATACAGCGGGTGGAGTAAAACCTCCCATTTCAACGCTTCTAGGTAGTTTTAAGCACTGCAGCCACATGGGGCCGAGGGTTGTTAAAAAATCACATTGTCATGCCTTTCGGTTCGTTGTGCCTTTTTTCACGCAACGCACGGCTCAGACAAATTTTTTTATTTCCCATCAATGGTTTCGTCTGGTTTTATGAGCTCATAATGATCCACCAAAGGTCTCTGAAGAAAGCTCTATTCTTCTTTTTTGTTGGATGTTGACAAACACTGCAATAGAGCGCTCAGTCATCTAAATTTAATGTAATTGCTTGGTCTTCCGAACGAAAACTAGCAAGCGCTTCTGTGGTAGAGAGCTTAGGTTTTCAGCTCTCACCACGTCAGCGACAAACAGTCGCTACCTGATCTGGGCAAAGAGAGGACATTGACAGAGAGAGTGCTCTGCAGTGTCGTCACCTTCCCCACAAGCGTCGCATAGGGTACCATGACTAAGCCCAAGCTGACTTAAGTGCTAAGGGAAGGTAAAGTGTCCCATTTCTAGGCCAAAAAGCCGGCTGCAGGCCTTTGTATCTAGAGATAACAGAAGAGCCGCGGATTTCTCGCTGACGTTTAGGAGCATGAACTTGGTTAAGCTGCTCCTGGAGTCATGCAACTTCGGGTTGTACTATGAGGAAACCCATACTGTCCCGGAACCCAGACAATTATTAGCGAATTGAGTCTGTCAACCAAATTGAGGGAAAACTTGCATTTCTGCACTATCTTGGAAGTGGTCAATGGGTTGAATAATGCCTTAAGCACAACTTGGCACTACAGACCCTGATACTTTGCCCCTTTCACCTTACCTTCACAACGCAGCCTGTGGTCATTAGGATCGCAAACGTTTCCGCCTGCAAGACTAACCAAAAATTACCTAAAGAGGTATGAAGTCTTATGTTGTCGTTTTCCACGAAAGCTCCAGCCCCAGTTCCCTCCATAGTCTAGGAGACGTCCGTGAAAATCCGAGTACAAAAGACAGCTTCAGTCGACGCCTTCTTTTTGTTGATGCACAGCCGTTGGCATCAGTTCAAGACTTAAGTCCATCTTTAAAACCACTTGAGTCACGCTCCAAAAAATGCATTCTTTCCCCCCATTTGCAGACAAGTTTCACAAGGGATGAGTCTCAACAGTTGATAAATTCTTAGAGACTGCATTATTTTCAAAACAGAATCACATCCAAACAGACATCACCCCACATTACACATTCCACTTGCCAATTAACAGACTCTCAGAGCATTCCTGCACACAATCCATTTTGACAGTGTGGTGTCAAATGGGCGTGATCCGTTTGCTTGACCCAAACCTACTAGAAAACAACCGCAAAATAATGTACCAAAGTAAACTTGAAACACTTTAATCGTATTGATCTGTGCAAAATACGAATTTCGTTTACTTGTCAACTTAACACATCCGGATGAGGTGTGAAAACGAACATTCGACGAGGCGAACAGAAGCGTACAACCTACCGGAGACCTTGAACTAAGTCTTTGTTTTCACCAAACCAGTGGGCTGGTCGCGGCCACTGGACTTAACCGGCTTATAGGTTCAGCTCCTCAACAAAAAAAAAGCACACGAATATTTTATGCCACATATGGTAATCGAAGAGGAAATCAGCTTAATGCGAGACATATGTTGATCACATTTCATTCGTCGGGTGTGTCTGTGACCGTTAAAGAAACGCAAAAGAGCGCGCGTTGGGTTTGACATTTCGATTAGCGCACCTTAATGATCGTTATATTTGCATAGATATCGCGCGATTTGTTGAGAATTACGATGAAGACGGAGATGGAGACTAGTGAAACTGTGTCGGTTGTACTGAATGGCGTAGTAAATGTTGTGATGTGATGATCATAAGAGAAATTATCACTATTCATGCTTATTGATATCGATGAGAGGACACTAATAGTTTTGGGGACTTTCAATGTTCTGTAAAAATTTACTTCGAGAAACTCCAATTTCAAGCCCTTTTCCATTGGAAAGTCCCCTACTCAACCAAAAAAATTTATATTGACAGAGTTTAAACAGTTTTTTAGAAGCCAAAAATTTATCTCCGGCAGAGTATACTTGCATAGTTAATAAATTACAGCCCTGTGCAAAATAATAGCACAATGTTCGAATTTGTCACTATTATGCTAATTACTTTTTCCACTTTTTTGTCCCAATGGCTCAGATTCGAAGACTTTTCGGGACGGAGCAGTGGTGTCCATACGCTCTATATGACTTAGCCATCTTAATCCCAGAACGATTGACCAGGCGCTGTACAGCCCATTGAGTTCGTCGTTAAATCCTCGGCTCCAGATGTCATCAATGCAAACAGGACCAAAAATTGCAAGCACCTTTTCTCTCGAAAAGACTAAGATTAGTCAAACGTAGTCCGTTTATGAACGCTAGGATAATAAAAGCGGAGTTAAGCTTACCCGTGGCGACATCAACAGTAAAAAGAAGGCTGGTAAAGAAGAATTTACCTGCCAGAAGTCCCAGACAAGTACCACTTCTGCCAAAATTCAAGCTACTAAAACGAACCAAGTTTGTGAAAGAACAACTGAACTGGGAACCTTCTAAATGGCACAATATATTATGGACGGAAAAATCCAAAAAAACTTATTTGGTACTCCTGGGACCAGGACATTTCTTCGCAGGTGAAAAAACCAAGAGTTTCAACCGGAGTGTACTACTTATTAAGACTGTACAGCACGGCGGATCAAAAATTAACGTATGGAGATGCTTTTCCTACTACTGATGAATACTGCCGGAGTTTACGTCAGCACAATGAGAAGAACCATGCTCCCTTACGCAGAGTGGAATATGCCGCTTAGATGGACTCTACAGCAAGACAATGACCCAAACATACGAGCAAACTGGCCAAAGAATTTCATTCACACAAAGCGATGGAGTTCAAGTTATGGAGTGGCCGACTCAGTCTTTAAGTCTTTAGACCTGAATCCCATTGAAAACCCTTTGACAGATGTAAGGAAAGCTTTATATGAAGCAAAATCCAAAAATATAAAACAAGTATGGGATGTTGTGCAGGTTGCAGAATATTCCTGATCAGCGATGTCAGGCCTTAATCGACTCCATGTCACAACGTTGTGACGCTGTACTTAAAAATAAAGACTATACGACCAAGTGCAAGTACACAAAATAAAAACATTGACTTTTACTTCGTATTTATGAGTTTTTGCACTTGGTGCTATTATTTTGCACAATCCGAAATTTGGTATCATTCTGGATGACGGGCCTTTTCTAAGTTCAGAATGCGCTCTTTTCTTATTTTGTCTATAGGTCTTGTTACTGAGGGAATAAGGATGTTGTGCAGGATATATGATGTGTTTGTATGACGGTAGGAAAAAGTTATTAGGAAAATAGTGACAAAGTCATGGTGATATTATTTTCAACAGTGCTGTAGTTGGTTACCGCTACACTCAACAAGAGACCAAGGGATAGCTTGTTTAGCAACTATTCTTGATGTGCATTCTGTGGTTCAACTACGAGTAGAAGAACCTTGTAGTTTATTACCGACTCCGTGCGGTGAAATTTGAGAACTATCTTCGAAGTGCTGCAAGCTGCTCCTAAGAGGTGATGCCGTGAAAAATGCGAGTTGGATGTTCAATTCAGGAATCAAACCTATGACCTCTTGCGTGTTAGTCGGCGCAATAATCCATGACACAGTGAGCCAAAATTAAATTGCTTAGTGAAATGCTTTTTTTTTCGACAAAATGGCTATATCTGAAAAATATGAGAACATAGAAAACCAAAATTTTGTTGACTTCTAATGACCAGTTCCTTTGTGCGTCGAGATCAAAGTTGGAACTTTAAATCTCTGGCGACATCAAATCTGCATTGAATAAGAATTGGTCCTATGCAGATTTGATCTTGCCTTTTTCCTAAAATTAAGTACTTTGGAACCTAATGTGTTATTTTAAAGACACGGCCTTAAAACAGTAGTGTATGTTTTTTTTCTTATTTCGAGCACCAAATTTTTTAGAGCAAACTTTTAATTAAAGATACCTTTTGAGAGGGGTCCTTCAATGTTTAAGGCTCCAACAAAAGATAATCTGATCTGAAAGACTATGACGCTTTCTATTGTGGAGTCATGAAAAGACGGGAGTATTTTCATCAAACAGCTGGAAAAAATTGATTTCCTAAAATGTGAAATTCACAACTTGGTACAGCGGGTGTTCCACTCCAAGATCAGTTTTTTTCTTGCCATCAAACCATCGGCTGGAAGAACGCATTGTGTTCGAATTTAATCTTAGAATTTATTGAAATTTTATTTGAATGCGTGTCCTTTAGTGAGTATCGAGGTGGTGTAATAAAAAATTTCAAAAAATGGAGAAATGGAGACATTGAAGTGTTGTAATAAAAAATTGTAAAAATGTCCATTTGCTACACGTATGTATGTATGTTATATACGATTTCAAGTTAGTTTTTAAAAAATTACGTCTGTTTCCTTTTAGGCTTTGAAATATGATGTCAAAACGTTGCTCCTAGTTTAAAGTAATTACGTTGGAATGATTTTATTGTGGTAAACATCTTATTCCGCAATAAATTAAAGTCAAAATGTTTATATAAGTGAATATCCTTAAGGTAGCAATTTTATTTTTTTTCTCCTACGTCTGCTTTTTAGTTCTGTGGGTGAAAGAAATTTACAATTTTGTAAAATGAAACAATCTACTTACAATGTGAGTTCATGACATCGTATTGCAATGCTATTGTATTCGAGGACAAAATTGTGCACAAAGACTTTTTTGTTTTGCAATAAAATATGCCCACTGCAGAAATTGGGAGGCGGATTGACAAAAAGTGTGCCACTGCTCGTTTTTCTAAACTAGTGGAAAATGGTAAGAAGTTGTATTTTATACCAGAAATAGAAATTTTGAAAATCAATATAACAAAAGGAAGGGCAAATAATGTTAGCCCGGTTTGAATGTAAATACGAAACAAAAGTTCAATTGTCCTATTTGCGACGATTGATGAGATGCAAACGGAATTGCTGAGAGAACTCAAGGGTATACCAAAAGGAACGCTGGCACAAGTATATTATATCCAAGAGGGACTACTTTGAGGGGGACAAACTATAAATTGATGATTAAATAAATAGTTTTTGAGAAAAAAAGAAATCGGGCCAACATTACTCGCCCTCGTATAGGAATGTACACGATGCATGATGGTGCATCCTTTCCACTTTTGAGGTAACAGTAGAAATTTCGGATAGTTTATATTTTCAGGGTGTGGAAAAGATCTCCTTTGCAACACTTGTATCGTAAGATAAATATTGGACTAGAGGTTACGGAGGCGTTAGTAAAAGACATTGACCCAAGAATAGTTTTAATTATAAGAACAATTATTTCCACGTAAGTTTTATTTCCGGTTTGCACGTTGCATTGAGCGCCTGAGCCTCGAAAGACGTGACGAAGACCTACCATGTGGCCAAACCATCAAAACATATCCCTCTCCGTTGGAAGAAGCAGCTAGACAACATTGTTTCGCCCCACAATATTACATAACTCCCGTAGGCTGCACGCAAGTGGCTTTGCAGCATATTGGCCCATTCCCAGAGTAGTTTTTGTTTGTGATGATCCACATTTTAGCGTTTTTGGTGCGCAGCTTCGCTTTCCAAATTCCCCAGGTAGTGGAATCAAACGGATTTGCATCCGGAGAATTTGCCATTCATTGTGTCGAAGAAATGAAGTGTGGAACATTGTTTTTTGAGCAATTCTGGTTGACGCGCTGTTTATCAGAGGATGCCTTATTGAAATATTCACAGTCTCACTCACTAAAATGATCATTTGTCAAATGCTTCAATACGAGAGACCGACATGGTATACGGTTGCAAAAATTTTGACGCCATGGCGAGTCCAAAAATTACGAGCAGAGAGTGACCAAAAAAATATTTGGATTTCTCGGTGGGAAGCATGCACTTGGTCAGCCTACATCCTAGAGAGTCATGTTAACTCTGGTTGTGCTGTTGGGAGACCCAAACGTCGACGTAAGCCCCAACCAAGGAAGCGGGTAGTCCCAAGGTAGGTTCGGGCCCTACGAATTCCTCTTTAGAACCTTGCCTAGCTTGTTTATAGGCAACCTCGTTTCCCGTAACCCCGTGATGTCCCGGGACCCAGACAAGTTTTAGCTAATTCAGTCTGCCGACCAAATTAGGGGAGAACTTGCATTCCAGGACTATCTTGGAAGTGGGTAAGGGTTAAGCAATCACAGCTTGGCTGTTGCTGCAGACTCTGAACTTCGTCCCTTCCACCTGTTTTTCACAATATGGTTGGTGGTCATAAGGATCGCAAAGTTTTTCCCTTGGAAGATGTATAAAGTCTGATGTTGTCGTCTTCCACGGAAGGGCCGGTTAAAGATCTCTCCGTCGTCTTAGAGCCGCCCGTGAAAATCCGACTACATTCCCTTACCGGTGCAGTTATTGACCAGAGGCAGTCTTGGAAACTCGATTTTGTATAAGCGATGCAGCTGGATCATTGGTGACCCTGATCCATGAGTCTTGTGTCATAGGAGACGCTGTGCGCGAGGTCATCATAGCCTCAGTGCGAAATGAACCAAAACCATTCCTTGTTAGTCGGAAGATGGCCTTGATTGTACAGCCCATGATGTAGATATCAAGGGAAGTGAGATTAAGATATGCATCAAGAGCAGAGCCAGGCATGCCCTTGAAGTCCCCTGTACAGCCGAGACAGACCGTTCTTTGAAACTTGGTGAAAGCAGCAGTCGCGTATTTTTGCGAAAGATCGTTCCACCAAACGACTGATGTATAGGAGAGAAGAGGTCTTAACTTTGCCGTATAGATCCGGATCTTTTTGGTGATAGGCCCCAGGTTCCCCCACAAACTCCCTTACACTGCCAGAAAACTGACAGCGCCTTGGAGGTGAGAATACTTCTAAAAAACGGGAAGAAACTGCAAAACCCATTGGCAGAACTTTTTAGCGTTTGGATGGTAAATAGAAATGTTGTGATGGATGATAAAACTTATGCTAAAATGGACTCCACCTCCTACGTTTTACCAGATTTTTAGCAATTCTTTGAAAACGGCAGGCTGCGGACAAACATATTATTGTATCTTCACAAAAGTGACAATAAATCGCAGAACATATGGAAGAGAGTGTCCAAAATACATTTTGTCATCTGGACTGAGTTGACAACATCGCAAAGGACTCAAAAACCTGGCTTTAACAGAATTATATCGACTTAGGAGGAAAAGACGATAATCCACAAAATAGCCCAAAATAAAGTCAAATAGAGAATTGTCATATCTTTCAACGAAATATTCGAAACCGAGGAAATGTTACCGGAATCACTTTGAATCCAAATAAATGGACAATATATCATCGGGAAACTTAATTTCTAATGTTGTCCGAATTTTAAAAAGAGAGGAAAAGCAGAAAGTTCGGTGAAAAATATAAAAAATATTTGTTTACCTTTTTCTTAATTGAATTTTATTTGTTTTTGATCTATTTTAAAACAGAAAAAATACAAAAAATGTTTTCTCACACTTTTTTTAACAATAAAAAAGAATGTCTCTACAGTTTCTTTTCAATACAGTCCTAATGTATCCACCAATGAAAATGCACAGAATTCAGCAAACAATCCATTTCAAATGGTGGCGTCAAAAGTGTAATTTTTCAAATTTTTCATCCAGTTCCGGCGACATTTCCCATTCAAAGTCAAACAACCTTCACGACAACTGCCATCACACAAGTTCTGTGTAGGTGCTTCCGTTTCCTTCACTCTGTCAGAAACGATGTCTTCTCATGTCTCCACAATACACCGCCCCCGTTCCACGAAGTGGGTCAAAGTCAATCGAATGTCCATAGGAACTCAATAATTGGACATAAATAAATGAACAGACAATTGGGAAGACATTAATTCCCGATATACACGCTGTCGTCGGTGGTGGACTAATCCAAATGGAATAGACCCATCCATAACCCATTCAATTATCCCAGAGTTCCTTCGCAGCGTCTCACAATCAGGCTTAGCGCATCAATTTACACAAATTTATATCACTTGCTCATTTGCCATGTCGGCGAATTTTCACCCGCACCCCGGCGCTCCTCCGCGGTGAAGGCGGTTATCCTTTGTTACCAAATGTCAATGCTTGTTATCCTCTTCCGAGAATATGAGCAGTCTGCCACAATGGCGCTGCAAAGAGCTCCTTATAAATTCTCCTCGATACAATTTGATGTTCTTTATAAATTCAGCTCATTTCTGTGTGTGAAACAAGCAGACCTTAGCACGATGCGATGCGCGGTTGGCAGCTTCTGTGGGAGGACAAGTCAATCTGGGTCGGGGTGAGGACGGAAAATATGAAAGAATATCATTTTTACCTTTAGTACCTCATTGGGACAACGCAAACGCAAACGCTCTGCCCACCCCGGCGTCACGGACGCCCTCGCACATACACCGTCATGGCGGTCGTTTGAGGCGCACCAGCGCCAAGTTGGCGCCATTTATCACCGATGCCGATAAAGGGATACACATACAAACGGGCGCACCGGCTCCGGGGGAGGAATGATGCGAACAAAAAAATAAAGGAAGAAAATCTCAGTTTCCCTGGTCCTGGCGTCTCTTTGAATAACCCGAACTCGCATCGCAGCGTTCTGCACCCACTCCCACCCCGTCACGATGAAAGGAAGGAAAGAAGGAAAAAATGAAAATTATTACACATATCCCCGCAGTGATGAAATAAGATGAAGAAGCAGTTCACTTAGATAAGTTATTTTGCGAAGGGGGTGAACTCTCCCGCGCACGCGATGACATCACGCTTACACCACTCGCTGACATCCTTTCGCCACAGCGAGGGTGCGCGTGGGGGGGAGCTGTATGACATTTTCTCCCGAAACTGCTGCGGCAGGACTCGAATCAATTACTTTATTTTATTTCCCAGGATATGTTTGCCAAAGCCCGGTTGGTTTTCTTGGTCTCGACCTTCGGCCTCCCCCTCTAACCGAGCGACGGGTATCGTATTCATATTTAATACGCTGACGGTTCGTATTTATGCACGCAAGGAGCTCATCTTGAGGTGGAATCTCGGCGAATCGTGCCGCCTGAGGAGAGACTGGAGCAATTTTTCTGAGTAATGGCCGAAGGGGTTTTTATCTTACTCGCATATGCGAGAATCGGCAGCCGACCGACGACGCATGCTGGCATTGTTAACCTAATTAAGCCTGCGAATGTGCCCTGCCATCCACATGTCTGCTGACACACATCCCCAATCGAGGGGGCTTGTTATTTGCATTTGTTGCTTATGAGATTATTGAATCTCGGATGTTAAAGGTGATGCAGTCGGGCGTGGATTGGTTGTATTACTTCCGTTCCTGTGCGCTGATGACACGCATGGACATCTCATTAATCAGGGGTTGAGAGTAGTTGTTGCCCAGGTGATTGCCAAGACTTCTGTATTCTTGGGGATGAACGATACTCAAACCTGGATGGAGGACACGGTCGTTGTCTCCTGTTGCCATGCTGACCACTGAGTTCCAAGAAATGCCACTAGCTGCTGAGTATATTCGGCGGAGAACGGCTGAATGTGTGCAGGGATGTTCAACAAGAGCACTGTCTTTGCACTTAAAGTGGACAGCACAGTCGGAATTCAATTGAAGCAAATTACACTCGTGTCTGGCTAAGGTGTATAAACCTTGTTTGCAGTGATGATCCTTCTGTTTTTTGTGGTGTTTGTCTTACTTGCTGACAATCAAAGGGTTATCGCCCTTAAACAGACGGGGATAGCAGTGTGTATAGCTGAGGGCTCTAGAGCATGAAGTGGGCTGCTTCTGGGATTTCTTAACAGACCTCGTGAAGTCGATAAACTTGCGGGAGTCCCACACTCTTTTGAAGTAGACATAACTTCAATGGATTGAACCAGTGAAAGACGGGATGAGAAACTGTAAGTCTGGTCCGGATTACTAAGATAGGCAATTAGGTGGACGTTTCTGATACCAGATGACGGGAGAGAACTGACTTTTATTTGCTCCACTTGGTGCCTATGAGGAAATGTATATTTTTCACTTCTGGCTAAGCCAAAATGTTTCCCCTTCGGAAGTTCTTGATTTTTCCTACTCTTCGTCGATGCAAGAGATGGGCAGGTCCTTTGGTTGTTCAGGGCGGTTTCCTTTTCAAGCTTGTCAAGCTCTATGCCTTCAGAAGTTTGCTTAATCACTTTTCATCACCCATCACACAATGACCAGTAAGGACTTCTGTAAACAGACTCATGCCACTTTTGCCTATTTTGCGTCGTGAGATACTGAATTTTGGCAATAACTTCCTTGATGTGCTGTGCGTATTTAGTTTATTCCGTCAACGGTTCTTTAAGTAATTTTCGATTTTACTACATAGATTTCGGAGGAAGGGATGCCTCCTGATTATCAGCCAGCTGCAGACCCTTCTGCTGCCTTGGTAATTCATCAGTTCTTCCATTGCTTCCGGGTACATAGCATCGAATCTTGGGCTCCGATGTTGCGAAGGGCTTAAAACTCAACGTTTCCTATCAGAAACTACCTACAAGTTCAACGCCGCAACGTGTATCGGAGCAGAATGAAGGTATTTTCCAGAATGCACCAAGGACATGAGGCAGGTGCACCACTCAGAAAAAAGAGTCGATATTTTAACGAGGAGTTCAAGTACTCGTAAGTCCACAGAGTCCGTTAGGATTTCTACGGACAGGGACCGCACCGTGCTCTTGAGGGTGAGGTTGTCTATCTCAGGATTCACTGGCTTACTGGTGGGGTTATGGATGTTGGAGATTCCAGTCGCTGATCGGAGGGGTGCTATCGCTATGTCCCGCTGGTTGTTAAGGGTAATGGGACTGGCCAGCTACCGGCTGCTAGAGAGCTCTGAGTAGTAGTAGGGCACCGACTGCTCGGAGATGTTGCTGTTGTTACGACCGTGTATGGGAGTTGCTGGCGTGAGATCGAAGGCCGTGCAGAAGGAGGTCTGGTCCAGGTCCACTGAGGAGAGTGTAACGCTCTGGGCAGTGTCTGAGGTGAGTGAATGGCATGACATGCCATTCTAAAGCTGCTTCGAATGACAAGTTCATTCGGATCATTAAAGAGAAAGCAAGAAAGAAAGAGCAGGACGAAAATGGGCATAGTGGTGATGGCGATGTCAGGGATAAAATGTCCCTATCAATTTGAGTGACAATAAACAAGGCTTTTCTAAAACCTCTGCCGCTCTCTGGGTCGCAGCACCCGGTTTCAAATACAACTCCATACTGAACCGGGAAAGTCCCCTAACCGCCTGGCCTAGTTTTGGGTTAACAATTAACTAGACTAGTCAGCGCAGTACACTAATCTCGGCACTGCCCGCGATATTTGGTTTCAAACCAAACCCACCACAATACTCCCATGAGGGGGGCCACTACACGCTCAAGCTGGACCGAAGTTTCAGGGGCTTCTGACCTCCCGTGTCACCAGAGTATAGGTTCTGGTCAAGCTACCCCCCACCAATCAGGTTCCCTCAACACCTGGGACTGGTGGTCGCCATCGCTCCCAACGGTCTTTAGTTCCATCAGTGATTCCATTGACAATAACAGGAGTGTTACGGATGTGATTTTAAATCGAATGAATCATAAATCTAGTCACGTCATCTGTTTAGTTTAGTTTAGTTTAAAAATGTATTTTTTTTATTTTGTGTTTCATGTCATCTGTTCTTTCATTAAGATGGTTAAGTAGTCACAAGTCGCAAACTTTATTGGGAGACATTCCAAGGAGTTGTTGAGGCAAACTAGTAGAACTCGCTACAAACAGCCATTCCAGGAGATTTTTGAGGCGGATGTTAGATTAGGTAAGGTTTAAGTGGCTCCCATGTGGTAGAACCCTCTTCCTAATGTGACTGCTAGGAAGATTCCCTGTAACTCTTTGAAATCTCCTCGCTGACTACACTTAAAATAGGAGAAGAATGAAAACTTTTTCAAAGACTCACTGAGGGAAGAAACTCATGGTTTGACTACGAGTGCAGACGCATACAATTAAAGAGGAGGCCAACAAGGCAACGCTGCATCGAGAAACGAGAGCTGTGTGTGAAATCTACGAATGGAGAAGAGGAGAAGACGTCGGCTTCTTAGAGGGAATATGAAACAGCATGAGAAGCACGTACTTGGAGGTGGAGAGAACGACGCCGTCTATACCCTTCGGTACACCTATTTTAAGCATTTTTGTTTGAGAGTTCCATCAAGGAGGCCACAGCTCAAGTCTCTCTGTTTCGTCAACTAGGACAATGCTCATCTGAGAATTATTTTATGTAGATGTCATCACAGTTTAGTGATGCATCCGACAAGGCTCCAGCAGATCTTCTGGTGTCTCCTTAGCCCTTCGATGAGACAATTGCAATGAAACAAGACCGGAGAATTAACTATTGTTGGTCCTCCTCCTATCCTTTTGGACTCTTGTTGGCAAAGCTTGTTTGCTTTCAGGCAGAGTATCCTGATCCTTCGAACTCAAACTTTAGCTGGTTCATTTAGACTGTTGTAGAATTAGTTTGAAATGAGCAAGTTAGTAGATAATGAAGGACGGTTTCATCCTCATCCTCCCCTAGGCAACCCATGCTGCTATTTGGCACAGACATAGTTAAGAGTGGTCCTTGCGTCCTATTTACTTTGATGGCCTCTTCAGGAAAAGATTCAGTGACGAACTGTATGCGCTGTACGGCTACATGCGCCTAGTCAAGCGTCTTCGTATGCAACGCGTGGCTAGACCACGTAGAGCGTATGGACAATAAAATTCCACCATGAAGAGTCTTCGAAACGGAGCAATTGAGCAACGCAACAGAGGTCGTTCTTGTCAGAGACGAGGCACATAAGTGCAGACAAACGTCGACCAACTTGGGGTGCTTTACTGAGGGCAGCTGCAGGGACATGTTGGTAGAGGCGTATGCCCACCGCCAACTGCATCAATCCAGTTACCCAAAATAAACCCTCACCCCAACCACCCTTCAACTAAATCTCAAAGTAATGAACTCCAAATAGATGTCAATGGCACATGTATCATATGTATCATCCGATCACCACCTTCACCCTGACCCTGTTCACGTGAAGTCGTCACTCCAGGACACCATCGCTCCATCTACTGACACATATCTTTAAATTCATTGTCAAGTCATCACTTTTGTCATCTCCTAAAGTTTTACTGCCACAGAGGTCTAACTTGACTCCTCAGGGACTCGGAGACGCAGAATTCGCAGCAATAAAGTGAAACCCCTTCGCAGGGGCAGATCCCACTGGGCGACTGACAAACGGCGGAATGGTTTTATGGCTCAATCAGTTTGCGGTAGACCTAAAGGGTTTCGCGTATTCTCCGCTGTCTGTGGACGGGTTAGCCGTATTATTTTATTGATTAAATGCCTGTAACGACAGACTGGGGAATAATAAAACGCTGACATTTGATAGCGTCACAAGGGAAGGGTGAGCGACTGTGGAAGAGATCTAGAGACTGCTTTCAAGCTGATTGAAGGTGGCGCTGCAATTAACGACATTCAGTGTCGTTTGCATTTAATTTATTTATGACCAGCTATGTTGCCGTGGACTTAGGCTGGCCTTAGGATTTGCTGTCTATGCATATTGGTCACTTCCGATAGATGGGTGATTTTATCTTTTCATCGCCTATAAATGAATGTATTGCTCCCGAAAATTGGTTGACACAAGCACCCGAGAAGATGAATCCTTCCAACAAATAGTCAAGTTCTTCAAACTTGTTTCAATCCCATAAACAGACACTTAATTTTTCGAGAGCATAAGAAAAGACTCCAAACAGTTGTCTGCTTTCGCGTGACTAGATAAAAGCGATAATTAGACAACCGTATCCGAATTGTGAATACATTTTAGTCCGTTTCGACTGCAAACTTTTTTAATAACTCCGAGAAGAGTGTCCAGGCGATTGCAGGATTTGAAATGAGAAAACTTTTCTCCTCGCCTTTGTCAGAAAGTATTTTTCATCGAAGAACAGTCAGTCAATCGAAGGCATTAATTTGAATTTTGAAAGGAAACAGAACAAGAACAGAAAAAAAGAAACAAGATTTTCATCATCGATTTATTGAGACGGCAATGCCTTTGATGAGATCAATGCCTTTGTCTGTTTTAAATGTTTCATATTTCAAGGATTTTTCTTTTTGGCGTAAACTTTGTTGGGAAATTTCTAGGTGCTGTGTAGCGTGCGATTTTGTGATAAGTACTCGTCTTTAGTAAATATATTTATGCGCATGATGTCTACGAAACGCTGTCAATGAGAGTTAAACTGCTTAAAGTCAAATAAGAAGAAAATATATGAAAAATGAGCGGTTTTGAGATTACCTTAGTATTTTCTGTTTGTTAATTGAATTTTTAATTATTTGTGGTTTATTATTGTTTTTATTTATTATTGTGTTTTGTCGTGTAATAGTTTTTTTCCTTCAAATATTTTTCAGAGTCACTGCACTTTTTTGTTCATTTCAAAACCGAGCCATTTAAGATCAGACTTTCCATCAAGGGATCTCATTCTCATAACACATCAGGCAGTAGTTTCCAATGCCATTGTTGACCATTGCAACACTTCCAAGAGTGGAGACACACACCTCTCCTCCAGCACTCCCAGACCACACACTTAGACACACTTGAACTTTTCGCTATATTTCCTGTTTTGTGTCGTCGAATGGCTTGGGATTATTAGAATCTGCAATTATAAATACGGGACGAGGTCCTAGCTTCTTCCACAACTACCCGTCTTGTGCCTGCTTTGTTCTTTCACAAGAAGAAGGAACCCACAGTTTACTTTCGACTCTGAATGACAAGATTTGAAAAGCTTGCCACAAATCAAAAAAAGTGTTGCAGTGAAATAAATGCGATTCAGGCCCGGTATCGAACCTGGGACCATTGGCATGTGGCAAAACACAGAGTCATTCATTTTGTGGTTTTAAGTTGGTAGTGTGGGTATTTGACACCTGCCAAACTCAGCTGTCACTTGGAGTATAACGATTTAAGTTAAATGTTTGCCATTTACAACAAAGAATGGCTTAGCAATGGAACATAGCGTTTAAAATGTTTAAGATGTATTCCAAAGTGGTGATTCAAACGTAACCACTTGTCATGCATTGCCTAATGGTTGCAGTCGTCATAATCAAGCAACAACGCTAAATTGTGTAAAAAAAAAAAGTGAAGAGAGTGGAAGCATTGCTGATGTCGTAAGGCGGTTAGTCAAAAAAATGTCTGTACAAGTGTCGCTAATGATCCGCAGTCTTAAATTTTCCGGTGTTCATAGCATTTGAACGTGTCATACAATTTTTGCACTTTGATTTGTATCTGCTTCCGTCTAACGTACGGAACAACTGAAGACTGATGACAACTCACACACCGTGGATAGGCTTCTCAGCTGATGGAACGTGAACGTAAACAAATGGGGAACCCGCAAGTGATTGAAGAGGTGGCGTTGCATTCAGGGGATAGGTGTCATTAGTCCCAATTTCTTCAAACATACCAATGAGTGGACGGTTTGAGACAATTCCAAGAGTTATGGTCGAATGATAGCCAATTACTTTTAACCGGCATTTGAAGATTCTGACTTCTCGTTTTGTTGGGATGCTTTCTAGTTCTAAGAAAACAAGAAAGCAATCCACATAACACGACCACTTATGACAATATGACTGCATTGAGTGAGAAGTTAACTGGTCGCGAAATTTCACATTTTCTCGACTTCAAAAGCCACCACGTTCATAGGACTTGACACTCATAGACATATTTTTATGGGGTAATGTAAAAGACCGCTTAAACGCGAAAAGTCCACGAACATTACTCAAGTTTTGGCCAAGATACCAACCGAAATGCGCGAAAAGGTGTTTGAAAATGAAATGAAAAGAATTGCATGCTACAGGCCGGCTGTTTGAATGATTTTGCTAATGGCAAGAGCCAGGCTTTGCAAAAAATTAAATTTTCATTAGCAATTTACCGTGATCGCCATGGCGTAGTGGTAAGTGTGCCGACCGCCGCGCAGAAAGTCTAGGTTCGATTCCCGGACGGAACACCTCGCATTTTTTCACGGCACCACCTATTTCGAGTTGCTGAAAACACTCAAAGAGTATCTACTGTCTTCTCAAATCTCGCCGTTCGGAGTCGGTAAAAAACTGTTGGTCCCTTCTACTCCTGAATCAACAGTAGCACATACAGCACGAGTAGTTGTTGTGGAAGTTAGGTTCTGGTCCCTTGTGGGCGGTAGTGCCACTCAACTCAATTATACCAACCGAAATTTTGCGAAAAGTTGGTCGAAAATTAAGTCAAAAGAATTTCATGCTACAAGCCGGATTTTTGAATGTTTTTGCCTTTCAAACCTATATAATATATTTATAAAGAAATACAATTTTCGTTAGTAATTGTTGGGTGTATTTCAAAAAGTCTTACTTTTGAAACCGAGAAATGAATGATCTTACATCATATGGCGATAATGTTCCGATTTTTCATTTATTTTTAGGCGTCAATAACTTTTTATGAAAAAGAGTAATTTTAATAATTTCTTCTAACAAAATGAAGCCTTTAATGTTACCTTTTACACAAGATATAGAATAGGCAGATGAAAATTATATTACCAGAGATAATACATTTCAGAGCCAGCTGATGATAGTTAGTTACCATATTTTTGCGAACACCTAATAATAGGCAATGCAATAGACCCCTTTGTGGGATGATCATGGGAACAATATTTTAAACCCAAAACACTGGAAAACTAAAAGTAAACTGTGCCTTCTGTCGTGACACAGGGTTGGCCACATTTGATATCTTAGTTCATGCGATTATGAGGGTTTCATTCCTGGTCCAGTGTAGAGTTGATTGGTAGGATGTGGAACGCCTACATGAAGACCAACGCAATGTCCTACACAACCACCTCTCTATCAGTCTTTTGGTTGGCAACCGAGATCTATGACCCAAACTTAAGCAGAGATGTAAGAAAGGCCTCACTCCCTTAGACGGAGGAGAGGTTGATAGCTCATGAAGTACCTTAAGGCTGCTTGACTCTGTGTACTTTTTGGATCCCATTCGTTGTCTCTCTGTCGCACTTTTGACACTACTTGCAGGCCTTGGGAGCATCAGAACAGATAAAAGCATTTCAGATCCTACACAACAAAGGTCATCAATGGATTATTTAAAAAACTTTAGTGGCAGAAGTGACAGTAGACAGAAATGAGTTTCGAAAGCATTCAATCCCACTCTTTTGTTAGCACCCCATGTTGATCGGAATTTGAAGAGTTTGACGTACATTGTCGTTCCAAGTCTATTACCGAGAAACAACGACTTGCTCTTTGATACAAATATGAGATCACTCTCATATAACAAACGATATCGGAAGCAAAACAGAGCTTTAGTGAACTTCTTCTTCTTTATTTGGTGCTACAGTCTGGGGTGGTATTAGGTCATAACTAAAGCATATCTGTAGCTGCCTCGCAGTTTCGTACATCAATTTGCTTTCAGTCCTTCACCAATTGTGTGCGCCATCTCAATCAAGGACCACCTTTCCTGCGTGACGCCAAGTCTTCTAATATTAACAATTAAGTGGCACTACAGCCCACAATGTACCAAGGCCTAGCTTCTACAGCAACTACTCGTGTTGTGCGTGCTTTTGTTTTGTCACGAGTAGAGAGGACCTACAGTTTTTACCGACTCCGAGCGGCGATATTTGAGAAGCTTTTCTAAGATACTCTTCCAGTAAACTCGAAAGCTACTCGAAAGAGTTGACGTCGTGAAAATGTGCGAGGTGTCCCGCCCGGGAACTGAACCTGGACCTTCTGCGTTGCGGTCGACGCACCTACCCAATACGCCACGGCGACTACTGAAAACTCTTCTGTCCCCGTTAATTTGTTGGCTGCCTTACATAAGCCCGTTCAAATAGGCTTGAATTCAACGGTTCAGATGTCAGTTTTAGGCCTTTGAAGTACCCTGTGAAACTAATCTTTGTTTAACCACATCCTTCACCTTCTTTTGGAACATTCGATAACAGCATATTTTCGTACCTCATCGAAGATTCTTGTGTTCGTTTGGTAAAGCCCTATCCTCGTGTTACATGCAAATATTTCAAAGAACATTAATTGTCCCTTTCACATAAAAAGCATCCGTTTCACATAAATTTCATTCCAAGCAATCGAAAGCGGAATGTCACAAATTGTTTAGAGAACGATTGCCTCGAAATAAAGAGATGAAGGACCTCCGTCTGGTTAATAAGCAACCTAACCCACAGGATGTTTAGACTGTCATCTCCTCATGTTTACCTTTGAACTGACAACAACGTGCACCCCTCAAAGACTTAAGTCCAAACCAAGGTCCCCGTCCCCCCGTCTCCTTCTTCAGCACCCCCATTCGATTCGAATTCAGGTGGTGTGCCTTCCACGAGATTGCAATCTCGCACAAAGGACAACCGGAACGCGTCGCAACCCAACGAACAAACCATGCCCTCCCGCGGGCGAGCGTGTGAACCCAAACAGATGCGAAAAAAAAAACTTCATGCACACCAGTGTTTAATCTCCATCGCGTATGCGAGTCACAAGAGTGTGTCGATGTATTTGCTTCTTTTTCATATTTTGTAGATAGGGATGCGATAAGCATTCGATGTCATTAACTGCGGTCGTCAAAATGACCAAAGTGATTAAAATTTGAACTCATTTCTGTATCGCTAGACCACTTCGAGGTTAAAATTTATGATTCGCGTTTGTAGATACAAATCTTTTGCGGGGAAAATATAATGACTGCTTCAATTGGACGCGTGTGTATGTGTGCTTAGAAAGGACATGACACGTGATAAGTGCGCTGCTGGTGGCTGACAACAAGGAGGGGGAGCAGCTCAATCAAATGAACACATGTTACTGGGGGACTTGTCGAGTCTACTGAATTCAATTATGTCCTAGAGGCAGCAGTGTGAAATGATTTTGTTCTTGTGCTTGATGGGTGTGAAAGGAGAGTGCGGAAGGTCTAGACAAGAGCACGCGGGGTCTGCGATGGTTATCGAAGTGCTGGGCACATAAGTGATTGACTTGTGAACTGCGGTTGGAAATTAAGCATTTGTAGCACTTAATAAAGGACTTTACTGCTGAGGTGCCGTTGATTAAGGGACTTTGCTAGATAAGGGGAGGAAGCAGAAAGAAAGGGAGAACATGATATAAGTGATGATCAATGAGAAAGGAACTGCAAAGTGTTGGTTATGAAGGAAAGTTCATCTTCCCAGCATGAAATTATTTTTAAACTGAGTGACGGAACATGCAAAGAATAACAGCCCTGAGGTTCAATCCCAAAATTGAGTACAATGCCATTGTATACGAAGCAGTTAAACACCTAAAATGCCGGCAGCCTGACTGATCAAAACAAACTGAATGTGACCTGAGGACCGATTTGTGTTTTCTTCGCATGAAGCTGCTGCAAAAGAAATCAGCACAAGAAACTTCTTAGAAAACTGACTTTGGCGATGAGACTATCCATGACAATGCTTGCAAATATGTAGCTTCTATAGATTGCTAAATGTGGTATGAGTTGTATTGCATGTGGCCCAGAGGACTGCAGTCTTCCCTACCATCCAACTGAGACCTAAAGCTAATCAGTTGTTGATGATATTGTCCTGATCATTGTCGTCTTTAAAGATATAACGACTGAGGCATAGTGCCTCGACTCAGCATAAAGTTGAGAAAAAAAAAAACAAAAAAAAATAATTTTTGCAAATTGTGTTCTTATCAAGGAGTGACCGTTGTGGCATACGTTCAAGCCTAGATTCCTGGACTGGACGCTCATCTCCAATTGTTACCTGGATCATCATCATAGAGTTTACCAGTACCAGTTGTCTATGAAGAGCTTCTCAAATTTCACCATTCAGAGTCGGCAATAAACTGCAGGTCCCCTATACTTGTGTTTGCCCAACAGTGCGCGAAACACGAGTTGTTGCTGAAGATGCTAGGTCTAGGTCCTATGCTGTGAGTTGTACCATCAACTACTTTTATGAATGTGTGCGCACTGTGCGACCACCAACGTGACCAGAATCCACAGTGAATGTGATTTTTGTTTCATTTCCGTCTCAAAATCAAATTTTTGACGCACTTGGTGAACACTTTTGAAGATGGGGTTTCTCTGAAACTTTGGACAATTTTTCAACTACGTCCAAAATCCTTGTCTCGTTGTTCGTTTACTCTTACTTTTTGTGTCAGTAAAATTTCTTATGGGTACGAGATGAGCTTACAAGCCAAAATTAGTCGAATCTCTTACGGGCAGTGATGACATTTCCGAAGATTTTGAAAGCTAAAAAAACTTTTTATTGAAAAAAGTGCATCGCTCAAAGTATTGTCCGTTTGAAGCGACTACTTTTTCCCATCTCTCGCAAATACCATGTCGAAAAAGTGAGTCCTCTCGGACTTCGACACATCATTGAGTCATTCTGCGATTTCTTCAAAACACCCACCGTCCGTCAAAGAAGCTAGTAGGAGGAACGAGCAAGGACTGGAGAATTCCGCGAATGGGGTACGCGAATGAATGGGGTAAGACCTCACATTTTCGCGTTTTCAAATAGATTTTGCTCTTTATAGTGTTATAGCGTTATCATGTTGAAAAATCCCCTTGTCATGGCTTTTGGTCGTTTCTTGTCGTTTTTCATGCAATGCACTGTTCAAACGAATAAGTTGACGTCGATTCCGTTTCCCATCAATTCTTTTGCCTAATTTTCGGTAGCTCATAGTACAACACACCCATCAATTTTTGCTCTTCTTAATTTTGAATAAGTTCAAATTTCTTAAGCCAAACGGAAATTGTTTGCCGAGTTATTCCCAACGATTCAGCGAGTTCACTTTGCATTTGACATGGATCTTGTTTCAGTAAAATCCCCAACTTCTCATTCTCAGACTTTTAGGGCTGCCCAAGACTCTGTATGTCTTTGATGCTTAGATCACTTCTTTCGAAGCTTCTAAGCCACCATAAACTTCTACAAGCATTCGATTAGCATCGGCTGCAAGTTTTTTCCAATTAAAAAAGAAAATCAAAACTTCCCGTAAATGCTGTTTATTAAGGACAAATCCGGATATTTTCAAAAAGACAGAAAATATTGTTGTTGTCTAAGACAGACGCTGATCCATACTAATAGTTGCTGAAATGTCACACCTCTCCAATGAAGTAAGCAATGGTATCCAAGATCAACCACAATTTGCAGGTGACACCATTTTTGAAACAGACCAAATTTGTGCCCCCAATAGATTTAGTAGATTGAATTCTGAACCAATTTCTCTTCGAATGAAAGGGCAGTGATTGTCAAAATTCAAAAATCCTAATTTTTTAACAAGTTCTCCTTGCATCGTGTGAATAACAAATTTTGGAAAATTTCATGTACTAGGCATGTGACTGAAATGGTTGTCCGCTAATTGCGCCTATTACCAAATCTCTGCCTTTTTCACCTTACGTGTGTCTGCTAGAATACAAAAACGTCTCGACGGCTTTGATCCGGCTGCCAAGCCTGTATCAGACTCTATAAGGATTGCCAGAACTAACTGGGAACCTTGGAGTAACCCTTAAGTCAAAGCAATAATGATAATAATAATTGAGTGGCACTACAGCCCACAAGGAACCAGGGCTTAGCTCCTACAACAACTACTCGTGTTGTGCGAGCTACTATTCTCTCACGAGTAAAAGGGATCTATAGTTTATTTCCGACTCCGAACGGCGAGAGATTTGAGAAACTTTTCATAGACAATTGATGTTGTTGTCAGCAACTCGGAAGAGGTGGTGCCGTGAGGTATTCTATCCAGGAATCGAACCTGACACCTTTGCGTGTGAATCGACGCATTTATCCACTACACCACCACCACGGTGACCACGAAGGCCTTCCTTAGACATGCCAATTTTCAAGAGTTCCCGTCTGGGAATCGAACCTAGACCTTCTGCGTGGCGGTCGACACACTTACCACTACGCCACGGCGTCCACAGTCAAAGCACTACTCAGGATTTTATTCAGTTCGGTGTTTGGTTTAACCTCCAGCTCCTCGGATAAGAAATTGTCGGAAGCCTTGAAATCGACCTGAACTCAAGACAGAATATCATCAAGTTCGTCAAAGAAGGATATGCCAAAAAGGGGCAGCCTTTTGACTTACAGTGCTGAACTATCTTTTGACAGCTGTCTGGCGGATTTCGATTCCTCTTCGTTCTGGCAGCATCGACTGCAATAGGTTCGTAAAATAGTACTGATACAAGTACTGATAAAAGAGTGTTCCGTGTGTAGGAGTTTTCAAAGGGAAAGAAAGGAACAATCAGGAGTGTGGTGATCCGTTTATTAAGCACCGCTTCTTAGTTGGCAGAGAATTCATACATTTCATGTGCAAATGAGTGAATACAGTCATACATGTGATTGCAGCAAATAAAAGACTGGAATAGAAAATAGTGGTTTCAAAAGTATTCATTGTAAATTTCTCTGCACGTAAAGACTCCTTTCAACAGTCCTTGTTCACCATGGCTAAGTCTTTAGACCAAAAGGGATTTCATTGCATTCAGGCCTGAGCATATGACTCTTGAAATCCCCACAAAGGACTAGTCTGTTCAAAACATGTCATCTTGGGGATATCACTGTTTTCTCATGAATAGAGGCGGAGTACGTTTTATTGCGGACTCCGGATGGCGAAATTTGAGATTGTTTTCATTGACAAGTAGTACTCCTCGAGGCAGGCAGTGAAAAGAGGTTGTGCCCTGAAAAAATGAGAGATGAGAAGTCCTGGAATAGAGCTAAGGACCGTTTAGCGTGAACCGACTCATTTACCGACTACGCCACAGCATTCACTGTGATCCTCAATCTGGAAAATATGTACAAGCTCCTTGTATAAGCGTTTTCATTGTGCCTGCGACCACGACTTCAAATTTGTTTCGAACGAAATTCACAGATGTAAGTGCGTATGACTATCTGACTCGACCTTATAGTCAGACCTCTCTTTGTTGAATTTTATAACAAGCATTCCTGTTCCAACGCTTGTTCCTGTTGTAAGTGCTACCTATGTATGCTTCGAGCGATACTGCTCGACACACAGTGAGCACTACAAGCGCTTCTCACCACACTAAACAAGCCCCTTCTCCTGATTTATTTAGGCAAACTAGCAAACACAATCCACAACATCCAAACTTGAACCCATTCACCGACACACTTATTAGAAAGTGACAAGATAAATTGTCCAGCTTCGGATTGGCAATAAAAATACCAACGGACGAAAGTACAGCATTCCAAGCCCATATTTACGTGCATTCCAGTCCACATGTGATACCATCAATTTATGATAAATGACGGCTGCACTTGGGGCTTGCTCAAAAACCTGCTCAGCGGGTTTGGCTAATTAACATTCGAAGCACTTTTTATTACAGTTCCTATGCCTGACATTTGATGGGGTGGACGCAGCAAGAATCATTGTACGAATATGTAGTACATTCAGGAGGGAATGTAGATTAAAGTTGGAGAGGAGGAGGAGGAGGCAAATGAAAAGAAATGTGATCTGTGAAGGGCGGAGGAAAGAACTTCAAGAAATTGGACATCTTCGAAAATTACTTTGTTCGAAAACTGACCCTTATTGCGGTCAATGTTTAGTGACAAGTCGTAAAATGAGTGTGAGGAAGCGGCGGTGTTAAGAAAGACTTGCAAGAATGGATGCCAATGGCGAGATTTGGGAACTTTTTCATTGACAATGACCACTCTTTGAGTGTTGTAAGCGAAGTCGAATGAGGTGGCGTCGTGAAAAAATTCGAGGTGTTCCGTCCGGCTATCGTACCTGGAACCTTGGCGTCTGAGTCGACGCATTTACCCACTACGACACGGTGACCACGAAGACTTTTCAGAGGCACATACATTTTCAAGAATTTCTGCCCTGCAACAAAAATGTCATACAATCGTTGATAGCTCCCGAAAATTTGCCCTTAATTAAATCTAGAAACACCCCTTTTTCCAAAAGTATACGACTTGAGCTCAAAAGGCACACAGCACCGCACTGTCTGTCAATCACTTCTGACCTTCAACCACAACAACGCCCTCAATTACATTCAGTTACGCGCCCAATCCATCATCCTCCCTTACCAGACCAGGCAACGATGACAAGACACCACCTCAAACTTAAGGTTGTGACAACACACAAAGCGCAAGAAAATTGAAAAGAAATTATTTTATCGTTCATTGACTTGAGATTAACGCCTGATCGATCGTAAACAAACCAAAAACGCTTCAATTCAGTGTCGCTCCTTACGTGGCGCTTATTTTTGGCTTGCTCGAGATGCTCTCAACCCTCAAAGTGCTTGTGCGGCTTATCAAGCTGCTCGTGTGTGTGTTCGTGTGGTGGAGATGAGTATTGGGAAATTGCATATTTTGCCGTGCGTCCGACCGATTGACGTCGTATTGACGTGCAGTTGGGACTTGTATCGGATGGGATGACCGGAGCATTGAAACACTTTTCAGAAGCACTCGCTGCTCTATTTGATTCGACCTGATTAACTCATTTTGAAACGTCAAACTATGTATTTGTTCGGGGGGCGCGATAACAGATGACATATAATCAGCACAAAGGAGATAATTAGGTTGGCATTAAATGGTTCGTTAGTGGCTGTCAGCTGATAAGATGTGTTGATGTTTACGGGATGATGTACACATGTGTATTGGGTTTTGTTGTTTTTTCTAGCTTAAGGGATTCCAAGGATTTATTTTTGAATTTAAATAGGAGTGTGATGTGGGGGGGGGGATATAGTTTTTACGTAACACAATATTTTTTGTAGGGAAGTGTAACCAAAGAGGTAATTAGCAAAAGGCACGTGAACCAAATATACTCAGTTTAAGGGGACGCTTGCGGATTGAATGCCACGAAAGAGGGCTTTACTTACAGGGGGGAGGTGTTGCTGTTTAAAGGGTGATTTTTTAAAAGCTTTAGGAACGTTTTTCAAAAAAAAAATATAAAATTCAGCAAAATCCATGAAATCTTTATTTGAGTCGATAGTAGGGTCCATATAATTTAATGTTTGAAGATTATTTCATGCACGTGTTGACCTTGACTGCGCCTCAAATGGTACATCTGCTTAGTCCAATTTTGGCATACCTTTTCCAACATTGAGGCCGGTATCTCACAAATAAATGCTTCAATGTTATGTTTCAATGCGTCAATTGAAGCGGGCTTGTTTGTATAGACATGAGCTTTAACATATCCCCACAAAAATTAGTCTAGAGGCGTTAAATCGCACGATCTAAGCGGCCAACTGACCGGTCCCGAACGTGAAATAAAACGTCCACCGAACTCGCCCCTCAATAAGTCCATTGTTGCGCGTGCTGTGTGGCATGTGGCACCGTCTTGTTGTATTAATCATTGTTTGATTAATCATGAGACCACCAGATCGTTGAGTGGGATGTGAGAGCCGTCCATTAGTTGTGCAAGTAGTGTCTTCGGATGGCGCTCTCAAATCTCCCATTTGCATTGAAATCTTCTAGAAATATATTCTTGCAACAACTCGAGAATTGTTTTTTTTTTTGGTTTTATCTAGTTATCTATATCTTTCAAGTATATTCGGGGCGGGCCGCAAATTAAACTTTGCTGGGGAGTGCTATGAGGCAATCGCTTGTTTACTAAAGGCTTTATAATTTCGCCTCAGTCAGTAAGTAACAAATAAATGACAAAATTAGCTCTTTTTGTAGTGCTTATATTCTTCGCCTAAATGGTGGTAATAACTGATTTGGCAGATCAAATCGGATGCATGTGGTCTGTTGTTGGTGGACGCTATGGCATAGTGGCAAGTGCATCTACCGAGACGCAGAGAGGTTAGATTCTCGGGCGGAACACCACCTCTTTCGAGTTGCTGACAACACTCAATGAGTGTCAATTGTCTATGAAAAGCTTCTCAAATCTCGTCGTTCGGAGATGGCAAAAAACTTAAGATCCCTTGCTGGATCAGGGTCTCAGCTAACATGCGTCTCCATCTAGCCTGATCGTGTCCTAGTTGCTTCAAGGAAAGCACATTTGACTGATCATCAGCTGGCTGTGTCAGTTCTAGAAAATTTAATATGAAGAGAGAGTCGTTTTGAGACGAAAATACTTCGACCTTTACGGGGTCGAGTTCGCAAAGATCGCGTCAAGAGAGAAGAATATTGAACACAACTTCTACAAGTTGTACACTGGCTACGAAGCCAAAGAAGTAAGTCAAACGTATTCAATTGCATCAGCTCAGATGGTAAGGTCGGGTAGAGCAAATGAAGACCACACTCCGGGTGGGAACGTTTTAGGGTTAGACACCAAGCGACAACTTGGTTGAGGAAGATCACACTTTAACAAATTGTCTACCTGGGTGTGCGAAATTTAAGGCACCAAGCTAGTTGTAGAGAAGGAAAAGACCAGGAAGCAGGTCCAAGCCATGATATTAAGCGTGATCAAGTGCACTTTGCATAATTTCACGAACAACATTTTCGGCAGCGTTTTGTTGAACGTTTTTCGACATACCAATGTCCGCGAGCGCAAATTCATTGACCTTACTGCGAATAATCTTTTCGATCGGTTCTGGCGAGTGCACGGAACGCTACGTGAGCAGATCAACCGCCTTCTTGAAGACTACATGTGTATCCACTCTTGGTGAATTGACAAAACAGACTGAATATATGACAACCAACTTTCCAAACGTTACTTCAGCAAGACGCCCACTATCAACTGTCTTATCCCGAAGGTCTCTATTGGAACTTCATTCAATTTCTGTGTCACCAGTTCAGTACAAGTAGCGTCGAGCAATTACAAAAATTCCTCCACTTGACAGGGAATCCAATAAACAAAACCTTCACAATTTATAGTTGAATCACCTCCTGCGGATGACCATCACTCATCAGAGTTCTGCGTCCACAACTCAATTAAATGCTCAAATAAAATCGTCAATAAGTAATAACTTCCATTTAGTGCCTCTTAGCCAAAACGTCTCGCAATAAATTCAAACACATTCGACAAAGCAATTCGCCAAACTATTCCAACTGTCATATGTGCGATAAAACTATAAAACAACAAAATAGAAAACCAACAAGAAACTTCATCAAGTTGTAAACTCTGCCGATCAACAATTCCACTCTCCTCGAGAGTGTCGTGTCGTCCTGTCCGCGCTGGTGTTACAATAAAAACGAACTCGACGACATCGACTGGTCAACCTTTGTATTCTCCTCCCCCCCCCCCCCCCCCCCACACACACACACGCCCATACATATGTGCAATCGAAAATAAACTTAAAATCCCATCTCTGGCGCGCTATCGAGGACGTCTTCGATACACTGACCAGGCGTTCGGAAGCGAATAAAACTTATCTGAAAAATGAATAATCAAACAAAAGTCCTCGAACGGAACAATAAAGGAAACCCATATCGGTTCGGTGGGGGTGGCCCAGAGAGAGAGCAAATTTTTTTATTAGTTTCCCTCGGTATCTGACGGCATAAGTGACTGAGCGGATGTGTATATAATTCAAGTGAATAGCGATAATAAAAGCATCAATGGTCATTGAATATCTAATTTTTTTTCTCTCTTCTTTCCTTCGGACTCCTTTGCCCCCCTCCCCCGCACGATACACGAGCGAACTTGAGAGAGGGTGGCGGCCGAGATGTTCCACACCCTCATCTTGTTCATGTTTATAGTCCATTTGAGTGAGAGACGCCGGCCGACTGTGGAAGGACTTTCCGCTAGGCCGAGTAGAAGAAGGATTCCACTCGATGGCGAATTTCGTATGCATAATTTCAATTGGGAATGTTTTGGGGCCTAATTGATTGCTGAGATCGAGCGGGTTCTTTGATACGCTTCTGAGGCGTTGTGAATGGATGATGGGAGGGGGCGAAGAGGGAGGGGGATTTCTTTAAACATCTCACAAGGCGCACGGGATGACAATGAAATTAAATGACCAACGAAATTCGTCGTTGAATTTATTGAGCCACGACTCCGTTTCGATGTCTGCCATTACCACGCATTTCCATATAAATTCTGAGTTCTATGAAGTGAGAGGGCGACTGACGCGTCGTCGGTGTGGGTGGAGTGCTCTAAATTTCCAATCTAAAGGATGTCAGGTCACGGGGACTGGGAACGGCGTGTGAATCATCAATTGCTTGAAATATCTCCAATTCGTTGTTCAAAAAGTGTAACTTTCAAAAATTATTAACTTTCTAGTGGGGGAACGGTCATCGATTTGGATATGCCGAAAATTTAGAAGGTAGAAAAGAAATAGTTGTAAGTGATAGTTCTCAGTGACAGCAGCGCAAAACTATTCACCGAAGTGAAACACCGAGTGAGAGCCTAAACAATCCTTGGAAATGATAATTTGCTTCCCAGGACTTTCTATAGCTCTATATAGCTCAATGGATGATATAAAGGGATTGATTATATCATCCATTGAGCTGAAATACAAAATTAAATTTGAAGCACATTCAACGAAGAGTTGTCGGTGGAGGTCTAGCATTTTTGAGGGTTATGAAGGAGTCATTTATTTCAGCACAAAGTAGGACAGCAAGACTGCACATTGCATCATTTAGAAATGAAAGCAGCGTTATTCTCCGATGAATCAAAGTTAGGTTTACCAAGATCGGATGAATTTCATCAAGTCTGTTGTCCAATCAAACAACCCAACAAACTGCAAATGTCCTGTCAAGCATTGAGGAGGAAATGTTGAGGTTTTGTGGTTCTTCTTAGGTTTGGTCATCGAAGAGAAGGAATAATTGTTTCATTTCTATACAAATGTGTCCTGGAAAACTTGGCGTTCTCACATGCTGAGAAAGAAATGCCACTGAAGCTTACAGCCAAACTTGCCAAAGAGTGGTTTCAGGTTTACAAAGCTTGAAGGTTTAGAAATCTTGAAATTATGGAATAGCCGACGCAATGTCCGGATCTGAAACCAATCGAAAACTTCTCGGAGACTGTCGATAAGAGGGCAGTATATAAAAAGTCGAAAGATTGTTTTAAAGATCGTGCCGAACAACTAAAGGATACATATGAAAAAATACAAGGTTATCAGGGTTCATATTTGATAAAGTCAGGATTTGTGTTAAGCTCACTATACATTTCCTCAACAAAATACCACCAGAAAGGTGACTATTTCATTTCCATCAATCTCACTCACATTCTAAAAGGCGGTAGGTCGGAAAATACTTCAATTCTCGAGATTCATTTCTAACCATGGCTATCCAGAGAGCGCCACGAAAAGGCTGTGTATGAACTTGACTTATGGATTAACATGTGTAGTGCTGCTTGTAAGTGCATCGACCCCCACGCAGAAGGCCTATGGTCGATTCCCGGACGGGACACCTCTCATTTTTCACGGCACCACCTCATTCGAGTTGCTGACAACACTCAAAGAGTGTCAATTGTCTATGAAAAAGCTTTTTAAATCTCACCTTTCGGAGTCGGCAAAAAACTGTAGGTCCCTTCTACTCATCAGAACAGAAGCACACACAACACGAGTAGTTGTTGTAGAAGGAAGGACCTGATCCCTTATGGTCTGTAGTGCCACCCAATTATTATTTATTATTAAAGAAGTCTTAATCATGGACCCTCAAAACACAAGGTTCCAAAAGAGAAACACTAGTAAATTAGAGAAAAGTTGCCCGATAAGAGCTCTGCAAGGCCAAAAGAATGTCAATGTACACAGACGCCTTTTCAAAGACAATAAGTTGGGGGGAAACTAATGCGAGAACCTCAGGGATCTCCAGGACGGTCTGCAGGGCGAGGACTAAGGCAGAAGACCCATCAACGTAGACAGCATATCATTTCAGCTGAGCTTGAGACTAAATATTTGTTTCTCCAGACACAGGGTTCAAAATAGCACAGACTTAATCCCGGCCACCTTAGGGTGCCAAATAATCTCTATAACTCGTTCCAACTAAAACAACCATTGGCGTGATATGACGACACAGTAAGGGCCTTAAAGTAACCTCAGTCCAAACGAGGTCTAGGTGTTTTTGTTGGTTAAAAAATTCAAAATTACATAAATGGAACCTTTCAGAGATGGATTTGATATTCTACGCTTAAAAGCCAGTATTTGACAGAGGACGAAAGGCGAGGCGTTTAACTCGCTAGGTTCACTATAAGACAGTTTCTTACCTCATGCAACAACGAGACCTGTATCAAGCACGAATTTGTGCATGCAAATCCACTCAGTATCCATTAACCAGGGTCAGTTCTCATTCCAATTGTATGTGCGAATTTTACTTATGGGGTTGAAATAACTATGCTGGGTACACCAGTACCATTTCTAAACGTTTTTATTAGGACTTTCAAATCTGCTTTATCAGAATTTTGAAATTCGTAGTCGTTTTCGTCTTTGGCAAATTCTGCGTACACTCATTGAGCCAGAATGCGCAAAACGCAGATGGGCAGATCTTAATGCACATTGGTGTAGAAAATGGACGGAAAGGGAAGAAATTCAGTTCTCCCTTATGAGTATCAAAGGGCCTCGAGGAGTGCCTGCGACAGCTCAAATTCCATGGAATCCATTCTAGACACAGCATGGTACTTTGTGAAACCGAACAGACGTCAGAGCGCTTAAAGATCACAACGTTCAAACTTGGGAGCTAAATGGATGTGGGATTGGTCACCGCGTTTCATAGACACTGCGTAGAAGCACTACACCACTTTTTTAGTTCTCCTCGGAAGGAGGTTTTGTGATCGCCGCCGTGGTGTTGAACTGAAGTGTGTCAACTCACAAGCCGAAGGTCCAACGTTCGATGTACTGTTCTTTTGACATTTTTTCAACACTCAGGGGCTGCGGATTGAATCTGAAAAGCTTCTCAAATCTCCCCTTTCAGAGTTGGCACTTAACTTACTCGTGGAGGAACACTATTGTGTACAACACAAGGAGTTGGTGAAGAAGATGTGGTCCTGTTCTTTTTCTTGTTATGTCAAAAGTACTGCGTGGTCCTAACAAAGCTACCGAGTAAGTTTACTGCGTCCTCAGGGGAAATGAATTAACAGAAATTCGAGAGTTGTGTATACGAGCAAGTTCGTTAGAAGGAGGAGATGAATCCTTGTAGAGGAGGAATTCGATCGTATACAAGTTGATGCACTTGCTTGAGCAGTCTTGCTCTCATCTGAGAAAGCGATAGAGGAAAGAAATATGATATACAATAGTAATGATGTTTGGCAACGCAACAGAGGACGGTCTAGGTTAATTGGTACAAAGGTAGAGAAGCACTTCCACCAAATTGGGGACCCTCCTTTATGGCGTCTGAAGGAGAAGAATCAACGACAAACTTTATGTACGACACCATGCGCCAAGTCAAGCATCTTCGGATACAACGCTTAAGATGCTATGTAGAGCGTATAGAGACCACTGCCCCGGCCCGAAAGGCCTTCGAATCTGAGCCATTGGGACAACGCAACAAAAGACGGCCTAGGTTAAGATGGCGCACGTAAGTGGAGAAGAACCTCAACCAACTTGGAGTACGCAACTGGAGGCAGATAACGAAGATCGTGCTGGCTGGAGAGGCATATTGGTTGAGGCCGAGGTCCACCACCGACTGTAGCGCCACAAGAAGAAGAAGAAGTAGAAGAAGAAGAAAAAGAAGAAGAATGATGTTCACTGAAGACACAACTACAATAAGTAAGTTGCTTTCAAAAAAAAACATACTCCCATAAAACTTAAAAGCTTCACTCAAAAGAAATTGAATTGAAAACAGTAGACTTAAAATGAGTTTTGACTTTTTCCTTGAATACACAACAATTTAGAGGTAAAGCCTGCATCAGAGTCAGGAATGTATGATTTCATGGCATCCCCGGACTCACCAAATCACCGCTCAAAAGGCGCCGAATTGTCAAATCGAACTCATTATTGAATTTACAAATTAGAATGAATTTGCCGATTGCTCTCAGTGCCATCTTCGATTACACTTCAATGCGTGTTGAAATCTGAATCCTGCCACAGTCTCGATTG
The DNA here is from genome assembly GCA_944738645.1 of Eristalinus sepulchralis. Lineage (NCBI taxonomy): Eukaryota > Metazoa > Arthropoda > Insecta > Diptera > Syrphidae > Eristalinus > Eristalinus sepulchralis. The sequence goes on from OX122882.1 coordinate 48,730,089, forward strand.
AAGTCCAAATATGCGTTCATTGTTTCAGTTTTAAATGTGAACTGTTCCAAGTGAATTCACATTTCTCCCGTCTCATCCACCTTTTTGCCGGTGACACCATACTTCCGCTCCCGCCCACTGTCGTCATCCGCACTCACGTCACGAGAAGTCTCAAGAAGTCTGCAGACTTCTTAACTGGTGTACCGAATTCCTTTCGGGCGCCACCTAGACGTTATAATTCCGATTAATCGATTATACAATCCGCCAAATCTTTTCGATTCCTCGACAAAATTCTTCTATATCCTCCCCCCGTCCCAGTCAGTTGCCTGTGATACACTTGCAAGATTGTCTCCGTATCTGCCTGCCATGAACCCAAGTTCCGTTTCGATACCTACTTGCTTTATAGGGCGGCAGTAATGTCGGTCCTCTCCCTCACACACTTTGGCGTTTCGCAGAGTGGAGGGAAAAAAACTTTTCGCATATCTCCCCCGTTGTCTTGGGAAGAAAACTACACCAAACTACCCTAAGCAGCCCTCCCGCAACTCTTCGCCGAATTGAGCTGTTGGCAGTCGGCGCGGCAACGTCTCCTGACTCCAATAATAAGGATAATCAACAAATACTTTGGCCAATTACATAAATGTCCTTATAACGCACTCTCATCTCGTCTCGAGGCACATGCACGTCCCCGCGCCCTTCGGGTGTGTGTGCATGTGTACGTTTGCCTTTGAAATGTGAAAAGTTTCTTTTTTTTAAGAGTTTTCATTTGAATTCAGTGAAATGCCGCGTGGTATGGGGCACAGCACGACGTCGAGGAAAATCACAATTGTCGCTGGATGGGGGGGGGGATGAGACGAAAGTGCACGGACGAGTAGAAGAAATTCTTGATGGTAATCGGCAATCATTGGTGGACACAAGGTCCTTCGCGCTGAAAGGGAAGCATTTCCAAAGAAACTACTGTCTCGACTCCCGATGAAAAGGAATCTCATAATGATCGACTAACTGTAATTGTCTGTAATAGTTCTGTCGTCGTTGCCGTGGCTGTTTTTCCTGCTCACAAGCACGGCTGATAGTTGCCGGCGCGGGGGGTTACGTCGCATACATGTGTTGCTCTGGTGGTGGTGGTGGTCACAGTTCGGTGACACTCGTGCCTGTCGCTTTCGATAATCCCTCCAGACAAGCAGGGATATTTATTGATTCGCGTAAAGATGAGGCGTCGGTGGAAGAGGGGGACAGTTGTACCATGAATTGTGTTGAATAATCCTTGGCCCTGGGATGATGACAGTGAGGCTTAATTAATAATGAAGCACTAGACACTGTGTAACCAGTGCATGTGGGGGTTTCCTCGGGAGCTCACTTCGTGTCATGGTGGTCGATGATTTCATCGATCACGTCAGAGATTCCATTGGATGACAGCTCCATCCGCTTATCCCTGCCGAACCACTTGACGGGATTTCGAAGATTTGCGATTGTGATGGAGTCTGAGCCCTAAAATGACCTCAATCTGAAATGCGGTGTGGGGTCTTGTCAGAAAAGGGGTTTCAATATATATCTGAGCTCTAGGAGTGGGGACAAGTCAGTTTCTTAGTTGTGAATGTCCTGAGAGACTCTGTGGTGGGCATATGGGTTTAGAGAGATCTATAAAATCAATTGTTCACCTTTTAGTCACTGATGCCGCATATCCCTCATAAAATTTCGCTACCGAGCAAGGCACAGACACCGCCAAAAAATTGTGCCTAACACAAAGTACCAATATTTATCCGCGAGTTTTGTTAAACACCGTGTTAGAGACTAAGAGACGTGCGCAAGTTGTCTGGCATTTGTAAGAGTCACCTTTTAACACGCTCTAGATTGCCGAACTATATACGTAACTGATACAACGCTCTTATTGAATAGCAACAGACAATGCTAACAAGGGTTTGAGTGGCTTGGAAAAAAATCCTGACTTCGAGAGGATATTGTGGACAATGTCAACCCACAAGCCTCATATGACAATGAATCTACAACTAAGTTAGCTAATGGAGGCATTAATTAGTACTTTGGTACATTCCGTAGGAGTGTATGCTAAACCAACCAGAAGAGACAAACTCATCCATCTGTACAAACTACTTCCTGATAGTCCATGCCCGTTCGGAAGTGGAGAACTAAGCTTCACCATTCAGACTAAATACCTTCAAATCACCTTCTAAATAACAAACTAAGCTGAAACTCATTAGTAAGAGACTTTATTGGAAGGTCTTTTACATAGGGATGATGGGTTTTAGGGCACTACAGGCCACAAGGGACCAGCGTCTAGCTTCTACAACAACACTTTTGTAGTGCGTGCAACTCCGAACGGCGAGATTTGAGAAGCTTATCATAAACAATTGATGCAGTTTAAGTATTGTTAGCAACTCGAAAGACGTGGTGCCGTGAAAAACTGCGAGGTGTCCCGTCCGGGAATCGAACCTAGACTTTCTGCGTGGCGGTCGACGCACTTACAATACGCCATGGCAAACACGTCAAAGGCTTATTAACTATTAAATGAATTAGGCAATAGTTGGTTGTTGTTTTGCTAAGTGAGCAGATGCGCCACCCCCTCGTCTCACCATGGTCCTATGTTGCGAAGCCCAGGGTTAGAGAAAACAAATTTGTAAGACCTGTCCTATAAAAGTGTCTGCTGGGCAAAAATAGAAAGCATAAAAAGTTGTACAAACTGCAATACTGGACGTGTGTCTACAAAACAGCAGCACATCTCCTCAGCAGAACTAAAAAACATCCTATTGAAGCAGTAAGAAAGTCTACCCACTGGATGGAGTTCCATCATCGTTTTTCCGATTTTAAAAAAGGGAGATGCTCTAAACTTTTTTTTATTTAAGTCGGGTCGGGAAGAGAATCCCCTATATGCCAGATTTCAGATTTCCAAAAACAAAATTGCGAAATTCACATTTCGGATGAGTATTGACCTTTAAAATTGACCTGCTGGAGGTCCTTGTAGGACTAAGGGTAGACACAGAATTCGGATAATCCCAAAAAGTCTGAGAAACGCTACGATGCGGAGGGAACTCAATGTTAAGCAACTACTTCTTCGAGCGAAAAGGACTATGTTTCGTTAGTTTGTCCACGTGGTTCGGATGTACCCTTTATTACCACTTCTGAGGTAAGTCTTAGATATAATTTCATCAAATAGGCCACTACTCGCCAGACCCAACGCGAGGTGGTTGAATCAAGTCCATAAACCCGCCTGGTTGCAATTGTGAATTAGCTCCCGATGAGTTAGAGTCAATGGTGGAGGATCGAGGGGCCTGGAGGTCTCTTGTGCGTGCATTGCCTCCGTGGCACTTTAGTGAACCATGCGTGTTAAGTATGTTGGTGATGATAAAATTGGGCATTATTACTGCGACCCTTTGTCATTTTACGGGTAGCTTCATAATTCGATCGGTGTAGAGCTTTTACAAGAACTTGTTCATGATTAGACGATTTTTTTGCTTAATCAAAAGAGGTTTACAGAGACTGACGATAAATACATCACTCATTTTCAAATCAGTATAACTTTAAACAGGAAAATCGAACTACACAGCTTTCTTCACAAAAAACGTACCCTGGGATGTTTAGCTCCTTCGGCATAATCAATTACTTGTTTCCAGATACATAGATATTGGAACATCACAACATCTTGTGAGAAAGTGTTCAAAAATAACCCAAGAAAATCTAATCTGCGGTCGTGTGAAAAAGAGCTTAAGAAACCTACTTCAGCATCCTGATTGGTCAGTGTCAAAAATTTAAATTTTTTAAGCACAACTGAAGCAAAAAATTTAACGTAAGCCTATACTTAGCCTGCCCTTCAGAAGGAGCAAAGGGTTGACTTGGAGCGAGAGAGGTCGACACAATAGCAAATATTGACTAATCTGAGCATTCAATCTAGAGGAAAGAAGTAACTGAAAGAAGTAAGACAGATGAGTAGATTGAAGAGGAGCAGATTGATTAAAGAAGAGCAGGGCCGTCACAAAACCAAGGAGATGCTAGAGAGGGGATAAGTATTGCAATTTTTGCAACTCCGACTGAAACTGCGGTAACCCGTCATTATTCAGTCATCAAAGTTCTGGAAATTTTGGTTCAAAAACAACTTGAAAAGGCCCAAAGGGCAACAAATCCTAGGAATGAACGTCTTTTGCAGCAACTTCGTCAAAAGCTTAGAAGACGAAAAGAGGGAAAACATTACTGGCCAGCTCCTAATTAAAAGGATTTCATAAGAACAATCAGATTGGCATATTCATACGCATTAGGCCCTGGTCACGCAATGAGCGGTAAGCGGCATAGCGGCTGACCGGCAGTTTGTTGTGAAAATGCCTTTCTCATGCGCTGTTCGTAGACGTGTTGCAAGTGAAAGTCGGTTTAAAATTTTGAAGAGGGAGAGACGGTGAACAATACTTGGACAGTGAAGTCAGGAATTCAATCTCGGCATGGACGTGTCTATGTGAGGTGATGCATCAATTAAATGGAACGCAAAGGAATTGAGCCTTCCTCATAAAGTTGAAATGAAAGTGGCTCATTGGGCATGTGCTTTGAGGAGGTTTTGACGTAGGGTTTCAACCTTATAAAAGAGATGCAGGCATTTTTTTTAGATTACCCTCAGCAGGATTTAGAAGTGCAGCAATGAATGCTTTGAAGAAGTCTTGAACCGCTGCAAGTGTCGGCTTTGATGGCATCTTTTCTCTGAAACACCATTCATACGAGAAGCACACGTTATCGGAAATATAGATGTTTGTACACACCGATTCAATCGCCTTCTGATATATTCAGTCAAGGTACCCTTAAGACAACGGGATTAAGGTCCGAATCTAAAAATGCATTGGTGTGTTGATCAGCCAAGTTGTCAAGAAGTTGGTGTCTGAGCGTCACCCAATTTCAATGGACAAAGTCACCTCGAAGCCAGTTCTTGTGTCTAAATTCCAAGTTCTTGTCTTCAACTAGAGATCCGTTCATCTTCCATTTTAAACGGGTCCGCCTTTCTCGAATTATTAAAAATCCTCCGCAATAGCAACCGTCTAGAAGAAAAATCTAAAATTTTCAAATCGGCATTAAACTGTCGGTTGGTTCCAGTTGTGAGACAATAATGTCGCGCAAACCACAAGCAACTGTCGAAAACGCTTAGACTCTCTTGTAGACGCGCCACCAAATTTAATTGTTTTCTGCCCGCTGTGATCTTTAAAACGTAACATTCACTGGCTGGCTCAAAATTGTTGAGCCTTCCCCCATTGAAGTCCTTGAAGATAAGAATCCTCACCTCAGCACATCCAATTAAAATTCGCGGCCAAACGAACACACCCCCTGGCAACCAATATTCGAACCGAACTAATTGCTGTTTTTCAGGCAAAAATTTAATTCAAGCACTTCAGGTCGAGCGGTCTGACCCATTTGTCTATTTACGTTCGGAAAATGTAAATAATCGCTAAATGCGTCGTTCAGCATCAGCATCTCTTCGTTCAGTGGGCAGCTCTTCTCACGTGTGTCCTTAGACCACTAGCAGCTGTTCTCTAAGTCACAAAAGCTTTCGCAAACCAACACGAATAGATGAATGCAATTGCGTCTAATCGGCGCGCCTTGAGGCGAAACCTACACATCTCTCAGGCTTTCTTGTCACACAACCTGTCCGTATGAACATGAAGGTTTCTTGCACGTACGTTTGGTTATTTTTAGACACGCAGGGAGTTTCCTGTCATAAATAAACGCTTAAACGAGTCGACGAAAACAAAAGAAATACGAGTGCACATCATTGGCTCTTTATCTGTGCGGCGGTATGGGCGACTCATAGATAGACGACTCTGGATGCCGCGTTCATTCGCAATAATTGCAGAAAGTCAAATAGATACAAACAGACGATCGTGTCGTCCGTGCATGGGTTACTGAAGGCAGTCGCTGCTATTTCCGTATTGTTGGCCGTTGAACTCTTGGCAATGAGGCGGGAGCGCGCTTACAGACGGCTTCATGTTGCAGGGCGCGAAAGGGCCCATTGCTCCAATGGCGATGTGCAATTAATTTAAATTGAATTCTATTCCCTTCCCGGGTGCGAACAGTTTTGAAATTTATTTTTGGCATCGACAATGTTGCAATTCTATCACACGGAGCATTGCAGCGAGTGAACTACGGCGCGATGCAAGGTGCCACGATGAGATTAGAGTTGAAAAATGCATGTGTGGCTGATGCTGCAGGAAAGACGCACATGATTCACTAACTTCAGGAAACAGGTAGGCCTTTGAGAGTCTGCCTGAATGTCCTCACATCAAAATTGAAGATATTTTTGTTTGCTTGCTTGTCAGTCTTATCAAAGCAGATTCCGTGTAAAGCTTCCGTGAATTGGAGAACATCCTTTTTTTGGGAGGCTTCTAGGAAGTTAAGATGTCCTTCTTTTCATGGAGGAAGGATCGAAGGAACATCGATTTCTCGATAGAGCGTCACGAAGGAACATCGGTTTCTCGATAGAGCGTCACTATGGGGCGCAAAATCGTTGTTTACCTTGGCTTTGAAGTGAATAAAGCCACGAAAACCAGCGTAGAACCACTCTTCCCAACGGCAGTTTCTTTGAGCTCAAGAAGTAATTGAGGAACAAGACTCTGTCTTGAAGTACCAAGCTGACCCTGATCATCTCTGTCTTCCTATATGACGCAGAAACCTGGACAGTGATCTGCTAAAAGACAATTGGAGCTCTCCCTCAGAGTCAGATGTTTGACTGTAATGACGGGAAGGGAAAAAAATGTTACCTTCAAGCGAGCGCCTGGTACACCCATCATCCTCGCGATTCCCTGGGTTTCACAATGTTCTGACACCCATAAGAGGTGAATGTTCAAGTGCTTGGGCATCTTGTTAAGAGATAGGCAAGACTTGAGAAGGAAGTTATGGCTGCCGAGGAATTTGATTGCAGCGTGGCTGTCGTAAGAAAGGATTACATTCCTTTCTGATATAACATTGTTCCTCTTCCATGACAGTGCGTCTTTAACTGGCATAATCTCTGTCTGAAAGACACTACAATAGGAAGTTAGATTGATGGAGAGACAAGGGCTTACAGATCTCGCCAGTTCAATCCCCATAGTACATCTTTCTCTCAGAGTACGTCTTCAAACGACTTGGGAACATAATTCCAATTCAGACTATCCGGTTTGTTGATTAAGGATTCCATTTCGAAAATGAGTTGAGGAAGAGTGAGATCTTTGGAAGTTGAACTTTCCGTAACCGTGGCCTTTTTAAAGCCGTGACCGTGATCTAAGCCTGATCGCCGTACGTGCTGCAATTTGGTTTCCCAGAAGATCCAGTAGAGGAGGGAAGAGGAGTATCTCTAGTGTCGTCGAGAGAGTACTTTTCAAAGCCCCACTCCGCACTCAGCGGAGTATTCACAAACTTCCCCGCTAGAGCTCAGGTGGTGCCCACTTACACTTTGCGAATAAGCGAGGGTCGATGTGAAGAAAGCCTTGTGTGACGTTATAAGGAAACTTTTCTTTGTATGAAAGGCTGTTGCGAGTGATATTGTTCGCACGGCTCCAAGAAAAACAAAATTTCAACGACTTTACTAGAAAGATTGAAGAACTTAACTTCTGACGACTTATTGGCAAAAGTTCCCCTTGGAGGCCAAGTGACCACTTAGGTTCATTGGCACCAAACGAAAGCACAAAAAGAAATAATCGTATGAACCAGTCCCAAGAATATTTCGAACCTCCACCCTTTCACCGACAAAGACCCGCCCTTCCCGACCAACTTTGCACATTCACCCAGTAGTTTGCAGCAAATGCATGAAAGCATCTATCAATCTTATCTCGGTACGCAAACAATTTTCCCTCGCGCTCATTTATGCCTAACGAACATGTTCTCTGTCAGACGTCACTTTCAGTCGCAATTGTTCAAGGTCTCCAACTTCTTGAACACACCCTTGCTGTGTGCAAAACATGTTTTCCCCCCGGCAGAAAAATAAAGAACGTGTTTTGATTTGACTTTGCATTATTTAAATATTTACTTCTCAGCTTGCAACTGCGCCCAATACGCAATAACATTCAGACACTGCACTTTTTTGCGCGCACACACGCGCCACGTTCGTTGCATTCATTGAGACACATTCATGCACTTTAGCCGCTGAATTTGACCTTAATTCATGGGAAATTATATTCCCGCCTTGCTGGTCAATAGGAATACGAGTATGCATCAATTCACTGCTGCTGCAACTGGCAACTGGTGCGCCTGAAAGAAACACATGCGATGCGTGTGTTTCTGTGTCCCTTCCCACTCAGAGCTGACGTCGAGCAGTGCGGCGCGGCAGCGTTGGCATACCCTCTCTGGGTAACCTTGTGCTGTGAATTGCACACGGAAGCAGACAGTCACGACAGAGAGTGGGAACAAACGCTGTACACTGGCATCGTTGCAAGAGAAGCACAAATAACTAAGCGCAAGCGTCGGGGATGTGTTTGTGGGCTATTTTTAAAAAACTATTGATAGTGAAAGCACGCCACTCGCAGTTGGCACTTCTGGGTGTGTAAAATTGGCGAATTGGTTGCCGTTTGACGGAGTAATTAAGACAATAAAGAGCCGGGGGGAAAAAGAGCTTTACGAGGGACGTGTTTGTGTGTGCGGGAGTTATGGCTCACCGTTTGGCGGGTGATTTTTGAGAGAGTCTTCATTTAGGCGTCCCAAAATCGGCGGGAGGAGAAACGATGCGGAGGAGAGGCAGACAATTATCTAGAATATTAAGGGCACTCTGATTTTGAATGACAGCCAAGTGAGAGGTTTATGTGGCGCCACTCTATCCCAGGGCCGTCGGTGGCTGAACATCAAGTTGGCCCCCGTCAATTTGGGGTGAACATCTTTCAGCTTGTGACTGTGAAAATTTAAATGGTGAGCATTCGAATGTGCGGCGAGATTTTTTAAGGGAATATGATGAGGTACAAGAAAAGATGGAAGTTGTGAGAATTGGATAAAAGGGCGGTCTTCAATTTGGAAGCAGATTGATTTTTGAAATTTATTTTTTTGATGGTGAAGAGGCAGTGCCATGGTATTTAGGATATCCTTAAGGGGACTGCTTCAATCAACAGTTAATTTCCTCGACAAACGATCCTCAATTGCATTCGACGGTGTTTTCCATTTGTCAACTTCTTCAAAGTTAAAGCGGGCATTTTTTAGGGAAAGGAAAACCTCACGAAAACACATCAGTCGTGGATTTGTGTTAGATGTCTCTTTCTACTTCTACGAAAAAATCTGTTGACACCGCTCAAAACAACTGGGTGGTTATGATCGAAAAATCGCTGAGCAGCACAGAAAACGCAATGATCACTTTCCTCTACATCAAGGCAGTTTTAATTTAGGCCTTAAGCAATCTGCTTGGTTGGTTGGTAAGCCAATAAAGGTGGCACAAGGTCATCGCATTTATGTAAGTCCTCGTGATGCCATTGTTATGCATTTTTGCATAGCTCCCCTAACCCAGGTTAGTTCAGCGATGTTGTGAGTTTCTCGTACCTGTTTATCAATGTCTTGAGGTTCATTAAAATGTTACTCTCCCATGATCCGTAGACCCCTCTCCGTGGGTAGCAACAGAGGAGGTGAGAAGTATCCTCCTATTACTCTTCAACAACTCACCGCTTGCATATGCTATCGTCGATGGTGCCCTTTTGCTTTACGTGATATCTAAGAAAACTGTCATGTTATGGATCCCAATGACACTCCGGGTTTTTGCATTATTATACCAGGACTAGACACCGCCACGGATAATCTGCTAATTTTCGGTTCTTCATGTCAACACTTTTCAACAGATCACCTAGAGGATATCGGCATTGAGTCAATATTACATTAAAATGTAGACTACCCGCAGATCTCTTGAAAGCAGCAAGATATGTTCGTGTCCTATGAGTGGCAGCCCCTACAACTGTGCCAACTACTTTGGAATAATAATAATAATTGAGTGGCACTACAGCCCACAAGGGACCAGGCCCTAGCTTCTACAACAACTACTCGTGTCGTGGGTGTTATTGTTCTCTCACGAGTAGAAGGGACCTTCAGTTTTTTGCCGACTCCGAACGGCGAGATTTGAGAAATTTTTCATAGACAATTGATTGACACTTTGAGTGTTGTCAGCAACTCGAAAGAGGTGGTGCCGTAATAAAAATGCGAGGTGTCCCGTCCAGGAATTGAACCCCGACTTTCTGCGTGGCGAACGACGCACTTACCCCCAACGCCACGGCGACAACAATAACTTTGGATTATGCCACCTAAACCGCCACCCTAAAACCGCATACAAAATAATCTCTGACATTTTGTATGAATGTCCAAAACTGATCGTGAATAATCTGATAGGTCGTTATGAGTGTGCACTCAGGTTAGTGAAGTCCACTATACATAGATCAGAATTTTACTCTGCAACAGACCCTGGAAAAGACGCAACAATTAAAAATCGTTCCCAATCGCCTATTTGTCGCAAATGAAAGGGTACATAGGGACGAGCTATACTGTGCCATGTCTAATTATTGCATTCATACCAAACTCCTCAGATTGTGTAGGCTGACAGTTGAGAACTTTCGCGTCTCCATCAAGTTCTGCACTGACCTCATCTAGGGCTTCGATGTGGAAAAGGGCGAAAGGCTGAGTCTTTTTCAGCATCATTCTTTAGAAGACCATGCGAAACTAACGAGTTAAGACCAGAATCAGGATCTTCGAAAAGTCCGCTCGACTGCACAAAACTTGGACGTTGTTTATGATGAAGAAGCCTCTTTGGGAGGAGAGATCTTTGTGTGATTATTGGTCCTGTTGGCGTTGACGGTATTTGCAAGAGAAGATTTAATGATAAACTCTACAGGAGGCATGCACATAGTTGAGTTTCGATGAATGCAAAGCTAAAGATAGCACATGTAGGGCTCCAGGCCATAGTTTTTAAATCTGAGTCATGGGGAAATCGTAACAGAAGACGTCCTCGCCTCACACGCAAGTGTGAAAGGATCTCAACCAACTTAAAGGACGAATGGCCAAATACATGACATGCTGGTTGAAGCTTAGGTCCAGCTCTACAATACAATTCGAAGAAGAATTTTACAATGTAAAGATATGAGAGATTCAAATTTTCCACTCCGACTGAACACGAACCACACAGGTTCAGGTGCTATCCCCTGAAAACGTCAAAAAAGTACACAAATTCGTTTTGGAAAACGGCCAAGTGACAACTTAAAGATATCAGAAGGCAGTGTGTACACTATTTTGCATGACCATTTGTCCCAGAGGAAGTTTTGGAAAACCGCAAAGTGAAACTGCGTGAGATAGCTGATAACTTAAAGAAAGCAGGGTGCACATTATTTTGCATGAACCTTTGTCCATGAGAAAGCTGTGTTCGAAATGGGTACCGCATTTGGTTGCTTCGACCAGGAACAACGACGTATCGATGATACTGAGAGTTGTTTGAGGCCATTTCGCCAGAATAAACAGAAGTGTCACAAGTGAATGAAACATGGATCCAAAACTTCACTCCAGATTCAAATCGGCAGTCAGGGGAGTGGACAGCAGACGACGAATCACGCCCAAAGCGTCAAAAAACATGAAGGTCGACTGGCAGAGTTATGGCATCCACATTTTGGTATACGCACGGAATTTTATTCATCGACTGTCTTGAGAAAGGCAAAAGGATAAACAGTGAATACTACATGGCATTATTGGTGCATTTGAAGGAAGATATTGCAAAAAACAGTCCCATATGATGAGGAAAAAAAATTCTCTTCCACCAAGACTATGCACTGTGTCAATAGTCGTTGGCTACCATGGCCAAATAGCACGAACTGGGCTCTAAATTGCTTCCATACCCACAGCACTCCAGCGACTTCTACCTTTTTTCAGGCCTGAAAAAGATGCTGGCTGGAAACAAATGTGGTCCGAATGAGGAGGTGATCGCCGGAACTGAAGCCTTTTTCTGAGGCCAATGATATGTCGTTCAATAAAAAAAGGTATCGACATGTTAGAGCGGCGTTGGACTGATTGATCACTCTTGAAGGAAGTTTCCTTAATTTAACTTCATTCCTTGTTGATGAATTTAGTCGAATTTTGTCTAGTTGGTTAGTCCCGGGGCTTATTGAGTGATGTGTTATATATTCATTTATCAAAGTATTCATCTTCTGAATATCGCTGTTCGGTCTCGAAATTAATCTGCAGGCCCCTCCCACCTATAAGGGAACAAACACACACACATAGCATAAGCGGTTGCTAAAGAAGGTAGGTTCCCTCATCGAATACAGAACCACCCAATTAAATTTCCGATGCAAAATTTGATAATATTTTGCCAAACAAGACTTGTTTACCAATTTGTCATCTTTGTACTCTGACCATACCAACAGGTATTGGCACACGCGAACAAAGTGTCGTTTACTAAAAACTGGCATCGTCTCCTCAGCCTTCAAACAACCTTTTCTAAATATAACTCCAGTTAGTCACCAAAGATACCATCGGTGTTGACTTTAGAAAAAACTCTTCTGCGCAGCGAGCAGTCTGCAACTCCAACTACGCGACAACAACATCGCCATATAATTATTAGATAATCAATGCGCCAATTAATTAAAAGCAATCAACGTCAACAGTCAATAAACGATTGCATAACCATTGAACAAAGCGCTTCAAACATTCGTCATCAACAAACGCCTGCGTATCGCGCAATACCCCACCCACAAACCAGTCTGTCGATCGCTCGAATTCAGAAAACGTGATTGAATTTCTTCGGCTTCCAGAAGCGACCAAAGAAATTGACAGTTTGGCAATGCTCAGAGTCATCAGCATCGTTAGCGTCGCCCGCTCACAGATGTGAGTGCGCATCTGAAAACAACGTATATATGTGCGGCACGCTCAACTCTGTGTATTACCTAGCAGCCGGCTAATTGCCTTTTAATTCAACAACAAACCGCAATCATCAACCCGACATTGAATAATCGTTGAAGTCAACAATTCTGCGCTCTGGCCGCGTACTTGCCCATACTTGCATAACGCCAAACGCCTTCCCTCGCCATCCGCGCATACATTTCAATTATCCATTTCACGTCATGTGCTCCCCGCCTGTCAGAGGCACGTGTCTCAAATAGCGAATTAGACAAAAAAAAACAACAAACGTCAAAAAAGACACAAAATTAATGCAAACATAATCAAACAATGCTAGGCCATTATGTAACGCGCGGAGCACTTAACTGTGCGATCTCTTGCCGCATCGCGCAACTGTGCCGCACACCTCCATTGGCCCCTCGGACGAGCACGCACATGCACGGCGGCGGCGGCGCGATGACATTTCTCGGCTGTCAGTGAACGGGCGCTTTGTTTGCAGCCGTGCCACAACCACCGGCACACAGTGTAGCCACAGGGAAGAGGTTCGTCTAGCAAATACCGTCCATGACAGTGGTGGCAGGTAGTGTGCGACGGTGTCGAACAACGCTGCGCTTCAAACCACAACAACATAATCAACATCAACAGCCGCACAAACAACAACACCAACAACGACAACTGCCAACAGAGGAGAAATAAAAACGAATAAATAATCGACCATGAACTTGACTGCAAAATGTAAACAAATAAACGGAAAACTATGTCGACAATAATTTTTGTTATGTCTCCGACAGCGACCAAACAACGGCACAACTATACCGTCATCGGTTGGCCAGCTTCAGCATTCGGCACAAACGCCAACAGCAACAACAACAATGACGACGACTATGACGACGCCAACGACCGCCGATGACATCCACTTCAATTGGAACGCGACCGCGTCGCCATGCAGAGGGGGCACACATCTTGTTTATCGAAAGTTAGATTCGGTTCGAGAAAGTGTGAACGGGTTTCGCGATTGAATTGGCGGTTTCCGGTTGAATGGACGGGCAGACGGGTTGTCGCTGCATCGTGATGCGGCCTACCATTTCCATAAGACCGCTGCAAGGTAACGCATAAAGGATGTCTGCCGCGATAAACGTCACCGACATTGTTGCCGTCTGTGGAGGGATTTGAATTTCAAATTGCAGTGAGTGTAGGAGAGCAGGTTTGAGAAAGCCAAAAAATTTCACTTGAATACAAAATTTATGAATGGCCACAGTTTGTGGATAGCAAGAGTGACTTACCTTCCAGCCAGCGCTGCTGTTTGAGTCGCCCTTATCCTTGAAATATGGCACGTTCTGGACCATCCATTCGTATATCTGACTCAGTGTCAGTCTTTTGTCCGCTGCCGATCCGATTGCGTGAGTTATGAGATCTGCATACGAAAGATTTCCCCAGGCATTGCGCCGCGACGAATTCTTCTTTGATGCTCCTACAGCTTGAGACACGGCCTGTTGGGAATCTAAAATTGAAAGAAAAGATGAGTCCACATAAATTTGAAAAGAGCTAGAAGAAGGGAGGGATGAGGCAAGACTTTGGTGCGCGCTCAAACCGCTGTGTTAGTTGAAATTTTTCACACTTACCACCAGACAACTGCTGATTGCTCGCCTTAGTGCTATCCAAGTCATCTACCGGCTCGACGAAATTCTCTGGCCGCGGACAAGGCCAAGTGTTCGATCTGGCTCTTGTCTGTGGCTCGAATCCACCGTCGTGCATTTCGTTAACCAGATCCATTTGTAGCGTGTCATCTGTCGGTCGTGGGGGCGTGGACCAATGATTGACGAATGAATCCATTTTCTTACTAGCTGGTTTGGCGTTTTTTTTTTTTTATCACAATACTTTCCCGCGTCCTCCTTACGCTGCAACCTAAGAAACCACAAGTCGCACTAGCCTTGGACTGCAGTCGTTGTCAAACCACTCTAAACTCTGTCTTCACCCTCGGGCTATGCAGATTAGCGTCTGTTTTTCAATCTGAAACGAGAAAAAGTACAGAAACATGAGAAAAAGTAGTCGACTGGTTACGCTGGAATGTGAGGAGAGAAAGTCATCAACAAAGCATTCCTCGCTTAAGCCAAAAACAAAAAAAAACACAAACTAACCGAACGAACCCTCAAGACGCAGTAACATATTTCAAATCCAATCAGGCAGTTAGGCAACATTAACGCTCCCTAAATGGACTTCAACTTCCAAACTGATCGTCGGCGCTTTTGCATTTGAATTGATCGATTCTGAGAGATTCTTAGCGGTGAACCCGCTGCGTGGCAGAGGGGGACACACTTCTGCGAAGTTCTTTGGGCCGTGCGGTTGAGTAATTTATTCAAATGAGTCGCTTTTGGAAAAGTGAACAGGGATAATCTTTTGGCTTAATCAATTCCATAGGCATTTTGAGGTCGCCCATGGACGGGTGGGAATGTAAAATGAATGGGACCGATTTGTATGCTAATTCTGAGGTGAGATTTGACAAACTTGAAACTTTTCCAACCAATTGGCAGTGACACTTGGAACCTGCTGTGTTCACATGATGTGCGACCGGTTGTTTGTGAAGCATTCAATGACGTCTAACATAAAGGATTACGTCGATAAATCTGTGTCTTTGAGGTGCAGATGGCAGAACTTGATTAATATTCCAGTGAATCGCCTTTCCAAATATTTATTGGAAAGTAGCTGTCATGTAGTTTCAGAGCCACTATCTGCCATTAAGTTGAAGTGTCAACAACAATACTTTTCAATTCAATGAGTTTGGCAAAACTCAGGTCAAGATGAGTTTTGTTTTGTTTTAGAATATTTTCCTTGGGGGAGCTGCTGAAAGTGATTTCTGTGGCTTTTCACGGTGATCTAGCTGATACGACTTGACTTAAAAAATGAAAAACGTCACGGACGGTCAAAATTAAGAGTTTTCCAAACAAGGACTTGTCAACTTTGTTAAGAAACCTTTTTTTTTCATTTGCAGTCGATAATGAAGATGTTGAGTTGGCTGAACAAATTGACAGTGACAGTTTGAAGTTTAGTGAAAGGCCAGTCTCTACTGGAACACACTTCAGTTAAAGGATGAAGAATTAAAAGCATTGCTCGGTCCATCACAAACGCCAGAAGAGCGATTTTCGAACGTTTAACGACAAGGAAGATAATCCCAAAGGTAGAACTTTGAATATGAATTGATTTGAAGACAAGAGACGCAGTTGGAATGATCCTATAGGAAGGACATCAGGTGCCATGTGAATTGAACTCAAAGGACGTTGAACGAAGTGGCATATCTGAAAGGCTACGGCTGAGCGTCCCGAATTGCGACTGGTGATGAAAAGTGTACGCATTGCGGAAATTCAAAACGTAGAGCATGGTGGAATCCATGTCTCATCTTCAACCACCGCAACGACTTTTTACGGCGAGAAGGCTGTGTTTAGAATTTGGTGGCACCCGCTGGATGTGGCGCATAATAAGTTGATGCAGCTAAATGAAATTATAAGAGACAAGGTCTTTCGACTACAATAAACGCGTTTGCGACCAGCAACGAAGGAAAAACGGCCAACAGTTTAAAGACACGATCAAGTTATTTTACAGGACGACAATGTTTGGCAATAAAACATACTAAGGGACACTGAAATAGGAAGTCCTATTCCATCCACTGCTTAGCCAAAGGCACTGTGTCACTTTGTTCCACTCAAGCCTTAACAAGCCAAAAGCCAAAAACAGATTTTTTTTGCACAGAATGCTAGAAAAATGGGAAAATGTTCTTTGCAGCAATGGGTTGCACTTTAAATGTGAAATACTGCCAGTAAAATGAACCGAAACACCCATTAGTTTCGATTAAGGATTAAGGCAACGCTCTGACAAAGCCAATGTCCTGAACAACAGAGGGAATATCGTAGAAACTGCTTAAATCCCTCTAAATCAAATCTTTCAAACAAACCTGCCTTAGTCTCAGTAACTGTCTGCCCAAAGAGTGCCAACACCTACACCCTGCCAATCCTTAAGAGACAAGAATTAGAAAACTGCTCCACAATTCCAATCAGAAAGGCAAACAGAATCTAACCCAGACTTGAGAGACCTTTCATAAATATGCATCTCAAACTATGGCGCATGCGCCATTCTCGTTCAACGAGAAAAACAAAGCTCATAATTCAAAGCAAATTTTTTTTTCTAATAACCCGTGTCTTTTTTTTTTTTGCACCCCACAGATATTATTTATTGATCGACCCAAGTGTTGTGAATCCAGAACTTGAGAAGCGGTTTCAGTAAAACCTGTATGCAAGCGGCAGCTATGTTAATTAAACTAGTTGCCAGCCAACTAGACAAGGCAAAGACTCGCAGAACATTGACTGCACCCAACACCGCTGATGTAGGTGTAGCAGCTGAAGAAAAAAAAAACAAACTTCCATATATACGCCGTAGGAATGAACTTTCGATGGAATACGTGGATGTATGCAAAACTATAACGAGTGTGACATTTTTATCATGATTTATCTCGATAATCGCCACTGCAGAGATCATCTGTGAATTGTATTTAAGATTCCAAAGGCACAGAGGAATGGATGTGTGGATGTGTTTAAGTAGAGAGGAACAATCGTACTTTGCCTCGTGTCTCTCGATGCAGGCAATGCAAACTACATACATGGATGCGGAATAGATACAGAAATTGGATTTTATATCACTCCACAAAAGCAATGCAGAAAAATTGAAACATGGTCAGTAATGAAACATGTAACACTGTCTATTAAGACAGAAACTTAAGCTCAGATGCTCAACAAATGGTAGTCAACGCTGCCGTCATCGCAAGCAGCAATCCTTTCAACTCTCAAAACAGTTGTTTGCTTCTAAAAATTTACATTACAAAGCCCATCCTGAAACCAAATAAAGTGGTCCTCTGTGTTAGTTTCTAAGAATAATTGGCATTTTTAAGGTTTCGTTTATAAACGAATAATAATAATAATTGAGTGGAACTACAGCCCATAAGTGACCAGGGCTTAGCTTCTACTACAACTACTCGTGTTGTGCGTACTACTGTTCTCTCACGAGTAGAAGGGATCTACAGTTCACAGCTTCTCATAGTCAATTGATGATAGCCAATTGTCGGCAACTTGAAAGAGGTGAAGCCGTGGAGAAAAATGCGAGGTGTCCCGTCCGGAAATCGAACCTAGACTTTGTGCGTGGCGGCTGACGCACTTACCATAACGCCATGGCGACCACGAAACGATTATGAAATTCGGTATGCCAATCTCTCCGTCTTGTCTGTCACACTCCTATATCTCCTACGTTTTTGAAGTGATTTGAATTAAATTTTAGAATTAAATGCAAAATACTTAGAAAGAAGATTTGAAATTGGGGAACTTTAGGGGTGGGCCTAAGAAAAAGAAAAAAATTATGGCACAACCACAAATGATAGATCATTGACATACACAGTTTTTAACCCGAACTATCTTTTTGCCTCCATCCAGTTTTTTCACCGCTCCACCTTAAAATCAGAAAAAAATCACAAAATGTTGAATTGGATGGGAACTCTCTATAAAAACCGATTCGGACATTCTGCTTTAAAGACTTTCAACATTAGCCAAGAATGTGTGAATTTTGAAGGTGTAAAAACGCAGTTGTAAATTCACATTTAAACACATTTGGCTAAGGATTTGATTGTGCAATGTCGGCACGAGTATACTTAAAAAAAATAGGTGTTTTTTAAGAGGTACTTTAAGTGTCAACCATTAAGTCAGCTGTGAGCTGGATTTCATCAAGAATTGACTGACGCCCAAGCAACTCTTCAAAATTGTTAAAATTTGCTCCAAAAGAAGTTTGCGCGTTGATCCCAATTTTTATTAGCAAGTTTTTTTAGGGATGAAGTTCACTTTTGGTTGAATAAAAATGTCAGTAAACAAAACTATCGTTTTTGGAATGATGACAGTCCATAAGTGTATACTACAAGAACGGTCTCTGTGGTGTACTTTATGTATAAGTGCAATAATTGGTCCGTATTTTTTTAAAAATGGTACTGGCCAGAAGGTTGCAATCAATAGTGACTGACATGCTAGCTGACATCAATTCCGCAAGCGTTATGTTCAGGAGCTGTTGTTCCAATAAGACAGGCTAAAATGTCGCACAGCTAGTTCCAAAATTGATTTTTTTAAGAAAACGTTTAGTAGTCGCATAGTTTCCAGAACCTGTGAATCGACCTCCAAGATTGTGCGATTTAATACCGCTTGAATATGTAAAACAGCTAGTCTACGTCGATAAGAACGAAACAAATGGCCACTTGAAACACAACATTGCATCATTATTAAAACTCTTAGCTACTCTAAGATAGGGTGTCCATATTGCTAGCCAGAAAAAAGAGGACAGCTTTTGCTAAACACATTTTTAACCAATTCTTTCTTTTGTCCAATGTGAACCAACGAATGAAAAAACGCCCTCAATATTGGCATTTTGGCCCGGAATGCAAAAGAAAAATTGACACAATTTGTCAACAGAAAATATAAATAAGTCATCATTAAATTTGTTGGTTAGAGAATTTTTCAAATTAAAAATCTTGTAAAAAGTTTTGAATCGTCTAATTTAAGTCCTTTTGAAGTTAAATAGTTGATCGTTTTTTCAACATCAGACCAAATTGGAACCTCGTTTAAATTCATCCAATCAATTGCATTAAACTCTTCAAATTGGACTGCCCATTTATTTAAATATTCATGGCACTTTCTATAACATTTGAAGCAGGCATGTCGAAAAGACTCCACTTCGGATTGAAAGCCACGCCGACGTGAATCCGACTGAATGGATTTTGTGGTAAAGGGTAAAAACTGTTGGACTGTTCTGATAAATTTGAATCAAAAGAAGTTCTCAAAATGGAAAACGTTCTTAAGCTCTGTCCTATTCACTCCTTCGAAGTTCATGCTAGAATTGTCAGCCGAAACACATTTTGAAATTATGTCATATTTATGTAAATATTTCAAAATAAAATTGCATATAGCGTTCGAAGTTTCGTTTGGAAAATGGCCTAAATGTATCAACTTTGTTTGAATTCCTACGTCCTTATCAAAATATTGAACTAATTTGGAAATATTTTTATGTTACCGTGGTAACTGCCGTCGGTACAGATTAATAGGAACGGAGTCTCAGAAACAGAATTGAAAATCATTTCAAGGCATAATGGCGCTATTACATGTTTTTGTGTAAGCAGAGGAAAGTCGTTTAGTCGAAAGCTAAAGATCCTTTTGCCGCAGCTAGTTTTTTATCCAGCTTTGTTAACACTAAAGTGAACACCGAAGCTTTGACGACGTTTTACCTGGGAATACCTTATTTATGTGTTTCTTTAACGCAATATGTTGTTCGAGGTCATGACATGCCAAGAAAAAAAAAAAAAAAAGATCAAAAAGATGCAGATGAAAAAAGAGACTACATATAAGATCAACGCCAAAAGATAGGACATGTCTCTTTAAAAGAGATGCTCTGGAAATGCTACTCTAAGACATCTGTTTCGAAAAATGAACGATCGACATCTACACAAGATCAGCTAACTATTTCGTTTAAATGAAAAAAAAAAACCTAAAAGCTTGAATCTTTAAATGGACTGTTTAAAAGAATATTAAAAATTCGACTTTTGACAACTTAAGAAAAATTAAAAATATTTGAAATTGTATTGTAAGTCGTTTTCGAGATGCATATATTTGAAAACAAAAATTTTTAAGAACATTGAGAAGAACGCGAATGAAGTTTCAGATTTTAAGTTCTGCACTCCGAGCACCTTTTAACTGAAGCTTCTGAAACACCTTCTGAATGACTTCGAATTTCACATTGCCTCCATTTTCCACAAAAGTTACGGAACCAATTTATGCAAAAAGAAATTTTCGATTTTTAAAACACATCAAATAGGAAAACCAACTTAATTCAGAATAAATTTTTGTCGACTGATCATATTAAATCCGCAAACTCTGCGTACTGTACTGCGATGGATTTAAAATAATGTAGTCGACAAGACTTTGTTGGGGCTCTAACTATAGACGACCCCTGTAAAGGGGTCAGGACGACGATACCATCAGAACTTCATCAAATATCTACCAAAGCTACACTGACGACTAGGAATCGATTATCCCCGTTAGCGCCATAAGAATGACGGTAGTTTTCTCAATGGGGCATTGCCTGGTAAGGGAATCGACAGAACACTAAATTTACGACTCCTGATAGGCCCATTAGTGCTGAAGAGAGAGTACGAACCATTAAAGAAATAAATAATAGTAATGACCAACTCTACAGGTGTTTTCTTTAAACTCAAGAGGTTCTGAATGTAGTTCCAGGACGAAAGAAAAAGACCCGTCGATAGCACTGTCTTGCCAGCTTCTAGGTTCGAAAGGAGATGAAGGAAAATGAATCAAAACATGGGGGACATTACCAAGGTGGCTCCTCAGAAGTGGCAGTAGCGTGGATGCAACATTGAAAGATGATGCTGTGCACGTGAGGGGGACAAGATCCACCACGCTCGACAAACAATTTTGAGCAACCACGAGCTTACCACCATCCTCCTCCTCCTCAACGAAGTTACTCCTGTGGCTCAACCAGATATGCCCGACAACAGTTGATCGGAGAGACCAGAATATGTTGACACCATCATTTTGGCCATATCACCAAATGGACAATAGTGATCCAGATAAGAAAAACTTTAAATCTCAGCCTCTAGATTCGAAAAAGGGATTAAAGACCGCATCTCGGGTAAAGAGATCAAGCGGTTGTTCAAGCTAGGGAAGTACCTCCTTTTGACGGCATTTCGTCAAACTAAGTCTCTAGATGGTAACGGCCTGATGAGCTGAATAAGTATGCAAAAACTGGGAGGATATTGATTATTCACAAGCTGTCTTACATTTTCAACAAGTGCCCGATTTTAAGACGATACACAAGGGAGATCTTATGTCCTCAACAATCTACATGGTCTTAGGACAGTTCCAAGTGATCTATTAAACTGTTTTTTCCGCCTTTAAGTGTTCTGCCTCTTGATTGGTTTTTGTAGGCTATCCCAAGCTACCTCTACCTCCCATTTGACTTAACTCTTAATTTTACCATGCTATACCCGCAAACAAGGTCTCAATCATGGAATGAGGACTTTATTGTCAGATTGGCGGATAAGTTAGCTTAGGGGTGGTGACCGCATCTCACATAGACCTCACAGGTTGGCGGAAATATCAAAAGTTTGCTGAATCAATTTTGGAGTTCCATAATTTCTTAGTCTCATCAGATTAATGAATTTCAGCAGGGCCCTATTCCGGTAGTGCAGCACACTCTTCAATGTCGCTCACAGATATTTCCCTGATGTCATTTCTCCCCCTTTTTTCATTAGCACCGTTTGCCGATGATTCGTCTCGCCCCATTCAAGGTAATCTGAAGAAACTTTGCCGTGACGCATAAAACACCGCCCTGCGCTAAACAAATTCCACTTCAAGCTCACATTATATCACATGATCACTTGCTAATGTTGGCGATCCGGTAGCAAACGTCATTAGCGCGCGTCCTTCACTGGAGACAGCATTGACTCTCACATCAGCTTATCATCAAATCAAACTACTTGAGGATCCGCAAGCGATGTGATTCGCTTACGTCGGGGATTGTGACGTTGAGTTGATTTTGTGATAGGAACTAAAAGGAAGCATGGACCGTTTTGCCGGAAATTGCCCAAAACGAGGCCGAAACCGTTGCCATGTAGCCTTAGCATAAATTTGAAATGAAAATTTCCGAGTGTCATCACGCGACACAGTTCGTCCCGTCACCTAACCAGCGGCTGCCACTTAAATTTCTCGACAATCACAATTCAAACAATCGTCTGATGATTATGAGCAACTGTTCGGTTCCTCAACTGGCGAGGTCATTAAAAACGAGCCTCCTCCAGTCAAACTCAACCAGTAGCCACCCGCCAAAACCCACTTTTTTTTCTTTTGTTCGCGAGATACAGACGACCTTCATGGATCTGAAAACCAGTTTTTTGGCCGAAAAAAAGTCTCGAAAAAAACATTAAATAGGTAATTATATCGAAGGTATTTTAACTGATCGATCGGGGCAGATATTGTATCTGCTCAAGCCCACACAAGCGCTCACACTGTGGATGTAAATGAGAGAAAAAAAAATTACAAATTGACAAAATCATAATCACGTCTGCGCAGCAGAGCCACCACGCGGGTGTCTAACAAATCGAAAAAAACCGGTTTTTCAATTAGTCCCCCCCCCCCCCCCCCTCCCTCCGCCAGCGACTGTGGTGTCGGTTCTCAAGCTCCCCGGCAGGGGGTTACACAAGGTCAGCCATGAAATCTGATTTGGCACAGAGGAGTCCCATCCGGCCAGTCCGCCCAGAGCCGCATAAAGAAACTCACAAACTCGTTAGACCACATTTGAAATCAGCCGCCAAAAGAAAACATGAAAAAACGGTGTTTTACCTGCTTTTCACTTTTTTTCTCCTGCTCTTCGTTTCGCGGGGTCTCGGCGATTTCAGCGTGTTTCGCGGAATTTAGCGCAGCAAGTCGGAGTCGAACACTAGTCACGTGTTTTATGTTTATCTCTTGACGCTCTCGCGTTTTTTTCGCATGTTTTCTTCTTTTGCCTTTTTCGCTTTGCAAATCGTGCTAATAAACAAACAAGACATTCGCCGCCACGACATTTAGCGGGGGCCAAGTGTAGGCCACCCAACTCAGGACGAGCATACCAAGTTCTTCTCTATTCAAATGAGGCGTGATGAAGGCGCCCAAGTGGCCTTCGTGCCTCTGTGTTGAGCCGCAATCTCATGCCCCCCCCCTCGCGACAAACAGGTCGTCCGACTAGGCTGTGCGTATCTCCTCGATTTCGAATCTCATCGGTTTTTTTTTTTGGTTTTGGCTAGTGTTGGTGATCATGTTGGGCCCCCACTAAAAACAATTATCGCCAGCACACATACGGCCAGTAGCGCGACACAAGCATGCGGTAGTGTGTCCCAATTAAAATTAATTTCGTCCCATTTGCTGTGCGCCGTGACGAAAATCCGAAAATAACTCAACTCACAGGGAGGTCTGTGCGATGGAGTGAAATGTGAGTGCGAGTGGTAATAGTTCGACTCAAAAGTGGAATGTATTTCCAAAGACGTTCGGTGAGACTGTGTGTGTGGTGTTGCGCACGTGGCGATAATTTTATTATTTCCTCACCCGCTCGCCCACTCCCTCGAGGGTGTGTGTAGTGTACTGGAAATTTTTTTCTTTTATTTTTGGCGGAGGGCATTGCCAGTGGGGTGGGCCTTTTTTAGCTCGTTTTTTCTGGTTAAATGTACTTGAAGTGGTGTAGTTTTTTTGTCGGACTACGAATTGTTTGAATGATAAGAAAATGAGATTTGACATAAAAAGGTCCGACACTCGTGTCGAAATTTTCTATCTCGAGAGAATGAACATTTTTGAAACAGACCTTAAGTTTTTGGCATGCGGCAACAAACCTTCACTGTTGTTAATTTTTTGGATACGGGAACATACGTTTTCGACATTGGCAAATCGTCAGAAAATGTTTGCAATAGTTGAAGTTTGTTGAAAGCCAAAAATTCACCTTTATCGGATTAAATGCGAAAAAAAATCAAACTACAGCACAAAATAGAGGAAAATTCAAATTTTTACAAGCAAAAAGTGAAGTTTAAATTATTAACTTGTCACTGTCAAAGGAAACATCATGTCCAAATGTTCGAAATGCGAAGAACCACAGATCAATCGGATTGAGAACTTAAGCCTGGGTACACACCTCCAATAGTAACTCACGGTGTTGCGTTTGGGATGTCTTCCTCTTCGAAAGATTCTGAACCAATTCACCACAATACCCCCATAAACAAGGAACAATATCTTAAATAATATTAAAAAAATGTGATGTTAGGTAAGGAAAACATATCAAAAACACAATGAACATAAGCTTACCGCAAAACTTATTAGACTGTGTTTTGAACAACATTCCAAAGACGCACTTGACTTTCCATCGTCTAGTTGGATCTGAATCCTATTGAATATGTTTGGACAGATGTCAAATACGGCGTCAGGACATTTCAAACTTGGATGTTTTATTTTAAGAAATAAAGAAGGTCTGGTATACGGTTCCAGTGATGGCGTGGCTTGGTTCACTCTGCAAGGACGTTGCTGAGCTTTGTGAAGACAAATTAGATTTCCAACATGGTACTAGTCATAATAAGACCTTATCTCAAGATTTAACATAATTGTGGTTGTCTCTACCAAATTCAAAGCCTTTCCGCAAATAAATTTCAAAAAATCTGTTTCTTTCGATTTTTCGAAACATTGAAGAGTAAAGCAAAGGTTAGTCAGCGTCTAAATACATCTCCTCCACAGCACTGGACACACTCCGTTTCCTTTCTTCGTTTGATATTTTAGGAAAGGAAATCACAACCTGTGTGGCAATCAGCTTTGGCACGCTCATGTTCTTCTTCTTCTTCGTCCGGGGTGGATATGGACCTCAACCAACACGCCCACTTTAGTTTCCAAAAATGGTTTAACTTTCTCCCACAAAATACTGACCTCACCCTTCCCCAACTCATCTCTGAGAAAGAATTCTCAACCAGCAGACCGAAAACGGCGGGCTGGGACTTGGTACCTGGAAGACTCACTTTGTATATTTACGGATGGGTCCGCCTGAGGTCCAATCCAAAATCCTGAACCCCAATTTCTCTTTAACCAGCACTTTTTCACTGCTGCGTTTCTCAGGCAGAGATTAAAAAAGGCAGTAAAGGAGAGACTGTGTTCTATTTTTTGTTGGAGGTTAGGAAACACTGCACTGGAGAACTCAGACTCAAAAACTTGTCCATTGTACTACCAGGCGGGAACGTTCGCATGCTGTGGTTTTCTGGCGTTCTAAAAAAATACCAGCAGGCGCTTCTGTGATAAGGAGCTTAGGTATTCAGCTCCCACCACATCGGCGCCAAACAGCCGCCACCTGATACGAGCATAGGCGGAACATTGACAGAGAAAGTGCTCTGCAGTGTCCTCACCTTCTCCACAGGTGTCGCAAAGGGTGTCTTCACCAAGCTCAAGTAAACTTAGTTGTTTAGCGAAGGTGAAGTGTCCCGTTTGTACGCCGACAAGTTTTCTGTACTCTTTTATGTCTAGAGACAACAGAAAAGGCGTAGATTTCTTGCCAGGCCATCTCTGTGTGTGCTGGAGAGACCCAACCATCGACGGAAGCCCTAACCAAGGAAGCGGGTACTCCCAAGGTGGGTTGGGGCCTAGCGAGTGCCTCTTTAGAGTCTTGCCTAGCTAGTTCATCTCACATCTTGTTTCCCGTGATCCCGTAATGTCCCGGGAACCAGACAAGTCTTAGCGAATTCAGTCTGCCGACCAAATTAATTCCTGGACTATCTTGGAAGTGGTTAAAGGGTTAAGTAAGGCCTTAAGCACAGCTTGGCTGACGCTGAAGACTCAGTCACTTCGCCTCTTCCACCTATTCTTCACAGTATAGTTGGTGGCCATTAAGATCGCAAGTGAAATCTAAAGTTGTCGTCTTCCACGATATCACCGGCCCCAGATCCCTACGTCGTGAAGTTCACTGGAGGTCACAACTTCTATTCAGAGATCTCCCTCAAATGCCGCCTATCTCTCAAGGAGTTGGCATAGTACTCCAAATATGGATGGTGGAACACATTGATAAACCAAGGTCATCATGAAAGCACTAATGTCGCCCTAGGGTGATACACCTTCTGTTACCTTAGTTATAGTGAGTCAACAACTAAAAATACGTACATTGGACAAATACAGCAAAAGAAGTTTAGAGGTCGACACTTGTCTTACAAACTCTTAAGCCACAGCTTAACCCCTAACGACTCCGGATGGCATAACAGACTCCTGGGCCATTGAAAAACACGTATCCCGACTCGCAGCCCTCACAATGACTTCTGCAGGAGCTGCAGAGACAAGGAGGAGGAAGTGTCCATCGTTTGCCACTTTCACACTCTTGCAGGAAGAAGGAGGTAACAGCCGGGAAAATACTGTTTTTACAACCTAGGTAAACTCAGCTACATAAGAACAGGACCCCTCACCAGCTGCATAATGAGGTCGGGCTGGTTTTGAAGGACAACCGGGAATTCGCTGCGTCGCAATGGTCCCAATGGCGGCACAAGTCTGATTAATTCATTAGTACCGGCCCCTTTAACCTGTCATTCTAATTAGTTGACTACATCTGGTGTATAGGACTACCTTGCAATTACCCTTAAACTGACACCTTTAATGTCACCATTGGCCACCACCCAAGGAAGGTATCACTCTGACCAAATTCCTCTCCAGATTATGTGACTAGACCAGTGTCAATGGAATCATCAAACACCGCTTGGTGCTTTAGCGGCTGACATCCATGTGTTGAGGAAATTTGACTAGCAGTGACAGCATGACCAGAGGCTTTATTCCGGTGCCACGGGAGGACAGGAGTCCCTGGAACTTGATCTAGCCTTACCGTGCTGTAGGGCCTCTTCGACGAGTTTCGTGGTGACTGTTGCTTGATGTCAGAGAGCTGAGGTACGTATACCGTGCTGACTGGGCTGACTTAATTTGCTTACCCCACTGCTTTAGACCAGGCGGTAATGAAGACTTTCCCGGCTCAGTGTGGAGTTACATTGCAACCAAGAGTTGTGACCCAACGGCAGGGTGTTAGAAGGCTTTATTCCCCAAGAAGGTGGAGTGGTTGTACCTCAAATGTGTAGTAATTTGGAATTTGGGTGACTTCGACGTCTAGTCTTGCGATACTTAAGACTCGTGGGAAAGTGGGTCAACCTAATATAAGGTCGTTGAGGCAGTTGGCCACATTTAACCTTATCCACATCTATTTTGAAGTTGTGTCGCGGTTGAGTTTGTTGCAAGGAGTTAGGAAACGGGGCCCCCATCAGACAGACACCTTTCCTATGCTCAATCTCATGCAGAATATGACGCACACGGTCGTTTTAAATGTTTTAGCTACATATGTCGCGCACTTTGAATTGGCCACGAGATCGCCACGAGATCGCAATTTGGTACAATTTAACTTGCCTAATGATACGAAATAAAAAGGAGAAAGCCATTTGATAGGAGTCACACGATTCCTGTCAAACAAACTTTATTGAAAAACAAACCTCACAATGAATGACCGGTCGAAGAAAATATATCATCATCATAGCAAAAGGCAGATCTATTGAAATTAATTGGAAATTTAATTTTCAGATCTTCAATTCAAAATACCATGTGACTGAGATATGCTTCAACAATTTTGAAAATAATCCTGTCTTCCCCCCCCCCCTCCGGCAAAGTTTCTAAACCAACGTACGGTAACCGCAAAGAGATTTCGAGGGGTACTTTCAATTTCGGACATTTTTTGTAGGGTAAGGAAAAAACCATGTGTATGATAAGAATACAGAATTTGGCCAAAAACTTAACTTTGTGTGCCAAAAGCTTCCATTTGGACCTTCATGGGCTACCGAGTCAACATATTGGAATGAAGATAGTCTCTGAGGGTCTATTCAAATCGCCCTAAAAACATCTCGCTTGCGGGTTATGTTCAAAAGAATGCGCCACTAATCAAAACACGCGTCCGCCCACTGACTGCGTCAATCACAACTCTGCACTGTGTTCATGTAGAGTGAAAAGAAAACACTCCAAGCGTCACAACTACAACTTGAAACTCGCTCATAAATATCGCTACGATAATCTCCACACAACACGTCGTCAAAGATTTTCAAAACGAACGCTACCTTGCTGTGCAATGTGCATACCCTTCCGGGCAAGAGTAGAAACTACGTATTAACTAACCGGCCAGAAACTACGTTCGATCGAATTCTTCAGTTTTGCATACGAAATGCATTCGAATGCGCCTTCTCACAATTCCACCGAGCTGATATGACGCTCGGAATAACAAGTGATAATAACACTAGTTTATGCATACTCGCTGCTTTCCGCTGTACACGAGAGTCGGCAACGGCCGGGGTCCGGTTCTGGACTGTGACCTTTCGTTTTGCAGTGTTTACTTTTTTTTCTTTGAATTTTGCATCAACAAGCAAACGCTTGACGAAAGATACTTGCTACTGGTGTGTCAAGTAATGTCAGCCCAAAATACGAATATTTTGAAAAAAAAACGAAAATAAATAAATTATCAAAAAAGAGGGCACCTTCCATTGAGGTGGGTGTGGTGACTGACTCATCCTATGTGGCTTAAGCGGAGCATACATATTTTCAGATGAGGTGGGTGTGTGCGCGTCGCGGCGGCCGCCCTCGTGTGTGGGTCTCTCAAGAGACGCGCACTATCGAAATCTTGAATTCCAAAGAGACGACTTCTCGCGTTTTCTTCTGACCGCGGCCGCCGTCTAGCACGCCACTCATTTCGATATAATTTAAAATATTTTGTGTCATTAAACTCTGCCGCGGAGTGTGTCAATCATTGTGTGTCGTAGTAGTGATTGTTGTGCTTCTGAATTTAGATTGTCGTCTCTGTGACATGCATCCCAAATTTTGTGACATTCTGGATTTACGTTTTTGGTTGTTTCTATTTTTATTTGTTTTGTGCTCTTTTTTTGCAGAAAATTTTCCATTTTTTTCTTTTTGAAATTTGAAAATATTCGTTTTGGAGAGTGGTCCTTGTGCTGAATTGCTTCTGCGACTGAATCAATTTGAAGGTTGTGTCAATGCTGAATGCAGGCACCTGCAGGCTTATTAATTCAGGAATGTTGTGCCGGAGTTGGGCAGTGGGGAATAGGGTTTGGCCTAAGACGGAATAGATTCTGATTCAACGGCGTATATTGCTCCGATTAGAGTGCTTACTTTGAGTCATCCAGCCAATTACGTTTTTCAGAATAGAGTTTTGCCAAAAAATGTTGACTTTAATAGGTTCCACTAAGATGACTTGTACTGAGGGAGCTACCACGAGAATCTTAGCTGCACACGTTATGAGCACATTGAGGACAAAGGATGCACTTGTTGGACGTTGACCGCAGGAGCGCCTTTACCTATCTTTCATTTTGGAAATGTCCCAAATCACTATCAATCTTGAATACTGACAACTGGAAGAATGGAAAAGGCCTTTTTTTCGGAGTTCAACATTTCAGCGTTGTGATCCCAGACACATTTCAGTGTTTAATAGTTGACGAAGATTAAAGACTCCAACCCCTTAACTTAAAACCGATTCCTTGACTTGCAATGGAGGCACTAGAAATGTTGTGGTTGAAGAATCTAGTTTCTCGTCGGCTGTTTTGGTAATTAAGGAGCAAATGAAACAAGTTTATGTCATTTGTGTTGTCCCGACGTTTCGACAGGGAATGCTGTCATCTTCAGCGGATCTTTATTTATTGAGACGATAGAAACAATACAGTACGTACAATAGTGCAATAGTGCACGTTAATAAAAAATTGGATTGAATAACCTACCGTTAGGTAATACTTTAGGGTTTGGTACACAATTCGTTAATTTTTAACATTTAAAATTAAATTAAACTAATAAAATTATAAATATACCATTTAGACTTAAAACTATTATTGCACATAATGTTGGCACTTGTTGGGCGAAGATCAGTCTTGATGTTGGTACAGAAATGACAATAATATTTTAAAATTGGCGGGCCGTTACCATTGCTGAGAAAACCCCCGATATGTTTTGTGTGACCTCCTTCCTGTTCATATAATTGCTGTTATTAACAATGTGAAGTGTTTCTAATTTATACCTTTTGCTGGGGTGTTTTTCAGTCTGCAGAGTTTTAACGTTATTAAAGTCTGGATGGTGGTTAATCAGTAGGCAGTGGTTGGCCAGTACTGTTTTTGACGCGTTCTTATTGTTTATGTCGAATTTATGGCCAGCCAAAGTCTGTCGTAAAAATTCTCTTCTTGTACCTTCGTAGCATAGATTGTATGTTTCTTCGTCATTTCATTTTCAATTGATTATGTATATGACGTCAGATTTATTTTCTTTGTCAATTTTCGGTTTGAGTTTGGTGAAGCGGTGTGTAAGAGTCTGGTATGATCTGAGGGCTAACTTAATGTTGTTACAATGGTCGGATTTTCTTGAAATTGTCCGAAAAAGTTGGTATGTAAACCATGCTTTGGTACTGCTTTGGATCAGTCATATTCGTCCGTGATGCAGACCGATTGTTACTCCTCTTGTAGTGCCGTATAAGCCACTTGGTAAGTTCGTCAGAGTAGCCATTTCCTACCAGAACATCTGTCACAATCCTCTTGTTCTTCGAATGGAACTTTTCGTCACTTATGCTGAACACTTTAGCTACCAAATTTGCCGCTGTGTTGATTAATATGTGTTTTGCCTGGTTGGATCGGTAGTTTTCCTGATGCCAATTGAAGTTGAGGATTTTTACGTCGAGAAATGCGATGGCATTTTTCTTTTCGTATTCCACAATAAACTGTATCTTTTCGTGCTGTTTGTTGAGAGCCGAAAGCAAATCATCCACTTTGTTGTGGTTGATAACCGCAAATATGTCATCGCAAATATTTCATCGCAAATATATCATCATAAAGGTGACAGCATCCCCTGTCGAAACGTCGGAAAAACACGAATGCTCCTTAATGATCTTCCTTAATGACCAAAACAGTCGACGAGGAACTAGATTCTTCAACCACAACGTATTCCAACTTGGCACTGGAAATTGATCAAGGTCAGGTGATTTTTTTAAGGAACACCAGTGTTTCGAATTTTTTTGGGGCTATAAACTATATCTACGCACATCGCGGTTACTAAAAAATAATATTTCAAAAGTGCGCCGTTGTAAGCAAAGAAAAATGGATGGTGATGTGAATTGTAATCCCGAGGAACGTGCATTTAATATAAAAAAAATTGCTTTCTGAGAGTAATGCTTACAAATTCATGAGTGAGATTGTTGAGTGTTCAAATAAAATGATCGCCAATGCCAAAAAATACCTTCAAAAGGAAGAAAAAGGAGGAAGAAAACCAAAACTAACCCCCGCCGATAAACGACAAATAGTAAGATTAGTCAAACGTAACCCGTTTATGAACGCTGGGAATATAAAAGAGGAGTTAAATTTACCCGTGGCGACATCAACTATAAGAAGAAGGCAGGAAAAGAAGAATTTGCCTGCCAGAAGTCCCAGAAAAGTACCACTACTGTCAAAAATCAACCTACTTAAACGAACCAAATTTGCGAAAGGGCACCTGAACTGGGAACCTTTTAAATAGCGCAATATATTATGGACGGACGAATCCAAAATAGTTTTATTTTCTACTTCTGTGACCAGGATATTTGTTCGCAGATGAAAAAACCAAGAGATTCGACCAGAGTGTACTGTCAGGACTGTAAAGCATGGTGAAGCAAAAATTAACGTGTAGGGATGCTTCTCCTACTAATGATGATCACCACCGGAGTTTGCGTTAGCATAATGAGAGAAACCATGCTACCTTACGCAGAGTGGAATATGTCAATTATATGGATCCTACAACATGACAATGATCCCAATCATACAAGCAATGGAGGTCAAGTTATGGGGTGGTCTCCCGATCTGAAGTCCATTGAAAACCTTTGGACAGGTGTAAAGAAAGCTGTATATGAAGCAAAACGCAAAAATACAAAACCAGCTATGGGATGTTGTGGAGGTTGCGTGGAAGAATATCCCTGTTTATCGATGTTAGGCCCCAACCGACTGCATGCCACGACTTTGTGACGCTGTACCTAAAAGTAAAGGTTATACGACCAAGTACTAACCCAATAATAAAAATAAAAACTAGAAACTTCACCATTCCATTGACTTTTACTTCATATTTAAGATTTTTTTACTTGGTGCTATTTTTTTGCACAATCCGAAATTCGGTGTCATTCCGGATAACGGGCCTTTTCTAAGTTCAGAATGCACTCTTTTGTTATCTTGTCCATGCGTTTTATTACTGATGAAATAAGGATGTTGTGCAGTAAATATGATAAGTTTGCATGAGGAAAAAGTTATTAGCAAAATAGTGACAAAGTCAAACACGTTGCTATAATTTTGTATAGTGCTGTATATAAGATTAGAAAACAGCGAATATGTCAAAATCTTTCTGTTGTCAAGATCGTACCATCATAATCCCTGTACACAGTGGTAGCTGCAGCAGTGTCAATGCAGGCAAATACAAGCATTTCGACTCACAACTTTCCCTCGCTTGTAATCATATAAGCGACCCCATATTGGTCGCTTATGTTACAATTTTAGCAAATATCTCAGTGACTGCTAGTTGTCTTCGTTCAATCATGTCACGTGGCATCCACATAAGCCAACAGCTTAAAGGAATTTTTGAAGATCGTGCCTCTTGACTTTGGCGTTTCAGACGACCTTCTGAAACATGACACATGACACTGCATTGGCTAAGACCTTTTTTGGCATTTGTCATTGAAGGTGAGGTTGTCAGCGACCTTGACGAAGCACACAGAGCTCTCCCTCGTCTTCGTACACCATCTGATGACCTTGGTAGCAATGCCAAAATTAGACATGATACTGTTTGAGTCATTTCTCTGTCATATGCGACTTTAAAATCGGCAAATTGGTGGTGAGTGGCGATTTGCACTTCTTAAGTCTTTTCCAGGATCTGTCGAAGGGTGAAAGGGTGATCTGACTTGTCATCGACTTCCATGACTTGAATCAAGTGGCAGAATCAATTAACTGATGAGGATCCATGAGACTGTTCAAATGCGGCAGCTTGCTATTTAGAGAGGGAGGAACAACAACTGCGAATAACGTTACACATTTTTCCATGTTGCAATGTGAAGAACTGAGTTCGCGGTGCAAGAAATTTCAGGATTCATGAGAGATTGGGGATCTTAATCAGATGTCGAGTCATGTATAGCAAGATATTGGTTGTGGGCAACTCCTGACATTGCACAATTGACAGAAATGTGGCATGACCGACTGATTGACAAAGAAAAAAGGAAATTCACTCAAATTTTGCTCTGAAACTGACATTCATTTGAGTCCTGTACTTAAAGAAGAAGATTAACATTTCAATGAACATGCAAACAGTAGACACACATTAGACACCACTGCTCCGGCCCGAAAAGTCTTCGAATCTGAGCCAATGGGACAACGCAACAGAGGACGGCCTTGGCTAAGGTGGCGCACATAAGTGGAGAAGGACCTCAACCAACTTGGAGTGTGCAACTGGAGGCAGTTGGCGAAAGATCGCCCAGGTCCAAACCGGACTGTAGCGCCACTAGAAGAAGACACAGTGTGCTGGACTTCTGTCCCGGTTTCAAGTGTAGCAGATGAACACCAGCAATACAGTGGAACCAAGCCATTCCAACATTTCTCTGTATCTGCATTAGTAGCCCCCCACCCCTACCTGCTGTCTCTTAACACCTCTTCTTGCCAAAAATAAATACAATTCAGATTTCAAACGATTTTCAAATTGTCCACGTCAATGCGGCCGACATGAAGAATTTGCAAAAACACGTTTACCAAAATCCAAATGCCAGACCTGGTTAATCTATATATACCTCGTACCTATACACACTCTCATGATGATAAGAAACGTAAATAGAGGCCTCCCGTTTATGAAATCCGTCTAATCAAATTTTTTCGCGAACAACCCCAACAAACACAGGCAGCTACCGCATCAAACTCACACACACACACACACGCACGTACGCGATCTAAAAAAATGTCGAACAACTAATGCTTGACGATCGAGAGGTGATAATGGATGACATCGCCATAATCGATTCCTCATAAAATATCTAGATTGAATAAGATCCCGTACACAATGTGGATGTTGGCAGAATCACTTAACAATCGACCACGTCCAGCAGTCATCCGACAATTGGCGATGGCATGACTGCAGTGAGTTAGACGCTCGATAGCCGCTCAGATCGCAAATATTTTCATATCATCGATCTGACAATTTAAACACACCGCATCGGGAACAGGCAAATTAACAAATGTTTTCTAATCACCAAGGGAAACAGAGCCCCTTCAGAACAAGGCTTCAAATTGTGTTTTGCAGCTTAATCTACGATCCAGCTCCAAGTTGGCGGAAACTTTGTTGCCTTGATACTCAGCCGATGGGCGAATGCATTGATCTCGCCCCCGACTGCTCGGTATCTTGCGACAACATTGTCCAGTGACAATCACAAAGCACTCACTTTGATCTTAAGGTCAGAGCGGTGTTATCGCGAAAAAGGAAAAATGGCTGAGCTGAGGTGTGTGCCTTTGTTCGAAGAGCAGACGAATTGCTTCGATTTGAAGCAATCGAGCAGCGATGCCTGTACGTGGGGTGGCCCACCATTTGGCATCAATCTATTCTGAGAATGCCAGCAATTTGCGTTATGCTTTCCATTTCCCCGATCTAAAAATACATCGCTTGCTCTTCGCGTACGTATCCGTGTGCGGTGGGTAGTTTGTCTTAGAATCTCTTTGGTTTTCTTGATAAACGAAAAAGTAACATACAGCGAAGCTCACGGCGTGTGTGAAATGACTTCGGGGATACCCTATAAGAGATGCAATGAAACAAGCGAAATTTTCTCATTCGTTCGGATGGAAGGGCGTGAAAGGGCAATCGGTATTTCAGAACACCCGTCACACTCACACAGTGCCACATATGAGCTTGATGGCGCCACTATCGCAAATAGACGTATGGTACATTCTTCTGCCAAAATTTCAAACAAATCAAACTTCTTGGTTAATTTTGGCCCCATTTGGTAGGGGCCTATGGGCGAATTTTAGAAAACTGAAAAAGTGCCTCTTCGATTGGAGAAATCGCTCAGAGACGGATTGCAGGTTATTCTCATTGGATGCCGACAGTGTTTGGTTGGTTAAACGATTTTCGGCGTGGTCGCACGGCAGTTTTTGATGATCCGGGTCCAGGTGCCATCAAATGACATCCTTGGAGCATAACTCAGCAAAAGTGTGCGATCTTGTTTTGACATACCGCTGACTGAATAAACTGGACACAGCTGACAGTGAACATCTCAAAAGATCCTGTGTGTCATAACCAAAAATAAAAGTATTGAGAATGAGAAAGCTGTCTGCGCACCCTGAGACCACTTCAGAGCAGTGTTTCAAGAGAAATGTAAAAGAGTTGCTGTCACCATTGACCACTGGAGAACACCAGAGACCACTAAACAATCCAAAGAGGGGGCATCACCTGGCGAACTTGCTCCGATGAGGGGAAAGACTATTCTGTCGGCGAGAAATGTTGGCTGGGATTCAGATTAAATGATTTACATGGACTACCTGAAGAAGCGTAAAATGGTCATATGAGTCTACTATGACGAATGAGTAAGTCAGTGAAACACAGTCTCGCAGAGAAAACGTCGCTTTTTGGTGAAAAAGAAATTGCTGTTTGCCATGATAACACAACGGCTCGCACCACGCCCAAGTTGGTCGAACTGATGCCCATTTACCGCATTCTCCAAAATGGACCCAACATCTACTGTATGTCCAACTTGGAAAAGGTGACTCGACGGGCAGAGATTTAAGTCGAACGAGGACTATTGCCTAGGCGAAGGCGAACCTTGCAGATCTTCGGAAAACATATTCTTTCAGGTGGGTTAAAGAAGGTGAAGCTTCACTGGGATCGAGCTAAAAGGAAATGCGTTTTAAAAAATTTCTGTTTTTTTCAGCAGGTTAGTTTGACTTGTTCCATGTAAACAGAAGGCGGAAAGAAAGTGGGTAAAAATATCCAGTTCGTACCTTATTCCGCAAAGTCATTCACTAGACAAGAACTTATCAAATAAGGACCATGCATGGTTTGAAGTTGGCGAGTGAGGATGTGTCTGAATTTCTAAAGCATCCCTCATGGATCTAAGTCTTGGCGAGAAGAATATGCGTTCATTTACTGGCAATGACTTAAGTCCGCTTGTGTAAGACAAAATAATGATGAAACCGATGATTGAGGACATCCTCGAGCTTATTTCCTAAATAACTATCGAAAGATGCTGTCTTACCCTGTCCTTGGATCCAGATATATCCTAGTATGAATCTTAGTCACCAATAGAAAAGGAAATTTGATCTCTCCATCAGATTCATTTGAAGCCTGGCTTAATCTGTCCTTTAAAATAACACTTTGTGCTTAATGTGGCTTCTCGAGCTAGAGAGAGACACACAAAACAGGGACAAAAGTGTTAAGGTTTCGGGAACGACGGAAAGAATCTTGCCAAGCCTAGACAAATCGCCGAAGAATTATTGTGCTAGACGTTAGCATTTTCTGAATTCCGCACTCACTCCAAGTCCTAGAGTGATTCCAAGTTAGAAGATTTGCAGAAGAGTGCCATGTTGCTTCATACACACTCCATTAAGACGTCTTTTTGTTTCGGTATTTTGTAGACTTCGAATTATTGCCATAATTGAAGAAGCCTACGCTGTTTATGCGGCGAAAAATTTGAAATCGTTTAAGAAGTTATTCAGTCTGTTTGAGGTTGCTCATGCTCTCAAAAAAGAGTGCGTACAGATGTTCCAGTAAAGCTTGGAGGATGGTTTCTGTTTGTTCCTTATCGAAGCAGCCTTTCCAGAAGTCCCTAAAAGTTACAGATAGTCTCCTCACGTTTTCATCTATCAGACAATGTCTGGTTAAGTGACAGTCCGATCTATTCAAGACAACTTGGAAGGTTTGGGACGAAAACTGAGCCAGATTTCATTTGACACCAGACAGGAATTGCTGGTTGTTCGTCTGTTTTTGATTGAGTAAATCACGTTCACGTGCAATTTCAGCTGACATGTGACCAAAAGAAAACTAACACTATAAGGTCATAGTTGTAACAAGATTGGCTAGTTAATAATAATAATTGAGTGGCACTACAGCCCACAAAGGACGAGGGCCTAGCTTCTACAACAACTACTCGTGTTGTGTTTCAGTTTTTTGCCGTATCCGAACTGCGAGATTTGGGAAGCTTTTCATAGACAATTGATACTCTTAGAGTGTTGTCAGCAACTCGAAAGAGGACGCACTTACAAACTACGCCACGGCGACCACAGCTTGGTCAGACTTAAAGTCCCGAAATGCATTCATGACGTAAATCGTAGTTGTTTGACCATGTTACGAAGCTCGGCATACAAAGACTGTTTATACGTTTTGTGAGACAGATTTCCAGACTTTGAGGGCTACATTGGACAATCTAACGTTTCACTTAAGCCCATGCAATCCTGGAGGTTTGGAATATATTTCGTTGTCAAAATTTTTGACTATTAGGTGGCGATGGAGTCCGCAAACTGTCTGAATTCTTCCAGCTAGAAGCCCTGATCTGTAATCCTTGGTGTGAAATATTGATATCTGGGTTTCGTGCAGTCGCGATATTTTTGCAGATAATTTACTTATTGAAGGATTTTCGTGTCCAGTTGGTACTTATACTTAACAAAATTTAAACATTGCTTAGGGTCAGATTTCCGAAATCCGAAAATCCTTGCAAATTGAAAAAATCGAAACAATCAAATTTGGCATCGGCTCATAAATATTTTATAATTCTGTAGATCTGAGAAGAACTCAGATGTAGCAGTCAGTGTGTTTCTCTCAACGTATAGAGCGACTCCGAATCCAACTTCACAGAAGTGACTAGCGGAGCTATTGCATGGGAGGTAACATAGAAATCTATCTTCGTGTCTTCTGCCAGAACCACATAAAATGCCTATTTCAAGGCAAAAATCTAAATTTCAACGTAATCAACACGTTTAAGTTCGACAGTAAAAGAAACCCTAAAAGTGCAGTAAGGGGGTGATAGCTTGATAAACCTTACAGTCTAAAGATATCTTAAATGACAATTTGTTACCGAAGGCGGATATTAAAAATGCCATACAAAGCCTAAAAAGCAACAACATGAGCACGAAAGGTTGTTTGGTAATTATCTATATTATATAAAATGTCTCCGTCCTCACCATCTCACCCTTTAAAAGCATCTCCAACACGGGGAATAGTTCTCAAGACAACAAATCTAGGAATTAAATTTTTTAGTTAATCCGCAAACTGTATAGAAGATTGAAAAAAACACATTTCGTACAGATCCGAAATAAGTTGCACAAGGGTCGAAACAAAATGCTGAATTTCTGAAAATTTAGTTTCTCTGAAGAGGATGCAAAAATTGAGGCGACATTCACACATAAGACTATACGTGGGTCGATTCAAAGAATAAAAGGTTTTTCATATCACCCCAACATTGTACTTGACCTGCGCCTGTATTTAAGAGAATAAATTTGCGTAATTTCTACTTTTGTTGTTGCAGCAAAGATCTCAACACACACAGATCTCTTTTCCTTAAACCTCTAAGAACAGGTAGCTTCTCTATCTGTCTGACCTCATTCCGAGTTGTTACAGAAGTATGCGCGTTTATGTACCAGGACCCCAAGTCTGAATGGGTGACAACTTCTGCAAAAAAATCGTAGAATTGAATGTTTAATCGACTGATGAGCTGTTGCCGAAGGATTAAGGTCTCAACGACTGTCAACCGACAAGTATTATCGAAATCAAAACGATTGACAAACAGCCTCTACATCGCTTGACGTACAATAACAATCTCTGACGCTTAGGGCTCTGAAATTGTCGTCATGAAAAAAAACCACACACACAAAGACAACAAATTTCTCCATACAACAGCCTTGACATTTCAGACTTATAAGGAAGATGCTGCGCGGCGCTGGGAAACCCCTCCATTCTGATGAAGTCACACACTTCCCAGAAACCATTGTCGTCTGTCTCAATGAAAATGAAGGTGAAGGCGACTGACGTCTATCTCCGAAATCTCCGAATGTAATAATCAATGTTTGCCTAATTTATAGCCCACTCCAACATGAAATCACATCCCCACCCCTCTCCTCCCGCAACCACATCTACTATCACTGCATTTAACGATCGTGCCGATCCACAGCACCTTTATAAATAAAAATTGTCTAACATTCGGTGGAAGCGAGAACAAAAAAAAAAACCAAAAAAAAAGAAGAAGCGAATTATAAAATGATTAAATCGAAACAAATGGCGCCCAGAGGTGTTCGTCCATAAAAAATCGATGATTCGGTGGAACAAAAACGACGGAAAACAACCCCGCGATCGTTCAGTCCGACCAGAGGAAAGAACGAGAAAAAACGCATAAACATTGATCGCTCAATAAGATTTGCATAAATATTTCATAGCGAGTATAATTAAATCACGGGCGCGCATGTGTGTTGGTGTGATATGCGGCAGTGCGCGTGCGACTACCTTGTGGTGTTTGCAGATCGTGATTAGAAGAACTACGCTTCAGCACACGGAATTGTTATCGGGCTAGCGCGGACGTAGGTATGTGTGGAAATGGAATTCCAACACAGCTAAAGCGCTTCAACCCCCCTCGGCACACCACCACCACTCACCACGTCTGACTTTAGACGAGGTTCTGCTCTTGAAATCTCTTAGTCAAATCGTCGAGGCGATTAACGAAAGCGAATGACGACCGGGAGTACGTCGCATAAAAGAGGCAATTCGGCAAAGCGAGAGAATGAAAGAGTGAGAGAGAGAGAGGGAGAATAAACGTGAAACTTGGGTATGGAGGTATTTTTGACTTTTGCCTTCAATCGAGTTCGACTGTTCTTAAAGCGAAAAAAAAATTGTGCACACACCTAGCCGTGAGCATGTGTTTAGACACACATCGGGCACACACTTCAGCTTGACTTCCACGCGATTACGAATCCAGCACCCATAAGCAAATGAGAAACGATCGAACTTTGTCCACCAAATGACTTGCCACTCCATTCGAGGGCTTCAGCGAGTGAACGAGCGAGTGAGCTGAGTGTGCCAATCGTGTACACAGTTGAGGGGTACTGTACATCCATCCAATATTTACTTCCTATCTCCGCTGATAGTGCGAGCCGTGCAGATATGTGTGAACGTATCTATCAGATAGGAACCATCAAAATAGACTGACAAAATTAGCATGAAGGTCTCGTTCCATTTGGCTTTGGTGCAGACTCTTCTCCTCATCGGTTGTGTCATCAGATCTGGGTTTTCTTTCTTGTGTTCGACGTAACAGAAAAATACGCCTATTGAGTGAGATGAAGGCAATTTCAATCATCTGACAATCGGCGAAGTTGTGTGATGCGATGGGAATTGAAATAATGTTGTTGGAGCAATATTCGGAAGGAAGAGGTGAGAGTGTAGCCTAGTATCCAAGCTTAGATATAGATATAGATGGTGTGCATTGAGAGCCTCAATTCTAAACGTATACTGTTTCCATGAAAAGAGAGAGATTGTTGACTTCTGTTGCGCAGAAAATTCCCAGTTTAAGTCTCACACAGCACAGCACAGTCCATCAAATTGGGTGGTAGAAAAATGTAGATGGCAGTCCACTAGGACCTAGTTTCTTTATTTGTGTAGTTCTCTTACAAGTGGAGGAGACCAACAGTGTATTACGGACTCCACACGACGAGATTTAAAATGCTTTGCATAGACAATTAGTACTCATTGTGTGTTGTCCGCAAATAGAAACATGTGATGCCGTGAAAAAAATTTAAACTTGTGGTGTGCAAGTTGATTCCATAACACTAGGGCGTTCAATGTAACCCTTCGTAAAAAATTGATTGCATCCAGTAATGCTATAACTTGAACGAAATGTCACAATTTGAGCTTAATTTGAAGAAATTTCATTTTTCCGTGAAAAGTTACTTCAGTTCAAGAAGTAGTGAAAATTTCGAACAAAACCCTCATATTTTTGTGTTCTATTAGAAAAGAGACAAGCGAGCGTCACAGGCTAATTGAGCTTGACAAAAATCACCGAGAAACAACTTTTGGCTGCCGTGTGGACAAAACTCGTTCTATCGAAAATTTAATCTTGCTTTGGTTCAAAAACTTTGGTCCAAAGTCCAGACGTAAGGGGACATTATTTTCTGACATATTTTTGAGTTTCACTTCGGCTCAATGTTGACGCATTTTAATGTATCAGTCACCCACTTGGTTTTGTTGTCATCAAACGTACTAAAAATAAGTTCTAAAGAATACTTGTGTTATATAATCTATTATCTCTCGCCCAAAAGCGGTGATTACGTAAGATTCTACGTATGAAAAAAATTGTTTATCACTTGGGGGAAAAACGCTTTGCACAAAACGCTTCAGATGATTCGGTCTGACTAATCGCAACCGGAACAAAATGCATAATGCAGCCAATAATTTCATAGGAAGTATAATTGAGGGGATTTCTGGTTTGTTTAGTTTCTGACCATATGAGGAGAGAGCAATGCTTGAATTACGCAGTACTCAACTTCTGACATCACGGAAAAAACACTTATTCTAATGACTAATAGAATCAGTTAGACTTTGATATGGAACACAGATAAAATCAAAATACCAAAAAGTCAAAACATGGATATGCACAAAATCCCCAAAATGAATAAAATCCGGTAAAGCTAAAAACCCGAAAAGCTAAAACGAAGCAATTCTCGAAATCCGGAAATGCATAAGGTTGCGACAAGCCAGAATCGGGAAATGTCTGGAGTTCCAAAAAGCTAAAAAGCTTAAATCCAAAAATGTCCAAAAGCTTGGAAAGCAAAATGTACCAAAATGTTTGAAATTTCAAATGATTCAGAAATGCTCAATATCCTAAAATAAAAGGCCAAAATCCCAAAGTGCCCAAAAACCCGATATGCCAAGATGTTTGAATTACTAAAATTATCAAAATCCCGAAAAGTAAAAATCCCAAAATGCCTAAAAAAAATCGCGAAATAGCCAAAAACCCAAAATGCCTGAATGTCTAAAATTTTGAAAAACCAAAATCCCGAAATTATTGAGATCCCGAAAGGCGCAAATGAAAATCATTATTCCGAAATGCCTAAAATATCAACAAGCCAACATTCGGAAGTACTTAGAAACCTAAAATGCTCAGATCCTGCGAACTACCAAAATAAAATGCCTAAAATGCAAAAAGCGAACATCGCAAAAAACCAAATGAAATATCAAAATGCCAAAATTTAGAAATGTTCAAAATCTTCAAAAAAAATCTCAGAAAGTCAAAATCCCGAAATGCCAAAAATGCAGAAAAGCGAAAATCCTGAAAGTACGAATAGCCAAAAACCCAAAATGCCCAAATGTCTAAAATTTTAAAAAACCAAAACCCCGAAATGGCTTAGGTTTCGAAACGCCTAAATCAAAATCAAAATCCCGAAATGCCTAAAATGTTAAAAAGCCAAAATCCGGACTTTACCCATTAAAAATCCAAAATGCTTAGATCCTGAAATTACCAACATCCCAGTCCCAAAAAGCCAAAATCCTAAAATGCCTAAAATGCCAAAAAGCGAACATCGCAGAAATCCGAAAATCCAAAAACTCAAAATGGCCAAATGTCTCAAATTTTGAAAAACCAAAGGCTTCAAATGCCTAAAATTTCAAAAAACCTTAATCTTAAAATGGCCTAAATCCGAAAATCCGTATATGACCACGGCCACGGCCGAAGAATGCCTCAAATACCGATATGGCCGAAATTCCGAAAAGCAAAACTCCGGAAATGACACAAATTTCGGAATTCCGTAAACGTCCATATCATAATCATAAAGTTTGATAATATTGTG
Organism: Eristalinus sepulchralis; assembly: GCA_944738645.1. Lineage (NCBI taxonomy): Eukaryota > Metazoa > Arthropoda > Insecta > Diptera > Syrphidae > Eristalinus > Eristalinus sepulchralis. The sequence goes on from OX122882.1 coordinate 48,773,314, forward strand.
TTGCCCAAACTATTTGAATAAGAACCCTACAGTCACTAGGGGGACGGGGATAGGGGAAAGAGTATGAGTTTCCATCCTTTTTTTCGGATTTTATTCTCAGAAAAAGTGTCAAATATAATCAGTGATTGACGCTATATTTTTAAAATGCTTTCTCTCTGCGTTGGGAAGGTTCCCAAGTCGTATACCCTCGGACAGTGTGCGTCAAAAACTGCTTGAAGAACAAGTTTTCATGAAGGCAGTAGATTTTTGCATCACCTGCACTTCATTTACGAGCGGGAACAAGCAACCTTCAAGGCTAAAAGGTTTTCTTTAAGAGCAAAATTTTTGTTTTTAGACTCAGACACAGAGTTATGCAAAAGCAAATCTCATGGAAAAGCGGTTGCTGCTATATTTATACGAAGACATTTCTTTGTTAAGCTCAAAATCAGCTGTGCTTCATACTCCCAGTGCTGTGCCAGTGATGGAAAATAACTTCACTGCAATTAACTGCATTCGGGCAATAACATTAGATAAGTGAAGTTATGGATATTTCCCATACAAAGTTGACAATAGCTTCACTTTTTGAAGAGAATTAACTCAATTTCTATTTTCATGGTTTCAAAGTGGTAATCTTTGGATATGGTATTTGGATGTGAGTGGGCAATAATTTTGCGCAATTATTGGTGAAATTACTCCCCTCTTCTGGTGTGATATAACTTCACAAAAGGGGGGCTAATGCCCGAGTGAAATTAATTCCAGTGAAGTTATTTCCCTTTACATTCACTGCCACTGTAACTGTTGTGTATTTTCCTATAAATATTATAAACTTTAAACCTCTAATAGACATCTAAAACATTACTTAACAAGACCCAGGACTGACATATAAGAGGCGCCATCCAGATAATTTTCAGGAAGAACAAACATTCAAGTGATACCTGTCAAATTTTCATGACAATCTGATTATTAGGTTACAAGGTACGAGTATAGTGCTTTAAGTGACGCTACTTTTGCGATTTTTAAAACAATGGAAAAAAACAGAATTTCGTGTGTTGATTAACCACCGTGCCGAATAGACACCGTGCGAGCTCAGCAATGACTTTAAATGTGTTACGGGGACTCCGCTCCATCAAAAACAACTATTTGTCGGTGGTATACTGACTTTAAACGTGGCCGTACAGACACTGAACGCTCTGAAAGGCTAAGTGAGGTGGTAACACTTGAAAACTTCAAAAAAGTACACAAAATCGTTTTGAAAAACCGCAAAGTGAAATTGCTTGGGAGAGCTGACATCTTAAAGAAAGCAGGGTGTACACTATTTTGCATGAAGATTTGTCCATGAGAAATCTGTTTTCGAAATGGAAGCCGCGTTTGCTTGCAATGGACTAGGAACACCAACATAGCGATGATACTCAGAGTTGTTTGAGGCTATTTCGCCAGAATAAACAGAAATGTCACAATGGATAAAACATGGATCCACCACTACACTCCAGAGTCACATTGCCAGTCAGCGGAGTGGACAGCAACCGGCGAATCAGGCCCAAAGCGTCAAAAAACATGAAGGTCGGCTGGCAAAGTCATGGCATCCGTATATTGGGATGAGCACGCAATTTTATTCATCGACTATCTTGAGAAAGGCAAAAGGATTAACAACGAATACTACATAGCATTATTGGTGCGCTTGAAGGAAATTGGTGAAATTGCACGAATTGAACTGCTTCCCACCGTATTCTTCAGATCTGGCCCCCAGCGACTTCTAGCTCTTTTCAGACCCAAAAAAAGATGCTGGCTTTAAACAAATGTGGTTCGAATGCGGACATGATCGCCGGAGCTGAAGCCTGTTTTGAGGCCAGAGATAAATCGTTTTAAAAAAAATGTATCAAAATGTTTGAGTGCCGCTGTATCACTCTTGATGATGAAAAAAGTCAAATTTTGTCAAGAAAATTTGGGACTTATTGAGTGATGTGTTATGTACGTTGACCTTCTCTAAATTTACGTCAGAAACGCGTTGTATATGATCTGCGTGATGTCAAACATTAGTCTTCAGAAGAGACTTCTCAAGATGGTGTTTCAATATACCATACTATCTTTCAATCTATTAACTGAGCTATTATGCTTACATTGCATAGCGATGGGCCTTACAAAGATAAATGCTCCTGCCTCTAGATAAAATTGAGTCTAAACGGCAGCATATGGCGGCATCTCTGCAAGTTTTGATCATAAATTAGGACCCAAAGACAATTTTAGAACAGGATGTTAACTTCGAACCGAACTCTTGAGACTTATTTATTTGAAACTATCTGAACCCTTTGCACGTAATGCGGATCTCCTTTGTTGCAAGCAAGAGTTTGGCTCTTTAATTTTTCCTTCGTAACTGAAACAGTCGTTGCAAGGGACGCGAAGCCTAGTCAAGCATGTACTCGTACGACACACTTGACTTGTGCTGATACCTATCGCAAGAGCAATCGTAAAATATTTTGGGTATATTTGGAAGGACTTCTTGACATGTTTTGTTAAAGTTATCCAATTAGATTGGTATATGTATTCGGTCCTTTGAAAGGTGAAAGGGTGAAAAAGGTGACTGAACGATGAACCCTGTATAACGACATCGACCTAGCTACTTGACTCAAATGGCTAACTCATGCAGAGTGCGAGGATGTTCATTCTTCATCTCACGGTGTTGTCGAGAAAGTCATCTCACCTTAAACCTCGCCAGATGGAAAAAAATTCACTAGTCTTAAAAGATTGCTCAGTAAAGCGGCTGTAAGTTATTCTGATTCCGAAAAAACGCTTAGAGTCGCCTTAAATCGATTTCCACTTATCTCTGAGCGATAGCCGTGTTCATTTAGCAGGTTTTTCGTTTCCAAAATTACCCCCAGCTATCTGTCAAAGGCGTCTATAGCCACCCGTTGATAAAAAACTAATCACTGACACACTTTTACACAGAAACTGTGATAACCCAACATAGTGTTGCTGTTCCCGCAGCCGCCGTGCCGGTCGCATGATAGGTTTGCTCATAAAACACGTTTTATCCAAAAACGAGAGACTACCAAATTTTGTTTCTATGTTAGACCGGTGCCCGAGCAGACCTCACAGTGGAGGCAATAAATTTCGCTAACGTATGATTTTTTTTCCATCGATAAGAGGAACATTATTTAAGAGCTCTCCTGGAGTTGCTCGAGTGGCTGGAGTGCCTCGTTATCGATGGTTCGTTCGCAGAGATAGTTATTATCGTACTTTTGCAAAGTTTATGAAGACCTCAGTGTTCGGTGGATGGCCCTTATCGTTGGCCTTTTATCAGAGTGTTTTGTGTGTAGGCTCGCAATTCTATCTCGACATGTAATATCTGTGCGTGATAACGTCGGGAACAAAGCTACAAGTTGTGTTGTGGGACAGACAACTCTTTCAAGGACACTTACAAATTGTTGATTGTTGACAGCAATCAACGTTCTGTACAATGGTGTTGTTTTAAGCTTTCCTTTGCAATTGGCAACTAGTCGAGAAGTGTTGCACGTGATGGAGTGGCTAAGAGTAGACCAGGTATGTAATTTCCCAGGCGGATTTGTTTGACTTATGGACATCAAACACCAGCTAGCGGAAAAGAAGTCCGGAAACTTTTTATAGAAATCGATATTTTCAATTTGAGCCACCGAACCGTTCAAATGTTCTTCACGGCCGTAAAATATTATACCAATATGACAATTTTAAACCAAAAGGATCACGGCGAACTTTACAGGATCACTGAGACAGAAATGTTTCTTTTTTTGTTTCTCAAACTTCGGCATAAGCCTTTATAGCCGATTTGTGTCTCAGCCTTGAAAAATGGGTGTGTATCTACTACTGAGCTCCTCCGCTATTATTGATTTTAACATTGGGCATCAAGTTTTAATTATTCGGTTGGCTGAGGTTTGACGTGCTTTTGCAGCCGATGTTTGAATCGATGGGGAAAGATCTTGAGTTCATTCAGCCCATCGAAGGAAAAAGAGCATTCTCACCCCACCGCCTTATCCCACCCATGCCTTAAATTAAATAAGAGGCATTGCAGCCCACAAGGGACCTAAGCCTAGCTTCTGTAGTAATTACTTGTGTTGTGCGTTCTGTTGTTCTCTTACAATCTAGAAGGGCCTAACTTTCTTGCCGCCTCCAAACGGTGATTTGAGAAGTGTTTCTTGGTGTTGTCAGTGAAAATTGCGAGTCCGTTGTTTAGTCCCGAAAACCGAACTTGAGACCTCTAGCGTGTGAGTTGACGCAATTACTCACTGGAAAACGACATTACCCACAATTCCTACATGTCTGTAAGATTTTTCACGATTTGAGCATTTTGGTCCTTTTCAAATTCGTCGTTTGGGATGACAACAACTTCAGTACTATCGGGAAATCTCTTTTCATTCCTAACTGTAGATTAGGACTCGTCATGTCGATTGACCATGCATCACTTTAAATTTTTTTTATTTCTTAGCAAAGGATGTTTTCAGCAATCGAGGGCCGAATATTGAGGACACCCTTATAATTCTCAAATGTCCTGATGTTGATGCTGACCTGAACTTGGAGTTACATCAGCCAGATTTCCAATGCCTGCTGTAGTCCGTTGTCATCTCAACTGTATTTTCCGAATTCCTTCATCGATTCGGGCCACAAATAGACGAGGTTTACCCTCAATTTTGAAACATTCAAACACTTTATCTTTCACCACTAGCATACCCTTTGTTGGCTGTTCTTATCCTTTGTGTGTCAGTTTACCCTAGCCAAGAAGCAGAACTTGAGGTCGCCGTGGAGTAGTGCATCTACCGTCACTCAGAAGGTCTAGGTTCGATTCCCGGGCGGGGCACCTCGTATTTTTTCACGGCACCACCTCTTTCGAGCTGCTGCCAACACTCGAAGAGTACCAATTGTCTATGAAAAGCTTCTCAAATCTCGCCGTTCGGAGGCGGCAAAAAACTGTAGGTCCCTTCTTCTCGTGAGAGAACACTAGCACGCACAATATGAGTAGTTGTTGTAGAAGCTAGGCCCTAGTCCCTTGTGGGCTGTAGTGTCACTCAATTATTATTATTATTTAAGAAGCAGAACTTAACTGCCGAGCAGTTTAAAATGGAATCAACCATTGCAGTCATAAAAAGCCGGGTCCATTTCGAATACTTGTTACTTAAGCCACGATGGTTGCCTTTCTTACCCTGCAATGGTGACTCTTCCAGAGGCAGAATACGATATTTCGCCTATTTGCCATTTGATGACTAAACAACTGCATGATTTGGTTCTTAAATCACGACGCTTCGCTTTCTGACTCGAGAATGTTGCATATAACATATATGCCTCTAGTGGCAGAAAGCGATACTAAAAACAAAAACTCAAACGACCACATCAGTTCCGTTTAATTTGGGTAAAGACTCATAAGCAATCGTTTCTTTTAATTTCCAGATGTCACGAGATTGCGTTCTTTTGGGGACGGCGATATTTTCACGGACAAGGTGAAATTTAAAGATGAAAGCAGATAAAGAATTCCTCATTAGAAAAGAAAATAAAAATGATATTCAAGGATGTCACTTTGATTGGGCGCGAGATGAAATGTCTTTTCATCTTCAATTTGATGGACAATGATGACGGGCGTGGGTGAATATTAGCAGGGTGATAAAAAGGAAAAAGATTAGCAGGAATTGAATTGATTTGAGAGATGGGTTTTTTATAACATTTCTTCATTTAAAACAGAATAGTTTCTTTATGAAGTGGGACATTTACTCAAATCGTCAAAATTGACACTAATCTCAAACTGAAGTTCAATGCATGGCGAAGTGTTTGACTTTTCTATGTTGAAGGCGAAATTTATTGGGCCTTTAACTTAATTTGTGAGGTTTGTTAAGAGATGGCGTTACCTGTATTATTTCATTGGAACATGCGTCGTGAAGCTAGTGTCATTCTACATCATTTCAGTATATGACATTCATTTGAAGTGTAGACAACAATCATTTTCTTCACTCAAATATATTTGATTACTACCTGTTCCTGTCCATGCCGAACGCCCTTGGTGGTGTGAAGTTGAACTCAAAAGAGGCTTGTAAAAAGTGGCTGTCCGAATTCTTCGCGAATAAATAGAGGGGCTTCTACGAGGGGTATTATGATGTTGCCGTCTAGATGGAAGCAGATTATCGAACGGCGCATATTTGAACTAAATCCGATCACTGTTACACTTTTTATGAAGCATTGAATGAAAAGCAAAAAAGCGGTAGGGAGATATTTGACAACGTTATATGTATGAATGTTGAACTTTGTGCATGAAAAAGTGTTTTTGCGAGGACTTTTTGAACGTTAGAAATGTTTTTTGTCCGATTCAAGGACTTTACGGTGCGCATAATCGAGCTACTGAAGAGTACTATTGCTATTTCCATTTGCAAATTTGAGACTCAGTTTACTTTAGTGAATGAAGACCACATTAGCTACAGCTGTCACGATAGCAGCTGTAGCTAAAAGGTCACACAAATATCGTGACAAATTGATTCGTCGTCGTTCTCAGCAGCTTGGCTTAGTGTTTGAGGCAACTTGGCCTATTTAACGTGAGGATTTCGACCTAAGAACGTACAGAATCCACCTGGCGCAAGAATGCTCATCAGTTCACCCTTAAGCCCACTATCAGACGTACAGTAAAGTTTAGAGACTCGTTTTTAGCCCCACCACACGAATATGGAATGCTCTTCCCAGCTCAATATTCCTCTTTCATTACAATCCACAGACATTTAAAACCAATGTGTACCGGTACCTCCTCTCCATCTCTTCCTCTAACTTTCGGCTCATGCTGTGACTTAAATCCGGTCACTTAAGGATAGTCGCAACACCTTAAGCGCGCGGCAGCTTTAAAAAAATGGGCTTTGGAAGAACACCATGAAAATCCGGTGTTTTGTTGTCAAATTCAAAACTGTTCAGTGTTGAATCCCATTTTTAGCTTAATGAATTCGTTAGTAAACTAAATTGGTGCATTTGAGCTCATGAGCGAAACGAAGCATACTACTAGAGCTACCTTTATACACGGTATGGAGTGGTTTATAGGCTGGTAACATCCTTGGTCTATATTTCTTGTCCAAATAAGGCAAATTAAAATGTTATCGTCCTTATAACCGTTGTTGGACCATGTTAACGAACTACGTGTGTCCTGAAATTCAAGCACATGAACTCAGTGCCCTCTGATCTGAACAAGATGGCGCAATGATCCATACAGTGCATAAAACAATGGACTTGTTGTGAGGACATGATTTCACGTTTTGGTACGACATATTGGCCGCATAGGTCGTACGAATCACCCGTGTTGACTATTTGTCCTGGGGATGTGTAAAACCTCAGGTCTTCAGGAATAAAAAAATTACGATTGATGCTTTCACAGCCAACATTACTTGTGTTATCTGAAAGTCGGCAGCTACTATGTTCGAACAAATCGCCTGACATTGGACCTTTCAAACTGAATACCTTTAGTTTTGAATATTTAATAATTATTTATCGCTCACTTAAAAGGAAAAAAAACATAAAAATATTTTAGTTTCAATTTTATAAATGTTTAAATAATAAATAAATGAATAACTGCAGTGATTTTATGTAAGGCCATTGATGTCTTCTGTAAAATGTCATAGATTTCCCTTAGTTTGCATTGTCCAACTATTATTTTTGATAAAGAATAAACATGAGTTTACCTCATGATGCTACGCCAACTTATGCGCACGTTTGGTAAAATTAAGAAACTTGTTTTTTATCCGGACCACACGAATCTTTAAGAATAACAAAAAATTAAATGGATTTAATTTAATTGAGTGAAGTGAAGGTGAAATGCAATTAAACCGGTTTACACTGATAAACGGACAGAAAAATTAAAATGATCTAATTGGACAATTAAACTGCGCGAAAGATTTTCAAACACCTCTGATTAAACTAAGATCTTATGCGGATGTTGCGGCGGATATTCCAGACAAATGCATTCAAACCAAAACGCTTCTACAATATTAAAAGGCAACAAAGTCTACCAATTGCAAACTGTAACGGAAGAAAATAAGTTTTCATCCATATTTTCAAGAGTAAAATACAACATCTAAGAACGCACATCTCAAAGGAGTGCATAAAAAATGTCTCTCTCAGTTAATTTTGATTTACGACCAATAAAAGAATGAGTAGATTTAACAGAGTATTTAGGCCAAAATCAAAACCGACCTTGGCTGAGATCAGTGATGATTCTGAGCTACTTGGCAATAAATCTCATTTTGACAAACGATTTGGAATTTTGTGGTAGGAAGATGAATCACTTAAGTTTCCGGAAATTTTGTAAAGTCATTAAGTGAGGGAAATTGAACAGAGTTCATCGCAATGAAGTCACTTATGAATAAATGCCACTCAAAGCAACTAATGGGTGTGCTTGCCTGTACGGTGTGCTTGGGCGCTTATGACTTACCTTGAAGGTTTCGTTTCGTTTATCGAGGAATTTTGATGAATATTATTTTCGTTTGAATTTTTATATTGTATTATTTTAATAGGTTTTTTTTAAGATTTTAAAGACTAGCATTTGCGTTAGAAAATTCAAGGGTCCAGTGGCCCTCTCTAATTTTTTTTCGTTAATTGTACTAATGTACTAAAAATTTTGGTCTATACTTGAAGTTTCTACTAGCTACTTAACGGGTTATCCTTAATCGCACGTTTGTGAGGACATAACATTTTACCTTTTTTTTCGATGCATCTCACCAGAAACTCTGTAAGCATTAATTAAGCCTTTATTACAATTCAAAGCTACAAAAAATCTCATTTGAACTTCATTCCGAACGCTTCAATTATCACTTTATTGCCCGGGGTAGGTCAACCCTTACATCTTTACCTCTGAAGAACAAAGACCATTTTAAACGGTATTCATAAGCTAATTGCACACTTTCCTTGCACACCAGACTGTGGCACCAAATGCGGCTCAAGAATGCCTCTTGCAAATGTCTTTTGCGGGGATTAATTGAAAAGTGTTTCAATACAAGAATATTTTGCTAACACTGGGTGCACTTGCGGTGTTATGACTGCCTGATGGGGTTATTAAACAAAACCTTTTTGGGTCGCACACCTCCGCACACTGGTCGCTGTGGAACCAAAGAGGTGGACAAAAGTGTAAAGTTAATGAAAAGTTGTTGTTTGAGGGCAGCCAACTTTACTCCAATCCTTTTTGCTGTATGGCTGTCCCGTGTGATCCAACATGAACATTCTATCCCGATGGAAAGGATGGTGGTGTGTAAAAGACACCCTTGTCTCGAAAAATACAGAAACCCAGTAATGGGCTTTCTTGTAGCCTATCACTTAAAAAAATAATAAGTGATAGGCTACAAGAAATTCTCTAGAAATGAGATTTTGCATAAAGAGGACAAAGTAAACAAGATGTACAATTTCATCATTAAACTAATTCGAAGACATGTTGCTCGTGCCATGATTTCATGGAATGTATTGATATTTGGCGCATTCTGCCCTAATGAGGCATATCCCGAGAGCACATGATGAGCACATACATGAACGGCTTTATTCCGTCAGAGACTTTATTGCACCTTTAAGAAATTGTACTCTTCCAGGGGAGAATGTCTATTAATAAAATGCGTGGTACGTAGGGCGTTAGATAGACGACATCTCTACGAAGGCGATTTCTCTGCCCGTCATCAAGCGAAGAATGAGAAGAAGCTGCAGTTCTTCTGCTGGTTGCAGCTTGCACTCCGAACGGCGACATTTGAGAAGCTTTTCATAGATAATTGATACTCTTTGAGTGTTGTCAGCAACTCGAAAGAGGTGGTGCCTTGAAAAAATGCGAGGTGCCCCGTCCGGGAATCGAACCAAGACTTCCTGCGCGGCGGTCGACGCACTTATCACTACGCCACAGCGACCACAAAAAAAAAAAGGATGCATGTCTTAAAAGGTGCTCTTACTAGTCTTTGCTCGATTGGTGCAACGGCGATGAGATTAAGCCTTCCGACGACAGTGTGCAGTTCAAAAAAGTCGATAGTGCAGGGCATAGTGAAAACAATGGCTTTGAGTTTTTTAGAACTCCTGCTTAAAAACTTCATCAGTGAAATAAAATTCTAGAATCGTTGTTTATACCTTAGGAAAATGAACGCTTGGAAAGCGTCCAGGAATATGGATAAGCCAACCATTTTATCTTCCAAAGCTTCATCGGTAGTGTGGCTGATTCCATGTACCTGCTCTGTAGTAGACTGTTAGTCTCTAAAGCAACTGTTATTTAAAAACAAAAACTCCTTTCAAAATTAATATAAAACTGAAACTAAATATTAAAAAACACAGAAACAAATATTTACATAGTACCTCAATTATTGTCACACAAACTTTAACTGAAATGTAAGCTCAGCTTTATCTCAAGCATCCAGAAGCATATCGCGAAGTATTCGTATTTCGATGCGGAAGAGGTCAAATTTAAAATGGATATGTAAGAAGTGGGGATTTTTTGTTCGCTGAAAAAGTAACCACACCTACTTGCGAATTATGAAATCATTGTTGCGTTTGTGTTGTGTTAGATGAATGAAGGTCAAATAACCTCTTTAGGCTTCTTTAAAATTTGGAACTACTTACTTCAATGTAACGCTCAGCTCTTGATGTGACTCAATCCCGGTCACATAAGGGTACCAAATGATGCCTTTAGCGCGCTCCATTTATAAACGAAAATCTGTTTTTTTTTTTTTGTTGGAGGTTGGTATACAATGCACTGGAGCGTTCAGAAGCTGGTCCATTGCACTACCAGGCAGTAACCTAGGTTTACTGTAGTTTTCTGTCACCACATCGGCGCCAAACAGCCGTCACATGATACGAGCAAAGGACGGACAGAGAAAGTGCTCTGAAGTGTCTTCACCTTCGCCAAAGTTTGTTACTGGCGTCCTTCTTAAGCAAGTTTTTTTTTATTCAATTTTGTAGAATTCACACTTATCTTTTAATCGAGCTAGAGAAACGTAATCGTTCTGTGTGTTCCGTGGGGTGATGCTTCGCTTCCTACACTCATTGAACATACATTTTCAAAAAAAAAAACTTTCTTTCATACTTCTTACTGACAGTGCTCAGAGGACTCTGTTCGGGAAACGTTTCTAAACGTCGATGTTTTGAACTGAAGAGTCCCCTTCGAACTTCCTGGCTAAAGAAGCCAAGATTTGGTATTTCACGGACTGTTAAAAAACCCTATATAGACAAGTTGGAGGAAACTCGAGAGAACTCGAAAGATGACAAAGCGAAACAAACGAGAAGAGTATGCCAATCAAAAGTTAATACACCGAAGTGACTTGAAGGGAAAGAAGAAAAAAACGAAGGTTTGATGTGTTGTACTCGGCAATGTGGATTTCGGTTCTGCATCCTTTTTCTTTTAATAATTATTGGGTGACACTATAGCCTCTAAGGGATCAAGGTCTACCATCTTCGGCAACTGCTGATGTCGTATGTCATATTGTTCCATCACAAGTAGACAGTTTTTTGGCGACTCCGAACAGCGAAATCTGAGACGCTTTTCATGGACAATGAATATTTCGAGAGTGTTGTCAAGATCTAGGATGAAGTGGTGCCGTGAAAAAATGCGTGATATTCAGTCCCTGCGAGCGTCGGGGTCCAGATTAATTCTTTTCCTTTGCCTTTCACCGAAAGTTTTGCTTTGTGTCTTTACAAGTATCAGTACCTCGTCAAGGATCGCACTCTTTCAAATGCTTTTTCAAACTTAGAAACAGTACTCTTCCAAAAGTTTAAAAAAATCGCAAATGAAATAGGTTATGACAAGGTACGCCTTTCATGTAGGGAATTTTCGCTGGAACCAGCCTTTGTTTTGAAAGAAGGAACTTTGAAGTTATTTGCTATACCTAAATTAGAATAAAGCGACAAGCCGTGGGATACGTTACCAGGTAAAAGTCCGGTGTAATGCATTCCCCAAAGTACGGCTTAAAATGATGATATCAATGTCGCATATAAGAACGAGGTTATAGTGAACGCTCTCCTCCTTCAATGCTTAAAACTCGTAAAAATATGGTTGGCAAAAATGGAGCACAATTTATGTAACGAGCTTAGAGCCCGACCAAGGCCAATCCTTTCAAAGGTGATGGTCAGTTTTGAAATTGAGAGTCAAATGTTTCAAGGATAAACTCTGGCAGTACTGGGATATTGTTTCACTTTTCATTGATAAGGTTTTTGACTATATAGGAAAGAGTGCAGTTGTCTGAAGCTGTCCCTTTTGACCAAGGACTGATTCCGTTAAGCGTTTCACTTTACTCACTTGTAACAAATTCATTTGATCTTTTTCAGATTTTTCAAAAAAATAAAGGATATGGCTCAATATTGAATCAAGGCGGTAGGTACACAAATTTGGCGAAATTTTAAATAAAAAGGGGATTTTTAGAAATAGGATGAAACTATTTCAAACTTTGAATTAATTCAATTTAAAATTTGAATTTTGGATTTGAATTTTTAATTCAATACTTCAAATAGTCCACTACTGATTAAAATAAACAGCATTCGCCTACATCCTACAAAGCATACGAGTATGAGTTGGTTGGGTACTGATACATTTACCAAAGCTTGCTGTTAAACTCAGCCAGAAGACAACCGGCCGCCGGGTTTTCGAAACACGTCAAGTACTCAATCATTCGTAGACAGATGAAAGGGATTCGTTTAAATGTAACTTGTTATCCCAACAGAGTGCATCGACTTTGTCATACTCTCCTGTCTTCATTTAGTAGCTAACCACTTGTGCATTGAGATCTTTGAAATCGCAAAATAAATGTCCACCGTCCCCATTGACACACACGCACACCTCAAACTGGTTCCTGCCAACACACGGTGATCTTCATCACTTGTGAAAATCTCCCTACGGATCATGTTATGAATATGACAAGGTGGAGGGCAGAAGAATCCTTTACACGACCACACATCGGGAATTCTGTAGAATTCCATTCAGCCTACGATTTAGGTCAAACTCCCAGTCTAGCCGGTTGGGAAAGCTTGCCATTCCCTTAATCCAGATTCGCGATGAAGAATTTCAGCAACATTTCTCAAAGCACCCAATTCCATCAGACTTTCTTGACTGTGACATTTGCCTACTTCCCCGACCATCAGCCGTTTGCCTGTGTATGGGTGTCATTGGCTTTCATTGACTTATTAAAAATTCATTAAATTTGAAATTCCTCCAGATCGTGCTCACTAACACACGCACAAGCAACCGCATAACACTCCACCAAACACACTCTCATGTGACACAACACACCACACAACTGGTGAATGAATATTGAAAGAAAAAAAAAAAACAAAAAGAGTAAATTGACTGACTTACTTTGCGTCGCTTTTTTCGCTGATAAATTCTTAAACTCACTGCTATGCGGGGATGGATGTGTGTGCGTGGGTATCTTTCTCGTTCACTGATAATGCATAATAACCACACGATCACTGTTTACAAGCAGATATTTCTGAAATCACACCGCGATAGAAGTGTACTCCCATTAACTGTGGTTCGGGGGGGTTGATGGGTGTAGTGGAACAGTTCCAACTTGAATTTGAACAAAAAAAAACTTCTGTTTCCGCGTCTGAGTTCAATTCTATTTTTTTTTTTTGACAAGAGAAGATTGAGAAGAGAGAATAATATGTCGTAATATGCTCGCGTATAAATCACACTCACGCACACTTTTATGAACTTTTATCGCGTCGCATGTATGTGTGGGTGTTGGGGAGGGGGGTGGAGGGGTTGTGCTTTTTTTCCTCTCCTTCTTTTTCTTCTTAATTCACCAACACTCACGATCACTTGCTGATTTGATTTGTTTTTTTTTCTTTCCTTTCCTTCTCTCCTCTTTGATTTCCTTTTCACTTGATAGTAAACTTATAAATTTTTTTCTTGATTACTCTGCTTCTTGTCTCGTTCCTGTTGGGGCTGAGGCGGCGAGAGGAACGACAAGAGAGAAGGCAAAAATGTAAAAAAAAAATCGCGGACTTTTGGCAACTCTAGGGAGTGAATTTATTTCTCCTGACCGATCTCCTCGTTATATTGGGGGGGACGCGCGCTGTTGGAGGAAATTCGAGAGAACTCAGAAGACGACAAAGCGAGACGAAACGAGAAGAGTATGCCAATCAAAAGTTAATACACCGAAGTATCTGGAAGAGAAAGAAGAAGACAAAAAAACGGAGGTTTGATGTGTTGTACTCGGCAATGTGGAGCGACTACGACTAGCCACGACAGAAGGACCGATCGAAACGATCGCAATCAGACTGGCTAATCGGCATATACGACACAATAATCGCGACGCATTATCAGAATCTGAGAGAGAGTCCACTCGCTCTTCCACTCTCTCACATACACTCTTGCAGCGAGGCTCAGTCAGTGGTGGCGTCGTCGTTGGTGGAGAAGATCATGACATCGTGTGGGGACCACAGTCAAATGAACGATCAAATTGCTGGCGCGCTCTCTCTCTCTTGATCATGAACGTGATGGCGGCGGTGGTGGCGTCGCGACAGTGACTTGGCGGGGCGAGTGTGATATTTCAACTCACGATCATCGATCGATTCGAGTTTCCTCACTCAATCATTCCGCACACACACACACACGCACACTAGCTCGTGTCCCCACACACGAGATAATCACGAGAATGTGGAGGAATCAAATTTTTCAAAGTCGTCTTTCAACTTATTTTAAACTTTTTTTTTTGGTTTTTTTGTTTGTTCCTTTTTGCGCTATTCGCTCGTTCCTCTCTCATTCGCCTGGTGTAATCTGTTTTCGCTGGTGCTCGGTCACGCAGCAGAGAGGGACGAGACGACGACACATCGCCACAAAGTGGGTTTGGTTGGCAAGCCACCGCCACCCGCCGCCTTGCCGACCGCTCTCTCGGGTGAATTTATGGAGCAAAGCAAATCAACAAAATGTACGAATAGCAAAAGCGAAACAAAGAAGACGAAAAATATTCACAAATGACACTTGTTACGTAAGTGTAAATAGTTTTCCTCTCTTCTATTTACTTTTCCTTTTCGTGCGGTGGTGTTCGACGATTGTGTGAAGTGTTCGGCTAATTCCTTGCGACGGCAGGGCTCCCCCTCTGTGGGTGGGGGAGGGTTCAGCGGCAGACTCTCTTCTAAATCAATTAAGATTTGAATATTTTTTTTTTGCTTTTTTCAAATTAACAGAGGTTGACTTAATGCCGACGTCGCCGCCGCACACCGCCCGCGCCGCTGACATGTGAGAGTTTTGCGAGTCACTCGAGTCGATTGACGGCGTAGAAGGCATTCTAAAGGGGTGGTGGGGGGCGAGGAGAGCAACGTTTAGGTGGAAACCAGCAGTCGCCAGAGAGCAAACCAACGAACAAACACATCAAACCAACGACAGCAACAACAAAAAAAACCCGTCAAACAAGGTTACAGGTAAAATATACTTTAGTAAGTGCTGTTCCGCGTATAATCCGCACACAGAACCACCGACTTACTCTCCACACACCGTCGACAGGGCTAGCGCAGAGGTCGACGCAGGGGAGGGCGTATAGTTTTGATGAAACTGAAACTACGTATTTACACTCGTCACGTCATCAATTCAAAAATATATACAGAACAGCGACGAGGTACAGCAAAATTATTATTTTTTTCTTTTCTTTTGTACTTGCTTCCTTTTTTTTTATTTTATTTTGACGTTGCTTCACATGCTTTTCACTTTTATTTTGCGTACTTTCGTTGCGAACTTATTTTTTCGGGGGGAGACCGTTTGTTTTTTTTTCTGTTTTGCTCCTATCTAGAAGAACACTACGAATCAACACCGGTTTTGAATCCAGGAGTCAGAGAAGTGGGAAGTGTCAGAAACAAACAGAGCGAACAAGTAGATCTAGAGAAGTGAGATTATTACGTGCAAACGACGAACTAACGACGACGACGACCTCGTGGCTCGGTTCTAGAACAGCTCTAGCACAGACTCGTACTTGTTTTCTAGTTGGATGCGGACTGACAACTAAAGTGGAGAGGCCACACGTTGAATATGGGATTCGCTTTCGCAGTTTTTTTTTGTTTTTTTTTGTCTTGTATTTCTTTCTCTCCCTGTGGTTGGCTAGTGGTGGTGGCAGTGGTGGTGATGGTGGTGGTGTTGACGGTTGTAGTCTCCAACAAATGTGGAGCCCATGGGACGGAGTGTTATGTCGTACGGGGTGTATTATGTGAACTTACCATCCACACGGGAAAAAACGACTCAATTCGCAAGTTACTCATCGGATTGTGTGAGCTCGGTTGTGAGTGCAGATTAAACATCGTCGAGGCAGAAGGGATGAATGCAGCAGGCTGCCGGATCAAGTGGCTGGCTGCAGTCAGTTGTAGTGTTGATTTTGATGATGATGATGGAGTACTGAGTACTCGGTGAAATTGGAGAGCGAATTACGCGCTATTTATAATCATTTAACCGGTCAGTTACATCTGCGCCCGGGGGGCGATAGTGTGGGTTTGTTTATTTTGATGTGGTGAGCGAGAAGGGGGTTGCCAGATGATTTTTGAGATATGTATGTATGTATGTATGCCTGACACATGGATAATTAAAACATCATTCAGGGGAGGCAATTAATTTAACACGGTTTCTTGATTGATTCTTTTTTTTTTTCTACACGGCTTAGAACGAATTAAATGCTATTTGATTAGGAGCCGTAAAAGTACTTGTAATCTGTGTACTTTAAGGGATCACGACGGGGGAACGAGGAGATTTTTTAAACCCTGCAAGAATCTTAAAGAAAAAATGATTAGAAGCAATTTAAGTCTTTTTTTCATACGTTTTCATCTGGAACGTATCTACAGCGTTCAAACAAAATTATACATACTCCCAATAAATATTAGATTTCCCACTGTTTTTGCGATGAGCTGTTTAAATTTTTTGGTGCCCTGCATTCAATATTTTTTAAACTTGACAAAATAATGCCTAAGTCAAAGGAAATAACATTGGAAATTCGCAAGATCGTTTTAAAATATAAAAATGATGGAAATTCATATGCGGAAATTGGGGAATCTTTAAATTTACCGAAGTCAACGGTCCAGACAATGATAAGAAATTTCCACAACACCGGTACTTTTGAAAGTAAGGCACGCTCAGGACGTCCCCGGAAACTGGATAAAAGAATGCAGAGGCAAATTGTTCGATCTATGATTGAAAATCCGAAACAGAGCGCTTTTAAACTCACAAAGAGTGGCAAGAAAAAAACCGTTCTTAAGGGAGGTAAACAAAGCAAAACCATTAGCATATGCCCAGAAATATCATAACGTCCATCTTAGAGACCCTTCGTTTCGGGAACGAGTCATTTTCACCGACGAATGCAAATTTGATTATTGGTTTGGCCGCGTTAAAGTGTGGAGAAAAAAAGAACACCGAACTTGAACCCAAAAATGTTGTTCCTTCCGTAAAACATGAAGGTGGATCTGTCATGGTATGGGGAGCAATGGCAGCAAGTGGTGTTGGTGTTTTAAGGTTAATAAATGGAATAATGGATACGCATATGTACATAGACATTTTGAAAGATAGTTACCTTCCGAGCGTTGAAAAACTACGATTAACGGGCAAATATATACTATTACAAGATAATGATCCTAAGCACTCATAGCTGCTCTATAATATCAGAAATAAACTGGAACATCCACCACAATCTCCTGACCTAAATGCCATAAAACACTTATGGGATCATTTAAAACAACAAGTTCGGAATAGGCGAGTAACATCATTTTCAATGCTAAAATCGGTTCTGACTGAGGAATGGAATAATATAAGCCCAGAAATTACTCATAAATTAGCGTTTTCCATGCCTTCCCGTTTATCTGCAGTTATTAAAGCCAAAGGAGGCCATACTTTTTATTAATAGTCTTACTATTCTTATATTTTTAGTTTTTATCAAAATCGTATGTATACTTTTGTGAGAGCCCCAAACTGTTAAAAAATGAAAAACAATGTATTATTCCTAAGTTTTGTTATGAATTATGTTTTACTTTGTTTTATTATTATTTTTTAATGTGAATAATTAATATTAGTAGAAAATATTTCAAGTTTTGCGTTTCCTTTAAAAAAAAATATTGAAAATTCATGCCGTATGTATACTTTTGTAAGTGTGTGTATGTAGAGTGAAATTTCTCTGATCAAGCAGTTATAGACCACCCAAACATCTTGGCGCCCTTATTTCCTGAGTTCGTGTTTTAAATGATGTTCTATAACTGTAACCGCGGAGGCGGAGTGTGACCAGTATGTAATGTCGAGGGTAGACAGGGGTTGCCCCCAAGTTCCTGCACTCCTATTATGGTCAACTCTCTGCTATACGCCCTGAACAAATCTATCACCTACGCCCAGGCATACGTGGATGATGTAGCCGTGATGCCTGGACCATGCCTTGGAGCCGCTTGTGAGAGTGGACAGACGACCCATGACATGATCGATGACTGGTGTACTAGGAACGGGCTTTTCGTCAATCCTCTTAAAACCGAAGTTGTTCTCTTCACGAGAAGGAGGAACCTGACTGGTCTAACTCGACCAGTACTAAAAGGTGTCAGCAATCCATTTTCCAATCAAGCTAATTACCTAGGTGTTTTCTTGGATAAAAAATCACATTGAGCCGGAAACCTCCAAGACGATGTCACTTTTCTGGAAGTGTAAGTGAGTTTTTGGCGAAACCCGAGGCCCAAGAAGATACATTTGGATCGGATACGGCAGAGATAAGACTTCTTCTCTCCTAGTATCAGCCGTTTGGTGGAACAAGCTTTCGCTAAAATACGTGACTGCTGCTTTCACCAAGTTTCAAAGAACGATCTGTCTCGGCTGTACAGAGACCTTTTCCACCAGACCTTTTCCACCACCACCTGGCTCTGCTCTTGATGCATTTCTTAATCTCCTTCCCCTTGACATCCACATCATGGGCTACAATCAAGGCCATCTCCCGAATAAAAAGGAATTGTCTTTGGTTTAAATCGCTCTGAAGTTTTGATGACCTTGCGCATCTCCCATGACACTCATGGACATCTCATGGGAGATGCTGCTGTCTCATGGACATGCCGTCTGATTAAGGGTCACCATCGATTCACTAGCGCCGCCTATACAAAGTCAACTTTCCCTACCGCCTAAGACTGGCTCTGGCCAGAAATTGAACTGGGAAGGGAATGTAGTCGGATTTTCACGGACGGCTTCAAGACGACGGAGTGATCTGGGACCGGGGCTCTCGTGGAAAACCACAACTTTAGACCTCACACCTCCTGAGGTGATTTCCCATCGGTCTTCCAGGCGGAAACTTTTGCGATCCTAATGGCCACCAACTATATTGTGAAGAACAGGCGGAAGGGGCGAAGTATCTGCGTCTGCAGCGACAGCCAATCTATACGTAAGGCCTTACTCAACCCACTTCCACTTCTACAACAACCACTTCCAAGATAGTCCTGCAATGCAAGCCCTCCGTTAATTTGGTCAAATGACTGAATTCTCTAAGACATGCCTGGGTCCAGGGACATCAGGGGATCACGGGAAACGAGATTGCTGATGAACTAGCTAGACAAGGTTTTAAAAAGCATTCGTTGGGCTTCGTAAAACCCACCTTGGGACTCCCCGCTTCCTTGGTAAGAGCTTCCGTCGACGATTGGATTTCCCAACAGCACAACCAGAGATGGCATGACTCTCCAGGATGTAGGCTGACTAAGTGCATGCTCCTAAACATCAGAAAGATATCTACGCCTTTTCTGTATCTGTAGACAGAAAAGAGTGCAGAAGACTTGTCGGCATACAAGCGGGACACTTCACCTTCGCTAAGCACTTGGGCTTGGTGAAGACACCCTTTGCAACGCCTGTAGAGAAGGTGAAGACACATCAGAGCACTTTCTCTGTCAAAGTCCGGCCTCTGCTCGTATCAGGTGGCGGCTGTTTGGCGCTGATGTGGTGGGAGCTGAAAACTTATGCTCTGTATCACAGAGGTGCCTGCTGGTCTTTCTTCGGAAAACCAGAAAACTACACTAAACGAAGGTTACTGCCTGGTAGTACAATGCACCTGTTTTTGAGTCTGAGCGCTCTAGTGCAGTGTTCCCCAATCATGTGACGGATATGGAGTATATATTGTTGTACGTAAAGGTCCTAAGTACCAAAAAATGAATATCTTACCGCCCTGAGAGGTGAGTCACTGGATTGCTTCAGACTTTTATTCAAGCTGTCTGTCTTTCCACTGCTGATTTCAACGCACAGAAATACTTTTCCTGTTTCAGCAAATGCAAGAAGTTGGCAGCCGTAAGTAGACACCCGCATGCACTGACTGTAAGTTGGATACCCACAGAGGTATTCTAGTGATGGCTGGACATGATGATGAATAAATATGCGCCCACTCCATGCGATTATCAGTCACCTATTGGCATTCACCATTTATTTGACAAATTTTTTGAACATTGTCTACTATCTACATTTCCTACGGTAACAAATTCAATTATCTTGATTCTATTAATGTGACCATAGGAAACGGAGTTGTCTTAAACCTTGGATGTCTAGATAATGTATAGAGTTTCAGAGATAAGGTATTTACAGGTAATATAATCGCTAGACAGGAACTTTTAGCTTAACTATGGGAGACAGGTATTCGTGGCTCCGTGCATTGCGTTCTAAAATGAGTTATCAAAAAGTGGAAATCGCCAAACCGGAATTCTGCGGAATTCTTATTGCGAATTATTGATTAATGATTCGAAAAGATTTCCGTCGAATGGGTGAGACAGATTATTTCAAGGCAGTAGGAGGGTATTGTGCGGTTTCTCGTCAATTTTTTTGGTCACTTTGGGATTCAATGAAGCAGTGGTTTTGAAAAGGATAGCTGTCTCCTTCAGGGTTTTTTTTTGTGTAAACAATATTGCAGAGAAGAACCACCTTTTCCTATGAACGTTAAGGGATGGAGAACATAGCAATGCTCGCTTCATAGTTCTGAAATGACATCTGTCTAATTTACAATCAATGATTCAGTCCGGTTTGCCAAATAACGATGAGGGAGCGCATTTGAGTCAACACTGTCAAAAACACTTTATGTAAAGATGGAGGTGCAGAAACTGACGGATTGCGGACCTCTCGCTTAGCAATGTTTCGAGATCCACTTAGCTTTCCGATCCAAGCCGTGAATATTCAATTTCAACTTTAAATCCGAACTGCTGTTCAGATGCCTGACTGTGAAGTAAATTTATATAATTGCTATCAAGCTTTAGATTTCTGTCAATAAATCCTTGAGACAAATCTCGATAATCTTTGATTCATGTTCTCAACCCGCCTACCAGCATGGATAACGAACGAAGGGCTGCAAGCCATCGCGGAGATATGCATTGCAAGAATTACCCGTTTTTGGACATAAGAAAGAGTGAGTATATGGAATCGACTTTGCTCAAAATGGAGACGAACCGTGGAGAAAGATCGTTGACAGATTGGCAAATCCTGGTCGGAGATGATTAGACCGGGCCAAGGCAAAGTCATGTAGAGTTCTCTTATGGAATTCCTGTTACCGCTGCGTACTTCATAGGATCAGCCTTCATTTTCCTAAATATATCAAGTGATTCATTATGAGGCTTCATTTTCAATTTTTTTTTTTTGACAGATTATGTGTGACTAGTATTAGACTGCTTTTCCACTTTTGCTCACGATCACTTGGCAAGTCATCATGGAAAGACGTGTATCACAACAACGTCTCCAAATTGTTCAAATGATTTTAGAAAATCCGTCTTCTGAACGAAAGCTTTTTCGTGCTATTCGAGGAACTTACCGTGCCCATAATTGAATAACTGAAACCACTATAGCCAATACCATTCATCCCAGTTTACATTAGTGTATGATACTCAACCGATTGAACCATATACAGAACGTTAGGAAGCAACTATATCAGCTGTAGTTAAGAATGTACACAAAGACCCTTGCGCATCGTCGTTCTCAGCAGTTTGGCCATGCTTTCTGAAATTCAAAAACATGGTTTCCGTGAGATCTGGTTTCATTAAGACGGCGCTACGAGCCATACAGCACGTGAAACAACAGACTTGTTGAGACATCATTCTGGTGAGTGCTTAATTCCACGGTTTAATACATATGTATATAAAATTGGACGCCTGCATCTTGTGATATCACACCTCCAGACTATTTTCTCTGGGGATATGTTAGACCTTACGTCTTCAGGAACAAGCCGCCTATCATTGACGCTTAGCAAACCAATATTTCTCTACTTAACCTGCAAACACCAATCGTTATACTCTTTCCCCAAATCGGACCGTCTGGATGGACTACCTTAAATGTAGTAATTGCCAACATTTGCATTATAAAATTTTTAAGTATGGATGCCATGAATTATTCTCTTAACCGATAGTAAAAATTCTAAGTTCACTTTTAAACTTATGTGTCTTATTTTACATTATAAATCAAACCTTGCGATGAATCACGGTCCATTATATATCAGAAGACATCAACGTCTTAGTTGAGCAGTCGCCAGGGCAGTTCTTTGGCGGACTCGATTTCCTTTTTGCCCGTTCAGCCTTCCATTTCGAATGAGTCCTAATGCCACAGTAGCCCAATAGCGTTGCAGGAATATTTACTTACTATTCGGCTAAGACACAGTAAGGAATGGGTTCTTTTCACATTCGGTACTGATGTGATGAAGCCCTTGATGGGGACGGTCTTCCCCCACAAACATACGATTTTTGCTACGATCTTGTGTCTCTTATTTTTCATTTTGTAGCTCAGTGGTTCGAGAGGATAGATTAAGGTATGTGTCTTTTCATTTCCTGTCGCTCCTAAGCAAGTGCATTTTCTCTTATGTAGAAACCCATTGTGCCCCGGTCCACAATTGAGTGTAACTCTGTTTACCGTCAATGGTTTGATCAGTTTGCAGCTCTTCGGACAGCTGACTTTCAAATAAAACAATATATTGGCTGGCGCCTAAAGGGTCTAACATCTTCAGCAACGACAGGTGTTGTACGTGAAATTGTTCTCCTCCGAGTAGAGAGAACCTGTAAATTCGAGCGTGCTTCAAACAGCGAAATTTTGTCGAAGAGAGTAGTGCAGCGAAAACATATATGGGCTGAGATCAATCCTTCTAAAAAATTACAGGGGACGTCCCATGACAGTTTTCGACCTCTGAATGAAAAAGGCTGTCCGTCTCTTCTATCGACGGTAGATAACGGTGGGCATTTTTAAAGTATCTGGAAGGCAAATGTCCTTACAGTGCAGCCCAACTGATAAGGATTAACGCATTTCGAAAAGCCATGTCCACCACACCCATTCTCAAAGTTGTAGTGGCGAACCAGCTTTTCCAAACGATATCTAAGGCAATAAGAAAGAACGCCTCCAATCCGGGATACAGGACATCCAGCCTTGCGAATCCTCGTCCATTTGAAGAGTTCATATTTATTTGTCACGAGACCAGATTATAATCCATCTTACCACTGCTGTGTACAACCATCTGCGGTTGTGGAACACTTGTTATGGGTACAAAGAGCCGCAGAGGGTTTCCTTTCGCTCTCTTACTGTCCTCCCAACATGAAATTCAGCATAATGCCTCGGTACCTTGTTGTCATCGCAACCTTGAGTTCAACTCCGTTTATCCATGGGCGCGAAAGCAGAAACCTTCTCCTGGTGCAAATGACTGAGATCATATCCTCATTCCCCAGTTTTCCACGGTGCTGGTGCTATTTTTAGACTTAATGTTGTTTTAGCTTGTCCTCATCAAAGTCCAGCGAGACACTTCCCTCTCACATGGTAGGTGTTTTCGTCGTGTACACGTTTCAGTTTACACCTCGTCATCATACCCGTGTCTCTTCGGCGGCGTTGCTAGTCGACTTGGATTGACCTTGGTTGCTTCCTGGATGACTGAGCGTCAGTTCAATTAAAGTTCTTAAGTCAGTGGTTTGCCTAGAACTGAACATTCTTGGAAACTACGACTCGATTCCCCCGCCGGCCATTCATAAAGTCATCATTTCAAAGTGCATTTGTACTCATCAGCGTGCTCTTGCAGCAATTAATGCCAATCCAGACGCGCACCGACCACCCCCCGGTAAAGGCAGCATGAACACTGTCAACTCTCGAATTGGACAACAGTACTCGAGACAAATGCGCTGCACCTAATCTAGCACCGGGCGGGCAAAATAACTCAAACTTAATGCGCAGTAACCGAAATCGATGACGAGCGCACGTACTTGTGATCCACAAGTCTCCACTGAGAGCGGCAGCGCTCCCGGTGAGTGTGGTGTGCTCGCGTGGAACGTATCCACGAAAACAGTCTTTCCACGTGGTTCAGTCAGCGTATTCTTGTTGATTTATCTATATGGCAAGGTGTAGCAGTGGTCTGTGTGAATGTAGGTGACACATGCGCAGTGGGCCGTCGAAGCCCATGCTGTTGCTTTTCTTTTTCGCGAGGAGGGTGGTTGTAGTGTTGCGGCTCGTTTTGGGGCAAGGACGGCCGAGTGGTGTGTTGTGTGTTGCTGTTTCGCTTTATCGCTCGTTTGCCAGGGTGCCGCGCAAAAGGGACAGACGGTGGGTGGATGGGGTTCGTCTTTGCTCGAAGGACATACATACATCTTCAGGCGGTCGTCTTTTCCAGTCGCGAAGGAAGCGCCTATCTTTCTTGGTCGTTGGTCGGCGCTGTGCGGCAAGATTACACTCACTGACTTGTCTTTGTCGTGCTCGTTGTCGGCGGTGGCGGCGGCGGCACTCTCTCGTGCATTGTGGGAGTTGACAATCTGAATGCAGGATTCTGCGCTGGGATTTTATTACAATAGGTGATTTTTGTTTATAGGCTCCTTCTCTGCGCTCGCCTGTGTGTTAGGGAGCGGTGGTCGGTAGGGAAGTTATTCTTACACGGTTGGTCAGTTCCGCGTTGGAAGTCGCTGAGGCAGGGAGTCGCCTGCTGTCGGTGGATCGATGAATTTTCTATCACTTTGACGAGTTCAATGGATGGGTTGTGCTAATGTGTGTGGGTGTGGGGAGGGTTGTTGATTGTAAGCTGTTTGATGAGGAAGATTTTGTAGCTCTTAATTTTTGGACCATTGGATGGGTTGTGCTAATGTGTGTGGGTGTGGGGAGGGTTGTTGATTGTAAGCTGTTTGATGAGGAAGATTTTGCAGCTCTCAATTTTTGGACCATTCAGTACATTTATGAGAGAAAAAGATGCTTGTACAAAGACAGGGTGAATGTTGGGGGAGAAGAAGTTTGGCAGAAATAAATTTAGCATATCAGGCAACTAGTGTAAGCAGGAGAAATTTTCGTTTCGAACACGTCAAATGGGGTGCTTTGTTATTGTTTTAATGGAAGTTTGGTCAACTCCAAGTGGACTATATGCTGACCATTGTTGAACAGTAGTATAGAAAAACATCGACCACATTGGTCGTTTGGTGCTCACTGATGATGAGAAAAAGGTGTAGATAGGAGAGAAAACACGTTCGCTTGGAAACGAAGATTGTAGCAAAACCAATTCATGTTAGGAAAATATTTTTATTTCTTGAAAATAAGAGTTAAGGGGGAGGCTTTTGAAAACAATTAACGAGACGGCATACCTCTATATTCGTATAAGACTGAAATCTGAAACCTATCCAAATATGTTCAACCAATACAAAAATGCATTACTCACGCAAATAGGGTTTCGTACTGTAGAAGAAAAATTTTAAATACACAATTTTGAATATGAACTCATTTTATTTTTTAGTTTAATTTAATTTATCTGTAGTATAATTCATAAGTATTTACATTTAACATAACGCAGTCTAGAGGTGTAGAACAAAAGTTCTTTACAACTATAAACATACAAATAATATAATTAAATACTGCACTACACTACTAAAATAATAGAAATATATGACGGAAGGAAAAAAATACTACAAGTAAAAATCCTTATTATAACTCTTACGGCTATAGACTCTTATAACTTAATTGCACGTAAATACAACTTTATGATAAAACTAATAAATTCAAAATGTTGCGGATGAGTTCGCTCTCAGGAAGGTACACTTAATAAAAAAGTGGTGTGTTTATTTATAATGAGACATAAGATTGTGTAAATATTAGCTGTTTCATGATGAAGTTTTGCAGTTGAAAATTGCCAAGATAAATTCAAAATCAGCCTTAGTGCCTTGTTTTAACAAGTTTGTAGCTTCCTAATGTGAGTACTGACACAATCTTCCCCCACAGGTGACGCATAAGTTAGAACTGGCTGGAAGGTGGTTTTAAAAATTAATAATTTGTATTCGAATCGAAACCCTTTTCAATATCCAATAGTAGCAGTCCTCTTAAAAGTTTCAAATGTAAACTACTTTTAACGTGTTGTTTGATTCTCATCAAATGCCATCAAATGCATGTGGAATGGCCAGCTCTAAAACCAAATTGATCTTTTGGATAGATATTAGATTGTTCGATATGAAGGGTTAGGTAGTCTTTTAATGTTTTACAAATAACTTACTAAAAAAGCTTAAGAGACTTATAGGTCGATAGCTTTTTGAATCATTCTTGGGTTTACCAGGCTTTGTAATTGAAGTTATTTTAGCTGTCTTCCATTCTTTAGGAAAATAAAAATTTTTAAGACAGGAGTTGAAAATAAACGTTAAGTAAACTAATCCTTTACGCGGTAAGGCTTTGATGAGAACAAATTGACCCAGGTGCTCCACTTGCTGAGTCGAAAAAAACAAATTTATTGGATAAAGAAGGTTTGTTGGGAAACCAAGCCAATTTGATTAAATCCACAACCAAGTACAATTTATTCTTACTCAAAGAGGGTTTTGTAGTTTCAAACATTTCTTAAATTCACGATTTTGAATATAAACAAAGTTTTTTTAATTTCATGGGTTATGACAATTCATGCTTTTCTTTGAAGTTGGGCCTGTGGCATGCCTCTTCATTTCTCTTGATCTTCAATACAAACATGGATTGAATCTTAAAAACTGAATTCAGAAGCTCCCGGAATTCATATTATATTTATGACTTGTGAACCTATTGAAGAGACGGAGGTCCAATTAAGGATATTAATTGATTTTGTCGGGGGATTCCAAGCCAACCTTGCTATTGGGACTTATAATACGAATTTAAATATGACATTTTTTCTTAGTCTGTTTATTTAATTGTCATTCATTTTAATTGTAATTCAGACTCTGCTGTACTGTTTAGAAAATTGATGTCTCATCCAAGATGCTCAACGCCATCAAGAAAGAAACACGCATTTTTTTTAAGTCTTTAGTAAATATCTGTGCGAAACTTGGTTGAGAACACCAAATCTCACATCCACCACAAATCCTGTCTGTGTCCAGTTAGAAGGGTTAGAAGCGAGAGCGTGTTGCCTCCAAGACATAGGACGCCCATACAACCTTAACTCTTTATACGCAGATTGGGGACGGGATATTATGCTTTGGAATTTTTGTTTTTCGAAATTTTGTGCTCGTGTACTTTGGTGTATTTAGCCGGACGATTGATATTAGGCTGTGATTTTAGACCAATATGCATTATGTTGCAAAGAAAGAATGGACACATTAACCGAAATGAAATCAGAAATACCGCTGTCAGGCAGAATCTTGACGGGATCAAAGTTAATGGCTACTGAAGCGGGATGTCCTCAGAACTGTTTAATTCAGCTGGGGACATCGTCAAAATGTTATGGTCTGAGGAGAGCATGCTCGATTAGTGGATTATGAATAACATTTGACTTGTTTACAAAAACAAGTGAACATGTTGATTGTGCCAAGTTTTGAGGGATCAGTTTCCTGAAACTAAGACATATTCTTGGAAAGATTCATAAAGTGAAAATTCAGTCCCATCACCTAATAGTGGTTTTTAAGGCATGACTAGTCTTGATATTCCCACGATAGAAAAGTATTGCTCTTTTTGGAGGTTTTGAAACACTACACTGTGGCTACACTGGAGTACTAGCAGACAGAAATCTACTTATGTTATAATTTCTTGGTCTTCTGGAGCCATTCCAGGAGGTGCTTCTGTGATTAGGAACCTCAGTGACAAATATCTGCCATCTGATCTGAGCGCGAATCATCCCTAGAAGTGCACTGTATGTAATCACGTCGCCATTGACTCTCCATAGGTGTCGCATGTGACTTAAGAGCTTAGGCCTAGCAAACCTATGTATGTGCAGTTCCCGCAATTTTTTATGTCAAGGTATATAAAAATTGACTCGCATTGACTAACGAGACCATCGACGAAAGCCTTTGCCCATGAACGTGTTTTCATGGCAACCGAGGATCCAAACAAGTCTCAAAGAATTTGGACAACGCGTGAGGATCAAACTTGCATTCATGAGCTATCTTGGTAATGTTTAAAGGATTGAGCAACGTCAGTTTGGCAGTGGCTACAGACGCAAATACTGCTTCCTCTCAATTTCTTTATCACTATATGAAATTTGCCCTAAAGAATCGCAAATGTTTCAGCTTAAGAACCGGCTCAAATTTTCCGAAAGAGTTGTGCGGTCCAATGTTATTGCCTCCCACTAAGACACCAGTGCCAGGGGTCATCTGTAATGATTCGACAACATTATTTTTTCCTCAGCTTCTAATCAACGCTAGTCCCGAGTCGACTGAAGGGACCCCAACCGAAGTACTGGTGCCTTTAGATCACATAGTCCACGAGGGTAAAAGGAAATTCGGTGTGCAGGGTTATCAAAACTCTAGTGCAAGTTGAACCAAATGTCACTTCAATTTAATCGGATGATGGCCATGTGCTTATCAAGGTGGGAAGGGAGAGGGGTGGGTGGGAGAGATATAGAAGTGCATTGAAAGCCTGGAGTTATCTGTACTAGGGAAAGTCTCTGTACAGCTAAGACAGGCTCTCCTATGAGGCTTCCTTAAAACTTGAAGTTACGAATTTTTCTAAAATTTTACTCCGCCAAATGACGGGAAGAAGATTTCTGTGAAAATGTAAACCCATCTTCTTGGTGATAGTCTGCAGGTCCTATTAAAAATTCACCGAATGCTAACAAAAATAATAATAGTAAGTGATTGGCACTACAGCCCACAGGGGACCAGGGCCTAGCCTCTAAAACAACTACTCGTTTTGTGAATGCTACTGCTCTCTCGCGAGTAGAAAGGACCTACAGTTGTTTGCCGACTCCGAACGGAGTGATTTGGGAAGCTTTTCATACTCTTTGAGTGTTGTCAACAGCTTCAAAGAGGGGGTACCGTGAAAAAATGCTTGGTGTCCCGTCTGGGAATTGGACCTATACCTTCTCTGACTAAAACTAATTGACATTTGGTTCAACTTGCACTCGAGTTTTGATAACCTTGTGGACCGAATTTAATCCTCGTTTCGTAGATATTCCATCTAAAGGCACCAGTACTTCGGTTGGCGTCCCTTTAGTAGACATATTCTACACTTGCGACTAGCGCTGTTTAGCAGCTGAGGAAAAATTAATGTTGTCGGCCTTTACCCACTACACCGCGGCGTCCACACTGAAAGCTGACAGCCCATTGCCATTTTTAGCCTGAATGTATTTTTGCCAGACAAATTTTCTAACCAGGATAACATCCTGATGTTTCAGTTCATCAGGGAACCGTATGGCTACATCTCCTTATACCAGTTGAAACGGACCAGGTAAAAAATGCAGCTCAACATGAAGAAAGCACCTCAGTTGTTAAAGGACTCTCTGAAAGCCAATTGCTAGTACAGAAATGGTCGGAGAAACACTGTGTGACTTAGTCAACATTAACCTTGAGAAAAAGAAGAACACTAAGCCTGCTATCCACATTGACACAGCTCACAGTGAGTCGTCATTGAGGCATTTGCTTGCGTTGAAGCGTTAAAGGTGGGGTGGAATGATGGCGAGTATGGTTGTTGGCAATGTATTGGGAAAAGTCAAGATTCTTCCGCTTTCTTCGCGGGTTTACCTAGATATATAGATATCTTCGAAAATGCTTCAAACTGTGACAACTCAACAGAGAACTTCCTAGTCCACAAATTAAAAAGGGCTCCAATTAACACGTTACGCGCAATTTAGGACACTTGGAGGGATGGTGGCAACTGACAAAGACGGAGGCGAAAGTCCTACCATCCATTCAAGGAGACAACGAAAGGATGATTGAAAGATAGGTTCAAGGCGAGGTGAATGTTTTCAACTTAATAACACGGCAAATGGCGAAAAGCACATACCCTCTTGGAAATCAGACGATTTTTCCCGTAAATGACGAAACCCAACACTTCACTCGAGTACTTTGGGGAGGACCAGAATTTTAGCCTTCGATACGAAGACGTTGACCTATACGCCGCACAACACCACACACACAATACGGGTTCTTCCTGACCTCAAATCTCCATCCATCGAGTACTCAAGCAAACCTGGCAAACAATTGTTCGCGCCACTGGGTACATTTTGCTCTTTCTCGATATACGGGTTTTTTCGCCTTTTTGACCATCACTGTGCAGCGCTGGGTGTCAAACAACTGACTGGCCACTTAGATCATGATCCAAGTATCATATGTACGTTTCCTAAGTCGTGACATTTGCCACATTTATGTACAAATGTCGGAAACATTGTTCACGTGAGATTTTTGAAGGATGTTATGCGCAAGATATGGAAATGGCCTTAAAACGATTAGAAATAGTTTCTCATAAAAAATTCAATTTATTCGGACTTCAGAACAGAACGCGCTTGTGAAGGAAAAGAACAACATTCGACTGAATATTTTACTTAAAGGGTTTCGAAGTTTCTTCCATGAATTCTATTTCGGAAACCACCTCTTCAAAAACATCAAGTTTCAGTTACAGCAACTTCTTGATTACATCAGCTAGACGTTAATTTGACGCGCCACTTTCATCCGTCTCACACTTTTCATTACTCTGTAATAACTGATTAAATCCACATCTACTCGTACCTACAAATCGTGACTCTCCCGTGACCTTCTTTCCTTCATGGGCGGCATCAGGAGCAACAGCTCAAGTCCAGGGATGCCACATCCTCTTGCCATTCACTTAGGCGTAACACGATACAAATCATTATCTGGGCCATTTACAGAAATTACAACTCCAGTACGCAGATAGCCACGCCATGATTACCAATATCCGCAGGTGGGCGACGACCGGTAACCCAATAGCCCCTATCCATGGCCGTTGCCAATTAGCGACCAATGGATGCCAACAACCATCAGCCGCTATCAACAGGTTGCCTCATCATTTGTGCCCCATTAAGGAGGGGGGATGTGACGTGACCCAGAAAGCGGCAGGCGCACCATCATTCCTTCGTCACCGTAATTAACCCACAATCTGACAGCAGTGACGGACAATTTGGGCGGTACGCGGTCCTCTCTTCGGTCAGGTTGGTGGATTGTATTACGTCAGCGCTTATCAGACAGACAATTGCTGACAGCTATCTTATCATCGGATTTCGCAGATACGACGAGCAATTTCGAATTGCGGATGCAGATAAGCGCCAATCGTGCGGGGTTATTGCGCGCCGCTGCAACTGAGTGGCTTGTCTCTGCTGGTGGTTCCTTTGTGAGCGATGCGAAAGCATCTCTCACTGTCTCAGCGCTGCACACATGTTCCTTGCGAAACTGTCGCCCTCCCCTCCCGCCAACACCGTCGCCACCGTCATTATCTCCGGGTGGCGACATGGGAAATATGAAAACTTTGTATGACAACACCCGACTGTGGGGTGGTTCCTGGGCGAGGGAGGGGGCAGCACTATTTGCCAGATACGTATTACGGTTTGCGAGGGTTGAACCCGTATGAGTCGCGCGAGATGAATGTCGCTTGGCGATGGGGAGAGCGGATGGGGAGGGGCACTAAGAAACCAAATGTCACCCCGATAAAGGATTCAGATTCAGATTCGAACTCGGAATCAGATTTCTCATCTTTCCCGCTCTGCGGACGAGTAAGATTTATTTTTATCGCTTCTAATATAATTCTGTTCAGTGTGCGCGGCGTACAGCGAAAGGATGTATGCGATTCGACGGGAGACCGACGTATCCCGGACATATTCAATTTGAGCAGCTCCAGCGCTGCTGAGCTGAACTGTAGCCCATATTCATCGCGGTCGGGTTGGCAAATCGAATTTATTGTAATTTAGCTCGCTGTGACTGGGCGGGGATGTGTATGACTGTGACTGTGGCTGTGGCCGCATTGGAATGTTGTATTTGCTCTGAGCTGCCATCGACGGTCGGTCGGTGGATTGATGTTTGCGGCCGTGGATGGAGGCAATCGGATTAAATTAAGCGCTTCACATGGAACATTTATCCTTTGGTTATGAAATTCATATTTTTTTGATGTTATTAGCTACGTCTAAGTGATTCAGTGTTGTCACATTTAGGGGATGCCAATTGGCGGGGGGGCGCTTGCGGGATTACGGCACGAATGTTGCTCGCTTAAGGGCGATTGAACAAATGCCATTCACGGTTTTATTGCTGATTAGCTAAACTGGTAGCTTTCCTTTTTTTCATGTGCAAAAGATGGGGATTTTCAAATCAATCAAATCAAATTTTTGGAATGATATACGAGCGGCACCACACGATCAGTGGCAGAATGTAGAATGTTTAATATATGCGTTCATGAATGGCTGCGCATCACTCCTGTATGTATATCTTACTAGAGGAGGGGACCTACAGTTTAATGCCGGACGGAAAGGTCATACAAATCCAAGTAAAAGCAAGTTCTTTAACATGGTACTGAAACATGTACCGTTGACTGAAATCTTTTTTCCATCCTCCTTTTTGATGAAATGACACCAATCCGCACTCCGCACCAAACTGCCATTCTCTGTGAATACATTGGCTTGAATTGAAGCTCCAGCTCCAGATGCGACAATTTGGTTTGTTAACGTAGCCGCTAAGATTAAAATGCGCCTCGTTGGAAAAGATATTTTTCGCCCAAGGTTGCTGCCCGATTCAAGTTGCCACAAGACCCAAACTGTGAAGCGATAACAAAACGGAAAATTGCGCGCCTTCAATTGCTGAGTCAAAAAAAACCTCCAACGAAAATGTTAAGCTTCCTGAATAGGGTCACTTGGTTTGCCTTGGTAGAAGTCTAGGCTTTTCCATTTAGGCCCAGCCTTTTTACCGTTTTTATAACCCCGCATCCGTGGATACGAACCACCATTACTGGGCACTCACATAAAATGTGGTCTAATGTTTCGTTCTCTTCTCTAGCGAACATTATTTGTTTTAGCCGCAATGGCCAGCAAAAAGCTTGGTAGCTTTCATTGTTGGAATGAGGTAAGATTAACCATTTAGATTGCCGAAGATGTGGTCCATATACGATTTCAGTGAAGTAGAGCTTCTACTCGCAAACCATTTCTGTGGTCCAGGTGCCTCTTCATTACGCCCCTGAACCTACTAAAGCAATTTCGGTACCAGACCTAGTGTGTTCGTCTGTGGATTCATTGCCTATATCTTGTATTCAAGGACTCAGTCAAGTTTGACTAATTGAATTTGGTGAAAGATTTAAAAGATCAAAGAAATTTGACGCCTATGGAGTCTATAGTGTTGTACGTGAAGGTCCTAAGTACAGCTTAGGTGTACCATAAAATTAATATTTTACCGCCCTCGATACGAGGAATTGTGGCTCACTGGATTGCCGGGTTCAGCCTATTATTCAATCTGCAGTTTTCCAGCTGTCTATATTTCTACAGCACATTTCAACACATTGAAAAGCTCTTACTGTTTCAGCAAATGCAAGGAGTTGGCAGGCGTATGTAGACACACGCATGCACTGACTGTAAGTTGGATACCTCCAGGAGTATTCTCGTGATGGCTGGACATGATGTTGAATTAATATCCACATCAGTCGCCTATTGGCATTCACCATTTATTTGAAAATTTTTTTTAACATTATCTACTATTTATCCTCCGGACAGTGCCTTTCCCTTGGCAAAGGGTGGGGGGGGCGGTGACTTTCTAACAGTTCTGGTTTTCTATGGGTTACAGCACCCGGCTAAATGCCGGAAGTTTGTTTTTCGATTCGGCCTAGATGATTGGCACAGATCAGATCAGATAGGACAGTCGATTGTCGATTTGGGTCTTAACCACAGCGACAGTTCCCACAACCGCACATTCAGCCTGAATTCAACAAGTACTTTATTTCTATTCGGTTCCTTAAAACACCCAGACCCAGCGACCTTATGACTTAACCTAACTACGAGTTACCAAAAGGACTGGTGTCATTCTAACTCAACGTCAACAAAACTCCTAATAGTGCTATACTTTGTATGGTCTGGGAAGCCATTTCACTGCATCGAGGTCCTAAATCTCATTGTAAAATGGACATTCACACAATATGTGCAATCAACCCTCAGAACAGTATCCGCACGAGCACACCTCTGATTTACTAAGGGATAGCCTAAACTGAAAAAAAGTTCAAGGAGAAGTGTCCTGTAAGCAAGTCGCTCAGGTACATGCTAAATGACGCATCTCGTAGCAAACTGACTTCCATCTATCGTTCCATCTATCCTGCCATTTTCGGATGTGTAGCTGGTCAAAGAGGTGTTTTCCATCGCTATGAGCCACTATCTCACTCAACATCACCTTCAACAAAGTTCGAAATGTCAATAGTTTTTCAATTTTATGTGGAAATCAGCGCCTCCCCCCTGCCCTAACGACTGATTGTTGAAACCACTGGAGCCAAGTCGCTCGAAGGGTGGCGATGGGGGATGAAGTTGACCAAACAATCACAAATGCAGTTTGCCCGATATCCCAAACGAGCATCTTATGTCATCAATTTATCAACAAAACTTCCAGTACCTCAACTTTTCCAAATTGCAACATTTTATCGGCTAATCGCTCACTCACCAACCCCTCTAGGGCCCGGCAGGAGATTCATCAACCACAAGGCACTTCTGGGTATCGCTAGATTTTCAGACATATTCACGGAGTTTAAGTTGTTCTAAGTTCCAAACTACAAATGGTCTTCATTGCTGAGCCAGTTTTAAGTTGTAAGCAGGAAATCGAAAATCTTGGTTGAAAATAATCTTGGGGCTAATCATGCACTAGCCTCAGGATAATTGTTGAACTATAAAGGCAGATGGCGAAGAATTGAGTATTTCTTTCATGGCCATAACAGACGGATTCTCTTCTTTAAGCACCGTTCTACGACGGGGGCAATGAGGGTTTTGACATAAAATACCAGCTCAGCAGCATCCCCTGCACTGTCAATCACTAGCATACCAATCTTTTGCAAAAAGTTAGTTTAAACCGTGGTATGTACTATTTCCTGTAGTTCCTTGATGCATCAATTGTCTGTTCAATATACTGTGATTTCCTGAGAAGCCGCCAAAGTGGCTAAGGAACCTTTAGCTTGCACGAAGAGATCCATGATCCAGTTGATGAATACTTAAAATCCTGACACTAGAACTGGACTTAGGTAGTCTAGTCTTAGTATTAATTTCATTCCCCGCCCTGCCATACACCCGCAGATTTACTTTACACAACTATAAAATGGCAGCCTGCCCACTGTTGTAGTATTTAAGAAATTGTCAAACGAAAATTTTTTTTGCTCAAGATTATGGCACGTTTTTCAATGGAACACAGGTAACATACTCGAGGTAGTCAAAGACTTCCTCTACCTCGGCTTCGCGGTAAATAGCGGACTGTTGTTGTCCGAAATCAAACGCAGATCACTCTTGTCAATCATTTTGGGCTCAAGAGGCTCAAGAGATTTCTTTGGGCTCAAGAGGCAATTGAGTAATAAAGCCCTCCCTCGAAAGACTAAGCTTGCTTTATATAACAACTTGAACATCCCAGTCCTACTCTATGGCGCGGAAACCTGGCCGTTACTAAAAGCGGAAGAGCCCTTAATCTTTTCGAGAGAAAAGTTTTGCGTGCGATTTTTGGTCCTGTTTGCGTTGATGGCAAAAGAGGAGGAGAAGATTTAACGACGAACTCTTTGGCCTGTACAGCGCCTTCGACCTCAACCAACTCATACAACTCTGAAGAAGTCCAGGCCGAAACTGAGCCATTGGGACAACGCAACAGAGGATGAGGCTGAGAATTCGCAGACAAGTGGAGAAGGACCTCAACCAACTTGGAGTGCGCAACTGGTGCCAGCTGGCGGAAGATCGTGCTGGCTGGAGAGGCATGTTGGTTGAGGCCCAGGTCCATCCCGGACTATAGCGCCACAAGAAGAAGAAGAAGACAGGTAACACACAAGTAACCCTAGTCCGTAAGAACATCTTTGTAAGGTTTGTTGAATTTTATTTTCTTGAATTTCTTTCATTCATTGCCTTGCTTTGAGTTTGTTAAAAATCATTAAGTTCACTTAAGTTTCCGCTTAACTCGTTTTCTCCGTTTGCCACATATGCACGTGATGCAATTATAAACGGTTAACCGCAATTGATAAAAATTTAAGACAATCTTAGGCAGGGCAACAGGGCAAAAGTACGGCTCGTTTTGGCAAATTCATTCACACTCGATATTCCGTGCTGACTTAAGAGACACGTTTCCTTGTGTCATTGCTAAATGAAAATTTGTGTACTTTGACATGCACGCTCCAATTCTAAATTAATTTTCAAATTCTTCTACTAACTATCCTGAAACTTCCAATCATTTGGTTGGAAATCGCTCTATAGTGAGCAACGTTATGATGGCCGCTTGTTAAGTATCATTACTAGACCCCAACATAAGTGACAGTGTTCAGTTTTCTCTGGTTATTCAGTGGTAATTGATTCATTTGTTGGTGTAATTATTCACCTTACTGCACGAAGCCATTTAGTGTCTACGGGGCTTGCACAAACAATAAAGACGCCTAACTGGAAGTGTAAACGAATTACGGCGCTTCATTCATATTCGATGCGATAATTGAAAGCACACTTTACTGTCATGCTCTATTGAATAAATACGCGGTTTAGTTGCGTATAATGGATAAGAATTTATAGAGTGGTTCAAAGGCGCAATCGGATCAGGATTTTTTTTTAAATTAAATGTAATTTGGGAGCAATGTTGTATTCCTCACTGTAGATTTTCCTTTAATTTTTTATAATTTTTTAATCCTCGTTGCACACAAATTTTTCATGCATGATATCCATCTCGTTTCTAGCTTTCATCATTTAGTAACAACTTCACTAAAGAGTGATTGTTTAGCTATTATCTTTTAGACAACACTGACTTAAACAGTTGACACACGTTTCGTGTTTTGTTTCACTGTCAAACATCTTCAGTTTGTTCTATAATTTAACCATGAATCGTCTTTCAATCGAACAACGCTTGCAAATTATTGAATTTTAGTATCAAAATGCGTGCTCTGCTAAGAAAGTTAATCGCACGCTTCTCCCAATTTATGGTCAGTTCATTCTTGGCTCAATGGGCACGTAAATACGCAGAATTGTCGATTTTGGAGTGAATATCAGCCAGAAGCATTGCAAGAGTTACCAATGCATTCAGAAAAAGTCACAGTTTGGTGCGGTTTATGGGTTGGTGGTATCATTCGACCGTACTTCTTCAAAGATGGTGCGAATCGTAACGTAACTGTGAATGGTGAGCGCTACCGTGAGATGATATTCGTATCCAATTTTTTTTTGCCCAAAATATAAGAGCTGTACTTGCATGACATGCGGTTTCAACAAGACTGTGCCACATGCCACACAGCACGCGCAACAATGGACTTATTGAGACGCGAGTTCGGTGAACATTTTATTTCACGTTCGGGACCGGTCAATTGGCCGCCTAGATTGTGCGATTTAACGCCTTTAGACTATTTTTGTGGGGCTGTGATAAAGCTCATGTCTATACAGACAAGCCCGCTTCAATTGACGCATTGGAAGGCAACATTGAACGTGACATACCGGCCGAAATGTTGGAAAGAGTATTAAGTAAAATTGGACTAAGCGGATGGACCATTTAAGGCGCAGTCAAGAACAACATTTGTATGAAATAATCTTCATACATTAAATATATGGATATATGAATTTTTTGAATTTTATGTGTTTTTTTTTTTTTTTGAAAAACTTTCCTATCGCTTTTAAAAAATCACCATTTATAAATGCCAGATTTTTACTGAGTGAAATAAGTCCCACGAAATCGCTCTATTTGTTCTCCAAGGGGGCAACTGCTAAGTATTTCGGCTTTATGCTCTCTTTCGCAAATTTGCGTGCCGCTTTCGAGTTAAATTCTGCAGAGTGTGCACTATTCATACTGCTGCGTCAGTCATAGCTGCCCAATGATGTACGGATTTAGACATCTGTTAAACTAAGATTTCTGTTGTGGACTATTCACTTTGGCATTCGTACTTGAGAATTTTGATCTCAAATGTAAAAGAGTGACTCGAAAATACAAAACGGAGGCGGTGTTTATCACCAGTAGCAAGAAGGTGTAACATGCCAACTTCATAGTTGGAGACTAGACATTTAGGTCCAAGCGCTCTCCTTCAGAGAACACGTAAAGTATTTGAGTAATATGGTATCACTTGTACAAGGAGCACCCTTTGGAATCCTTTCAAATATTGGTGGACCCGGGTATGCACGCAAAATCCTTCTCTCACTAGTAATCAGTTCAGTTTTCCTGTATTCAGCTCCGATTTGGGCTAGCTGCATACAGGAGACTGAAACGGATGATAACGTCATCGTACAGACTTTGCGCAATTCAAACTATCAGTGGACTGAGGACTATTTCTGATGAGGCGGCATTCATCATAGCAGGAACATTCTTGCAGACGAGCTTATGAGGTTGAACCACCGATGAACCCCGGACAGGCATCAAGCCAATATTATAAAGGAGAAGAATGAGCAGCATCCATGCCTTTAAGCAAGCTAGATGGGACGCCGCCACACAAGGTTGGTGGACGCATGTTTAACTACCAACTACCAACTCTTACACTTTTTTTCTATACACGGCGACTACAGAAAATATCTGCACAGTTTTTTACTGCAACCGCTTTTCGGAGGAGAGGCAGATGGCAAATCTATCAAGCGCCGATCCAACAGTGATATCTGTAGAGCACTGGAATGAGGTATGCTCGTACACAGTGAAGGTTCATTTAAAACATAGACAGGCTTCCCTCCAGAGCAGAGCGTGAGTCGTAACCATCCAACATGGTTAGGACACGAAAATACCATTGACTGCACCTGTTCAGGAACAAAGGGATAAAAAAAAACAAAAATATATATTTAAATTTTGCATAAGTTACACTTTCTTGTTTTTATTTGTGTTTTTTGCTCAACGGTTTAAAATGTTATTTCATGTTTGGGTATGTGTCAAACACGAAAAGTTCTTAGAAACACTTTCTTTATTACAAGAAATATGTATAACCAGTATGTGTGACCTTCTTTTGGTCACCATTGTTGCCTTGATATGAATAACATCTCAAAATGAGTAAATGCCAGTTTTCAGAACATATCACTGCAGACTGTGTGGCAGTACGCCTAGGGAAGCATATTCTACATAGTGAAATCATTTATCAGTTATTATGTTCCTTAAAAATCTTGTTTCTATAGAATTTTACTTAATTATTGAAATATTATACATATATACAAAGTTTTTTTTAATTACTTAATGAACGGGCATATCATGCAGGGTCTCCAACCAACACACGACATTCTTCCATGCACTCCAGTCCCGGGTTTGCTGCTTTCAGTTGTCAAAATCAAGCGCTTTAACTTCCACGATAGTTTGAAACAGGTTCTAGGTCTTGCTATTGCGTTGGTCTCCATTCATTCGAAGTGGCCGTGTCAGAGTAGTCATTGTTTCATGTCATTTTCACTGCAGCCGTATCTTGGTTCAGCTCGTCTGCCACCGCCTTCTACTTATCCCCCTCATACTTATCGCTCTTCTACTTCTCATACTTATCGCCCTACTCCTGCGTATCATCTAATACTTGCTATCTAGTGTTCTGTGATAGACTAGTGCTTTGCTTATTATTTTTTGAATTGAATCTGAAGTACCAACGGTTTTCTAGGGTAAGCCTTCGTTGAATATTCACAAGGGTTCATCAGAAACGCTTTCACTTCACAGCAGCACTATTTTCGATTGACGTCATCAAATTTCTTCTCAAATTTACAGATTGCCTACGTAGACGGATTATAGACACCGTCCGAAATTGCGAAATTTAACATTTTTTTAGTTTTAATTATTATCGAACTTTACTCGATTGTTAGGCAATCCCGGTATCTCACGTATTTCGTCAATTGAAGCGGGCTTGTCTGTATAGACATGAGCTTTATCACAGCCCCACAAAAATAGTCTAAAGGCGTTAAATCGCACGATCTAGGCGGCCAATTGACCGGTCCCGAACGTGAAATAATATGTTCACCGAACTCGCGTCTCAATAAGTCCATTGTTGCGCGTGCTGTGTGGCATGTGGCACAGTCTTGTTGAAACCACATGTCAAGCAAGTCAAGCTCTTGCATTTTGGGCAAAAAAAAATTTGGATATCATCTCACAGTAGCACTCACCATTCACAGTTACGTTACGATCTTCATCATCTTTGAAGAAGTACGGTCCAATGATGCCACAAGCTCCTAAACCTCACCGAACTGTGACTTTTTCTAAATGCATCGGTAGCTCTTGCAATGCTTTTGGCTGATAGTCACTCCAAAATCGACAATTCTGCTTATTTACGTACCCATTGAGCCAAAAATGAACTGACCATAAAATGGA
Organism: Eristalinus sepulchralis; assembly: GCA_944738645.1. Lineage (NCBI taxonomy): Eukaryota > Metazoa > Arthropoda > Insecta > Diptera > Syrphidae > Eristalinus > Eristalinus sepulchralis. Next base: position 48,813,772 of record OX122882.1, read on the forward strand.
AGAAGCGCACGATTCTGTCCGAATCGCAGTTCAATTTTTGGTCAAATTTATGACTGCGTTCTAGTTCAATTCCTTGTTGAAGTTCTTGTCAAAGTCGTTATCCAATGTCGTGTCCAAGTCTTCATCCAATTAATAACGAAGTACAAGGGTACAGTTCCTTGTCCTAGGCCACCTTCAATTCATTATCCAAGTCCTCCCTCAATTTCTTGTTTAACAGCTTGTCTTATACATTGTCCAAATTGTTTTCCTAGCCCTCGTTCAACTAATTAAAAAAATGTTTGTCAAAATTCTTGTCGGCGTCCTCCTCTAATATTTTGTCAAACTTCTTGTCTAAGTCCTCTTCAAATTTCTTGTTTAATTTTTTGTCCAAGTCGCCGTTTAGTTCTCTGTCCAAGTCGAAGTTCAGTTCCATGTCTAAGCTCTGATTCAAGTTTCAGTCGATGGTGATGTTTAAAATTATGCAATGCTCTTAGTAACTTACACCAGTATACTTACACTCAATTGGCCCCTTCAGGAAAATCAATTCACACCTTGTCGAAAGAATATTGTACAGCAAATATTTTTAAGGTTAGGGAGAATTTTTAATATGAAGAGTATTTCGGAGTGCATATGCAAAAAGAGGTTAAAAAAATGTATCTTAAAACCACACGCTGTGTCAGATATGTCAGAAACAAACAAAAAAACAAAACGAAACCATCTACGTGTGAGAGTAACTGCCACTTCCACAGTTTATGTCTGATCATGGTGTTAGATCAATTCAAAAGAGCCTTGGTATGAATGGTGTAAAGGGGTAATAGAAGGTCAGTCTTTTGCCATTGCTAAGGCGTTGTTAACATGGCAATAATCGTACGCACACTGATTGTCTTCTGTAGATCTTACTAAATGAAGCCAAATTCAATACCACGTTCGTAGAAAAGACTGCACTTCCAAGAATTTGTTGCGATATAACCTCTCACCCACACCCAACCACTACATGCATTTAGAGCATATAATCAGAGATGAATTCCTGCTGGCTCCAGATGGTGATCTCATCACATTTAGCACTCCATAATCGGAGCGCTAAAGCCCACCTCCTAAACGACCATATGACAATTTCAGTTTCGATTAAGTTCAAATGTTTTTCAATAAATTCCGCCTGTGCGCGGCGATGGCCGATAAAAGGGTTTACGATCGTCCTACAATCGCCAGATAAAAAATATAACTCTTCCTCGCAGTCTATTCCACGCAGATATATTTGACTCATGAATATTTTTAAAGCCTCCCCCAACTCACCCGAGACGTAGTTGCCACACAATTGTGGCCCACATTTCGCCGAATCTGCGCGCAGGAATCCAAACGAGCACCGATTAGATGCAGATAAAAATATTCAATCGACAGTCGCTTTATAGTCAATCATACAATTTATTGGAATCCATTCGAAGTAGTTGAACGGTTAACCTCGTGCAGTGGTGGGGACGGATTTTATCGCCGCGAGGACAAGCAGTCGGATAAGCCGGGCCGTTAAAATCTCACATGGCTGTGTGATGTGTTCGTCATAAACACCGTCGCCCAACCCCAGCTGGAGGCAGTTGATTCGGTTTTATGTGCTGACTCCTTGTAAGTGCTCCGATTTGTCGGAGTTGCTATCTGCTACTTTGGCTGATGAATTGACCAGCAGCCGACTAATTGACGAAGGGGCGAGACACCGAGACACTTTGTCATCATCATCAGCATCATCATTACGGAAGTTCACCACTTGGCGGAGTGGCGGGCAAAAGTTGCAAGACCAGAACCGTTACGTAATCCATTAGAATACTGCAGGAGTCAGCGGCTTGGCGCCGACGATCTTCCCCCGATGCGTCCAGAAACAAAAAGTGCCAAAGGTATCACACAAACTATAATTTATATCTCTCCTCTGTGCGATGTTTAAAGTTTCTCGTGCGCTCCTGACGGGCGTGTAGTGTGCTCTCGCCCTCGGTGCTGTTTGAATCTTAAACGATTTCGTGCGAGGGCAAAAAAAAAGTGTGTGTAGCGCCAAAGAAGGTGGGAAGCAACCCTTTCTCATTTGTAAAACTTTTCCTTCCCTTATCCGCTGACTGTGTGAAGCGGCAGGGCTGCGGGACGGATGCGACTGCTGGATTGTGTGTCTGACAAGGAAGACGCAGACGTCGTCGACGACTGAGACAGAGTCGATGGCGACGAACTAACTTATTCAGATATTCCTCACGTTTTGCATTCCACGCTGCTGGCCACCCACCGCACGTTTGTCCTCGTCGATATCAATTTGCGGGGGTGTGAGGCAGGTAGCCCTTCTCGGAGGGCAGACTTTCTGCGTGCAATTCGTTTTTTTTGCTCGCCTCTCTCCGTTTGGCCAAAGTAACGCTCATTTAGGGCACACAAAAAGAAATCCCGGCAAAAGTTTTGCATCACAGTGCGGTTTAGGGCTGTGTGGAGTCTGAGGTGCACTCAGTGAATATGTGTGAGGTCTGAAAGTCTGGCGATACCCAGAAGTGCCTCGTGGTTTATGAATCTCCTGCCGGGCGCTAGAGGGGGTGGTGAGTGAGCGGTTAGCCGATAAAATGTTGCAATTTGGAAAAGTTGAGGTACTGGAAGTTTTGTTGATAAATTGATGACATAAGATGCTCGTTTGGGATATCGGGCAAACTGCATTTGTGATTGTTTGGTCAACTTCATCCCCCATCGCCACCCTTCGAGCGACTTGGCTCCAGTGGTTTCAACAATCAGTCGTTAGGGAAGGGGGGACTGATTCTCACATGAAATTGAAAAACTATTGACATTTGGAACTTTGTTGAGGGTGATAGTGAGTGGTGATACGCTTGGTGTTGCATGCACTTTCTGGACTTAGCTCAAGAATGTCGCGCATGCATGATTGCAGAAAAGTTTTCACTTGATAAAAACCAAACTGGGACTCATTAACATAACAGCTTCAAAAATCTACACGCGAGGGTAATGTATGTGGACATGCCATTGTTTCACTGGGGGATGATAGTTTGAAGACGGCAAGGTCTACTGTGCAAATTTCTCCAGATCATGTTACTAGATTTATGAATCACTTGATTCAAAATCACATCCGTATGGTGTATACGGAATCACTGATGGAACCAAAGTCTATTTGGTGGCGGAATGGCGGCTAGTTTCTGAGGGAACTTGACTGGTAGTAACAGCTTGACCAGAGACCATATTCTGGTACCACGGGAGGTCAGGAGCCCCTGAAACTTGGATTTCAGCCTGACCGTGCGGTAGGCCCCTTTGTGCGGGGGTATCCTGATGTCTGTGCTTTAATGCCAATATCGCGGGCAGAGCCGTGGTTCGTGTACCGTGCTGACTGGTCTGATTCAGGTTGTTCACGCTACAGATTCAGGCCAAGCGGTTAGGGGATTTCCCGGCTCAGGTAGGAGTTGCATTCTCAATCGGGGGCTGCAACCCATAAAGCGGCAAAGGTTTAAGAAAGGCCTCGCTCCATACCAAGGTGGGGTGCTTGTGCCTCAAGCATGATCTCATTTGGTACATGGGTAACTAAGGCGTCTAGTCTTGCGTTATCTACCATTCTTGGGAAAATGGACCCCCCGTAACGCAGTTGATCACGTAAGACCAATGCCCACATCTGTGTAAATTACTGAGGAGAAGTAATCTTTTCGGCATAAGAAGAGGCCTTGTAACATCCAGTCTTGGGGAAATAGGCACTTATGGCTTGGAAGGTCCATCTTTTAGTGAGTGAAAAGCCTTGTTAACCAGCTATTCCTCCGAAAACGGCAGGATAGAGGGGATAATTCTGAAATGGAAGCGCGACTTTCTTCGAGATGTCTCATTCGTCAAATCAATTTGTGGTCTTAGTCTTAACATAACCTGAGGAACAGGACACGGTTCCGTGAGCTTCTTTCTGTCCAAGGGGTCCCTGAATACATCAAAGGTGTGCTCGTGCGGGTATGGTTCCAAGGGCTGGTTGCACATATTGTGTGAATGTCCATTGTACAATGTGATTCAGGATCTCAAAGCTATAAACATAATTTGCACTGATGGGTCTTACGATGACAGTCAGGTTCTCCAGATCAGACAGAGTACAGACACTATTAGGGTGTAACGCAACCAGAAACAGTCTATTTGAGCAGCTCGTTTGGCAGCTGTGTTCTGGTACCGTGGGAGATCTGGGCCCTCTGAAACCTAGTTTCATTTTGAAGCACGGTTGTCGTCCTTTTAAAGGTATCTCTATGGCTCCGGTTGAAATTCAAATGGCGGAGCAATCTGGACTTTGGTTCAAACTCAAATGGCGAGGAGATCTGGGCTGAATCGGGTCATATAGTTATGGGGAATTAACTTGCGGTTTGATGTGACCGACAGAACAACAGAGGTGTAAGAAAGGTCCGCCTCTTAGCAAGGAGGAGTATACTGTCCCTTAAAACAAAATCTGAACTGGTACTTGGGATAGCTCTCAAGTCTCTTGTCAGTTTTTTTCTTATAATGGGTATGGGAACCTCGTGGCACGAATTCAAATTAAAATAAATTAAGTTTCTTCTTAGACCGACAGTAATGAAGGATTTAAGGAATTACTGTTTTCCATCCTCGAGCAATATCTGCCTTCCATTCTAAACATCTTTGGTCTTCATCTTCGTCTTGTACAACCTCGGGGACGGATGGAACATCGTTTTGCAAGCGTTTGGCGTGGAGGAGCTAAACTGGAATTATTCGCCAACAAGGTCCCATGGATTCAGTTTGTGAAGGCATTACACACTCATGTACATACATTTCCATCCATGTATAAACTCATAAACACACATCATGCCAAACCAAACAAATAAATACAACAAAGCCTAGCTAATGTGACAGAAGCCAAACCGGGATTTAAGGAAGGCATGAGAGATGAGAATCCGAAAAAAGACAACATCAACAGATTCAGCACACTACACCAGTGGTCGTAAATTAGGATACAATCAACAGTATAATTAATTTAAATAACTTAATTTATTGAATTGTAAAAAATTGTTAGAGTTGTGGTTTCATTTTGGCGGTTTTCAACAGATAGATCGGCTAAACTAGGCGCAGACACCATTAACCACGCGACCATCTACCTCGTTATCGTTTTGCAGTTTGGGCTTAAGGCCAGCTTGAAGTGGATAACGACTTTCATCCCAGGGGCTACTACAACAAACCAAAATGCCACGTCTGGGGCTTAGAGAACTCGCACGTTATTGTTGAGAAGCACTATGAGTGCACAGAGACTGCGGATTGTTGAGTGCTGTCTTTATTGGCATAATTGAAACATTTCTAGCATCGATGGAGCATCGTTACAGACCTGGCTAAAATTGAAAATATGAATTTTCGACCGCCTCGGGTTCATGACGGCTGGTTCGCCATGCCACAAAGCTCTTGTCAGAACCGATCTGTTGCGTACCAACGACTCAAATTAGCTGTCTTTAGATGTCAGTAGATTACTCGGGCCTGAAAATACACCCCTTTTGAATTCTTTAGTCGATGTTAAGGCAATTAGCCCCATTCTCGACCCCTTTTAACCACAAGATTAGTGCTACGCAGGCTAAAGGACTACCTGCACAACTGGAATTACTGCATTAATATCAGTGAAAATAGTGATAAAGAAGACGCATCCTCGGAGTTCCACAAGAACCGAAACTAGGGCCAATTCTGTTCTTTCTAAAAGTTGATTTTTTTAGCTATTATCTTCTTGGTTTAAAGAGCTTACCTACGTTTCGTGTTTTGTTTCACTGTCAAACGTCTTCAGTTTGGTATAATTTAACCATGAATTTTCTTACAAACCAACAACGCTTGCAAATTATTGAATCATTTTATGGTCAGTTCATTTTTGGCTCAATGGCTGCGTAAAAAGCAGAATTGTCGGTTTTGGAGGGAAAATCAGCCAGAAGCATTGCAAGAGCTACCAATGCATCCAGAAAAAGTCACAGTTTGGTGAGGTTTAGGGGCTGGTAGCATCTTTGGACTGTACTTCTTCAAAGATGATGCGAATCGTAACATAACTGTGAATGGTGAGCGCTACCGTGAGATGATACTCGTATCCAACTTTTTTTTCCTAAAATGCAAGAGCTTGACTTGCATGACAAGTGGTTTCAACAAGACGGTGCCACATGCCACACAGAAACATGTACTCATTATGCCCTGTGTGTCTACCTCAAACGAGTAGACAGTCATCAATTTCCATCTCTCCTCCTGCTTTCACACCATTTCCAAATTATTCATAGAACATTCACTGCACACAAATATTTCGTTCGACCTACCTTTGTCAACAATCAGAATTATTCAGACAGATAGCCACAATGTCTAATGCTTGCAGTACACAAAACTGTTGACTCTTGGTGTCACGCGTATCGCTGGGTTTTATTCTGAAGGCTAACGTCTCTTATTCTCTGATAAGCCTGTCGGCTCTCTCCCCAAGATTGTATTTTTGACAATCTTGCGTTGAAGAGAGGTCTATTTTTAGCAGAGAACGACATGAACTACCGCAGACAGACTAGAGTTCAATACAAATTGATTACTCTCTTCCTTACGTGATCGACTGCGGGAAACTCTGCGGAGGAAAACAGGCTTTGTGTTGAATAATCACATGGCACTGATGTGCCGGGAAGCTTTGGCTTACAATGTACGAATTTTAATGAGTCTTTGATTTCAGTTGACGTTTTGTGATTTTTACAAAATTGCGCCCCAGTGGATCTTTGTTGTTGAAAACAATAGCAAGCTTTCAGTTTCAGTTAAAAAAAAAAAACACAATCAACCAAAACATAAGAAACGCAAGTTGACTCATATACAGTGACGTTCGAAAAATGTCGGTCAGCAATTTTCTTTTAAGTTTGTCAAATGTTGTGCATTTTTGCAATAACTAAATGCTTTTCAATGGGCCTTTTGTGGTCTTAATTGATGCCGTCTTAATTGATTCATGATAAAGGCCAGTTCATTGTAAGGTTTGATTTGAACTTAAAAATAAAAAACATAAATTTTAAAATGCATACTTTTTTAATTATTGACCAAAACAAAACAACTTATGGCATTTTCTTTTTGAAAATCATGCGATGTAAATGTTGACTATGACTTCGTCTAAGGTGATCCATTGGGAGGGTGTGATTTTGGAAACTAGTTCAAGCATAGTGATGGCGCGGATAACACGAGTAATGTATTAAGGCATCAAGCGCACATGTCTTATTCCTAAAGTTCTGAGACTTTCCATATCCTCTTCTTAGTTTATTGGCTTTATAGTCCAGGGTGAATCTGGGCCTCAGACAACATGCTTCCCCAGCTAGCACGATCTCCCGCCAGCTGCCCTCAATTGCGCGCTCCAAGTTGGTTGAGGTCCTTCTTCACTTGTGTGCGCCACCTTAGCTTAGGCCGTCCTCCGTTGCGTTGTCCCTATGGCTCAGATTCGAAGACTTTTCAGGCCGGAGCAGTGGTGTCCATACGCTCTACATGGCCTAGTCATCTTAAGCGTTGTATCCGAAGACACTTGACTAGGCGCATGTCTCTGTAAAGCCCAAACAGTTCGTCGGTAAATCTTCTCCTCCATCAACGCCATCAACGAAAACAGGACCAAAAATCGCGCGCAGAACTTTTCTCTCGAAGAGACCAAGGGCATCCTCATCCGCTTAGTGTCCAAGTTTCCGCGCCATAAAGTACGACTGGGGTGATCAAGGTGTTATATTAAGGAAGCTTAGTCCTTCGAGAGAGGGTTTTATTACTCAATTGCCTCTTGAGCCCAAAGAAGCAGCGATTGGCAAAAGTGATTCTTCGTTTGATTTCTGAACTGGCGTTGTTGTCTCTATTTACCGCGGAGCCGAGGTAGAAGAAGTCCTTGACTACCTCAAAGTTTCTGCTGCCTAGTGTGACGCTCTGTCTGAGACGTCGATGTTGTGTGTCCACCCTTGATGACAGCATGTACTTCGTTTTGCCCTCATTAACCACCAGACCCATTTTAGCCGCTTCCGCTTCAATGCCAGCAAACGCGTCATTGACGGCTCTCTGTGTTTGTCTAATCACGTCAAGGGCCTCGGTGAGTTCGTGATCGACCTTGAAGGAACAGTGAGAATTCTCCATCTTCATCTCCGTCCGAAACTGGACATGGCACTGTATAGCTCGTCTCTGTCCACACTGTCATATGCATCCTTAAAATCGACGAATAGGTGGTGAGTGTCGATTTGCACTTCTTAGGTCATCTCTAGAATCTGCCGTAGTGTGAAGATATGGGTCGATGGTGGACTCTCCTGACCTGGAACCACACTGATTAGGTCCTATCAGTTTATGATGAACGGTTTCAGTCGTTCACACAATACGGTAGAGAGGATCTTGTACGTGATGTTAAAGAAACTGATCCTTTGATAGTTGGCGCAGACGAAGGGGTCTCCGTTCTATTTGTGGACCTGGAGACTTTACATATCCCAAGAGGAAACAGTCAAAAGGTGTAATATAGCACGATCTAGACGGCCAATTTACCGCAGCAAAATGTGAAATTGAGTGCTAACCATAATGATTTCTCAATAAGTTCCGCGCTATATGGCTCATAGCGCCGCGGCGGCTACCGAAACTATCTGCACAGGTTTGAACACGACAACTCACCGCAGTACACATAACGCCTAAACCCTGAGGAGAACACAGAGAACGCAGTTTTTTACTGCAGCCGCTTTGCGCAGGAGAGGCAGATGGCAAACCTACCAAGCGCCGGTAATATGATCTCCTACACGATGATATCTGTAAATGAACAATAAACAAATACATTTAAAAATAAAAAAAAAATAAAAACGATGAGTTCTGTAGCACTGAAATGGTATGCTCATTCATTGTGAAAGATCATTTAAGACTTAGACAGGCTGTAGAAGAAATGGCTTCCCTCCAGAGCAGAACTTGAGTCCTAACCAACCCCGTGAAGTAATACACAACGGCAGTTCCGCCGAATGAGTGGTTAAAGTGTGGAGGGTGTGAGGCCTTCTCTCGTAATCGATTATCTCGGGTTGTGAATCGTGAATGCTGGTAGCTCAGTCTGCTTGTATCTTCGGAAGACTACCACATCCTTGGACGCATCCCTGAAAAAAAAAACAGAGAGACCTGCCATTGTCAGAAGCACGCATTTTCGACAAGAGAAGCTGTTTCTAGACTCTGTGAAAAGCCTTTGAAACATCAATCAATCTCTATTTCTCCTGTTTGTGCAAGGATCGGTTCCACTTTTCTAAAATTTCTTGGAAAAACCGGCAGCAGCAATGTCTTGAATGTTTTAAGTTCAGATTTCAAGAGACTTTTTAGCTGAACTTGAATATATTTTTTTTGTAGCTCCACTAAGGTTGACAGAAAGTATTTCTTCTTCACTAAGCCCCTTCATTTCAGTTAAGACGAACTAAATGCTTCTCTAATTCATAAAATCGTCGACTTTTATGCACAATGCACAAGTGGTCGCTGTGGCGTAGTGGTAAGTGCGTCGACCGCCGCGCAAAACGTCTGGGTTCGATTCCCAGACGGGACACCTAGCATTTTTTCACGGCACCATCCCTTTCGTGTTGCTGACAACACTCAAAGAGTATAATGTCTATGAAAAGCTTCTCAAATCTCGCCGTTCGGAGTCGTCAATAAACTGTAGGTCACTTCTACTCTTGAGAGAACAGTAGCACGCACAACACGAATAGTTGTTGTAATTGTCCGTTGTGGGCTGTTTCAAAAATTGTCGCGAAAGAGAGTATTCAAATGTTTGATCAACATCAGTCTGTGCTTCGTTTCTTATTTTTGGAAGGGAAATCAAACATTATAAGAACAATTGGATGCTGTTTATGGTAATTCTTCCCTTCGATGGCAATTGTCGAGAATTGATTTAGTTAGATTCAACATGGTCGTACGGCAGTCAGTAAGTCAGCAACTCACAAGTGCCCTGAAAACGGCTATCAGAGACTATAGTGTGACAAAAATCCACGGTGACGTATGGGCAAACTACGAACTGAAGGTGCACGAGTTGAGACAGTAGCCATCATAAAAGACCGTCATATCCTGCATGAAGTATTGGGCATGAGATAACTGCCTGCGCGACGGGTGCCGCGTTTATACACTCCGAACAACAAGCGCCGCACAGTGGTGTCGCAGAGGAAAAAAATACGTAAAACGAAATAATTTTCTCGGCCAAGTGGTATTGGTTCTTCGATTCTACATATTTGAGAATCTAGAAGGCCAAAATTTAATTGACTTCTTATGAACCATTTCGGTGTACGACTAGCTCAAAGTTTTAAATTTTAAAAATTGAACTTGTTTTTTCATCGAATAATATTCGATGTGACATATTTTTTTAAATAGGAATCTTTGGAACTTGATGTTAAAGTTATTTAAAAGAGCGTATATTTAGCCTTTAAACTTCATGAACACTTTTCTTAATTTTGACCAACAGTTTTCTAGACCAGGCTTTTGGTTAAGGCCATCTTTTGCGGGAAGGGTTTTCATGTTTGGTGAAGCATAGCAAAAATCAAGAGGCTGCAACGAGAGACAACATCTTTCTGGAAGCTTAAAATATACTCCATCGACGATGTAAAAATAAAAGTATATAACTTGAAAACAAGTCATAAAGGAATAACTGAAATCGAAGCTCAAATTTTCACTTCAAAAACTACTTGACCACACTGCAAACAGGCTTATAAAGACTATAGATTGCACTATATTCGCATCTCAAGAAAATGCTAGTCTTCCGCTTTTGGCCAAGTGGGGTTGTGATGGATCTCCTGGGTAAAGTGTGTTTAAGCAAACATTTTCAAATGAAGATTCGAATCCATTCGTTTTGTGTTTATTGATTTTTTCACCGCTGCAATTGATGGAATTGGATGTTTTTAAAATCCTCGATCCTCTTCAACACGATACTGTAGGTCGGTAAAATTACAACTAAAACAAGGAACTATTGACCTAATACGTGAAGAGAGATTAAGAGTTGAAAACGAAATTCAGAATTTACATAAAACAATAATTGCAAGTAGAGTAATTAAAGTAAAACATGAATTGCATTTTATCATGATTGATGGTAAACTTCCGGAGGCAGCAGCAAGCACGTCTTCATATAGTTTATATTTTATTTGTCGAGCGAGACCAACAGAGATGAATGACTTAACGCTACTTAGAACAGAAACAAGCAATGTACAAGCTCTGAGATGAGGCATTTGCCCTCTAACAATTCGATTTTTTTTTCTTCAATTTAATGCATTTTTATTTAATTCATTTTTCTTACATGCTAGACAAAAATACTTCATACTAGCTTACCAATACAATCTACTGATCTTGATTCTAACTTACTGACTCTTCACAAGTACTCTAAGCTAATCTAGGATATTTTTCTGTTTGCCTTTCGGCCTTTTATATTTTTTAAATTCATTGCTTAAAACTTATTTTTTTTTATTCCTCCAAAAACATTTGAAAAATTGGGAATTCCTGTATTTCCCCGCTAAATGCCCACATCAAGTTCAAGGTATACGTACTACACATAGCTTATTATTTGGTGATTAAAGCATAAAAGAGGATTAAAGGCAGAAACTGTAAAGAAAGGAACGTGCATAACTAATGATGGTAACACTTCTCGAAGATTTTCGAGAACCCTTCTTCAACAGCAGAGTTTACTTTTTTATTTATATGCTTTAAAAAGATTCAGCGTCATTCTAGCAATTACTAGATTCAAGGAGAGAAATTTGAAATATATGCCCAAGAAACTGCAGCTACAGCCATAATTTTTCTAAATTTCATAATCATAAATTTCTTGTTCGGCGACGAATGAAAATATAATTCATCAAATGTTGGTATCATCTAATCCCTGGACAACATATTTGAGGTCCGAACCGAAAACGAAAGATTCACTCCCACTAAGTAGTAGAGTGCAAGCCTAATTACACTAAATTCCGACTTTACAATTTTTTACAGCGAAGGTGTATAAGTAGTATTGATTGTAATTTTTGTATATAGGTATGAATTTCAGCTTAGTTCTGAGCCTAAATTTATGGTCATTACTTGTTACTAAATATTTTTTTTATGCAAGTAAACAGAAAAAGTGGGTTTTTTCGATTTGTTAACTTCAGATTAGTCCGTTATCCTTCATCCTATATCGACGTTTTTCTGACAGCAGGAGGATCTTACGGCACTTATACTATATTACAAATTTCAATAAAATCGGTACCCGAGTTCAAAAGTTACAGATTTATTGCCGCGTTTCCCATACAAGGGCACCGCTGTCCGCCGTCAGAAGGCCATATCAGCGGAGCGCTTAATGCTGTTTGAATGCAATCCAAAGCAGTCTGTGCATCGTATGTGTGACATTCGATGAAAATGTATCCACTATTGCACATCAGTGACTAAGAAAAAGTCGGAACAGTGAACTTCAGTCGGCTAACGTGCTTCAAAGAGGGCAAGGACTGTCCTTTCCGCCGGCTTTGTTTTTTCTGGTTTGATTTGCATGGACTACCGGAGAATGGCAAAACAAAAACTGGACCTCACTATTCCGTCTTGGAGGGACTATTCGATGAATGTGCTCTTCCACCATAACAAAGCAGCGGTTCATACTTCCGTCGTCGCTTCGGACAAGTCGATAGAATTAGGCTACGATCTGCTGTCCAATCCTTGCATGTTCTTCAGATTTAACAGACTTAAATGACATGAAACAGGTGTTATTTGAATGTTTGTACTTCTTAAAATTAATCTGGATTTTTTGTTAGTTACGCCCTCTATATGTCAGTACCTAGACTTATTGAGTGATGTGTTACCTCCATGTGACTTTCTTTTGTTTCCGAACATTAAAACATAAATTTTCGAATAGTCGCCACGCTGCCTTACTTCGTAGACCTCGAAAAGCGTATTTTTTTTAGATGTGCTGAAGAGGTTGGAGCAACGCTGTATGATGTGTGTACGGCTAAGAACAGACTTTCATGAGAAATAAATTGCCACTTTGGTCCCTGAAAAGATTCAACTTTTATCGAAACGTCCGTCTGACCTACTTTTACATTCAAAGCTGTTATTAACTGCAGTGCTTGAAAGATGTCATCCCTTTTCGATCTTCTTGACCGTTTCAAGTCCTTTATTTAGACGTGTAGCAAGAAATCAAGCCAAGATTCTTTGCCAAAACATTACACCTCTAAAAGCATTCCACATCGTAGGCATTAGCAAATATGCAACACATGCCACCGCATCGTAGGAGAAAGTCAAAGTCAAAACCAGTGGGATAGGCTACGTTCAAGTGTTTACAGTTCAGACAACGATTTAAGTCTACAAGTATTTTACGACAGCACTTCAGTGTAGCACTGCACATAACAGCACTGGGGTTAGGAAGTACATTCAAAAACAAAAATCTAGCAAAGCTTCAGTGTTTAAATGAGTTGGGAATTTTCCACTTGGGGGCTATTGCTTTGTGAGGTGATTACATTTCGTGAGCGGTGCTTATCAGCCGCGGTGCAGATATCAGAATTATAGTTCGAAAAGGTGATAACGTTCGCTGCTATATGCAAATAGTGTCAAATAATCAACGGGAACAACTCTTTCAAGGGGGTTCTGTGTGATGTGCGACCTAATTAAAAACACGAGCCTAATCGAAAGTTTGATTGTGTTGATGTTGATTCAAAGTAATGGGTGTGACAAGGTTGTTGGAAACAATTGCAGTTCCCTTCGTCATTTTGTGGGACCACAATGATTAGTTGTGCGTTTGGTAAATATTGTTGGAATAAACCCGAATGTTCTGTGAAACCTTTTTGTTTTTGCAAAAACATCTGCAGAAACATTGCATTGGATCATTGTTCCTTTTAGACCATTGTTTACCAAACTTTGAAATTCTAAATCATATCTGCACCAATTTAATGAGTGCCAACGGAAACACTGATGGACGCAAAGAGCATTTGTTGCGATGCACACTAACGGAAAAACAGACCCGAAACCTACGTGGAGTAGACCAAAGGCTAACTTCTGGTACCGAGGGATGTCAGGAAATTAGTTTCAGCCTGATCGTGCGGACCTGGTGGGAGTGTCGCGTTGGGTGTTGCCAAATGTACCGTCCTGACTGATCCTACCATCGGTGGTGGGGCTATCCTCCTCTCGTGCTGGAACTGAATGAACGGCAGAAGTTTGAGATAGACGCTCCCTACCAATGTGAAGGGATTGTCCCTCAAACATTGCCGCAGATGGTACTTAAGTAATCGAAGCGTCTTATGTTATTTTAGACTTCTGGAACAATGGGCCCCTAGATATAAGGCGGTAAATCAAAATCCCACATCTGTTCAGTAGTAAAACAAGCAAGAATTCTGATACAAAAAAGATTAAAATAATTTCCTTTGAGTAAGTTCATAGTACAGGGTGAATGACTCAAACTATGACGTTTTTTAAAATTCTAAGATTTTTTTTATTTGATGAGTTTTCTTGTGTCAAAAAACAAGATAAAAATTCACATAAAATTTCAAAATGTATCAGCAGATTTCAATATTGGCCTACCGACGCGAAAAATGGCCTTGAGTATCGTATGTTCGACACAATTGGCTCTGCGGAATTTGGCCCATTTCCGGTGGTCCAAGCTTTGGTATTTTGAAGTACCTAGCTTCGCCTTCCAAAAACGCCAAACAGAAAAGTCCAACGGATTTGCAAGAATTTGCAATCCATCGTATCAAAGAAATTAAGTGTGAAACATTATTTTTAAACCAATCTCTGTTGACGCGAACTTTCTGCGACGGTGTCAAGTCTTGTCGAAATATGAACCGCCTTTAACCGAAAAGGCTTCAATACTGCCTCTAAGACAGTTTCAGGGTATAAAGTTGCATTAATTGTGACACCGAGGTCCAAAAATACGAGCAGAAACCAACCATCGTTATAGCGGCCCAAACGGTCACCAGCGGTGCTTCCGTCATTCTGTTGGCCGTCCGAAGGTGAACACTTTCGAAGGACCCCTTTGGCAAGTAAGCTCAGTCATTTTGTCTGTTGACATATTGCTTAATATCTAATGGCGACTCATCGGAAAAAAAAATCGGCAACTGATCACTTTCATGCAAGGTTAGAAACTCATTCGATTTTTCAGCACTAATTTTTTTTTGTTCCGGTGTAAGATGTGTGCTCTTTGGAACTTCAGTGGCTTGAGCCCAAGTTCATTTTTCAATGTGTTTTCATGCATCCATTCCAACGATGTATTGCTAACGCGACATTTTTCTCCCAGCCTTCACTTTCTGAACCATTTTTGCCGATGTTACTGTTTTTAAATGACCACCTCCATGGAGTTTTGCAACGCTGCCAGTATCACGGCAACGAGCTGTGGTTTGAGACATGATTTTTTTACGTTGAGCTGTTGGAGGGCCCTTTCCATTGCTACTTGTGGTTTTACAACCAATTCTACAGCAAGCACACTACCACGTTTTAATTTCAAGCATACATTTTTTCGAGACAAATATCGGTAAAAATTTATAAACAATAAAATTTTCCATCATCAAAATTAGAGTTTACTGTCACGAACAGCTTGGAAATTATAGCAGTCTTAAATTGCTTGCAGTTTGAGTCAGTCAGGGTGTAGATTGACTTGGTATTAAAATATACAATTTCTTTACTTAAGTAAGTTTTATGTTTTACCGGCAAGAAAGTGTTGAAATGGCAAAGCAACACTTTCAGTTGTTGTTTACTGAGCAGAAGAAAGTGGTAGGCTATTCAGGAATCCTTTCTGCGAAATAAGAAGTACAACCGCTAAATTTTTATGAAGTGGGCACATCTATGAAGAAGCTGAGGAACAAGAAATTTTAGATTACTTGTTATCAAAATTTATTAAATCTCCATAGGTCTTGTAGGGAAGCTACATCATTTTCTTCTACTTCTTGTGGCGCTATAGTCCGGGGTGCACCTGGGCCTCAACCAACATGCCTCTCCAGCCAGCACGGTCTTTCGCCAGCTGTCGCCAGTTGCGCCCTCCAAGTTGGTTGAGGTCCTTCTCCACTTGAGTGTGTCACCTTAGTCTGGATCGTCCTCTGTTGCGTTGTCCCAATGGCTCAGATTCGAAGACTTTTCGGGCCGGAACAGTGATGTCCATATGCTCTACATGATGCCTAGACGCTTGACTAGGCGCTTGTCGCTATACAGCTCATAGAGTTCGCCGTTAAATCTTCTCCTCCAGATGCTGTCAACGCAAACAGGATCAAAAATCGCACGCAAAACTCTTCTTTCGAAGAGACTTACGACTTCCTCATCCGCTTTTAGTAACGTCCAAGGTCTATTTTTCCTTTTTTTACGAGGCAACGAGAGCTGCTTGTGAGCTCTATGAATAGACATGAAGGAAAGAAAACGGGCTTCTCAGAAGCATAAAGAGAGAACACGAGAGCGAGTATCTGCTGAGATAGAGAGGTGTTACCGCAGGAAGGAAGTCTGAAAGTTTCAAGAAAAGGTAAAAAAGTTAATCTTGTAGGTCTCCTGTTTCACTGCATATGTCCTCCTGCCCTCGTCCTCAAACCGAGGGTATCCGAATCCGGATATGGTTTCCGATAATCCTAGCAAAGATTTGCTCTTCGCCCGATTGTGCATTGAGATTTTCTTGAATGGTCTTGGTAAAATAGTTGGGACATTAATCGCATGTTCTGGCTAGGAAATCATAGAAGTTATCTTCTCCTCTGTCTAAGGGTGTCTTTGATATTCCAAAATTAAGCCTTGATGTGAATTGTTATACGGTGTTTGCTTACCTAATTAGATCTTTACACTTCTTGCCTTACTCTGCGTCGAACAGCAAATCCACATCCAAATAACGCAGAAGAAATCACCAGTAGAGGTCTGAGTTTCCCATTTTCCTCTTGCTAAACTCATTCTATCGCACTTCCTGGATGGCGGTGATATTTGCTTTGTAGCAGTCTAGAACCTTCGCGAACTCATCTGGTGCACGAGGTCTGTTAAGGGACCTCACATTCTACATCACATGCCACCGAAAATCATTGTCTTTAATGCGGTTGCTGGGGTTGTCAACAGAAAGTCCGTCAGCATTTGAAGCGTTTCTTTGAACTATTTTTTTTTTGTGATATATTATTCTCCTGCACTACCTCCAGCAGGACAGAACCATAACTTTAGTCCTCGTTAGTTTCTCACACAACGGTTTTTGTGGTGGTTATCTGGAGGGCGCCACGAGGAAGCTGTATGTTTATTTAACATATGCACGAGCAGGTATTGCGCTGACAGGTTGGGTGCAGTCAGCAACTTTGCCCTGTGTCGCCACATTCACGGGAGGAAGAGCAGACAAACATTTTCAAAAAACATGCAAGTTGCATGCAAACCACCTTGTGAGATAGACAAATCCCTTCTCCATATCATATCTGTCTTTAAAGTGGATCAGAACAAAGCAATCAGTGGTGGAAAGACCAGGAAGATATGAAACTTGCGAAAAAGTTAATGGAAACAGTATTAATCAGCAGAAGTGCCAAATATGATCAGGCCATATGTCGATGAACTATCACTCACGAAAAATAGCAGGCACTATGGCCATGACAAACAAACAATAGGACATTCGCTAACACCCTTTCGGAGCCATATTTTAGCCATATTTAGAGGAGTAACAAGACAAGACTTTATTACATCCAGGAAGGTTGACAGACTTCTGAAGGCAGCACAGAAACCCTAGCTCAGAGAGTGGGTCACAATAGATCCATCTGCTGTCATTTGAAGTGTCAAGTGGCAAGCCCCCAGATTCAATTTAGAACTGGAAAAATACATTATAGTGTCGAATGCACAATCTTTATTTATTGCAAGAATTATTATAAATTGGAAAGCACAACAAAAGTCCCCAAGCTAGGCTCTGTTAGCTTCTTCACCAACTACTCGTGCTACAGACAATTGCAGACTCGGAACGGCAAAATTTGTGATTCTTCTCAATTGTCCATGATACTTATTATTTCACTACCAACATAAATTCAGTATGGAATGAAAATATTTGGCACAAATTAAAAAAAAAATAAAAAAAAATTATTCGACGAGGATGGGATTCGAACCCACGCGTGCAGAGCACATTGGATTAGCAGTCCAACGCCTTAACCACTCGGCCACCTCGTCACGATGCGAACCTGTAGTCAAAATCGAAGCTTGAAACAGGGATGAACAGTGTTTCCACATTTTCATATATTTCAAATTCATAATTAAGGAATATTGTTTGTTGCCATCACCCGTGTCAAGTTTCAGATAACGTATTGTAAAACGTGAGTGAATGTAAAACTCTGTTTGATCGGTGGTAGTCAGGTTGAGTGGACGGTTGGTGATTATTTTGAGTTTAACTGAAGACGCATGCACTAGTTAAATTTCACTGAACCGGTTTATCAGTACTTTGAATCCGTTCGTCAATAAGATGGAACAGAGGAATTGATTACAATACAACTCAGTGCAAAGTTATAAGTTCTTAACTTAGATTCCTTTGCAAACAAAATCACCGCATATGGGACGAAGAAAACCCAAAGGAGAGTGGCGTTGCATCCTTTGGTTTTCTTCGGGAATGATTAAACACTATGACTTAGCCAAACACTTCTCAGCAATGTACAAACATAATAAAGAATTAAAATTTTCACCAAAATGTATCACTGTTCGAGGTCTGTTTAAAAAATAAGGTGAATTTTCAAATTTTGCGCATTAGTTTATCCGTTTTTTGTTTTGTTATGTCCGTACACTCGT
This sequence comes from Eristalinus sepulchralis, assembly GCA_944738645.1. Lineage (NCBI taxonomy): Eukaryota > Metazoa > Arthropoda > Insecta > Diptera > Syrphidae > Eristalinus > Eristalinus sepulchralis. The sequence goes on from OX122882.1 coordinate 48,832,375, forward strand.
CTCGAATATACGTTTGTAGTTTCAGCTACATAACACATTTATTTTATTTGTGAGAGGCATACAAGTAAGACGTATGTAACGTGTTCGGCGATTTCCTGCTGTCAAAAAAATGGTCAAAGAATTTGCATTCAATTTCTTGTGAAAAATGGAACGAAGTGCTAAAAACACTTGAAATGTGGACAGCGACAATGAGTGTACTCTGAGACAAAAAAATGTTTACAAGCCGTACAAACTTTTCAAAGATGGTCTAGAAGATATGAATGACGATGCCCGCCATGGACGCCCCACCACATTAAGAAACAATAAAAATATTGAGAAACTGAAGACAGTTATTTTGGAGAACCATCGAATTACTATTAGAGAAGTTGCTGAAGATGTCCACATATCGGCTGTCTCATACATGCATTTTCTTCGGAAATTTGGGTATGAAGCAAAAGCCACAGCATCACGATGATGCACCCACCCACTTTACTTGTTCGTAATTTTTTTGCCGAAAACAATACCATATTCGCCAGATTAAGACTTTTTGCTGTTGCTAAGATTCAATAAGATTCAAGAGAGAAACAGAATCGCTGAGGGAGCATGAGGGCATTCCAGAAAGTACATATCAGAACTGCTTTGAGAATTGGAAAAAAAACGCTGGCATAACCGTGTAATAAAGGATGATTCTTTAAAAGCTATAGGAAAGTTTTTTAAAAAAATAACACATAAAATTCAGACAAACGCATAATGTTTGAAGATCAGACCCCTCAAATGGTCCATTCGCTTAGTCCAATTTTAACATACTCTTTCCAACATTTCGGCCGGTATCTCACGAATAAATGCTTCAATGTTGTCTTCCAATGCATAAATTGAAGCGGGCTTGGCTGTATAGACATGAGCTTCAACATAGCCTCACAAAAAATAGTTAAGAGGCGTTAAATCGCACGATCTAGGCGGCCAATTGACCGGTCCCGAACGTGAAATAAAATGTCCACCGAACTCCCCTCTCAATAAGTCCATTGTTGCGCGTGCTGTGTGGCATGTGGCACCGTCTTGTCAAACCACATGTCACGTAAGTCAAGCTCTTGCATTTTGGGAAAAAAAAGTTGGATACGAGTACCATCTCACGATAGCGCTCACCATTCACAGTAACGTTACGATTCGCATCATCTTTGAAGAAGTACGGTCCAATGATGCCACCAGCCCCTAAACCTCACCAAACTGTGACTTTTTCTGGATGCATTGGTAGCTCTTGCAAGGCCTTTGGCTGATATTCACTCCTAAATCGACAATTCTGCTTATTTACGCAGCTATTGAGCCAAAAATGAACTGACCTTAAAATGGAAGAAGCGCGCGATGAACTTTCTTAACAGAGCACGCAAATTCGATAATTTGCAAGCGTTGTTCGTTCGTAAGACGATTCATGGTTAAATTATAGACCAAACTGAAGATGTTTGACAGTGAAACAAAACACGAAACGTGCGACAGCTGTTTAAACCAGTATTGCCAAAAAGATAATAGCTAAAAAATCACTCTTTAAATGAGGGGGACAAAATTGAAATTGATAAATAGATAAATATTTATTGATAAAAATTAAAACTGACCTTAGTTCTTGATCAGACCTTGTACAGACAGACAGAAGGCTCAACTTTTTGAACAAAACTGGTATGCCCGTTATGCCCAGCCTTCTTAATAATAATGATAATAATTGTGGGGCACTATAGTCCATAAGGAACCAGAGCCTAGCTTCTGGTGTGCTTGCTATCGCTGTCTCGCGAGTAGAAGGGACTACAGTGTATTGCTGATTTCGAATGACGAGATTTGAGAAGCTTTTTCATTGACAATTAGTACTCTTTGAGTGTTGTCAGCGGCTCAAAAGAAGGCGTGCCATGAAAAATTCGAGGTGTTCAGACCCGGGATCGAACCTGGACTTTCGGCGTGTGAGTCAACGGACTTGCACAATATGCCACGGCAACCACAACTTTCGTCTCGGACAGAGCGTCACACTAGGCAGCAAAAACTTCGAGGTATTCAAGGACTTCCGCAACCTCGGCTCCGCATTGAATATTGACAACAACATCAGTACCAAAATCAAGCCTCAACTCTCATTCTAATCGTTCCTTCATTGGGCGCGAGGGACAATTGAGCACAAGAACCCAAAATGAAAAGACAAAGCTGGCCTTGTATAACACATTGAGCATTCCTGTTCTGCTCTATGGCTTCGACAACTGGCCGTTATTAGAAACTCTACCTCCTGCTTTCTTTAATGGCTCAGAAAACGATTCAACGATGAATTCGACGGGCTGTGTGGTGTCATGTGTCCAGAATGGTTAGGCCTTGTGCGAATGGATAACACAGCTCTAGTCCAAAGAGTCGCCAAATCACAGCCACTGCGACTATGCAAAGGAGAACGCCCTCCTATAAAATGATACACAAGAATGAAAACGAATCTGAACTTGGTGTGCGAAACTGGAGGCACCTAGTGAAAAACTTTGTTGGAGTGTCATGATGTTCGAGGCCCAGATCCAACCCATGCTGTTTTGTCAACCTAAAAAGAAGAAGGAGATTACATACAAGGGGATTGAAATTCCAATAAATGTTCGCTTTCTTTTGGGTAACCTCTGATACCATGAATCATCCAAATGCGAATAAATGAAATTTAAACTTTTTAAGAAATGCCCCATCTCATCTCAAAACTTCGAGTTTACCTTCAATTTCCCGTAGAAACGATCGATCCCAAGGCCCCTCCCCACCAAAACACCAGCACCGTGTCTCCACGGACACGGCGCTCCCACTTGAATCGCAACATTAATTGCGAGTTGATATGTATCTGCATAATAATAAAATTAATAAAGATTTACAAAGGCCGAGCAAATGGCAAACAAATAAGGAAGACTCGCAACACAAAGCGCCCATTGCCAAGCGAATGGAAATTCAGGAAGAAAAAAATAAAAACGACACCACCACCCCCACCCTGGGAGTGTGCGAGCACAATGAAATCAATTTATTGAGTATTAATGTTTGCACTGTGGAATAAAGCGCCATAAATGAATTTTTGACTTTGTTGGAATCCGTCACCGAACTCATCCTCCGACAAACGTACGTCGCGCTCAGCAGTTGCACAGCTTCAAAGATTGACTTTCGAGGAAGTCAGCCTCGGTTTGCTTGGTTCGGTTTAAAGCACAATTCCCTGTATTTGTGGAAAATCTTCATCCCATCCCCTGCCCACCCATCGGCCGACGCCGCCTGATTTGCCTGCCGGAACATGAATTACACATGGAAGGACACGTCACACAGTATCCCAGTTGGATTGAGTTTAAGTGAAACAGATGTCCCCCGGATATTGTGATTGATAGTTCTCAATTGATAGGTGGGCCTGATGATGCTGTGCGAGGTGAATGATTTCATTTGGGGTGATTTAGACAAATTACTCAGTAGGTCATGCCCATGAGATGGGTCAACCTTGGATTTGGAGTGCGACTTTGTTCTGATGCTACCCCTCAGAGATGTGTATGTTCATGCATTTGATTATATTCGGGACTAGACTGAAACTCTCGCGGGGAGTGTGTGGAGAATGTGTGACACTTTGTTTGAGATGAGAAAAAAGATGCGTGATGAGATTCAAAGGGCAATTTTTTGCAGGATCTGAAGCTTTAGAAGTCGCCGTGGCGTAGTGGGTAAGTGCGTCGACCCACACGCAGAAGGTCGAGGTTTGATTCCCGGATGGGGCAGCTCGCATTTTTGTCAACATCCGTTGTGGTGAATTTTACAGCTTAAAGTCTTACCGCCTGTACACAGCGGTTATGCCAGAAATACTGAATTGCAATCACTGCACGAATGGAGGAATATCCAAATGACGCTAATCCAATCGCTTCCAGTGATCCTCATGTCCCACTGAATGGAAGCGAGGTTATTGTACGTAAGTGATATGTGCACAAAATCAGCAGAATACTCGATCTTCTGTCATTGGTTTCTATTCATTAGGGGTACGTAGTCGAGGGTTTTTTTTTTCAAAGTGGTCTTTGGAGGCTGCTTAGCGTCCCCATGCCTGATAGCATGGTAATTATTGCGAGTGATGCAACTCAACGTGATTTTGGCCAGAAGTATGGCAGATGATTTTAGGCAAAATAAAGAGTTGGATACATGAGTCTGTATTAGCAAATTTATAAATTTAGTTTCGTGTTTGCCTGGTGTGTGTGTGGAGTGAAGGGAAGGCCGTCCTTCTTGGAGCAGCCGACGGGGTGGAGCGTTGAGTCGTGGCTAACGTTTTCGCCAAGGGGCTATCTCTTGCAGATTCGCCAAGAGAGATAGCGAAGGTCATGTCAACTGTGACATGAGGGGTGGGATGGCGACTTGTGCTAACAACAACAGTCACTCGCGGGTTCTTAACGAACATTTTTCGCAAAACGACGCTGTAAGGGCTTTGTTTCGTAGTAGGGTGAAGCTAGGTAGCTTTAAGTTAGTAAAGGTCTAGAATAGGCTAAGTTTTAAGAAATTTCTATTAGATTAGGTTTAAGGTAGGATAGTCAGCTTAGCTCCGCGAACAACTTTCCAGCCTTGTTTTGTGGTAAGGGCAAAGGCTAGAACACCCTTTTTCCTACGTTAGATGTCCGTCCGCTGTCAATTTAGGGTATAAGGCTTTCTCATTCTTCACAACCTTTTCTTCTTCTTTCCTTCTATCTTCCCTTAGCTAGTTTAGGCACGAATTTTTTGTGTGCAATGGGTGATGTGTGTGTGAGGGGGACAAAAACCACCCCGTCCGACGAGCTGAGCCGAGCAACCACAAGCGTGCTGCCGTCCTCCTCCTCCTCCTCATCATAGCTACCCCGGTAGCAAAACACATGCAAAAAATGGCATGGTTGTTAGTTTAATCCTCCATAGGAAAGGAGGATGAACCAATATCCTTTCAGCAGTCCTCTTAACATCGCCTAAAAGATCCTCTCTGCCGTTTTGTGTGAAATGTAAATTATTTTTGCAAAATGTGATAAGTCCTTATCAGTGTCGTTTCAGCTCAGATTTTCTCACCGTGTCAGATCTTTGGAAGGATAAAAAAAAAACAATTCGACCCGCACCACCTCTTTGTCCCAGAACAAGCCTTACTGTGCTCAGTCTAAGTTTCGCATTCCTACCAAACGACTCAGATTGCTTTGGATGACGTTGGAAAAAACTCGCTGCTCCGCCAAGATCGGTAACGATTTCGCCGAGACCTTTAATGTCAAACAAGTTTCTAGACAAAACGACGCGCTGTCATGTGACCTCTTCAACATAGACCTTCAGATCGTACGAAACTCACTCAAGGTAATAACAGATGTCCTTAACGTCATTGGACCAACACAGAGAACTGTCATTGAGAGTGAAAAACAAAGTGTATGTTGTCGTCAAGAAAGAACGCACAACATTGCCGTCTCGGGAAGAATGCAGCAATATGCAGATTGAGGTAGTCAAGGATCTCGTCTACATCGGCTTAGCAGTAAATAAGAAGCACCAAAATCAAGGCTGGATTGCTGCTTTTTTAGTCTCAGGGTACACTTGATTAACAAAGCCCTCGTCCCAAGGACGAAGCTGGGTTTGTACAACACATTCATTATCTTGGCTCTTCACTGTGGCGTAGAAACCTGGACGTTATTCAAAGCGGATGAGGCAGACCTTAGTTAGACTTTTGGTCCTGTTTTCATTGATGGCATCTGCATTAAAAGATTCAACGACGAACCCTATATTCTGTATGCGATATACGAGTATGTCTAGTCAAGCGTCTATGAAAAAAAAATAATAATTGAGGAAGCAGAGCCTAGCTTCTACAAAAACTACTCGTGTTGTGCGTTGTACTGTTCTCTCACTAGAAGAAGGGACCTATAGTCATTTGCCGACTCCGATCGGATTTGAGAAGCTTTTCATAGACAATCGATACTCTTTGAGTGTTGTCAGCAACTTGAAAAAGGTGGTGCCGTAAAAAAATGCGAGGTGTACCATCCGGGATTTGAACCTAGACCTTCCGTGTGTGGGTCGACGCACTTACAAAATACGCCAAGGCGACCATAGCGCCTACGAATACAACGCTGAAAATTGCTGACATGAAATGCAAATGGATTACTCTACTCCACATCGAAAAGTCTTCTGATCTGAGTCATTGGAGCAACGCTACAGAGGACGACCTAATCTGAGATTGCGCGCGCAAGTTTAGGCAGATAGGAACAGATCGTGCTAGCTGCCAAGGCTTGTTGTTTAAAGCCCAAATCCACCCCGGACTGCAGTGCCACACAAAGATGTACCCATTTCCTGTAAAATATTAAACGAAATCCTCTATTAGTATGGGGTAGCACCATCCCAATATAGTAAGGCACACACAAGATCAGTGTTAACTCGCTCTAGTGGTACTATGAGAACAACATGGAAGACACCTGCACTGAAAAGACCCTCACTGTGCCTACATTCTAGAATACCAATACGCTGTATTACACCATCACAGCACAAACTGTCACTACAGAATGAAAGAACATACATCAGCACAACGAATGAAATGCAAAAATTCAATGAAAATAATTTCTTCTTCTTTCCATGGCGCTACAGTCCGTGCTGGACCTACGCCTCAACTAAGATGCCAGAACGCTTTCTCGTCAGCTGCCTCCAGTTGCGCACTCCAAGTTGGTTGAGGACCTTCTCCATTTGTGTGCACCACCTCAACCTAGGGCGTTCTCTGATGCGTTGTCTCAATGGCTCGGATTCGAAGGCTTTTCTGGCCAGAACGGTGCCAAGCACAACACATATAAAAATACATGAGCAGGAAGTCCGTGAACAAGGACTGCACTTACTCCGAATCACGCAGTCTAATATTATGCTGTATCACATGAAATATCCCATTTGTTGTAAAATATTATAAAAGAAGTCGCAGACACTGGCATCTGCAGGCATCTTCCACCGTGATTCGAGGTCCTTTTTTCCTTTTTTTTTTTAAAGAAGCGTGTTGTAGTATGGGATGCTCTTTAAATTCAAGTATGTACGCATCCAAATTTTCAAGGTCGATTAAGCCATAAACCTTAATTTTGTTCAAACAATTTAAGAACATTCTGCCTCATTGAGACCGCAGACATCACCCCAAAATTCAAAAGGCTGCAAAACCAATTGCACACGAGTCTTCAAGTTCTCTCGACGGGCACGTGTGTTCCGAAACATGTGCGTATGTCACTCACCTTTTTGCGGAAATAATTTCGATTCGTAGAACCGGCAGACAGTCTGGTGCCCGTATCTGATTGCAAATTCAGTTCGTATCATTACAATATTGGCAAGGCAATACATACATAATTTTGCATACGCAATGAGTTAATTTCAGACAGTGGCCACAGCGGACACTCACGGCAGAGATTCATTCATTGTTTCACGTCGGCTGACCACAAGTTAGGTGCGAGCACATGAGTCCACTTTAAGTACACCTTGAGGGTGGCGCTTGGGATTGATTTCTGGGTATTTGATGCAATTCTGAAAGCTCCAAGGACATACACGTGGTTGGAGGATATACATTAAAGTCGCTTCGAGGGTGGTTGAAGGAATTTTACCTAATTTATTGATCTCAAATAAATTTTGCTCTTGGTTCGAATTGAATGTATAAATTATCTCTTTTCATGTTCAAGGGGAAACCCATGGATTGTTGCCTTGCAGGATATGTAGAAAGCGGTGCTGCAAAGAAGGACAAGTCCAATAAATTTCGCGAGCAGAGAATATGGGAACAGCATCAGTTTCTTCAAAAGAAAAAGATGAAAAATTGAGTAGTGCTACCAGCGCTGGATGGACTGTCTGACGAAATTTTCAAATCAGGCGGGAATCAGACAGCCATCATAGACAAAGATGATTTATGTTAACCATAGAGGCACAGTTTGATGAAATACAACAACTAATGTGCACCAACATAATTGGAGCTCACAAAACACTTTCCACTAGCCAAAGTGACTTCTCTCATTATTTCACGCCTTCTATGGATTGTAGCGCTCAACAAAATCATGTGCTTCATGTGGCTGCTAAGGACGACGCACAGTGGTGCTCTTGCATGGGGAACGCGGAAATTAATCTGTAAATTTTGAACCCGTTGACCGATCGAAATTTGGAATATAATATAAGTGCCGTAAGATCCTCCTGCTGTCAAAAAATGGTTGATATTGCGTGAAGTATAACGGAGTAGTCTTAAGTAAAGAAATGGAAAAGCGCACTATTATTGTTTACTTGCATAAAAACAAATATTTAATTAAAATTTCAACAATAAATTTGGGCTCAAAACAAAGCTGAAAATTATACCTATATTGAAAAACTATACTCAATACAATTTTTTTATACACTTTGGTTGTAAAAAATTATAAAGTCGGAATTTAGTGCAATAAGGCTTCTATTTTGGGGGAGTCAATCCTTTGTTTTCGGTTCGGGCCTCAAATATGTTGCCCAGGGATCAGATGATACCAACATTTGATGAATTACATCTTCATTCGTCGCCGAACGAAAAAATTGCCTGCTATTATTGATTCGGTAGTGCCTACAATCCTTCTTTCGACTCCCCTGGGCCTTCTCTGACTATCATCCGACGGTCAACGCTGTTGATGATATTATATCTGCTCCGTGGAATAGAATCTTCTCAACCGGATGGATTCGAATCTTCATTTGTGAATGTTTGCTTAAACTCACTTTACCCAGGAGATCCATTACAACCCCACTTGGCCAAAAGCGAAAGACAAACATTTTCTTGCGATTGGAATATAGTGCAATCTATAGTCCTCACAAGCCTATTTGCAGTGTGGTCAAGTAATTGTTGATGTGAAATTTTAGCTTCAATTTCAGTTATTAGTATATTTTCCAGGTAACAATAAAGTTTTTCCCTTCCCTTTATATGAAGGAAATATTGGATGGCCAAAGTTACTTTCAGCTTTTCTTATTATTTTATATTGGTATTTGCTTTGTTTGATTTGGATTATCAAAGCTAATGCTTCATAAGGACTAAAACTAGACTTGTTGAAAGATGTTGTAACCCCAGCAGCCGCATTTATCAAATCTTGAGAAATGGATGGCTTCAACTCTTGTAATTTATATCTTTTCGTTCTATCACAATAATTTTCAAAGTTTTTACTTGGCCTTCTCTTTTATCTTTTTTTTCTTTAATATATCATTGCTTCTAACTTTTCCAAACATACTCAAAAATAGGAAGGAATTCCGAATATTTCACTAAAAACTTTTGCTTTGTCCGACACAGAGCCTTATATCGCGGATTAAAATGTGGCAAAAGCCTTTGTTGTCGACGCTGCACAGTGGTGCCGAAGCGGAAAAAAATACGTAAAATGAAATAATTTTAATAATAATAAATAATAAATTTGGAGTTTATACCCAGGAAACTTCAGCTATCGCTATAGATTTATATAGCCAGTATTATATACCAGCAACGATCCAAAGAATTCTATTCCACGGAGCAAATACATATAATATATTCAGCAGCGTTGCTCGTCTTACTCGTATCATTGTCGAAGGAGGCCCAGGATAGCCGAAATAAGGATTATAGGCACTGCCGAATTAATAATAGCAGAATTTTTTTTCGTTCAGCGACGAATGAAGATGTAGTTCATCAAATGTTGGTACCATCTGATCCCTGGATAACATATTTGAGCCCCGAACCGAAACCAAACGATTCACTCCCACTAAGTAGCGAGGCGCAAGCCTTATTACACTTAATTCCGACTTTACAATTTTTTCAAACAAAAGCATGTCAGTGAGTAGTATTGAAGGCAATTTTTGTAAAAAGGTACGTATTCCAGCTTTGTTTTGAGCTTAAATTTATTGCTCTAAATTATTACTAAATATTTTTTTTATGTAATTAAACAAAATTAAAAAAATTAAATTTTTTACTTAATATTACTCCGTTATCCTGCACGATATATCAACCATTTTTTGGCAGCAGAAGGACCTTGTGGCACTAATATTATAATCTAAATTTCATCAAGATCTGTCTACGGAATCAGAAGTAACATGTTTATTTCCGCTTTCCTCACACAATCTGCACCTCTGTGCGCCGTGGTGTAGTGGTAAGTGCGTCGACCGCCACGCAGAAAGTCCAGGTTCGATTCCCGGACGGGAAACCTCACATATTTTCACGGCACCTCCTCTTTCGAGTTGCTGACAACACTCAAAGAGTATCAATTGTCTTTAAAAAGCTTCTTACACGTTGCCCTTCGAAGTCGGAAAAAAATGATATCCCTTCTACTCGTGAGGGAACAGTAGCACGCACAACACGAGTAGTTGGAAAAACTGTGAATGTAGTTTGAAGGTTAAATGAACCCCCTTTTAAACAAAAAAAGCTATTTAGATTAGTTATTTATTTATAAGTAATAAATACCATTTGGCCTAGAAATTATTTCATTTCACGCGACGCTCGTCGCGTACACTCTCAGCTACAGCTGCTATAGTCTCCTTACAATGTGCCGTATGTGGTTCAAACGGTGGAGTATCATCTTCGAATGTAAATTGGGAATCAAATTTGCGAATGGTATTGGCAATAGTGGTTTCAGATGGTTCATGGAAAAAGTTCCTCGCATGGCACGAAAAATATTTCTCCTAGAACTCTGATTTACATAAAATAGCTAGTGTGAATCCTTGAATAATGAATTGCCATAACATACTTAGCAAAAATGACAAGGCAGTTTGATAGGAGTCACGCGTGATCTGTCAAAAAAAACCTATTGAAATTCAATCCTCACGATGATCAGACTCGAATCAGCAATGAAAACATCAACAACACCTACGGTCATGCGGTATGACTCGCTTGCGAAGAGCTCGATAGAGGGAGAGTATGTCCTGGGGTCAGTATGCCAGGCGTTCATAAAATATGGACACGCCTTAAAAATATTTTCATAAGTACTGGTAATTCCATAGTGGACAGCAGTCGTAGAAATCGGATTGACTGAATTTATGATGAGTACAAACCTGCAAACTCATTTACTTAGAATGTTGCATACTGGACAATGAACAATCTTATATAACATGGACAAGAATATAAAAGGCTCAGAACAAAAAGAGAAACGACTTCATAGTTAGAAAAAATCATTATGGGTAAAGAGCCTGATCTGTGAAATAGGACGAAGCCGAATCGAACACAGCACCAAGCGCGGAAGTTGTTCCAATGCGTTCGAAAAACGACACAGTGTACAAGGCGCTGTACATACCTTAAGGACGGAGAGAGAAATCTGACCAGCAATCTGGATGGCATACTGGGGGGATAAGAAGTTCACTTCAATAACTTTCAAACGGTCAGCTCACTGAAAACATGGGGGCTCCACCACACTAAGAAGAAAACACTATGCTTTCGCCACAAGGCATAGAAGAAGTAAGTAAGGAGTTGTGTCGAATAAGAACCAACAAAGTCTCAGGACCTGATGGAGTATCAGTCAAGCTGAACAAACATGGCGGACCAGTCCAACAAAGAGCAATCTCTAAAATTAAAGTGCACGTATGGGTGCATGAAGAAATGCCCAAAAACTGGCCAAAAGGCACATTGGAGATGTCACAACATGCAGCAATATAACAACGTATAGAGGTAAACCATCGTTGAATACCGCCTATAAGATGCTCTCCTCCATTCTTCAAGAATGGATAGTCCCGTACGCTAAGGCCATCATTGAAAACTATCAGTGTGGTTTCATTAGTGGCAAATCGACCACTGATCAGATTTTAATTCCTAAGCAAGCGACGGAAAAATGTCTGAAGATTAACATTCTATTATAACACTTAAAAACCGCCTACGATAGTATAGTCAGGGTAGAAATATAGAGAGAATTAGGCATTCCAAAAAAAATTGACACAACTCTACACGTTTTTCTTTATCACTCTTTAACCGCTTTTTTAACAGGAAATCCTCTAATGAGTTAGCCAGCTGCATTCCTCCCCTTCAAGAACTTACCCACCATACTCGCCTCGCTAGGAATGTCCACCCGTTCACCCTTATGCCCACCTTCGGACGTACAGTTGAGTTTAGAGACTCGTTCTTTAGTCGCACCACACGAATATGAAATTGTCTTTCCAGCCCAACTTTTCCCCCTCATTACGATCCACAGACATTTAAAACCAATGTGCACCGCTAACTTCTTTCTCTCTGTTCCTCTATACCTTCGGCCCGTGCTGTGACTTAATTCCGGTCACTTAAGGGTACCAAACAATTCCTTTAGTGAGCGCTGGTTACAAAATAAAGAAAAAAAATTGAGGAATGGTCTGACCTGTCTTCTCTTTAAACTGCCGTTGAAGAAAGCAATCCATGATTCATGCACGTCAACATAAGATACCATCGCCGCTAGGTTTAGCCAGACCTTTGCTTAATTGAATAATTAATTGAATAATTGAAAGGCACTACAGTCCACAAGGGACCAGGGCCGAGCTTCTACAACAACTAGTCCGTGTTGTGTGTGCTACTGTTCTCTCATGCGTTGAGGGGACCTACAGTTTCTTGCCGACTCCGAACGGCGAGATTTGAGAAGCTTTTCATAGACAATTGATAATCTCTCAGTGTTGTCACCAACGGGAAAGAGGTGGCGCCGTGAAAAAATGCAAGTGTTCCGTCCGGGAATCAAACCTAGACCTTCTGTGTGGGGGTCGACGCACTTAGCCACTACGCCACGGCGACCACATTAACTTAAGCAGACAATATTGGAATCATCGGAAGAACACAATAGTCTATATATGAATCCATCACTCAGATCGAATGACTGATGTGCAGAGCAGGCAAGAAACCTGGCTCAAATTCAGTCGGCTATGTATAGCTTGTCAAGGTTCTTTAAGCCGGGAAACTTCAAGGCTGTTGCTGTACAGGACCATCGTTTTACCAGTACTCTCCTATGGATCCGAAACTTAAATGCTTAGCAAAAGGCATTCGGATCTCTTTTTTGTATTGGAGAGAATAGAATTGTTGGAGAATTGCACGCGATCTACCTCGGAAACTTTGGTTGGCCAGGATGCCAAGCTGCCATGAGAGCATTGGAAACGCATCGAAAAGTCCCTTTTAGCTTGTTTTATGGTTGAAGACAGCGTGAAAGATAATGCCTACGCTGGTGAGATGGCATAGACTAGAGCTGATGGGTGGCGTCGGTGCGTGACTGAGGAGGTAGAAATTCCAGGATGGGATTCCAGCAGTCACCCCAATGATTATGAGGACTTTCTTTTTTGTGGGAAACCGTGAAGGATCGATGTTATGTCAAGAAAAAGAGTCAAGACTCACTCAGGGGTGACAGAATGCGCCACTACGAAGCTAGCCGAGGCAGCCCCTTGAACAATCTTGTATTTCATAATTAAAGAGAACATTTGCTCCTACTAATAAAGCCATTTGTCATAAAGTCACTTTATTGCATTTTTACAAAGAAAATCCTAAACAAAAAATTTGTATTTTGGGCAAACTTTTTTGGACAGCTTTTCTTTATGTTCAACCACACATTCCAAGCAAATCAGCCGTGTACTCAAGGTACAAAAAATGAAAGCAACAATTCCGCCAGACAGTCTGCCATCAAATTGGTAAGGGCTAACACGCTTGACGTGGATGGGACCCCACTGCACGGCTGCATTAAACAATTAAGAAGATGATTAAATTTGCAAACACCGTCACCTAATTGGGACATAATTAAATGCGACTCCTAGCAGCAGTCCAACATTTGCAAGGCTAAACATCCTCGAGAGCACGATAGTCGAGCGGAAATCTCGTCACTGCACAGTGTACCGAGGGTCCGGTGATTTTCATTTAATTAACTATAATAAACTTTGTCGATTATATCGTTCGCCGGACAAACTGGCTGTCATTACAGCAGCGGGCCTGCACGAACGACTAAGGAGATGTCACGCTGCCGAGCACATTACACGGACTGCATGTCCCTGTGCACATGCTGTATGCCCTGCGACACTCCCACATATTCGCACTGATGCAAATACATGGCTAAGGGTGACTTATCCCCAAGCAGGGGAGCGGGACTCGGTGCCAACGATGATAATTAATCACCATTGGCTGGCGTTCTCAATCCCCCAATTAGGTGGTCATTCATTTATTTTACAAAGAGCTTCAATTAATTTCACCAAGGATTTTACATTCTCCATGTCCTGCATTACAGAGTTTCCTTGGCTCCACGTCTCCTACTCGTTCACGACTCCTGGTGAGTTTTTTTTTTTTTTGTTTTGCATTGGATCGTCGCGGACCCGGAACCGGATAATTTATATTCCTTAGGGAAAGAAATTCTTCTTTTCGGCAATTTCTCCTGGAATTTTTTTCCGAACTCCTCGGCTAGGGAGAGACACTAAGCGATGTCTGCAAATATCCATGACACTTTGTCAATGAACTTTATTTTGATATTTTCTCGCTCATTCAAACGGAGGCGGCCATTCACCGGAAACGGCCCAGATATGGGATGATAAACACGAAGGGGGCTGTGCTGTGCTCTGTGAAATTAGTTGCGGCTGACGTGAAAATAATTAGGAATAGGATCTATGCCTGCACTTGCAAGAAGCATTAAAAAAAAGAAGACTGAGTCAAAAAAGTTTTTAATTAGTTTTGAGGCTTGCATTTAATTTTCCTTATGCTCGTATCCTTCTGTGGCTGGAGTGCATTTGGTTTGGACACACTCGAGATATGTGGGTTTTGCGTACAAAATATTTTTAAAAGTTTTAGAAACTTGTGGCTTGACGCATTAGTGATCTGTGCCATGTCATCAGGAGCAATGATTGGTTATGTCTTTGAAAGGGTAACTCAAAGACGAGCTCATTTAATGAGCAAAATTAGTTCTCTCTGTGATGACTATCAGATTTTGTTCACTGTAATTATTTTTTGTACTTCCAGTTGTATAAACAAGAACATCCTTAATTGCATAGTGCTAAAATTGTTTCATTTCAATTCTGGAAATATAAGAACAAATGTTTCTATAAATTTCCTGGTTACTAAATAGCAATATTAAGAGACACAGTGGGACAAACAAAGGGAGAAACAAGAAAATTTATATTTTGCGTTCTAATAGCCAAATCCTTGTTACAATAACCTCATGCATTTCTTTACTAAACGGTGATTCATTCCAAGGTTTAATTTATAATGCAAAATGAAGCACATACGTATGAATGTGAACTTAAAGTTTTTTTATTATCGATATAAAGAAAATGTATGGCATTTACTCTGTCTCGGGCCACAACTATATCTGAGGTGGTCCATTCGGAAGGTCCAATTTCGGGCTATTCGTTCAAGCTACTGACTTGTGGATAACACGAGTAATAGTGTTAGTCGTAGATGGCTTGTTCCTGAAGACCTGAGACTTAACATATCCCTAGTGAAAAACGTCCAAAAGGATTGATATCGCACGATGTAGGCTGCTAATTTACAGAAGCAGTGGCTTTTCAAAAATAATTCTCAACACGTCCATTGTTTCAAACTCTGTATTGATCGTAGCTCGGTCTTGTACTTGATTTCAGGAAGCATAGTTCGTTAAGGTGGCCTTGTTGCTGAGAACGACTAGGAATCAATTCGTCACGATCTTCACGTACACTTTCAGCTACAGATGCTATTTTCTCTTGGATGTTGCCTAACCTGTCGAGTACGAATATTAGCCACTTATGTAAGCTGGGACTCAAATTTTCGACTGGTATTGGCAATAGTGGTTTTCGTATGTCGATTATGCGCACCGTAAGTTTGTCTAATCGCAGGAAATATATTTCTCACTGAACGCTGATTTTCGTTATATATTGAACAATTTTGAGAAGCGATTGTGATGGGAGTTTTTCAGCAATGGCTCGCCAAACGATTTTGAAGAAAACTTACAAAAATGCTTGATAGGAGTCATAAGCGTATTATATATACTTACCTTCAAATTACTTGATACATGGGTCCGAAAGCAACACATATTATAAATGATCCTGAATGCATTATCTCCAAAACTGCGTTTTATATGGAAATTCGTCGCCATTGATGTTTTAACCAATATTCTCTCGAGTTCAATATTTCTCGACTTTGAGGCATATTTTCTATGCAACGGTAGTTCTAAGCGAAGATTAGTAAACTGAAACTCAAGTGTATTTTGAAAGATCTTTAGCACCCAGTACAACAGCCGAAAAACTCCACGATATTAAAAAAAAAAATATTTTTTAATATTTACACAATAAAAAAACGGGAAGAATGGGTTCGAGATGATGTTGGTGTAACAGCTGTTGATGTAACAGCTGTTGATGTAAAAGCTGTTAAGTAGAAGGATAACAAAGGAGTGCTTCTTCTATCATCATATGTTGGAGTTCATCCGGAAATGATATGTCCAAGGAACAGGCTTGTAGAATTGCATTACCCCAATCTACCCATTGCGACGGGTGGCATCAGTCTCTGCGACCACTACATCGCACTATATCGGTACCATATCCGAACTAACAAATGGAGCATTTAACCATTTTGTGGATCTGGTTGTTGTTAACTGTTGAATAATGCACAAGAGACGGAAAAGTGAATTTGTGATAAAGAAAATTACACTTTTAGATTTCCAAGTCTATGTTGCAAAGCCTTATTAAGGTTTTCCAGCAAAGCCAACGATGTGGTCATTAGTTATCGGGCCTAACTTCTGCAACAACTATTCGTGTTGTGCGTGCAACTGTTCTCTCACGAGTAGAAGGAACCTACAGTTTCTAGCCGACTCTGAACGACGCGATTTGAGAAGCTTTTTACTAACAATTTATACTCTTTGAGTGTTGACAGCAACTCGAAAGAGGTGGTGCAGAGAAAAAATGCGAGACCTAGATGCCTGCTTAAAACCTAGTGAGCTGCTAAAACCAGGTGAAACCATAGATTGAATCGTTCTTCTTCTTCTTCAGATGGCGCTACAGTCCGGGGTGGACCTGGGCCTCAATCAACATGCCTCTCCAGCTAGCACGATCTTTTGCCAGCTGCTTCCAGTTGCGCCCTCCAAGTTGGTTGAGGTCCTTTTCCAGAGAGATCTTACCCCACCTGCCATATTACTCCTTCCGCCTACTGGTTTTGCACCACGACGGATTCAAAATGATTTTAGAGGTCACCGGTTCGTGACTTATCGATGTCAGAGATGACTTATTTTTGAGAGAAGTACTCGAAAATTACCAGAGAAATTGAAAAAATTAGTCGCTTCCGACGGACAATACTTTGCGTGATAATTTTTTAATATTTTTTTATGAATAAAAAGTGAAAAAAATGAACGTAGGGATTTTCAGAGTGAGTTCAGTCGAGGCGCCTACTCTCCAAGACAAACTTAGGCATATGCAAACACATTTTGTTCCGTCCATGGACTCCACCAAAGTCGAATCGAAGAACTTTGAACCTTCTTGGTAAAAACAATTTTTCTGAGTTCTCCGACATGATAAAACGTCACACCAACATAGTAGACAAGATTTTAAAAGACACTGTCACCAAGTTCCGTTAACAGATAGATAGTCTTAGATTAAAAATAAAACTTAAATGGTGGCCCCTTTAAGGCACACAATCTTTCTCTCAACATATAAAAAAAACTGAGGAAGCCATACAATTATTGTAAGAGTATGTTGCTCTAGCGGATGTGTCTGGTTACAATATATTCGCGAGAATCGGTTCGACAAGCTGAAAATTCAGACAATGAAAGTGACAACAAGGACTTCTCACTTAAATAGGTGCATAAACAGAAAAAGCCCAAAATAAATTTTTGTTTTTATCTTTGAGTATCTATGAATTACACAAAAACCTTTTCCAATATTTTTTTTTAAATGACTAATATTTTATTCATTTCTTACTTTTAAGGGTGGATTTTTTGAATTATTTCAGTTTTGAAAAGTTGAGCTCTTTGATCGTTGTTGCCAGTGGTTCCAATTTTGGTCAAACTTCACGTATGAATGTGGGAGCCATCTCTCAACCCCAAATTTAACATGTCATGTTCATATAATGATCGCTTCCTCATAATCACTAGATCACATCTGAATTGAACAGCGAACAGCGAATTAACAGCGTTCAATAAGCTTATGAGATATTAAGAGTCGGACGGAGTCAGGCGGACGCACGGACGCGCTATAAAAGTTTTATTCTTTGGAAACGAAACCTTATAAAAGTAAAAGTGCCACAATTTCCCCGAACAGTATACAAACTTTCAGAGTAAAATATTTTGCAAATGCACTGAGTGTCTCACTATCTCAGCCTCAATTGACCTATTTTTGTACAAAATTTGCAATGTGCAATAAATTCCAATCATTTGGGGCTCATTTCTCTCTAAATAAAACAAATCGAGTATCATACATTTTTTCTTTTTTATTTCAACAAAATTTTCATTTTAAATTTCCCTCAATATTTTCAAGAACTTCCGTATACCCGTAATGAACCTCAATCAATCAAATCTTGTTAGATGGAATTTTTTTGCGCCACGTTCATGCGATGCAATTCGCAGCTAAACAATTTGTGGCACATTGTTTCAAATTCGAAAAACCCTCGTAGGACATTTACAATCCGAACGTCCCGTCACCGCGCCATCCACCCACCATGCTCTCACGCGATCTAATTGCCTAAATTCCCACTAATTGAGTACACTTTTGATTTCGCCATATATCCCTGAATTCATTTCAATTTAATTAACTCACATGCGTACGTGTTTGAAATTTCGAACTTTCCCAAGAATGCCGATGTTGTGCGGTGGACGGGGAGGCGGTGAATCAACAGGACCGCGCCACTGCGGAAGCCAACCGCATCACAATCGTTTGCACGCAGTTGCACTCATTCTCTGCCGAAGGATCTTCGCCTGTACGCCTGCCAGCACAGTGCATCCACTCTGCACATGGATACTTTAATTTTCGTACTTATTGTTTCATACTCATTCCACTCAGCGAACGGCGGCGCTGCGTTGTTTAATTAGGATACATTCGAATGCAAATTAAATTCTATTTTCGGTGGTTCTCTGATTAACTCTTGATGAATTTACCCCGATCTGTGTTTTTTTTTTGGTTCTGCGATGGTCGCCGTCGAATTAAGGGATTCCAATACAGTGACGACGGCCTTGAGTGGATGGGGCGGACAGAGTGATTGGGTGGGAGGCGAGTGGCGAACGTGCACGTGTCGATTGGGGTTGGTTTCTCACAGTAAATTGCCGGCACAGTCTTCAAGGGAACGAATGGAGATTTATTTCGAGGCAGGGACTGGGTATCGTTCGCATGCCTGCAACCCCGATTGGAGATAATTTAAAAACAAAATGAATGGGCTTTCAGGAATGGGTGCAGACGTTTTCGTTCAGAAATTAGGGAAAGGGCGCTAGTTGCATAGGAGGAGAGCATTAGACAGACTTATGGATGGAATTAGATTTGCTGTTAAATGATGACCTTTATGAGGTGTAGACAAGTGGACGAAAAGAAACTGCGGGACAGTTGCAAGAGAATGTGTAAAGAGGTTGCTTTCTAATACTGTCTGGCTTACTGTCACTTCAAGCTGCACACAACTTGCTTAAGCGATGGATTCTAAGTAGACGCCGTCCTGCGGATGGGTTGTGTTTGAAAATCTTCAGAGAAAGAAAAGTCTCAAAATCGCCATGGGAAGTTCATTCAGAAGTTAAGACAACACAACAGAAGTTAAAAAACAGAATTTATGACCACCAAAAAAATGATTGCAGAAACCATCTCTTAATCGAGAAGAAACAGAATCTTCCCATTCGGGAACTCAGAATGTAATGTAACTTGAGAAAGCTTGTAAGAATGTTTAACCGATCTGCAGTTGTTTTGTAGATTTGCAAAAGACATACGACCAAGTCTCTCTAAGCAAACTCTTGAGTGGTCTTAAAGAGAGTATTGGCTTGATGATCTCCTGTTGAGTGCCATTGAAATTTTTTACACCAACTGTAGCAGCTTTTTGTACGAGCGTTGTTAGCATTGGGCTTCGCCTTATCACCTCTTCTTTTCATTCATTGGCCCGGATGTTGCAGCGCAGCCGAAGCGAATAATGATTCACATTTGGAAAGCTAGGTGTAAGAGATCCTCACTTCGCAGCTCACTTGGTTGTCCTTACATCTTTCCAGAGGGCACTTCAGCGCTCGCTTAATAGACTTGTGGCCGTATATACTGATGCTGGAATGAAGGTTTACATGGACAAGTCCGAAGTAATTGTAATTACCAAACGCCTGTCCAATGCACTCTACATGTTAGTGGACTGACATTGAAACCGATGGAGAGCTTTAAGTATCTCGGGGTCTTTTTCAAGTGTGATGGGAGGAGCAGTACGCATTTTTCTTGTGGAATTGGCGAAGTTAGATTAATTTTAAAGCAGCTTGGAATGTCAGTAACAAGAAAAACCGAGCTTGGTGACTTGAGCCACGTTATCGGCTTTAACCTTCGTGCCTGTTATAACTGTCCCCAATGGTCATGAAATTTGTGTAATGACCGAAAGAATAAAATCGCGAGATTTCTCCGTGCCGTTGCGCGATAGGCTGACAAACACCAGTTACGTACAACGTAGCTCACCAAATTGTCAAACTGCAAGATGCCACTTTTGCATTAGCAGAATGCCGGAAAGCAGAAACGGAAAGTTGACAAGAAACCAAATGCTAAATGCTTGGCTCAGCGAATAAGTAATATGACAAAAATCGGGTGGATTATTTGTTGGATACCCAAGTGTGAAGACAGCGGCACTTAAAAAAAGATCTCAACAGGAGCCTACTGTTGAGCAGTTACTTCTTCGTTGGTTTGGCTACGTGCTATGGATGTCTCCTTCATTACGACTTCCCAGGCGTGCCTCAGATGCAATTCCATCTGGTAATAATAATAATAATAATTGAGTGGCACTACAGCCCACAACGGGCCAGGGCCTAGCTTCTACAACAACTACTCGTGTTGTGCATGCTACTGTTCTTCACGAGTAGAAGGGATCTTCAGTTTTTTGCCATCTCCGAACGACGAGATTTGAGAAGCTTTTCATAGACAATTAATACTCTTTGAGTGTTGTCAGCAACTCGAAAGAGGGTGTGCCGTGAAAAAATGCTAGGTGTCCCGCCGGGAATCGAACCCAGACTTTTCTGCGCCGCGGTCGATGCACTTACCACTACGCCACGGCGACCACAATTCCATCTGGTAGTCAACCTAATTTAACACGAGACACGTGGAAGAATTGCATTTTTAACTCACAGTATAAGCTGCATGTTGGAGATGGGAGATTTCTAGCCCGAAGAGAACCAGAAGCAATAACTGAGCTTTGAATGGATTTTGTGGATGCCTCAAAAAAACTAAAAAGTAAGTAGTCCGAGGATGATTCTCGAAAGATCAAAGAGTTTCACTGGTATTCCCGGAATCGAGATGATTGCAGAAGTTTACCTTCGGGACTTGGAAAATGCATTGGAGCTTTTTGGTCACCTTTGCTGATTTATTTTTCAACTGGACAATGCTCTATGGCATACGTTTGTGACATATGTATATTATTAAAAGCGGATAAAAAAGTCCTTGTTGGACTTTTCAAGAGGAAAGTTCTAAGTGCGTCCTGTTTGCTTTGATTGTATCTGGTGGAGAAGATTCAACAACGAACCCTGTAGGACGTGTAGTTATATGCGCCTAGTCAGAAATCTATGTATACAATGCTTAAGATGACTCGGCCACGTAGAGTCTTTGAATCTCAGCCATTGGAACAACATACACATTTTCTAATATTTTAATATTGTAACTTAGGACGACCTCATCTGAGATGGGGCATACAAATGGACATGGAACCTCAACCAACTTGGTGTCTGAAACTGGGAAGAATCCTGCTGGCTGAAGAGGCAGTCCACCCCGGACTGTAATGCCTTAAAAAAAAGAAGAAGGATTCTTTGGGTTCGATCTATCTCTTTGTTGAGAAAGAGGCACTTCTTTGTTGGTTGAGAAAAGTATTCAAGAGTGGATTATATAAAAGCGCTAGCACGCCGTTGTCTTTAATCGTAGAATATAACTATTTGACATTAACAATGCGCAAAGTTAATGATGTCAAAGCAGACCGTTAGGGATATGGTTTTTTTGATGAGATAAAGAACAGTATCTATGGTCAATTTTCCTTTCCTATATGTTACTCGCGATTCGGGATTTAAACAGTTCAAATCAATCTCTAATGAGAACAACTAAATATAAATCGTGTTGAGCAAAAATTATTTTTACATTTATACGATTTAAATAGATCATTGAATCTTTGACCCTAAGCTCTTAATTATCACACGAAACCTGCTTGTACCACGACACTTCCTTAGCCACGGACAGTAAATCGTAAAAGAGAATTTCCCAAAAAAGAGACACCCGTCGACGTATCGCGTTTGTCTGTGTAAACAAATCACTCTGGAATATAGTGATTATCACGTTCACACTCCACATGTTAAAGCCATTCATAAGACGACTTTCTTCAGGCACTCTCTTCCAAGGACACACCAAAACACAAGGCGAGGAAAACTAAAGTTAAGAAAACGAATAAATTACGCAACACCACCCTGTGCACCCTCTGGGATCATTACTCGCAATGTGTTCCCTGTCAACGAACTTCATTCATCATTTGCACAATCAATCAAATCGCCAGCCTATCCAATCTCCGGCGATTAGTTCATTTTATCAATCTGCCCCAAATAAAATTAATCCGGTTAGCTGATTACACCTTCCGCCCACCCAGAATGAGCCCCTGCCACAGTGGCGTCCCCAAAGCGCTCTCATAACTTTTAAGGGTCCCATTACACTCGTCGTCATCTTCTTCCCGAAAAAGAGAAGAAAAACGCTTCCACCGTCACACATCAAACGCAACCCCCCCCTGCGTGTGTCGTTTGTCGGTAAACCAACCGCATACGAGTCACCGGAGTCAAGAGGATACTTGGGACAAGAGAATAGAAACAAAAAAAAACAAAAACTTCCAATCAGTCGGTATGTATGCACGTATCCACAGCCGCCGACGCCGCGCCGCTGCTGCCGCCACCGTGAAGCTGAGTAGCTCCATGCTCCACACACATGCTTGCGATGAATTTAATCGATTAAACAGGATTTCAACGTCTACTTGGCGCCGATGGGTATCCTCCAGCCTCGCCGATAGACACATATATCCTCCACGCGTATGGGTGTGTGTAGTAAAGCGTGTAAAAAGGTGAAATATCTCGCAAACTTGTAGACATCGGATAAATGAGTCGATTCCGCTGTTCGCTTCAAGTTTGATATATTACGGCTGACAGAGGTCCTTGGTGGCACAGGATGTTCGAAACTTGGCGGCTATTCTTTCTCTCACACACACGCACATTCACACTCATTCATGGTTCACCTACATGCTTCCTTGAAACGCGTGGTCGGTGCATGCGGGGATGACCGGTGATTTTTCAAGCACTTAGCGTGGCTCGAGCGATTTAAGATTCGAAAAATTGCTGCTGCCGCACGAAGGTTTAAGGGCGAATTAATATTTCATTCATCGGCGACCTGATGCATTCAAAAGGCTAATTTGGCACAGTCGCGCAGATTGAATGATTGCTGTGACAATTGTTCGAGTGAATCGCGTGACGTTCAGTGCTAAGGACATTTCCGTCCGATAATGGGAAAGGATTGAGTTTGCGTGAATTAAGTGTCTGCTTGACTGTTCGGTGGTCGGACTGGATAATTTCAATGCATTCGTGATTTGCCGCGAATGATTTTCAAAAAAAAAAAAAAATCGAAATGATACGGTTTCGTTTGTTTCAATCCACAAATGCATGCCGGCTTGTATTCCTCTGCGCCGTATGATAGATTGGCTTTCTCTGATTAGAATAGCCATGTGTGGGCGTCCAGGTACCATGTCCTAAAAGACACTTATACGCCTCGTCGCCCCACCACGATTTCATCGCCGTGAAGTTGGAAAACATTTTGACAAAAGTGCCTGCAAAACTAATTATTGAATTCCGCCCACTGACAATTCCATCAACCTCATGTGCTTCCTGCTTCTCCTTGGTATTTGCATAAAAAAACAGGCTAAGCCTTCGGAAAAAGTATAATAGTAGAAAATATTGTTTAAGTTTGGCGCTTGTTAGGAAAAGTGAAGCTCCTTCCTAAGCACTACTCAAAGAAATGGAATAATGATGCAATGAATCTATTTTCATTTCCCTGATAGGCGATTCCCTTCACAAAATATGTGATTATTCCGGAATAAGATTTGCTGTCCGTCCACTTATGGAATTACCTTACTTACGTATGCAAATATTTTCGCCCTAACTGATTTCAAGAACGCTCATCACATCGATATGCCTTGTTATACGTGGCACTCACACAAATCGCATTATCCGTGTGGAGGGGATCCCGACTGTAGCTATTTGATTTGTAGTTGAGGTCTTTTGCTCTTCCTAGAAAATAGTTCAAGCATATTTCCTGATCCGTGTACATTTATAATCTGTTCGCTTTGAAGACATATGATAAGATGACGGTAATGATCAAGGATTTAGTGCTGGGTGTCAAAGAAAAGGTCAACTGGGCCTTTTCGGGACATGATTCATCGTATAGTACGTAGTTAGCGTTTTTTTTTATTTCGCGGATTCATGTGAATGATGTTGTTTTGATAAATGGCATTTTGACTTCCATTTTCACGGGATGTCAAATGGGAATGTGTCATTTTAGTAATGGATTAAACATTTCAATGCTAATGCTTTTATTTTGCATTGGATTGAGACCATGCAAAGAATTGCTTGAATTATTTAACTGAAATGGAATTTGTTGCATTATACACATGTTAATCTGATTTTAAAGTCCTTACAGTCCTTACACAAATGC
The DNA here is from genome assembly GCA_944738645.1 of Eristalinus sepulchralis. NCBI lineage: Eukaryota > Metazoa > Arthropoda > Insecta > Diptera > Syrphidae > Eristalinus > Eristalinus sepulchralis. The sequence goes on from OX122882.1 coordinate 48,857,062, forward strand.
ATACCAATCAACGATCTTATCATTCAACGATCATTATTTGGTATCTGTAATTTTTGAAAGAGTTAGAACATTAAACTATCATGTTCTCAATTATCTTCTATTGAAGGAATGTTTGACAAGTGTGTTGTTTTCTTTATCTGTCGCAGATGATACACTATTTTTTTAATAGAAAAATGTTCCACAAATGTGAAGTTATCCATTTTATAACTTGTATTTTAAATAAGCTTATTTTATCTTCATATAGAATGTCTGCTGTTTGTAACTTACCACACGACAACACTTCACCAAATTGTTACATCTGTTACCTTCTACCAACTGACACTGACGCACGCTTAATTTGTTCATGTTGATTGTGGAGTTACACGTGGAGTCACGTGGTGGGTAAGTGCGTCGGCTCACACTTCAAAGGTCCCAGATTCGAATACAGGTTTGAACACCTCGTCTCTTTCGAGCTGCTGACAACATTCAGAACATACTAAATGGAAAATGTACAGTCCACAAGGGACCAGGGTCTAGTTTCTGTATCAACAACTCGTGTTGTGCGTGTTACTGTTCTCTCGCGAGTTTTAGGGACCCAATATTTTTTTGCCGATTTCGAACTGGGAGACTTAAGAAGATTTCCAATGACGATGAGTCTTTAAGCCCTGTCAGCAACTCGAAAGAGGTGGTATCGTGAAAAAAATCCGAGATGTTAAGACGGGGAATTGACCCTGGACCTATGACGTGTGGGCCGTCACTCCGACACGGCAACCACAACTTAGCGGCAACAATATTAAATCGTCGCGTATGACTGTAAGTGTTTAGTTGTAACTCTTAGTCTCGCAGTATCCAATAAAACAACACATGTTTAAGGATCATCAAGCAACCATTATCATCCCATATATTACTGTCTTTAAACAATGTTAGTTTCTATAATGGAGACTGTTAAAATAAAGCCGTGATTAATAAAGTGAAATGAGGCGAGACAAATAACTATAGATCATTCATTATTAACTTGATGCGAGCATATTGCACAGATCAGAATTCTTCCAACAGTCTAATCTAAAGGTCCCGGAACATATATGGGGCGCCACTAACCAAAAAAAAAAAAAGGAATAATTTTTGTTAGTGAATATATTCTATTGTCCCAAAGGAAAATATTTCAATTTTTAAATTCTTCTTCTTCTTCTTCTTCTTCTTCTTGTGGCGCTACAATCCAGGGTGAACCTGGGCCTCCAGCAACATGCCTCTCCAGCCAGCACGGTCTTTCGCCAGCTGCCGCCAGTTGCGCACTCCAAGTTGGTTGAGGTCCTTCTCCACTTGTGTGCGCGACCTTAGCCTGGGCCGTCCTCTGTTGCGTTGTTCCAATGGCTCAGATTCGAAGACTTTTCGGGCCGTCTATACGCTCTACATGACCTAGCCATCTTAAGAGTTGTATCCGCAGACGCTTGACTAGGCGCACGTCGCTATACAGCACATAGAGTTCTTCGTTAAATCTTCTTCCAGACGCCATCAACGCAAACAGGACCAAAAATCGCACGCAGAACTTTTCTCTCGAAGAGACCAAGGGCATCCTCATCCGCTTATAGTAGCGTCCAGATTTCTGCGCCGTAAAGCAGGACTGGGAGGTGTTGTACAAAGTCACTTTGGTCGTTCGGGAGAGGGCTTTATTACTCAATTGCCTCTTAAGTCCAAAGAAAGAGCGATTGGCATGAGTGATTCTGCGTTTGATTTCGGTACTGGTGTTGTTGTCCCTATTTACCGCGGAGCCGAGGTTGACGAAGTTGACTGCTCGCTGTCTTCGTCCAATCACGTCAATGTTGTCGGCGTAAGCTAGCAATTGAACTGATTATTGGAAGAAAGTGCCTCTTGTGTTGACTTGTGAGTTACACACAATCTTCTCAAGGATGATGTTACAGAAGTTACATGACAGTGCGTCGCCTTGTCTAAAAACCTTTGAAGGTTTTGGAAAGTTCATTACCGACCTTGACTGAGCAGCGAAAGTTCTCCGTCGTCATTCTACATAATCTGTCGAGTTTAGTAGAAATGCCAAAACTAGACATGGCACTGTATAGCTCGTCTCTATGCACACTGTCATATGCGGCCTTGAAATCGGCTAATAGGTGGTCAGTGTCAATCTGCATTTCTTGGGTCTTTATCAGGATCTGCCGTAGTGTGAAGATTTGGTCGATGGTGGACCCTGGCCTAAAACCAAACTGATAAGGTCCTATCAGGTTGTTGACGAACGATTCAGGCGTTCACACAGTACGGCAGAAAGGATCTTGTACACGATGTTAAGGAGACCTCGATAGTTGGCGTAGCCAAAGAAGTCTCCTTTCTTGTGGACCGGACAGACGACGCTGAGATTCCCCTCATCGGGCATGCTTTCCTCTGACCATACAGATGAGCTGGTGCATGTGCCCAACCAGGTCATCTCCAGTTGCTGTAAACAGTTTTGCGGACAGTCCACCCGCTTTGGCAGCTTTGTTCTACTTCAGTCTCGAAATTGCTATCTTGACCTTATCTAAGTCGGGGGACGGAATTCTTGCCGATCATGGTCCAAATTGAGTGGAACCTTGTGCCTAATAGCGAGATTCAAAACCATACAGTTACGGAAAATCCGAGCTGAGGTATTCTCTCTAGACTGGGTTATTTTAAGAATCCAAGAATAACAGATGGTTTCCGTGACTGTATTTCTTTAGCTGATGGAGCAAAGATCGAGAACATGCAATGGAATAACAGAATCTACAGAGTCCTTGAGTATTCCTTAGGCCTACCATGCTCTGGTAGGAAGCCCGTTGGTATACGATGATTGTCTTGCTCAACTTAACACAGGTCTTAAATCATTTTTGGGTACATTGACCAAGGAGTATAAGATATGGAAAAATGAAAATTGTAGCTTTTTGATGGTGGTGTTTATTCCTTTTCTCATCGCGTACCGTGGACGGTTGATGTTTTGATTACAGATCCTCTTCTTAATGTTGCATCTAAGCGCTTAAAGTTCTTAGAGGACACATGTATGCACTGTATTCAATTGTCGCTTTGTAATCAAATGGAGATCGATGAGTATTCGGCGCCACAAGCTGTTCTCCGAGTAATATTTGTAAACGTCCAATTTCATTTTGTTCTGGAATTTGATTGTACCCATAATTTGCTTCAGATGCTGCATTGCCCGTTCGTCTAACTAAATCTCTTGGTGGCACAGCGTAATATCAATAATTTCAAATATGCTCCTGAGTGTGTAGAAATTTGTATGTCAATGTCCAGCACCCTGCCAACTGTCTTTATGTTTCTGTTTTAAACATTTAGAAATACAAAATTGCCAAATCTGTCCAACAGTTTTTTAAGTCAGAACGTTACCAAAAAAAACGTTGATCCTTGTTTGTAGATGTACCCAGATTAAGTGACAAATTTTTTCATTGCGTAATTCGTCCTTTGTAGACTATTACTTTGAACATTAAGAAAACGATCTACAAACCTATTGATTGCATACAGGTGAATCCACAACCCAAATCAACTGGCGACAACCATCGCCAACTTTACCCTTCCTTAATCGTCCTCGACTATCGACATTCTCTTCGCGGCTCTTCCCCAACTCATGCACAATACGCTCCACCCGAAGACGCCAAGGTGGACTTCCTGTCAGCGCGCAGCAGACATCCAACAGGAAGACAGTGGTTATAAAAAAGAGATATTACCCATTACTATATTGTGAGACTTCAAGGCGACAATATACGTGTACATCCTCTCCCTTTGGTTACTGCTTGTGCACTTGCACCCGCCCACACATCGATACGGCCCACTGCTTTGGTTTATGGAGAGGACAATGGAATCTCCTTAGCTGTCACATGCACTTTGCACTCAAACGATTTTCCCATTTTCGCCACTAGAACAATTCGGTCGCTACCACGCTTCCGTCCGGCCAGAGATAAAAGGGAGCATAATTTGTCTAAGGACGTAAAAAAGTTTCAAATTCACCAGTTACATTTGTATCTACATATCATATCATTCAATTCCATCATCGTTTCGCTTGTGGGTTAGTGGGTTCGGTGATCCCTGCGCGAGGTGTGTGCTAGTGTGGCCACAGGGGTGGATATAGAGAAAGGACCATAATCATCATCCGATAGATGCTCACTTTATGACAGTCCTTAAGCGAGAGGAGAAAGGAGTGAACGGATGTTGCTGTGTGTGCTGCCTGCGTGTTTATGACTAGGGAGGGGGGCAAATGATAAGTATGTTCGCACTGAAGTGGACTTTATCGGCAGCAATGAAATTGGAAATTGTGCAGTTCCCAAACTGTCGTAAGGCGGATCGATTCATTTAGTCGCTCGAATTGAGTTCCGCCAAAGTTTATCGCTTCGCAGTTATTAGTGATCAATGTGAACTCTTATTCCTGCTTAAGGAGAACACTTGCGAGAGACAGCGGCGGACGAGGATGGAGTTGTAAAAGTTCTGATTATAATGTTTGGGAACGTATGAATACTTTTAAATGGACTTGATTGTTTTCATTTTTGTTTTCAACTGAATATGGATGTATGACTGACTGGCCAACTGACTGATGCTGTGGTGTGTCAAATGTGAAGTACATAAACAATTACAAGTAAGTCTTGTACTAGGGACATCCTTATTTAAATCTGGCTCCTGGGTCTGATTTTGATGCATTGCTCCCTCCCCTTAATATCCACATTATGGGATGCACAATGCACAATCGAATCAAACTTTTGTATAGATCGTTAGTTGCTAAATTTTTCTGTATGTAGCTGCACTTGTCACCGGACCATATCCAACGGCTGTATGCTCATCTGGACAGTCGGCTCTAGATGAGATCGATCGTCTAATATACCAGTCATGTGTTTTCAGTCAATCCTCTTAATACCAAGGTTATTCTCTTCCATAGGAGGAGGAATCTGACTGGTCCTTAATGATGATGATGAAGCTCAATGCTTGGGTGTTATGCTAGACAAAAACTTCTCTGGAAAAAAACAAAGGAAAGGGAGTTTTTGGCGAAACCTGGGGCCTATCACCAAGAAGATCAGCCTCGGTCTATTTGGCAATGATGAGACCTCTGCTATACTTTGCATCAGTCGATTAAGCCTTCGCGCAAGAGAGAACGGCCTGTCTCGGATGTACAGAGACCTTTCCCAGCATGCTTGGCTCTGCTCTTGATGCATTGCTAAATCTCCTTCCCCTTGACATGCACATCATGGGCTGTACAATCAAGGCCATCTTCCGACTTAAGAGAAGTGGTCCTTGATTCAACTCGCACTGGAGCTTTGATGACCTCGCGCACCGCATCTCCTACGATACAAATCTCATGGACATGCCGTCTGATGCAGGGTCTTCAACGATCCTGCTGCGTCGCTTATACAAAGTCGACTTTCACCGCGTCCAAGACTGGCTCTGGCCAGGAACTGAACCGGGAAGGGAATGTAGTTGAATTTTTACGGATGACTCCAAGGCGATGAAGGGTTTTTGAACTGGGTCCTTTGCGGAATATGACAACATTAGACTTCACACCTCTTCAGGAAACTTTCCGTCGGTCTTCCAAGCGAAAACCTTTGCGATCCTAATGGCCACCAACTAAATTGTGAAGAACAGGTGGAAGGGGCGAAGTAATGTCTGAAGCGACAGCTAATCTGTGCTTAAGGCCTTACTGAACTCTATAATCACTTCCAAGAAAGTACAGGAATGCAAGTCTACCTTTAAATTTATCGGCAGACTAAATTCGCCAAGACTTGTCTGGGTCTCGGGACAACAGAAGATCATGGGAAACGACATTGCCGGTAAACTTGCTAGGCAAGGATCGAAAGAGGCATTCATAGGGCTCGAACCCACCTTGGGACTGTCCGCGTCATTGGTCAATGCCTCCATCGACAGTTGCGTCTCCCGACTGTACAAACAGGGATGGCATGACTGTACAGGATGCAGACTGACCAAGTCAACAAGAAATTCGCGGCATTTCTGTTATTTTCCTACAGAAAAGACTGCAGATGAGTTGTTGGGGTATAAACGGTACACTTTACCTTTGCTATGCCATAAGTGTGATTGAGCTTAGTGATGGCATCCTATGCCGCACCTGTAGAAAACTGCAGAGTACTTCCTCTGTTAATGTCTCACCTTTGCGCGGATCAGGTGGCGGCTGGTTGGAGTTGATTTGGCGGGAGCTGAAAATCTAGGTTCTGTGTTACAGAAGCACTTGCTGGTATTCCTCCAGAAAACCAAGAAATTACATTAAATGCAATTCACGGTCTGATCGTAAAGAGGACCTGTTTTCGAGCCTGAGCGTTCTTTTCACAAGGATGAGTGACATTGATTTTTATCACACAGTGTTTATAACTGCTACAGGCGGGAGGTTATAATAAATAATTAAGGGACCAGGGCTTAGCTTCTACAACAACTACTCGTGTTGTGCGTTCTGTTCTGTTCTCTCATGAGTAAAAGGGACCTACAGTTTTTTGCCGAATTTGAAGGGCGAGGTGTGAGAAGCTTTTCATAGGCAATTAGAACTGTTGGAGTGCTGTCAGCAACTAGATAGATGTGATGTTGTGAAAAAATGCGAGGTCCTCCGACCGGGAATCGAACCTAGGCCTTCGGCGTGTGGGTCGACGCACTTACCAACTACGCCACGGCGACCACACAGGCAGAAGGTAGGTAAGTAGAAATTGCAGCTTGCACCAGTTGTATCCCCACTTAAGGCGGGTTAATCGCGCTCATCGATAATTCTCCGAACCTAACACCAATTGGATCCTTGTATGAAATTCTCGAGTTACCCGGTGCATATATCGTTCAGCTCACTCAGAATGTCAAAGAAGTATGCTCCCAAGTAGGTTCTTCTACTTCTGTATGGGGTCACAAAAAACAGAGGCGATGGAAGACGCTTTTCTATATCCTGTTTCCGAGTGTGCAAGCAACACTTTGTCCACTAATTAATCATATGAGCGCTCTGAACGCAGATTTACCTGATTTGATGAACGCCCCCGGGGTTTGTTTTGGGTTAAGTCTACGGTAAGGTGTGCAGTTGAACAATTAAGGATTCATTTCATTGGTTAGATTGACAACCTAAGGAGATGCTTGGTGGAGGCATATGACATGAAAAGTAGAACTCGTAGAGAAGTGAACAGCTACATAGCATTGGCTTTGCACAGTGTCACAGCAAGAGATAGGCTGAACAGTAACGATGGTTTGCTGCAGACACTGACCCTACCCATAAATTGTTTTGTTGCTCGCCTATAGAGGAGCAAATAAAAATATCCATGCCAGCTATTACGTCGCCTCTTAATCGTCATCACTTCAGCCTAAAATATAGATTAAAGAAGAGTTCAAATGCAGGTCCCTACAGTGGATGCCGATCCTAGCTCCCTCATTTTCCTTCGATCTGTCCTTGTCGCAGACGACCATCCAGCCAGTGTTTGAATGTCTCTCAGCCAGCTCTAGGTAGAATACCACTTGAGAAGTTCAATTCAAAGACAAGTTTCGAGTAAGATGAGAATCTGGAATTTCATTTTCTTCTTCTTCTTGTGGAGTTACAGCCCGGGGTGGACCTGGGCCTCAACCAACATGCCTCTCCAGCCAGCACGATCTTTCGCCAGTTGCCGCAAGTTGCTCACTTCAAGTAGGTTGAGGTCCTTCTCCACTGTGTGTGCACCTTAGCCTAGGCCTGGAATTTGGGAACTATCAAATTGAAAAACCATCCCCAAATGAAATAACCTCAGTCGAGCAGAGGTCCAGCTTACCATTCGTCTGCCTACTAGCTTTCGAAGAGGCAGCTGAAATGTACATTAAGTGCAGCGAATGGTGTATTTCTTAGGGAACCACTTGCGTAAAGGTTTGAAGGTTTGGCGAGCACTGTCCACCAGAAAGAGATTCCGTGGAGAAGAGAACGCGTGATTGAAGACGCTATTTGAATCCAATATTTTTTTTTTTTGCAGCAGTCCTAACTGGTCTTAAGCTGTTAGGGCTTCTGTTGACCAATTTTGAATCAGGAAGCCTAGGGATGTCCACCTAAGTTCTCTACAATGACGAGAATTTAGTGCTAGTGCTCAGACGAAGGGTCGAATTCGGGAATCTTGTGGTTTCTCGAGAAGAGTTTAAGTTCTCTTTTTAAAATGATTCACTCCTAGACTGAAAATATTTGGTCATGGCCTCTTATTTGAGGAAGACCAACTGAATGAATTCTCTGAGTGTTGAGATGAATTGGTCAGACACTGCAATTCCAACATCGTCCGCAAGACAATGACTTTAAAACAAAGCTTCTCCAGCTGGAGCAGCAGATCGTTGGTCGTAGACCTGGTCTTTGGATCCTGGATTCAAACAGTTCGGAGCTGATTATTCAGTTAGTGAACGAAAGCCACATGAGACATTCCGGTCGTAAGTTTCCTTGGAGCAGAAGTTGTATATTGTTAAAGTCTCCCTCAATATCAAGAAGACGACAAACGTGACAATTATGGATTTTTCAATATAACCAAGGCAATGCACTCCCGTTTCCACGGATTTGCTCTTAATGTAGGCGTGTTGAGCAGTAGATTGTCTGCCTGGTTCAGTTGAACACAGTATGTGCTTGTGTTAAAGCTTCTCAAAAGGCGAAGGGATGAGGCATTAACTGGTCTCAAATCCTTCTGCTCCACATGACAGCACTTTCCTCATTTGCGTATGAATATCACCGAGCACCTGTTCAAATAGATTGCTAAGTTAATTATGAACAGGTTAATTTGCCATCGAGTGCTAAAGTAATTGTGCTATCGGGAACTGCTTAAAGCAGTTTATAGCCCAGTCAACAGTGTTGTAAATAAAAAAACCGTTCAGGGTATTTAAGTGAGCTGCGTCGGGGATGATAAGCTCCCTGTTGCAACTTGTTGGAAAGTGTCAATAAGAAGTTTCCAGATTGTCCAATCCAGCAGTTCGTTGAAGGAAGCTAGGAGTTATCAGTAGCGATGCTGGAGGTCTCGGACTGTTTTCCTGCAGAGGACCCTTCATGATTCTCTCCGAGGATTTCTTCGGTCAGATTTCAATGCACCAAGAGTCCCATTAAAAAGAACCCAGCCATAAGGTTCACGGGTGGGCTTAGCTTTGTATAAGATCTTCCTAGACTTGTTCCGAAGGCTGCACAGACTCCTTCATTTTTCTCTAACCTTGCACCGAGGGTTAATGCGAGCTTATTGACTACGCTCAGTGCCAAATGTAATATATGTGTTCAGTGATTGGAAAAGGAATGGGCAGAGGAGGAGAACCCCCCTCATGCATGTATTCAGAGATGCAGTTCGAAGCGAACGTAAAGTCTAAACTTCTTTTCTCTTTTTTGTTATGAGGGCTTGGACTAAGCTGCAAGATAGTGTATAATTCCACAGACACTCATGTCTTTCGTTGATGTCCGATCTACCCCAGACGGAGTGATGCTCTTTGGCGTTGCATTCAAGGTTGACCGAGATTTTAAAATTCTCCGCCCCTGCAATGACCTTTTTTAGAATCTTTGTAGCATCTTAGATTGTGGGGGCTTCTAGTTGTCTGGACATATGTTTGCCAAATATTGAAAAGAGATCGCTGAAATTGAAGGAAAGCAAAAAAAAAATCTCCCCGAGAATGAAAGCTCCTTCTAGGCTTTTTCTTGGAGGCTTGGAAACGCTTCACTGGAGTGCTAAGACTCGAAAACTGTTCCATTGTACTACCAAGCACGTAACCTACATTTAATTAAATTTCTTGGTCTTCCGGAAGAAGGAGCAGCAAGAGCTTCTGTAATAAAGAGCCTAGGCTTTGAGCTCCCACCAGATCAGCGCCAAACAGCTGGCACCTGATCCGAAGACAGAAGGGACATTGACAGAGGAAGCGCTCTGCGAAGTCTTCGCCTTCTCTTCAGTGGCCCATAGGGTAACATCACAAATCCCAAGCACACTTAAGTGCTTAGCGAAGGTGAAGTGTCCTGTTTGTATGAAAACAAGCCACTACAATCTTTCCTGTCTAGAGATAACAGAAATGCCGCGGATTTGGGTTTGGGAGCATGCGCTTGGTCAGCCTGCATCCTAAAGAGTTATGCCATCTCTGGCTGTGCTGTCGAGGAAAGCCCTCATTAAGGACGTATGCGGTTCGTTCTTTTGGCTTACCCATAAATATTATCTACCGTGAACCTTCTGTAGTCACTAGTCCTACGTCTGCAAACCGCGCCACTAACCTTTGACTTGAACTGTGACTCTTGGACTATGACGATGTCTTTACCGCTGGTGTTGAGACGCATGAAGAGTTTGACCGAATCCTCTCCCAGAACTTCTAAGGTGGTACCACTGGGAGGAGGGGAGCTCTCACCAGCTTAACAGATACTGATGCTGAGGGAACTGGGTCGGACGCGGAAGGGCTTAACTCTTCTTTTGCCGGTTAGAGAAGCTGGGTGTAAGTCGGTCCTCTCCGTGCTTTTTTTACATTATAAGTATTACATAGCCAAAGCTCTAGTGAATGAATTCACTGGTCTTGGTGATAGTTGGGATTGGTTGGAGTAGAAGCACCCTCAGCAGTGCTTGCGACTATCCGTCTGCCTATAAATTTATATCGACTCCTTAGATTTCCCCTGAAATTTTTTAGATTTCCACTGGAACCGTTCAAGGTACCTTACAGCGGCCCGCTGACTTCGATTGGTCTTCTAAGAGGATTTAACAACTTTCGTGGCAGAGGTGGCGGTCACCATGCTGAGGGCATGGGTGGGGAAATCCGTGGATGGTCTGGACATTGTGACGCGCTCCACACTGTTTTTGGCAAAAATGGAGACAGCGGACGCTGCTTTCACCGCTATCGCTGTGTAGCTTAATTTACAAGACGGGGTCTCCTGGATGGTGAGGGAGCATCGCCCTCGGTGGCTTTATTTTTGAATTGTATTGTTAAATTGTTGGTTTGGGATTTTATATTGATCCCACGAATATCGGCGAAGGAAAAAGTCAAGCTGTGCAGGGAAGGGAATCAGATAAGTTGAGGACTGGCTTAGTTTTCGAGTGGGTCCCTAGCTAGGCTGATCCTCGGTACAGTTCAAATCACACTCTGATCCGGCCCTTCGATGTTAAAAAGGCTGGAGTGGATTGAGGATAGTGGAGATAGGAGAGGGTAGAGAGGAGTAGGTAGGGTGGTGAGGGGAGAGAGGAGAGATGAAAGGGGAAAGAGAAAAGAGGAAAGAAAAGCGAGGAGAGTGAAGAGAGAAGAGAGGAGAAACAAGGAAGGCGGGAAGGACTGCATCTTAGCTTCATGTCTACTCGTGAAAAATAAATATCCTGGAGTCAGTAAGTTTAGCTAAATCTCCACACCACGAAAAGTTTAGCAGCAACGCTGGTGAACTACTACAAGTAATAGCTTCTTGATTTGCTTTCGTGGGGCCCCAAAGTCCGGAGTTACAATTCACAAGTTGCTCTCTCTACTCGCCATGGATTACCACTTGTTTAAATTAGAGCAAGTCAGGTTTGATGAAGACTTCTATCTCTCAGTTTAAAAGACAAATCTGTGCCACGATATAAGTACATCTGTACCTTCCTCCATCTTCAGCTAATACACTGTTATGTTCGACGTGAGAATAAATGTTGTTGTCTGTAATTTAATTAACATGCAAGTAACACACCTTTCTGTTATGGACAGTTTTTCGTTAAATGTTTAAATTGAAGCAATTGTGAACTGTCAATTCAGGCGCAAACCACTTCAGTTGATGACTTATCTATTTTCGATAAGACTAGGTGGCGCTTCGAATGCATAAAAGAATGTTCTGACGCATGAACAGGGTGAATGTGTTAAGCGACATTTGCGGAGAATACACGTTTCAATTGGATTCAAATTTCTTATAGGGCTCTTCCTCCAGCTGTGAATTGCGAAAACAAAATAATTTTAAGTATGTGAATTTAACGAAATTTTGTTAAAAATATGCATGTACATATAATTCAAAGGAATCATCGAATTTTTATATTGCATAAAAAAAAAGAAATATAGAAAATGGACAATATATCTTTCGCAAACTGTCAAAATGGACTTGCATCACTCCATGAGCTGTCTTATAAAGATTGTGCAAATACTAATTTTTGGATATTTGGAGACCTTTGATTTCGGGTTTGTGTCCGTCTTTAATTTTGAAAACAGGGGAAATAAAAATAATATAATAAAACTTAGTAGTTTTGTTTTAACGCTGTTCGCTAGGAGTTCGGTGATGACTGTAACATTGATCTTACATCCATAGATAGCGGTTAGTTGTGTCATATCGCTTTCAAAATTCAGTGCTTCAGTCTCATAGGTGAATAAGAAAAGTAACAAACAATTAATCAAAAACTTGCCTATGCCTCTCATGAAAAAGATTTGTGCACAAATTTATTAGAAAGGGCGAAAAAAAAAAATGAGTTAATGGTTTTTCAAATTCGCAATTTCTGAACACACTCATTTCCTGAACACAATTGGAATGAGAACAAATTGACATTTCCCATTCCACGAAGTTCCGATTTTCTTGTATTTGTGAATGCTACCATCGACCGCCTGTCATTCAGTTTTGCTTTCTGAGTAGTTTAGGCATAGTGTCATTTTCATTTTCATTTCAGCGAAAGGAGCGAGGGCCTCCTTCTTTCGTTTTTGTTTTATTTAATTAAGTCAAAAAAGTGCAAAAGATATCCAATTGATCAGCATAAGTCACATACAAAAGGAGAACAGAGTACAAATTGTTTAAATAGAACTACTCGCAACCCGTAGTGCAAGAGCAAAGTCAGAAAGGAAGAAAAAAAAAAACGCAAAGAAAAAAAGGTAAATCCACAAACAGTGATTCTATAGGCGAGGCCTGTACTGCCTGCGCCTCCACCTCAAAAGGGAGTGAATTATGTCGTGCTTTGTTTGGGACAGGCAGCAGCTGCAGGCGTTGTCATTTCCACATGCAATTGATTACTAGTTAGCACATAAATTGCACGTTTTTGCATGAAAATTTACATTTTTTGTCAAATGCGGTGAGCGGTGCCCGATTTTTGTATTTGTTTTGTATTGCCCACAAATCATCGCAGAAATGGGAGCGCCGCTCCGCAGTACAAATGACTTAATTTACTATTTATATCTATAACGTCAACACCCCCAATAATAATTCCGTCGAAATAAATCGCAAGAATTCTATTAAATTGCATTCCATATACACAAAGTATTGTCTTTTTTCTTCTCCTTAGTTTTTTCCCATCTATATATATTTTTTGTGGGTTAATTAAACGAGGGTTGGTGGTGGTGTGCGTGGTGTGGGCGAAGTTTCCTCCTTTTTGCTTAGCTAAACAGTGATATGTTTATTTTTCGTCGCCTTTTTAATCTTTTTTTTGTGTTTGCTTTGCGTTCTAGATGTCAACAGGAAGACCAATTAAGTGCGTCGTCGTCGGAGACGGTACCGTCGGGAAGACATGCATGTTAATATCATACACAACGGATAGTTTTCCAGGGGAATACGTGCCTACAGTGTAAGTGACGGCTTGAAGTCAATCAAATGTCTCGCTTATTTGGGCGCTAACGCTGACCGTTTTTGGACGTCACATTTTAGATTTGATAATTATTCAGCACCAATGCAAGTGGATACGATTCAGGTGTCACTTGGTCTATGGGATACTGCAGGTCAGGAGGACTACGACCGGCTGAGACCGTTGTCATACCCACAGACCGATGTGTTTCTAATATGCTTCAGCGTGGCCAGCCCGTCTTCGTTTGAGAACGTCACATCGAAATGGTATCCGGAAATCAAACATCACTGCCCTGATGCGCCGATCATTCTAGTTGGTGAGTTGTACTTGCATTTATTGTGCCTTCGTATGGTTGCATGGGTTGCTTTCCGTCTAAAAATACAAACAGTGTCAAGTGCTTGAGTGAAGCTTTGCTCCATTAGATCTCCTCCTCGCCACGGATTCGATCATTGCTCGAGCACTCAATGTAATTAATTTGAGCAGCACGGAGTGGGGGGAATGGGAGCACAAGTGTTTTGTTTGAATTAATCGGTCGTTGATGGAGGATTTAGGAACGCGATGCATTACCCTTGTTAGAGAAGTCAATCAATTGCATTCTCTGACTTAAATTAAGCAGGATTAAGTGGGGGGAAAAGCTGATTACTGATATTCCAGTTCCACTGTCTGCTCTTTTTACTGACCGAAATCGTTCGCAGTCGGCGTGGAAGCGGCAACTCATCACATGCTTAATTGTAACAAATGCGATGTGCGGAGAGTGGACACGAAGCAGTGACTCAGGAATGATAAACCGGACGGAGGCGTTGGAGTTTATGTAATGCCAATGGGCACTCACTGGCCGCGTGCGGATTGCACTGGTTTGTCGTTAGTGGATATCCCAAGGTGAATTGTACATCGATGCCATGAAATTTGTCGCGCCAACAATGTGTGCAGACAATTCCCATGACAGGGCTGAAGCAATTGATTTTGTTTTAAACGACTATGGGAACTGGAGATGACTAAGAGGTCGTCGCAATGACAGTTTATTGCTTTTAGGTTTTCTATTTTACGAGTTCAGGGTGATCTGAACATGCACAGTTGTGTAAGATGTCTTCATGTGGTCGTATCTCAATTCTCTGCAGCCCAAGGTGAAAGCTGTTTTAAAATATGGGGGGCAGAGTTGAGAGTTGTGAAAGAGAAAAAGTATTTTCTGCATTGAATACGTGGGGATGACCCAAAGTACAAGAGAATATTTGTGTATTTGTAGAAGATCGGTGAAAGTAACGTGTTTTAATGAATATAAAGAATTGGCTAGAAAAACGCGGAGCACTAAATAAAATAATCTTGCAGTTGGATATTTTAGCCAATTACACACAGTCTTGTAAATTCCCCTTGACAATGCCCAGAAATTTCCAGTTGGATCACGAAACGCATTTACCGTTTGAAAAGCCGGGTTTTCCTACAAAGCCAGGAAGGGGTATTCATATACGTCTGGAATTGTCGACGAAATTTTGGTCCCCTAAATTCTTAGGCACAACCTACTTTCGTGTGGAAAGTTTTTACCGACCTTTAAAGGCCCTCAGAAAGAAAACAAAGATTATACAAGATGCAGACTGATCGGCCATCCATAAGTGTCTGGTCTAGCGAAACGAAGAGACATTGGCTCCACTCCTTCACTGTTAAATTATCGTCGCTTCGTTTTTCTTATATTAAACGTAACTTGCACTCTTCTGTCGCACAACTTGCACTCTGGTCGCCGTGGCGTAGTGGGTAAGTTCGTCGGCCCTCATGCAGAAGATCAAGGTTCGTTTGCCGGACGGGACATCTCGCATTTTTTCACGGCACCACCTCTTTCGAGTTGCTGACAACACTTAAAGAGTATAAATTGTCTATGAAAAGCTTCTCAAATCTGGCCGTAGGGAGTCGGCAAAAAACTGTAGGTCCCTTCTACTCGGGAGAGAACAGTAGCACGCACAACACGAGTAGTTGTTGTAGAAACTAGGCCCTGGTCCGTTGTGGGTGGTAGTGCCACTCAATTGTTAATTGCACTCTTCTGCCGAGGTGTTTCCTTACATTTCAGGCAGGCAACCAATGTAGAGTCAAAGCCAGAGCTTATGTTGTCTTCCATCCTTGCCGGTCTGTTGCAGTCATGCAAACGAAGTTCCCTTACATCTTCTTCTTGTTGTGGCGCTACAGTCCGGCGTGGACCTGGGCTTCAACCAACATGCCTCTCCAGCCATAACGATCTTTCGGCAGCTGCCGCCAGTTGCGCACTCCAAGTTGATTGAGGTCCTTCTCCACTTGTGTGCGCCACCTTAGTCTGGGCCGTCCTCTGTTGCGTTGTCCCAATGGCCCTGATTCGAAGACTTTTCGGGCCGGAGACGTGGTGTCTATACGCTCTACATGGGCTAGCCATCTTAAGCGTTGTATCCGAAGACGCTTGACTATGTGCATGTCGCTGTGCAGCTCATAGATACCATCCAGATCCATCAACGCAAACAGGACCAAAAATCGCATCCGCGATCACTTCGTCTTTATCCCAGGAGATATGGCCTTCCTCTTCTCCTTGAAACTGAAGGCTGGGATGCGAAGACCCTCTTGGCTAGAGCCTTATTGTCCATTTGTTGAATGTGGTCAAGCCAGGTGGTTTAGAGTTGTCTAGTAACAGAATCGGATCAAGCCCTAAGTACTGCTGTTTAGCCACTGTTTTCATTTTCTCCTGATCCAAGAAATTAAAACTGTACGGGGTGAAGACAACGCACCCCCGCGGCTATCGTTTTGGTCTGTGTCCAATTACTGGTCAAATCTTCTTCTCTAAGATCTACGAAGGAAAATCTCCTTACAGACGCAACACTAAAGCTAAAGGAAGCATAAATCTTGTCAATTATTTTATACGGGTGTTGATAAACTTTCATATTCAGACTGAATTCAAGAGAACATGAAACGTAGGCTTTAACAATTGTTTTTGGGTCGCCGTGGCGTTAGTGGGTAAGTGCGTCGACTCACACAAGGAAGGTCCAGGTTTCTGAACACCTCGGATTTTTTCACGGTCCAACCTCTTTCGATTTGCTGATGACACTCAAAGAATATCTATTGTCTATGAAAAGCTTCTCAAATCCGATCATAGCCACCAAAAAAAATGTTGGTCCCTTCTACTCGTGAGAGAACAGTAGCATGCAGAACACAAGTAGTTGCTGAAGAAGCTTGGCCCCTGTTAAACTTGAATTATTCCTGTGTCCCGTCTTGCTGGAACCACATATCGTCTAACTTATAAACTTCAATCAGCGGCCTAGAAAAGCATTCGAAAATATCGCTTCGCCTGTAACCAAACAATCAGTTTCTCTGAATGCACTTGTGGGTCTTACTAAGCCCCATATGGGACAATTTTATTTTTTCACCACGAGTGAGGAATGAGTCTCATCACTAAAGAAAATCTTATTTGAAATTTTTTTTTATTGTCTGCTGGTCCAACACACAAGAAGCGTTTGAACGGCGACGTGAATGGCCAGCAGACATCAATTGTTGCGAAGTTAAACTCTATAAGGATGGAGGTGTAATTCCAAATCCATCAAAGTGCGATACGTTGCCCAGATGATCAGACTGGATTAATGAATCACTTGATTCAAAATCACATCCATAGCATTATTAACAGTGTATACGGATGGAGCCAAAATTCATTTGGTGGCGAAATGGCGGCTGCCAGACCCAGGTTTTGAGGGAGCCTGACTGGTAGTGAAAGCTTGACCAGAGGGTATATTCTGGTGCCGCGGTAGGTAGGGAGCTCCTGGAACTTCGGTTTCAGTCTTACCGTGCGCTAGACCCCCTTGTGTGGTTATATCGTGGTGGCTGTGGTTTAATACCCATATCGTGGGTACGGCTTTGCCCGCGTGTGTACCATGCTGACTGGTCTCAATCAAGTTGTTCACCCTACTGACTCAGGCCAGGCAGTTAGGGGACTTTCCCGGCTCAGGGTGGAGTTGCATTCTCAAACGAGTGCTGCGACCCATAAAGCGGCAGAGGTTTTAGAAAGGCCTCGCTCCACAGCAAGGTGGGGTAATTGTCCCTCCAGAATGATCTCATTTGGTACCTGGGTAACTAAGGTATCTAGTCTTGTGTTATTTACGACCCCGTGATATGAGCCGGAAGGCAGGTGAGCACGTTAAACTAAATCCCACATCTGTAAGATACGTTGTGAACGACAGGAAAACGATCACTTCGGATCATCAGCGAACACTAGCACTTACAGCAGCATTTTTTCGGCTGATGGTGCATTCAAATGAAGCACAGGCCTTATGAGATCTTCAAATTTCTTCAGATCACACGAAGTTAACCAGATTCAAATTTCTTCTACTCATTGCCTGCATAGTCGATTGACTATGAAGACCATAATCATCGGGTTATGCGAGAAAAGTGGAACGTTTGACCAATTGTTTTAACAATACTCGATAAGCGATGCATTACTTTAAATGACACTTCAAATGACAGCTGAGTTTGGAAGCTGTAAAATGTCACCGCCACCTACTTCTAGCCACGTTCTGAATGATAACTACTCAAACAATTAATTTCAACTGGAGACTAACTGGAGAATATTGCTACTACCCTTAACATCATTAAACTGGAGATCGTTCCTGCGTTCAATTGACTTTGATCTGCATACTCGAGAAGTGTAATTTTGAGGTGTAAATAATAACAAAAATGAGTGGCACTACAGCCCACATGGGACCAGGGCTATTTACAACAACTACTCGTGTTGTGCGTGCTACTGTTCTCTCACGAGTAAAAGGGAGCTACAGTTTTTTGCCGACTTCAAAGGGCGGGATTAGAGAAGCTTTTCATAGACAATTGATACTCTTTGAGTGTTGTCAGCAACTCGAAAGAGGTGGTGCCGTGAAAATATGCGATGTGTCCCATTCGGGAATCGAACCTATATCTTCTGCGTGGCGGTCGACGCACTTACCAATATGCCACCGCGACCACGTAACAATTGTTAAATAATAATAGAAATAATTTAGTGGCACTACAGTCTACAAGGAACCAGGCCAAGCTTCTTCAGTAACTACTCGCGTTGTGGATACTATTGTTCTCCCACGAGTAAAGGGGACCTACAGGACCGCTTCCGACCGGCGGGTTTTAAAAAAGACAATAAGAACTTCTTGAGTCTACAACTTGAAAGATGCCGCGAAAAATGCGTGGTGTTCAATCCGGTAATCGGACATACGACCACTGGCCCACTACGCCACAGCGACCACATAGCTATGTAGTTAGACCAGTTTCTGTGAAGTTAAACAATAGACGCTGTTTAACTGAATAATTCTCTCCAACTCCAGATGCATTAAAGATCGCACGAGGGAGGAGTTCAAAAAAAAAATGTAATTCGTTTAGAGCATTGAATTTAAAAAATATAAGAGCCCGAAAGGCAAAAAGAAGAATATCGTAGATTAGTTTAGAGTACTCGTGAAGAGTCAGTAAGTTAGAATTAAGATCAGTAGATTGTATTGGTAAGCTAGTTTTAAGTATGCAAGAAAAATTAATTAAATAAAAATGCACTAAAATCGAATCGAAATCGAAAGATTGCCCGAAAAATACCTAAACACATCGCATGCTGCGAATCCTTCCGGGTCGGTATGAATTCAAATGATATTGATTCGGTTTTCCGTTATGGCAAAGTCCAAACTTAATAAAGAATTAACATTTTTATCGAAAATATATCGCTTTGTGTGTACTTTTGAAAACGAAAAATTAATGTACCAATAAGATGAGAAATTGTGACCGCCGTGGCGTAGTGGTAAGTGCGTCGACCGCCAAGCACAAAGTGTAGGTTCGATTCCCGGACGGGACACCTTGCATTTTTTCACGCCACCACCTCTTTCCAGTGGCTGACAACATTCAAAGAGTATAAATTGTCTATTAAAAGCTTTTCAAATCTCGTCGTTCGGAGTCGGCAAAAAAACTGTAGGTCCCTTCTACTCGTGGGAGCACAACACGAGTAGTTGCTGTAGAAGCTGGGCCCTGGTCCCTTGTCGGCTGTAGTGCCACTCAATTATTATTATTAAGATGAGAAATTGCAATGTGAACACCATTAACATTGTTTAGTTACTTCACATTGCCAGTAGTTCTTTGATATCAAAATTATAATACGTCTTCAGCAACTCTCGAGTTAAGGAGACCCTGCTTTAAAAACTATTTTGTGCTGTTATAAATGCATAGCTTTGCAAACTGTTGTCTCAGTTTGCCTTATCAAGGGACTTATTCACTAAAATTCTCAAAATGTCTTCTTCCAGGTACAAAAATTGACTTGCGAGACGATAGAGAAACGCTAAGTGGCTTGGCAGAGCAAGGTCTATCACCACTCAAAAGAGAACAAGGTCAAAAATTAGCTAACAAAATCCGGGCTGTGAAATACATGGAATGTTCGGCATTGACTCAACGAGGACTCAAACAGGTGAACACTCCCCCTCTCTCGCTAAGAAAGGAACAACAATTTAAGAATTTTCCACTTTCAGGTTTTCGAAGAAGCAGTACGAGCTGTCCTTAGACCTGAACCTCAAAAACGACGCCAACGGAAGTGTATAGTAATGTAAATAAGAAACAAAACACAAAATGATTTATGATTAACAAAGTTACAAGACAAAATCTATGAAAGCATAAAACAAACAAAAATAAGCAGATGAACAGCAAACTTAATGACACACAATCTGAACTCACATCTACACACAATTTACGACAATTTATACTCATATACAACACGCATTTTTGTATGATTATTCCTCTTTTATATATATATACTTTGTTACATTTTTAAGTCAATACTCAGTTAGGTACGGTATCGAACAATGTTCTGTGTTTGTTCTCAGTGGGACGAGAAGCAAGGGACAACTTTATGTAGAAAAAATCTCGAATACTAATCTTAATTAAGTTTTTTTTCTGTTCTTTCTTTGCACATCACAAACGAATATTCACAAGAGAAAAAGAAACTTCCGTCACAAAGACTGAGTTGTGCAGCCATAGCAGCAAACGTTTTTTGTTTTAAGCATAAATTAAAATACAAAACAAACAAAAAAAGTAATTTATAAATAATTTAAAAGAAAACAAAAACAAATCAATGTGAGAAAGTTTTAGTTTACAAAGAAAAAAAAACAAGCGACGACGAATGGCCATCAAACAATATTCGATGCAGAATCGAATAGCATCCTAAAAGTAATCTCTCGGCGGTAGCGTTTAATTTTGTTTCGATCGTTTTTTGTGAATATTTTCAATTTTATTTTTTTTTTTTGCAAATTGAGTACATGTTGCTTGATTTTGTGTTAACTCATACACGGAGCGCGCGCAGACGAAGGGACGTATGGACAGTTGCAGTACCAAAGTTAATCGAAATGTGAATGAGCGTTGAAACAAAATCCAGATTTATAACAGCGCGGCGGGGCAGAGAAGATGTCGCTGCGCTGGAATTAGATTATCTAGTCAATTGAATTGAAAAGTGAGAATACAAAATAAAGTAAACGTGAACGAGATGAATAGTTACCTAATGACAGATTGTAAAGTGAGAAAATAAAACAAACAATAATTATGTGTAAACACTGTGGATAAGGTTTTAGAGTTGAATCCTTTATGCATGACAGAGGTGGAAAGAGAGAGAGAGAGCGAGCGAGCGAGAGAGAGAGTGAAACGATGTAAGCAGCTTAAATATTTTGTATATCACTATGAATAGTTCTTGTCACTATAGCTTTTGAAATTCTAACAATTGATTAACTAATTGCGTCATGCCTTCTATGAAATCTGTGCAACGAGCGAAGTGTTGTGGGTGAAAAAGTTGTGCTTTAACTTTCTGCATATTTAAACTCAAATTAATCAATCCTTTTCCTTAAGCCAATTTCTGCGTCGAGTAGAATTGTATTTGCCTCGATTAAATCAGTTAAACCAAAAGGACAAGGAAACTCTCATCCTTTTTCGCTATTGAAAACTTATTCTGGTCTTTCAGGGGTGAAGTTGTTTAATCTGATGGTTGTCGGTTTGATGATGGCCGTCCACGTCATTAAGAATCGTTTAAGGTGATAAAACAAAATTTAAGGGTGTTTGACAAGATTCCTTTATACTGACATTGTCCTACTTTAAGTTTTCTGCGGTTGATGTCGAACTAGGAGGTGTGCAATGTTTAAAATGACAGACAGTAGGACATTCACAGGCTGTACGGGCAGCTTGATGCTTAACTTCTAGCTTACAGGTTCACCCATCATACAGTGGCAATTTATTGTTCCAACAACCAGTCTGGTCTCGGATCTTCTGAGTGCTATTTGACAGCTTTGAGTCGAGGGAGAGGCAGATTGCCCTTGGTTGGCGTTAAAGTGTCTTGTACACCGTCATCTCCACTGCACTGGCTTCAGTAAATTGAGCATCTTTTGTTTTGCTAGCTTTCTTTTGTGACACATTAAAGAAATTGCAAAGGTGCTCAGTTTCAGTCAAATTAAAATCGAATGGTAAATGGGGTGAACTCGAAATTTTTTTCTCGTATTTCATCACGCACATCCTTAAAAGCGCCTTATGTGGATAAAGAAAACATGAGGCTTACATTCATATTGCACCAAAATAGTTCCAATCGCGCCCTACACGAGTGTCTGCTTATTTTCATTGGCAACCACCTCAACCTAACCTTAACGTCAATGAGTGGCCTAAGTATATTGAATCTCAAATCAGAGAGAAAAAACCGCTACACATGTATTTGTCTTTGTTCCAGAAACTTTAGATGAATATAAAAAATGTCACCTTCCTGGTATCTTAGCGATATAAGGTTTGTTGAAAGTTTTTGAGACTTATCGAGGCCGATTCCGTCACACATCACAAATTGATTATCATCCAAATTATCTTCGACTGGTGAAACGTTAGAATCGCTCTTGTAACAAGCCCCCTGGGTAACAACAATCACGCCCATTACGCCAGTCTCGTACATTTGTTGTATACCTTCACGATAAATGGTATCATATTTGTTTCATGTGTTTATTCTGCAACCGATTGAGTCGATTTTATGAGTGACTGAAAATTTAAGAGTCTTCTCACGGTCGATCCAGAGAATAACCTTTGTAACAACAAATCGCGATTGCAAACGAAATCGACAACTTGATGCTGTCTGAAGTAAATAGCGACCACAACACGAGTGGTGGCTACAGAATACGGCTCGATGCCACTAGCAATCCCTCAAATTTTCCTTCTCAACTCCAAGACTGGTTATTATTGTCCGGAATTGTTAGAATTCGGCTTTGAAATATTTGGACATCCAACCATCGATTTCTACATCTAAAGCGTGACGATTACTTCTTGTATTTTATCCAAATTTTCAAGAGCCCAAAACAGCTAAGCATTCGTATTCGTCTAAAGTTTCAAGCAGAGCAACAAGATGTAAAAGGGCAGCTCGGCTGGGTAAGGTGATTCCTATGTACCCACTTAGTACCACACTTGAGCTGAAATTGCTTCATATCTGTTCCCGTATTTGCCACAAACAACACGATGCCACGCAAAGAATATCTGGCGCAATATTCAAACTTTTTACACATGACAGGGCGTAGACTATCTCTCGATTCGAAAAAATACCGCTGTTCCTTTAATAAGAAAAATGTGAAATGCTGGCAGCTAACCACCTCTTGGCAGCCTATCCCGTGTTGGTAGCTTAGATTCTGTTGGCAGCTTATTTCCCAGGCAGCTACGGCAAACTTATAAGGCTAAGCTAACCCCATGACCAGTAAATGAATGCTTCAGATGGAATACATGTTCCCAGTAAGGCCAGTTCATGAACAATTGTGTCCATTGTCACTATTCAGCTCTGGCGCATTGCTTTCTTCCCGCTCCAAATCATCGACTCACTATAATCTTACGTAACCATTCTGTTAACCTCTTACTTTGCTTGACTGACTCCTTGGGTTAATCGCATAACTTTCTGTTTCCTTTCAACAGCTTCGATCAGCCTGAAAGGACAAGATCCAATTGACAGCACAAACACAAAACAAAACCTATTTATTATCATCTCTCCTGTGTGAGCTTATGCTAGATACATTTTCAAAAATTGTAGTTTTTGATAAACCCATTTTACAAATTAAATGAAACCAAATCCGTCCATTGTTCATACCTTAGAAACCAATTTAAACAAGAAAAAATATTCGTAGCTGACTTTAGCAAGCACTTGTATATGAAAAGCACATGAATTTCTTATCTCTGCATTTTACAATATAAAAGGCTTTCATTCTGACTTCGCAAGTTGGATCCAATCAGTTAACTTTTCTTTGGTTTTACTCTTTTTATCCATCACTGAGCACATAGAATACTTTGTTCTCTCAGTGTTAATTATCCTCTTTCTTCTTCTTCTCCTTAGAAGAACTTTTGGCTGAAATATTCTTCGTTTCTTATGTTTTGTTATTTAATTATATCTTCTTGACACCAGCCTCCGTATGGTATTCACCCTGAAAATCTTTCGCGTCTCAGTTATAGTGTGAAGTCTTTATTATTTTACATTTGAGTGAGTTAATGGGAAGTGGGAGAAAAATTTATGAACCTATCATCTAACTTTTTCTTCAAGATGTGGAACAACCTTTTTGAATGTTTTCCTCAGCATGTGGCTTTTGTAACCAGAAATTGGCGTTTTTCAAGACAATTTGCGGTTATTCTCTGTGGTTCTGCCGTTTTTTTGCATTGGAGATTGGGAAACACTGCACTAGAGCGCTCAGACACAAAAACTGGTCCATTATGCTACCAGGCAGTTACATTCGTTTACCGTAGCACCTGATACTGTTTTCAGTTCCCACTACATCAGCGCCAAACAGCCGCCACCTGATCCAAGCAACGGCGGGACATTGACAAAGAAAGTGCTTTGAAGTATCTTCACCTTCTCCACAGGCTCGCAAAGAGTGTCTTCACTTAGCCCAAGTAGAATTGCTTAGCGAAGGTGAAGTGGCCTGTTTGTACACCGGAAAGTTTTCTGTACTCTTCCCTGTCTAGAGATAACGCAAAAGCCGCGGATTTCTTGCTGATGGAGTATGCATTTGATCAGCCTGCATTCTGGGGAGTCATGCCATCTCTGGTTGTGCCTAACCGTCGTCGGAAGCCCTATTCAAGGAAGCGGGTAGTCTCAAGGTGGCTTCGGGCACTACCAATGCCTCTTTACAACCTTGCCTAGCTAGTTCATCAGCAATGTCCCGGGACCCAGACAAGTCTTAGCGAATTCAGTCTGCCGACCAAATTAAAGAAGTCTTCTGCGGTTGATGTCGAGCTATGAGGTGTGTAATGTCAGACAGTAGAACATTTTCAGGATGTACGGGCAGCTTGATGCTCAACTTCTAGCTTACATGCTCGCCCATCATACAGTGTTAATTTATTGGTCCAACAACTAGTCTGGTCTCTGATTTTCTGAGTGCTATTTTACAATTGGACAGCTTTGAGTCAAGGGAATGGCAGATTGGCCTTGGTTGGCATTAAAGTGTCTTGTACACCATCGCTTCCACTGCACTGGCTTTTGTATCTCTGTCGTTTTTTTCGGAAATTTGAGAAAACTACACTGGAGTACACAGAAAGACTGGCCCGTTGTCCTACCAAAGACACGCCAACTCCTTCCGGGTTACGTGACGGCAGTGATAACCTTCGTTATGATTACCAGTTGGTAAAGAAGTTAATGTAATTTTTGACAAACAAAAAGAAAAAAACTGAATAAGCATTTTCAACGGATCTTCTTCTTGTAGCGCTACGGTCCGGGGTGGACCTGGGCCTCAACCAACAGATATCGCTGTAAAAAAGAATGTATGCTTCAAACTCTGCCAGCCAAGCTCGTTCAATTTCTACGGAATTGTAACTGAAGTGTGTAACCCGATGTTGTATGAGGATAGCATTGCTACAGGGTCACTTTGTGTGATTCTTCCGATTTAATAATTACAGTAGGCAAGAACACGTAGCCCAACTTGTCTTGCATTTCATTTCAAATTGTACAGGATGGGCAAGGTTCAAGTTCTGTGAGATAAATAGCAATCATCATTAATTATAAAACAAAGCTCCTTCAAGTGACTGGGTCGGATGGCTTCGCAGTAGCGCATTCTGTCTGCCTAAATTTTCTAAAACCCTGTTGATGATTTCGGGTTGTAGCTCATGCATTGCTTGAATATTGACCTTACGTGCTTCAATCGTTTTCGGATTGTTGGCATAACATCAGTCCTTCACCATTCCGCAATATCCAAAATGTTCAAATCGCAGTTCTGGGGTGTCCAATTGACATCACCAAAACATAGCTTTTCCTTAGAAAATTATTTTTTCATATTTTCCAGCGTTAAACGACTAATTTCCTTCCACGGAGGTTTGATACTGTCTTTCTGTCAAGACATCGAAAGGAAAACAGTTGTCGGTGTCAAAATAACCTAGGAGTTTGAAACAAATACTAGATGATCCATCAGGTGGTGAACTCCATGGTCCATTTGGTAGTGTACTCCAAAAACACGCAAACTTTCCTAAATCCATTCGCAGTTACTTGACGCCTTTCATCAACTTTTCTGCCAGTTTCATGTAAAGATAAAATTTACTGCCCAATGCGATTTCATATCATTTACAACTTCTGCAAAGCCTATTCATAAAAAGTTCGAATTAAGTAACGTTTTCGATAGCTCCGACGTAAAAACTAAAAAATATAGAAACCTTTCATTTAACCTTACAATCACCGCATTAGTTTCCTCTGCATCAGATTTCAAAAGAAGGCATGCTTACATTTGCTATCTTATCTCATTATTCTTACAATCAAAAGCACAAACAATCAAATTTTGCATGGATTTAAAAAAAAAGAAAAACCTGAATTAGGTGAAGTTTTTGTTGCACGCACACGGCATTTCATTTCTGTCTTTTGTTCAAAAAAACACACACGGGATATTTGTTTCTTCCTCAAAATTTAAACAAAACATAAAGGTTGCCTGCAACAAAGACCGACACTTTTATCAATTGTTTCTTATTTTCTTTAATCTTCGAAACATTATCCATGTTTAACATAGAACCTAAAAAAAATTATATAAACATACAAAAAAACGCAAAAAAAATATATATACTAACGAATCTTACGCAAGATATTTTTATATACAAAAAGAAAAAACACTCTGAAAATACTAATATACCATGTTAATTTTTTATTTTCTTATTCATTTTACTATCACTATTAATGAGATTAATTTTAGGCCTAAATCAAATGAAAATAAAAATAAAAAGCAAACAAAAAAAAATGCAGAAGATATTTAAAGTAAGACAAGTAAGCAAAAGTAGACAAAGAGAGCAGAAAAGAATGAGATGAAAAATATTCTCATTCGATTCACAGGATGACAACTAAATAAATTATGAACTTTTTTGGTTTCTGATTTGGTTAAAACGAATTGTATCTGAAAATAAAGATTTTAAGGCAAAAACCTAACAAAATGCATTTACAAAAAACAAAAAAAAAAAAACAAATCGCAAAAAGTAACTGATTTAACAGAAACAAAACTAAATTGCGTGTGTAAGAAAATTTACTTTCTAAAAGTCTGTATAATTAAGAATAAAGTTAAATATTAAAACATACCATCAGGGTTTTATTTTGTTTTTGCTTGAATATACAGTGATGTTCCTCCTTTCAAAAAGGGGAAAAGGGTGACTGATCCAATTACAGGGGCAAATCTCCTTTAGATCTCTCCGGAAAGGATGCCAAGGTGATGAAGGCCTATTCTACGAGGGGCGTTCAATATATTCTCGGTATCGATATAAAGGAAAATGCTAATTCAATTAAAATTGTTTTTATTTTACAATATAACCTCCCCTAACATCAATGCATCTGTTACATCTTGAGATAAGCTTTTTGAAACCCTCAAAAAAATAAATTTCCTCTTTCTCTGCAAAATACCCATTTTATGCTGACTTGAGTTCATCATCATCCGGAAATCTTTTTCCACGAAGACATTTTTTCAAATCCGGAAACAGGAAATAATCACTAAGGGCAAGGCCTGGACTATAGGGTGGGTGTTGGATTTCTTCGCAACCACAATCTCGCGCAGCAGCCTTTTAAACTCGCGGCAAAGTGGAAGCGTAGGATGTGGCGTTGATGGTTTCAACTTTTTTTTTTTGTACTCAATGAGCAAGATTCCCTTTGATTCCCAAAAAACTGTGAGGGAGAGGGAGTGACTTTGAACTTCTTCGGGGGGTCTGTTCCTTTTTTATGGCACTGCATGGACTCTTGTTTGCTTTCAGGGTCAGAGCCATAGTGGTGGACCCATGTTTCGTCCCCAGTAACAAAACGATCCATAACACCGTTCGCGTTCTCACTACACATCTCCAAAAGCTCTCTACCGCATGCCATTCTCACTTTTTCTGAGGCGTTGTGAGCATTCGTGGCACCCACCTTGCACTGACCTTGGAAAGGTTAAGATGGTCATGATGAATGGTGTGAATGGTACCAATTGAAAGCTTGGTGATCTCTGCCATCATTTTCACCTTTATTCGGGCATCCTCAAGAACAAGTTTTTCGACTTCTTTGATGCATTGCCTCTCTTTAACTAGAGATAAAACGCGAAGTTTACATCAATGCACTAAAATAATAGTATTACTTGATAAAGAAACCAATTTATGTATATAACGACAGCTTCACCCCGATACCGAGAATATATGGTTGGGGAATGAAGGTTGGGGTTGGGGAATGAAGAGTGCGGCTTTCGTCCCGGCAGAGGTCAATCGACCAGCTTTTCACTTTAAGAATGAAAAATGAGGATTGTCATCACTCCAAATGCGGCAAATGTTAATTGACCCATCCATTGAGAAGGCTTCGGAGTATGCTAAATCGGTTTACAGTTGTTTTGTAGATTTTGTAAAGGCATACGACCAAGTCCGTCGGGGTAAACTACAGAAGTACGGCATTGATGGTCCCCTGCTGAGTGCCATCTAATCTCTTTACACCAACTGTAACCGCTGTGTTCGGGTAAACATTAAAAAATCTATACATTTCCCTGTTGGCATTAGGCTTCGCCAAGGGTGAGCCATAACACCTCTGCTTTTCATTATATATATTTACTGGATGTTTCAGCTCAGCCGAAGAATGTTTCAAATTCGGAGAGTTGAGGGTAAGTCATCTTTTTTTTTGCAGATAACTTAGTAGTCTTCAGGCGGAACTCCAGCACGCGCTCTATAGGCTTGTGGCCGTTTGTACTGAACGTGAACGTGGACAAGGTAGAAGTAATGGTAATTTCCATACGCCTGTCGAATGCACTCTACATGTTAGTGGAAGCCCATAGAAACAGCTCGAGAACTTTAAGTATCTCGTATTCTTATTCACGTGTGATGGGAGGATCAACAATGATCTTTCTTGTGAAGTTGACCAAGTTGGGTCAATTTTAAAGCAGTTTGGAATGAAAGTAATAAGAAAAACCGTGTCAAAGCCAAGTTATCGATTTTTACCTCAGTGTTTGTTCCGACTCTCACCTATGGTCATGAAATTGGTGTAATGACCGAAAGAATAAGATTTCCAATAGAAGCTACCGAGATTAGACTTTTCCGTGCCGCTGCGGGAGTTTCCTGCCAGGATAAGCTAAGAAATCCTGGTCGAGCGATGGTGATACGATAAAAGTCAGGAACAGGAACATACTCGTAAAAGTCAAAGTTTTATTTTTTTTAATAAGGGATGAGCAGATCGTCCGCCATTATTCCCATCTGTCAACTGTTGCCTGTTCACACATGAATCGTTGGAATACTCCACATCGCTTTCACCACAGATCGCAGCACGAAGGATCGAACATCAAAGTAAAAAGCTCTTTTTTTTACAACCAGACGCATCCGGAGCAATACCAACAAATGGGTCATCATGTACCTGTGAAGAACGAAGAATAACTTCCGGACAGTCGGAAAATGCAGGAGCATCAAGATAGTGCCTTGGCGTAGTGGGCAATTGCGTTGACTCACAGCCCAAGGTTTCGGGTTCGATAAAAAGAGGGAACACATCTCATTTTTTGCACGGTATCACCAGAAACACTCAAAGAGTACTACGTGTCAATGAAAAGCTTCTCAAATCTCGCCGTTCAGAGTCGGCAAAAAACTGTAGGTTCCTTCTTCTTTTGAGAGTACAGTAACGGTAGCACGCACAAGACGAGGAGGTTGGTCCCTTGAGGTTTGCAGTTCCACTCAATTATTATTATCAAGGTGATGGTACTCAATGGTACAGCACTTGCAACAACGGACAAGGTGAAATATGTTCGGGAAAATTTCTCTTAGAGTGACCCCCCAAAAGGCCACTTTCGCTTCTTATGGTATTGATGCGTCGTGAGAATGGGCTGGCCCAAAAGACTAAGTTGTTACTATACAAGCAGCTCGTACGGTTCATTTTTAGGCATGATCTCCCTGTGTGGCACAACATCCGTAAAGACCTCTAGGGAGAAACTCTTGGTCATAGAAACGAAGATCGAAGATCGAAAGTGAACTCATCCTAATCCTATCAGAATCTCAGAAAATCTCAATCCCTCAACGGCCACAACATGCTGAACATGAGATTCCTCCGCCAACATCCAGTCCTCCTGAACTGGCAAAATACAATACAAGCCCCTACCACAGAGGATCACCACTCGCACAAGGATCTTAACAACCCTGTGTAAAAACAGTAAAAATGTCCATGTATAAATTATTAGCAGAAAGAATGGCTCAGGGGAAAAAACGACCGTAGATAGATTGTTTTATTTTGTACAGTACAGGCGCCGGCATCGGTTCAAGACTTCATTGGATCTACAAAATGACATGTGGCAAGTTAGAGAAATATTTTTTCGTTAAGTTCGGTGTGGAAAAGTCTCATAAAAGCTGAGCTCAGAGAACTCAAGCCAGTACTAATGTCGGATTTACCAATATTCTAAGAATGATTTGGGCTTAACTTTGAGTGCCTTAATGAAACATAAGACGTGCGAGTTTTTGAATAAATAAGACTTGTCTTACTGGAAACGAAAGTCATTCTGGAAGTTTGCCTTGAGGTTCTTCAAAATACATTAGAGCTTTCTGCGCTGGAGCCTTGTGGTGATACTTACAGATTTAAGTAACCCAGACTTTCTGCGCGGCAGTCGACGCACTTACCACTACGCCACGGCGACGATTTATTAAGCAACCACGATTTATTAAAATTAATTAAATTACTCTAGGCATAGTTTAACAAAATCTCACTTCTAAAGTTCCGGATCGTACTCCGTAAAAAAAAATTTACTTGGGTATATACCAACTTTGACTAATGAAGCTGCGCCTATTTAACCATTATCAAACTTACATGAAATAGAGTTGCAGTCCGGGGTCAACTTAGGCCTCACCCAAATAGGGTCTCAAACCAGCCCATTCTCTTGTTTGCTACATTCAGTTCCACACGCATAGTTGGTTGAGGACCTTTTTCGATTTGAGCGTATCACCTAAGTCGAAGTTTTCCTTTACTGTGCCATCCCTCGGGGTAGGATGGAGTCTTTCGAGCCGGAACATTGGTTATCATACTGACTAAGTTGACTTCAGTAAAGAACTCTTACAATACTATGGAATATCTAAAGTCACTCGAAGAATTTTTCAGCCAAAGCAGACAAGAGTAACTTCATTCGTTAAGAGGCAGTCCATGCCTCTGTGGAATATGGCATGATTTAGATCTTATAAAGTCTATATTGGTTGTTCAAGAGCGGGTTCAATTGCTTTCATGGCCCATAAAAACGGCGATTGACCAGTGTTATTCTTTGTTTGTTTCCAGCGCTGGTGTTGTTTTCGGAATCTGGTCACTGAGTCATAAAAAAGTGATTGACTATTTACGTCGCTATAGGTTTGTTCGCGAACAAGCCCTGAAAAAGGAATGAAAAAATAACGAAAAAGTAGAAAAAACAGCCAACGGACATAAATTTTGACAGTACTCACAGGTTTCAGAAACTGTCAGGCAATTGTTATGAACATTTACCAAACTGAGGAAATTTGTTGTCTCTTTTACAAGAATTTTTCATTTTCTTGTGTACACAAACAAGGTTTGAGCGTATTTGTAGTGATCCAGGCCTGGTTTTTGAGGACAGGGAGACTTTATTGCCGTCATTGTCAACAAATTAAACCATTACGTACTTTATATATTTTTATGATGTCGCATAAGTTCTTAAACGACTACTGAAATAACGATTTCTCATATTAAATGGCATGTGCTATAAAAACAACCGTAATAGGAGTGATTATCACAATATGATCATGCTATAGTGTACAGTTCGTGACGCATTTGGCTTAAATAGACTAAATACTTCTATATGCCTATGCGTAGACTTTGCTGTTTTTGAATGACGAAGAGAGATCATTCAATGCTTTATTAGATCATTTTTTTATTTATTTATTCACATACTAACTTTCTTCTTCTTTACTTTGTTTACCATTGATTTCAATGTTTGAGGCGTTTTGATTGTCAAACAGCTGTGTAAACATAGACAGTCATACTTAATTTTTTTTAACCATGTTATCCATGCAGTTTCCTTTTCCTATATCGACAATCTTCTTATTTAAATGGTATAAAAACCCGAGGCGGACTAAGGCCTAAAACACCATACCTCTTGAACCAGCAGGGTCTCTTGCCAGCAGACTCTAATTTTGAATCAGGTCATTCTCGACTTGTACGCGCCATTTCGGACGAAATCGTCATCTTTGTTTGTTGTCCCAATGGTACGGACTCAAAGACTCTGGGTGCGGCAGAAGTGTTATTCACCCGCTCTAGAAGATCTAGCAATTTTAAAGGAGGAGTACTTTGTTGGTCTTTGGACTTTGTTGCCAAAGAATCGTCGGTTGTGAGGAATGATTCTACGCTTGACTTTGGTACTAATGTGATTCTCTTTATTTACTGCAGAGTCATGGTAGACGAAGTCCGTGTCTCCTCTTAGTCTTTGCTTTTTATT
The DNA here is from genome assembly GCA_944738645.1 of Eristalinus sepulchralis. Lineage (NCBI taxonomy): Eukaryota > Metazoa > Arthropoda > Insecta > Diptera > Syrphidae > Eristalinus > Eristalinus sepulchralis. The sequence continues at coordinate 48,889,331 of OX122882.1, forward strand.
GTGACGTTAAGTTCGAGATATCGATATTGTGCGTCCCATCTGATGGCAACATATGTTCGTCTTACCTTCTCTTACCACCAGACTCAATTTAGATGCATCGATCCCAGCAGACGCCTTACCTGCAACTCGCTGCGTTCGTCCAATCACGTCAATGTCATACACGAAAACCAGCAGCTAAAAACGACTTTTGAAAAATGGTGACGCTATTATTCTTCTTTTTCTTTTCAATTTACTACAGTCCGGAGTGGACATGGGCCTCAACCAACATATCTCTCCAGCCAGCACGATTCCTTTCCAGCTTCCTCCAATTGCGTACTTTAAGTTGGCTGGGATCCTTCTCAACTTGTGTGCGCCATCCCAACTTGAGCCGTCCTCTGTTGCGTTGTCTGCTGCTGCTTGTCTCCAAGCTTGACCAGGCGCATGCCGCTGTAAAGTTAGTCTTTAAATCTTCTTCTCCAGATGTCATCAACGCAAATACGACCAAAAATCGCACGACGAACTTTTCCCTCGATGTTGTTGTCCCTATTTACCGCGGAGCCGAGGTAGACGAAGTCCTTGACTACCTCGAAGTTTCTGCTGCCTAGTGGTACGCTCTGTCTGAGACATCGAAGTTGTGTGGCCTTCCTTGATGACAGCATATTCTTCGCCCTCATTAACCACCAGACATATTTTAGCCGCTTCCACTTCCAATGCCAACAAAACGGCTCGCTGTGTTCGTCCTAGCTAGCAATTGAACTGGCTTTTGGAAGATCGTGCCTCTGGTGTTGACTTGTGAGTTACGGACGAATGACAAAATTGGACATGACATCGTATAGCTAGTCCATTTTCACACCGCCGAATGCATGGTGAGTATCGATTTTTACATATTGGTTCTTTTCAGGATCTGCCACAGTTTGAATATCTGCTCTATGGTGGACTTTCCTGGCCTGAAACCATATATCAGGACATTTGCAATTATTAACGAATAGTTTCAAGCGTTCTCTCAAATGGCTAGATAAGATTTGGTGCACGAAATAGAGGGTGTAGGGGTCTTCTTCCTTGTCAAAGTATATAAATCCCCAAAATCCCGAGTCAAATCCTACAAGTACTTAAAATTCCCTGTGGTCTGACTGCCAAAAAGTCTAAAATCCTGACAAATACAATCCTGCAGACGATATACTAAAACAGTTCACAGGAGTTCCTTGCTTCCGGTCGCCAAACTTTTTGAGTATGTGTCGAATTCTGATAATGCAAGGTTCCACCATATTTTTTCACAAGTTGTATAATTTCGAGGATTTGCAGCTTTTCGGAATTATTGTCTTATCGAGGATTTAGGTATTTCGGAATTTGTGATATTTTGCATGTCAGGGTCTCATACCAAGGGTTTCCGAAAATTCAAATCTCAATACTCTCAGAATACAAATAAGAAAACCAAACATTTTATTTTTAATATTTTTATTTATATTTTCACTTTCAGCAAACAATTGGATGCACATTAAATAATTTTTAGTCAACAGTGCAGAAGAGTCAAACAACAATAAGGATGAATAACCGCCAATTTCGAAACTAACTAAATTCGAAGCAATTTTGCACTTAAACGTATTTACGATAAAAATACATCGGTATAAGAAAAAATTATCGTCGTTCATTGTTTAGAACAATCTAAACGGTTTCGGATGAATCGCATGTCCCGACTTCTTGGCGCTCCTCGACCCTGAGCTGCTTTTGGGGCGTTTCTCATTCAGCGATGGCATCGACACCGACAAAACCAAGCATTCAGCTGGCAGCGACATCGATGAGGTTAGGGTCGTGGCTCGTGAGATTTTCGGTGCTTTCCAAAACTAAAATTGACAACTTCTCGTATTAGTCATACAGATAAGTGAGAATCATGAGGCAATTGAATTTCACATGAACTATGAAGGATAAAACAGAAAACAAAGAAAAAGAACAAACTTACGAATGAATGGGCATGTACTTCATCTCAGCCGGACACTACTCTGCTCTTGCTGCGACTGGGCTACTGCTTAGGCGTGATACTATCGATAATACTCATGTGTGTGATGTGATGGAGAAATTTGCATTTTTTTCAATCAAAAACTTACTTTAAATTATTCTTTGAAATAAGGAAACTGTGTATCGACTTCTTCGAAATTTCCCTCAACGGCTTTACAGTGCGATAGAGTGGAAAAAACTAGCTTTTGACTAAATCAAAGTTTTCTTTTATTTTCTTTAATTTGTTTTGCCAAGTGATTTTATTTAATAAATATATTTTTACTATGCATGTAATTAAAGTTACTAAATTTAAATTTAATACGTATTAAAAAACTTAATTCTATTGTCAGCATTTTTTACCAATTTTTTTTTGTTTTGCTTTTTGCGAATAATGTGTTTGAAAAATGAATATGGAGTCTTGGAAATTATTTTTTTCTTCTAAAAGCGCTTTTAGGGGATTTGTTTGAAATTTCGTAGGGCATCGGAAATTTATCATATCTTTCCACAATCTATAACAACTTAAATTATGTCGGAGAGGGTTACGAGGAGTTGTAAAAATCGATCTTTCAAGCTTTCCACGTTTTAGTGGAGTTCTGACTTAGCAGTTTTTCTTGACAAGCATTCCTATTTGGGATTGACAAATGAAGGGGGGTCAAAATCCCTCATTCGGTGTGCTAATGTACAATTTTCTATCTGCGAATTCATATGAAGTTAAAATACTGTAAGGTGCGCAAATTCTTGACTTTCCCATTCTCATTCTTGTTTATTAAATATGGGAGCTAAGTGCGGGACGAAGAGACGCCGCGAAGAAATCTTTACCAAAGTGTGAGTTTTGAGCACGAAAGATAAACTTTGTCGATTAGTAAGACCTCATGTAGATGCTTCAGCGAAAATTTCTTTGAATCCAAAGACACAGGTTAGAAAAAGGTTAGAAAAAAAATGACAAATACCAGGAGAATAGAAACCAGAGGCGATCGTGGAAACTTGACTTCTATAAGGGGGGGCATTGAGTCAGTGTGGAAGAAACATTGTTAAAAAGTCTATTCTGTCCAAGCCAAGGAGTTTGTTCTACTTAGTGCTTCTAGGACATCTTCGACTGCGGGAACTGTCGAGAGATTAGTTTTCTTAACATCATAGACAAGATCCTCTTTGCGGTCTGTGAACGTCTCAGATGAACAACTTTACAAGTTCTTATCCGTGTGGTATATGCATAGATGTTGTAAAAATTATAATAAGTGCACTATCACCTTTGTTTTCACTTCCACTTGAAATTTGTGTGTTTTCTTACAAAGTTTTGATTTGGCCGAATTTGCTTCTGTTGTGAATTTTTTTTTAGATCAGATGTACACTTTGATACAGATGCTTCAAAGTGTTAAGGTAAGTCGACTTCTCGGTGAAATTAATAATGTAATCTATGCTCTCAATGAAGAGTTATCTGTACTTTATGATTGGTCTGAAGGTGATGAACTGCAACTTAATCCAAGTAAGTGAAAGGTTATTGTGAAGCATTGCAATGCTTTCGGCCTCTCACACAATCCACTCGTACATCTGAATCATAGTCTCATAGAATGGGTTAGTTTGGTTAAAAATTTTGGCTAAATTTTCAATCGTACACTCTTTTGGGAAACTCATAATAATGCTGTTATTGCCAAGATTTACGGTCAACATTCCGAGCTTTTTGTCCCCGAATATCAAACTCCTGTTTTTTTATACCCTACTCTTATTACCACATGGCTGAAAGGTCTTTTAAAAGCCTGGTGACAGGAGCATTAGGAAACTTAATGCTGTATACAAAAGTATTCTTCCTCTTCTTGACCTGGACCGTAACCAACAAGAGCATTATTAGGTAAGTACTCAACCTCAGAGGAAGGGACCAAGGCACACACAAAAGGCCGGGTGTACACTTGTAAATTAAAAACAACCTGCTTTCTAAATAAGTTTAATGTGGCTGCTTAAGTCCACGAGTGGGACTATTGTGATGCCCTTAAATCAAATCTATTGCATGCCATTCTCAGAGGCTGTTAAAAAAAAATTTAGAATTAACAAAAAAAAGACCACGCTTTCTCAAACTCCATGTCTTACACTTCCATTCTCCATTCCGGTCTCATTCTAACTACAATTTAAAATACGTATGATCTTTGGCAAAAATTACAACTTTAACTATGTAGCGCAAAAATATAAAACAAAGTAAATTCTTGCTAAGTGCTCGCAGCAAAAGATTTATATTCACTTTCAACGGTTAACTACATTTAAACAAACATAAAAACAAAATATGGCTTCCTTTTCGGTTTTTTTTATAAATATTTGCTTGCATATATAAATCAACTAAAAGCATCTTATAGCTTCTGATCACAGAGCGGATCTACATATACTTGTGTGTGTGTGTGAGTTTATGGATAGATGTAAAAAACGATTTAACACTAAAAATTATTACATGTTGTTTTTTATATAATTTTATTTTTTTTATTTTATGTTTTGTTTTTTTTTTTTTAAAGATGGTAAATATGCGCAAATATAGTCAGATGTATATATTTATATGTATGTTTGTTTTTATCATGTGTATATTATATGTATTTTGTTTTTCGTGTAAATATTATTTTTTTTTCAATATTTTGTTATTACAATAAACATTGGTACTACATGTATACAAATATAATGTTGGATCTTAGTTAATAGAAAAAGGAGTTTCCCCTTCACTAAGTTCGTCGCCATCGTCGGGGAGTTTTTGGTAAGAAAATTTGTTGTAATTCTTTGTATTGTTTATTAGTTCATCAGAAACAAACAAAAAAATTAACAAGAAGGACAACGCAAAAGGACAACAAACAAAAAACAAACTTTGGTAAATTTATATATTATTTTATTAAAAATATTAAAACAAAAAGAAGGAGGAGAACGGAAAACAATGAGTTATAATAAAATTTATGTATGTAGGAGAAAAAAATATGAATGGGGTTATAACAGCTTCTTGGTGCTTATAGTGATCCTTGGACTAAATTATGAAAGGAAACATTTTTTTAAACTTTTAAGAATTTAAATCATAAATTAAGAAAAAAAAATCAGTTTAGGCTGGTTGTTGTTGTTGTTGCTGCTGCTGTTGCTGCTGTTGTTGTTGATTTAAATTTTCATCGGCACCCGTAATTGATGTTGTCATAGAGGGTTGGGGACTCTGTGTGATTGAATTTAGAAGAGAAGCGATTTATTAAGAAAAAAAGCAAAATAAAAATAAAAATACATATTTAAATCAAATCAAATAGAAACAAACAACGCTGAATGATTGTTGGTAAATGGAATCATTTGAGGAGACGACACAGATGTGGAGGATTTTGTAAGCGATACATTCTTCGGAAGGAGTTCAAAATTGAAGAAACACCGCACCACTTTGTACAGCGGCACCAAGCAAAACTCGGACATCTACTCAATGAGACATTTTAAATATCACAGGTGAGTACTTTTTTGGGGTCACCTACACATTTCCTTTTTCCCAACCGATGCTGTTTAGTGAATTAAAACCCAAAAATCCTCATTCAGGAGACCAAAAACGAACTCTTCCAGACTCTTACCCTGCCAATAATGCTGAACAGTAAGAAAAGCGATGCCTGAAAGTTTCAATAGACATTTTTAAAGTTTCATAAAAAAGGTCTTGGTCCCGCGCTGTTGTGGGTAATTAAATGCCAGAGGTCCTATGTTCGATTTCTGGGCCAAACTCTTCACATTTTTTACGGCACCACAACTTTCGAACTGCTACGAAACTCAAAGGGTGCTGATCGTATATGAACATCTTCTCGAATTTCGTCATTCGTAGTCGGCAATAAATTGTAGGTCCCTTCTTATCACCATCCAATTCATTTATTTTATTTAAATTGTCACAGTCTGGAGGTAGGTGCATAGTAAAGACAACTCTACGAACTGCACAAAGACGTGGATCTAGTCCGAAAGGCAAACATTTATCAATTACATTGGTGCAGTCGCGGGATTAGTATGAAATCTTGTCAAGATTAATCTCTTTTGTAAAGGAAGAAACCGGGAATTCCAGAAAACATGGTCTTCATGGCTGGGTGGTGTATGCCTAGAGTTTGGCCTTTCTTGGTTCGCAGTCATGTATTTAATTAGAAGAGATTTAAAATGTCGGGGCAAAATTAATTTTATTCTTGCCGGCTGATAAGATGCATGTTTGATGTCACAATTTGTTTGATCACAGTCAAACGCAGAAATGAAGCGAATGTCAAACACATTCAAGATCACTTGACAATTCTCAATATCCAAATTCATGGCTTAAAAGGAACGAATTCTAACCCTTTCTGAATCAATTGATTACGGGCGACATGAAGTGGACCATTTAAAATAACACTTTGTGCAGTAGCCTGTGATGCGTTTCCATTTCTTTTTTTTTTCCATAAAAGAAAAGTAAAATATCCCATAATGACCGTGTTCCATTTTTCCACTCGTCTTTAAATGCAAGTATTTGTTTTATAAAAAACTGTGACACCTTTTAACAAAATGACAATGACGGATTTTGGCACCACTAAAAAACTTCCCTGATTGTGCTCTGTCGGTGCTCTATCGAAAGCAGTACTGAAATCACGGTGGCCTTCGACGTCAAAAAGGCAACACACTGCCAGAAACTTCTAGGTAGTCTACCTCGACTCCGCTACAAATGGTGACTCAACATCAGTACGGAAATCAAACGCTGAATAACTCTTGCCAATCGCTGCTTCTTTGGGCTCAAGAGGCAATTAAATCAAAATATGGCGCAGAAACTTGAACGTTATTAAAAAAGTAAGAGAAGCCATTCTTTTAGGAAGACAACTCTACGTGTATGATTTGGTGCGTGAATAGCATCTGGATAAACTCCAAAAGCTGTATGTCAGCATGCGACTAGTCAAGGCCGAAAAACTAGGGCTAGGTCATATAGAGCGGATGGATAACACTATTACGGAACGAAGAGTCTTTGAATCCGAGCCATTGAGACAGCGCAATAGATGACGACGTAGCAGCAAGTGAAGATGGACCTCAATCAACGTTTTGTGAGAAATTGAACGCAGCTGTCAAGAGATCGTGCTAGTTGGAGAGTCATGTTGGTTGGTATTCAGGTCCACTAAGGATTGTTAAGCCAGTCAAATGAAGAAAAAAATTAAATTTCAGAGCCGCATAACGATCATTGTATTTGCTGTACCAATTACAAACCAAAACCTTCTACCTATCATCACAGCCTCATATTCAAAATTTCGTTCTAGAGTCGAGATTTCCGGGATGATTCACATTACAGTTCTCGAATTCTATACTTTGAATCACGTCCATATAAAGTACATGCAAACGGCAGGGACTAATGTGAAATGTGTGTGGAAAGGAGTGAAGGAGAACAAGCTTAGTTTGTAATATTGGCGCAGTGCTAAAACGTAAGGGAAGAAAAAGTGATGCCTCGTTGCGCAAACAAGCACATCAAAGATTACAATGATACTGCATGCCAATTGTGAAGAGATTATGGAATGGCTCTCCAGTTTCCAAGGCCTAGGTTGATAATTTCCAACTTTCTAATTGGATGGTATGGACAAGACACCAACGGATTGTGGATGGTTTTACGCACCATACAACTCATGCAACTTTCTACCTACAGCACAAGTAATTTGAAAGCATTTTTACTTAAGGGTGTACACATAGTCCCAGGCTGAACCATTGTGTTGCCACTTCAGTGTTCGGTAGAATGAAACTCGTTAGAACAATTTATTGCCGATGAGGAAGTTCAATAAAATGGTGGGAGGGCTTTGTTGAGGCTGTGCCAAGAAAACTGTTGCGTAAATATTTTATGCGAGGTTCAACAGATAGGTGCAGAGGAGATGTAGGACGATTAATGTTCGCTCCTCGCCCGTAAAACTTTGGAAAAAATCGTTCATGAGAACATTAAGTCTGGTAGAGTGCTCACTGACCAAAAAGTGAAGTGACAACCAGGCTATTAAACGATCTTTTGAGCGAAAGAAATAGTCAAGAGCACGTAGGGTCGAGGGAGGTCCTGATTTCTCTTGAAACGCGTGGAAGGTATGATACGACCATCTTTGGTTGAACAAGTGGCTCACGTCCATACTTAGTTCCAACTTACTTGTGGCGAGAGATATATGAAGATGTTCGTGTTTCTTAAGTAGGGGTAGCGTTGTCGCATATCTGGCTCGTTCATCAGCTCAGCAGTCACTTGAAACGTCTTCAGAAACTGACACCCGTCGCAGACGAAGATTCAATTGCTCAGATATCTTGTACAGGGATACGTTGGAATCAATGACAATCTTGAAGTTTAATGAAATCGATTTAAAGGTGTTTAACACTGTTTGAATATCCTACAAGGGTGCACTTTTCCACTTCAGCTAGGTCAGTGCTTTATGAAGAATCATTTGTATAGCTTGTAACACACTACAGTAACTTTAGATTCAGATCCTCAGAGTTAATACCACATCCTCTGATGTCTTTTTTATTCATCAGTGTAGATCCAATTGGAGTCTGCGAATGGAGTATGACCGGTCGACCCGAAATCATTGTCATCTTAGATGGAAGATCTTTGGTCTTTTTGTGAGGTGTTCTTAAGTCGCAAGTCGAACGAGCCACAGGGACCCCCAAAGCCAACACAAGCCATGTCATCGATCAAATTCAGTTTGACTTGTTTCAAGAGTGATGGGAAATTTACAAATTGGAATGTTCGCCTGTCAAAGAAGTTGCAGCTGGCATTTAACCGATTTGATGTTCCCTGTAAAATGGATTACAAACAATTACAAAAATTTCCTTCTTTGTTTTGTTCAAATTGAAGGACAGGAAGAGACCACATTTTTCATGTATCCACTAGTCTACATCAAATGTTTAAGAAAGTGAAGTTGAATGTGATGAGGAAAGTATGTTATGCTTATCCAACTAACTCCTCAACAGGGGCATTTGAAACCCTTTTAGATTTAATTTTGCAGAAAGTACTCAACCCGAAGATGTATCGCTTACAATATCCTCAGTATATCAATGCAGAACAATTCAAGGCACACCACACATTTTCAATGATTATATATTCAAGTCAACAATAACACCGTACTTTAGCAGAAACTCTGGAAAACCAACCGAAGCTCTACTTACACAACAACCATACATTTTCAAACCGAAGCAGTTTTGGCGACCTTTTAATAAAACGTATAAAGATATTCCTAAAATACGAGTAAACTCCATTAGATATCGCTTAAAGTTAAAATGAAATCCAATCGAGGGGGGAATCGATAGTAGCTAAAGCCTTTAGTAGCAGGAAGCACATGAGTAATGCAAAGCTCTGATAACTCTCGCAAGGGAGTGTTCGTTTTTCAATTTGAATTTTGTTTCGTTTTCGATGTGGGGTAAGTAAAATTGGTGGATTGGTGGTGAGCTTAGGAGGAGGTGGTTATTATGAAATTAGTTGTACACACATTATTCTTGTGATGGCAATGACCAAATTCAATGTGGATTGAGGCGCAAGGATGCCCCTGGCAGAGCTAGAAAAAGAAAATGGAAATCGATTTGAGTTATGTCCGTCTTTAGATTGTTGTGCATTTGTTCGAAGGTTTACTTGATTACAGAAGCAAGCTTATATAATTTTGAATTTTTCACTTTTGGAGGGAGTGCATTCAGATCTATGTATGCTATTCACATGTTAATTCTTTTTTTTTTATAGAAACGATCAACACTTAGGATCTGTCTAGCCAGAATTTTAAAGGGCATAGAAGGAACAAGTGCTATCTGTGACATGTTAACACCCTCTGAAAACAATATGAATTTAGATACTCACATGACCCTTAGCCACTAAGAGTTGAGTTGAGTGATAGACGTAACCACAGTTGGTACGTAGGAAGAAAGGAATTCGCGGTCTGAGGAGTGAAAACCCTACTTTTGTGATACCACACCGATCAAAAATTGCTCTTAATGCTGTTGCATAATTGTGTTGACTGATGCTAGTATCAAGCAATCGACTAGAATTATCAAACATGTTCTACAGGGCGGGCCATCTAGGGCTTTTGTTGTACATCGTAGTTTATTTTAACACTGACAGCCGTTCCCCGCTTGAAATCTTGACAGAAAGTCAGTATCCTACCTTTACACGACGCATTCAATCTTTTTACGCCAGTACCATGTTGTAAAGTATTGAAAACGACTTCTTAAATAAAGCAACCACTGCTGCTGTTGCACGTAAGTTTGTTTAAAAAGTTGGGGGGACTGGAGTGCTACTGGTCCCTGTCATCGTACATTCGAAAATACCGCTGCTGTGATCAAGTGTGTGGGATTATTCACAGAAATTAGCTCCCCAATCATCTCGAGAGAATGTTACACATAGATCTCGGATTATTCGGTTACATAGATCCTATTAACTCAGAACAAAGTGACCCCATCAAGGGCTCAAATAACCCAAGCGACAAGTCTATGCATCTACAGAAAGTGACTGTTTGGTGGGAATTGAGAAGTGTTAAACCATTTTTATAGAGCCATGTTAAACGATAGTTTTTTCTACGGTAATTGAAAATATGATTTTGATGACGGAAAGCTTTATTGGCACTTTTAATCTACCAAATTACTAAATCGTGTTATCAGCCCCCTTGGCGACGTTAGACGTTTTATTGTGGTATAACGTGAAGGACCGACGTCCAAGAACCAAGCAATCAGTGGGTCCGAAACCACCCCCCCCCCCCTGTCGATAGAAGGAATCTGTGTTGGGTACTAGATTAATACATTTTTCAAAAATTTGCTTTTCTTTGTAAGAATTTTAATTTAACGAAGTCACCAGTTGTCTTGTAGCAGGTTCACAGCACGAGATTAATCTTAACTGCGATTCCTGCCGGCAATTAGACAGCTTATGAACTTGACAGGACCCACTATTTAACGTGTTCTTTTCGTCTAAAAGAAGCAAGTGGCCGCTAAAATTCTCTAGTTGGCGATACTTGGACACCAGTGAGTTTGCAAATTTTCGGTGGTCTCCGAGGAGTTTCGTTTGAAATCCCATTTTCTACGATTAAGGCTCGCTAGGACTCAGACCAACCGCCACTTACCCTTTTCATTCTTTCCTGTCAGCAATTCTGATAAATTTTTAGATAACAAAACGAGAAGGTGGAAGCAGGGCCAACTAACAGAGCTGCTATGTGTTCAGTTGCAGAACCAACACCTATCGGGAGATGCTGCCCCGACAATAGTTTTTTTATACCGTCTTACACAACGGTAAGAAGGGTAGGACGTCCAAATAGAGTTCTTAAAGAGTACATACTGTCACCACTGCTTTTTTCGGTAATTATTAGCTAAGAACTCCGTAAAGCATGAAGGGATGGAAACTATGACATTCGATGCACTATGACATATAATCTGAAACACATTTACTATGATGCCGATGTTAGTCCACATCGCATCCGATAATAGACCTTCACTTGAATCTGAAATACCGGAATAGTAAGCCCCTTGGCATTTCCAGCAATCGCACCCAACTTTATATCGCCGGACGGAAAGTCGAGAAAGTTAACAGCTTCCCATATTTATTAAGTTTGGTCTCTGCTAAACGCAGTGGTGTCAAATAGGATGTATGCAGAAGAATAGGAAAGGAAAGCGCTGCGTTTGAAATGCAATTCACGGTCTGGAAAATAATGCCATAGGAAATGACTGGAATCGGTGCTGCTTTATGGATGCGGCAACTGGAAAGTGGAAACCAGAAACGAAATCATTCGTAATTAGATGTTTAAGAAATATTCTGAGGATTCTTAGACCGAACTAGCCAAACAGTGGATTGGACACACTCTACGTCGCGAAGACAACTCCGTTGCGAAGTACTCCAGGTAGTGGAATTAACTTTTCCAGGAAGGCTTAGCAGCGTTTCACCCTAGGCAAACCTGGCGGAGACCAGTTGAAGGGGTCTTATGGAATGACTTGGAGAGTGCAAACACGTTGCATTATTTGGAACCAGATAGGGCAGGGGCGTAGTTGACGACAGCGGCTTTTCCTGGGGTGTTAAGGGACATAAGTAAGTGCGAAGAAAGGTGAAAAACGTCAAATTTCATAAAAGCAACTATAAGCTCCTGAGCTTGATGGTTAGAGCATTCAGGTTTTATAATCCTCGGGAGTTTTATTTGGGAGAGATTCACAAATTAAAACACACACTTTTCTGTGTCGCACTCTTTCTTCTGTCGATAGAGGTATAGTGTAGGCAGCTTGGAAACTCCATTTGTAACAAAACTGTCTCTATCTTTGAAAAATTTTCCGATTTATACGATTTAATGGATGGTTGAACAAAATCAAAAACGGTTTTATATTACGAAGTGGAGGAGTAGGCTATCCATACACTCTTGTACACAAAAATGGGTCCTGAGACAAGCCTCTACACTTTCAACATAAGTGCACCTTATTCAATTATTCTTAAAAGTAATTTTCCATATTAAGTCTGGTAGATAGTTATCTGTGGTTTGATGACAAAAATGAATTATTTCCTTCTACAATTTACGACTGTTTGAGGATTGTTGGATAAGACGTAAGTAATGAACATTTCACTAGAGATGAATCTGCAAAGTATGAGAAAGGGAGCGTTCGGAGAAACAGTTTTAATGGTTCACCCCTATGAATTTCTGTGTGTGTGAAGGTGGGTGCCAAAATCTTCGGTCCTAAGGTTAAATTTCTTCCCCTGCCCAATACATGAAACTTAAATAACGACGACTGTTTGTTAGATTTAAAGTTAGTTCAGTGTTTGAAATGAGTAGATTATTTTGTTGACTATAGCCAGTAGTGTGCTAGGAATTACAAGTACGTGTAAATATTTTGAAATACGGTGCTGAAAATGTGCGCTTTGCCAATGCAATGACCCATGGAAGTTGATACGAATGAAAATGCTTTACAAAGTGAAAGGAAAAATCGATTTTTAGTGTTAGTGAAGAAAATTACTATAAATTTGTTTATTTTTTTGTGAATAAAATGTCAAGTCTATACAAATGTTGCGATTTTCTGTTGATGAGGATAAGGGGAATTAGGGGGATAGTTATACCTGTGAGGGTGAGGTCAGTGCAACAGGGTGCTCAATATTTTTTAAATAGTCCTTGTCATCGAATATTTTCTTATCGCCGCCACCTGGTTTGTGCTTTACATTATCCAAAGATCCAACTTTGCTTTGTGCCTTAATTTCTATCTTATGAGTTTGTATCTGAAAAGTATTTTACACATAAATGATTAGTATCATGTTAATATTTACACAATGATTTTCAGGCAAAAGAATAGAATCATTTTTCTCATTCTTTTTACAAATTTCAATTTTCAAAGAAATCGGTTAGAAAAAGAAAGAATACAAAAAACAGAAAGACATAAACTAAGTACAAGACGACGCACACAAGTTTTATGAATTTTTGAAGAAGAAGAAAACCAAACGTCAAAAAAGGAAAGTGGCAAACAAAACGATTCAAGCATTTATTCGAGTCGAATGTGAAAAGTTTTACTGTTCTTTTTTTTTTTACTTGTGCTGTAAAAATTTATAGATTCCGTTTTAATTAATTGAAAAATTCTATTGCATTGTTGTTGCGGCTGAAAGAAATGATTTTGCTTTTGGTAATGATTTACTTACGTCCTTTGGCGAATCGTCCTTCTGATAGAGATGATATGCCAAATGAAAGTTTAAAAAGTAAATGATCAGAGAGAACAAATAATATGCAGTACGATTTTATAGGGTGACAAGTTTGTAATTCAAAAAAAAATTAAAGGAAACAAAAGTTAACTTAACATTATTTTGTTTTTTTGCTAATTTTTGTGAGTGGTTGAGTTGGTTGTTTGCTCTTGCAGATAGGTCATGCATGCGAAAATACATATGTAGGTTACTAAGTGTTTTTGTGGACTTGCAATAGATATAACTTAGCCATGACAGCTCTGTAATTTAAACTAACTACTAAAGCAAATGCGGGGCAATGGATGCCTTTTCTTTCGAAAATGTATATTTAAACTGATTTTTTATTTTTTAGATTAACTTCGCTTTGTACAATACACGCGAAATAAGGTTATTTGTTGTCCTTCACCGAATTTATAAGCACTGTTTTTAAATTCTCGTCAAATCTATTTTCCTTAAGGAACATGCACTTGCTACATTCACCCCTAGTCTCAAATATTACGGATCGGAGATTCACTTTCCTCGTTCGATTCATATTCCTGCATTCGTGTTTTTAATGAATTCACAGATTTTCAAAGTCAACTGTTATAGGTGTGTTTGCCCCTAACTGGGGGTGGACATCACAAGCTAAAGGTCTCAGATTGGATACCGGGATTGAACGACACCCTATTTTTCACGGAACCACCTCTTTGTGGATAACACTCAAAGAGTATTGATTTTCTATGGAAAGCTTTTTAAATTTCACGGTATGGAGTCGGCAAAAAATTGTAGGTCGCTTTTTTTGTCATAGAGCAATTGAAGGCAGAAGGCTAATAGTTGCTGGAGAAGCTAGGCCTCGGTCCCTTGTGGATGATATTGCCACCCAATTTTTAAGTTAAATTTCTAATCATCACATGTGCCTCCGATCAAACTGCTTTGTAAGTTTTGTTCGGTATCGCTTGGCAGGTCATTATGAAAAGGTTCACATCACAAAAGCGTCTCCAAATTGTTAATCAGTGTTCTGTGGGAAATGTTTTTTGTGCGATTCGAGTAACTTCTGGTGCGCATAATCGACTTACTGCAACTTATTTCTGTCACGAGTAGAACGGAACCTACAGGTTTTTTCCGGCTCTAAGCGGCGAAATTTAAGAAGCTTTTTATAGACAAATAGTACAATTTGATTGTTGTCAGAAACTCCAAAGAGGTGGTGCCAACCGAAGCAACCGTCGGCATGTGGATCGTCGACACATTTAGCCACACTTTTTATGAAGCGTTGAACGAAGAGCAAAGAAGCGGAAGGGAGATATTAACAACTTTATATTTTGTCGCACGAATACGGTTTTGAAAGGCGACGTACCAGAGTACATGTGTTTTAAAGACAGCTGTTGCTCCTTGCTAGTGTTATAACTTACACCGATTTGAATATCAATGAATTTTCTAAAGGTATAGGCTTTGTGATGTTTTTTTTTGCTATAAAATAAGCTACTTAAATGTTAAACTTTGTTTCAGAATTGAAATGAAGTAAATGATGCACCTAGCTCTGGTCGGCCTGTCACTGCAACAGATGGATCAAGAACGGATGGACTAAACATAATTTGCATGCTAGTTTTGAATCATCAAAAACTTACAGGCTTCTCACAGAAGCTCCATGTTTGGGTGAAGTTTAATTGACCGAATAAACATCAGTGAAATTATGCTAAAACGTAACGAAATGGAACCATTTTGAAGCGGTTCATTATTACAAATTACGGCCGATGATCGTGACCAAAAGCCGGTGACTGATCACAAACGAATTCAAAGCCTTCCATGGCAAACCAGGTTATAATGAATGATTGATTGAATAAGAAGGGAATTGCCTATTATGAGCTTGTAGAAGGTTGCGAAACGGTTGTTTCGACCTTTTCAATGAAGCAATCAAGAAAGAGCAATTTCGCTGTAATTTAAACTACAAAACTTATATTTTAACGTCACAGTGACACCATCTGCCTAATTAAAGGTTAAACTACTTGAATGTCTCGGTTATTTTTTATTGAATGAGTGCGATGAAAACTATTGAAGTGGAGTGACAATTTAAAGAGATAGATATGAAAATGGATGTCAAAAGTGCAACAATTTTTATCGGTGCCATGTGAAAGAAACAAATCCAATTTGCTTTTAATGTTAGGATTTTAGGTGTGAGGGAAGGGAATATATCCATGCGTGCTTTCACACTTTGCAGACCGGCGACAGGGACCTGGGCAGATGTTAATATTGAAAAGTATCAACTCCGTTTCTATTCTGTTTTCCTCTTAGAGCGTGCATGAAAAAGAGGTAACAGGCACATTTCTCGAATTATTTTGTATCCTCGATCTTCTTCTGAAGGTAGAGAACCGCTGTCGTATGTATCATAAAATACGATGCACGCACGTCTTGATGTGAACATATAAACGATGAGTAATGCTTGGAGCATTTACTTAAAGCCAGTAAGTTAGACATTTTTTTAAGACAAAAAAAGCTAGTTTTAAGTATTATCCTAGAATTTTCCTGAATTTCAAATATGAACCAAAAATTCAGTAGTGCAGGTCAGAAAAAAAAGAAAACCTGAACAACGGAGTCGAACATTAATGCGCATAAAAATTCGCTCACATCCTGTATTTTTATTTTTTTTTTCAAATTGGGAAGTTGGTCGCTCTAGCGTACTGAGTAAGAGCGTCGATTCCAAGTACCAAGTTCAATTGCAAGACCGGACACCTCCAAATTTTTCACGCACCACCTCTTTTGAGTTATATAAAGAGTAGGCTCTTGTTGTGAATGAAAAATTTGTTAAAAATCAACCCGCCAGGGGTCAGCTATAAACTGTATGTCCCCTCTGCTCCTGAGAGAACATTGGAAGAAACTGGTCTCTTGTGGGCTGTAGTGTACCTTAATTAAATTGTGAGAGAGCACTATGTATGCACACATTTCCTTGAGTCTTTTCAGAAAAACACTGACAAGAAAACAAGAAACATG
Source organism: Eristalinus sepulchralis (assembly GCA_944738645.1). NCBI lineage: Eukaryota > Metazoa > Arthropoda > Insecta > Diptera > Syrphidae > Eristalinus > Eristalinus sepulchralis. Next base: position 48,905,874 of record OX122882.1, read on the forward strand.
CTCAAATTTTATACAGTAACATACAACTTTCTTAAGGTATACATATTTTGTAAATTATTACAGGGCCATTCATTTTGCGATTTCACGTTGGTAGCGCTGGCATTTGACACCTACCAACCTCTGCTGTCACTTTAAGTGTCACAATTTAAGCTGAATGTGTGCCATTTACGATAATCGTAAATAGCAAGCTTTGATAATCGAACAATGAAATTACAAGGAGCAATAAAAAATTCACTTTTGGCCTATTACGTCATGTATATGAACGTCTTAATTGATTGGTTTCGCAATAAATCCATAAAATTGTGACGGAACTTAAAGAGGATGTGGTAAGGCTTGTGCAGCGACTTCAGCCAAAACTTTAAGTGGAAGTGTTCCTGATGTTCTAAATTTCCCGGCGTTCGGATAAATCAAACGTGTGATACGTCTCTCTATGGCGAATTTCGCATTTACGAGTTAGTTAGCACCTCGTAAGTTAGCACCTCAATCCTTATAAAGTTGAACTCACGCTGCAATTGAAACCTACTTACCATTCATAAATCGGTACATCCGTTTCTTGGATGTTGCAACAACAACAACATTTTTCGAAAAACATTTTCTCCATTGATGAGGAACATTTCTCACTTAGTGGGTTTGTAAAAAAACAACAAAATTCCAGTATATGGGGCTGAGAAAACTCACAAGGTTGCCGTTGAAACCAAGCAAATGGGAGGACGGACGGTCAATTCGAAGGGACGTGGTAAAAATATAAGATTATATCCACGGCCAGAGAATGAAGATTACGACTTAAAGAAATGAGATTCTTACAAGATGAGGCAACACGCCACACAATATGGTCAATTGTTGCAAAAATATTCCTAATCAAATTTTGACGACTTCAATTGAACACCAAGATTTGCGATTTAACGAAGATAGGCTGTCTTCTGTAGGACTACGCACAAGGGTTTACGATAATATATCCTAAATGGACAAAAAATTGGTTTAAAGTTGCCTCAAATAAATCGCATCCTGCGAGTCTACCGGCTACGATCATTTGCATGATACTCGTACTCTTCTCCTCCCTTAACGGAAAGTCCATACCTTAAAAAAAATGCTCATCAAAATGTTTTGTATTATTAAGCTTTCTAAGCTAAACAATCAACAATACATTGTTGTAAACAAGTTCTGCGACATTCTGAATTTTCAAAAAAGTGTTCTCAACCCATTTTGTACCATATATTGATTGATTTTTTAGCTCTTATCTTTTTGGCAACACTGGTTTAAACAGCTGCGGCACGTTTTGTTTTGTGTTTCACTGTCAAACATCTTCAGTTTGGTCTATAACTTAACCATGAATTGTCTTACAAACGAGCAACGCTTGCAAAGTATTGAATTTTATTATCAAAATGCGTTCTCTGTTAAGAAAGTTCATCGCGCGCTTCTTCCATTTTATGATCAGTTCATTTTTGGCTCAAGGGGTACGTAAATAAGCAGAATTGTGGATTTTGGAGTAAATATGAGCCAGAAGCATTACAAGAGCTACCAATGCATCCAGAAAAAGTCACAGTTTGGTGCGGTGCTTCTTCAAAGATGATGCGAATCGTAACGTAACTGTGAATGGTGAGCGCTACCTTGAGATGATACCCAAGTTTTTTTTTGCCCAAAATGCAAGAGCTTGACTTGCATGACATGTAGTTTCAACAAGACGGTACCACATGCCACACAGCAAGCGCAACAATGGACTTATTTAGAAGCGAGTTCGGTGAACATTTTATTTCACGTTCGGGACCGGTCAATTGGCCGCCTAGATCGTGCGATTTAACGCCTTTAGACTATTTTTTGTGGGGCAATGTTAAAGCTCATGTCTATATAGACAAGCCCGCATTAGACATTGACGCATTGGAAGACAACATTGAAGCATTTATTCGTGAAATACGAGCCGAAATTTTTGGACTAAGCGGATGGACCATTTGAGGCGCAGTCAAGGTCAACATTTGTGAGAAATAATCTTCAAACATTTAATTATATGGACCGTACTATCGATTCAAATAAGGATTTCATGCATTTTTCTGAATTTTATATTTTTTATGTTTTTTTGTTTTGAAATACTTTCCTATAGCTTTTAAAAAATCACCCTTTAGTTTAGGATAATTCTCAACGTCTACAGTGCAACAATTTATTTCTTAAACACACCTATTAAATATTTTTTCGCTCATTCTATTGCATAATAATAAAGTCGATCGTTATTCAACTCAAAATAGAGAGGTTAAGGGAATCACATTTCGAAAACAGCATTCAAAAGGTTACTTTAGGGATCACGCTCTTATAAACCGACTAAAAAAAAGGTATTCAATGACAATGGATGAAAATTCATGCCGGAAACATATTCATGCACATCCAGTGGGCATGCTTTAGATAGAAGGCACTAAAAGATACTAGATAGATTTCGCTATTCATGCTTTTCATACGAACTCAACAAAAATAAACCATGTCCTTCCTAATTTCACCTTAGTACGTCTACGTTTCATTTCTGCCAATTTTTCATTTTAACTCAATAGCACTTTGTTTTGTTTTGCTCATTTAAAATTTTTCTCTTAGAGAGATAATCGTCAGGCAGATAAATGACAAACGCTTACCTTAATATCACCACCCCCTGGGGCATGTTTAACATTATCCTTTGAGCCAACCTTTGGTTTGGCCTTGTCCTTGAAGTCGGTCTTAATTGTGTCAATTTTCTTATCACCGCCGCCCGGCTTGTGATTGGCATTCTCTAGAGATCCGATTTTCGATTTAGCATTCCATTGCAGTTTCGTTGAAACTATCTACAATTATTACATTTGAAATGGAAAAAATATTTTTTATTTGTAATGTGCGTTACTATGTGTAAGTGGGTGTGTGTGGGTGTGGGATGTGTTGGCACTGAAATTGCCATTCCTTTTGTCGCTATTGTCGTGTTAAATTACACGTGAAAAATTCTAAAGTATCTACTGGATGTATGAAGCAATTGTTTGGTTGTGTCTACATAATTTTGTTTTTCTCAGTTTTCGTTTTACTTTGCTCTACTTTTGCACTGCGAACGTCTAGGTTTATTTCAAATTTGTTCAAATGAACCGTGAAATTACGTTTTTTGTAATCTATGGATGTGCAGATACACAACTGTACATTGCAGAGATACTTTTGAGTTTCAAGTTCATGAGAGCACTGGATTTTTGCAAAAAAAAACCCAAACTTAAAAAAAATTCAAAATCTCAGGAACCAAAAATGATATGAGCCCTAGATGGGGTCTAGGTAGTGGGAGGGCGGGTGGACGGGTTTGAGGGGTTTACCTTTTTGTCGCCACCCTTCGGGGTATACTTCTCGTTCTTTGCTTCGATCCTCGGAGCCGCCTTAATTTCGATCTTCTTACTCTCAATCTTGACCTTACCTCCGCCCGGCTTGTACGTGGCATTGTCGAGTGATCCGATTTTCGAGCGTACCGCCTTCAAGTTTGGCGACGGTGCGTTTCCCACCTGAACCTTATTCATTGGAACTGCAATTGAAGGGAGAAATGATTGACAATGTCACGCGGCCATGTCCAGAGCACTTACCTTTCTTTGACGGCTCTGGCTCTGGGGTCTTGAGGGCGAGTCTGTTTCTGGAGGTGCTCCTCGACTTGTTGGACTTGTTCGATGGCGTAGCACTTGGTGGCCGCGAGATGCCTGTGGTCGGTGGCTTAGTCGGTGTCTTGGCGGGCGAACTAGGCGAAGTTGGACCGTTGCGTTCCTGTTGGCGAATGAGAGATGCGAATATCAACAAAGTAAAAAATGCACAACCGTCGGCTTATGGCACTAGAGTCTCACTATTTCACTAAACTAACTAATGGTCTGTATGGCACATATTTGTTTTATCGATTCTAGTCGCAGGCGGAGGATCTATTTTTGGGGACACTGGTAGCGGCGGCAGCAGCGAAAAACAGCGAGTATCGTGGAAAATTACTTTTGCAACTAAGTATCTCGAAACAAGTATCTTTTCGGTCGCCTGTGGCAAAACTGATTTGTTTGTTCAATCGAATGCGACTCAACTTATGGGGCTCATCAACCGTGGCATAGTTATCCGATATGGAAATGGGTGGCGGTCGTGTTTGTGTGGGTTTGTCTACACCGCGCCATACACTATTGAGAAGTTGCCCAGCGTCACCTCACCCGAATGAAGGCAGGGCGCCATCACAGAGAGGGAGAGACACACAGAACGGGGTAAAACAGAAATTTATTAGGGATATTCGAGTTGGAAAAGTCGATTATAAGTCGTTTTAGTGTGGCGGGCTTGTTCTCTTTTGAGTTTTCGTTGTGTATGTTGTTTTTGCAATTCTTTCCGGGAGTCACAGCGGACGAGGTATTGGGTTTAAATGTGAGAATAGGTATGTGCCGCGATTGCCATAAAGATAAATGTATAAATACGGCGTGCGTTTTGTATCATTTGGAGCGCAAATATATTGGCGCGGCAATTAGTAGTGCGGTTGGGTGAATGTCCTTGCATTCTTTTTAGAAAACGATTTAGATCTAATTATGCGATTGGGCAATGTCTTCGCGGCCACGGGTGAGGGTAGCAATTAAGTGGCAACAGAAGGAACACGCGACAAGGTCAAATGGAGGCTGACTGAGCTATGTGTTCTGCAATAGATTGAAGACAGTTGCTTCCCGTGAAGGCTGTTAGGGAGTGCAAGTATGTGGACACGTGTGAGAATCTCTTTCGAAATTGAGAGTGTTTTCCTGTCTATTCTGTTGTTACTTGTCTATTTTATCAATTCAATTATGTGGCAACTGCTGCGTGTAAGTTGAGCGTGAGTTATTTTAAGAAAATCTCGCGAGTTTATACAAAATTCCTTTATTGGTACTTCATCAGTGAGAGTTTCACAAATAGAACTAACTAACGGTGAGAGCTTGCAAACAAACTATACAAAGGGAGGGAAAATCACGTGACACATGTTAACAATAAAAGCCACAGAATTGGGTGATACGTGGACGGATCCCTGAAAGAATTTAGCTGACACAGAATCCGAAGAGAGGATCAGAGGACAGATCGAGTAGGGTTGCCATTATGAACTTCATACGTTTGTACTGTTGATAGTCGGGTGCTGCGGTTAAAGTATTTCTCTCTTTTCAACTTAATAAACTTGGTGGCGCAGCAGTTCCATGAGACCCAGGACTGAGCTTTTTTAACAACCACTGGTGCTGTGCCTATTCTCAGGAGTGGAGAGGATCTACAGGCTCATCAAGCACTTGAATTTAAGGCTCATTTGCCGTTCGCCTTTGACGGTGTTTCTCTTCCCTTTTCTTATTGTTGGGGCTATCTATACATTGTTTCATAATTATGAAAAGAAAAAAAGTTATCCCTAATATTTATGAACCTTAATACAAGGAAGTGGACACATTTTCTTAATAACGGGTGATTAATCCTTGGGTTTCAATTTCCAAAGACCTTTGTTAACTGATCACACGTGACGTCTTCATTTTCATTTAGTATCGTTTGAGAAGTCAGTGTCTTCGCTAATGAAAATCACTGTTATGTGAGAAAATTCTTTTATGCGATTCGAGAACCTTACGCAAAACTAACCAGCTGAAGCCATTATTGCCATTACCATTCGCAAATTTGAGCCCCAGTTTACATTAGTGGGTGATACTCGTCCGGTAAGCCTCCCTTCAGTTCGAAGTGGAAAAACTATATCAGCTGTAGTTAAAACAGCAGCAACTATAGCAGCTAAAGCTAAAAGTCAAGCCCGTGACCAGTCGTCCATCAGCGCCTTCGCTTGGATTATTTACCAACTGGGCGTATTTTACGTGATGTCCTCGGTCTAAAAGTGTAACAAATTCAGCTTGGGCATGAACTGAAGACGTAGTGACAAGCAAGGAAGCTCGTTAACAGAAAAGTAATTTCGATTGCTTTCAGTTGGACCATTATTTCAGACGGAGTCTTTGCTCCCAGGTATTAATTAGAGTTGTAGCCGTCATCCAAGGAATGCTATAGAAAGTTCCTGGACCTATGAAAGTGCTTTGCGAGCGAAATATGGATTGTGTTTAGCACATCCTTGGAACGGATGCAACAACAAGCCATTGAAGTTCCAACATCCCAAGGGAAAAAATTGAGTTGACAGAGCGAAGGAGTTGCTACACTAGCGCGAAAGTAGTGAGTTGCCGAAAAGTTTATTTTCCGATTAGTCGCGATGTTATCGTGCAATATGCCAACAAACAAAATGACCGAGTCTACCTTCCAGAGAGGTCGTTCTAAAATTAACACCTTTGAACGACTACCGGAAAGCAGGCGGCACCGATGCTCATGATTGGGCCGACATTACCGCAGATGGTCACTCACCGCTCGTATGTTTGGAGTGTGGCGTCAAAATTGATGCATCTCGAACTTGAGAACAGTTGGGATGGCTCACACAGGCGAAGAAGGACCATCTTGGATTGGTGTAGACAAAGAGACAAATGACGGGATATGGTGTTTTGTTGCCTATACTCTGGAGAGTTATGCAACTTATGATTGTGACCTCGAGCACTTTATTTACTTTATTGTTTCAGTCTTTAACGAACGATATTTTTTAGAACTCTAAAATTTAAATGTGCCATTGAGACAACGAAGCAAAGGATGTCCTAAATTAAAGTGGTATACACAAGTGGAGGTGGACCTCAAGAAACTGGTGTTAGTTCCCGTAGACGGCTGGCAAAAGATCTTAAATTCTTATATTTAAAAAATATATTTCTTCAAAAGCAGGATGCGGTTAAGTTTATCAATAAGTCCTGGAAGTATATGAACTCACAAGCTAGAAGATAAAGATTTAATTGCTCAACACGGTGGCCTGACTTAACTAAGGAATTATATTCCAATTTACTCTATATTTAAAAAAAATTACTATTTAAATGAAGCAAGGTTGTTAAAAAAGTAGTCGCCGTGGGGTAGTGGGTAAGTGCGTCGACCCACACACAAAAGGGCTTCTGAAATATCGCCGTTCGGAGTCGGCAAACACTGCAGGTCTCTTCTACTCGGGAGAGAGCAGTAGCACGCACAACACGAGTATTTGTTGCAGGAGGTAGCCCTTGATCGCTTGTGGGCTGTAGTGCCACCCAATTATTATTATTAAGGTTGTTAAATGGGGTTAGCCTGCTCACCACCAACAATGTCCTTAAAATGGCTTACAAATCGCCGAGAATGATCAAATGAATGACGATTTCCTTAACTCCGCGAAATCATCAAAATGCCTTAATAATGTCAAGATTGCACGTATACAACAGCATGGGATCAGCGAAGAATTTTCCGATCGAGTCTCACTCCACCTCTCCCAAAGTCTCATACCACCGACATTAATTGCTGAAGACCAGTGGTAATGCTGCCAAGAAGCCATCAGAAAAGTCGCGACTTCTTTGCTAGGTTTCACTTCACCACCAAAATGAAATCTTTGGTTTGCTGATAAATGCCAGCACAGGTAGCCTAACAAGAAGCATACAAAGCGGCGCTCCGAAGAATGACAAGGGCAGTTCATGAGCTCTACGAGCAGAGGAGAAAGAAAGACCATCAGTTCCTCAGAAAGGAAAAGAAATAGTATGCGAAGCACGCGATTGTGGAGATGAAGGGATGTTACTGCAGGAACGACTCTTGCAACAGGCGAAAAGAATATGCCAAGCTTGCAAACGGTTGGAAACTTAATAGTAGAATTACAGTCTTTGCTGCCAATATGAAAAGACTACTTCTGCAACGGCGATAGCGACGAAATATCGATGCAAGGCAGAATATTCATCCAATATAGTTAATAAGGGACCTCCCAACCAAAATGAAGTTACGTTGCCGTTAATCGTTAAACTTAAGTCGAACAAGGCTGCTGGTATCGAAGGACTGCCTGTCGACCTCTTAAAAGAAGTTGATCATGATTTCGTAAGGTGCAACTCTTTTGTAAAACCTGATCGACATGCTGATGAATGAAATCCCAGCAACTTTCACCTGGTCCCAAAAAAATGAGACTGTGCCATTGCAGTGGGATGAGTCAACTGAATGCGAAGTACAGAAACTTATCTGCTGTGCTATGTAAATGCTTGAAATCTTACGCCTGATTCAGCACAGCGGAATCAACTGTTGACCAAATATTTACCACACGGCTAATTTTAGAAAAGAGGCAGAAGTTTTAGGTCGTAGCGAGCATCTATTCATCGACTTTAGGCCACGTATGACAGTATTACTTATACAGCGCATAGTCTAACTTTAGCATCATTGCAAAACTAGTCAATTTTTTAAGAATGACGGTGGAAAGGAATGACAAGGAAAGCAAAGCTTTACAGAGACCATTCATATCAAAAAAATATTTAGACAAGGCGACGCACTGTCCTGCGATTTCTTTAACAACATTTTGAGGAGATCGCTAGGGACTCAAACGTCGGCACCAGAGGCATGATTTTCTACAGATCTTTGCAACTGCTTACATATGCCGATGACATTGAAATAATTGGAAGAACACATCGGGCTTTCAGTTGGGCATTTGTTAACACCGAGAAGGAAGCGGCTAAAATGGGTCTTACTGTAAATGAGGGTAAGACAAATTATGCTAGCTACATCCTAGATAAAATCGTCACAAAGGACAGCTATAAATTCGAAGTAGTGAAAGAGTCTGAAGCTAATGAAAGAATTGGCAACACCGCGGAGATAAAAGGAAGGGTCACTCTTACCAATCGACGTCTTTTCTTGGAAGGTCATTAAGGGGTCATTAAGGGATCTCAAAAAAATCCAAATAATGCCAATTTAAGACATTTATAGTCCTGAACCTGCTATATGGCACAGAAGCGTTGTCCCTAGCTTAAGCGGAAGAGGGAATTCCAGGTCGCTTCGAGAAGAAAGTTCTTTAAATGATCTTTGGTCCCGTATGTACTGATGGAATTTAAAGGAAGAGTCTAAATGACGAACTCTTTGGGCTGTACAGCGACATCGATCTGGTCAAAACAGTTGGAGTTTCTTATCACAGACGGGTAGGTCATGTATAGCGAATGGACATCAATGCTCTTACCCAAAAATTCCTACGCCAAGGGACTACACGGTAAAGAAATTTAACGTCTCCCGTGGCGCACACAACTGGCAGCAGCCCTCAATCAGTTGAACATGCGTGGCTGGAATTAACTACCAAAAGATCGGGCTAGATGTAGAGGCTTGTTGACAGAGGTCAGGTCTAATCTGGTCATTTTTAAGAATATATTTAGGGAATCTCCCACATTCACAGATTTACTTTGAGTAAATTTTGTGAATATTAATTTTTTACTTTTTTTTAAATTTATCATGACTTGTGTGGTGTTATTGTTATTAAGAAGAAAACACTGAGATTATTATTTAAAACATCCAAATTTCTATCGCATGCGTAACTTGTACTAACAGGAGCTTATCCGAGTTTTATTGTGAGCAACTGTATGACAGCGGTAACTCCTATTAAGGAATACTCGCTGCATGACACATAAACAAACTGAACAATAAGTCTAACAAAAGTTTAAAAAACCCTTTAAGAGCAAAGTTGAAAATTATGTAAGCATAGGGTCATTCGTTTTTAAGTTTCGAAAATAGAGCTCAATAAAACACACACAGCGATACATTCTTGATAAAAATTTTAACTTTTCGAAAATTCTGTTTACTGCCATTTTGTGTAAAGCTCAACCTCGTTAACATGAGCCTGGAGAATAATCGCAAAAAGGAATTTTTTGAGGTAATTTTTCCAACAGCCTTTTCGCACATTTCAGGCGATATCTTGGTCATAACTTGAGTAACGTCTGTTTCAAGCGCGGTCTATCGGTGTGAAATTGCATGATCTTTGTGGCCAATTGACGTTACTGACACATGAAATTGAGCTACCAGGAAACTTCTTCACAAAAAAGTCATAATTGGTGGTGTTTTGTGGCTTCTTGTGCCATCTAAATGGAAATACAAATAGTCCAAGATGCAATCTTCGATCCCGGGCCAAAAAAGAATTCGTTTTCATTAAACATATCTGTCAGAATTTAGAGTTAACTTTCGCCCTCTAGCATGGTCGGAGAAATGCGGACCACAAAGTGTCCTTTCGAGCATTGGCCACATCAAACAGTCACTTTGTCTGGATAAAAAAACTCTCTTCTGGGTTTTTTTCTAAGCCCCATTTGTGTATATTTTGTTCGTGTGCATATCCACCGCGAAATATGGCTAAGTTTGAGACACCACTTTTGTAGTAAGTTTTAACCAGATTAACGCTTTGTTTGATTACTTGCGATCTATTACTAGAAATGGCAACTTTTCATCTATCGTCGTGATACTTCAAAGAAAAACTAGGGCTTTCATGTGTTAAATGCCAGTACCACCAACTTGAAACCACAAAATGAATAATCATGTTATTTTCAAACGTTTCTCTTAAGCAGATCGTCCATTTTAAAAACCATTGTTATGGCCTGTTGACATTTACACTGTCTGAACACCTACCCTGAAAACCCCTTAAAGAACACCGTTTTTTTGATTGCCTTGCCACACTCCACCGACTGTATAAATAACTCATAATCATTCGAATTAGAATCTCAGCAACACGCAAGAGAAAAGGAATTGTCAAAAATAGAACCACCGTTATAAATATCCTGGTGCTCTGTCCTGTATGTCCTGATCGTCTTAATTATATCCTGCCGAGTGGCACGGCCACTGATACAGTCCATAACTGATGGCTGCCCATGAATTTTTAAGCACACTTAACGACTAGAGTTCGTGAGCGGTTGTACGTACCTTCTCCTGTGTAGACTCATCGACGCCGCTGTCGTTGTCCCCCTCTGCAATGAGAAAAAGAGAAAAGAAAAACGAGTGTTAGTTAGATTCATGTGTCATTCAGGGCGGGGGTGGGTGAAATTGTGGCTCAGACAACTTCATAAGGCTTCCGCATACACCACGAACACAGGGGCAGACCTGCAAATGAAACAATTCAATCAGTCATATGCGTGTCCTTACTGGTGGGGGGCTCCTCCGGCTTGTACGGTTTCGGTGGCTTGTCGGCTTTTGCCGGCTTGTCCAGCTTTCTGGGATTGTCGGAAAGGTCGCCGCTAATTTTCTGGAAATTCGTCAACTTGGCCGAATGGTGACTGGGTTCGGGGGGACCGAACGTGAGCTCATTCGCCTTTTGTTTGTCATCGCTAGGGGCGTGCTCTGCCTCGAACGCTGGGTGGGGAGGATTCTCCTCTTCGATGTCTCGAAGGTGCTCCTTTCCATTCAGCTCTGCGGCAAATGTGGTGTTCCGCGTGGGAGTGATGTGGTTCTCTTGCGCGGTGTGGGGGGTAGTTTTTAATTCCTGTGGCGCGTGGTCGTTCCGGTTGGGCGCGTTTGGGAGTGAGGGCATTTTGACTGGGGTGACTGCCTGGCCGAAGACAACATCGCTGTCGTCGTCCTCGTGACTGTTTGACTTCGTGGCCGGATTACTCGGGTGAGATTGAGGCGCGAGCGTTCTTTGTTGAGGTTGATGCGGCTGCTGGGGGTTCAGATGCTGTTGCTGCTGCTGCTGTGGTGGATGTGGGATATTTTGCTGCGGATATGGTGGTCGGAACTGAGGTTGACCAGCAGGACCAGCAGGTGGTCTTGGGAATGGACGCGCTCCTTGATTGGGTGGCTGGTTTCCGAATGAGTTGGGTGGGCGGTTTTGTTGACCACCGGCTCCAGCCCATTGAAAGCCACCTTGTGGCCTGGGTCCATTCTGTCCCGGTGGGCTCATGGACCCACCTCCACCGCCGCCACCACCGGACTGTGGCCGTATCGCTTGATTCTGTTGCTGCTGCGGTCTTGGCTGCTGCCCAGGGCTAATAATCGGATTTCCTTTACTATCTACCCTCCGCAGAGGCGGCGGCATCGGCCTCTGCTGACTATTCATCCCGGGCCCCGGTGGTCTCTGTTGTGTGGGAGGACCCCCACCTGGGGGCCCCATCTGAGGTCGCATTTGTTGTGACGGTGGCTGGTAGGGTGGCCTCGGCGCAGACGACGACATCGACCGAATCTAATTGAGAATAAAGAAACTTTAAAGAATTGGCACGAAAGGAATCCAACGACTCCCCACTGGAGCAGCGAAAGGCACAAGCGGTTGTGTCGACGACTTTCCGCCGCAAAGGTGTGTTCGCAGTTGAGATTCCTCAAATGTCTCAACTCCTGAACGTTAGAAGGCTCCCACGATAAATACCACCCCGATACGGTTGCAGCGGCTCCGGCTTCGTACTTGTGTGATGTGACCTACATTCGCGAAATCGCTTATTGATTATACAAGCGGGGTTGTCATAATGTCGGCGGATCGGATAGTATCGAAATGATATAATTGCATATTTGATGAGCCGATATAAATTCATTTGGGACAATTGAAGGTCTTCCGAAGCTGGTTTGACAACCCTTTGCTGGGTTCGAAAGGGCATTCGAAACGACTACGCGATGCGGTGGAGCGACAAAAAAAGAACATGAAAGAAAGTTTCATTTTTCGAAAAGAGGGTTGATGGGTTTCCTTTGACAGAGTGACACTGGAACGTGGTTGCACGGAGTGTTTTTTCACGCAAAGTGTTTCCCAGAACCAAATGGGCTAAAATATGAGTTAAACAAGGTTTAGTCAACCTTTGGATTCATTTTTGTGACGTGGACTTGGGCAAGTTATAACAATGTGGAGGCTGCAGATCATCACAACTACAGGAGCGGATGGGCTGGGCTAGGAAACTGCACTACTTCGCCGCAAAGAAAGACTCTGGGGAAAGCATGTTTGATGATCGTAAATTTAGTGTCATTGGCCCGATCCACAAGAAAGCAACCCTTTTCGACTGTGCCACAGAGACTTTTCAGTATCGTCCAGGATACTCTCTGCTGCTTAATATGAATATCTTAAACAGCTCCGAAGCACTTAGGATTGACCGAAACATCACAGCACCTGGAAAAGCCCAAAGAAGTGCAAGTCCACAGCATGTGTAGAGACAAGTTACACAGTGACATGTCAAATTCTGATATTCTTGCAAAACTTGTAAAATTTTGAACAAAGGAGGGATGGAAGGAAAGTTTTTTTCGGAGAACAGTTTAAAATAGCGCCTTGAAAAAAATCTGTTTCGACTTCGAATTTTCGAACTTTCGAATTTTTCGCTTAGTTCTCAATTGGAAGCTGTTATTGATTTCATTTACTAGATATAGTAGTATGCAACATTACAAATGCAATTATTATTTTTTCATATCATGTTGTAGAAAGGTTCAAATTCATACTCGTTTCCTTTACAAGTTTAAATTGGGGCATAATGCCTCTTTGATAGCGGGAACTCGCACGCACTCAGCAATACGGCGTTGAATTGATAAATTGCATTCAAGAGATCTAAGCCCTGAAATTGAGCAGCATTTGAAACGAAAACGGTAATTGTAGCCTACAAGAGCGGTGCGAGGAATTGCAAAAAATCATAGGACAACGCAATAAGTGGAAAACTGTCTCAAATAGAAAAAGTTAAACAAAATCCAAAATAGGATATCTCATGAGCTGAATGAAGATCAATAACTACGTCAGTAAGAGACTTGTGCAATGCTGGAAGTAATACACCGAAATGCACCGTTTTTCCCACGTTTTATAACTTTCATTAAAAGTGGATACTTCATGCCAACCTTAAAAGATCTTGAAAATGGTAAGATTCAGATTAAAAACTGGCCTCTCCAATCTAGTCTTGACCCAAAAATAGTTTTGAAGCAACCTTTACATCTTTTCAATTGGATTTAATGAAAAATACAGTCATTTATTGTAGGGAAATCTATGTTACGTGGTGCATACAAAATTGGCTAAAAAGGAGCCTTCCTTGAAAAATTGTTCGGTCTTGGATCCTATACACCATTTCGTAACATTTCACAAGCTGCTACAGTTGGAAATCAAAATACACCAATTGACTGCCCCTTCTCTTCAATTCTGTCGGCAATAAGGTGTTCCGAAACCGAGCAGAGTTTTCAAAAATGAACGCTTCTATTGAAAAGGAAGGAAAAGGAACGAACGGGATGGATAAGGGGAATAGCGGTTGATGGTTCATACATCAAAAAATTACGAAATTTTATTTCCGCTAGAACCTAGAAAATAAATTCGTTAAGGTAAGTCTACCAAAAAGACCACTATGTGCGATAGATAGAAAGATAATAATAATAATTTTGTAGCACTACAGCCCACAAGGGACCAGGGTCTAGTTTCTACGTGTTGTGCGTGCTCTCACGAGTGAAACAAACCTTGCCGTCACCCAACGGCGAGATTTGAGAAGCTTTTCATAGATAATTGATACTCTTTGAGTGTTGTTAGCAACTCGAAGAAGGTGGCGCCGTGAAAAAATGCGACGTGTCCCGTCCGGGAATCGAACCTAGACTTTCGGAGCGTGGGTCGAAGTACTAACCCACTAGGCCACGGCAACCATATGTTTATTAATGGTTCATACATTTTATAAAAAATAAATTAAAAAAATACAAAATGTAATTTCTGGTAGAACCTAGAAAATACATTCTTTAAGTAGTTACAGTAGGCAAGACCCATATGCAACCGTGTGTCGTAACGAAAAGTCTGCCAAAAAAACACCACTGTGTTAGATAGAGATAGAAAGATACATATGTTAAAAAGCTCAAGGTGCGGAGGTCATGTGGAACGTATAGACAAACTAAGCCCTTGGGTCAACGCAACAGGCAACGGATTGAGGGTGCAGAGACCTTACCCAAATTTGGTATGATCAACTGGAGATAACTGGCAACCAATTGGGTAAGCTCCGCGGTATTGTAAGTTGAGACCAATCCAAAACTGCAGTGCCAAAAAACAAATGTTTGCTACAGGTATCTATAAATTTAAGTGCAATCTAGGCGGAATGGCACATGAGAGGAACGCGTAAATTGACAAGATATAAGAAGGCACAGTGGACCTGGTCGTCATGTAATACTCCCGAACAACAATAAAATAACAACAATAACAGTAAGTAATAATACAAATTTGTAATTGGAAGCGAAAGATCGAGTGGCCTAGAGATCTCACGTGCCTGAATTTGCCCCTCCATTCCATATAGGGGAATGAGCGGATTATGGAATGGATGCTGATGGTGATTTAGCTGATCATTATGTTATGGTCATAAAAAAATTAAAATGACGCTCTTAGTCTTTTCGGGAAATATGTTATGCGTGCGGCTTTTGGTCTTGTTTGCGCAGAAGGCACCAGGAGGAGAAGATTCAACGACGAATTTTATAGGCTGCATATAGGCATGCGCATGGTCAAGCGTCTTCATATACAATGCTTATGATGGCTAAGTCATGTAGGTTGTATGGACAATACTGCTCCAGCCCGAAATGACTTCGAATCCGCGGCATTGGGACAACGCAATAGCGTACACAAATGGAGAAGTTTTCAACCACTTTGGAGTGTGCAACTATGCCCTATTCATTTAAAAAATATCACCTATTTGATGACTCATAAGCGGCCTTTATCCCAAAATTCAAAAAAAAAAAAAAAAATTCAGTGTGATTTCATTTGGTAAACGAAACCATACAAAAGTATATGAAAACGATGATTTCGCTTATTTAAAATGAAGCGCTCTTTTTCGTGATTTTGTGAAGTTATCTATTGATTATGGGAAAGGCACCACCTTATCTCTTGCGCACATATGTTTGATGTACAGATCGTAAAACTAGTTTACGACCATATGAGAACTATAGGGGCTTGTTTACGGCCTACTCTTCATTGCCAATGCAATAAATTGGGAAATGAATAAATACGTTTTTATCCGTTTAACCCTATCTGCGGACGAATCAGAAACAAACGATATCGAATTAATCGGCCATAAAAGTTCGAAGGGCCGTAAGGCATGTCACGTATTGGACGTATTTAGTAGGAGCCTCTTTAGGCCTCCACATAAAGCAGACGTGGCATAACTAATGAATACATTATTAGCTGGAAATAGTGTGCGGTGGCACCCAGTCAACGTTTGCAGGATGTTGGAAAAAGGAAGGAGAAATCTGCTTGGCAATAAAATTTGTGAATTCGATGGGAAATGCCCTTGACCTTGACCTTGAATCAGCGGTCAAAAAAGGACGTACTTTGGTATAAAGACTTTGGAGAGTTTTTATAGGTCTGTGATATTTTAAAGTGCTGCATTTTATGTACTAGAGCTGAGAAGAGTGCTAATCTGTAAGAGAAAAAGAGTCTTAGGCATGATAGCGATGGATACTTATTTTGATGCTCGAATCTCCCCCGAATTTCGGAGTCGACCTCAAAGAAATTTTTAAAATGACTTAATTTGCACATATACATAAATACGCATTTGACACATATGTAAAATGTCTATATTCTGACTCTGTAGTATAAGCATATTGGGATTAAGGAAAGGAACCAAAGCTGTCGAAATGCGGATTGTATCGGAAATATCTTGCTTATCAAAAAATCCTGAATTTTGATCACATTTTGTGGAAAATGGGGGCCAACATATTACTAGTACTCTAGCCATTAGAAAAAAAATACAACCGGCGGTTTAATCACCTTGATTGGAAAACCGAAATTTACCGTAATTTACGTTCTTTCTCCCACAATCATTGTTCGTAACAAAAATTGCTAAATGGGACAGTCAGGGCTCGCAAAATCGAATGTCTGCTGTTAATAGGTTACTGTCAGTGTTCTCTACAAGGCAGAAATCAATGCATTTGACAACAGTAGTACGGATTCTATCTATCATCTCAGTAACAACACCTGCTGATTATGAAGTCATTCTACCAACGAAATAACTCAAAGACAATCATATACAAGGACACCATGAAACGTTTGATAAGCACCAATCATCGAATTGATATATGGCAACCATAAAAGGACTCAAATTAACATACCACTCCATTAGATCCTTTCTTGTTCATCCTTTTCATTTCTTGTTCATCCAACTAAAAATAACATTTTTCTATTTTCTTTACAGATGAAAAGGAAAAATTAACAACATTTTTTTACATCATGTGTAAGATTTGCTTATAGATACCCAGGACTTAGATACATGCAATCCGGAAGCCTTGAGGAATACGGGTAACTTACTTTGCTACTTCTTCGGCAGCTTATTTTGTATTTCTGCCTTCGATATTAAGATGAAAGAAAATAAAATCGAGTGTCACTACGGCCTACAAGTGATCAGGGCTGCACTTCTTTAGCAACTACTTACATTGTTCGTGTTATTGTTCTTTCAGGAGAAGAGAGGACCTTCAGTTTATTGCAGGATGTGATCGCGCCATAAGGGCAATTATCGCGTTGATCACAGAAGGATATTTCAACGCGATAACGAAAGGGACGAGAAAGAGAACAAAAAACGGCATTCCTTACGAAACTATTTTTTTAAACGCGCCCCTCATCTTCCTTATCGGCCCCCAATAGCTTAAATTGGTACGAGTGAAAAGTTTATTTCAACGCACACTGGAGTGGCAGCAATATGGTCCTTAATGGTACTGTATAACCAGCGTAACCTCCGTCTGTCTGTCTACCTCCGTCTTTTTTGTGCTGTTTTTTTTTTGTCTTATGTCTAAGGAGAAGTGGATGATTTATCAGAAGTCGAGCAAGTATATCTCTTAATAGTAATTATGTGTAGATTTATTTCAATAAATCACCCTCTTGAAAAGAATTTATGGTTTGCTTCCCAGCTAATGACATATAATGCTCGAAAGTTGAAAAATTGCCTTCTTTTCCACATCTACGTTGACCAAAACACCAAAACTATAATTTGATGTTCTAAAAATATGTAAAAATATTATCTATACAAGGAAATGTCTAAGAAATCAACTAAAAACAGTTTAACTCTCTATGCTCTATATTATCAGAGATACATGAGCATGGAATTCCTGTTTCCCATTTTTTGCGTTGCACGCAGTCTAAAGGGACCGAGTGCTTACATAAGAATTTTCTACTTCAAAAAACGCGTGTGTGTCCTCATTATAAAAGATTAAAGAATAATGACGAGCAAATTTGTGGTACAAATTATAGGACCTGTACATTCTTTATAAATTCGATGGCGAACTCTATTTGCTGTGCGGCGGAATTTCATGCGTCAACGTATACAACGCTTAAGATGGCTACGACATGTATTGTAGGAGGAATGAATAACACGAAACAATCTTTGAATCCGAACCATTGCAAGAACGCAACTAAAAACGGTCCCGTCTATGATGCACACAAAACTAAAGAAGGACCTTAACAAATTGAATTTGATTTGCTCATAATCTTTGCAAACTGTTCTCTCATCTGTGTAACTGTTCATAAGAAAAGGACGAGAGCAAAACCTTTGCCTTCAATCGTATACCAGTTTATACATGTGGCAGACCGAAGCACTATTACAATAAAACACGTTTTTACAAACGTTTTCGGATTTTATCAGTCAAAAGTTTTATAATAGAGCTATAATAAAGTAAAACTTGAAAGGCGAGGTTTATTTACAAACTAAAAAATTGCACTTGAACCTAGCCCATACACCAAAATGAACCAAATAAGTTTTAACAATTTTTTTATAGGCTGTCACACCCTGAATAATACTGTGTTCTATCGAGATTGTCTGGGCAAGCAATTGCAAATATATTGGTCCAATTCTAGACCAACAACTTAATTTTCAAACCCACATTTCTGCTACTTTTGACAAAGTCAAAAAATTTTTTTGAACCCATCTACTTCGAGAAATGCTAAGCTAGGTGTAAAAAACGAGAATCTAATCAACAAATCATTTTTTCAAGCCAGTTTAATGTATGGGTCATCTGCGTGGGGTGCAGATGATTGCGCAAAAGTGCATAAGATAAAGATGTCAAAACGGACAAATTTTGCTAAATCTGCTTTGCCATTGTTCTACTAGCAGATTTGACGTTAAAGCCAATGTCAACTTCATGCTTCTTCTCACTCAAAAAATTGATAATTGCCCCAAAGTGAACTTAGAAATCAACTTTCCCGAAATTAACATTGATAGGCAAATCCTTGAAAGACCGATGGGCAAATAAACAAATGAATTACTAAGTATTGTATCATATTAGGGTTTTTGCTAGGTGATTTAACTTAAACTGGTTTACTCATTTAGCCACTTATTCTAACATTATTTTTTTATTTTACTTCTACAACAACTACTTATTCTGTGCGTGCTACTGTTCTCTCACGAGTAGGAGAGACCTACAGTTTTTTGTCGACGTCGAATGGCGAGATGTGCAAAATCACATTTTATGTTAGGGAGGTTGCTCAACACTATTTAGTTCGCATTTCAACTGGAAGGATTCGTAACACATACAGTTGGCCTTTGCATAGAAAATATTATATTTTACTATTTGTGGTCACCGTAGCGTAGTGGATAAGTGTGTCGAGTCCCACGCAGAGGGTCTAGGCTCGATTCCCGGACGGAACACATCGCATTTTTCACGACAACAAAGAGTACCAATTGCCTACGAAAAAGCTTCTCAAATCTAACCGTTGGGAGTCGGCACAAAACTGAAGATCCCTCCTACTCGTAAGAGAACAGTAACATGCATGGGTAGTTGTTGTAGTAGCTAGGCCCTGGTCCCTTGTGGGCTGTAGGTCTACTCAATTATTATTATTAACATGTTTTTAAGCAAAGTGGAATTATTTCCAGAAACAATTTAACTTATTACTTAAGCATAAATATAGTAGACTTTGCACATCTAACAATTTTTTTTTTGCAATTTTTCCACATTTACTGCACCTCTTAAGCTTCACACCTTATGCGGTCGAGGAACAATAAACTTAAACAAGAAATCATGTTGAACAATTTCTATGCATTTTGCACTGTGCTTAATTGCCACGTTTGAATCCATTGAATCTAAGGGAGACATAAATAGTGAAAGACGCACCTTGAGTGCGATAAGACGTAATATTAAAATATAAAAGTTTCGTGAACCCGCCAGAGAGAATATTCCTTGAGCAATTATAACAAGCAACGGCAAGGGAGCCAATATTTCGTCAGAAATATATAAGAATTCATTGAAGAAAGGAATGTGAATTTTACAAGTTATTGAAGTAACACAACTAATACGAATGAAGTGCAATGGATGGCCTTACACAAAATTTTCTCTTACAATCTCGCCTTCAACTTAGGATGGGTGCTTATTTATGGAGGGTGCAGAACTTTGAAATGATAAAAAAAACATGGACGATTTTTTCAAATTGACATAAAATTTGCTGTATATAAAAGATAGTGTTCTGGTATATGACCGCCACGGATGCCTCGGACATAATCAAATCTGGGGGTCTAATTTTCGATGGCAGTAACGTGGTGAATGATGTCTTCAATCGTTTCGGACTGCACACATCCCCACAGAAAACAGTCAAACCACGTTGAATTGCACGACCTTAACGCCAAACGCTTCCTTCGCTTAATAAATTGTGACACTACCTGGGTGACGTGTTGCGCCGTCTTGTTGAAACCACATCATCCTGCACATCATGGCTGTTTAATTGATGAAGAAACTGTGATTCACCATTGACTGTAACTTTTTGGCCAGCTTCGTTTTTTTCAGAAGGACGCACCAATTATTCCACCAAACAGTATGTTTTTGTGAATGTATCTAGCGGTGTCTCAACAATACTTGTTTATTGAAGTATCCATTGAGATAGCTTGAGAGTGTGCTAAACCAATGTACAGTTGTATCGTAAAAGGCATACGATCAAGTCCCTCGAGGTAAACTGTGGAGTTCTACAGGACTATGAGATTGAAGGTCCCTTGTTGAGTGCAATTCAGTCTCACTACACCAACTGTAGCAGTTGTGTTCGAGTAAATGCTAGTCAACCAACACCTTTCAACGCGGGCGTTGAGCTACGCCAAATGCGCGTCTTGTGGCCTCTCCTTTTTATTATATACATTATATGTAAAGGGTGATTTTTTAGCTATTATATTTTTGGCAATACTGGTTTAAACAGCTGACGCACGTTTCGTGTTTTGTTTCACTGTCAAACATCTTCAGTTTGGTCTATAATTTAACCGTGAATCGTCGTACAAACGAACAACGCTTGCAAATTATTGAATTTTATTAACAAAATGCCTGCTCTATTAAGAAAGTTCATCACCCGCTTTTTCCATTTTGTGGTCAGTTTAATCAACCCACTGACTTCAGACTTTTTTTTTGTGGGGCTATGTTAAAGCTCATGTCTATACAAACAAGCCCGCTTCAATTGACGCATTGGAAGACAACATTGAAGCATTTATTCGTGAGATACCGGCCGAAATGTTAGAAAGAGTATCCCAAAATTGGACTAAGCGGATGGACCATTTGAGGCGCAGTCAAGGTCAACATTTGCATGAAATAACCTTCAAACATTAAATTATGGACCGTACTATCGATTTAAATAAAGATTTCATTAATTTTTCTGAATTTTATGACTTTTTTTTCAAACTTTCCCATAGTTTTTAAAAAATCACCCTTTATATGGACTGGATGCTGCAGCGCAACCTAGACGAGGAATGATTCACATTGGGAAAGCTGAGGATAAGACATCTTCTTTTCGTAGATCACTTAGTTGTCCTTACATCCTCCCCGTTGGAACTCCAGAGCGCGCTCGAATGTGAAAGTGGACATGTCCGAAGTAATGGTTATTTCCAAAACGCCTGTCAATTCGCTATTCATGTTAGTGGAGTCCCATTGAAAAAGGTGGAGTCGTTCAAGTATGTCGGGGTATTTTTCATGAGAGATGGGAGGAGAAACGCTGAGCTTTCTTTTAGGACTAACAAGGCTGGATTAATTTTGAAGCAGCTCGGTAGATCACTGATAAGGAAGGACGAACATGGTGTATAAGCCAAGTTATAGATTTTCATTTCCCAGATGAGATTACTCAGTGCCGTTGACGGAGTTACTTATTGGGATAGGCTGAGAAACTCGTCGTTGTTTGGGGGGAACTCAATGTTGAGTTGCTACTTCTTCGGACGGAAAGGGCTTTATTTCATTGGTTTGGCCAAGCGGTTCGGATGTCCCCTTCATCACGACTTCCGAGGCATGCCTTAGATGTAATTCGATCAGGAAGACGACCAATCGGCAGTCCCAGGGCGAAGTGGTTGGATCAACTAAATACACTCCCAAGTGCAAGAGAATAACTCCTGATGTGTCGATGGCAATGACGTGCATTACCCCCGCCACGCCTTAAGTGGTTTATGCGAGTGAAAGAAGACGACGTATCCATGCAACCAAAAGTGAACTTCATCACTAAACAAAATTGGCTTATGAAAATTGGGAGTAGCGGCAATCTTGTTTTATGCAAAATTAAAACAGTTTCCAAGCGTTGTTCAGGAGTACGTCTATTCACTTTGAAATACCAAATCAAACTGAAAATAAATTATTTGACACCTGACAAAACGGCAGTGAGATAAAGAAGTGCTGTCAAATTAAATTTATATCCCCCCCTCCCCCACCAAAAAAAACCTTCAGCAGCAGAAGTTTAGAACTGCGAACACAACCACGGCACGAGTCACATCATTTGAGTTCGACACACCAAACAAATCAAAAAATTAAATTCAATTACCTGATCGTTGTTTACAGAGTCCGTTTCTGCCATGTTAAAAATTTCAACGTTTCCCTTCCAAAAACACTAGTCATATGCAGCTTCGAAGAGAAAACACAACAAACCTTCTTCAAACGATTCTCGAACTAAATGTGCGATAAAATCCAGGCAGGGAGCAACTAAAACAACGTTACAGAAAAAAAAAAAACAACAAGACTACAAGAAGCAAATGAAAAGTGAAAGCGGAAAACCCACAAAACACAGAACTCTGGTTTTCGCGGCAGATTTCCCCCCCACAGGGCAGCCCGGACGCATCGCAAACCGGATCTAATTTGAAACCGAATCGGCGGAAAACAATTACGGGTGAGGTGAAAAACTTTACTTCGCTCCCTGGTCAAATGGGAGGCGTGGCTACATCATACGTCTGAAAACCGTTAGCAGTCGCTTAGCTAAGCTATTATCCTTGTGTGCAAGTTCAGTGGGCTTGTCGGGCAGCTCATTGCGCTTTCACATGCAATCTGCCGACGTGCAGCACGGTGCTGTGCACTTTCTTGGCGCATTGTGTGTGAAAATTGATTCCTTCGGCCTGCCATTCATTCACATTTGCGGTGGAAGTTTCTTGCGGAAGGCAGCGACACGCGGTTGCGGCTTTGTCGTTTCCAGTTGGTGTGGCTTTTGTCGGCATATGCATGCCAAATTAATTGTGAAGTGCATTTCATTTGCAGGTTTTTAGGGTAAGGACTTTGAAAATACGGGCGATATTCGAAGGAGTTTCTGTTGAATGGACGGGGCTTTGTGTCTTGATTAGGCGGTAATTTGTGTTACACAAAGATATGAGAACGGATTCTTTCTAAAGGACTTCCTTGGAAATGTTTAAATTAGGAATTTTGTTCGTGCGACACATGTATGCAACATGAAGGGTGGTTAAAGGTCAAATTAGGGCAGTGTTCAAAATAGGGAAGTAGAAATCTGATTGTCAATGGAAGGATCGAACAGAGGAGAATATACAATTCAGGCAGATCTCACGTGACACACAAGCAAACTTTTAGCCGAATCTCAAGGACAACGCATCAAATTTTTTACTTAATCTTCAATAAAAAGTTCTATTCTATTCTATTTCTAGGGTCCGTTGAAAGTACAGGAACATTTTCTCCAGGACTTCTTTAAACATGCTGTCGGAGGTTCAAATTCATCCTGTTTTCCTTTACGAATATTAACTGGGGCATTATGCGTCTCGCACGAACTATTCAACTCTAATGAATGGGACGATGAAGATCAACAATTTCGTCCACCCGACCCAGACGAAGTGAGAATTGCCTTATCTAAACTGAAATCCAACAAGGCTGCGGGAGCTGATGGCATATCTGCCGAGCGTTTTAAAGACGCAGGTGATGATTTGGTAAGGAGCATGCACCAACTCATCTGTTAAATATGGTGGGAGGAAAACATGCCTGAAGAATAGAACCTCAGCATTGTTTGCCCGATCCAAAAAGAAGGACACTTTTTGAACTGCGCCAACTACAGAGGCATCGGTCTCCTAAGCATCGCATAGAAAATCTTATCTGCCGAACTCCTAAAGCCATTCGTCAACAACCTGGTCGGTCCATACCAGGCTTTAGGCCAGGAAAATCCACCATTCACCAAATATTCACACTACGGCAGATTTTGGAGAAAACCCAGGAGCAACAAATCGACACCCACCACTTTTTCATCGATTTTAAGGCCGCGTGTATAAAAACGAGCTATACAGAGCAATGTCTAGTTTTGATATCCCTACCAAACTCGTTCGTTTGTGTAGGATGACGATAAAGAATACACGCTGCTCCATCAAGGTCGGTAAAGACCTAACTGAGACCTTTGATGTCAAAAAAGCATTCAGACAAGGCGACGCGCTGTCATGCGACTTTTTCAACATCGTTCTTGAAAGAATTGATCAAAACTCGAACGCCAACACCAGAAAAACAAACTTTCAGAAGTCCGTCCAACTACTCGCGTATGCCGACGATATTGACAATATCGGAAGAACGGGGGATGTCAATGACGCTTTAGTTGGTTTTGCAAATGAAGCCGCGATGATAGGTTTAGCGGTAAACGATGGTAAAACCAAGTATATACTGTCAATGAGAAAGGACACCCAAAAACGACGTCTCGGTCAGAACTTCACAGTAGACAGATATAACTTTAAGGTAGTCAAAAACTTTGTCTACCTAGGCCCCTCTCCCTTCAGACAATGACACTAGCGCTGATATCAAACAAAGAATAACTCTTGCCAATCGCTGCTTCCTTGGGCTAAGAAAGCAATTGGTAAACAAAGCCCTCTTTCGAACAACCAAAATAACGCTTTACAAGACCTTAATCATCGCAGTCCTGCTATATGGCGCAGAGGCCTGGACTTTGTCAAAAGCGAATGAAGCTGCTATTGGTTGCGTCGAGAGGAAAATTCTTCGTGTGATTTTTGGTCCCGTCTGCATAGATGATGAGTGGAGGAGGAGCTATACGGGCTGTTTAGCGACATTGACTTAGCCAGAAGAGTGAAGATCCAACGATTGAGATGGCTAGGTCATGTAGAGCGGATGGAAACCAATGCTCCGGCCCGAAAATTCTTCGTATCCACCCCCGAGGGATGGCGTAGTAGGGGAAGACCGAGCAAAGGAAGTAGGTGGCGCACGCAAGTGGAAAAGGACCTCAACCAACTATGCGTGTGAAACTGGAGAACTGGAGATAGCTAGCTTAAGATCAAGCTGGCTAGAGACGTTGTTGGTTGAGGCACAGTTCCACCCCGGACTGTAGCGCCACCTTAAGTGAGTTAGTTGTTATGCGTCTCTGGCAACTTTGGTAACGAACGACACCTTCAATGTGAAAAAAAAGGTTTTCAACAAAGCGATGGACTATTATGTGACTTCTCCGATATTATGCAGGAAAAGGTTATACACGAGCCAGTTCTTACAGCAAAATCTTCTAAGAAACATTTCAGCTACCACATTACGTAAACGGGACGAGATTGATGTTATTAGACGAAGAAAGCGAGGCTTCAGTGAAGTATTGGGTGATAACGACATGGAGACGACCCAAAGTTGGCCTATCGGTAAACAGGGGACACTTAACATCAACATTTTACACCCACAATGAGCAGCAAATATTTCGTGGTTGTCAAACACTTTACGAACCTCTGCTTCGCTGCCGTCACTGCTGACACCATCAATGCCGAGATCGGGGTGAAATTACTCTAAAATTGCAATTTTTTCATAAAGATTGCAGAATCTTCAGACAATGGAGGAAAGTTACTCTGTCTCATAGCTTCCAACTGGCCTCTGAGCATCTCAGTCCTCCTTTACGTTGGTGGTACTTGTAAGGAAGATTAACCGAGGAACTGTTCGAGGTATCCGGCGCAATACTCCTAGCCGAGTGTCTACTTACAAAATGCAGGGCAAGTTCATGAAAAGTGTGTGGAAAGTACATCTTCAATTCGAAGAATCTTTAAGCCCAAGCCAGGACTACGCCACGCAGCTACCAGAAGGTCGTACTAGCTGAAGATGCATGCTGACTGACGTCTAGGTCTGCATTAGGTTAACTCACCAATTTAAGAAGAAGAGTAAAATTTAGAACTTACTCCCAAGTAGTAGAATAGTTCTTAGTGAGTATGGATTTTCAGTAAAACTTGTCATCATTGCTTAATGCCACCAAGTTCACATACCCATTGTCAAGATAATGCACGACTAGATGCTTTATGTCCATCGTTATTGTCTTTCTTGAAGCTCCCCACACTGTTTCCTAAACCACCCCGTCCCGCATCTCATGTGAACACGGAATTCCTGGGGAAAGACCATGCGGACTCTTATGGCTTAGCCCAATCTCTGTTTTCAATTTGAGTTTAAACGGCACCCTTGACGATCTTTCCACAAATGGGACTTCCACATGGTCAGTCTGAAACATTGTTTGCGCATGCCCCAAAAATAATGCCTTCCATGACTAGGACTGTCAGCCATTTTTTGCATCAAATGAGATTACGTAGCACCACAAATGTGGTTCCAAAAATAAATATGTATCGGGTTCAAATCATCTAGGACCGTTGCTATTCTTCAAACAGAAATATTTGACATCAAGGGAGAAGGTGTGTACTGCACATCATAAGTATTGTGGAGTAGCCAAAACACATATGTATAACATCTTTCCAAAAATAAATAAACTACAGTCCACAAGAAACCATGACCCCTGGCCTACAGTTTAATGCTAACTTCGATTCAAAGGGGGTAGTGGACATTTGAAATTAGTTTGGTGGATGTTTGACGCTCCAAATTTTCAAAAAGTGATCAAAATCTTAGAATCTTAAGTACACACTTATAGCTCCCATTATTTCCTAAAAGAACTGAAACATGGGGACACCTAAAATGAACCTCTAATGACAACTGTGGGTTAAGTGTTACATTAGGATTCAGTTCACAATACCAGGTATTGTTCACATTTTTTGCTCTTAAATATATCACAACTGGCAGAAGCTAAGAGACTCGACGCACTAGACATATTGCAAAAGACATTTTATAGATTTTAATGCGTGACCTTAATGAACAAAACGATGGTGACCCTCGGATGTCCTGTTGATAACATATAAGGTGGTGTCGAGAAGTATACCTTACAGGTTTCAACCTTTGTTGTCTAAAGTGATTTCAGACAAGGCGCCTGTCGCATAAAATTTTTTGAATATCATACTTGCACGAAACTCAAGTTGCAACACCAGAGGTCGGGCCCAGAGGTCTCATCTTTCAGTCAACTGGTTACCGGGACGACGTTGGAAGTGGCTAAAAATGGTCTAGCGATAAATGAGTGCAAAACAAAGTACATACATGCTGTCATCACGGAAGAACACATTACGTCAACATCTCAAACAGAGCGTCATAATGGACATCGACAACTTTGAAGTAGGAAAGCTTCTCGTCTGCCTCAGCTCTGGAGTAAGCAGGGGCAGTATCAAGAACAAACGCAAAATTACTCTTGTCAATCGAAATTGCCTAACAAAGCCATTTTTCGAAGCACTAAGCTTACATAATGCTCTGATCATCCCGGACCTGCTCTATGGCACAGAAACATGGACTTTATTGAAAGTGGATGAAGAAGTCCTTGGTCGTTCTGCTTGCGATTATTTGTCCCTTTTGCATTGATCGCGTCTGGAGGGGAAGAATCAACCACAAACTGTACAGGCTGTACAGCGCAGCGAACGTAGTTAACACTTAAGATGACAAGATTACTCGTATCGTACACCACAGCTCCGGCTCTAAAAGTCTTTGGTTCCGAATTATTGGGACAACGTAATAGAACACGTCCACGAACGAAATGGTGCACACAAGTGGAGAAGGACCTCAACTTACTTGATGTTCGCAACTAGAGGCAACTGGCGAAAGATCGTGCTGACTGGAGAAGCTTTTTAGTTGAGGCCCAAATCCACCCAGGACTTTAGAGCCAAACAAAGAAAAACAAAGAAGAAGTCAAAATGTCTCCGTGTTAAGATCATTTTGATGTTTCCATATGGAAACACTTATCTGATTGTGACCAAGGACCACGTGTTTCTAAAGTTAGGCTGCATTTTTCGTGATGACCGTTGTGGAATGCGTTGCTCGTGTTACGAGTTATAATTAATTCAATTTGAATGAAATATCTGAGGAAAAATTCTATTTCATGCATATTTACCACAAAAAAGGACAAATGGTCGTGCAGCAAATACAGACAAATTTGTGCAGTTTACGATGAACATTCTGTCACTGAATGTTGGGCCCAAGAGTGCTTTGTTTGATTGATTTCTCAATATGTACAGCGCCCTTTACAGCCTGTCACTGATGAAGTCGTTGAAATTCTGAAGCAAGACCATTTTTCAAGAGAAAACGGAGACACTAAACATCAGCCGTATGACAGTTAATTAATAAATTGAGTGACAATACAACCAGGATCTAGTTTCTTTAGTAACTTACCGCGTTGTGTGAACTACTGTTTTCTTTTGAGTAGGAGGGACCAATAATTGTTTGTCCATTCTAAACGGCAGATTTGAGAAGTTTTTTGTTTGTCTACTAGTATTCTTTGAGTGCTGCCAACAATTCAAAGGAAGTTTCGTTTTGAATAAATGCGGGCTGCTCAGTCCAGGAACCGAAACTGTGACCTTTGGATTGTAAGTCGACACACTTACGCTATACTCCACGTTTGACAGTTTGAAAACATCTAAAACGAACAGGCTATTCAAAGGAACATGACTTTTGGGTGCCACATGAATTAAGGCAAAGAAATCAAACTGACCAAATGCACATCAGTGAAACGCTACTGATACGAAGGTTGTATTTGGCAAACCTTGTGTTGCAATCTGGCAAATACCAGCTCTATCATAAAGTTTGACATTTTTGAGGTTATACGTACTCAGGACGTTTTGACATACGAGCGGTATTTGTGTTGTTTACAGTAACTTAAAAGATTCATCTCGCTAAAAAATCCTTATGTGACCTATCGTGAGATTGAGAGAACCTTAGGCATCAGTGGGACCAGCTTACATTCAATATTGCATGTACATTTGACCGTCAACACATTGGCAAGCCCACACAATTTGTCAATTGTTAAAAAAAAGGCTCGTGTCGATTGGTCGAAACAAATGCTCCAAAAATACGACCGCTGTGCTTCGAAACACGTCTATGACATCGTGACAGGTGTTGAATTGCTGATTTACGTGTATGAGCCCGAAAGTAAACAGCAGTCGACTGTATGGGTGTATCAAAGTGAACCAAATCCAACAAAAGTGGCTCGCGTATGAAGCAATTCCAAGCAAACGGTTGCCTGTTTTTTTTTTTTTTTGAAAAACTGGACATGCAGCAATCGTACCACTAGAACAACGCAAAACAGTCAATTCTGAGTGGTACACAACCATTTGTTTACCAGTTGTCTTCAAAGAAATCAGGAAAACCAACCGCTGAAGGCGGAACACTCTTCACCAGGACAATGCGAGCTCTCACACATCGGCTCAAGCAACTGCATTTTTGAGCACTCAAAACATAGATTTGATGAGTCATCCGCCATATAGTCCTGAATTAGCACCGAATGACTTCTTTTTATTCTCGTACGTAAGAAATAAAATGAGAGATCAACGTTTTTCGACACCTGAAGAAGCGGTTGATGCGTTCAGAATGCATGTTTTGGAGATACCTCAATCATAGTAGAAAAAGTGCTTCGACAATTGATTCAAACGCATGCAAAAGTGTACAGATCTTAATGGGGAATATTTTGAAAAACTATAAAGCTATTTTCGATGATTAATATTTGTTTTTGTTCTCTTATCCCAAAATATAAAAGGCAACCCTCGTACCTACTCGATATGAAATTATTTTGTAAGTCATTCATTACGAGCGATAAGCGCCAGAAATTATGTTCAAGGCCTGGTAACCGACCTCAAGCGATTTCAGAGACTGATGTGATAGCAAACAAGGTTATGATGAGTGTTTGGTGGGACTGCAAAGGATTTGGCTTTTATGAGCTGCTTAAACGTGGCGAAGTGGTAAATTTGATCCTATACCGTGCACAACTCGACTCGTTTGAATGAAACAATCAAGAAAGAGCGGCCAAAGTTGACCAACAGGAAGGGAATTGTCGGCCATAGACCACACAAAGTTTTGATAAACGGATACAAAGTGACAGAGGTTGATTCGAAAGTTTTGATACGTTCATGACCTGCTCCTTGCCCCCTTTGATTACCATTTGTTTCGATTTCTGTCAAATTCTCTTGATGTTAAAAAATTGCCGACCAAAGATCCGTTAAAAATTAGTTTTTCAAGTTTAACACAAGTTCTACACCGATGGAATTATGAAACTACCAGGAAAATGAAAAACAGTCGTAAATAACAATGGCCAATATGACTGTTTGAAATTGATTTTGAATAAAGACAATTTCACTAAGAAACCGCGGAGACTCTTGCTAGCTACTTCTTCGAAACCAACCCTCAAGCAGACTTAATCTTTCCGGCATTAGCGACATTTGTTGTCACTAAGCGAAGACGAAAGACGGACAAAGTTCGGACGGGTCCTAGCACGGAGCGTTTACTGCTAACAGCCACATGTACTCAATAACAGTCAAAATTCGCTTGAATTAGAAACTCTTACATGTTTTCAAAGAATGACACGCGCCAACAAATTTAAAAAGACTTTAAGAAGCTTAAGACACCAGAAACGTTATCCTAACGGAAGTCATCCTCAACGAGAATTTCTTTTCACTCCATTCAAACTCACAAAACGCTCATCAAATTTGATGTGCAACTGGCAACCACTCTGTGCATATCAAAAGCATAAAGAATGTTACATAAACAAGACTGCAAAGGATATTCATTTCTCAAGGAGTTTCCCGTCTCTTGGTCAATCATTAAAACACCGCCCAGCAATGACTGGTCAACAAAAACGAAGATATTTACGTCTTCTCCGAAACACTGACATAAACGAACCCTGTCATAAAAATCGAATACAAACGTGTGCGCCCCTAACAACGCAGTACCGAAGCGTTCGTCGACGTCCAGGGGTGTCATCATTTTCTAAAATTAGTCACACGAGGCAGGACACAACACTATGCACTACTAAACGAAAATCAAAACCAAAGAACCAAAAAAAGTGCAATTTGGTGCTAAAAAGCAAACTGCTTATCGATCTGTGTTTCCCCAATTTCAAGTACGTTGACACTACGGATGTGCACCTTTGCCGCTGGTTCGACTGATGATTCAACTTCACTTAAAATCTCCGTTTCACAGGGAACTTTATTTCCTTTGAAATCAAACACCGCAGAGGAGGTCGTTTTTTTGTGGGGTTTTCCGAACTTCGGTTGTAAAGACACTGACGGTGAATCTCAACTGCCTGCGGGTTTCCTTTGTAACAGAGGTGTCGTGCCGAGGAGCTAGTGTCCTTGCGCAGTGTGAAGTCGGGCGAAGTGGTTTTCTTTCGCTTTCTTTTCAGTGTTTTGACTGTGCTCCGCCGCCGTGACTCGGCTCAATGCAAGTGCGACTTGTGTGCTGCCGTGAATGGCGTTGTTTGGCAAAGAAATGGCGGGTTATGTTTGCCTTCTCTTTTTAGGTCATTGGGTTATGACTAGACATCTTTCAATCTCAATCGGAATGCATATTGTCCCCCCTTTCCCGCTGGTGGAATATCCAATGACAAATTCTATAAATACACCGATTGCACAGATACGGGATGGAAAGCCAAAGTTGGGATTGCCCCATCGTTTCTATGGCAAATGGTTTATCTATAAATGTTATTCTTATTAATTCTTAAGGTTAACAAGTTTCAGGCCGGGCCCC
The DNA here is from genome assembly GCA_944738645.1 of Eristalinus sepulchralis. Taxonomy (NCBI): domain Eukaryota; kingdom Metazoa; phylum Arthropoda; class Insecta; order Diptera; family Syrphidae; genus Eristalinus; species Eristalinus sepulchralis. The sequence goes on from OX122882.1 coordinate 48,937,614, forward strand.
GTTGCCCCATTGTGCTGGTGCCAATCCCCTGCACAGTAGATTACAATATTTAGTGGATGAATGCACGCAATGGTGGTGGGGGGCGCGCGCTTTCGCTGGAGGTATGCAATGGATATCGGGGGATAAGTTCGAATGTTAATGCGAAACTCTTCGGCTCTGTCGCTATCGAAAAGATATCCATGTCGTGGGTTTAGGACTTTGATTGTTGTAACCTTGAATAAATTAAACGATTAGGGGAAACTATCATCGATTGTGACATGAAATTTTCTTGTGATTTGGAACGATAATACCAAGAGTTTGGGGCTAGGGTTAGAGAAGGGAATTCTTGACATAGATTTCAGTTTGTAAAGATAAACGTCGGGCGACTAAATCAATTTTAAATGTATTCTTTGAGAGTTTGTACGGACGAAAAGAAGGTCTGGAAATGATTTAATGTGTTGGATCAAATGGATTGTTGGCATAACAAGGCTCCTTCACAGTTTTCCACAAATAAACCAGTCCAAAGCGGTTCAATCGAAACTCCGAAGTGAACCATGGACATCGTTAAGACCTTCCTCAAAAGAAACATGCTTTGTAACATGCCGGGCATATTATTGCTAGACAGTATTGTTTCAATAAACTATTGGGGCAGTCCACCTTCGCCAAGCACTTAAGAATGCTTGGGCTTACTGATGGTACCCTATGCGACACCTGTGGAGAAGGTGACAACACTTCAGAGCACTCTGTATGTCAATTTCCCGCTTTTGCTCTGAAGAGGTGGAGGCTGTTTGGCGGGAACTTAAGACCTAGGTCTCTGTCACAGAAGCGCTTTGTGGTTTGCCTTCCGAAGACCCAGAAATTACGTTAAATGTTACTTACTGCCTGGAAGTGCAGTGTTTCCCGGCCTCCAACAAAAAGAAAAAGCTATCAAACACACTGGTTCAATTATACTCCCACCCTAGTCTGGTATAGAGGTATATCCGGAAATAGACAGTGGAGTTGGCTTAAGTCACACATTGTTTCAAGCTAAAATTCACGCCAATGAAATCTGTGCTATGCCTTACCCCTCCAAAGATATAAAAACGGGCATTATTTTTATCTTTTGGGAAAAGCAAGCGGCACTAGAAGCTTTCAATTCCAGACTGAAGAACCGTGGATCGTAAGCCAACTTCAGAGGTTTTAAACTGGACGACGGTTACAACTCTGATTACTGATTGGGAGCTTACAATCACCTCAAAATAATCGCCCAACTGAAAAAGTCTAAAGCAATCTAAATTAATAATCAAACCTTCGTCTTGAAGAGGTATTTAAGAGAGCTAACCGGCTTCCTTAAGAGCCTCTACAGTCTGAAATAAAAGGTTGGCATAATGGAACTGTGCCAGCACAAAACCTCTAGTTTACGAGTATGCTTGGAGGATGACGAAACTTCCTGGCACTTTCTGTGTAATTGTAAAAAGAACAGGATATATCAGTGGAACTTAAGAATTTAACTACAAAGGCCTTATTTGCTTTTGGTAAGTAAGCGGATTAACTTTCAGATTAAGTTCAAACTAGACATAGGTTGCGTTGTCGTGCCTTTACGTCTGAGAAGCTTTTTACTTGTGTAAAAATTCAGATTTTCGCAAATTTTCTTCGCTACATTCTCGATGTAGTCTTATTCTAATTAATCCCTGACGGAACAACTAGCATATTTTCATGCCACCACCTCTTGTTAGTTGACTGACAACAATCAAAGAGGAGTACTAATTGTCTAAGAAAAGCCTCTCAACCATAAGTTCCTTCCACTCGTGAGGTAAAATAGCATACAAGAGACAAGCAGTTGGTAAAGAAGCCACGCCCTGGTTCCTTGTGGGCTGTAGTGCCACTCAGTTACGAATATTATTATTATTATAACCTGTAATGCCCATGCTCTCTACATGACCTACTTAGCTTAAGCGTTGGCTACAAAGAAGCTTGCCGAGTGCATAAGGAATTCCACGCTGAACTTGTTCCTCGAAGAAGTTGCCTTATATTCATGCCTCTGCAACATTAACTCCTTTTTTTGGAGTGGTATTACAGTCCAGCGACCTGGGTCACAACCAACTTGACTTTCCAGCTATCCCGGGCTCTTGCAGCTTGCCTCTAATTTCGCACCACACCCTTATTGAAATACTTCTTTACTTGTATTCTCCATTTGAGACGAAGTCGTATACTATTACGTTGCCCCAATTGCTAGAATTTAAAGGCCCTTCGCGCCGTAGCAGTATCATCCATCCGCTCTACATGGCCTAGACATTTTAAGCGTTGTATCCATTGACTAAGTGAATGTCACTGTACAGCCTAAAGAGTTCGTCGCTGAATCTTCTTCTCTAAATGCCATCAACGCAAACACGAGCAAAAGTCGCACCTAGAACTCTCTTTTCGAGAGGCTTCCCCATCCGTTTCTAATAACGTCCAAGTTTCTGCACCATAAAGCAGAACTGGGATAGTTAAATTGTTAAACACATTGTAACTCTACATTGTACCCAAAAAAACAGCGATTGTCAAGAGTGATTCTTCGCTTGACATCGGTAATGATATTACTTTCTCTATTTGCTGTGGTGTCGAGGTAAACAAAGTCGTTGACCACCGCGAAGCTTCCACTGCTCATTGTGATGTTGTCTCCGTGACGTTAAAGTTGCCTATAGTTCCTGATAAAGGCGTTTATTTCAATTTTCGTTGGTTTGCCACCAGACCCATTTTAGCCGCTACGATTTCAACCCCAGTAGACGCTTCATTGACAGATCGCTGTGTTCGTCCAATCACATCATTGTCATCCGGGTAAGCTAGCAGTTAAACGGTATCAAGAATCTTACTTCAGGGATATACTTGTAAGATGCGCACACATTTCACAAGTGCGATGTTAAAAAAGTCACATAACAGTGTGTCGTTGTGCCTTAAAGCCTATTTGCGTTGCAGATCTTGGTAAATTCGAAGCGATCCTGATGAAGCAGGGACAATACTCCATTGTCATTCGTTACAATCTGACGAATTCGGAAGGAGTGGCAAAACAAGACATGCCACTGTATAGCTTGTCTCTATGCACACTATCAGTTCCGGCCGTGATTTTTTTTTTTTTTTTTTAAAGGCATTTTTTTTATTGTTTATCTAATAGTATCTTAAAACTAGGTATAAAACGCTTAACCTAGGCACGACAGAATCGAAATCTTATAACTACTTACTGGCTCTATGCGGGCGCTCTAAGCTGAACTATTAATATATTTGTTTTTGCCTTTCGGCGTCAATGCTAGTTATTTTTTTAAAATTAATAAAAACTATTATTTATTTTTCCGGCCGTGATATTGACAAATATGTGACCGGTGTCAATTTGCACTTGTAAGCTCTTTTTCAGAAGCGTCTGCTATGGAAAGATCTCATTTATGGACAGCATTTCTTTATAGCACTGAAGTTGGGGGCATGAAATACATACGACCATGTGTCATAACACTTGTAACACTTTTAGAATGAAACAGAAGCCCAAATTTTCATTATTGTCTTATGTCAAGCTATATACCTCACAGGTTAAGCAGCATTTTAAGATGTACGAAAAGACTGATAAATTCTGAAGTATGTTTGGAGGGGCATGTGAACACTGGTCAGCCCCTGCTGGGCCATCTCGCACCCAGGCGGTATAGCAACATACTGCCCTATATTTACATTACTATCACCAGTTACAAACTTTGAGAGAAAAGTTTTGCGTTCTATATTTGCTTAAGTTGGCTTTTGGAGAACTCTATAGGCTGTACGGCAGCATGCGCCCAGTCAAGCGTTTACGGATACTCACTTAAGATGACCCATATACAGGGAATTGAAAACAAAGTTTCAGCCCGGGGAGTCTTCCAACCCGAACCAGTGGGAGAGAGAGAGATAAAACCGATGGCGCATAAGTGGAGAAGGACCTCAACAAACTTGTTGTGCGAAATGAGAGCTAGAGAGGGCTGAGCCTCGATCCATCCCGGACCCTACCGACATAAGAAGAAAGAGAAGATTACATACTTGGAATGCTGTCTAAGGTCGAAAAGTCTTTTCTACATTGACTTCATGAAGCTAAAACATATAACACATTCTGGAAGCGGAATTAGAACATAGACCGCTCCTGTTTCTTTGCATGCGTATACTTGCAATCGTCACCAAAGCCATAGGATTTGACTGCGGAAAGATTGACTTGCATAGCCTTCAGATAGGCAATGTAGACTAAGAAGCGGGTATCTGCAGGCGAATTGGATTTGCTTTCATCGTTGGCCATGAAAAGTTAATTTATTGAACTCATGGATTGTTATCTAATGATTTTCGGGAGTAATGTGCTCTTAAAAACTAAATTTGTCAAAATTTACAACAATTTGGTGCCCAACAAAGAGATCTTAAATGAGTAAGTGAAATTTTCGTATAATTTGATCAGGACGTAAGCGTCTATATCATTTGGTATAGCTTGTTACGAAAGAGAAAGCAATTTCATAAAAAACCACATCACAAAGCGGAGACGGAAAATACGAACCCTTTATAAAATGCTTTTCCGGAGATCGTATGGTTAACTGCGAGTTACAGTCAGTATATTTCTATATGTATGTACATATGCAACATTATTTGATGTATATCATTTGAGTCACATGAAACATATCCTCCTGGAAAACCTTCGCGTAACCAAATTTGAATTCAAAGTTTCTCAAAGTTCAAATCGCTGTGGACTCCTTTCTCAAGGTCCTAGGTGAAATCGTTTTCAATCAAAGTTATTGTCAAAGTTCTCATCCAAGTTGACTTTCATATTTGTTTCTAAGTTCTTGTCCAAGTTCTCGACCAAGTTCTTGTCCAATTTCTTGTCCTAGTTCTTGTCCAAGTCCTCATTCAAGATCCTTACCACGTGATTGTCCGAATTTCTGTCCGTGTTGTGTCCAAATATATGTCCAAGTTTGGGATTTTCCTTGATTGTATCATTATCAAACGCAGCACCTCACTGAAAGCTTCTTTGATGACTTCCTGACAAATCTTCCATTCCATTTTCCATTCCCTTGTGTTACCTGGAATTTTCGTATACCTGCCTTGTGCATGCATCTAGAGGTGATCCGTCAGTTCCAGTATCCAGTGCCAATCGCACACCATTTGTCTTTATAGCCAACTTAATATAATTGACCAAAAAAACGCAAATGTGTTGATCCAAAAAAAAAGTTTTAACGCTTCAAAAATAATTCCGGAACTCGTTTCCAAAACTCCCCACCCGCGACTATTTCAAATGAAGACGAAACATGTGAATACGTGTCGGAAGCATAGTTTTGTCATGTAAGCACTTTGCGTGCATTTCATTCGGCACTGTATGTGCTCGACGGCAAACTTGTCTCATTGTCACGCATTGTTAGTGAAAACATGTAGCTCCCATGGCACCAGCTTGGATACTTGCAGTATTCTGCTTTTTCTTTTTCGGAGCGATAATATTGACTTTTGGGATGTACTTTCCATTTGTTTGTTCCTCCGACTGTGTCGTAGAACCCTGATTACCTGATTTTTAAGCTGGAAGCCCTTGTGAAGTTGTTTCGTAGGGAGGATATGCATTTACCTGAAAGAAAGAAAAATATAATACTTTTAGGATTGTAACAAAACAGAGAAAAAAAAATGTAAGAAAGGGAAAAGGATGAATCAATTGTTCATTCGAATGCAACTTCGTCCAAGGATATAAAAAAGTGGAGACCATAAAAAGTTTCATAGACGGTCAAGAAAATGGCACTTGACCTTGAACTTGATGGCACACTTAAGAAAACAATTACTTTTGTTGTTAGAAATATCTCACGCAATCATCCTAAGGATATAGGGGATTAACTGAGGACGGAAATGTGTTTCCGGAAACACATTAAAGTGTGGACAAGGTTTTAGCCGCTATTTTACTTTGAATGTACAGGAAATGGTGAATTTCGGCGTCGATGTGAACGAGGTGATGAATACCTGTCTATTGAAAGTATGGTGGGAATGGCTGAATTTGAATAAACTAATAGTGAATAGTCCTTGCTGCGTCACATTGGATACATTGGATACTGTCTGCTCATGACATTGATTGTACAAATTAATTCGGTCCTTTTTTAAGAGGTGGCGCAAGCTGCGGCTGATCTTGGAAACTATTACTTACTTCAATGGAAAGGTGTGACATTAGTGTGCATCAGTGTCTATTTTAGACAACAACATTATTCGTTGCCTATTCGAAAATGTCCGAATTTTTGTTAAAAAAATAGCATTTGCGTAAAGTTTTGACTTTCTCTTTTAATTGGAAAAAAAGTGAAGCTGAGCTTGTAGATGTTTATAGTGAATCTGCTTCGACCTATAAATCATGCAGAGGGTGGTTTCAACGCTTCAAAAATGGTGAACGAAGAGTGTCTTGGTCAGCCTAAAAAAGGTTGAAGATGAGGCATTGGAGGTCTTACTGCAATAAAATCCGTGTGAAAAGCAAAACGAACTTGCAGAATCGAAGAAGAAATTTGGAAAAGCAAGGTCATTGGGTTCTGTACGTGTTGAAACCGAGAGTTGACGAAAGGCGATTTTTCACCTCGGAACAGCTTTTTGAAAGACATCAAAGGCAGCGATTTTTTCACTAGATCGACACTTCAATAATCACAAGCAGAAAAATACTGTGCAAAGGCTGGTGAACCTATAAACCGGCGCTAAAGAAAAACATCCACGGTTCAAAGGTTATGCTCTGCAATATGATGAGACCTTACGGGTGTAATGTATTAATAATAATTGATTGACACCACAGCCCACAAGGGACCAGGGCCTAGCTTCTTCAGCAACTACATGTGTCGTGTGTGCTATTGTTCTGAAACGAGTTGAGGGGGGATGCAATTTTTTATCGACTGCAAACGGGAAGAAATGGTGAAAAAAACCCGAGGTGTTCAGTCCGGGAATTGATCTTCGGCGCACTTACCCACTTCACCAAGACGACCATGGTGTGAGAAGTACTATTAGCTAAAACCAGGCAAAACGTCTCAATTGTGTTAAATATTATTCATTTACGATGGGATTCAAACGTGATTGCTTCAAATTTGACTGGAAAACTACTAAAGCCCCACAGCACCTCTATGGAATAAATCATTTGTGCTTGTTACCGTGATACTGGTGGTCATTAAAAATGCAACATCTGCAGAAATCGTTCGGAAAGTGAAGGCAGAACGAGTAGAAGTGCCAGAGAGAGGTCTTTGGAAAATGTACACCTTCGGACGGCCTCCAGAAAGCAGAAAGCCACAACCCTCAGTGGTCGCATTCTGCTCGTATTTTTGGACCGTAGAGTCAAAATTAATGCGACCTTGTGTCGTAAAACTGTCTTAGAAGCAATATTGAAGCCTTGGTTAAACAAACACTACAGTCGGTTTCTTCGTCCGTCTCAAGGCTATTATATAATGAAGAGTACTAATACAGTTTGATAATTTATTTATATCCCAGCATTTTGCTTTTTTTGTTTTAGTGAGATTGATGGTTAGTTTTGATATTGCGTTCAACAGTTATGGACGTGTAAACATGGAGTTTACTAACGCAGAAATTCGCGCCATTTTAAAGTTTACATTCGTTAAAGGCAAATTCGCTACCGATCGAATCATGGAAACCATCATCAGTTAGACCGGCATGTGGCATCGCGTGACATCGCCCAGGAGATGGGAGTTAGTCACCAAACCATTTTAAACTTCTGCAGATAGAAGTCTGGATACAAAAAAACCTTGATGTTTGAGTGCCGCATGACCGAATCAACGTCTGCAATATGCTGCTGGAACGGAACGAACTCGACCCATTTTTGAAGCGGATGGTGACTGGCGACGAAAAATGGATCACATACGACAATGTCAAGCGAAAACGGTCGGGGTTGAAGGCCGGTGAATCGTCCTAAGCAGTGCCCAAGCCGGGATTGACGGCCAGGAAGATTTTGTTGTGTGTTTGGTGGGATTGGAAAGGGATCATCCACTATGACCTGCTCTCATATGGCCAGATCCTTAATTCTGCGAACAACTGGACTGCTTTAAGGAGGCGATCAGGACCAGGACAAGTCGTTAAAAGCTACGGGAGCTCGGATGGGAGGTCTTACCGCATCCACCATATAGCCCGGACATAGCGCCAAGTAATTACCACCTGTTCCTATCCATGAACGCCCTGGGTGGTGTGAAGTAGAACTCAAAAGAGTCTTGTGAAAAGTGGCTGTCCGAGTTCTTCGCAAACAAGGAGGAGGGCTTCTACGAGGGGGGTATTATGAACTTGCCGTCTAAATGAAAACAGATTATCGAACAAAATAGCGCATATTAATGAACTTAATCCGATCACTGTAACACTTTTTATGAAGCATTGAATGAAGAGCAAAATGCGGAAGATATTTGACAACCTTATATATAGTTATGATTATTATTAAGTAAGATTCACATTGAATATTGCAAATATTTGCAGGCATTAATTAAAGAAAACAAACGTTTTTCAAATGATGACTTAAATCGAATAAGATAGCTAGCTACAAGTATTTTCCTTAAAAGAAAGAAAGTTGTAGCCTCGTAGCGGGTTGGGGGTAGAAAAGAGAGTGTTTTAAAATGTGTTACATTGAGACATCTCTCCCAGCTCTTCCTTTAAAATTTTTTTTGCCTTCGACATAAACTTCATTGAATCAGACAACTCAAATTCCTTGCTTGATTTATTTGTATATATGATGCATATATATGTACGTATTTTTATCCTTTTTGAAATAAATCAGAAAAGTAGCGTTCGCTACGTTGCTGTTCACTTAATTGATATCTGCACTAAAGCCGTCTGTTGAAAGCGGAAAGTACCTTCGCTGTCGATATTCTGTATGTTTTTCTCAGCGCTGTCTAAGGTCCAACAATCCAACGTCATCTTTGCTTCTGGACTTTTATTTTTTACCATTTTGTTTTGCTTTTTTTTTTATTTTAAGTTTAAATAAAACTCTTCGTTGAAAAATTCCTGAGCCAGAAACTGTGTGTGCGAAGAATTCTGACATTACCTAATTTAACTTCTTTTGGAGAGTTGGCAGCAGTGGTATGGAAGTGGGTAATTGCACCCATGTTCAATGCTAGGACTGAATGTCTTGTACATTTTTTTTTCACGGCAAGATCTGTCCCTAGATCTGACTAAGTGACTAGCTGGGTAGTTGGCTAGCTGGCTGGGTGGCTGCCTAGCGGCCTGGCTGAATGGCTGGTTGGCTACCTGGCTGACTTGCTGGCTGACTGGTTAACCTACTCGTGTTGTGCGTGCTACTGTTCTCTCACGAGTAGAGGGCATCTACATTTTTTTGCCAACTACAAACGGCAAGATTTGAGAAGTTTTTCATGTTCCGTATTCCCGTAGATTTTCAGTCCCATTTCGATGAGAAATGGTGTGTGAAAGGAAGTGCAACTATTTTAACGCATCGCTGTCCATTCCCGACTTCGGCTTCCATGTACGTGTCGCTGAAAGAATCCCCCATTCGGCATGTGAGACCGCCAAATGAATCCTCTGCGACCGCCCGCTTTCACGCATCCCGTACATCCTCTCCAGGTGGATGTATTCACTCACTTCGAAGAATGCGTACGCATTTCAAGGGATTCACTTCACCTGCAGCTTAACGCACTGCAACGAAGCGGACACTTGCTGCGGACTCTTTGAGTGTTGTCAGCGACTCGAAAAAGGCGGTACCGTGAAATTATTCATTCGACTGCAACTTTATATTATTCCGTGAAATATGCGAGGTGTTGCTTTCGGGAATCGAATCTGGGACCTCGGCGTGTGAGTGGCCACACTTTGAAATTACGAGACGGTGTTATATCTCTAGCTGGGTATGACACTTAAAAAGTACTGATTGCCTATAACAATTTTGTGAAATATCAGCTTTCGGAGTCGGTATAAATTGTAGGTTTACTTGTGATAGAACAATAACACGTGCAGTTGCCGAAGAATGCCTATGAGCTGTAGTGCCTCCAATTTTTTTATTTGATTCAGAATTGTTTACATTTGCATTGTAAAGATTTATGCATGCAGCGCTTCGATTTTGAAGAATCTACTTCAGGCGATTTACATAAAAATTGCTACTTGCACTGAGTCTAAGTTTTGCACATGTTTCTAACCTTGAAACGCTGATACGCGTTTTTAATTGAGTTAGTGTAAGACATCTTACGGACTCAAAGTCGGATTATTGTGTTTTTATTACCAATGTCCTACACTAGTACCTTCAACCACTAACATCTGCTGCTGTCATCCCCGTTACATTTATTTTTTCCACATTTTACTTTGAGTTCACATTTTTGCCTCCACTCATTTATTAGACTACACATGGAGTATATACGAGCTGTCAAAGTGACATCGAACATCACTGTCAAAATAAACTAACCACAAACCTTCAGGGTGTCAATTGAAAAATGTAACGAAACAACGTCACCCTGTAAGTTTCTTGGTATTTGAATTTCCAAATCCATGACACCACCTAGCGTCAACGAACACAATTTATTTATTTGTTATTTTACCATCACTAGATGTCGTAGAAAGTTTGAAAAATAAGCTCCAATAAAGCTTTATCTAGTACTAAAAAGCTCTGGCACATTGCATTCCCCTGCATAGTGCTTCCAACGTGGGGAAATCCGCCACTCATGGGGGATGAACTGGAAATCGAGAAAGATACCCAAACGGGTGCTGCCGCTCACTTGAATGGCTTAAGCTTCTGCAGTACCATTTCATTGATTAATTTTTTCGGATAACTCCCCTGCACATCGCCCTTCCCTCCCCTTACCAAATATCACACGCACTCTTGGCTGAAATGAAGAAATGAATTGAAATTTTAAAATTTTGAATTCAAGCAACCGGTGGTGGTTGGATCCATTCACATCATCGTCACCTCAAAATGCCCGGCACTGTACCCACTACTGCGCGGTGGTCCCCTTCACCCTTCGAAAGGTCAAAAGCCATCAAATAGTCTCTCTCTCCGCCTCGGCTACTCATGCATGTGTGTTCGTGGGAATGACAGAGAATCCATTTTAGGACTCAGCACATATTCGTGTGCACACATATATTGCCGACTACTTCCCATTACCAGCAGTGCACCCGTCACCACCGCGCCGGCCGACGCAACAATGAGTGACATCGCATAGCGAAGAGCTATCTATGCACGAGCGGAATACCCCCACGTCAACATCGTCGCCACCAGCAGCCAGCCAGCGAGCAGAGTATTGCTTCTGGTTGACATTAACGGCACACTTTCCGCTAAATGTACCTATACACTAATAGCCGCCCCCTTCGATGGGAACAAAAGAAAAGAGCTCAGTACGTGCACACACACCGCTCGTACTTGACAAGGTTTAATGTCCTCTCGGTGCATGCGGCAAATGCCCACGTATCTAGGTACAGACAGAACATGACATAATTGACGGTACTTTTTGTTCGTTTCCTATTCACCCCCGTGCATGTTATTTGCGCTTGGGGTGGCTGTCGGTTAATTATTTTCGGCGTCAATTGTGTCAAACATCCCGATGGGCTTGTAGCGTTCATCTGAGAATGTGACCAATGGGAGGGCACGCTTCTAAGCTTGTGAGCCCTGATGGTGGATGGCGCAGTCGAAAAAGAAGGTTTGATCGATAAATTTAAAATTAAAAACTTGCGTGCATCTTGGTGATGGACAATCGTGCGCCTCCCTCCCGTGCATGGGAAGACATTCAGAGCGTTGAGCAATTAAAAGTTTATGAATTCCTTCGCTTCGCTGGAGGGGCAATAAAAAACGTTTTCCATGAAGCGTTGGTAACCTTTAAGCGAAAATGTTGCTTCTAGAGCGGTGACAGCCAGGCATCGGCTCACGGAAAGCTGAGCAAGTGGTCCTGGTTTGGGGGTAAGATGTTGATGACTGAAGTGGTTTCGTAAATTGCACATCGCATAAGTGGGGGCCTGTGGCGAAAGGAAGACCCTTGTGAGGGGAGAAGGATTGCTTTCTTGAAGGTTGTTCAATTTTTTTTTTCTAATTTTGACACTTTATTGTTCGAATGGTTTCTTCTTTCAAAAACAAATTAAATTTGTTGAAAAAATAATAGACTGTTCGCATGGTTGATTTTTATGACAGAAGTTGGTGATTCTTTAGCTTGCTTTATATAACAGCTTGATCATCCCAGTCCTCCTTTAGGGCACAGAAAGTTGTATGCTACTTAAAGCGGATGAGGAAGCCCCTGGTCTTTTTGAGAGAAAAATTTGGGTGCGATTTTTGGTCCTGTTTGCGTTAATGGCATCTGAAGGAGAAGATTCAACGGCGAACTCTATGGGCTGTACGCCGACATACAAGCGTCTTCGGATACAACGCTTAAGATGGCTAGGCCATGTTGAGCGTATGGACACCACTGCTCCGGCCCGAAGAGTCTTCGAATCTGAGCCATTGGGACAACGCAACAGAGAACGGCCTAGGCTAGGGTGGCGCACACAAGTGGAGAAGGACCTCATCCACCACGACTGGCGACAGATCGTGCTGGCTGGAGAGGCATGTTGGTTGAGGCCTAGGTCCACTCCGGACTGTAGCGCCCCAAGAAGAAGACATCGTAAGGATTTTGATTTCCAATAGGTTTTTTTCACAGATCACGTGCGAGTCCTATCCAACTGCTTCGTTATTTTTGTTAAGTATCATTCGGCAAGTTAACATGGAAAGACTCCGAAAACAAGAGTGTTTTGAAATTGTTCAGCTGTATTACGAATGTCCTTTTTTCGTGTGATTCATGAAACTTACGGTGCTCATAATCGCAAACTTTAGACGCAGTTAACATAAATTAATAATTTCAATCGGTTAGACTACATCCAGAACGTATTAAACAGACTGAACCTGAGAATGCTAGACGCGAATGAATGAAATGACGCGAAAGTGTTTCATTACCTTGGCTTGGCATTTTCAACAACTTGACATATTTCACGTTTGAACCTCTGCCATAGAACGTACAAAATTCAACTTACGTAAGCCCTTAAGCTGGGCGACTGAAGTTTGTGTCAAATTTTCAGTGAAGCGGCCTCACAAAAACTCAATGAAAATCCTATGTTTTATTGTGAAATTTCGTTCAGTGAAGAAACCCAATTGTGGCGCAGTTGCTACTTGAATTAACAGAATTGTTCTATTTGGGCTGATGAGCATCCCGAAGAGTATCAAGAGCTATTATTACATCCATTAAAAACAACGGTATGGTGAAGTTTACTGTCTGATAAAATTGGTCAATTCGAAATGTGACCGACAATGGTAACCGCAATCGCGCAGTATTAACGAAATATGTTCATTTCTTCCTCTTCTTCTTTATATAATGTTACAAACCGAGGTGGACCTGGGCCTCAACCAAGGGCCTCAACCGACAAGCCTCCTCTCCAGCTGGTACAATCATCAGCTATCTGCTTCCGATCCCCCCCCAAATTAGTTGAAATCCTTATCCATTTGTGTGGCATGTGAGTGTCTTCTATTGCGTTGTTCCATTAGTTCGGAGTAGAAAACTCTTCGGGTTAAAGCACTGTTGTCCATGTGGTCTACATTGAATCTGTAAGTGGTTCCTGGAACCATGGTCATGGTCTTATTGAGATCTGATTTCAACAGGAGTGCGTTAATAGCCAAATAGCGCGTTTAGTTGAGTCAATTATTCGCGTTTTGCTGCGTTAAATTCGTCACATGTATAGATCGAGCGCTATCACACCTTTGGGCTATTTTCTGTAGGGATATGTAAAGTTTTAGAGCAGAAACCAGCTTTTTTGGGCGTGTATAGTGATCTCCTGGGCATATGCGTTTTGAACATGAGACAGATGGGATATAAAGGGTGTGCCAACAAGAATGCAAGATTTAAATATTAAATAAAACGCAGATATTCAAAAAAAATCGTGAATTCTTTATTATATTGTAAAGTAGACAGGATGAGGTTGTGTGTGGAATAACACATCGGCCAGATGGCCACCGCGGCTTTGCTGGCCCATACGTGATCTTTTAATGAAATTTTCAATGACCCTTTTGCATAAATGCTGCGGTGTTTCATTAATGCAGCTTCCAATTTCCTCTCTTAAGGCTTAATCATATAAACCATCGACTTCAAAAAACTTGAAAGAATCGCACGATCTAGGCGGCCAATTCTGGTCTCCAAAACGCGAAATAACACGACCGGAAAATGACTGATGCAGCAATTGAATTGTTTCTCTGGCTGTATGAGATGTGGCGCCGTCTTGTTGAAACCACATTCCCTCCACATTCATTTCTTCAATTCTAGGCGCGAAAAATTTGGTTATCATTTCACGATACCGAACACCATTGACTGTTTGCACTGGACCTGACTCATTTTCATAAAAAAGGTCCAATGATTCCTTCAGCCGAAAATCCTCACCACACGGTGACACGTGGTCACTCGAGGATTTTCCTCGCCCCAAATGCGACAATTCTGCCTATTGACGAAGCCATCAAGATGGAAATAGGCCTCGTCGCTAAAGATGATTCTATCGGCAAAATCAGCATTTTCATGTTGTCTCTCCAATACCCAATTACCAAACTCCCTTCCCTGTGCATGCTCGGTGTCGAATTGAGGTGGATGGAGTTTGAGCGACATCACGTACTGCTGCGATATTTTCGGTCGATCGACCTGGTCGAAGGCGCGTTGTTGTCTTTACATCACTTACAGACCCAGTTTCAGCAAATTTTTCCATTAATCGCTTTACAGCTGACTCTTTTGGAGCATTATTGTAACCCCAAATTGATCTCAATTTGCCAACAAAACTTTCACCATTTTGATAAAACAATTTCACAACGAGAATGCATTGTTCATTCGTGTAGCGCTCCATTTTTATTAACCTTATACCTTCTACCAACAAACAATAATAATTGTTCAAATGTCAAACAAAGACAATTCGAATGGCGCCAAATTTCAATCTTGCGTTCTTGTTGGGACACCCTTTATTTGTTTGTGTACATCTCGAGAAATAAAGTCTTATCTCCATCAGTCAGGAGAAACACCCGAAATAGAGGGTGCAACAAGATTCGCACACGTAACTGAAGAATCACAAAACCAATCACCAAAGTTTAGCCAAGAACAAACAAGTCAAGCAAAAGTATAACCTTGATTTGAAATCGAAAATTGGTAATATTTGTTGTTTACGAGCAAAAAAAAAATATTAACTACTAACAAAACGACTGATTACCGTCACCAGCGCGATATGAATTTCGCAAAAGCGATTGCAAGTTTATACAATAACAAGTGAAAAATGCCTAACACTGCATTGATTATCGACAACTGTCCGTTGTTGACAATCAGGAGATACGAGTATCTCGTGTAATAAAGGCTTAAAATTGTTCCCTGACTCAGAGGTCTTATCTTTTTTCTTTGAACAAGGTAATTTGAACAAAATTTGTTCGATTTTAAGGCTGATATGAAGAGCTCAAACCTCTTGAGTTATGACAACACTCAGTCGCTATCAACTGCCTAGAAGAAGCTCCTCAACCAGTTAGGTTACTGACAGTTTAGTTGCTGACAACACTCAGCGAGTATTAATTGTCTACGAAAAGATTCTCATACATTGCCGTTCGGTGTTTGCAAGCCACTGTTGGTGTCTCTCCTCCGCCTTTGATTGAACGATAGGACGCAGCATTTGACCTGTAGTGCCACCCACCCTGGCCTTAAATCAATGCGGAGCCGTCGTACGCCATCTCGAACAAAACATTACTGTCGATAACTATAATTTTGAATTTTTGATTAAGTTAAGGAGAGGACGGCCTTGTGGCGCACAAAAGTGGAGAAGGACCTCAACCATCTTCGAGTGCGCAACTGGCGGCAGCTGGCTAAAGATCGTGCTGGCTGGAGAGGCATGTTGGTTGAGGCCTAGGTCCAACCCGGACTGTAGCGCCACAAGAAGAGGAAGAAGAAGGAGCGTATGGGTCGACTCACAAAGCGAAGATTCTACCAACGCCTGGCTGAGCAAGATTGGTAAAACCCAGTTAGTGCGCGAGTGGGAGTACAGTGATGCCACTTATCCAGATAATTGTCGTTTTTCTGGTCTACTTGGCACAAATATGAAAGCAAACAATCTCTTAAATTCCTATTGGCTTTGTTTCCGTTAGGAATTTCTCGACCTATTCTTCTATTCTTACATCAACTAGTTCACCTAAGAGTAGCTGCCGGTTGTATTCTTATTAACTGTTGAATGATATATTGCATTGAAGGTAGTTAAGGAGGGTCTCTTCCTTGTTCTCATCTTGGCAATTCCTACAGAACTTATTGAATGGGACGCCTTCTTGGATAGTTTCCCAACACACAGTGACCAGTTAGTACGCCTGAAGATAGGCATATGTATAAAACTGTTGCCTAGTCCGATGCGGTCTTTGTACCGTCAATGACTGAATTTTGGTCATAACTGCCTTAAAATACTTGTAACTTTATGGCACAGCAAACTAGTGGACATCCTTTGACAAAAGTAAGTGCTGCAAGGTTCTTAACCGAGTGCAAAGATTAACCAGCGTATATAAATGCCGAGCCCTAAAAAATATGAACTGGCTCAGAAGACGAAGCTACTACTATAGAAGCAGCTCATACAACCCGTCATAGGTTAGGACTTCTTGATATACTCCTCTTTCTCCCTCAGCTAGATCTTCTAGGAAAGGAAATTGCATCACGCACGGCAATCGGTTTCAAATTGCTTGAGCTATGGTTCAATCTAAGACTCCGAGATCCTAAATTATTTCAACTTCCTCCCACGGAATATCGATCTCACACATCCCTTACTCATCTTGAAAACGAATTGTCAATCAGCATGCAGGAAAGTTTGGGCTGGGACTTTGTATCCACTTCTCTGGAGCATTTTGGAGGTTTCTACTACTCAATTGCCTCTAAAGCCCAAAGAAAGAGCGGTTGCCAAGAGTTTTTCTGCTTGTATACTCCTTTGCTGATGTCGTTCGCACTGTTTAGAGGAGGGGTTGGGCCAAGTCCTTAAAGGAGAGACCTTCTGGCCGAGTCATGAATGTTATATGTTCTCTCTCGAAGACAGCATATGCTTAATTTGGTCCGTTAAACTTATGACGGTTGCCTCCGATTCAATACCTGCAAACGCTGACTTGAGTCCGCATATGCTAGACATTTTACGGATATTTGAAAGATCGCGCCTATTTTCCAAAAAATTTCGATTTCCGGGGTTCTGGTAAATTCAGCAACCGAGGAAAGGAAATTGCAGCGCGTACGGCAATCAGGCTCAAATCGATTGAGCTATTGCCCAAGCTAAAGCTCCGAGATCGTAATGCATTTCAACTTTCTCCCACGAAATATCGATCTCACACATCCCTAACTAAACTTTGAAAACGAATTCTAAACCACTCTGAACAGAACGGAAAACGAATTCAAACCCACTTGAACGATGGGGTACGGGCTGGCATCTATTCTAGGCAACTAAACCCTCGGTCCTCTGCATGTAGCGGTTTTCAGGTAGAGATTATATCGATCTGAGAAGAACTGTCATGACTGAGAAACAATTCAATATCCAAAAGGGTATAAGAATCACAACTAGCCTGCAATCAAACCCCTTGGTGTCTGCAATATGCGTTGAAACACTCCCCTTTAAGTCTCGCATATCTCTTAATGAAAAGACCAAGTACTTCAATATCGTAGAGGTCCGGGGATAAATGTTATTCATGGGAATTGCGAGGCCGATGAATTCCATTCCATTCTCTTCGCTAAACTCAAACACTTTCTACATTCGGACAGTCAGAGAGCCCCATTTGTCTTAAAATGAATTCAATGTAGAAAAAGCTCGATTGTTTATCTTCTTCTTCAGGTAAAACAAAAGGCTAAATAATAGGTTTTATTATAGGCCACTACGTTATTGGAGTAGTTGCCACAAGGCGTGGCAACCCTCACAAGACTTATGCAGGAGCTGCAGAGAAGAGCTTGAAGAGGTTGAAATAATTTTTTGCGACTGCAAAGCTCTTGCAAAAAAAAGAAAGAAACACCTAGGGAACGACATAAGTGTGGGACACATTAATAGCCAATAAGGCAGATCATTAAAAAGTGATTTGAGTCTGAGCGGTGGTTGCAGATTGACATCCAGCCCCTCCTACCATCTAGTTCATTCTATCTACGGTCGGTACTTCCGACGGCATCTTTAAGTAAATTTGAATTGGGAGGAAGGATTCTTCATGATTAGCTGCCAGCGTGGATTCCTTAGCGCAATAGTTCGGGATTTATTTTAAAAAAGTCGCGATAGACAGACAGTGAGGGCTTCTTTGAATTTCTGTTCAAGTACTAAACCCGCCCAAGATGAGATGATGAATAGATGACATCTTAAATATTAATTTCTGAAATATAACACCACTGACATTCAACTATTTTTAGCTTTGGCGCATAACAGCTTAACGACACAACTAGAACTGCGCTCAAACCACACCCACCCACCCACTCACCGCCGATTAGTTAGGTTAGGCAGGCTGTTACAAAACATATTAATAGAGGGTCATTCTGAAAAAAAAACGTAAAATCATATTCGCATAATTAAAAGCCAGCGATTCCATTGCGGACTGACATTTATGCAGAGTTCAATTTAATTTCCATTTTCAAAGTGAAATAATCTGAAAATTTTTAATTGAGAGTATTTTTTGACATTTTCAGCACTTTTGGCATTTCCCTTTTCTGTGCAGTGAAATGAAAATGAAATTGTCGCCAAATTTGGAACTCGATCTTATTCGATTTGACGTCGTTTTGCGTCACCGCACACATTTTATAAAGAAAGTCGTCTTTAATGGTGAAAATCATTTTTTGGGGGAGTGGAAATGTGAAGAACCATAATTGGTGGCGCTACTGTTAGGAGTGGACTTGCGTCTATACCAACAAGCGTCTGCAGCTGTCTTGATCTTCCGCCAGGCGCTTTCAGTTTCTCACTCCAAGTTGAAGTCCTCCTCCACACGTGTCAACACACAATTTGACAAACAGTCCGGGGTGGACCCAACCAACAAGCCTCTCCGTATGGAACGATCTTTAGCCAGTTGTCTTCAATTTCGCACATAACGTTGTTTGAAGTCCCTCCCTACTTCGGGTCCAAGGTTGTGCTCTATTGCGTTGTCACACTGATGCAAAGTTGAAGACTCTTAGTGATGGAGCAGTGTTTTTCATGTGCTCTACGCAGTCTTGTCACCTTAGACACTGAGCCCATAGATGGCTTGACGCAACCCTTACAGTTCGCGGTTGAATCTTCTTCTCTAAAAATCATCAACGCAAACAAGGCCAAAGATAAAAAGCTGAATTTTCCTCTCCAAAAGAACGTTTTTTCATCTGCTCATGAGATTTTCTAGGCATCTGTGCCATAGAGCAGGACTGGAGTGATCATTATGCTAGCATGTTACTTCAAGACAGGGTTCTCCTACTCAATTGCCTCTTGAGCCCAAAGAAACAGCGGTTGGCAAAAGTATATCTCATAACTTATATCTTAAACTCCTCTACTGATGTTGTTCCTACTGTTTACTTGCAATCGGAGTTCCCAAGTTATAGCTATCTACAGGGACGTTCTAGCCGAGTCGTCAAAGTTATGTGTTCTTTCTCGATGACAGCATATTCTTCGTTTTTTCTTATAATTGGCGCGCGGTAAAGGGATTGTAAGGTACCCTTGAGAGGCCAGAATTAAGTCACAGCACTGGTCGAAGGTATAGAGGAAGAGATGCAAAGGAGGTACCGGTGCAAATTGGTTTTAAATGCCTGTGAATTGTAATGAGTTGGAGAAGTTTGACCCTCGTTCACCGTTTATCCGATTCTGGCCACCTCCACTTCAATGCCTGAAAACGCTTCATTGACGGACTCACTGTGTTCGACCAATCGCGTCAATATCGTCCGCATATGCTAGAAATTTAACGGATATTTGGAAGATCACGCCTCTTGCGTGAGCGAGTGAATCTTGCATGACTGACTATTTCCCGAGAAATAAGGATGTCCGGGGTCCCGGCAAATTCGGCAGCCGATGAGGACTAATTCCGATCAACGCATAGCCTGTGTACTCAGTGGAAGAGATAGGGAATTTATTTGCTAGTGCAGAAGGTCGATTCGGTCGGAATGCTCTTTGAGTAGGGTCGACGCTACCGATAAGAGTCTGGCATTTATTGTTGGGATCGAGTAGTTTTTCATGTCCAAGAATCATTTAGACAAAGGATAAGAAAAATATTCTCTCAGAATAACAAACGTGTTTCTTATCATTGCGAGGATTCGGGTATTGTTTGCGCACACAAAGTCTTTTGGGAAGCTTCACAGAAAAGAATCGAATAATGTCAAATCGCATGATCTGATCACCCAGTAAACCTCTCCAAAAAGTGAGATTACGCGGATGGAAACATCTCGCGAGGCATATTTTCCCATCTAGTTGGAAACATATTTCACCCAAGACATCATTTTCATAAAAATAAAATCATATCGATCAGAATTGACTGTAGCCATCCGGCCATTGGTATCTTCGAAAAATTACGAATCAATGACACCTTTTGGTCATAGATCACACCAACCAGTCACTTTGTCAGGAGAAAACAGCACCTATTCCATCACAAGAGGGTTTCCTGCGCCACTTTTTTCTTTCCATCTCAACCGAGCGAGTAATGTGCATCAATACAGAAGAAAATTTTGTTCGAAAAATTTATGTAAATTGTCAGTTGCAACGACCAAGAAGTGTTTCTACAGCGTTGTGAATGGTGATCAGGCTTCAAGTGCTATTTAAGCTGGACTATATAAGGATGAAGATGCAAATCCAAATCAATCAACAAGTTAAACTGGTGCAAACGTCGGGATATCGAAAATGTCGGATTATCAGCAACACTTGCACCTACAGTTCTAATATTTTCCACTGATCTTGCACTACAATGATGCGCACACAACAAGGAATCCAAGTTTTTGTAATTTTCTTGGCGAAAGAACAAGTAGATGTATATAGGCTTATGAACTAATTTAAAAATAAAATAGGCCGAAAGGCATAAGAAAAAAAAAACCCTAGATTAGCTTAGAATACTCGCGAAGAGTCAGTAAGTTAGAATTAAGGTCAGTAGATTATTTTGGCAAGATAGTTTTTGGTATTTTTGTGTAGCATGTCAAACAAATGAATTAGATAAATAAAAATGCATTGAAATCTAAATCTAAATCGACAATGATGCACACACCAAACGACATTTGTAAAACTCTTCCCTCTCTCCAAATTTCTTGAGAGTTTTAACGATTGCTTGCGCAATAAATCGATTGTGACGATCGATGATCAATCAACGCATAGAACGCAAAAAGTGGCTGCGTTTGAATCACCACATTTGTTTTAAGTTGCAATAATTTTAGACAATTGCAAGGTGTACCATCCGGAACTCGAACCTGAGATCTTGGCGTGTAAGTCGACACACTTACCCACTACGCCACGGCGACCACGAAAAAAAAGCCAAGTATTCGGCTTATATTCTGGCACTTACGAAATGAGCTGAGTTTGGTAGGAGGCAAATGCCAGTGCTACCAACTTGAAACAAAGAAATTAATGACACTGACCCTTTGTTCTCAGAGAACGGTCGATATGGGTTATAAAGGATGATTTTTTAGCTATTATCTTTTTGGCAAGACTAGTCTAAACAGCTGACGCACATTTCGTGTTTTGTTTCACTGTCAAACATCTTCAGTTTGGTCTATAATTTAACCATGAATCGTCTTACTAACGAACAACACTTGCAAATTATTGAATTTTTTTTATCAAAATGCGTGATCTTTTAAGAAAGTTCATCGCGCACTTCTTCCATTTTATGGCCAGTTTAAACGGCACACTGAAGCGGCTATTCGGGCTATTGTGACTAAATTTCGCACCAAATTTACATTGTTGGACATTAAGCCACGAACACGCTTACGTAGACAGTCGATTACAGAAATCCGTACAGGAAAGACGTACATCGACTTACGTGCGTAGTCGATAAACAAACAAAAAAAATATTTGAAAAAGAAAATCGAAAATTAAAATTCAAGCAAATTGAAAAAAAAAACAATCAATTTAAATAAAAACACAGTTTTGAAATGGATGAAGAGCTGCTTTCGAGTGACAACTCGGAAAGCAGCAAAGACATAAGCACGAAGAGAAGGAAGAAAATGAAGCCGCAGGCGCAGTTTAAGAGACGGCTGCGTAATATGGATTCTCTTAAAAAAACGGAGAACAACGACGTTGTGACGTACAGCGGAAATGGGAATTCTTTCTCAAAACTCGCTTCGTCTAACGAAATTGCTGCAGCTGAAAAAGAGCTGGAAGAAAAAATTCAACAAAAAAATGAGCTGGAGGAGTTTATTAAGGCCCTCCAGCAAAAGCTCGAAACAAAACGGGCTCTCAACCAGCAACAACAAAAACAGCAGCAAGAAAAAAAGCAGCAGCAACAACAACAACAACAACAGCAGCAACAACAACAGCAGCAACAACAACAGCAGCAACAACAACAGCAGCAACAACAACAGCAACAACAACAACAGCAGCACCAGAAACACCAGCAGCAGCAGAAGCAGCAGCAACCAGAGAAACAGCAGCAGCAAAAACAACAGCAGCAACAGAAAACTAATAAGAAACAAAGGGTGCCTCCGATAAACATCAGCGGCATGGAAACCGCGGACACCATTCAGGTATGTGAGTTGTCTGTGGGGGACGATTTTTTTATTAAAAATAAAGGTAATGAGAAGCAAGCTGTCCACTGCTTAACAGAGGGCAGCTTTAAAAAAGTTAAAACTTCGTTGACGACAGCTGGGGTGGAGTTTACCACTTTCACCCTAAAAAGCGAGAAGGTCCATACGGTCCTTCTCAAGGGCTTAGCTGCTGCAACTGAACCGGAGAGTGTCATGAAGGCTCTTCAAAAATTGAAGGTAGAGGGCGTGGAGTTTATGGCGGTTCGTCGCTTCTCCACTGTCCGATCCAGAACGCCGCCTGTGCGCATGCTTCCCCTCTTCCTGGTCCAGGTCTCTCCGGGGAGCAAAATTGAATGTCTGAGGAGCATTAAGCTCCTCAACAAACAGGAGGTCTCCTGGGAGAGGCTCAGGAGGACGAAACAGATGCTTCTCTGCGCAAGATGCCAGACCTTTGGCCACGCCGCGGCGAACTGCAACAAGCAGCCTCGTTGCGGCAAATGCGCAGAGAGGCATCTGTCTGCGCAGTGTCCCCTTGGAGAGGGGAGAGTTGAGGACAGGGCGCGCTTAAAGTGCGTGCACTGTGGTGCAGGTGGACATCCCTCAAGCTACAGGGGCTGTCCAAAGGTCAAGCAACTCCATAGAGAGTTGCTTAAGAAAGACCTAAAAAAAACAACAAAAGTGGCGGATTCAAGGCCAGTGCCGAGAATTCCAGCCACAACTGTTACGCCGGTGGTTTCCTGCGCCAATATGGTGTCAGGTAGGCGATCGGCACAACAGACATTGCCGGCAGTAACGTCGGCACCAGTAGGGGCCCCAAATATGGGAATTCCCGAATTGTTCAATCTTGTGTCGACAATGATGGCCAAGATTGAGCGATTTGAAGATCGTTTGGTGCGAATGGAGCGAATCCTTTCGTCAAGACCCGGTGGGTCGAGAACGTATCCATAAAAATGGATACGCCAGCTGCTGGAGACCTCTCGATCCTGGCGGTGAATGTAAATTCACTCGTCAGGATCGAGAGAAGGTTGACTTTGCTTCACCTTTTGGAGTTTCATAAGCCTGATGTGTTGATGGTTAGCGAAACCAAGCTAAACCGGAAGCACGTACTCAGGTACAAAGACTACACAGTCATTAGAAGAGACCGCCCCCGTTCCACACAAGCAGGCGGGGTCGCTCTCTTCATTAAAAAAGGCTTACGCCATAAAGTCGTGTGTTGCGGTGAGGTGCGAACCTTCGGTGTACTGGAGGCTTCGATTGCGTGCATTTCTCTCCAAGGTGGAAGGAAACTGTACGTAGTCGCGGTCTATGCATCAGATGCACCTCAGTCTGCAAATTTCATCCCAGAGCTCGAGACTCTCTTCCGAAAGCTTCGGCTTTGCTCGGAGGAGAATTATTTTGCCATCGCCGGAGATTTGAACGCGAGGCACGTGGAATGGGGCAATTATGTTCCAAATCCGAGGGGAAATTCACTCTTTGAGTGGATGACGCGGCACTCTATTGAGTTCAAGCTGAATTTGCTTGCAACCGATAGACCGTCGTTTCCCAGAAGCGGGTCTTATTTGGATCTCCTGCTAATAGATAGACGACTGACGTTACGAGACGTAGACTCTCGCACTAGGAATTGTATGACAACGGTGGAGTACGACAGTGACCACTGTGGTCTTGCCGCGGTTATTCAATTCCCGAACGAGCTGGTGGAGCTTGAAGAATTCGCCGAGATGCACCCTTTCGATTATCGAAGGGCTCGTTGGCCGCGTTTCTCTAGGGTCCTATCCAGGGAACTACGTTCGAGCGAGATAACACCACCTTCGGACAGAAACCTGACGAACGAAGAGGTTGACAGGTACCTCATACAAGTCGACAACACAATTCAACGAACCATGGACAGGACGCTTCCTAAGGTATCACCTACGACAGATGGCGACATTTATCGTAATGATACCATCGACGCACTGCACGTGCAAAAAAGCAGATTGCTGTCGAGACTGAAGACTCTATACAGACGCTTTACAGATCCAGACGACCCGGAAATACGATCGCTCAAGTCGCAGTTGAAGAACATCCAGAAGTTGATTCGGATGAACTATAGAATTGCTGTCAATTCGTATTGGGGAGATAGGATTCGGGCCGTACGTTCTAACGGTCCGGGTATGTTTCCCCAAATCAACCGAATCTTCCGAAGGAGGGGTCATAACGACTTAGAGGCTGTTCGACTTGACAGGACAACCGACAATGAAAACCTACTAACTTCGGTTGGCATAGATCCGGATGAGGCTGTGCTTGACAATGAGTTCTTCATTGTTGAGGATGCCCAAGAGAAGGTAGAGGCAAGGGAGCTGTTTTTCAGAAAGTGTACACGGTCAACGACTCTCGTCGGCCGAACCACGACCTGGAGAACAGAGCCATGCTGAACCACTTCCACCTTAGAAATGAAATACAGCAGTGGCGTTCTGAGAATCCTGGTTTTAC
This sequence comes from Eristalinus sepulchralis, assembly GCA_944738645.1. Lineage (NCBI taxonomy): Eukaryota > Metazoa > Arthropoda > Insecta > Diptera > Syrphidae > Eristalinus > Eristalinus sepulchralis. The sequence goes on from OX122882.1 coordinate 48,962,639, forward strand.
CAGTTTCAATGACGAAAATCAGGCAACCAATGCTGTCGCCCAAGATGGCTCCAATGCCATCCTCATTTCGAAGGAGCAACTCAAAGACATCTTCAACGGTTTGAAGAACAAAAAGTCGACTGGCATCGACGGGATACCAAATATAGTGTTACGTCATCTCCCTGACGAGGCGGTAGAGATATACACAATCCTGTTTAACAATGCACTGAGTAATACACATTACCCAGCGCATTGGAAAACGGCGGTAGTGCAACCTCTCCCCAAAAAGGACAAAGATTCCTCGTTTCCGAAAAATCTTCGGTCGATAAGCCTCCTCCCCTGCATAAGCAAGGTTTTCGAAAAGATTGTCAACAGGGTCCTGATCCAGTGGACTGAGGACAACAAAATTATACCGAACAACCAGTTTGGATTTAGGGCGAGGCATGATACTGTACATGCCGCGTCAAAACTGGTTTCGGACATTCAGTGGAACAACCACAATACACAGTGCACCGGGGCCTGTCTCGTTGACTTGGAAAAGGCATTCGACACCGTCTGGTTAGAAGGCCTCTTCCTCAAGTTGACGAGGATGGGTATAAGCAAACCGCTGCTTTACACGATCTATAACATGGTAACGGGTAGGAGTTTTGTTGTCAAAAGTGGCAAAAAAGTTTCCACCAACGTTTTCCAAATAAAAAATGGGCTCCAACAGGGTGCAGTGAACTCACCAATCCTCTTCACTATTTTCACCAGCGAACTGATTGGCTCCATGCACAACTTGATTGCATTCGCCGACCGTTGGGTTGCATACCGGACGGCACCAAAGATAGAAGTCATTAACACGCTCCTGCAACGTGACTTCGAAAAAGTCCAGCAATTTTGCGACGACTGGAAGTTGAAAATCAACCTCCAGAAGTGTGAAACAATCCTCTTCCGGACTCCGTTATACAGGGCCTCAAGAGATACGAAAAAGAATTGGCGCAAGTTCGGCATATTGGACCCACGGGGTCAGCCACTAGCCCTGAAAAGTGTAGTGCGATATCTTGGCATTATGTTGGATCAGTATCTGTATGGAGGTATCCATATAGATACAGCTCTGACGAAAGCCAAGAAAGGTTTCGCTATGGCAAGGGGGTTGTTTTACAGCAGCCAACTTGACGCCAAAGTGAAGCGAATCTGCTACACGGCCCTCATTCGGCCAATCATGGTGTATGGTTGCCCTGTGTGGTTCAATGTGAGTCCTTCTCAAATGGAAAAGATGAGGGTCTACGAGAGACAATGTCTTCGCGCATGTCTCAAGAAGTACAGAACCCCGGAATCTGACTACAAGAAGTTCTATCCTAATGAAGTCTTGTATAACGAAGCAAACGTGAATAGGGTTGATAATTTTATTATTAAACTGATTCGGAGGCATGTTGCACGAGCCATGACCTCTGAGAATGATCTCATATTTGGGGCCTACTACCCAAATGACGAGTACCACGAGAACGCTCGCCGAAGGGGTTTTATTCCACCGGAAGCGTTCTTGTATCTTGACCGCATTGGACTGATCCAGGATGCGGAGGCATGTCCACTTATCTACCACGTGGTGAGAAGGACAGTGGACAGGCGACTGTTGTACGATGCCAACGTCGTTAGTCGGAATCGGGATGCTCTCCGGTTCAGCACATCCATCTCCATCCGTGATAGGATGGACACGGATAAGGACCGGGGGTTCTACTGGTGGTTAGAGCCACATCAGGAACCCTAGCTGTCGTCAGCCTAGTAGGTTAGGGTTGGTCCCCCACGGCCAACTCACATTTAGTATAAGTTAGGTTAAGTTAGTAATTAAGAATAAATATAATAATAACACATAATAAAAAAAAAAAAAAAAAAAAAAAAAAAAAAAAAAAAAAAAAAAAAAAAAAAATATTTAAGTTAGAATAGGATATATGAAGGTAGATTAAGATTTTTGTGTAGAAAATTCCATAGATAGCTAAGTTTTTAAAAAAACGTTTTCTTAGTCTTAAAAAAATAAATAATAGTTTTTATTAATTTTAAAAAAATAACTAGCATTGACGCCGAAAGGCAAAAACAAATATATTAATAGTTCAGCTTAGAGCGCCCGAATAGAGCCAGTAAGTAGTTATAAGATTTCGATTCTGTCGTGCCTAGGTTAAGCGTTTTATACCTAGTTTTAAGATACTATTAGATAAACAATAAAAAAATGCCTTTTAAACTAAAAAAAAAAAACGCTTACGTAGAGTGCGAAGTGAAGAAAATATCGCAGCTGTATCGGCCAGTGTTAATGATGACCATCAATTTTCGATTCGTCGCCGTTCGCAATTGGGCCTCTGTTACCCAACAACGTGGAAAATTTTGCGGAAGGATTTAGGTGATGCTTTTCAAAATACAACTGCTTCAAGAATTGCAGCCGAACGACCTACCGCAACGTGAAATTTTTGGTGAATGGGCTCTTGGAAAGTTGGCCGAAAATCCACTTTTTTACTGAAAAATTGTGTTCAGCGACAAAACTCATTTTTGGCTAAATGGGATATTTGGAGTGAATATAAGCCAGAAACATTGCAAGAGCTATCAATGCATCCAGAAAAAGACACAGTTTGGTGCGGTTTATGGGCTGGTGGCATCATTGGATTGTACTTCTTCAAAGATGATGCGAATCGTAACGTAGCTGTGAATGGTGAGCGCTACCGTGAGATGATATCCAACTTTTTTTTTGCCCAAAATGCAAGAGTTTGACTTGCATGACATGTGGTTTCAACAAAACCGTGCTACATGCCACACAGTACGCGCAAGAATGGACTTATTGAGAAACGAGTTCGGTGAACATTTTATTTCACGTTCGGGACTGGTCAATTGGCCGCCTAGATCGTGTGATTTAAAGCCTTAAGTCTATTTTTTGTGGGGCTATGTTGAAGCTCATGTCTATACAGACAAGCCCGCTTCAATTGGCGCATTGGAAGACAACATTGAACCATTTATTCGTGAGATACCAGCCGAAATGTTGGAAAGAGTATCCCCAAATTGGAATAAGCGGATGGATCATTTGAGGCGCAGTTAATGTCAACATTTGCATGAAATAGTCTTCAAACATTAAATTATATGGACCGTACTTCTTCTTCTTCCTCTTGTGACAGTCCGGGGTAGAACTGGGTCTCAACCAACATGCCTCTCCAGCCAGCACGGTCTTTCGCCAGTTGCGCACTTCAAGTCGGATGAGGTCCTCTGTTGTGTTGTCCCAATGGCTCAGATGCGAAGACTTTTCGGGCCGGAGCAGTGGTGTCCATACGCTCTACACGGCCTAGCCAACTATCGATTCAAATAAAGAATTCATCCATTTTTCTGAATTTTATGTGTTTCTTTTTTTTTTGAAAAACTTTCGTATAGCGCCGACCGTAATTTATAAGACGACATCCAATCTCAGTCTTCAGAAAATGAATAATGAGAAAACGCAACCAGACATGTCTACGAGTACTTGCGGATGCATTTAGAGATAAGTGCTTGAGAGTGTAAGGTGAAAATAGAAAAGGAACTGAACATTTTCCACATCTCTCCTTGTGCCACAGCGCGTCGAAAAAGTATGACTCCGAGACAATGTTTTACCTCTTCCACCATTTACACAAACTGTGCGTCGATCGGAGTGCATGATAATCTTCTGCAGAGACTAAATTTACCGGCGAACCTGGCGATGCCCGAGACTCCCCACAATTCTCGCAACTTTTGGGCTTATATGAGGATGCAGTTAAATTATTTTATTTTTTTGGAAACTGTCAACAAATGGCTAATACAATAAGGCGCCACCAACTACCATCATCACGAACCTCATAACTAACCCCCATTATCCTAAAGTCAATGAAGAACTCCGTCACAACACAAGACTAGGAACAATACCTTCAAACGCAACAAACAAACAATCAATTGTCATAAAGTGGCACGAACACGCCATGCCATTACAAGAATTTGTGTTTGTTCAACTAGCAGAAGCATTTGTGTGTCTTTTTTTTTCATTTCAGAAATACTCCCATATAAGCCACGAAACGAAACGCCGGCGATAACAATAAATTTCTGTGCGGGGGCTTCGAAGCCAAATAGAACTTGCCCACGCATTCGACACGAATTGGGCGCTTCCTTAATTGCCCGTAATTGGCCGGGGACAAACCTTCTTTCCTGCTCCGCTTCCAAAATTGGGTGTTCATTGCTTTATGCGTCATTAGGTCAAAAGTGTGCGTTCCTCTGCGAACCGCAAAATTCACCTCAACCGGAAAGCTTAAGGCGCATTCGTTTTGGTAATTGCGTTCTCGGTTGCGTCTGTGCCACTCGAACGAGCCAAAAATTCAATGTAAATCAACCGTGCCGCCATATGGGTATGCTGCGGCCCCCAGTCGGCGAAGAAGGGCAGCTGCAACGACAAGAAAACTTTGTCGCCGGACGTCTAGTGGAGTGGCTTTTCAGCAGTTGAACTTGGAAACAGTTTACCTAATCACAACAGCCGGCGACGCACGCTGCCAGTGACACTGGAGTACTTCATGCAACATGGGCATGGGACGAGAACACGTTTATTCAATTACGAGTATCTTTGTATCTAGTTCGGCGATGTCTGATGTCACATAGCATCGCGCACTTAAACGCGTGCGGGCGACTGAATTGGAAGAATATTTTTCAAGTTATATTTGAGAAGAAAAATGCGAACAGCTGTTGACGGAACCGCGAGACATCAATTGAGGTTAAATAAACTCGAGGGGCATGCTCTTGAATACTAAAATACTGCCTCAGGGGTGGCTGATAAATGATTGCTGTCGCGTAATGCACTCAAGACTGGATTAAAGGCTTTGATGAGGCAGAGATCGACTGTGACGAGAGGGTTGGTTGTTGCGTAAGAATTGAAATCTTAGTAAGCTGACTTTCGGAAATTAGTAATATCAGTCTTGGCGCGTGTCCTGGTACAATGTCGTGCTGAAGTTGTGAGCTATATGACCTTCTGGAGAATACAGTAGTGTGTACTGTGTACCCTGGTACTCGGTTTGGAACCCACACTACACTTATTTTGATAGTCTTTGCAGCAGTCTCTTAGAGGGTATGGGCTGCCCAGATAAGGCTGGTGTTGTTTAAAGTCTGCAATGAACTATTGGCCTACATTGGTAGTTATACATAACCATATAGTGGAAGTGGTACAATCGAGCTAGATGTGTAAAGAGAAGAGATTGCTTCTTAGGAATATTGAACATTAGTAAGGTACTTTGGAATACCTGTCTTAATGATTAACAAAGGGAAAACAGGAGTTAAATTATAGAAGCAGAGCGCAATAACCCCGACTTTTGAAATTCATCATTTTTTTCCAATGTGAAATAAGTCCGTGTTCCCCCCGTCCAGCAAGCATGTTTATGCTTTGAAAAAAATGAATGTATGAAAATAAACGCGAAAGTATAAAAATGTATATCGAGGTGGGAAATAGAAGAAGAATGGAAACGTTGTCAAGAAGACATCGAAGAAGTTGTCACTGTTGTGCTGGGTTTCACACCACCACCCAGAAGGAACCCATGGCTTTACGACGAGTGCAGGCAGTCACATGCAGCTAAACAGAAGGCCTACAAGGCAACGCTTCATCGAACAACAAGAGCTGTTCGTGAACTCAACGCACAGAGAAGAAGGGAAGAGAACCGGCTTCTCAGAAGGAAAAAGAGAGAGCATGAGATGCACGCTGTCGAAGAGATGGAGAGGTGTTATGGCAGGAATGAGGTCCGAAAGTTTTACCGAAATTTGAAACAGCTATCCGGTGGATATAGGGTTCGGACCGAAGTCTGCCGGGAACAAAACGGAAACCTAATAGTAGAATCGCAATCTATGCTGGGAATCTGGAAAGATCATTTCTGCAGACTTTTAAACGGCGATAACGGCCTTTAGGCAGAATGCTCCTCTCAGTTTGGACGATGATAGGCAAGAATTCCGCCCCCTGACATAGAGGAGGTGAAGATAGCAATATCGAAGCTGAAGTCCAACAAAGCTGCTGGAGCAGATTGACTGTCCACAGAACTGTTTAAAGCAGCTGGAGATGACCTGGTTTTGCACATCCACCAGCTCATCTGTAAGATATGGTCAGAGGAAAGCATGCCTGATGAGTGGAATCTCAGCATCGTCTGTCTGGTCCACAAGAAAGGAGAACCCTTCGACTGCGCCAACTACCGAGGAATCAGTCTCCTTAACATCGCATATAAGATTTTCTCTGCCGTATTGTACGAGCGCCTGAAACCGTTCGTCAACAACCTGATAGCTCCTTATCAGTGTGGTTTTAGGCCAGGGAAGTCCACAATCGACCAGATCTTTACGCTGCGGAAAATCCTGGAGAAGTCCCAAGAAGTACAAATCGACACTTACCACCTACTCGTCCATTTCAAGGCCGCGTATGACAGCGTGCATAGAGACGAGCTGTACAGTGCAATGTCTAGTTTTGGCATCCCTACCAAACTCGTCAGATTGTGTAGGATGACGATGGCGAACCCTCGCTGCTCCGTCAAGGTCGGTAGCGAACTTACCGAGACCTTCGATGTCAAAAAAGGTTTTAGACAAGGCGACGCGCTGTCATGCGACTTCTTTAACATCATTCTTGAGGGGATCGTGCGTAACTCACACGTCAACATCAGAGGCACGATCTTCCAAAAGTCAGCTCAATTGCTAGCTTATGCGGATGACATTGACATGCTCGGCAGAACTCAGCGAGCCGTCAATGACTCGTTTGCTAGCATCGAAGCGGGAGCGGCTAAAGTGGGACTGGTGGTAAACGAGGGCAAAACGAAGTACATGCTGTCATCGAAGAAGGACGCAGAACATCACCGTCTCGGGCAGAGCGTCACTATGGGCAGCAGACATTTCGAGGGACTTCGTCTACCTCGGCTCCGCGGTGAATAAGGACAACAACATCAATACCGAAATCAAGCGCAGAATCAGTCTTGCCAATCGCTGTTTCTTTGGGCTTAAAAGGCAATTGAGTAATAAAGCCCTCTCCCGAACGACCAAAGTGACTTTGTACAACACCTCCCAGTCCTGCTTTACGGCGAAGAAATCTGGACGCTACTAAAAGCGGATGAGGAAGAACTTGTTCTCTTCGACAGAAAAGTTCTGCGTGCGATTTTTGGTTCTGTTTGCGTTGATGGTAACTGAAGAAGAAGATTCAACGACGAACTCCATGGGCTGTTCAGTGACATGCGCCTAGTTAAGCTTTTTGGGATACAACGCTATAGATGGCTAGGCCACGTTGGACACCACTGCTCCGGCCCAAAATGTCTTCCGAACTGAGCCATTGAGATAACGCAACAGAGGACAGCCTAGTCTAAGGTGTCGCCCACATGTGGAAAATCACCTCAATCAACTTGGAGTGCGTAATTAGAAGCAGCTGGCAAGAGATCGTGCTAGCTGGAGAGGCATGTTGGTTGAGGCCCAGGTCCACCCCGGACTGTAGCGCCATCCGAAGAAGAAGAAGAAGGAAGAGACCGGCTATACAGTACCATGTCTAGTTTTGGCATCCCTACCAAACTCGTCAGATTGTGTAGGATGACGATGGCGAACCCTCGCTGCTCCGTCAAGGTCGGTAAAGAACTCATCGAGACCTTCAATGTCAAAAAGTTTTAGACAAGGCGACGCTCTGTCGTGTGACATTTTCAAAAACTTCCTTGAAATTATCGTGTGTAACTCACAAGTCAAAAGTACAGGTACGATCTTCCAAAAGTTTGATCATCCCAGTCCTCCTTTACGCCGCAGAAAGTTGAACGCTGCTTAAAGCGGATGAGGAAGCCCTTAGTCTTTTCATGAGAAAAGTACTGCATGCGATTTTTGGTCCTGTTTGCGTTAATTGTGTCTAGAGGAGATGATTCAACAACGAACTTTATAGACTGCACTGCGGCAGTCTGCGCCAACGGCCTAGGCTGAGTTGGCGCACACAACATAACATAAAGTGCGCAATTGGAGGCAGATGGCGAGAGATCGTGCTAGCTGAAGAAAGGGGGCGCAGGTTGAGGGTTGAGGCCCAGGTCTACCCTTTACCGTATTGAAATGGAATGAAGAAGAACACGAAAGGTTTCCTTCTTTAGTGGATGCACGTAGTACCCTTCGAAGTCTTGTCAAAATTTCCAAATCCAACCATGCAAAATTGGTTTATAACAAAACAAATTTCAAAACATCAGTCGATTGATACGAACTTCACATTTAGGATATATGGAAGCTACTCCCAATTGTAAATTTAAACTTTCACATTGATAAGAAATAAGGTAACAATGATCGCTAGATTAAGCATTTCTGAATATCCGTGCCAGAAGTGACAAACGGACGGACACACCGAATCTATGGAGATCTAGTTTTTCAAAAAACGAAACCTTGAAAAATCACGATGATACCAATCCACATGAGGTCCGAGAGCGTCCAATGCATTTGAAATTAGTTGCTGTTTGGGCTTGAATTCAGGCTGTTTTTAATAGAAATTTCCAATTTATTTAGGAGTTAGCATTGCAAATCAGACAGTTATTCTGTTCCATGTGATTTTGCACTCGAGCATTTTACAAAATAAAGGGTGATTTATAGTGAGCTTTCATTTTCAATAAACTTCTTTTGACGGATAAAACATGGTTGTGGAAAACATTTACATGAAATAATTTTCAAAACGTAAATGCCATGAATTGTCCTAATAACAAAAAATTTAAGCTCACTTTAAAATTTATGTGTTTTATTTCAGATTATAAATTAAACCTCACGATGAAATCCAATCAAGGGTAATCCTCGCAATTTTTCCCAACTTGCTTCCTGAATTATGAGCATATTTGTTTTATGACAAAATCCATATGAAGGATAATCGCGACTTTTTCACCTTTCCTGTTAAGGGAATTCACCTTGCACATTCATCCTTCCTGTGAAATCAACCCTTGATCAAATATGAATAATGGTAATCAATGGTGAGTGTGAGTGATTAATGTTTCATTCGCTTGACATACAGAGGTGCTGTATCATTTGCAACATTTGTATGCATAGTTAAATACGGATAACAGACCTACACTGACAAAACTAACGAATGCAAATTTCTTTCTGAATAATGCATGAGAAACGGAAACGTGAAATGATTGTCACCACTATAGGGAATTTGTTGTCGTCTGTTTTTATTAAAGCCATGGCGGTATTGAGTTGTAGTTGATGAATTTAACAACTGTATTCTGCAAAACGTAGATTAACTGAAAACAGATCTGCGAGCAGTGTTAGCAAATTAATCCTTCGAAATCACATGTTTCATAGCCAACAAAGTTTCTCGTTTAAAAAAAAAAACATCTGTCCATTATTGTTTATCAACCTATTTATATGAAGCACTTGTAATACCTCCCAAGTTTATGAAGCAATTCGCACGAAATTTTAGAAATAGACACATTTCTCCTATAACTGCTTCGTATAAAAATTTTTAATTTGGGGATAAATGGGCGTGGTTTAGTATATGAATCGAAAGGTATCTTCGTAAGATAGATAGGTTTCCATTTCAACATTTTGTTTAGACGTACCATTACAGAGAATCATTAAAATTGGCAGAATATCCACCTGAATAGCTAAAACATGCAACTTGGAAATTCAAAATGTAGTTTTGCAAGAATATTTTAAAAAAGTCAACATCGACAAATTTATTTATGGACGAACTTAGAGACGCCGCAAATTTAAAATTAAATAATTAAGATAATAACAATAATTGAGTGGCACTACAGCCCACAAGGGAGGCCTAGCTTCTACAAAAACTACTCGTGTTGTGCGTGCTACTCTTCTCAAACGAGAAGAAGGGACCTACGGTTTATTGCCGATTCCGAACGCCGAGATTAGATGAGAAGCTTTTTCACAGACAATTGGTACTCTTCGAGTGTTGTCAGCAACTCAAAAGAGGTGGTGCCGTCAAAAATTCGAGTTATTTCGTCCGCGATTCGAACCTGGACCTTCGTCGTGCGAGTCGACGTACTTATCCATTATGCCATAGCGACCACCAAATATATAATATAATATATAAAATAATTTAAATGCAATTTTCACCAAAGGCAACGAATCGTATCGCGTTTGGGTGAAATTGATTTTAACCCTAAAAAAACAAAACGCGTACTTACAGACCTGTATTAAGTTTTATTGGAAAGAAAAAATAACGAAACCATGTATACGTGAGTAATTCGTACTGAAATTGGGTGGCACTATATCCGAGGAAGCAAGGCTACAACTCGTTTTGCATATGTTATACTTTTATCACGAATACAGGTGACTTACAATTTATTACCGACTTCGAACGGTAATAAATCTAAAAACAAAATATTTCACTATAAAATTCGGTTTTCCCTTTAAGTGTAAAAAACAATATCATTCCAATCATCATTCCTCCTCGATAACTAAGTAATTTAAGCCACATTTAGGGTTGTATCTCCGCCATAACTTGATTAACTAAGGTTTTTGATGCATCCAGAGTTCGGATCTTTATTTCGATTTTTCGCATCAACACAGAATTTGAGTGTCGCCGTATAGTAAAATCTAATAGTATCAAATCACATGACTCTGGTGACCAATTGATATTTTCATATTGGTACCCCATATGGTTCAACTTCATATCATCTAAGAGTTAATCTTTAATCGCGGGCCAATCATTCGACCATATCGCACCGAATTGACTTAACTTGTGCGTCCATTGGCATCCTCAAAGAAATGGAACCAATGATAACTTTCCACCGAGAGTCGCACCAAAGAGTCACTTTGTCTGGATGTGACGGCACGTCTCCGATAACTTGTTGGTTTTCTAAGCCTCATATGCTGTAATTTTCTTTGTGAAATATGTGCATCATCAATCAAGAAAATGTTTTTCGAAAAATCATTATAATAAAATGTAGGAACTGTTTTCCTGTTCAGTGACCCAATATTGTAAATGGCAAACATTCAGCTAATATTGTGACACTTTCAAGGATAGCAGAGGTTGGAGAATGTGAAATACTAGCGATAAGAACTTAAAACCACAAAATCGCCCTGTAAATCGTATTATACCATAATGGTACACATGGTCTTTATAATTATCGTAATTGAAGCGACTTTTTCCATTGCTTCCAGTAGAACAGAGATGTAAATAAGGATTATAAAATACATAAGTAAATGCGATATGCTGGTGTTGAAGGACTTGAGTTGAGAGTTTTCATAAAGGCTTTACAATTTTTGGATTCTATTTCCTTCCTGTTCATAAAAGAAGGAGAGCATCTGTTCTTGATTATGGGATGCGCTTAAAGGTTCACACGCACAAAAGTACATAAGCAAATGAGATCCATATTTGTCATTGATTCAGATATGCAGTACCCTTCCAGCTTATTGCACACTTGTCATTAAGTAATTGTTGCCAGGCTTCATAATAAAAGGTTTCACTTTAAATATAAGCCGGTTTTTGGAACTAAACTTGATGTACGGTACAACCACTGCATTTGTCCGCCAAAACATAGCTCAGGTAGACGGACAGAATGAACAAATCCAATAATCCCAAATGGTCGTAATTCCAAGGGTCCAAGTAGATTAACTAAAACTTTAATAAATTTCGATTTTGTGGTAGACCCATGCAAACAAATCTGCTTCAAACATTGAATGTCGATTAGAAAATGTCGAAAACTGTTGTCACTATCAGAGGGAGTATTTGATGGTGTAGGCAAGTAGGATGGTTTCAGGGCGGGCGATACTACATTCAACGACCCAACTGGACTTTTGAAATCGTCTGTTTTTCGACATCGTTCAAGTCAGTAGTTTAACTTGCCGACATCTTTCTTAATATGTATGTAGTTTTGCAGTCGATTTTAAAGAGATTTAAAAAAAACTGCTATTCGAACCCATGTACATTATCCGAACTTAGCATAAACTTCACATCCTACTGCGACTACAAGTAGGGCATTACAGAGGGTCGGATTGCCTCGAATACATGTCTTTTTCCGCTTTTTGTATTTGGCATACAGAGATTCTGAGAATTTTGACCCTTTTGGATTTTGCCCCAACCCCTCTAGCACAACAGAAAATCATTAATCTTAGAGGAATATTCTAGTTAAGATCGCCGTGGCGCAGTGGTAAGTGCATCGACTGCGGCGCAGAAAGTCTGGGTTCGATTCCTGGACGGGACACCTAGCATTTTTTCACGGCACCACCTCTTTCGAGTTGCTGACAACACTCAAAGAGTATTAATTGTCTATGGAAAGCTATTTAAATCTCGCCGTTCGGAATCGGCAAAAAACTGTAGGTCCCTTCTATTCGTGAAGAACAATAGCATGCACAACACGAGTAGTTGTTGTAGAAGCTAGGCCCTGGTCCGTTATGGGCTGTAGTGCCACTCAATTATTATTATTATTATTATTCTAGTTAAGATGTAAATTTAATCCTGAACGACAAAGGAAAATTTACATATTGTAGCAAATGCAAAAATATGCGTCACAGACACTTGATGGATTCAACTTGAGTGCAGGATTATACCGTTTTTTGTAACCTTGCAGAACTTGAACTTGAAAAAAAAAACACATTTTTGATTATTCTTCGCTTTTTTTAACGTCTCGAGTCGAAAATACTGCACAAGGCGCATACAAAACCTTATGCGAATAGTTTCTTAATTTCAGTTTTAACCCGTTAAAGACGAAGGACCTTAAAAATTGATGTATATACGTCAAACTCCTTTAAAATACAGTTTATTGAGATTTATATTAGTGCAAAAATAGTGTACTTATTTGAGTACACTGGCCAGAAATGGGTGGATTTTGTAACTAATTATGAAACATCTTAAAACATTCTTTATCGATGCAAAGAGTGGCTTGATACCGCTCAGAAGTCCATCGAACTCTACTGTGACAAATCTAGCACCGTAGTTGAATTTTAATTTTTTTAAGGAAATGTCCTCCGTAACATTTGGCTTATTTCGAGCCTTTTTGATGAATCTGAGCGTAAATAAGTTCTGGCTATGGTCCCAACAAATGATAATGAAGTCGTCAAGAATCCATTACCATTGAGTTTAACATGTGTATGAACAATGGTCACCAGCACTTTTTACCCTTTATTTTTGTGCGCTTGGTATCCACAAATTGGTCATGAAGGTTGACCCCACCTATGCCTTGGTTGTACGCTGCCTTTCCGGTTGATGTTCACCTTTTGACTTTTCTAAGTAGTTCCAAAGTGTTCTTGAGGGATCCGAGGATATCCAAGGTAAGCATTTGTTGGTTGCACTTACATTTTTCGACCATTTTAAAGCAAGACTCACTTCTAGCTGATCTTCCTTCCCTTCGATATGCAAGTGGGATATCGTCTGCACTTTCAAATCTATCGTCGACTTCTATACCTACTACTCCTGGAACGTCAATTGGAATATGGGATTTAAACTCCCCTTGGAAAGACTATATCATTCTTGAGGTATATTCTTAACAGATACGTAGAGGTTGGGATAACGCCTGCCATGAAAGTTGCAAGTCAAATTAATATAGCAGGGTTTAGGCCAGTGTACTCAATTTTATGCACGACTTAAAATGTAGAAGTAAACAATTTTTGTTTAAAATTTATGTATGTACATATGTATATGCAATCGTTTTTTTTAGATAACATATAAAATTCAAATTTTTACTAACGTTTTACTTCCTCAAAGTCACAAACAAGAAAAGCTCGACACAAAAATTAAAGAAGAAATTTGAAAATGGTTTTCAATCCCTACAGATTCACTACCAGTATTGAAAGCGCATGTCAACTATTGTTTTCTGATTGAAAAAACACTGAAATCAAAGCCTACTACTTGAAAAAATCAAAATTTAACACAATAATTTAGTCAATTGAGTACGGGTTAAGGACATTTTAAACTTCCTCGGAATGTATCCACTCTTAAATACTTAAATGCATCACAGGAATTCCGTAGATCGATTTCAGTGATTTCTCAAGTGCCTTTTCATCCACCCTTCACCCATATCCCCGCATCCATTGGCTTGCTTTAAGGATTGTTCACATAACTTGTGATGGGGTTTTCCATGTCTGTTCGACATAAAAAAGGAAACACACACAAGACAATGCGCGATCCCCTTCGTAAGACTATTCGCTAAGCACCTCAATTGAATAGAACTTTTTCTGTCGCTCCTCCTTATCCATTCATTCGCTTTTCAAAATGGATACCTGAATGCAGACAAATTCAAGATAAAAACCCACAAGTGCTTTGAAATTTATGAAAACTGTGAGGAACAGGGAAATATCATGATGAGAAACATAAAATGCAGCGCCTGACGTTCGTCTGCTTCAACCAACAAGGAGGTGCCAACTTTATCTGTAGCAGTGGCCCCTTAGTAGCGATGGAGCTTCTGCCCGGTCCCCATCAGCGGTTAAGTGCCTCAAATCGTCGTTTAATTAAAACGGCAACGGTTGGTGTTTGGACTATTCGTCTATGCAAATCTCTACACTTATCTCATTGCGGAGGTCTGTCGCTTTGAATTACACTTTCGTTTCGCAAGGCAACACGTTCACGGTTCAAGCGGTAAGCAACCGTCAATTGGCGAGGAGAGCCAGTACACACCACAATGTAAGGTGTCATCAGCTCGTCAAGATTAACCAGATGTAGACGGGACCAATTGACCCAAAAAACCAACGCACAACGTTCCCAATTCCTCCACACTGATCAATTCTGTGTACCAGCAGGCAACTTGATACGGCGGCAGCCCATCCAACATCCCCGCAAAAAAACCGCAACCTTCAACTGCGAACATGTGTACAATCTACAATTAATACCGTTAGAGTCTGATGTCATAGACTTCTGTCACCCAGTCCCCCAAGCGCAGCTCTGCAGGCGACACGGCCAGAGGGGGGATAGTTTAGTGTCGCGTGAGAGTGCGATATTTTGGCCCATCAACAAACAACGGACGGCGTGCATCGAGCGGACTTGGCATCTGCAATTCGTGATATTTTCAATTGAATTGCCGAAAGTGAATATGCTGACACTTTGGCGGGGCTATTTTTAAAAGCGAAAGCTTCTTCTCGCGTGATTCATTTGTGTATCATCATCGCGAGGCGTCATGTAATCAGAACAGAACTATCGTCGTCTTCGCACAAGGCTGTTGCACGGTGGCCGTGGTTTTATGGCAAAATTCTTCTCAAAATCTTCTCAAAATTAGCCGCAGGCATGTCAGAGCTGTAAGTTAATTAATTTTTTTTTTAGTTTTCATCCCCTGGTCAGGGCGTTTCGTGCAGCATGCGATGGGATGGGCATTTGACTGAGTTTACGCGTTTGAGTGGGTGGAGCGTGAAGTAATCGGGCAATTTTGGGGGACAGCAGACGTATTATGAAAGTGGACATTGAACTTGTTTATTTTCCATTCAACAAAGTCAACAAACTCAACTCATCTCAAACACTCTCGTTGACCAAAATATTTTTAAAATGTAGACAATCCGCAATGCGTAAAGTTTGATCTGGTGATAGAAATTTGAATTTTTAACAAAGCTGCCATAAAATTGCATCTAAGACCAAGGAGATTATTTAGTGCTTTGTTTGGGGATATTTTGAGAAACTTTTATGACATCAATTTGACCTTCACCTGGAAGTAGCTCTGTCGTCGTAAAACAGTTTATGGGGCTTCATAAAAAATTAAATTGAATCTTAAAAATTAAGCACAAGCATTCAAATTCCCTGCGACATTGATATATCTACGCACACGTTGTGAAGTTCTCATGAACGTTTGGTTTGGAAGTTTGAAAATTTGAAAAAAAAAACACAGATTTAGGCCATTAAGGATTTAGGTATGTCCAAGTTCTGGCAGTGATAAGTTGGTTCTAGTGTTGTAAACATTTGAAAATCTAACGATTTTTTTTCGGGGTTAAATGAATACTACACTCCAGTGGTTGTCCAAGATTCAGCAGGTTTTAAAGAGACCATTCTGGTAGCGACGCAAATGAATTCTCAAAACGGAATATGTCAAAGACACCCTCAGGCATATTTTCTTGATTCATACTTGGCTCTTTTAAGCACCAATCTGCTAGGTACGTACAAACTTTCAAACACTATCACACGAACAAACTGAAACTCTGACATCACGATTTCATTCTTTCTCCATGGATATTACTGCAAGAAGGTATCAGAGACCCTGCCTCTGATGTGGTTGGTTTTAAAAGGCCACAAAAAAAATCCCTTGTTCGAAATCGAGTGTAGGCAGGTGTATTGAGTTAAGCTATCCATCAACATATTAGGGTGACACTGTATAGAAAAACGAGAGTGGTTCGTAAGCTCTACAAACTTAAAAGAACGGAGGAGCACCGGCCTCTCAGAAGGAAAAAAGAAAGACCATGGAAGATGTTTCAGCAGATATAATGTACGAAATTTTTACCAAAGGTCTTAACAACTTTTCAAAAGCCTGTCAGGCGAAGAGGTACAACTTGTAGTAGATTCCAAGTCGATACTGAGCACAGCTGACTGTTCAAAGGTGATGAGGGCAAAAATACCCGCAGGCACAATATTTCATTTCACACAATTGACGATGATAGAAGTGAATTTCTTTCGCCCGAACTAGACAATGTTAAGATAGCAATATCGAGACTAAAGTCAAATAAAGCTGCTGATTCCCACAAACAGTCTACCGAGCTTTTTATGGCAGAGGAATATGAGGTGGTAGGGCGGATTCACCAACCCATCTATGAGATATGGTCGGAGGAAAGCAAGCCCGACAAATGGAATATCAGTATTGTGCGCCTGATCCATACAAAAACAAGACCCCTTCAACTTCCCTCAACAACCGAGGGATATGTCTCTTAAGCATCGCACATAAGATATTTTCTTTCTTTTTGTCCGAAGACGCTTAACTAGGTGCATGTCGCTGTACAGCCCATAGAGTTCGTCGTTAAACCTTCTCCTCCAGATGCCATCAACGCAAACAGGACCAAAAATCGCACGCAAAATTTTTCTCTCGAAAAGACTAAGGACTTCCTCATCCGCATTTAGTAACGTTCAGGTATATTGTCTGCTATTTCTAATAGAATTCCCTCCATTGCTGATAATAGTACCCTCAGCTTCACATTCGTTCCATTGCTCACGTCCCTTCTCTTCCATCGTAGAATTGGTACGGCTGGGTATGTTAGACGCATCGAGATCTAACATTGATCAAACGGAGTAAAGACAATAGAGTGGAACCTATTGTATTCAAAACTTGCATGACACTTCAGCCCACAAGGAACCAGGGCTTAGCTTCTATAACAACTACTCGTGTTGTGCGTTCTACTGTTCTTTCACGAGTAAAAGTGGCAAACAGTTTTTTAACGACTCCAATCGGCAAGATTTTAGAAGCTTTTCATAGACAATTGGTACCCTCTGAGTGTTATCAGCACCTCGAAAGAGGCGGAGCCGCAAAAAATTGGAGGTGTCCCGTCCGAGAATCGAGCCTAGACCTCCACTACGCCACGTAGACCACGAAAGATGACTCTTGCGTCATTGAAACCGAAAACTTTTCAAAAATGACAAAGATGCTGTGAATATCTAGGTTTCTCAAACGATGTAAGAAATATTTCACCCCTCTGACTTTGCTGCAAAATATCAGACCTACATTCGCCCCTAAGCATGAATACAACGGTCCTATCTGGTCTGATGCTCCTAAGACCTCTCTTCACTTGCTGGATAAAATCCAAAAGCGAGCGATAAAACATTGGCTTACATTTGGTTAGAGCGGCCGCTTGCTTGTGAGACAATAACCTTTAAGCCGCCATTAGGCAAATTCTGATGCCGCGTGGATAGTTCCCTGTTTTCCCTTAAAACCATTTTGATCTAGCTAATTAGGTATCCCACCATAATTTTACTAGAAATATTTCCCTAGATATTCCTTCCTTTCTCCTTTCAGAGCTTGACAGCCCCAGTAGGGATGAGAGATGCGACCAAGAGGTGCCGTGAATTCCAATGGGACAGTAGCCTGTTATAACACCTATTCTTTAGCCGCACCACATGGAATGCTCTTCTCAACTCTATGATCCCCCTCCATTATAATCCACAGGAATTAATTGGATCGGTTGTGCATTTCAATGGGAATTTCTTTTTCTTGTGGTGCTACAGTCCGGGGTGAACCTGGGCCTCAACCAACATGCCTCCCCAGCCAGCACGGTCTTTCGCCGGCTGCCGCCAGTTGCGCCCTCTAAGTTGGTTGAGGTCCTTCTCCACTTGTGTCCGCCACCTTATCCTTGGCCATCGTCTGTTGCGTTGACCCAATGGCTCAGATTCGAAGACTTTTTGGGCCGGAGCAGTGATGACCATCCGCTCTACATGGCCTAGCCACCTTAAGCGTTGTATCCGTAGACGCTTGACTAGGCTCATGCCGCCGTGCCGCCCATATAGTTCGTGGTTGAATCTTCTCCTCCAGATGCCATCAACGCAAACAGGACCAAAATCGCAAGCATTTCAATGGGAATGTGAATTGAAATTTACCGTGAAACTAGGTCAATCGGAAAACTGTTGAATTTTTTTACAATTTACGTTGACGTTACGAAATAAACTACTGATGTAATCAAATTTTACTGTAACGGCTTATGGAGGTCATACACTAAGCAGTTGAGGTGACTTCTAAAAAGTAACGTTTCCAGTCTTTATACTGTCCGCTCACCTTTCTCTGATAGTAGTAGACATGGCATCAACCTAGTAACAAGTGCCGAATCTAAAAATGCCATCGGAAGCTTAGACTATTAACAGGTATCCTTACAATGCATTGTGCCCTCGGAACGCTTCCGTTTTGCTAAGATATTCCACACACAAACTTTTGTAAAAGTTGCGGAGACAAAGAGGAAATAAAATTCGCTATGCGTCTGCAATATGATTGTTTAGCGCCTTCGACCAACAGGATGCAGTGCCTTCCCCGAAAATCTGTTAGACTACCTCAGTCATTCATTCACAAAGATTCACACGCAATTTTTCCAAATTATGGAGTTCGTCATATGTTGAAATTAGCTTCACACCAATCTCTACATTAGCACACAAAGCACCTGATATGTTGGTCTAACTGAAGGCCTAGTAATAACCATAAAGGCATACCTACAATTACCGTGTCAACGCCCATTGAGTGTAGACTAATTTATGGTCGAAAAAAATCTCACGGATTATTTCCTCCCATTACCCTTTCTCCAAACAACTCACTAAATAAGAAGCTGACCCACCTCGCAGGACACTTCTTCAGTCAGTATTAAGTCCAACACACACACACAATAAGTTTTTCGCAATGGCTTCAAAGCTCTCTAAATAAGACAATGTTTCATACGCTAAAGACAGTGCTTTCATTCAACTCCTTTGATTTATTGGCGAAATTCGGGATATGCAATGGATAAAGTGCCATCCCGCCCATGTGATGTAATGGAAAACAAACTGAGGGAGGAGTCCCACACATGACCGTGGAGTGTCAGGAGCCACTGGCGACAGTGTCAGACACTCCCACAGAGTCTTGGAACTTTGCCCACTCAACCCAAATGTGCTTGTTTGTGGCATACACAACCACCCACCACCCACGGGTATTCTCATTTATTTCAAAACATTGTTTACAGAGAGAAACCTTTTTTGAAGGACATCTGAGGCACGCGTTTCGGGACATGCGAACGAAAAAATCATAAAACTTCGACGCCTAAGGCATCACAAAGAAGAAAATTCTTTATCCTCTTGGATTCGTGGGACTAACACCGGAAAAAGTGTGCATTTGGAGGGGATTTAATTTTGAACTTGTCACCGTGGACATATTGACTTTTATTTGAACATTTTGTTATGAGTGGACTTAAGGTACTAAAAGTACGAGTATCATCATCATTATCATTTTTAAGTGAGCCGCATGCTTCATTAATGGTATGGCGGGTAGTGCACGCACGAAGCCACTCAATCCCCTGCCATCGACTCTAACTCATCAGGAGCTATTCCCAAGCGCAACCATGATTCAACCATCTCGCTATGCGTCTGACGAGGGGTCGCTTGTCCAATGGAAACTCATCTAGGACCCTACCACGTAGCCAAACCATCGAATTAAAGCCCTTTCCGTCCTAAAATATAGCTGTTCATTATTAAGTTCCCTCGCACTGTCACGTTTCCTACACTATCCCAGTTAGTAACTCCTACATCAGCCAACATGCTTCTCCAGCTAACGCGATCTTTCGACGGCTGCCTCCTAGTTGGTTGATGTCCTTCTCCACTTGTGTGCGCCATCTCAGCCTAGGCCGTCGTATGTTGCGTTATCTTAATAGCTCGGATTCGAAGAGTTTTCTGGCCGGAGCAGTGGTGCCTATACGCTCTACATGGCTTAACAATCTTAAGCGTTGTATCTTAAGACCCCTGACCGGCGTATGTCGCCGTACAGCTTATAAAGTTCATCGTTGAATCTTCTCCTCCAGACGAAAACAGGACCAAAAATCGCACGCACAACTTTTCTCTCAAAAGGACTATGGTTTTCCTCATCCGCTTTTAGTGGCGTCCAAGTTTCTGCACTGTAAAGGAGAACTGGAATGATCAAGCTATTGACAAGCCAGTTTAGTCCTTCGAGAGAGAACTCAATTGCCTCTTGAGCCCAAAGAAGCCGTGATTGGCAAGGAAGATTCTGCGTTTGATTTCGGTACTGATGTTATTGTCCCTATTTACCGCGAAGCTGAGTTAGACGAAGTCCTTGACTAGCTCGAAGTTTCTGCTACCTAGTGGTATGCTCTGTCCGAGACGTCGATGTTGTGTGTCCTTCCTTTATGACAGCATATAATTAGTCTTGCCCACACTTATCACCAAACCCATTTTAACCGCTTCCGTTTTAATGCTAACCAACGCCTCGTTAACGGCTCGCTGCGTTCGTCCGATCACGTTTCAAGAATGATGTTGAAGAAGTCACTTCACAGCGCTTCGCCTTATCTAAAAACTTTTTTGATACTGAAGGTCTCAGAGACTTTGAACACACAGAGAAAAAAAAACGATAACTTGACTTTGACACCAAGACCTTCTTATTAATGATCTTCCAATCTGGTTCAAATTAATCTTACTTGGCCGATGCTACCAGAGAACTCAGTGTTGTTTTTCCTACTACTCGTGAAGAAAACCTGGAGGCGGGCTATTTGTATATTTGTTAACTTGGGTACAGCGGTCTCTCTGGTCGAAGAAAATGCATGCAGGGACAGGTTCTTTTTGAAGTATTATCCTTAACCGAATGAAAACAAAACAAAAAACATTTTTGATTGTTACCGGTTTTCTGACAAGAGATGCACTTCGCCCTAATTTTATTGGCAATCGATAGATCAATCAAACCTATGTTTCGACTATGGGTAGGACTTCCCCCTTCAGGGCTTCTATGTATGTTTTGACTGGTTTTGCACCATGTGGCTACGATGTCGAAAGTTCTACGTTTCATAAAATTTCTTTTGATTTTAGACCATGGGAAATGTTTTGATGAGCGGCACCACATTTTAAAATGTAAAAAATTTAGTTATATTTTTCTTAAAGACTAATGTATTCGGTCTACTAAGCTGTGGCAGTTTTCCACAAAAAGAAGCCCTCAGACAATCCCACATTTGGATTTGTTGGATGCATTTTTATGAATATTTCTTTTGTATAGTAGCAAGAAATGCAGTAGGAAATACGAGTACTCGAACACTTGCCGAAATCTAGTTATTTTAAGTTATATTTGAATGGATAGCATTGACATTCACAGTATTAGCACAAATGTTGCAAAATTGAACCAGTTCAAAAAGTACACTTGCTAAATAAAAAGGAACTTTCTATGAAATTGAGCATTCGTGGAACTATGAGTATTGTAGCAAAACTGTTCTGAAACAAGCTTTCCAACAAATATTTGGAAAAATGATTCATTGGAATAGCATTCAAGTTCTGTCATCTATTATAAGACCACATTAACCTGTACTCTAAATGCTGACAACATCCCAAATAATTTCATTCAAGATTTCTGAATGCAGTTCTATAAACAAGTCCAAATCTGTACGTTTTATAAATGAAATGACGCAGTCATTGAATGCTTTTTTTAAGCTGGTCAATGAGAATTTAATGTCCAATTCAGACAGACAGTTTTTGTTATTCATACATTTTACTTGGTATGAATTTGCTTACGAGAACCATTGGAGATTTGTTGAAAATTCGATCATTTGGATCGCAATAAATAGAAAAACTTGTTGTATATGTTTACTTGTTATTTTTTTAAGTCTTAAGAAACAATAAATTTTGCCTTGAATTTAAATTAATTGAAAAAATTGCACACATTCCTTTTGCCGGTTTGACTGGAAGAGAAAGTGTAAGAAGAAGAAAGTCATTATTATATACAAAAATAAACCTTGTTTTAATTCAACTTATTTCATAGGCATAGTCATAATAACATATGCGTGGTACAACAGCCCACAAGGGACCAGGGCCTAGCTTCTACAACAACTACTCGTGTTGTGCGTGCTACTATTCTCTCACGAGTAGAAGGGACCTAAAGTTTTTTGCCGACTCCAAACGGCGAGATTTGATAAGCTTTTCACTGACAATTGGTACTCTTTGAGTGTTGTCAGCAGGTCGAAAGAGGTGGTACCGTACAAAAATGCGAGGTGTAACGTCCGGAAGTCGAACCTAGACCTTCTGAATGTGGGTTGATGCACTTAGCCACTACGCCACTGCGACCACTTTGAAAATTTCTTTGAAAAATCTTTCAAGTCAAATAAAAATGGTATAGATTTTATGTACGAGTAATATTCACGATTGGGACCTCTCCCCTTCTCTCCTGATGGTATTAAATGTTTAATTTTGTTAACTTTTACTACACAATATTTCAATAATTATTCTTCTTGTGACACTCGCTTTTGATGACAACTCGACATAGCATCGATCGTCAGTGGTAATCCTAAGATGAATATCTGTTAAAGTGTTATTGGCAGAGTTTACATTTGGCCTTTGGATAATCTATCTCAATGTTGTGGCTGTCAATAGCGACGTTTTGTATATTTTTTTTTTTCATTATTTACAGATCATCTTCGACGTGACTGGCAGGCAAAGCACAATACGAGCTGTGACCAAAATATATCAGAAAATTGGAAATTATTAGATTTAGTTCTCCTGAATAACTTCAATTTTTATTATTGAAGGCCACTTCTGTAACTAATATCTGTGAGAAATTTGATGTTAAAATATTCATTAAAGTATTTGAGACACGCGTCCTTTTGTTAACGGAACAAGGTAATTTTTGGTTTTTTTTAAGGGTGACTCATTGAGACAGAATATAAACTAAAACACTTAAATTTGAAAGTGAAATTAAATTAAATTAACGATTAAAAGAACAATTCATGGCGTTTACTTTGTGGAAATGATCTTATGTAAATGTTGGCCACGGCTACGATTGAGGTGGTCCATTCAGAAATTTTGGACAACTCGTTAAAGTTTAGGGATTGGTATCTCGCGCCTGAGAGATGTCATAAAAAGATTTGATATCATACATGTCACAGATAGTCCAAAAACGTCACATCGCACGATCTAGATGGCCATACAAAACGCGAAATTAAGTGCTAACCAAGATGATTTTAGGACTCACGCGTGATTTGTCAAAAAAGCCTATTGAAAATCAAATATCTCAAACTAACTCACGCACTTCCGGAAGGGAACCTTGCAGCACGTTTTAAAATGTTGGCACAAGTGTATTGCTACTATTTAGAGTCTATTTAGAGGGGAATAAAATGAATTTAAATTCCTGGCAATAGTTCTCCGTGAGGATAGAAAACATGAAACATAGCTTGCTTCCAATAGATATTTTTCGATCTGTGTATTTGAATGAACGAGCGTACAAAGTATTGTACATTCTAGATTTCATGCGTCATGTGTTATAAGTCAATGAGTTAAGGAAAGCGAAAGGAAAAATGTACATCCGGTTCAAGGGACTGTTTTTATTTCACAGTGACCTTTAATTAAAAACATGTCCTTCTGCAAAAGAATATGAAATTGTATGCCAAGCGAATGTTGATCGGCTTACTAACTTTTATTCCTTCGAACGAAGCCTTAAACAGAAAAGCCTAGAAAGCAACTCTGTTTATCCACGGTAGAATACGTCAAATGTATCATTGTCCGAATTTTGTTTCAACAAGATGACTCAATTTTACCCTTTGCAATGAATTGTATAAGATCGCATTCACTACAAAGAATATTAAAAATTGTGAGTACCTTGATTTAAAAGTTGCAAGAAACAAGCTACATCTGTTCAATTTTTAATTGTCTGTCTCGTGATTCTTAGCCTGTCTCCAACTTCAACTAGGTATCTGGATAAAAGTTTATGTGCAAACTTAAAGTTATGTTTCGAAAACATAAGATATTATACTGCTGTGTGCAGTTAAACATGTTAACTTTGTCGAGATGCCGATCGAATCCCCTTTCGAAGTGCTTTTTATGGAAGCACTTCAGAACCTGTAACTCTGTGCTTAAATTGCTTCTTTTGCAAATCGAGAGTGTGATCCGACAAGTGAATGAGATGCGAAACGTGACATAAATGATATACAGTCTAATTTTGTCAGCAACACAAGGTTTTGATCTTATCTTCAAACGCCGGTTGTTCGGCTGACCAGTGAATGTATTGGAACGAGCGCAGAATGAAGATTCAATTAAGCGGTAATGAAGTCAGATAGTGCCTTGAACTGGTTATACACTAAATTGTTATCAAGCGGTTGCTCTTTTGTAAACAAAACAGCTGTGATACGCTTACTGATGAATGTTTGATTTATACAGACGTCAATACTATGTGGTGCGTCGAAAATTGTATATCTCTTCTCGAGGTGTGATGTGGTCACTGCACAAATATGTCTGTGATATATAAAGTTGTGATGTCTCCCTTGAGGGAATTCTTATGACATCTTTGCTTTTCGGTATTGACAAGAATCCCGGGTGACTTCGTTTTAGGTTATAACATGTTTTTTGTATGGAAGAAGAAACAGAATAAGAAGATTGTGATAGTTGTAGAATCAGTTAAAGAAGTTATTCTCTCAAAATAGAATCCATTTATAATGGTAGCAGAAATAAATACAGGGCCGTTCATTTCGTGATTTCAAACTTATGACACTAGCATTTGAAACCTTCGAAACTTAACTGGAATTTGAAGTGTCACAATATTAGACAAGTGTTTACCATTTACAATACTGGATCGCTTAGCAATCGATCAATACGTCAAAATAATTGAAACTTACTACAAACCTTGTAATTAAACGTTTAGTCAAAAATTTTGCAACGAGTTTTGCTAATGATGCAAATTGATCGACACCTCACTATAGCCTATTTCGCATTTGGATTCTCTAGATTTTTTGATGAATTTAATACTCTCTGAGGTCATTCATGTTGTTTACTCCCAAAGCTTTCAAATTTAATTGATACGAAATCCAGGATAGGCTAGACATGCCACGGTCCGTAGACGTCGCTTGCGTTCTGTTAAGAACTGACAACTCATCAGTTTACATGAAGACGAGTGACACGGCGTATCCAGTCATCATCCAGCCATGCATTGTAACAAATTATATTGATTGCAATTTGTACATTTTTTATAGATTGTAAGTTCTTCTCCCGCTAAAGTTGTAGGAGAAGGATTTTCCATAATTTCAATGTCTACTCTGCACTTTCATTCAATCTCCATTGTTCACAACCCGCGATGCTAAAAGGACACCTTAGAGGAAACCAGATTGTAACTGGCTCAAGACCAGTATCAACCCTCAGAACTGAGGATGAGCTGATAAACTTCACACGTCGAGGCTGGCATAAGTCATCGCTTGTGGCAACAGAGAAAGCTGTCAAGTATGCCGTCGCGTCTTTGGATGGTTTTAAGTCGCCAACCATTAATTAATAATAATAATAATTGAGTGACACTACAGGAGCACAAGGGACCATGGACTAGCTTCTACAACAACTACTTGTGTTGTGCATGCTTACTGTTCTTTCACGAATAGAAGAGACCAAAGTTGTCGTCCGGTAGGTAGCGATTAGGGTCGACAAACTATAAGTCCCCTTCACTTAGGGGAAACAGAAATAAGGACAACAACAATTGTAGCTGAGAAAACTTGTCTTTGGTTTCTTCTTTTATTTCATTTTATTCAAGTTTTCTTTATATTATTGATTTATGTTCCTTTTTTCGCATTTGTTGTTGTTGTGCTGTTGCACACCAAACTGCTGTAGAGTTCCAAACTGTGGAAATCCATTGTAACTAATAGGCCAGTCTGGTGTCCATTATCTCCGACCGAAAGACACTACAGAAAAACGAATAGACGTTTCAGCGGAAACAACATTTTGCGCATCATCCGCTTTGGCATCAAGTCAGAAAAATAAATGGAGTCTCTAAAAGCAGTATGATTACTGTTCCACGCATTTCTAGAACTATGGAGACGTTATGAGAAAGAAAAAAAAACAAAAAGTTCCGTTAAAATTTAAGTCGCGACGCAAAAATCTAAAAACGAACATAACGAGAATTTTGTCCCATAAAAATGCAATTAAAACAAACTCTCGCCTCTTCTCCAAGCATGTCTAAACAACTTCAACTCAATTGATAGCATCCTCCCGACAATCACTCTGCCCCACTTAATCCAAATTCGATTAACCGGTAACTTTAGACATCATATCTGACATCATTTCCGATTAGACGCACAATAAACCGATGACATAAGTAATCCGTTACCCAGTCAAACGAGCTGTCACCCATCCAACCGATGAAGACACAAAGTCTCGTGTATTTCCATTCACGATTGTTGCACATTGTGTAACCCCCATTAAGTCGAGGCACCTATCAATAAACTGTCAAACGCACACAAAACTAAAATAGCATCACCACCGTTTACTGTCATTGCCATGAACTTCGAAGCAATTTGAGCGAGTGTCATAAATTCATTAGACTCTCATTCCCAAAGCGATCTTATAAAAGCAACAATAACGTGTAGCAACAAAAAACAAACAAACAAACAAGTCAGTGTCACCTTAAATTCTTACAACCCCCTGTCACAGTGACACACATTTGAGGCGTGCACCCGTAAAATTCGGAGATTTTAGAAGCCAGCTGGACTTTATTAAAGTCACCACCGGATACGGACGTTCTTCCCGTTGTCTAACGGTCGTCGCAGGAAGTATCGATTTTTTAATGAAATCCCATCCCGCCCCCATTATTCCAGCTCATTCAATTACCTTTCTGTTGTTGTTGCTCTTGCTGCTTATCCGGGAGTTGTTGTTGTTGTTGCTGCTGCTGCTGTTGCGGCGAAAGCGGCTGATGTTGTTGTTGTTTTGGTTGCGATGCTTCGCTTGGAGATGCTAAAGTTGTTGTTGCAGCGACAGGAGAGATTTTTACAGCCTCCACTGATGAGCTTTCTAGTACATCCGCCATGTTTTCGTTTTTTTTTTCCTTTCTTGCTTTTCCTTGTGTCTTCTTCTCTTTGCACTCTATTCACAGTTTTCCAATGAGGAAATTGAGGCAGAGAATGAGCGAGAGAGAGAATGAAAAAGACAAAGCGGGGAGCGACAGAGGGCGGTATTATATCCTTTTCCGTGAGAAATTTGTATTTTTTTTCACAAATTTTTATAGAAAATCACACACTAGGGACACAATAAGATGAACTAAGATGCACTAGATGTTGAAAAAATTAATCCACGAAACCGTTGAGTTGAACTTAACCGACGTACAATCCACTGTTCAGCCTGTGGACTTGGACTACAGATTAAGAGTGACGACACAGAGACAATTGTCGATTTAAAAAATTGAAAAATCGGTGGTCGGATGGTCACTTCCGGATTAAATGACAACCAATGGCAGATTGGGGTGGATGATGTTTTGTAAATTTATTCAATCTTTATGCTGCTTGTTTTTTTCTCAAAATATAGCCTGCGTGCGGCGCAATGCTTTTGGCTTGTTATCTCGAACTGAACTGATTTCGGACGTCGTAATTAATGGACTCTCGAGATACTTACCTGCTTCGCAGACTGGGGAACTAGCCACTTAGAAGTTTTGCTTTTCAATTTTAGAACTACAGAAGCTTTGGGGAGCTTTCCGTTTCGGTTTGAAACTCAACTTGGAAATGGTTAAGCGACATCTGTTGGACCCGGAATCAGTATTTGGAGTATGTCCGTGCTTAGGGATTTTGTTTTTTCTCTTAACAATAGGGTGTTTCCATTTAGCTCACAGCACAGCAGGATGTCATGAACACTTTGGGTTGGGGTTTGGCCAATTTTACGATAACGAATGTCAAGGAGCAACTTCCTCTGTCTTTTAAAAATAGATCGATCAATAATTTGTGAATGTTGAGCAACATTTTACAATTACTGAAATCTAGAAAGAAATTGTTTATAATCTACAGAATGTGTCAAAGATCGAGCGTCATTGAGACTTGGGTGCTTAGCGTGCGTCAAGTCACATCCTTCAGTCTCCTCGCTACGTTACCTTTATGTAATCTGCGATAAAGGTAAAAATGTAAGGGATGCTGGACAGCCCTAGGTAAGCTGGCATTACATCATTCGCTACATCGGAACAATTACTCAAAACGAACCAAAAAAACTACTCTCTCTGCCTTGCAGGTTAGACAAAATGCGTCTACGGGCGCCCAAGCATCATAAAGGACCACTGCTCTAATAAAACATATGGGGCTCCAAGCTTGATGTCCTTACAATTATTTCTCTAGGCGTTGCAGAGACGAGGATGATGTATAGTCAATCTTCTGTCTCTTCTGCGACTGTCAAGGTCTTGTATGAGGAAGAAAGAAGCACCTAGGAAAATACTGCTTTGAGTAGGATACCTCAACAGCTTCATAGCTAGCTCACAATGGTTTTGAAGAACAATAAGGGAACTATTGGCGTTGCGTCACAATGGGTCCAATGGCGGCTTAACCTAAACTAACTTACAATGACTGAAAAAAAAAGAAAAGTGTTTTATGCCTCCTATGAAGATTTGTCGCCTTGGTCCACGTACGAAAAAATAATACATCCAGGGTGTATACATCGACGCCGATCCATTAAAGTAAAGTATGAAAATCCCGCCAGCACCCCAAGAAACACCTGATTCAAAGGAACATGTAACGGAACGAGTGTCGTCTGCTTTCGCTACTACTGCAAAATTAAACACTACACCATAACAAAAATCGGCATGCGGAACAGAATCATTGACCTCCCAAGATTCAAGATTAGAACGCTTACTCGTTTAGGGTTCTGAGAATTGATAGGAGACTGCCCATCTCATTTTCTGAGAAGTTCTCGGCCCAATCTAATTCCAGCTATTTTGACTTGACTCTGAATTTCGTTTGATAAGACTTTGTTGTGGAGCACGCAGCAGTCAGCGGGAACTAAAAGATGTGCGTGTTGATTGGTTAAAAGCATGCCAAACGATTAATATGTTCACTTGCATCTGCAGCCGCTGATTCTGTCTAAATGACTTTCTTACTATAAAGCCTGGAATAGCCTGAATAAGCATAGTCAAAAATGCATAATTTCTACTAGTTTGGATTTGTTATTAAGACCGTTACCATTATAAATTCGGTATTTGTCTGCTTGTCGGTTTGTCTGTCTGACTGTTTCTCTGACTGTCAGTCTAGTGACCTGATTCCGATCACTAAAGTTTACTTTACGTTCCTAAAGCAAGAATTATAAGAAAACGCGCTTCGTCAGAAGAGATGGTTTTTAGCCCAAAACCGCTGTCCAATTCATTCTGCCCAAGGGCCCAAACTTTTAAGCGCTGAATTTCAGCGGAGGTGTGACGTAGACTTTCCGTCAAGATTCCGAGCGGTTAAAGAGATTATTTGGTACCCTTAAGTGACCAGGATTAAGTCACGGCACGGACCGAAGGTATAGAGAAAGAGAGGGATATGTCGTACCGGTGACAATTGGTTTTAAAAGCCTGTGGGCTGTCATGAGGGGGGAAAAGTTGAACTGGTAAGAGAATTTCATATTTGTGTGGTGCGGCTAAAGAACGAGTCACTAACGGATGAACGGGTGGGCGTTATTCGCGAGACGTAATAAGAAAAAGAAACACTAACAATCCACCCATTAAAATTGCAAAGTTACTTGGAAAGAAACTGGGTGCTCGGAAAACTTAAAACTTCTAACAAGTGTTTGAATAAAAGCTTTCTTTCTCAAACTTATCAACTTTCACTTTTCGAAAACGGCTCGACGCCATTCTATTTAAATTTATAAGGTCGGAGTCGACTCAACAGAAGTACAGAATGATGTATTATCACCCCACCTACTCGTAAAATATCCGACATTCGAAAGACTTTGCTTCGAAATTTGTCAAAATTCCATTTTTTTAAATATTTTATTCATATTCCGTGAATTTAAATTTGTATACTCAAACGCGGACGACTTTTCTTCGTTTTAGATAAGACTGATGAACGGATTTTGTGGAGGGAGTAAGCGTCCATTTTTTTAGATTCTTTAGTACTTCGTTTAACTGATTGTTTAGGCTAGAATATGCTTTATAGAAAATTAAAAAAAAAACTCCAAAGTTGACACAAAAATGCCCCAAAATATGTCAAACTAATGCACCAATAAAACACACATATGTAACATCTTTCACTTTATTTGTGAATGTGGTCCAACATTCAGTACAAAACTTAGTTAATAGCACTTAACTGCACACTTCATTTGCGCCACATAGGGGCCGTCTAAAGATCACATTGGGATCAGGATCTGGGAGAGTGTAGATATATTCACCGGGAAATCTCTCTCTCAACGCCTTGTAGCCGTGGTGGTGATACAGATGACTTCCGGACGGGGCATCAGTACTAGGGCTTACTAATGGTCCCTGGTTTATGGAAGCATTGGAATTCGACGAAGACGACGCAGATGGACTCGATGGCTGCCCTACGATGGTGGGCCCAGCTGCAGGCGGCTGATTAATGATGGTCGTCGTTGAGGAAGAAGATGACGATGAAGGCGGTTGTGGTTGCGGTTGTGGTTGCGGTTGTGGTTGTGGCTGTGGTTGTAATTGCGGATGTAACTGCGGAGGGAAGTATCCCATGAAAGGAGGCTGTTGATAGCCAGGTGGTGGTGGATAACCTGGTGGGAGTGGTGGAGGGTAATGCCCGTACGCTTGACTATTAAGGGCATAGCCGTAGCCGGGAGGTCCGTATCCATAGATATTATTCGGCGGTGGGTATGGATACGCTGGATGGTTGTATCTATGACCAAGGTGGTTTGCACTCGGATATGGCTGCGCGTAGTGGTGGCGGTCTCTGCCACGGTGCTTATGTCTTTCGTGGGACTCGCTACTGTCGCTGCTGCTACTAGAGTCAGCACTGACTAAAGCACAACACAAGGCAAGAATCCCGACCCGGAACAAAGCCATCTAACACCGAAGAAATTCAAAAACGAAATGAAAAGACCGGCAGACCAATTGTTCGGCGGACTACGCAGATGTGCGGTCGTGGAAGAGATAGGCGTCTGACCTCTCTCATTTTTCCCCAGAATCTCTTTCTTCTCTTGAAACACGATTATCGTCTTTATGATGACCTCCTGAATTTTGTCAATTCGATTACGCAGACGCACGAGAACTTGAGTGAGACGGAATTTGTGGGCGATCTTTTAGATAAGGAAGTTAAAGGGCGAAAGGCTTCTGAATTCAGAATGAGTTGGAAATACTTTTATGATGCGGCGAGATCACTGTGCATTCTGTCAAACGGTCCTTGCGATATGGACAATCGCACAAATCAACAAAATGTTTCTAAAACATTCGACCAGAGTGTCCCCTCAGCCCCGATACCCTTCGTTCTTAAAATTTTAAAAAGTCGCCCAGCAACAGGTGATGAAAAGCACTCGAGTAAAGAAATTTCACCCAAAAACCAACGTCGTAAGTTGTATTACTTTGGCGCTTCGTCGACCTAGAGACAATTCAACACATCCCACCCTGTGTTTCTATTTCAATTGCTGCCGCATTCGATTTTGTTTATTTCGTGCAACTGATTAAGAACGAGATACCCATCTAAAGACGCAAAAAAATATTGAATGCAAAGCTGCATTCAAAGTCCGCTGAAAGGCGAGGCGTCAATCGCTTAATCGAAAGCATTGGCATTTCAGTTTGTGTTCAGTTTTCCTTGACACAGTATGAATTCGCTTCCGTTGTGGTTGTTGCTTGTGAGCCTTGCACTTGTTTACGCTGACAGTGACAGTGACAGCGATAGTGATGAATCGAGAGAAAAGCATCACCACAAGAAGAAGCACGGACATCATCATGGGACTCACAACCATCCAATGTATCCTCACACAGGACATTCTTACCCTTACTACGGCGGGTGGTATGGACCGAATGGCATGGGACACCTTCCCTCAGGAATGAATTCACCTTCGCCAAACGTTCATAGCAACCCATTTGCTATTCCGCATTTTCCTGGCAATCATCCCCCTCCATATGGCTTCCAATATCATCCACTTCCAGTAGCAACTAACATGGGATACTATCCACCTGCACCGCAGGCACCATCGTCATCATCCTCGTCATCGTCATCAGTGGCGTCTGTCGTCAATCAGCAGCCTGCTGTTGTAACTCCGACAGTTGAGAAACCATCGAGCCCATCTTCGTCCTCCTCGTCGAGCTCTTCAGCCACAATCAACCAGGGACTGGGAAGTGGGGCAACAGAAGCGCCACCTACGTATGAGTTTCGTCAAGATGACTATCAACCTTTGAGAGAGCAGAACCCCGGGTATAATATCAGTCCACCGGATTCCAAAGCACCTTGTGGCGAAAATGAAGTGTGCAATTATTAACAGAAGCCTCATACAAGTTCACAAATAAAGTCAAACCTAAAGATTTATTTTGCTAAAGTGAAAGTGTTTTTTTCTTAAATTCTGAGGTCTTGGTCGAAATTCGGTATGATCGTGTTTTAACAATCAACACTTCACACTCTGTCAGTTTAAAGGAACGAAGGAAACGCTACCGAATTCGAGTTCAACAAGTTTATGTTACACTCACGCGTAAAAGGATCCGGTTTCACTTTGATAGGGACAATCTAAATTTTTACTAAGCTAAGAACTATTAGATATGTTTTTGATTGGAATATGTTAAGTTTTCAACTTTCCTTCTTCTTCTTGTGGCTTTACAGTCCGGGGTGCACATGTGCTTCAATCAACATGCCTCTCCAGCCAGCACGATTTTTCGCCAGCTGCCGCCAGTTGCGCACTCCAAGTTGGTTGAGGTCCTTCTCCACTTGTGTGCGCCACCTTAGCCTGGGCCGTCCTCTGTTGCGTTGTCCCAATGGCTCAGATTCGAAGACCTTTCAGGCCGGAGCAGTGGTGTCCATACGCTCTACATGTCCTAGCCATCTTAAGCGTTGTATCCGAAGACTGTGGCTGTACAGCCCATAGAGTTCATTGTTGAATCTTCTCCTCCAGGTGCCATCAACGCAAACAGGACCAAAAATCGCACGCAAAACAGACTAAGGGCTTCCTCATCCGCCTTTAGTAATGTCCAGGTTTCCGCGTCATAAAGTAGGACTGGGATGATCAATTTGTTATATAAAGCAATCTTAATCTTTCGAGAGAGGG
Source organism: Eristalinus sepulchralis (assembly GCA_944738645.1). Taxonomy (NCBI): domain Eukaryota; kingdom Metazoa; phylum Arthropoda; class Insecta; order Diptera; family Syrphidae; genus Eristalinus; species Eristalinus sepulchralis. Next base: position 48,996,075 of record OX122882.1, read on the forward strand.
CTTTATTACTCAATTGCCTGTTGAGCAGAAAGCAACAGCGATTGGCAAGAGTTATTCTGCATTTGATTTCGGTACTGGCGTTGTTGTCCCTATTCACCGCGGAGCCGACGTAGATGAAGTCTTTGACTACTTCGAAGTTTCTGCTGCCTAGTGTGACGCTCTATCCGAGACGCCGATGTTGTGTGTCCTTCCTTGATGACAGCATGTACTTCGTTTTGCCCTCATTTACCACCAGACTCATTTTAGCCGCTTCTGCTTGCGGCTTCTGCCAGCAAACACCTCATTGAGGGCTCGCTTTGTTCGTCCAATCACGTCAATTTCGTCGGTGTAAGCTTAAAGTTGAACAAATTTTTGGAGGATCATGCCTGTACTGACTTGGACCATGTTAAAGAAATAGGTGGTGCGTGTCGATCTGCATTTCTTGGTTCTTTTTCAGGATCTGCGGAAGTGAAGATTTGGTCTGTTGTGGACTTCCCTGGCCTGAAACCATACTGAAAATGCCCTCTAAGGTTATTGACGAACGTTCACAGGCGTTCACACAATACGGTAGAAAGGATCTTATACGCCATGTTAAGGAGATTGCTCGTTCGATAGTTGGCGCTGTCGATGGGGTCTCCTTTCTTGTGGACCGGACAGACGAAGTTGAGATTCCAATCATCGGGCATGCTTTCCTCCAACCACATTTTACAGATGAGCTGGTGCATGTGCTCAACCAGGTCATCTCCAGCTGCTTTAAACAGTTCGCTCCAGCAGCTTTGTTCGACTTCAGTCTCGATATTGCTATCTTGACCTCGTCAGCGGATAGCTTTTTAAATTTTCGGTAGAACTTTCAGACTTCATTCCTGCCACAGCACCTCTCCATCTCTCTTTCCTTCTGAGAAGCCGGTTCTCTTCCCTTCCTTTCTGTTCTTAGAGCTCACGAACAGTTCTAGTTGTTCGATGCAGCGTTGCATTGTAGGCATCCTGTTTTGCTGCATGTGTCTCCCTCCACTCATCGTCAAACCATGGGTTCCTTCTGGGTAGTGGCGTGATGGCTTCTTGACAAAATCCCAGCGATTTGTTGCGATTGTTGCATTTCCACATCAAACCGTTTTGGCCTATTTCGACTCCGTGGCTCTCTAGATATCCGGGTTCTTACCTTAGCTACAACAAGGTGATGATCCGAGTCGATGTTGGCGCTTCGGAATGTTCGTGTTTGACGACGATCGCAACGTGATCAATCTGATTGACGATCAGGGGAACTCGACGTTTCATTATGGATGTTGAGGCTTAGGAACCGCGTGCTAGACACAAAAAGACACCCCGAGGCAAAGACCACCAGCCTTAGTCCGTTTCCGGATGTGATGTCCTCTTTTCCCAGCTAAACGTTGAAATCCACTGGGAGGATGGGGTTGTGCACAAAAGACAATATCGTTGATCGCACGCAATATGGCGAGCTACCAACACTATCCTCACTTGTGCACAGGTCAAGTTAACATACAGTTCCCACGTGGCGCCCCCACAATTCGAAGTTCGCGGTCCAACTCCTCACATAACAATTAAAAATACAATAAATTTCTTCTGGTCTTCAACTGCAAATTATTTTGTCAGTTACAGTGATTCAAGAACATCTCCAACGATTCCATTGCTTAACTCAATATTTATTAAAAGAAAAATACCCAAACATTTAAATTCTACAAACGAATCCCAGGAATGAACCAAACTCTTCAGTACGGACACTTTGAACCTCCTCCGGGATTCATAAACGCGTCGTGACTCATGAGTCGGCACATATCCTTGTACGTCCTGCTGGGAGGTTGTCGTACTCGTTGCTGTCGGTAATAACTGCTCTCCTGGCCAGGATATTGATACGGGTCTGGATAATGTCCCCTAGTGCCACCAACACCAAACAATGTTTCGAAAACCGGTCCGCCTGTTACGAGACCGAAGCAGACAATTAGCACGATCGGAATTGTAATGGATTTCATTTTAAATCTGTGGATCTCACAGCACTGGAGCTCATCTCTTTGGTGAAAAGCGAATAAATAGGACGTCGCCGAGGTCTGTTGAATACAGTTCAAGGCGGGAATGAGTTGTTTTGATTAAATTATGACGCGCGGCTGCCGCTCTTGACACAATTTTTCTCATGACTGTATTGCATGTGAAATAAAAAGGAAAAACAAAATCGGATACTGTCCTCTTTAACAATTCCGTTTGGACTGTATCTGAAGACAAGTGCACATGTTCAGCAGGTTCAAGGTCTAGTTCAGATGAAAGTTTTGTTCTGCGAAGCTGATTGCCTGGCCACTCAGAGTTTGTTTTCATGCTCCTCGTCTATCTACAATTCTTATCATATATTCAAGGTCACGAGAAGGCGATAACCGGAATGCGATGATGGAACAGATTTTCAGAAAACAAGATGGGATGGCCTGCTACTGCTGGTGCGAACACTTATCTCAGGGCTGCACAGACAAGTGGCTCATTTCAATTTCAGTCGTTTTGAGTGCAAGATGGAACTGTTTCGGATTCTGATCCTGATCCTGTGATGCGTATTTGTCGTTGCCGGCATCTATAGTATCAGTGAGAGTGACAGCAGTGATTAGCACCTAAATCAGATGTATCGTGGACCATTCGACAATTATATCCTTTATCCGCATCCGAGGGTTGCTGCCAACTCCGTCATTAATAAATACAATCATCACGCGTATCCTGTCTCAGTTCAGAACAGATTGATGCTTACAGGATGGGTGCCACCACCAGCCTCTATGTATGTTCGTCCATACAGCCAAACGCCGTAAAAACTACCTCCCGGATAAACGGTTTCAAGCAGCGGGTTGTCGTAAATGATAAAAAGCAGGAGAGCTGGAATTAAGTTTTTTTTTTGTTTTTTGTTGCATTGGCAGGTAAATAAATGTTACACTTGGGATGGATGTTGTATTTTAAGGACGAACTTTTTGGGTGCTGTAGGTTTGATGGGCCTTACGCAATGGTTCAAAAATATCTGAAGCTTCTGCCAAATGGTCAAGGTTCTTCGTTTCTTCATATACAGGATGAGCCAAATATAAATTTCTTTTGCAGTTGAATAAAGTTGTACTGTTTCCAAGAAAAGGGTTTCTTTTGAGAAGCATAGAATGTTATGTTACCAACAGTTTTTAAACTTGCGGCCATTTTAGCAGCTGTCAAGTGATTTTGTTTTTGGTTTGACATTTCAGCAGGAAAAGAGTGGCACCAAAACAACGTTTCCAGAATGCGCAAATTTATTTTGAAAATCATGGTACTGTTCGAAATACGTACCGCACACTAGGCCCAGTTTACTAAACTAAATTTTGGTTGAATAGATGGGTAAATAAACAAAATTGATGTAATTGGAGTGATAAGTGAGTCTTCAAGTGTATGTTGCGGCATCGTTACACCTACAAAAATGTACTATTGGGTTAGCTTTATGGGTTGGTGGAGTCCATACTTCGATGCTGTCCACAACCTTACAGTCAATGGTAACCGTTATAAAGCCTAGATTACTGACTTTATTGTTCACAGCTTTAGCTGTGGTTTCAACAAGACGCCGAAACATGTCACACAGCTCGTGCCACAATTGATTTGTTGACGGAATGGTTTTTAAATTGCATAGTTACACGTTACGGACCCGTGAATTTACCTCGTCTACGCCGATGAGTCCAAAACGATTGATCCCGTGGAGGCCACATGCTTCCTTATTATTACCGTTATACGGTCACAAATTTTGAAAAGAAAATTCATCAAAAATTTGACTCCCAGACTACAACGTCTGAGCCAGCCATGGCAGTTATACCCACAGTCACAAAAGGAAGTATACACCCAAGTTAATAATCAAAGAGACCAAAAAAAGATTATTTCGTATGAATTCATTCTCACTGCAGTGTACGTTTTTTACTGAGTGTGCCACAACTGCTGGAAGGGAAAATAACGGTGTGTATGTCAGAAACCATATTTAGATTTTTATGCCAGAAGTTTATCTGGCTTCACAGTAGCCCGGAAGTTAAAAAACGGAAGGTTGGTATTCAAGAGAACTGCAGACAGTAAGCTTGTTGGTCTTTCAAAAAAAGAAAAGAATGTGGTTTGGTGATTCGGGTAGTTGTGGTCCTTGTTGATGGCTTCCGGCTGTAACTCACGAATTGCTCGAACAAGCAATTCAAAGCAATTAAGACTTGAGTGCTCAAATTGTTTCTGAACTGTTGGCATAACATCGGTCCTACACGGTTCCCAAGGAAAGTGGACTGAATCGCAGCTTCAAAGGCGGACAATTGACATTACCAAGAGGCTGACGGATTCGGACATTTGGTGCGCATAAGGTCGATTGTTGCATGGGCTGCGTTGCAGGGCCGGCCATTCTGCAGGATCCAGAGGTCGGCTATATCCTTGGCTTCAGAGATCGTTTAAATTTATGTCTTCACCATCAGTAAAAAAAACAAGTCGTTTGACATGGCTCTGTAACACCGCTGATCGAAATGTTGTTCCAGCCTCATTTTCAAATAAAAATAACACCACTCCACAATCCGCACAAATCTGCCACTTTCTGTGGATGCATTAACTTCTCGGCAATTTTGTTTCTTAACGCAGCCGCCGAGATAAGAGTGAGTCTCGACAGAAAAGATGATTTTTCGCCCAATATTGTTGTCCAATTCAAGCTGCTCTGATGCCCAAGCGGGAACGAGCCGAATTTTCGCGCGCCATCCTTCAACCTTCATCATTCAGTCAATTAACTTCATATCGATATTAAAGTAGTCTTATTTAAAGGAGGACGTCACTTTGGCGATTTAATCGCTAAAAGATTGCAAGTCCGCCGGTGTGGATGGAATCCGGCTAAAAATGCCTAAGGCCATGGGTAAAGAGGGATTCTTGCGGCATTAAGGTAGACTGGGAATATGGCGATTGAAAGTGGCGGAGTCTGCCAGGAGAGAGTGCTCCCCGGTAAGGTCTTGGTGTTGGATGCCTGTTCTAGATCTATGATTCAAGGTTGGAGTATGAACAGTGTGACTTTCGTCCACCGACCAGCTTTTCAGTCTTAGAATGGTACTTGAGAAGCCATGGGTTATGCTTAACCGATCTAAAGTTGTTTTGTAGTTTTGCAAAAGGCACACGACTGAGTCTTTCTTGGTAAACTTTGGGTTGTTCCACAGAAGTTTGTGATCGATAGCCCCTGTTTAATGTAATTCAATCTCTTTATACGAATTGTGTTCCCTTGTGTTCGTGGAAACGCTAGTAAATTAAAACCTTTCACAGTGGCCATTGGGCTAAGGCAAGGTTGCGTTTTGTCGCCTCTCGTTTTCATTACTTATATGGACCGGATGTTGCAGCGCTGCAGATGCAGGAAACGTTTCACAAGTCTTATTGGATGGGTTTAACTCTGGTATTTACCATATTAATGCTGGTGTTCCCTAGTGCTCCGTTTTGTCTCCGACACTCCTTGTTTTTAGAAATGATCGCCTGTCTGCCACTTCTAATCCAATCCACTCCTCCGTTGATGACAGTACCCTTAGCTTTTCATATTCGTTCCTTGGCTCTCGACCCTCCTCTTCGGCCATGGATTTAGAACGGCAGATCTTGACGGCATAATTGGGGTTAGAAGAATAGAGTAGGTTAATGCTGTCTACTGTCACTCAAGCGTACCCAAAATAAGTAGCCATTATCCATGATTGGCTCTAGCATTACTGAAACTGAATTATTTTCCATAATCGGTATGTGTATCAACTCAACACTTAGTTGAAAATGCAGCGAAATGTCTAGGATCCTTAAAGCGATGCAAGAAATATTTCACCCCTTTTGACAAGACGTACATCCGCCCAAAACTAGAGGACAACCAACCTACCTCAGGAGCTCCTTAGACCTCCCTGCACCTACTAGATAGAATTCAACAGCGAGCTATATGACTTATTGGTAATACTAATGCTGGGAAGTCAATCGACTCGCTAAAACGTCGACGAAATGTTGCGTCTTTATCACAGCTGCATTCTTCCCTTTGTCTTTGAATCTGAGCCATTGGGACAAGGCAACAGAGGACAGCCTAGACTAAGGTGGCGCACATAAGTGGAGAAGGACCTCAAACAACTTGGAGTGCGCAACTGGCGGCAGCTGGCGAAAGATCGTGCTGGCTGGAGAGGCATGTTGGTTGAGGCCCAGGTTCAACCCGGACTGTAGCACCACAAGAAGAAGAAGAAGAAGAATTCTTCCCCTTGAAGAATTTATCCAGGAATGCCCACCCTTTAACCATTATGCCCACCTTCGGACGTACAATTAAGTAAAAGGACTCGTTTTTTAGCCGCACCACACGAATATGGAATGCTCTTCCCAACCCAACTTTTCCCCCTCATTACAATCCACAGGCATTTAAGACCTGTACGCCGCTACCTCCTCTCACTCTTTTCCACTATACCTTCGGCACGTGCTGTGACTCAATTCCGGTCACTTGGGGGTACTAAATAATCTCTTTAGGGCGCGTTAACTATAGAAAACAAAAGTCCATGACTTATTTTCTAAGGAGAGGGATTAATTACTCATTCTATGAAAGTTGTTATACCAAATCGTGCGACGCCGCCATTTTGAATTGAGTGCAACATTATCGACTGAGATTTGGACCAGAACTTGAACTGAGATTTCAATAAGGACTTGGGCAACGGCCTTTGATAAATTAAGGTACGATTTGGACAACGACTTGGTAAACAACTCGGGTTACGCAAAAGTTTTCACAAAAGGCGGGTGATGCATTTCTGGGTCACAGTCAGTACACAGACAGACATAGGGTGGGTGACATAAAATCCGGGAACATCGTTTTCTATCCTTCGTCTTCTTCTCCTGATTTGGTTCGTAGAGCTCTACTTTTCTTCGCGTAGGCATTCATCCTTTCTAATTCAGGACATTGCTGGATGGTGGATTTCTTCGCCAGCCGCATCGATGCCTATTTCTGAAAACAATTCAAAAAGCGTTTCGCAACTCCTAAAGATTTGATGCATGCTCTCATGCTAATCTTAAAAAACACAACAAGTTTCAAAAATAACCAAAACAACGAATGTTTTCGAATTCCATTCCCGATGACGTTATCTCTCCGTCTCGGTCAATCAAGGAAAACATCACTGAGAGGCCTTCAATGAGCCACGCTCCGCACGAGCACTTGAACGCGTCTCCTAATCTGTTATCAATCTACGCGTTGACCTAAATAATTCGCTATAAAGCAACCCCAACGCAACTTGTGCCATTCAGTGTTGATTTCAAGAATTCCCAGCAAGCAGTTGCATTCGTATTCAGTTTTATATGCAGCTACTAAATTTCCTATCGGTGTTTTTCGTCACAGTTTACATGGCGAATGGTGCACCAACATTTGACGTGCTCTATAAGATAGCACGAGATTTGGAGAATGAACTCGTTTCAGAGGCGGTTGGTCACCATCACCCTCCGCCAGCGGCATACAGACCATCGTACGGCAATGATTACTATCAACATCATTCGCACGACGGAAGACCACCAGTTGGCGTGTACCCCGAACTTTATCCAACTTATCCAGGAGCTTATCCAGGAACGCACCCGAGAACATACTCCGAAGGAGCACCACATTATCCGGATCCATACAACAGCCGACATCCACAATATTCCAATACGAATTACATTCATGGATCTGCTGGAAACTATGACGACAGCTATAGACCAAGACCCAACGATTACAGACCTTCTTATCCCGGTTACAAAACGAATGGATATTAGCGCCTAGTTAGGTTTTCAATAAATTATTTAAACTCATATCTTAACCATGTTTCAATTCTTCGTTTTCACTTCGGGAACACATCCAATTCGCAATCAGAGACACCAACCACTCTCACCATTCCACAGCATTCCAATGACTCAATTCTGAATTTGCCCCGCAGAGCCGCATTGTTTTACATACGTCAAAGTGACGCTTGTGCTGCGGGAAAACACATCGCATTTTGAATATTTTTTCTTCAATTTATTCAAATAACTTAAGTGTTCCATTTATTTGGAAAAACTTTATTTTATTCAGTGACACAATTTCCGGCCAAAATGGAAGCAAAGAAGCAGCTGGATAGCACGGACAATGACGGTACGTAGCAAACATTCACAGCACACACCCTGTAGCACTTGTATTTCCAAATCTTTTCGCATAAGTATGTCCGCCCCGAGTATATTTATTTTGTGTTCTCGGCGTGAAGTGTTTCGCGTTGAATCATCCACACCATAGCGTTAAAAAAAAATACAATGAATTACTTTTCATCTCAAGACCTTTAAGCTAAAACAAGAAATAACTAACTCCTAAGGTATGGTGCGAACAATTACTGATTAATTTCCCATTCCATTCATCATTTCGTCTTTTTAGAGTCGCCCTCTGGAGCGGGCAGGCGACCGGTGGGTGAAGACACCGAGAGCGGTGAGGAGCCGAAGAGTAAGGTGCCAAAGTTGGAGGACGCTGGCGAGGGCGAGAATGGTGGGAACGACAATGACGACGAGGACTTCGATGAGGATGATGACGATGAGGATGAACTGGAAGTTGCAATGAATCCCAAATTCACCGATCCCGAGGTTTTCGAGAGGCTGCAGCGCAGTTGGGCAGAAAGCACAGATCTCTCCGACGACAAGTCGGGCATCGATCTCTATGGCGAGCCATTCCGAGTGTGTGTGCTACAAGATTTCCTCTCCGACAAGAAGGTAACCGGCGTGCTGGTAAACGAAATGGAGGAGGACGTTGATTGGTCTCACAAACAAATGGACTTGTACGAATTCGACCAGACTACAGACCTGTCCAACATTCGGACGATGTATCTGCAGAAGTTCCTCGAGATGCTGAAGACGTCCGTCCAGCCATGGCTGGAAAAGCTATGCAACATAAAACTGACCTCAGTCTCTGCCTCGTGTTCGATGTACAACTGCGGCGACTACCTCCTCGTGCACGACGATCTGCTTAAGGATCGTCAGATTGCCTTCATCTACTACATGTCGCCCTGGGAGGAGGTCGACAGTTGGACGGACGAAATGGGTGGCTGCCTGGAGATCTTCAAAACCGACGAGAACTGCTTCCCCCACTTTCCTGTCGTGCGCAAGATAAACCCTCGCAACAACCAGTTCGCCTTCTTCAAAGTGGGCTCTAAGTCGTTCCACCAGGTTGGTGAGGTGACCACCAGCGAGTACCCGCGGATGACCATTAACGGGTGGTTCCACGGTGAGATGAATAACGACACGGTCGAAGATTCCATGCGGCCACTGACCAAAATGATCTTTACGAGCCCCCAGCCTCGTCCAGTAGAGCTGGAGAAGATCATCAACGAAACCTACCTGAAGGAGGAGTGCAAGCAGCACATCCAGAAACACATCGAGGACAATTCGGAGATCTGCCTAGAGGAGTTCCTGCAGCCAGCGGTGTTTGAAAAAATTTGTCAAGAGCTCAAAACGAACGAGAGCTTGGTGTGGACAATCAAAGGGCCCGCAAATGGCCAACGATACGAGGTCCTAGATACAGAAAGCGCCACACCCGAGGTGACACAGTTGATAGACACGTTCAAGAGTAAACAGATGTTCCAGCTGCTGCAGGCGTACACAGACCTCGATTTGGACGAACCCAATGCAAAGGAGCCAACCATCAGTCTGGAAATGCAGCGCTGGACGCCGGGATGTTACACAGTGCTAGGCGATAGCGCCCAATGTGACGAGAACACACTCGATTTGGTGTTCTTCATGAATACGTCCGAGGACGTGGGTCTGATCACGTATCTCTCGCCAGAGGAGGAGAACGACTCGGACTACGATGAATCAGTGCTGCTGACAATAACGCCGAAGGACAACGCACTCAACATCGTCTACCGGTGTGAGGGGACTACGAAATTCACGAAGTACGTGTCGAAGTTGACGCCCATGGAGAGAGGACCGGTCTATGTCTTGTGTTGTAGTTATAAGGAATAGCATTCGATGTTCTGTGCTTGTAGGCTTCCGGGAATAAATTAAGAGTGCGCTGAGTTGCAAATTTTCTTTTATTTACTTCAGCTTTCGTTTCTGAGAGTGGGAGTCTACTCTTATGAGAAGAATTTTGTTTTGGGACTGTTGCTCGTCTGGGAAACCGAATGTGGTCCTGGTCTGATTGATGATTTTACACATTTGAGGGAAATTCGAAAATTAAGCCGTTAATTCAGTGTGAACACGGAGAACATGTTTTCCTTGTTCAATGTTCATTTTCGCGTACAACATTTTCACTAAGAAACTCGAATCATCCTCTTGTAATATCCTTATTGACAGTCTGTATTCTTGAAGCTGAGTTTGATTATGCTCCTGTAGACGCCGGCAAAGTGTGAAGACTCAGTCAAGGTTCTATCGTCACATGCGCCGACTTCAACGGCACTGAGATTGATTGTCTATGAAGTACAGCAAACCCCCCACATTCGGGACGGTGGCAACGTTCCGCTGTGGAACTTGAAAGTTGTTATTCCCACAAAAGGAGTTTTAAAAAAAACTTGTATGAGTACCTTGTATGTTAAGGAAATTTTGTGAAAGCTGAATCGCCTTTAAATTCAGCTGAGATTGAAAACATTTTTTTACATAAATACGAATCAACACACACACATATACAATTTGACAAACAGCTTCTTCATATGACGCTACAGTCCAGGGGAACTTAGGCCCAACCTAACAAGTCTCTCCATCTGGTACGACCTTAAGCCAGTTGTCACCAATTTCGCACACAAAGTTGGTTGAAGTCCCTCTCTTCTTGTGTGCGTCATCGAGTCCGTGGTTGTCCTCTATTGCGTTGTCCCACTGGTTCAGAGTTGAAGATTCGACGGGCTGAAGCAGTGCTGTTTATGCATTATACATGCTCTAGCTGTCAATGGCATTGAATCCGTAGGCTTATGTCGCTGAGCAGCCCCTTTAGTTGGCCGTCGAATCTTCTCAAAATCCATAAACGCAAACAGGCCCACAGCCATGAACGCAGAACTTTTCTCTCAAAAAGAAAAGGAGTTTTTTTATTTGCTTTGGAAACTGTTCAAGCTTCTAAAGGGTGATTTTTAAGCTATCTTTTTGGCAACAGTGGTTTAAACAGCTGACGCACGTTTCGTGTTTTGTTTCACTGTCAAACATCTTCAGTTTGGTCTGTAATTTAATCATGAATCGTCTTACAGCATGTCTGCTCTGTTAAGAAAGTTTATCGTGCGCTTCTTCCATTTTATGGTCAGTTTAATCGACCCACTGAAGCGGCTATTCGGGTTATTGTGACAAAATTTTGGAGTGGATATCAGCCAGAAGCATTGCAAGAGCTACCAACGCATCCACAAAAAGTCACAGTTTGGTGCGGTTCATGGGCTGGTGGCACCATTGGACCGAATTTCATCAAAGATGATGCGAATCGTAACGACATTGTGAGTGGTGAGCGCTACCGTGAGATGATCTCCAACCTTCTCTACAACAGGAAAGCAGGACATTGATGATCAAGGTGTCATATTGCGTTCACTTGGTCCTTCGAGAGACGGCCCTACCTTCAAGTTATTCTGCGTTTGATTTCGTTACCGATGTTGTTTGTACTGTTAACTGCAAAGGCGGGTTCGACGAAGTCCTTCAGTTCTGTGAAGTGAAGGGCGAGCGTCGTCATTCACATCTTCTCGACCTTTTTTGAAAAACTTGTACCACTTGAATTCAGTTTTTGAATTTAGAGTACACTCACCATATGCCACTGTAAACATTTCATTTGTTTTTGATTACTCATTTCCATTCTTCAAACAAAATTAAATGCAAATTCTTTGATCCACGTTTTTCGACAGCAGGATTCACTAGAAACTTTTTAGAGAATCCTTGTACTTGGTTTAGGGACAAGTCTAGCACTCCCGTTCATTGTCACATTAAACTTTTGTCTTGACTACGTGATTAGAGTAGTGGTAATGTACGGCGATAGGCCATAAAATAGAGTAGGATGGATGGTTTAGCTATCTAGAGGTTAGCACCGGAAGAAGTACTATCGAAAACTTTACAATGAATTTCTCAATCCAGCTTAGTCATCGCAGCTCAGATCTTGCTAAAGCAAAATTAACAATTGTTTTCACATTTACGCGTTTTGTTTTTTAATCAAGCAATCAATAGAAATTACAAGTACATCATTCAAACTAAGGGATGAGTCTTAGTCAAAGTGATGTTTGATTTATAATGCAAAATAAAACACATAAATTTGAAAGTGAGCTTGAAGTTTTTATCACCGGTTAAAGGAACTTTCATTCGTGGCATTTACTTTTTTAAAATGATATCATGTAAATGTTGGCTACAACTACGTCTGAGGTGGTCCATACGGAAGGTCCAATATTGGGCGACTCCTTCAAGCATATCGGTTGGTATCTCGCGAATACCACTAGTGATGTTGGCTTTCAAAGTGTCAATCGTAGCTGACTTTTTTTTTTTAAACCTGAGACTACATATCCTCATAGTTCAAGGGTGTGATATCGCACGATGCGGACGGCTAACTTACCGTGGCAAAATGTGAAATTAAGTTACTTGCTGATTTCTCAACAAGTCCATTGTTTCACGTGCTGCATGACTCGTGGCGCCGTTTTGTTAAAACCAGAGATTACCGAGACCATGTGCTTCGATTTCAGGAAGCATATAGTATATATATGATTCGTCACGGTCTCAGCTCCAGCTGCTACAGTATCTTCAATACATTGTAGATGTCATGTAATCGGTTGGGTATCATCGACTAATGTAAACTGGAACTCATATTTGCGAATGGTATTGACAATAGTGGGGTCAGAAGGTCCATTAAGCGCTCTCTATACATTGCCAAACATTGTATATCGACCCGAAGAATCGATTCCAATCCTAAACGGCTCACAAGGTTAGACGTTGCCCAACGGTTGCACAAATGTAGGGTTTGGTTTAACGTGATAAAATGTCCACCTACCATTTTTCAGAGAGTCTTAAATAACGTATGTCTAGAACCCACAGACGTAAGTAACGCATGAGGGATACTTCGCCTTGGTAGGAAACAAACAGCTCTGCGGTAGAACACAGCACCCGGTTGCAATGCGAATCCACACTGACACACTGAAAGAGGGAGGTCCCAATAACAGCCTGAGTCAGTAAGGTAAATAATCTAAGTCAGGGCGATCAGCATGGTAGACATGCTTTGGATTTGTCCGCGATTTTAACCCACTCCCACTTCATCGTAAAGCTGCCACCATGTTCCAAGGGTTCCTGATCTCCCGTGGCGCCAAAATATAGCCTCTAGTCAAACTGTCTTTATCAGTCAGCATCGCTGACCACCTTGACCTGGTAGCCGCCATCGCACCATGATCTTTGGGTCCATCATTACACAACTATTCAGTTTCAAACAGTAGAAACTGAATGGTTGTAACTTTCAACAAGCACATTAACATTGAAAGTTATCTGTTCCACCTTGCGCGACAAATATCCCAATCGCACACCAAGCCTTATACGGCCAAGGACAAAGTTCCAAGGGGTATATGATGATTTGGTCTCTATAGCGGAGGTTCGTCCTTCATCTTCGGCTTGTACTCGGAGTCTGAGATTCGCAAATCTTCAAAGTTGGAGCGTTGTTGTCGATGGAGCTTTACCTTCCGGGTTTTGTCTTCTCCCCCATTCACGTTCACCACAAGTAGAACTGTGCTTTGTCAGTGAGGTTTTCATTCCAAGGGCCCAAGAAAACCTTCTGCCTAATCGCTCACCGCACAACAGTATGCTTCATATAACGAGACGGGGACGATTAATGTTTTCTAGAGTATTATCTTGTAGAGACGCGTTAGAAGTTTTGGTCTCAGCTCTTTCGCCAAACCGAAATAGTAAATGTTATCAAGAGTAATCCTGAGTCGGACTTTCACTAAGATGTCATAAACAGGGGTTGCCCCCAAGGCGGCGTCCTGTCACCACTCCTATGGTGCATGCTGGTCAACTCTCTGCTTTCCGCCTTGATCTTACAGATCTTACACCTACGCCCAGACTTACGCGGATGATGTAGCCGTACTAGTCCCTTGACCATGCCCTGCGGCTGTTTGTGCAAGTGGGCAGAGGGACCTTGACATAATAGTTGACTGGTTTACTAGGAGTGGGCTTTCAATAAATCCTCTTAAAACCGAAGTTGTTCTCTTAACAAGGAGGAGGAAGCTGACTGGTCTGACTCAGCAGTATTTACCATTTTTCAATGATGCGAAATACCTAAGTGCTATCCTGGATGAAAAAAAATTCTTGGCAAAAAGTTGTCAGTTTTCTGCCAGTGTGAGGGAGTTTTTGGTAAAACCTGGGGCCTATCCCCAAAATGATGTGTAAAGATCCATACGGCAATGATAAGACTTCTTCTCTTCTATGCATCAGTCGTTTGGTGGAACAAGCTTTCGCGAAAATACGTGACTGCTGCTTTCACCAAGTTTCAAAGAACGGTCTGTCTCGGCTGCCCTGGCTCTGCTCGTGCTGCATTGTTAAATCTCCCTCCCTTTGACATTCACAACATGGGCTGTACAGTTAATGCCATCTCCCGACTAAAAAGGAATGATCTTTGGCTCAAATCGGACTGGAGTTTTGATGACCTCACGCACAGTCTCTCCACAAGTCTCATGGACATGCCGTCTGATGCAGGGTCACCAATGATCCAGCTGAGTCGCTATATTGTGAGGAACAGGTGGAAGAGGCGAAGTATCTGCGTCTTTAGCGACAGCCAAGTTTAAGACCTTACTCAACCCTTTCACCACTTCCAAATAGTCACGGGTTCATGGGAAACGAGATTGCCGAACTGAACTAGCTAGGCAAGGTTCTAAAGAAAGATTACCCGCTGCCCTGGTTAGGGCGCCCGTCGACAGTTGGGTCTCCCAACATCACAACCAGAGATGGCATGACTCTCCAGAATGCAGGCTGACCAAGTGCCTGCTCCCTAACGTCAGCAAGAAACCCGCGGCTTTTCTGTTATCTCTAAATAGAAAATAGTGCAGAAAACTTGTCCGCGTACAAGCGGGACACTTCACCTTCGCTAAGCAACTAAGTTTACTTAGGCTTAGTGCAGACATCCTTTGTGACGCCTGTGGAGACGGTAAAGACACTTCAGAGCACTTTCTCTGTCAATGTCCCGCCTTTGCTCGTACCAGGTGGCTGCTGTTTGGCGCTGATGTGATGGGAGCTGAAAAACTTTAGCTTTTTATCACAGAAGCGCCTGCTGGTCTTTCTTCGGAAAACCAAAAAACTACAGTAAACGAAGGTAACTGCCTGGTAGTACAATGGGCCAGTTTTTGAGTCTGAGCGTCTGAGCGCTCCAGTGCAGTGTAAGAGATAGACCGTAAAGTCTAACAATCTAGTATTTTATCAATGGCGTGCCCAGAGATTTAAAGACAATTTGACTGTCTATTCTCCAATGACTGAAACAGCCTCATGTATAGCCTTGATATCTCACTGGATGGCACTGAAATGAGCCAAAAGACGAAATGCCAAGGAATGGAAGTATTTAAGAATATTTCGCTGCTTCACTGAAATAATTTTCAACCTTAAAAATTATTGATAGTTTTCCAATAGTTTCTTCAAATTTTAGATGTTAAGATGTCGTTTGCAGAGTTCACAATCGGCCTTAGGTGGACAAAGTCTTTAACTGCATCAACGGCTGGTTTGTACCTCGACAGCATGACCAGTTTGTTTCGTATATTGTCCTATATTGTCTATGACGGACCGCTGGGAACACCTGTGTCAATGTCAATGACGTTTGCGTAGCTCAGCTGTCGTACTCCGAAGAAGATAGCGTCGTCCATGATATGAACTGCTTCTGAAGTTTCCTCTCATGGATTGATGAAATAGTCTTTTTGTCCGTATGGTTGGTATTTGTTATCGTGGAGTCGAGATGGACAAAGTGAGTCACTGTCTCGGTTACGAAACGAAATGGTCGTGGGAAAAACAAAATGTGTAGAGGATCCCTAAGAAGGGTAAAGTGTATTTTTAAGTGGGAACTACTCTAATTCAAGCATTGTTGGCACAAGTTACAACCTTACAAAATGTTTTAAAAAAAATTACTGAAAGTACCATCATTGCTATCGTTTCCTAACACA
Organism: Eristalinus sepulchralis; assembly: GCA_944738645.1. NCBI lineage: Eukaryota > Metazoa > Arthropoda > Insecta > Diptera > Syrphidae > Eristalinus > Eristalinus sepulchralis. The sequence continues at coordinate 49,012,097 of OX122882.1, forward strand.
TCGAAGATCAGTTTCAAATCCTACGAGCATAGCTTTCTACTCCTTTCACATCTTGGTATGAATTTATTCTTGTACACCATGTTAACCGTATTACTTTCTTTACAGAAAAGTATCGGATGTATGCATCTATTGCATTTATGGTTGTAGTCCTCTTAATCGGCATTCCTATGTGGTGGAAGACAACCGAAGTTTACAGGTACCCAAACCCTAGAATCCCATTTCACGTACGCCTTACTTAAACCTCCTCTTTTCAGAGTAAGCCTTCCCTACACAGATATCCGCGAGCTGAGCGAATCATCCCTGCGCCTAAAAGTCATTGTTGGCATTTTCACCTTCAAACCAGAGCGATCAGCACTTCTCATCAAAGAACTCACTGAGGCATTCAAGGATCACGGTGGGTTCCTGCCCTGGCATATTCCAAATCAATCCACTCAAATAAATTCCCTCTAGATCTATGGAGTATAACATTCGAGCAAATTCCGCATTTTGAAGCCGTGGACAAGGTGAAAACTCCAGCTGGCCTTGAAGCAACAGTCCTGAAGCATCACCCGGTCAAGTGTGGGGATTTTCTGTTTCTCGAATGGCCAAAACTCCAAGAGGACGTCCTTCTAACTGCGGATCGATCGGCTTTCATCAAATCTGACACAAGTTCGTTTGCATTCATTTTCTGAAGGATCAGTTTGACTTTGTCCTCTCTCGCAGGTGCCATGAAGATCGCAAAGGTTCTCAATTTGAGCATCTTACAAACACATCGAATTCGTTCGCTTCTCGTAGAAGAAAACGAGGACAAGCGACCCACGATCAAGAGCTCTCCGCCACAGCTGCAATACGATGTTATCATCTCCATTCTCAACCCAAGACCGGAAATCATGGACATTAAATGGAACATTCAGTTAGCTACAAAAAGTAAGTGCCGAGTGGAAAAATCAAGTTGCCCACGCTAACGAAACCTTAAATTTTACAGCCTACATCGAGCCCTTTTTGAACACAGTGAACGAAGTCTCGAATTTCACACTGAAGACCCAGTGGAAGTATCAGGTTCCATTCGATGGGAACCTAAAACAAATTCGTGACGCCAGCAAGCTTGGCCGCCACTATGCTCTGCCCGACACAGCTATGCCGCACATTATCACATCGATTGAGAAGAACCTCGGGGCAAGTATCGCTGACAATGCTGTGCTCAACATGGTCGTGTATGTGCCGCCCTGTGACATTGCCCCTGTTCACATCTACAAGGGCAACGAGAAGGCCACACGCAATAAAGTTGACTCGTTCATTTCACCAAAATGGGGCGGTGTAACCATTTTCAATCCACCAGAAGAGGTCTGCTTGGCCTACAATGAGAACCTGCAGAAGGTTAGCTTCTACATCAACACGAATGATGTTATGCAGATTATGTTGTATCAGCTGCACAAACTCTTGGATATCCATGTTGAGGTGAGTGAACAATTGATGTGTTATTGGGTTGTTTAATGAATGCAATGATTTACTGTCGTTTCTTTTCGCAAATTGTGTTTGTTTCAACTTTTTTAAACAGCCAAAGACTTCGATAACCTCGGCGCAGGTTTTGCTCATAAAATGACAACAGAAAAGGAAACGGTTCGTTGGAGAATATCATTAGAAAACGGTGAACGCGGAAGAATTTCGAATCCCAACTGTTGCGTATGACGCCTGAGGTTTAGTGTTGTGCGTCAACAGCCAATGCTGACTGCTTTTCAGGCAATTAAGCCGATTTCCTCACAAAACCGCACTTATACCTTCCTCTGGTTGAAAGTGAATTGCTCCTTTTGATGTCCACCAAATTAAAACATTCTTTGGGTGAAGCCCATAGTCTGGGGAATGGTGTGGGTTTTTTTTCTCAATCCAACCACTGATCAAATTCAAAACGTTGCCAGAGAAAGGGGCGATTCCGTGCCTTAAACTCAGCTTTTCACAGTTCAATTAATGAACTACCCACTTGTTGAGAGTTTTTTACTTCTCCCACTCTTCACGACAGGCGTCCACTTATTATCATGGCTGATATTTCCATGCGTCATTTTTGTTAGGTCTGCATCCACTGTGTGTCGTATAATAGCGTCGTCGGTTAGGTTCCCAGTTTCCTAGGATTTTCATTCGCATAACGCGTCAAGAGTTTGGTTGACAAGGTTATCCTTTACAAAAACATTATTCGTCCCTTTGGTCCCTGATGGTCACAGCAAAGTGTTCGGTATATTCCATTTTCTCGAAACAAGACGACTTATGACCCAATTGACATCTTCGTACAAATCGTAGACTTTGTGATTTTTACGCTTAGCTTCCTCACAAGCGGCAGAACAAACCATTCAACCCCAATGAAAGGGACGATGAAGATCAACAATTCCGTCAACCTGACTCGGATGAAGTGAGGATTGTCATATCTAAACTAAAATCCAACAAGGCTGCGGGAGCTGACGGCCTACACGCTGAGCTTTTCAAAGTCGCAGGCGATGATTTGGTAAGGAGCATCCACCAACTCATCAGTAAAATATGATGGGAGGAAAACATGCCCAAAGAACCTCAGCATTGTTTGCTCGATCCAAAAAAAAGGACATTCTTTGAACTGCGCCAACTACAGAGGCATCAGTATCCTAAGTATCGCATACAAAATCTTATCTGCCGTACTGTGTGAACGCCTAAAGCCATTCGTCAGCAACCTGGTCGGTCCATACCAGGCTTTAGGTCAGGAAAATTCACAATCGACCAAATATTCACACTACGGCAGATTTTGGAGAAAACAAATCGATACCCACCACCTTTTCATCGATTTTAAGACCATCTATAGAGACGACCTATACAGAGCAATGTCTAGTTTTGGCATCCCTACCAAACTCGTTCGTTTGTGTAGGATGACTACGGAGAATGCACGCTGCTCCATCAAGGTCAGTAAAGACCGAACCTAAACCTTTGATCTCAAAAAAGGATACAGACAAGGCGACCCGCTGTCCTGCGGCTTTTTCAACATTGTTTTTGAAAGAAGTGTTCAAAACTCGAACACCAACACCAGAGGAACAATCTTTCAGAAGTCCGTCCAACTACTCGCATATGCCGAAGACATCGACATTATCGGAAGAACGCAGCGAAATGTCAATGGCGCTTTTGAGGGTATTGCAACGGAGGCCGCGAAGATGGGTTAAGCGGTAAACGAGGGTAAGACCAAGTATATGCTGTCAACGAGAAAGGACACCCAACACCGACGTCTCGGTCAGAATGTCACAGCAGACAGATATAACTTTGAGTCAAAAAGTTTGTCTACCTAGGCACCGCTATCAATTCAGACAATGACACCAGCGCTGAAATCAAACGAAGAATAACTCTTGCCAATCGCTGCTTCTTTGGGCTAAGAAAGCAATTGGTAAACAAAGCCCTCTTTTGAACAACCAAAATAACGCTTTCAAGACCTTAATCGTCCCAGTCCTGCTATATGGCGCGGAGGCATGGACTTTGTCAAAAGCGGATGAAGCTGCTTTTGGTTGCTTCGAGAGGAAAGTTCTTCGTTTGATTTTCGGTCCCGTCTGCATAGATTGTGAGTGAAGGAGGAGCTATCGACATCAACTTAGCCAGAAGAGTGAAGATCCAACGATTGAGATGGCTAGGTCATGTAGAGAGGATGGAGCGGATGGAAACCAATGCTCCGGCCCGAAAAGTCCTCGAATCCACCTCCGAGGAACGGCACAGTAGAGGAAGACCGCGATTCAGGTCGCGCACGCAAGTGGAAAGGGACCTCAACCAACTATGCGTGCGAAACTGGAGACAGCTAGCTAAAAATCGAGCTGGTTGGTTGAGGTCCAGGTCCGCCCCGGACTGTAGCGCCACAAGAAGAAGAAAGGCACAATTGCGAGCTACAATTTTTCTTCAATGCCCGGTGCGTTACACTTAGGATTTGACATTTTATGACATAATTTACAAATTTGGTTTAGATACGTTCCCGTAATTTGTCTCTCTCTGAGAGAGTCTTCCCGCCGCTCCCTAACAAACGGCAGACATCAGAATTAGGTACAGAAAGTACTGGAACACACTGAATATGTTTCCTATTGCCAATTACTGACGTTTTCGAAAATTTCTTGTTATAGTCCATGGAAACGGTCAGCTTTGCGGACAGCACTTCCTTACGCTTACTTGTTTCAATTCTTAATATCTTCCTATAACACTGTTAACATCAATCTCACCTCACAGAAAAAACATGACTGCCTCTAAATAACACTAGCCATTTCACTTTCTCCATCGAATTCAATTTCATTTCCAGGTGAACCAACCGGATATAAAAGCAGTTGACATTGATCAGATCAGCCCACGGTCATGGGAGTACGACTCCTTCATTCGCAGGTCCGTTGTCAACCGCATTATAACCTCCACTCACACACTCCAGAGTTTGATTCAACTAGTCGGTAAGTCCCTTCTGTCAAAGGGGAAACATCGTTGACTACAAAAACCTCACTTTCAGACGACATAAGTTACATTGTAATCAACGACGATGTTGGACTGGCCATCAATCAAGCCTACAACAACATTCTCCTGGCCAAGGAGTACCTGGAATCGGGTGATCTCTTGAAAGCATCGGAACATGCCAAGATCGCATTTGCGTCATCGGAGAAGGCGTTCTTTGATGCAAGTCTCTTGGCACAACTGTACTTCCCAGACGAACAGAAGTAAGTCAACTCAAAGAGAGAAATTTGAATATTTGATCCACAATCTGAATTTCTTCTTCTAGGTACGCCATTTACATTCCGCTTTTCTTACCAATCATGGTTCCAGTGACGAGCTCCTTGTCGCTTATAAAGAAACTGAAGACATTAAAACTGAAAACTGACTGAGATTTGTGATCCCCGAGTATTCCTTTTTTTGTGTGTATTCTAGTTCAGAAATAGATGATTTGATAATATAAGGTGATGAATGTGTGTTTATTTTTTATTGAAGAATTGCTGAAATTGCTGGGCTTGGTGGGATCATGGTGGAGGAGGTCTTAACCTCAAATAAGTAACCTCTTCAGCCAGCATGACATTGCTCTATTGGCCTTAAAATGAAAACAAGTTGCTGTAAGCAAGGTTGTACGCCATCTCAGACGAGGACATCCTCAATTCAGTTGTCCCAATGTTTCGGACTTTAAGTTTATGCCGGAGCTGAGTTGCCCATACGCTCTACATTGCTAAGTTTGTCTAAAAGCAAAATTACAAAATCTGACTTTGTATCCAAGGCGCCTTACAAGAGGCATGCCGTACGTCCCATAGAGCTTGCCGTGAAATTTTCATCTCAAGACGCCATCAACACAAAGAGGACCAAACATCATTCGTAGAACATATCCCCAGGCGCTTCCTCATTCACTTTCAGCAGCGCTCATGTATCAATCCCATAGATCAAGACAAGAGAGATCTAAATGTTACAGAGAGTAAGCTTAAACTTTCGAGAGGGTGCTTTAATGGACAAGGTCCTTCTAGGTTCAAGGAAGTAGTGTTAATAGCAAAATTGGCTTTGTTATTGAACTACTTACGTTGTTACGAAACTGAGATTAACATAACCCTTGACCACTTCAAAGTCTTTGTGTTGCTCAGTGTCAAATTTTGTACAAAATGTCAGTTTTGTGAGCAGAAGTTTTGTTCTCATTTCACAGCCCGACGTTCATTGACCCTTCGTTGTGTTCTTCTTCTTCTTCTTTTTGTGGCCCTACATTCTGGGGAGGACCTAGCTGCCGCCAGTTGTGAACTCCAAGTTGGTTCCACTTTTGTGTGCCACCTTAGCCTAGGCCATCCTCTGTTGCTTTATACCAATGGCTCAGATTCGAAAACTTTTCGGGCCGGAGTAGTGGTTTCTCTTCTTAAGCATTTTATCCGAAGGCGCTTGACTAGGCGCTTGTCGCTGTACAGCCCATAGAGTTCGTCGGTAAATTCTCTCTTCCAGATGCCATCAACGCAAACAGGATCAAAAATCGGATGCAAAACTTTTCTCTCGAAAAGACTAAGGGCTTCGCGTCTAGGTTTCCGCGCCATAGAGTAGGACTGGGATAATCAAGCTGTTATATAAAGCAAGTTTAGTCCTTCGAGAGGGGGCTTTATTACTCAATTGCCTATGGAGCCCAAAGAACCAACCATTGGCAAGAGTGATTCTGCGTTTGATTTCGGTTCTGGTGTTGTTGTCCCTATTTACCACGAAGCCGAGATAGGCGAAGATCTTGACTACCTCGTTGTGTTCGTTAAATCAAAACAATGCTGTTAACGTAAGTTAGGAGCTGAACGAAGCTAGATCAAGAAATTTCTTAGAGGAAGAAATTGGATGATCCAGAGAGAATTCCTGATAGATTTTTCGAAATCACCAACCCTCCGGTCTTATTGAGGACTAAGTGCTTTCAACTTAACCTCTGGGCACATGTAAAGTCTCAGGTTTTCAGGAACAAGTCAGCAGCGATTGACGCTTTGTAAGGCAACAGTCCTCTACTTAAGCTCGAGGCACCAATCGCCAACATTCCCCCACTTAACCTCGAAATACCAATGGCGGGTTTTGATTGACGCTTAAAATTTGACCTCCAGATTTGACTACCTTTGACGTAGTCGTGGCCAATATTTAGACGATATCTTTCATGCCAGGAATTGTTATTTTAGCCGATATTACAAATTTTAAATTCACTTTTAAATTTTTGTGTTTTATTTTACATTATAAATCAAACCTCACGATGAATCACCCACTTTCACTTCATGATCCATCGCATTCTCATCCTCACCTCAAAGCTTTATCGCTAAGCATTCGTGATCTGGCACACCTCCGGAGCTTTTTAGGCTTCAGTTCGAAAATTCCGCCGTTTGGCTATATCCATGATTTCGTCTGCTTAACATCTGTTACTCCAAACTGGTGTTTGCGAAAGCTACACCCGTCCCATTACTCCACTGTGATGCATCCTACACACTAGCCGCAGGTCTCTTTGACTATTTTTTTTCTCGATTTCATCCACTCATTGCGTCGATAAGGCAGCTTGTCATGAATGGTTTCCCCATTTCAGTTATCAATGAATTCCCATCGGCTTCATTTTCAATGTCAGTTTCCCCTTCCACAGTCCATTGCATGCGAAGCCTATAGCACGCTGGCAGCATGCAATTTTCTAATCTATTCACACGTTCCGATGCATTATATCACCACTTGGTCCGCTCATTCACTGCCCTGTCCAAATATGACAGGCAAGCGTGAGAAGGTAATTTCCTTCCTAGGTGCGCGCTCCTCCAACTCCAACTCAACTTTCAGGCAGCGAACACAAGCTAATTTGCTTTTCGACGTTAATTACAGCTGCGCCGCACAGCGCATGCACACGACGCGCCGTCGCACTTGCGCCAATGAGTCCCAATAACCGTGCTTGTAATGGGGTTTCGCAATCGCATATTAATCATGGATCCCCCAACACCGCGTTTAGAAACTTGATTTTCAGGTGCGCTTACAGCGCGTCGTCGCGTCGTCAGCGTTAGATGCTCGCTTCGGATCCGGCTGATGGCATTTGCGCGTAAGATGAGTGGAATCTTTGGCATATGTCTACCACAGAGGGGCGACTTTGTTATGGCTAGGTGCAACTACTGGCTCACCTTTATCCACTCAAGAGCAGGATGCGCACAGTGCTGATGTGGTTGAGCGGCAGAAGTTGATTGAATGTGTAATGAGTTGAATGTTCCCAAGTGCTAATACGATTCTTTTAAAGTTCAAATTATAATTTTCGCGACCACATTCTACTGCAAGACGCACAACCTTGTGAGGTTCTAATGTTGAACTCAATTAATGACATTGTTAGACTGATTGATTCAATTAGATGGAAATCGATGTCTATCCTGGTGTACTCTTATATCTGCCAGTTAATTGGAATGCTTACCGTTATTGCTGTGGGCTTTGGATAATGCACGTCCATTGTGAAAGAAATGATCTAATCCGATAATGACACTCCACTGTCATTTGCGAGATGAACGACACGACAATGGGTTTCATTTGAGCGCCATTTTCTGTGTGATGATGTTTGTTTTGGTTTTTTTTGTTAATCCGACTCCTAAGCACGCACTTATTTTTTCGTTTTCGGTTCCAAAGAAAGTTTTGCTTTCATTATTTCATTTCACCATTGTGCCTTCCATTTCCTTCAAAAAGAGAAAATCGCGCTTGCGACAATAAATTTAAATTTATCTCCTTAAACCGGCTGCCGTATGTGCCAATTATATCATCCTTTAGCTCTGGAATATTTTTTGGCTTAATGACGTACGTACGCTTTTTGTTTTAAATATCCTCAAAGTCGAACGGTGTCAAATCACTGTATCATGGCGGCCAATTAACATCCGCACGACGTGAGATAGCACGGCCATTGAATTTCTCGCGCAAAAAAGGGGTGGGACAAGTGACACCATCCTGTTGGAGGCATATTTCGTCTACGTCCATATCCCCAAGTCTGCTATAATTTCACCATAGGGAACACCGTTGAGGTGTTCAGAATCGCCCGGCAACCAATGTTATTTCGGTATTTTGAAATAGCAAGTTTCTAAACTCCTGACTCGAGGGGAAAAAATCAAAATTTACCAGACGCTTACCTTCCAGTATTATTGTATAAAGCCGAATGCTAAACACTAGTCCAGGCATGAAAGTAAAGTTTCGCGTCTGATATCTGGTTCTATTCCGTCGTGACGTAGTGCATAAGCGTGTCGACCTACACGCCGAAAGTCCAGGTTCGATTCCCGGACTGAACACCCCCCCCCCTTTTTTCACGACACCACTTCTTTTGAGTTGCTGATAACAGTCAAAGAGTACTAATTGTTTATGAAAAGCTTCTCAAATCTCGCCATTTGGAATCGGCAAAAATTGTAGGTCTGTTCTACTCGTGACAGAGCAGTACTACGCACAACACGAGTAGTTGTTGTAAATGGTGATTTTTAATCTATTATCTTTTTGGCAACACTGGTTTAAGCAGCTGGCGCAAGTTTCGTGTTTTGTTTCACTGTCAAACATCTTCAGTTTGGTCTATAATTTAAATATAACCACGAATCGTCTTACAAACGAACAACGCTTGCAAATTATTGAATTTCATTGTCAAAATGTGTGCTCTGTTAAGAAAGTTCAACACGCGCATCATTGCGTTCAGCGACGAAGCTCTTTTTGGCTCAATGCACACGTAAATAAGCAGAATTGTCTATTTTGGAGTGAATATCAGCCAAAAGCCTTGCAAGAGCTACCAATGCATCCAGAAAAAGTCAGAGTTTGGTGCGGTTTATAGGCTGGTGGCATCATTGGACCGTGCTTCTTCAAAGATGATGCGAATCGTAACGTAACTGTGAATGGTGAACGCTACCGTGAGATTGATACCCAACTTTTTCAAGAGCTTGACTTGCATGACATGTGGTTTCAACAAGACGGCGCCACATACCACACAGCACGCGCAACAATGGACTTATTGAGAGGCGAGTTCGGTGAACATTTTATTTCACGTTCGGGACCGGTCAATTGGCCACCTAGATCTTGCGATTTAGCGCCTCTAGACTAGTTTTGTGGGGCTATGTTAAAGCTCATGTCTATACAGACAAGCCCGCTTCAATTGACGCATTGGAAGACAACATTGAAGCATTTGTTCGCGAGATACCGGCCGAAATATTGGAAAGAGTAGGCCAAAATTGGACTAAGCGGATGGACCATTTGAGGCACCCTCAAGGTCAACATTTGCTTGAAATAATCTTTAAACATTAAATTATATGGACCGTACTATCGATTCAAATAAAGATTTCATGCATTTTTCTGAATTTTATGTGTTTTTTTTTTGAAAAACTTTCCTATAGCTTTTAAAAAATCACCCTTTAGAAGCAGGCCATGGTCCCTTGTGGGCTGTAGTGCAGCACAATTATTATAATGTGGTCCAATCACCGAGGGAGGCAAATGATAGAAGGACACATCTCTGAACACTAGGATCTATGGCAAGACGTGGATGTAGTCTGGATGTAGGCACGACAGTATCGTTTACTCTGGCTCGGGTATATCAAGCGAGTGAACAACAATGCTGCAGTTAAGAGAGTCATTGAATCCCATCCTCTAGTTTTAAAAATGAGAGAAAGACCAAAGTGATTGCAAATGCCTGGAAGCTGAAGAATGAAAGCTGTGTGCTTGGGTACTTCAAGAATAGAAGGCTACTATAGCTTAAACTCAGGCTTTTCAAAAATCCCTAGTTTAAGTTCTTGAATAAGTAGACTACCTCTAAGTCGAGTTGTTCCAAGTACTCTAGCTCAAACAGCGGTGTAGTGACAGGGAAGTGGGAAAATATTTTCTTCTAAGGGGGTTTACCAGAAAAAAATTTAAGTCTCTCACTAATTATAGAACCGTCACCGTCAATTTCGCATTTTTATCGTGTTAAAGTACACGAAAGAACAACGTCCAGAAATTCTAAAATTTTTTTATTGAAATTCGGAGTTGATGACCGCAACATTAAGAGGGTTTACTCAATTTTTCGGTCGTAATTCTTGCCCTAGTAAATAGGCAATAACAAGCTTAGTGCAAATATTTTCATCTATGTACATATTCGTTGTGTGATGTTGTCGTGTCAGTGAGACACTTTAGGGTTCCAAGTGTCGAAAATATCGCTGCCGTTCAGGTATCTATAGCAAACTATCGTCTCGAAATCAGCCAAAAACCACTGCGTACTCAAGAATTAGACGTAGTTCAGACCACATTATGACGTATTTTGCGTAAGGATCTTGGCTTAAACCCATTCAAGATAAAGGTGAATCAAGAATTTGAGCCGATGGACCATCTAAAGCGACATACGGTCCCCGATTCTGGTGCCTAGATGATGCATTGTATAGCAAAAGCATCTTCAGTGATGAAACTCATTTTTGGTTCAATGGGTTCATCAATAAGCAAAATATGCGTTATTGATCGGGTGGAAATCCACACGCGCTTAATGAATCACCACTTCATTCACAAAAAATAACTTTTTGGACGGTTTGCAAGCCGGTGGCGTTATTGGGCCTTAGTTTTTTTTTCGACGGTAATGATAGTCACGTTACTGTGAATGTTCAGTGTTATTCTGCCATGATTGGCGATTATTCTTGATCCAAACTGGAAGATGTGGACTTGAATGACACGTGGCTTCAACAGGAAATGCGGCCACCCACACAACAAACGTTACAATCGATTTATTGAAGAATAAGGATGGTAGGCTAGCTATGTGAAGAAATGGACCGGTCGATTGGCTCCTTAACGACGCTTGACTATTTTCTGTGTAGTTAAATCACTGACTTATGACAACAAGTCGACGACGTTTGGAAGACCTCATAGTCAACATCAAGGCGAAATAGCGATCTTTTCGGTCGAAATGAGTGGTCGAGTCATTAAAAATTAGCTCCAGCGAATCGACTGCTGCAAACGTGTCTACGTTTGTCAAATGAACGAAGTGGAGTTCCAATTATAAATGCTTTGATGGCACTTCAAGAAGGCAATAAACTTTTCGAAATAACTCAACTGGTTTATTTTATTTGTCAAAGTTGTCAATTGGAAAACCCCTTACGACACCCATGTGTCAATTTAAGGAACAAATTTTTCTCGCCGATACTTTTTTTTTGTTGGAGGTTGGAATACACTACACTGGAGCATTCAGACTCAAAAACTGATCCATTGTACTACCAGGCAGTAACCTTCGTTTACTGTAGTTTTCTGGTTTTCCGCAGAAAGACCAGCAGGCGCTTCTGTGATAAAGAACTTAAGTTTTCAGCTCCCACCACATCGGAGCCAAACATCCGCCACCTGATACAAGCAAAGGCGGGACATTGACATTGCTGAAAACACAAGTGCTCTGAAATGTTTTCACCTTCGCCACAGGCGTCACAAAGGGTGTTTTCACAAAGCCCAAGTAGACTTTGATACTTAGCTAAGGTGAAGTATCCCGTTCATACGCCGACAAGTTTTCTGCACTCTTTTCTATCTAGAGATAACAGAAAAGCCGCGGATTTCTTGCTGACGTTCGGGAGCATGCACTTGGTCAGCCTGTATCCTGGAGAGTCATGCCATCTCTGGTTGTGCTGTTAGGAGACCCAAGTGTCGACGGATGCCCTAACCAAGGAAGCGGCTAGTCCCAAGGTGGGACCGCCGTGACTTTATTACTTATTTAACAACAAAATCTTCATCATAACCACTTTAAACTAACTTTAATTGGCGCGCGCTGAAGGGGTTATAGTATAAAATATAGTTATAGTAAAATTGGTTAACATTGTTCCTTCCTTTACTTTGGTTTGACATTCTTCCATTATTATATCCCGCCCCTATTACGCCTGTTTAAGTCTAGAAAAAAAATAAAAATCTCTTCAAGCACATGTCCCCATATATAAACCTTCAAACCGCCTCAAAAATTCGCAATTGTAGAAATATTGGTTATGAATGTGCTAATTTTTTCTGAAGATGTTAATATTTCTATCGCAAGTAATCCCATGAATTATAAGATCGATATCCTGGCGGACACTAACGAATGCACCTGCTTTAGGTAATTTCAACTGATAGTTTTAATCTAGTGACAATGATGTGACAGCACTACTAAAACCAATCGTGCAAATATTCAGTAGATCAAAAAAGGCATATAACAAAGCCAATGCGAGGAGTAGATAATGTCGTTGATCGTACACACCCGCCAAATGCCAATCACCTTGACTGCATGCCATTTCAATTCCATTTGCATACTACGAACTAACAATCGTCATAAATTTTGATAAAAAATCGTGACGAAGATGGTAAGCGCAAAGGCAATTATCTTAGTTATTACCATCCGATATGCGCGTAGGCACAGCTGAATAGTTGCAAATTTTTCGTCTGTATTGTCTCTCTTTCTATATTTCTTTCCAATTGTGAAAGGTCAAATTACTTGACAGAATCTAAAATAAGCTGGGCAAATGCAAGTTATACTCGCATGTACATGGTTTCGTTTATTTTCGTTTGATAAAAGCAAAAGAGATTGATTTGCTGATCTTTATTTATTTTCTACTTAACATGAATAAATAGCTGTTGAGCTTATCTGTAGACGGTTGTCATTCATAACTATATAAGACACATTAAGACTTCTGAAATTATAATTTGTTTCCCATTTTACACGTCACTTAATATGTCCCGGGACTGACATATATTGGGCGCCACTAACAAAAAAAAACCATATCATTTTTAAGAAGTACAAACATTCAAATAATACCTGTCAAATTTTCATTACAATCTGATTATTAGGTTACAAGTTACAATGTTTACTGAGTGATGTGTTACATTTCCTTATGACGAAAATGTTATACTTCAAATAAAGTTGGACAGTTTTTTTTATGAGAGCGAATTATTTGTCTTTTTTCACTTGATTTAGGTGGATTTTAAAGACCTGTGTTGATCTTCAGGAGTAATTATTTTATCAATCTCGGCGAGGAAAATGCTCATTAAATTTGCATTTACAAGTTAATATCTAGCAACTGCATTAACTGCTCGTATTGTGCGTGCTACTGTTTTTTGCCGACTCCAATCGGCGAGATTTGAGTAGCTTTTCATAGACAATTATTACTTTTTGAGTGCTGTCAGAAACTCGAAAGAGATAGTGTCATAAAAATGCGAGGTATTCAGTCCTAGAAACAAACCTGCACCTTCGGCATGTGGGTCAACGCACTTACCCACTTCTCCATGCCTCTACGGCACGTGGACAATCACCCTTCCTGCCTCCACAAGGAATTAATATATCGCCGATGTGCAGCTGTAATAAAAGAAGAATGAGGTCTAAGAAGGTACTTATAATTTAGAAAATGTTTACTACAAGAGATTATAAAAATACTGCACCAATAAAGGATTTTTTCGTTAACCCGACGAAGTAAGGCAGATACACAAGACAACATTTTTGGTTCAAATTACTTTTTGCTCTCGTGAACGCATGTAAGCAAATTGTAAATTCATTATCAAACGATTGAAATCAAAAAAGAAACAAATCCACAGTAAAAATATTTGTAGTTATTGCAATAAAATTTGCATCGCATTTGATAAAATTTGAAAAAAAAAAGAATCTCAGAAAAATATTTCGTACTCTACAGTTTTCATTTTGGTGGCTACTTCGTTTTATAATGCTCACTAGAGCATTATATAATCTCTGCAGCATGCAAATGCAATAAAGTCCTATTAAACACGAACCACGTAGCACCAAGCTAGGATTCCGCACCTAATTTGGCGTTCAAAAAGTGTGTTGTATACCGATTCAGGTCGCTGTGTATCGTTTAAGACATGATATTTTTCATGTATAAATCTAACTGATAAGAACTCCAAGATATTTGAAGCCATCTAAAGGGTAATTCATAATAAGGTTTAATTTATAATCTAAGATGAAACACATAAATTTAAAAATTAACTTAAAACTGTTCTGATGTTCAGTTCAAAGGACGAGTCGTGGCATTTACTTTTTGGAAATTATATCATGTAAATGAAACACTGCTCATAGATCGCTGATTTTCATACTACAGTTGAAGAATTTGGTGACACTGTTGTGTTATGAGTCTTTTCATGATGACTTGCCAAGCAATACCGAACAAAAATAACAAAACAGTTTGGTAGCAATCACAATAAAGTCCTGCGGTGAATCACCCTGTATTTAGATTTTTAGTACGTTATATTTGGGTTCATTTGGTTTTCGATATAGAGATTGCTTGGTTTTGTTCAAAGTGAAAAGTGTCTTCTACCGGACAGTTTTTAAGTATCTTCACGGTTATCAAAGGCTTGTAAAATTGTCTTCTTTTGTTTTATTTAACACTTCCTTTTGAATTTTATTCTTTTGTGCAGTGAAATCTTCAAAAAATAGGTAAATATCAGATTCCTCATGACGGGTCAGTACACTGAGCCATGACTTGAATAATATTAATATTTAAGGAACCTCTGTTCTTTCTACTTATTTGTTTTACCAAAGGGGATGAATGTACATATATGTACAACTCTTAGAAAATTATTTATTGTAAATTGGACAAGAATTAGGGCTGGAAGGAGAGTATCGGTTTCAGCAGAATAATAACCCAAGCACACCAGCCAAAATAATAATTAATAATAATAATAATAATTGAGTGGCACTACAGCCCACAACGGACCAGGGCCAAATCTCAATTTTTCGTACGCAATCAGTACTTACGAATTGTAAAATTGAATGCAGAATGTTGTACAAATACAGAATCCAGACAGACAAACAAACACAACGATTGTGAAAATGAAACCATAAAAATGCACCTGCAATTATTTACTTGTCTCGCATTCTTAAGAAATAAGATGTTTCTAATTTCCCGTAAAGACACCAGTCTCGATTAAATTCAGAAGCTTGAAATATCAAGACCATGGCATACACATCCAAGCATTCAGCTTCTTCTATCCACTGCCCTTTCTGATTCTATCAGAACCACCATCCAATTCACTTTAACAGACTGTGACTCTATCTGGCTTGACTCTATCCCTCACACAACATGACCATCACACAGCATTTAATTTACTTCATTTAATTGCACACCTCATAAATATCCCTTCACATTTAAGAAGCTCAACTTTAATGGGGCAACGCTGCTTGTCTTGGCATTTATTCCCCCCATCTTCGTCAGGTTCACACGCCGCCGCCGCTGCCGCGTCCAGCAAGATGCAAATGACTCCAATTACTAAAATATTACGTGATCACCAGCAAACAGAAGAACACACAAAAAAAAAAAAGAAAAAGAAGACAGCTGATGACAAGCGTCTGCACGGTGATGACAGAAGGAAAGTTCAGCCAGTGTGCCTCTTCATTACGAATGTGGATTGCGTTGCGCTGCACTAAGGCACAAGAGATATTTCTTCTTCCCAAGGTCTCCAATTAAGTGCCTCCGACACAAAAGTGGCTCCATAATGCCATCTCTTGACGTGGCTTGTCATCTTTTTTGACAGTTTTGTCATCATAATTTCACCAATTATTTACTAAATATGATTTAACATGTAGCGGTTGCTGCGGATGACATGCCGTTGGCTGCAAGATGGCACAAGTTTTGCGATTTTCGGAATTGTACTATTATTATGCTTTTTTGTGAAATTGCTGTTAAATTAATTGGAAACATAACAATGGATCGATCTTTGGCAAGTGGTTGAGGAAATAAAGGGCATTAACGGTAATAGGGCTTGATGAAATGTTGTCTGTTGTGTTATTTCGATTAACTTGATGAGTCTGAAGGATTTTGGTTTGGAAAAATTGCGTTGTGGACGTTTAATCTTCTTCTGTGTTGGCTATCAACAAAAATAAAAGAATATAAATCGGTTTAATGGGCAGAATAAACAAAGGTTCTACATCGACAAGCATTAAAACAACGATCAGACTTGAGGGTTGTTCGAAAATATTTAGTAACAGATTGTCGGTTGATGGCTCTGAACGTCTTCAGCTTTACCTCCATTTAAACAGGATTAAATACCGAATGCGTGGTCGCTGTGACATAGTGTGAAAGTGCGTCGAAATACACGCAGAAGGTCTAGGATCGATTCCCGGATAGAACACCTCGCATCTTTTTATGGCACCACCTGCTTCGAGTTGCTGACAACACTCACTATGTTTGCTGACTGTCTTGGAAAGCACCACACAAGAAAATGAACTTGCCAAATAAATGAAGCCAATAAATTAAAACACCAATACTTCAAATAAGAATTGAAATCAAATACATTTATTGTTGATACTTATCTATCGCTGGCCAAAGGTGTGGTGCTATAGGTTGTCGAGATCCAAGTGAACGAGATATTTCACGATTTTCAATGCTAAGGCTAACCCATATTGTCGTTGTCAAGGAAACAAGAGCACGACTCCTTTGACCATTACAGTGAGTGAAAGTATAAATTATTAAAGTAATGTATGACGTAAGACTTGAGAATTTAGAACAAATAAAAAGAGTTAATATAATGAGTCCTAAACATCCCGCCACCCCTGGAACAAGTTTCAGGACATCGGTAGAAGAGCCAGTTTTGTTATTGGTCGGACAAAGGTACCCGTTGCTGTCCGAACGGATACGACTCGAACTATGTTATCAGCACCTGGGTTGACTGAATCGATGCGGCCTAAAATCCATTTTGTTGGAGGTGTGTTGGGTTCTTTGATGACGACTAGATCCCCAGGCTTGAAGTTGGTTGTTCGTTTTTGCCATTTCGGTCTTTCCTGTAGCGTCGAAAGGTACTCGCTGTGCCATCTCTGCCAGAATCCTTGTACCATTTTTTGCACATGATTCCATCGTGAGAGACGGTTGATTGGAACATCAATGTTGGCTGGTTCTGGAACGGCAGTCAGTGGCTCACCTATGAGAAAATGTGCTGGGGTTAATGGATTCAAGTCAACATCAGATATTGCACACAGAGGACGAGAATTAAGAATGGCTTCTATTTGTGTGAGTACAGTTCAAAGTTCTTCAAAAGTAAGAATTGAATTGCCTACAACACGACGCAAATGAAGCTTAACTGACTTCACACCGGCCTCCCATAAACCACCAAAGTGTGGCGAGGAAGGGGGTATGAAGTGCCAATTTATACCGTCCTTGGCGAGAGCAGCAGTGATGACGTCATTATGAGTTTGTCCCATTACTAATTTGTGCATTTCTGTAAGACATCGACGAGCGCCCTGAAAATTTGTGCCATTGTCACTGTATATGTTTGTACATTTGCCCCGACGGTATACAAAACGGCGCAAGGCTGCGATGAACGATTCTGTGGTAAGATCGCCCACCAACTCCAGGTGTATTGCTTTAGTCGACAGGCAAACAAACAAGGCAATGTATGCCTTAGAAGTTTTGGCATTACGACAACGGGACAATTTTATAGTGAGTGGGCCAGCGTAATCACACCCAGAGTTGGAAAATGGCCGGCTTGATTTGATGCGATGAGATGGTAGATCCCCCATAATCTGTTGCGTTGTGATCCTTCTCTGCATGAAACATCGTTTGCACTCATGTACGATTCGGCGAATGAGATTGCGACTCCCCATTATCCAAAATTCTTGCCGGACAAAAATTATTGGATGCTTTATATTAAATGAAACACAAGCATGTTTTAGCCGACCACCAATGCGTAGGAGTCCGTCTTCGTCCAGAAATGCCGAGTACTTCAGGAACTTTGATTTAGGAGGAAGCTGGTGTGTTGTACTTAAATAGCGAATGTCATCGCCAAAAAACGATTGCTGCACCCGCCTTAAAATAGTCACCTTTGCTTTGCGTAGTTCTGTACTTGTAAGTCCATACGATGGTTGACGGGGTGTTGACGATTTCAAATTAAGCACAAACTTTAAAACGTAAGCCGCAACACGTTGCAATCGAAACCAAGATGAAATCTTTTCAATCAACTCATCAACAATGTGACCTCCACACGAAGTGACAAGTACACGTATTGGAACTGACCGTTCTTCGCGTTTAACACATTCTTCTTCGGCTAAATTTGAAGATAGATTAGAGTTGGGCCATTGTTCCTCAAATTGAGATAACCAATTTGGACCTGACCACCAGAGGGAATGCGAAAATAGATTCGAAGGAGGCACACCACGTGACGCGCAATCAGCTGGGTTTGATTTTGATGGTACGTAACGCCAACAATGTCTTGGAACCGTTTCCAAAATTGCAGCTGTCCGGTTCGCTACAAAAGTTGTCCAGCGCCGTGGGGGTGACGATAACCAATGAAGGACAATTTCTGAGTCGCACCACGCGAAAATTCGATTAATTTCGATCGTTAACGATGATCGCACTAATGCTATCAACCGAACTAATAGCAAAGCACCGCACAATTCAAGACGCGGAATAGAAATCGGTTTAACAGGAGCTACCTTAGTTTTAGCAACAATTATTGTCATCCTTGTTTCACCATTGTTGGACTTTAAACGGGCATAAATTACGGCAGCGTAAGCAAGTGACGACGCGTCGCAAAATCCGTGTAGCTCGATCCCGCCTTCGTACGAATAAATATTTCGCGGAACTTGAATTCGTTCGAAGTAGGGCAATTGGTCGCGATAATTTTCCCATTCTGCAGAAAGTTCCACGCGAAGGGGATCATCCCAACCCAAATTTAACTCCGCAGACCACAGCTTCTGAAACATTATTTTGAAGAGCACAATTGAGGGAGCAAGTAGTCCCAACGGATCAAAAATTCTTGATATCTCGGAAAGCAAGGTTCTTCGCGTAAGTGGGGGGCACGGTTTAGTCAAAGTTAAACGATAGGAAAATACATCCGCAGCAGGGTTCCAAAACATACCTAACACTTTGATAAGGGCCTGTGATCGCTCCGGATCGACAAAAGAGTATTCGCAGTCATCCGCCTTTTCCTGTGCAAGAAGAACCCAACAATTCGAACTCCATTTGCGAAGGTTTAGTCCAGCTTTCGAAAGTAGCATAACAAGATCCGACTTTAATTGCAACAAATGTTCAACTGAATTCGCGCCCGTCATTATGTCGTCCACATAAACATCGTTAAGCAAAACTCTGCTAGCGTTGGGATATTGTTCTTGGTAATCACTCGCGATCTGTTGCAAAACTCTAACCGATAAGAATGGAGCTGAAGCAGTACCATAAGTAACCGTTTTTAGCCGATAGTGTTTAATTTCCTGATTTGGAGATTGACGCCACACAATACGTTGATAATCCAAATCTTGATCTGCAACCCATATTTGACGGAACATTTTGACGATATCCGATGTAAAAACAAACAAATGTTGCCGAAAGCGTAAGCACACCCCAATTAGATCACGCTGTATTGCCGGACCGATCCATAATTGACTATTCAACGATTTACCGTCTAAGTCTTTCACCGAGCCATCAAACACGACGCGAAGTTTGGTTGTCGAGCTGTCTGGTTTAAAAACAGCATGGTGGGGAAGGTAATATTGACGCGAAGGGTTCTTATAGATTTTGTCGCGAGGGATTGGTTCCATATGACCAAGATCGAGATATTCATCTATAAATTTGGCATAATTGCGTTTAAGTTCAGGATTGTTTCGGAACCGACGCTCCATCGAATGCAGTCGTAATACCGCCGACTGCAGTGTGCCTGCGAACTTGGGCTCAGATGTTTTAAACGGTAGACGCACAATATATTTTCCGTCAGCTGCCCGAGAGAAGGTTTCCACGAAATGTTTCTCCGCTGGATCGTTCAAAATAGTACCCGAATCTTGAGGTGGAACTTCTTCCAACTGCCAAAATCGTTGTAGAAGAGCATCCAAATCCACAGAAGAATGAAAAGCGGAAAGTCCATTCTGCAACTCTGAACCAATCAGCTCGCCGGAAATCACCCATCCAAATGAAGTATTCTGAGCAATCGGTTTCCCATGTGGTCCAAAAACTCGTTCTGATTTCAACAGAGACCAAACCTTACCAGCTCCCAGAATAATATCAACTGTATTAGAGACATTGAAGGTTGGATCTGCCAGTTCCAAATGCCTAATATATTCCCAGGTTGATGCATCAAAGGAATTTGAAGGTAAATTAGATGTTAATTTTCCCAACACAAAGGCATCAACTGGTAATTGCGAAGAATCATAGCGAGATAATAGAAGAATAGAAACATGGCCCTTGGTGTATCCCGCTTGTGCTGATCCTAATCCCGTTACTGGAATGCGCGCGTGAGTACGAGAAAGCCCGAGTTTCTGTGCACAATCTTCGGATATGAACGACGACTGTGACCCCGTATCTAACAATGCACGAATTTCAATCAGCTGACCCCACTTGTTTTTAATTTTTGCAAGAATGGTTGGTAAGACCGTTTGCACATGAGTGTTTAATTCCAACGAATGGTTACTAACCAGTGGGGCAACAGCAGAGGGATCAAGTCCACAACTCGACGACGAAGTTGAAGGTAAATTTGGTAATGCCGATGCAGGTGCAGTTGTAGAAATCGGAGGCTCATCCTGATGAACAAGGCGATGGTGCCGAGCCTTGCAAATGTGGCAACGATACGATGATTTACATTTGTTTGACGAATGACCCGGTCGGAGACAGCAGTAACAAATTGAGTTAGTTTTTGTAAAATTTCGACGCGATGAGATGTCTAATTCCAGAAATTTAGCACATTGATAAAGTTGGTGTGATCCCTTGCATAAACGGCATTGCGAATCTATTTCTGAATGTTTGGCTACAAGAGCTCTGATCTGACCAGTTTGTTTTCCACGCGTTGTACTCAAACGATTCAGGGGCTGACATGCTTCTAATGCGTTACACCGAGTCTCTAAGAAGTCAACAAGCTGCTGTATGGAACTATCTTCCCGAGTACCGACTTCTTTCGCCCACGCGTGCTTCGTGTCACTATCGAGTTTACCGAGTAGAATGTGTATTAGCCAAGGGTCGCGGCTATTTTTTTCCAAAGCATTTAGACCACGTATTACCTCATCGGCTCCATCGGTAATTTTACGAAGCATCGATGCATTTGTTATAGTTATCGACGGAAGTGACAAAAACGTTTGCACAAATGACTGTACGATTAAATTACCGCGGTCAAATCGCCTTTCAAGTCGATCCCACGCTTCGGTGTATTTCGCGTCTGAAACTTGAATATGTTGAATAAGATCCGCCGCGGTTCCACTTAAAAACGATTTCAGATAATGAAATTTATGCGTTGGTGACAAAGTTTTGTTTCTATCTACCGAGCCTAAGAACGAGTCGCGAAAAGAAGGCCAATCTTTATAGTCACCTGAAAATTTTGGAATCACGATAGGGGGCAGATTAATCTTTTCGCACACTTTAGATGTTGAATCTAGTCCTTTTAAGAAGTCACTTTGCTGATTCGCAATTTTTTCAAGAACTGAGTTGTTAAGATCGATCGTTGAAGTGCCCGTCGCTTGCTTTGCTCGAATAGCCGTTTTCAAACCCGCGTGTGCTTCAAAGTACTTTGTCTCATAAACACTGAATTCATCGTTAAAGGGCTGCAACAAATCTTCTTCTATTTCTTTGAGACAATCATAATGATTCGAACAAAATTCGCCCCACGCGTCTTCAACTCGTCTGAAACGAATTTTGAGCATTTCTACAGTTATGTTTGAGTTTATTGTGGACACGAATTCAACTGCACGTGTTAAACACATTTTTGCGATACCGCGTTTTTGCTTCGCACTCATTATGAACAGCAAACTAGAAAGTTCCTTCCAGAAATAGCACAAAATCCAACCGACGAAGAATTATTGCATAGAGTTTTCTTTTTCACCAGCACACGTGGTACTTCAATGAAGAAACAATTATTTAACGAATTTTAACAAAGGTAGCAACAAAAAAAAATGAATCCGCTTCGAAGGACCAATATGTCTTGGAAAGCACCACACAAGAAAATGAACTTGCCAAATAAATGAAGCCAATAAATTAAAACACCAATACTTCAAATAAGAATTGAAATCAAATACATTTATTGTTGATACTTATCTATCGCTGGCCAAAGGTGTGGTGCTATAGGTTGTCGAGATCCAAGTGAACGAGATATTTCACGATTTTCAATGCTAAGGCTAACCCATATTGTCGTTGTCAAGGAAACAAGAGCACGACTCCTTTGACCATTACAGTGAGTGAAAGTATAAATTATTAAAGTAATGTATGACGTAAGACTTGAGAATTTAGAACAAATAAAAAGAGTTAATATAATGAGTCCTAAACACTGACACTAATTCTCAAATCTCGCCGATTGGAATCAGTAAAAAACTGCGGGTCCCTTCTACTCGTGGGAGAACAGTAGCACACACAACACGAGTAGTTGATGAAGATACTAGGCCCTGGTTCCTTGTGGGCTGAAGTGCCAATTATTACTATTATAATTGAATATCGAATGCACCCTTCGATTAGCTCTCAAACAACACATCCCAGATATCCTCGATTTCGCTATTTTTTGTTTCTTTTTCTATTATCTCACAAGTTCAGCCAGAGATCACTTCATGAGCCAAATGTCTAGTTGCTAATTGCGAGAATTTTCGTGGGAAAGACCACCAATGCCAGCGGGAAATGATTGATAGCTTCGTGGGTTGTGTTTGCGAAATACCCTTTGTTTTATTTAAATGAAACTCTTGTCATAATAACAGTCTTGCATGACGATAAGTCGATGATGGGAATTAGTTTTTCGGAAGTCTGCCGATGGAATCTAGACAAAATTGTACTCGTATGTCGTTAGAAGAAGTTGCGAAATTTATGAGCAATTTGCTAAACGTAGGCGATAGGGAAAGAAGTTTGTATAGCTTCTTGTGAATTTTTATGTAATAAACAGGGATGAATGCATTTGGGACTGTCATCCTATTTAAACTCTATTTGACAAATGATTAATAGCAGCATTGTGGTCGCCGTGGCGTAATGGTAAGTGCGCCGACCGCCGCGCAGAAAGTCTGGGTTCGATTCCTGGACGGGACACCTAGCATTTTTTTCACCTCACGACCGCTTTCGAGTTGCTGACAACACTCAAAGAGTATCAATTGTCTATGAAAAGCTTCTCAAATCTCGCCGTTCGGAATCGGCAAAAAACGGTAGGTCCCTTCTACACGTGAGAGAACAATAGCACACACAACACGAGTAGTTGTTGTAGAAGCTAGGCCCTGGTCCGTTGTGGGTTGTAGTGCCACTCAATTATTATTATTAAGAGCGGTCGTCCAAATTTAGCAATGTTATTGTTACTGACGAGTAGTCGCATTTTTTGTTTGTTTGTTTAATATCTCCCAAGCTCTTAGGTTACGTTCAGCTGCCCAAACTTATAGAGCTTCCATACACAGAGTCCAACTCATATTGAATTTTCGGACGCGTATTGGCTGAAAAAAATCAAAAATGTAAACGAAAACGTTCACATCAACTTACTCAAATGACTGTCAGCAAAAAACGTTGCGTACAAAATACAAAATCAGAAACTTTTTCGACAACCCTTGATCCCTTGTAACTTTTTCGGATCAGCAAAATTGCAGAACCAGTGAGACAGTTAAAATTAAGGAGACAAGATTCTGGTGATACTCCCTAATCGTTTTCGTACGTTTTTTCGTACGTTTTCCCAAATTAATCGATTTTTCTGCGGGGTAAGAACGGCGTGGAAGCCTCTTCCTTAAGTTGACAACTTTAAGTATAAGCAAGGAACTGCTTTACAAGATCTTTAATATGGTCACTGGTAAAGGCTTTCTTGTTAAAAGCTGCAACAAGTTTTCTACTAATGGCTCCAGTAGGGTATAGTAAGCTCACCCATTCTTTTCGTTGTCTTCACCAGTGAATAAATTGGCTTCATGCAAATCCTGATTCCGAACGCTGGCTTTTGGATTGAATTTTCCAAGGGAGGGATCAAAACGTCGTGAAGGCAATTCGACTTGACAGAACAACACACAACGCAGTTTAACTGACATCGGTTGGTATAAATCCAGTTGGAGACTGGTAGAGCTCATCGTCTATCAGCATCTCAACTGTTCTTTATTGTTAAAGATACAATTCCAAGGCAATTGGGGTGGTTTTGAAAGAAGTGTGTTTGGCAACAAGATGCCTTACGACTCGGAGCACAGGGCCCAGTTTAACCACTTACTTTTTCGAAATTAAATTTGTACATTGGGGGTGTTCATAACATTCTGGTTTTAATAGATTCAATGACTAGAAAAATCCATACAATGCCGCCGTCCAGGTGACGCCAATATCATCCTCATGTCGAAGGAAGATCTTAAAGGCATTTTTAACAAAATGTTGACAGAAGTTGACGGTATACTGAATCTTATGCTGTATTATCTCCCCGATGAAGCGTTCGAAATATATATTTACATACATAATACTGATCAAAACTGTATGAAGAACATTATTCAGCGCAGGGAAAGACGGCGGTTGTGCAAACCTTCCTCAAACGAACAATGAGTCATTGCTTCTAAGCAAATCTTCGGTCGATAAGTCTCCCTCCCTGTATAAGCAAGGATTTAAAAGAAACAGTACATAGAGCACAGATCCAGTGACTGGTGCCAAAAAAAAACTAATAACGAATAAAAAATTTGGATTTTGGTCGAATTATGACATTGTGCATGACGCGTTAAAGTTGGCGCCCTACTTTCAATGAAACAAATGCTAAGACAAGTGCAAAAGAAAACCATTGGAAAAGACATTCCACACCGTGTGGGTAGATGGAATTTTCCTCAAGTAGAAAATGATGGTAAAGAGTAAGTCACCGATTTACTTAATCCATGATATGATAACATCCAGACACACAGCGTGCATAGAGACGATCTATACAGTGCAATGTCTAGTTTTGGCATCCCTACCAAACTCGTCAGATTGTATAGGATGACGATGGAGAACTCTCGCTGCTCCGTCAAGGTTGGTAGGAGGACCTTCGATGTCAAAAAAGGATTTAGACAAGGCGACGAGCTGTCATGCGACTTCTTTAACATCATTCTTGACGGGATCGTGCGTAACTCACACATCAACATCAGTGGCACGATCTTCCACAAGTCCGTCCAACTGTTAGCTTATGCGGATGACATTGACGTGATCGGCAAAACTCAGCGAGCCGTCAAAAAGGCGTTTGCTAGCATCGAAGCGGAAGCGGCTAAAGTGGGACTGGTGGTAAATGGAGGGCAAAACAAAGTATACGCTGTCATCGAAGAACGACGCAGAACATCGACTTCTCGGACAGAGCATCACTATGGGCAGCAGACGTTTCGAAGTAGTCAAGGACTTCGTCTGTCTCGGCTCCGCGGTGAATAGGGACAATAACATCAGTACTGAAATCAAGCGCAGAATCACTCTTGCCAATCGCTGTTTCTTTGGGCTTAATAGGCAATTGAGTAATAAAGCCCTCTACCGAAGGACTAAGCTTACTTTATATAACATCCCGGTCCTACTCTATGGCGCGGAAACCTGGACGCTACTAAAAGCGGGTGAGGATGCCCTTGGTCTCCTCGAGAGAAAAGTTCTGCGTGCTTCCTGTTTGCGTTGATGGCATCTGGAGGAGAAAATTCAACCTAGAACTGTATGGGCTGTACGGCAGCATGAGCCTGGTCAAGCGTCTACGGATACAACGGTTAAGGTGGCTAGGCCATGTAGAGCGGATGGACAACACTGCTCCTGCCCGAAGAGTCTTCGAATCCGAACCACAGGGACAACGCAACAGAGGACGTCCTAGACTGAGATGGCGCACACAAGTGGAAAAGGACCTCAACCAACTTGGAGTGCGCAATTGGAAGCAGCTGGCAAAAGATCGTGCTGGCTGAAGAGGTATGCTGGTTGAGGCCCAGGTCCACCCCGGACTGTAGCGCCATCCGAAGAAGAAGAAGAAGAGAGTTGTGATAAATGGCAATGTGACTTCTAGTTTTTCAATAAAACAATGGGCTTCAGTAGGGTGCAGATAAGTCGCCGAACCTGTCACAAGTCAGTTGGTATGCTCCATACGGCACTTCATTGCAAACGGCGACGATTAACAAATAGCGCCGAGGGTCAATATTTCTTTGCATCCTGACTTCAAGCATATTCAGATATTTTGGGACAACTGGAATATGAAAAGCAACTTGTGAAACAATTCCTCTGTGGACTCCATTATGAAAACCTCAAGGAATACGAAGAAAAACGGATGCTCGTCACATTAAACTGAATATGACGAACATTAGCAAAAAAAAGCCTGAATACATGACCCAAAAAGTTAACCTGTCGACCACACATAAGTACCCACTGAAGCACAGAGAGTCGTTCAACAACAATAAATCGTTTGTGGTAATCCAGTGCATCAGCACTCAAGTTTACTGACAAATGGACCGTGCGAGTGTCTCACCGTCATGCAGTGCTCCGAGAGAGACATTAAGTTGTGAACTTGGTCTTCTTGGTTGATTGCGTGTCCGCTTCACACTTACGTCGTCGGCGCAAGGCACACTTGAAGAGGGTTCTTGAAGTGAAGGTTGTGAACTATTATCAAAGCAATCAATTAATTCGTTACCTTAACCATCGTACTAGACAGAATTACTTCCGGCAGGCCCTTATGGACTCTTGAGTGTGAGACATGGGGTAATGCTGGGTGGCGCTCGAAACTTTTTATCTGTGTAAGTAATTCGCTATTTCTTTTTAACAGGCTAATATGATATGGAGAAATAAAGACTTGGGCAGTGCAGTGGTACCGTGCCTTGAACTCTTTCACTTCTGTCCAAAGGGAATTTAGTAATTATTTAGATGGACCATTTTGAGGTTAAAAAATATGTTTGCCGAATCTGAAAGCATCGCATTAAGACTGTACTGTCAAATTTATCATTTTCAGATTAACACCGGTTGCGGAATCATAAATTCAGGCAAATCCAAGGGGCACCACAACAAACTTGGTTTAGTTGACAGACGGTCATTACAAAGGATAACTTATGAGGTTTCAACTTGTTTCCGTACAAGCTGTCAGTTATAAACAAATTAGGATCTCTAGAATTTATCCAAGAAAATGTATTCAACCGGTGGAAAGAGGCAACATGTGATGAACTACCTTTTTCTGTCGGATGAGGTCCATTATGATCTGAAAAGAGACATAAACAAACAAAGTTGTCGTATAAAGAGTGAATGTAGATTACATTGCCTGTGCACACGAGGCAATGTCGTTGATCGCACTCAACATGACGAGTTGGCAACACATTCCTCTCTTGTGCACAAGTCAAGTTGATATACAGCTTCGACAACAATTTTTGGTTCTGCACGTGTAATATGAGGTCCCTTAACAGACCACGTGCAGTCGAAAAATTTGCGTCGGCTCTGAACTGCTACAAAGCATATATAACCGGCATAAAGGAAGTGTGGTGGTTTGGGCCGAACCAAAGAAGGAGGAAGAGCTGCGATATATACTACTACGATTGATTGAATCTAATTCGGAATTATTCCATGTCTGGAACTGCACCCAGAAGGAGTCACTGTTTGGCACGCAGTTTTATCAAGCTCCATTGAGCTTCTTTGAAGGTATTTTTTTACCCAGAACTTCGCCAAGAACGTTAACAGAATTTGGATCCAGCAATATGGGGCAACAGCACACATGCATAGACCGATTATGGTGGACCTTGAACGAAAACTCCTCGTTCTGTTTACAATGGCCGTAATAGAGCACCTTTAAAAACTGTGCTCTATTAAGGCCATTGTAAACAGAACGAGTATAGAGTATATTATCGTCATCATCTTCTTTTACCCGCATGTTCCATTAAAGGGGTTGCAGGGATAATGCACGCACGAGAGACTTCCAGGCCGCTTCATCCTTCGCCATCGTCTCTCACTCATCAGGCGCTATTCCCAAGCCTAAACAGATGAGTTTATGGCCTTGATCCAACCACCTCACCCTGAATGGAAGTCGTGACGAGGGACATCCTTACGAAACATAGCCTTTTTCATCGGAAGAAGTAGTTGCTCCACATTGAGTTATCCCCGCAACGTCACGTTTCTTAGACTATCCCGGGGAGTAAATCCCACAACTGCTCCGAGAATCTCATCTCGGCAGCCTCTATTCACGTTCTTATACTGATGAAAAGCCTGAGGGCTTCGTAGATCTTTAATTGTCTTCATGTCATGTAGATTAATATTGTAAGGTCAACCGACAACTGACATGGATTCTCTCCTACCTCTTCAATGTATTATCCAGCACGGAAGGAATAACTCTATGGGAATGTTGGAAGGCACTTCGGATATCAATTTTTGTATCTCAATCTGTCTTGTAATATCTTTGCACCAAAAAAAGCACAAACTCAAGACTCAAAACTATTCTTTTGGTCATTACCCGAATCTCATGACCATAGGTGAGAGTTGGAACAAACACTGAGTTAAGAACCGATGACTTGGCTTTGACACCAAGCTCGGCCTTCCTTATTACTGATCTCACGAGAAAACTCCTCCCATCTCTCATGAAAAACACCCAGATGTACTTGAATCTCTCTTCACGTTTGAACGGGACTCCACTAACATGTAGAGTGCATTGGACTGGCGTTTTGGAGATGACCATAACTTCGGACTCATCCACGTTCACCTTCATTCCGGCATCAATACACACGGCCACAAGCCCATAGAGCGCGACTTAAATTATTTGTTGGAAATTTAAGAAAGAGATGAAAAACTAGAATTCCATTTACGAGTGCTGCTGTCTTCAGCTAGGCTCACTCTTAGGTTCTTTATTAATTTACTTAAATGCTACAAGGGCCGCTGTGAATCGCTGAGCCAAGCATTTCTCATTTGGTTCCTTATCAATTCTGCTTTCCGGCATTCTGCTGATGCAAAAGTGCCATGTCTCTGTCTGTCTCTATCGAGCCTACCAACTGTTTTCTGGTGGATAACATCATTAATATTGGATTCCAGAGTATCAATCGTAGCTAGCTTTTTACTAAAGATCTGACACTTTACATATCCCCAGAGAAAATAGTCCAAAGCTGTGATATCTCATGATATAAGCCGCCGATTTAGCATAGCACGGTAAATTAAGTGCTCATCAATACAGTTGATTGTCTATTGTTTCACGCGCTGTATGACTCGTTGTCTTGTTGAGACTAAAGCTCACCGAGATCTTGTGTTTCAATTTCAGGAATCATATAGTCCGTTAACAAAGCCACGATGCTGGCCACGACGACATATCAATTCGCCAAGGTCTTCCGAAACAATCTCTGCTACAACTGCTGTAGTCTCTTCGCTACGTGCTGGATCTGGTCTAACCAGCGGAGTATCATCCACTTATTAATACTGCGATCTGATCTGTCAAAAATCCTTTAGAAAATCAAACCCCACGATGAATCACGCGGTACTAGTACTGGAATTGAAGCCAAGCCCACTTTGGGAGCTTCAGAGTGTGAGCCAACACACTTATCCACTTCGCCACGGGGGTATCCAGATCTGCGGTACCTTATGATATCGGTGCTATGATCGGTTTGAGTTTCTGACACCTAAGGCGCCTCTGGAAAAATTTTCTCCTCCACCCTAGGAAATATCATTGAACAGAAACGTAACTCATAATTTCAAGCGTGAACGGTCTTAAAGACAGACTTGGAAGAGAGAAAAGTTATGCGTTCACTCTTTTGCCCAACTTGTGTTGATGGTTTATGGAGAAGAAGTTTCGACCACAAACTGCATGGGTTGTACAGCGAAATGGGGCTTGCCGGGCGTCTACGGTTTAAGAGTAACATTGTTCCAATCCGAAAACTCTTCAACTCTGAACTAGTGGGAACCGATGGCCAACCCAAGTGGAAAAGGACCTCAACCAAATTATTGTTCCAAATTGAAGGCAGCTTGCTAAAAAGCGTGCCAGGTGAGGAATCTCTTTGGCTGAGGCTCTAATCCGCCCCAATCTGCAACGCCATATGAAGAAGGAGATACAAAATTCCACACCTTGACCAAATATCATTATGCGGCACACTCGAGGAACCATATCCAGGAGCTAGATTTCTCGGTCTTGTATTAGATAGCACAGACATATTCGATAGCGCTGTGTTGCGGCAAGAAGGCTTCTTCTTCTTCTTCTTCTAGCGCTACAGTCCTGGGTGAACCTGGGCCTCAACCGGCATGCCTCTCCAGATAGCACGATCATTCGCCAGCTGCCGCAGGTAGCGCACTCCAAGTTGGTTGAGGTCCTTCTCCACTTGTGTGCGTCACCTTAGCTTAGGCCTTCCTCTGTTGCGTTGTCCCAATGGCTCAGATTCGAAGACTTTTCGATCCGGAGCAGTGGTGTCCATACGCTCTGCATGGCCAAGCCATCTTAAGCGTTGTATCGGAAGACGCTTGACTAGGCGCATCGCGCTGTACAGCCCAAAGAGTTCGTCGTTAAATCTTCTTTTCCAGATGCCATCAACGCAAACAGGGCCAAAAATCGCACGCAAAACTTTTGGACCTGTACACACGAGGCAAGGTCTTTGATCGCACTTTACATGGCGAGCTGCCAACACTATCCTCGTCCCTGCACAGATCAAGTTGACATACAGCCTACTTGTGGCGCCCCCTGGATAGCCGTCACAACATGCGTTGTGTGGTGAACCAATGTATGTTGCGAACCCTTCCGCCCGAGTGTTAAATAATGGGCTTGGTCTACCAGTCTGTAGGTTGTGTGTGAGGCTGACTACCTCACCATACAGAAAGCACACAGTTCAGCGACAACAGGTCTCGGATATGAACGGATCTAATGTTGATGACCCCTGCAAACAAATAAAGGGCAAGAAGGCTATTGGATGAAAATAGTCGTTCAAGTCGCTCATGATACACTGGCTTGCCATTGCTGTAGTTCGGCTAGCATTAATGCTACGCATCGCATTCTGTTAGACAGCTTTAGTCAAAGGCACATACTGCAAGTTACTCAACCGAGTAAGACAGCGTCGATATATGCGGACTCCTGAGACGTACTCCCTCCACGACACTCAACACACTTCTTTTCCTTCCTCCACTAGATCTTCTAGAAAAGGAAGTCATACACTCTTGAATAACTTTGCTTCTTTTGAAAATTTCCTCCCGCCAAAGAACCTCATTCCCTGGGCAAAGCACTCAATTCCTCCTGTGTGTCCATCAAAGCCTGTCACTCAAAAAATTCCACAGTACAGTTCATATCCAATTAGTCACGAAGCAGTCAACCGTCTAACCGCAACACAAGAGTCCGTTCACGTTAATTACCACTCGTCGACTGTCCAAGGAGCTGTTATAGCAGCTGTCAGGGGACCGCAAGCGAGCAACAGAAGCCTCATCATTATGCTCCAGAGAGTGACATATCGAGTTCACTTTTTCCCCATCGTCTGCGGCATGCTGCTACTGTGCTCTGCCAACCGACGAAGTACGTTCTGGCGATTCGGCACCTATTTGAAATTCACTTTCGAGACTACTCTTCAGCTAACGAACATCAACGAAACTGAAAGCGACTCGGAGTTACCTTGAAACTTCGCGCCAGAGACTCGCCGGCTGTGTGTGCGGTAATTAATGACCTGCCAACGAGATGGCTTTCATAGTCGTGGGATCTTTTTTGCCGCTCGTCCCCCACATCGCCGCCGGGCGAAGTGCGATGAAGAGCGAGCTCGTTGTAAATGATTGTGTGTACAGCTTAAGTTCTTCACAAATTAAAAGGCACTTAGATCGATGAAAAGTGATAAACGATCTGTCATGCCCTGAATGCACTGCATGCCGAGTGCCCCAGTCGCGCATTGAAACGCCGTTGGAACTGTTGAACTTTGACTTTGGAACCGCATTTTGTGAAGGTGAGGTTTTTACTTGGGTCTTCGGATTTGTGTTGTTAGGTTAACTAAAGGTAGTGACACGAGAGGGTTCCATACAAGTAGATGTCTTGGAAGTGATCTGCGCTATTGTAGGGTAAATAAAAATTATTTTGCCACAAGTGTTGCTCATAAGTATCTTGACATTTCTGGCAAAAGGCTTCGAAAAAAATTTTGCCTAGCAGCCAAATATAGGTTTCAGGCTAGAGAAGTCCACCATAGATCAGAACTTAACACTGCTGCAGATCCTGGAAAAGACTCAAGAAGTACTAATCGACACTCACTACCTAGTTGTCGATTTTAACGCTGCAAAGACAGCGTGAACTGCTTCTTTAGGCTCAAGAGGCTATCCCTCGAAGCACTGAGCTGAATTTGTGGAAAACTCTGATCACTCCGGGCCTGCTTATGGCGTAGAAACATAAACTCTACTCAAAGTGGATGAAGATTGGCCGTTTTGAGAAGAATGTGCTGCGTGCTATCTTTGGTCCTGTTTGCGTTGATGGCGTTTCGAGAAGATTCAACGAACTCTACGAGCTTCGTCTTCGAAACCAACGATTCAGATGGCTATTTCATGTAAAGCGAATGAGCACCACAGTTCCATTCCGAAAAGTCATCAATTCCGAACCATTGAGGCAACGTAGCAGTGGACGTCCCAGACCGAAATTGTGCACACAAGTGGAGAACCAACTCAACTTACTTGGTGTGCGCAACGAAAGGGAGCTGGTGAAAGATCGTGTTGAATGGAGCGGCTTGTTGGTTGAAGTCTAGGTCCAACCCAAACTGCAGCACTAACAAGGAAGGAGAAGAGGAGACAGGGTGATTAGAAACGTGCTATAGGTGTCATGTCTAGCTTCGGCCTAGAGCAATGTTGTCCATGCGCCACAAACGCCTGGCTAGGCCCATGCCGCTGTATAGTTTGTTGTTGAAACTTTTTCTCTATAAACCATGAGGGCAAACAGTGCAAAAGATCGAACGCAGAACTTATCTCTCTTTTTCGTCTGTCCTTGAGACTGTCCAGGCTTGAAAGTATGAGTTCTGTTTTCTGCAGGCAGCCAACTAGCTTGTTATAGGGCAGCTCGATGATTTTATCTAGAGTGGACAATTTTCCCAGAGGTACCCTATGTGTTAGAAACTGAAATCGATCAAAGCACAGACATCGTAAGACGCCATAAAACTACGCTGCTCCACTCGATAAGTGGAATCTCAGTGTCGTTTCTTCGGTTCACCAGAAAGGAGACCCCTTGGACCGTGCCAATTATCTACGGATCACCATCCTCAATATTGCGTACGAAATCCTATCTGCCGTATTGTGTGAACGCCTCTGAAACTGTTCGTCAACAACTTGATAGGTTCTGATCAGTGTTTTTTTAGGCCAGGAAAGTCACACATGGACCATAACTTCACTTTACGGGAGATCTTGAAAAAGATTTTAGAAATATAGATCGACAAGCACCTCATTTTCGTCGATTTTAAGGCCGCTTATGACAGTGTGCATAGAGACGAGCTATGCAGTGCCATTTGTTAAGAAAAATGTGTATAAGTTACTACCAGAGGTTGTATTTTAAAATACTTGATCCGCCTACTTCACTGATGGCCTGCACTAATTACATTGACGAGATTGGATAAACACAGCAAGCGCTTGTTGGGATTGAAACGGAAGCAGCTAAAATGGGCGCGACGAGGGAAGGAACGTCAAGTCAAGAACTTTGTCTACCTGGAATCTGTAGTAAATAGTGTCAGCAAAATTATTACCGAAATCAGAACAAATGAACCTTCACTGTGTCTTGTCATTGACAGCAGATCTATCTATCTATCTTTGTGGCCCCTGCTCTACAATAGTGCCATTGACAAAATTCTGCGTTCTTCTTATGCATCGTTCGACAACATGTGAGAATAGTTGAAAGGACATCTGAAAGTTTATATCTCTGGTCATCACGTTGGAGTTTTTGAACAACTCTTTAGAAAACGATGTTAAAGAGGTCGTACGGCACATTGCCTCACCTGAATCTTTTTTAAATATCAAAGGTCTCGGTTAAGTTTTAAACACCTTGATAGATGATAAACGTGCGTTCTCTATCGGCATTCTACACAATGGGGCAAGTTTGGTAGGCATGCCATAACTAGACATTGCTCTGCCCAGTTCGTCTCCACGGATGCTGTCATAATAATTGAGGAGCACTACAGCCCATAAGCTTCTACAATAACTACTCCTCTTGTGTGTGCTGCTGTTCTCTCACGAGAAGAAGGGGTATACAGTTTTGTGCCGACTCCGAACGGCGAGATTTGAGAAGTTTTTCATAGACAATTGATACTTTTTGAGTGTTATCAGCAACTCGAAAGATTCAATTCCACATAATTTATTTTATTATTATTATTATTCGACGCACTTACCCACTACGCCACGGCGACCACCTTTAGTGACGAGGCCCATTTCCATCTTGATAGCTTCGTCAATAGGCAGTCGCATTTGTCGCACTTGGGGCGAGGAAAATCCTCGAGTGATTCACGAGAAGCAAATGCATCCTCAACGTGTCACCGTGTGGTGTGGATTTTGGGATGGAGGCATCATTGGACCTTTTTTTATGAAAATGAGTCAGGTCAAGTGTTGGAACACCCTTTACAATTTTCCGCCCGCAGGTCAATCCTACCTGCATTCGTTATCGAAGGTTGTGTCGCGTTGGACATACCAAAGGCGCTCTCTTCCTCGATTTGCGTTAAAATTGCCCACGACAATTTTTAACATTATAGCTACGACACTGCTCGCTTTTTGGTTTTATCCAAGACCTCGTACAGAATGTGTTTTGGGTTGTCGTCATTCCCTTTTGTGGGGCCATGTGCGCACACAAGACTTATACTTTAGCCTGGGTGTGACTTTTCGTTAGGCATTCGTTCACACAGTTTCCCGAGGCCTTGTGCCTAAATTTAAGGAAGCCATAGCTCGCCGTTAAGATGGCAGGATAATGCATGTCTCATTTTTGTCGTTTCGTACACACTCAGTCACAGGAGCACAACACACAGCTATAGTCCCTTCACTCCGTGTGGTATGTGCCCGAACAAGTCGAATATCGTCTAGTTATTTAGACTGAGACTCAAAGTTGCGCATGTCATGCGCACCGTAAGATCCTCGAATCGCACAAAAATCATTCCTCACAAAACGCTGATTTTGTAATGCATTTGAGAGGCGCTGTTGAGATGTAAGTGCCTCCATGATATCTTGCCGGACGATTCTGAACAAAAATGACAAGGCAGTTTGATAGGTATCACGCGTGATCTGTCAAAAAGAGCCTTTTGAAAATCAAACCTTACGACGAATCACCCTCATATACATCCCAGTTTTTCATAGTCTTCTGGCTCGGCCCATCACATCGCGCTTCGTGGATGGAGGTTATATTTGCTTTGTAGTAGTCTGGTGCTTCCGCTTATTGTTCAGTTAATTGTGGCCTAAAGAGGGAGCTTACATTCCATTTGAAGATTTGAAGTTCGTTGTCCTTATTTCGTTCGCCGTTGTTCGTCATCAGTAGTTCCTGCTGTTTTCAGTTATGTAGCCGGGCAGTTACTTACAACGCTACACTCTTCATCCTGGGGAGTCAGTTCCATGTTTGAAATCCCTAGGGAAAGGAGCCCCACCTAAACATAAGCATTGCAAGTTGAGTTCAAATGAACAGCAACCAGTGCCCGATGGCTACTATGTTGGTGCAGTGTTACAACTCCTGCTCATCACAAATCGATGCCAATCAGAGTCCACCCGATTCCCACAGCTACTTCCATCGCAATCACTCCGATTAGAAATTTGGCATTTCAATCAGGACAACTGCCATCTTCGACGTCAAATCATTCACTCATCTCACTGCAGATCAGCTGACAACACACAGCCCCACGTACGGAGTCAATTACACTTCAAAAGTAATCCCGTCTGACCTCTGCCACAATCATTAAATGCCATCACCGTGTAATCCCCCAGAATGCGCCACACTTTGCCCTCGGCTACGTGCTTCGTAGGCGTTGCACGCAAAACAACACTCATCATCTTACAAGTCGCCGGCCTCATCTGACAGCGATCACGTAACGTAATTGCAAAGTATGCGCGTTAAAGCGCTCGCCATTCCATTCCTAGTGATGGCCCGGCGATCGATCGCAATCTCCGCCGAGCAGGCGTCGAAATTTCTGCACTCTCCGCTTGTGTCTGTGATTTATGAAACGGCAGTAAACTAGACAGCGGAGGTCGGCAAAAATGCCAAACCAACCACTCTTCAGATAGAGACACTTGATAGGGCCACCGAGCGACCACAACTTTGATCGCAGAGTGTGGAAATAAGTCACAGCTGTCGTATGTGGGAAGATGAGGATGATGGTTTGCCGTCACCGATGAGCTGGGCTTGTCACAAAGGGAGTGCTGCCCAAGTGGTGACACTGCAATTCACACTGGAAATAGCTTCTGCTTCTGCTTCTTCTGGTGTTGTCACGGACCGCCAAAATAGGCTCAGTGGAATTCTTGGAGGATGCTGCGGCAAAGGATACGACGTGGAATGAAGCTCGGCATCACTTATGCAACAGCGTTTACGCCAAACAATTCAAAGAGGCCTCCAGAGTGCTTGGCTACGCTGCGACCGGCAGCAAGTCAACTTCGGTAATTTGCCATCGGCTCGCGCAAATGGCATCGAACAACAACCCAGAGATCAGGTTTTTGGGGACGGGCATTTTTTGCCCACACATCGGCACGCCGAGACACGGGCATGTTGCATAACTCGGGTCGATTGTGCGCGAGGATGAGCATGCAGTTGAAGGCACCGATAGACAAGGAACACTAACAGCCAGGGAGGATGAGTTCGAAGCTATTCAAAGGGTCCGGTGGAAGATGCGCTGCGGAATGAATGCGCACCGATTTGCGCCGCGAATTTGATTAAGGCTTACATTTGATGGTATTTACTTCGGCCGTGCCCCGATGTCGGTGCAGGTTTCTCGTGCCGGTGGCGGATAGATTTCTTGTTTAGTTTGCAGCACGAAGATGGTGGCATTTTGGTTGTGTGGCTGCATGACTTGAATAAGGCCCATAGTGGGGTAATTAAAGCGGGAAGACAGATGATGAGGAGAAAGTTGCGTCCTCTCGTTGGCAATTCGTGTACGGAGCGATAATGTTCAAAGGGAACAATAATTCACAAGGAAGATGATGACTGACTTGATGAAGAACTGATTTGGTGATGAGCTTGTTGGATTTGTCTGTTAATTCGGGAGGAAGTGAATGTGTACAGAGCGTTACCGCTTTTGCTTTGTTATGACACTGAGAGCAGTGTTGAAAACGTTTGAAGGAGTTGTGCAAACGCTTGTTCTCTGAATGCTGATGGGAAGGAAATATATAATTTCAAACCAAAGTCTGTCGAGGCATTAGAATGGCATGAGTCTAAGGACAACATAGAAGAAGTGAGTCTTGGCCTGGTTACAAATGATTTGACAAGAAGCAACTTTCTTACATTTTCGTTTAGAATTTGGACGGGACGCCTGCTCAATGTAAGCGAATGGGTTTTTCGGAGCTAGACTTCTAATTCTTTTCAAGAATTTTTTATTGTTTCACATAATTGCGTCGATGGTATTACACCTACTAAAGTGATCTTCTAGACGTTCGATATCATTTCCTTAGTAGATCCCAGTCTTGGTTATTAGTTCTTGATCGACGCTGGACATTATCTCAGCGTGCAATCTTTTAAAGCCCGAGGAAAAGAAAATGTAATTGATAGCCAATTAGGATTTTTAGCCAATTCTGAGATTGCCTATATGTTTGCAGATCATTAGGGAACATTGTAGGACAAGTTTAGCTATAAGTTTGCATTTTGGAAAGTTTAAAAAACCCATAAAATTCAGAAAAATGCATGAAATCTTTATTTAAATCGATAGTACGGTCCATATAATTAAATGTTTGAAGATTATTTCATGCAAATATTGACCTTGACTGCGCCTTAAATTGTCCATCCGCTTAGTCCGATTTTGGCATACTCTTTCCAACATTTCGGCCGGTATCGCACGAATAAATGCTTCAATGTTGTCTTCCAATGCGTCAATTGAAGCGAGCTTGTCTTATAGACATCAGCTTTAAAATAGCCACACAAAAAATAGTCTAAAGACGTTGTCTTGGAAAGCACCACACAAGAAAATGAACTTGCCAAATAAATGAAACCAATAAATTAAAACACCAATACTTCAAATAAGAATTGAAATCAAATACATTTATTATTGATACTTATCTATCGCTGGCCAAAGGTGTGGTGCTATAGGTTGTCGAGATCCAAGTGAACGAGATATTTCACGATTTTCAATGCTAAGACTAACCCATATTGTCGTTGTCAAGGAAACATTTAAGAGCACGACTCCTTTACAGTGAGAGAAAGTATAAATTATTAAAGTAATGAATGATGTAAGACTTGAGAATTTAGAACAAATAAAAAGAGTTAATATAATGAGTCCTAAACAAACGTTTTATAGCATGATCTAGTCGGCCAATTGACTGGTCCCGAACGTGAAATAAAATGTTCACCGAACTCGCCTCTCAATAAGTCCAGTGTTGCGCGTGCTGTGTGGTATGTGGCCTTTGGCACCGTCTTGTTGAAACCACATGTCAAGCTCCTGCATTTTGTGCAAAAAAAATTTGAATATAATCTCACGGTTGCGCTCAGCATTCACAGTTAAGTTACGATTTGCATTGAAGAAGTACGGTCCAATGATGCCACAAGCCCATAAACCGCACCAAACTGTGACGTTTTGTGGATGCGTTGGTAGCTCTTGCAAGGCTTCTGGTTGATATTCACTCCAAAATTGACAATTCTGCTTTTTTACGTTGAGCCAAAAGTGAACTGACCATAAAACGGAAGAAGCGCACGATGAACTTTCTTAACAGAGCACACATTTTGTGAGACGATTCACGGTTAAATTATAGATCAAACTGAAGATGTTTGACATTGAAACAAAACACGAAACGTGCGTCAGCTGTTTAAACTAGTGTTGCCGAAAAGATAATAGCTAAAGAATCATCCTTTAGTACAAGCTTAGCTATAAGCTGCATCCATAGTTGACCAAAGAAAAACTGTAGCACGCACAGCACGAGTAGTTGCTGAAGAAGCTAGGCTCTGGTCCCCTGAGGGCTGTAGTGACACTTAATTATTGAACCTTTTGAATAAATTGTTTCACCTTTCGGTAAAACTTTCGGACTTCATTCCTGCCATAACACCTCCCCATCCCTTCGAAAGCGTGATTCTCATGCTCTCTCTTTTTTTCCTTCTGAGAAGCCGGTTCTCTTCCCTTCTTTTCAGTTCGTAGAGCTCACGAACAGCCTTCGTTGTTCGATGCAGCGTTGCCTGGTAGGCCTCCTGTTTAGCTGCATGTGCCTGCTTGCACTCATCGTCAAGCCATGGGCTCCTTCTGGGTGGTGGCGTTGATGGAGTTTTGACGTTTCCATTCTTCTTCTATTGCCAGTGCAGGCAGTGTCGAACTTTGGGGTAGTTTCAGAGAGACTCGGTCCACAAAGATCCCGGCGATCTGTTGTGATTGTAGCTCTCCCAAGTCAAACCGTTTTGGCATATCTCGACTCCGTTGCTTTCTCGATATCCGGGATCTTACCTTGCCTACTCGTTGCCGCCTTCGAATGTTCGTGCATCGAGAATATTGGAGTATTGTCTGACGACGATCGCAACGTGATCAAACTGGTTGACGGTTGATTGCCAGGTTCCTTTATGGATGTTGAGATGTGGGAACCGCTTACTGCTCACAGAGAGGTTCCGCCCCGGGGCGAAGTCCGCCGGCCTAAGTCCGTTTCCAGAAGTGCTGGCATGCAGGTTGTGTTTCCCGATAACTTCTTCTTCTTCTTCTTGTGGCGCTACAGTCCGGGGTGGACCTGGGCCTCAACCAACATGCCTCTCCAGGCAGCACGATCTTTCGCCAGCTGCCGCCAGTTGCGCACTCCAAGTTGGTTGAGGTCCTTCTCCACTTGTGTGCGCCACCTTATCCTGGGCCGTCCTCTGTTGCGTTGTCCCAATGGCTCAGATTCGAAGACTTTTCGGGCCGGAGCAGTGGTGTCCATACGCTCTACATGGCCTAGCCATCTTAAGCGTTGTATCCGTAGACGCTTGACTAGGCTCATGCCGCTGTACAGCCCATACAGTTCGTGGTTGAATCTTCTCCTCCAGATGCCATCAACGCAAACAGGACCAAAAATCGCGCGCAGAACTTTTCTCTCGAAGAGACCAA
This sequence comes from Eristalinus sepulchralis, assembly GCA_944738645.1. Lineage (NCBI taxonomy): Eukaryota > Metazoa > Arthropoda > Insecta > Diptera > Syrphidae > Eristalinus > Eristalinus sepulchralis. Next base: position 49,052,439 of record OX122882.1, read on the forward strand.
GGGCATCCTCAGCCGCTTTTAGTAACGTAAGCGAACGCCTGATGACAATCCGCATTATAACTAAATTCGGGAACATCAGCCTGATTTGCGCTCACGCCCCTACAGAGGAGAAAGATGATAACAACAAGGATGAGTTCTATAATCTCCTAAAAAGAACATACGATTGAGCCCCAGCTATGACACCAAGATCATTCTAGGATATTTCAATGCACAGCTGGGAAAAGAGCACATCTTTGCTGGTGTTATCGGGGGCATGGGCCTATGCACACGAGGCAATGTCCTTGATCGCGCTCAACATGGCGAGCTGCCAAGACTATCCTCGTCCGTGCACAGATCAAGTTGACATACAGCCTCCCAGTGGCGCCCCCTGGATAGCCATCACAGCATCCGTTGTGTGGTGAACCAATGTATGCAGCGACTGGCCTACCAGACCAAGGGCATCCTCATCCGCTTTAAGTAGTGTCCAAGTTTCCGCGCCATAAAGTAGGACTGGGATGATTAAGGTGTTATATAAAGCAAGCTTAGTCTTTCGAGAGAGGGCTTTATTACTCAATTGGCTCTTGAGCCCAAAGAAACAGCGATTGGCAAGAGTGATTCTGCGTTTGATTTCGGTACTGGTGTTATTGTCCCTGTTTACTGCGGAGCCGAGGTAGACGAAGTCCTTGACTACCTCGAAGTTTCTGCTGCCTAGTGTGACGCTCTGTCCGAGACGCCGATGTTGTGTGTCCTTCCTTGATGACAGCATGAACTTCGTTTTGCCCTCATTTACCACCAGACCCATTTTAGCCGCTTCCGCTTCAATGCCAGCAAACGCATCATTGACGGCTCGCTGTGTTCGACCAATCACATCAATGTCGTCGGCGTAAGCTAACAATTGAGCTGACTTTTGGAAGATCGTACCTCTGGTGTTGACCTGTGAGTTACGCACGATCTTCTCCAGGATGATGTTAAAAAAGTCACATGACAGTGCGTCGCCTTACCTAAAACCTTTTTTGACATTGAAGGTCTCGGTGAGTTCGTTCCCGACCTTGACGGAGCAGCGAGAGTTCTCCATCGTCATCCTACACAATCTGACGAGTTTGGTAGGGATGCCAAAACTAGACATGGCACTGTATAGCTCGTCTCTATGCACACTGTCATACGCGGCCTTGAAATCGACGAATAGGTGGTGAGTGTCGATTTGCATTTCTTGGGTCTTTTCCAGGATCTGCCGTAGTGTGAAGATTTGGTCGATGGTGGACTTCCCTGGCCTGAAACCACACTGATAAGGACCAATCAGGTTGTTGACAAACGGTTTCAGACGTTCACACAATACGGTCGAGAGGATCTTGTACGCGATGTTAAGGAGACTTGTCCCTCGATAGTTGGCGCAGTCGAAGGGGTCTCCTTTCTTGTGGACCGGACAGACGACGCTGAGATTCCACTCATCGGGCATGCTTTCCTCCGACCATATCTTACAGATGAGCTGGTGCATGCGCCCAACCAGGTCATCCCCAGCCGCTTTGAACAGTTCTGCGGACAGTCCATCCGCTCCAGCAGCTTTATTTGACTTCAGTCTCGATATTGCTATCTTGACCTCGTCTAAGTCGGGGGGACGGAATTCTTGTCTATCATCGTCCAAATTAAGTGGAACATTCTGCCTAACAGCGGGATTTGGGCCGTCATCGCCGTTTAAGAGTCTGCAGAAATGATCTTTCCAGATTCTCAGAATCGATTGCGACTCTACTACTAGGTTTCCGTTTTGGTCCCGGCAGGCTTCGGTCCGAACCTGTATCCACCGGATAGCTGATAGAATTTAGCCTTAATGCGGATTGTCATGAGGCGTTCGCTTACGGGATCGTAGCTTATAACTTTTTGCCTAAGTCTGCCTCGAACAACAAATCCGCATCCGAATAGGCGCTGCCTTCTCTCCCTGTAGCAGTCGCTGTAGTATATGTCGCAGTTCTTCATCTTCTTTCTGCCCGGCCCATCCCATCGCACTTCCTGGATGGCGGTGAAATCTGCTTTGTAGCAGTCAAGGGCCTCCGCAAGTTGTTCGGCTGCACGTGGTCTGTTAAGGGACCTCACATTTCACGTGCAGAACCGAAAATCGTTGTCCTTTGTTCGTTTTCCGGGGTCGTCAACGTTGGATCTGTCCATATCCGAGGCAAGTTGTTGTTGCTGAACTCGGTTATTTTTGTGTGGTGAGGGAGTTAGCCTCACGCACAACCTACAGACTGGTAGGCCAGTCGCTGCATACATTGGTTCACCACACAACGGATGCTGTGATGGCTATCCAGGGGGCGCCACTGGGAGGCTGTATGTCAACTTGATCTGTGCACGGACGAGGATAGTCTTGGCAGCTCGCCATGTTGAGCGCGATCAAGGACATTGCCTCGTGTGCATAGGCCCATGCCCCCGATAACACCAGCAAAGATGTGCTCTTTTCCCAGCTGTGCATTGAAATATCCTAGAATGATCTTGGTGTCATAGCTGGGGCTCAATCGTATGTTCTTTTTAGGAGATCATAGAACTCATCCTTGTTGTTATCATCTTTCTCCTCTGTAGGGGCGTGAGCGCAAATCAGGCTGATGTTCCCGAATTTAGTTATAATGCGGATTGTCATCAGGCGTTCGCTTACGTTACTAAAAGCGGCTGAGGATGCCCTTAGTCTTTTCGAGAGAAAAGTTTTGCGTGCAATTTTTGGTCCTGTTTGCGTTGATGGCATCTGGAGGAGAAGATTCAACGACGAACTCTATGGGCTGGACAGCGACATGCGCCTGGTCAAGCGTTTTCGGACACAACGCTTAAGATTGCTAGGCCATGTAGAGCGTATGGACACCACTGCTCCGGCTCGAAAAGTCTTCGAATCTGAGCCATTGGGATAACGCAATAGAGGACATCCTAGGCTAAAGTGACGCACACAAGTGGAGAAGGACCTCAACCAACTTGGAGTGCGCAACTGGCGGCAGCTGACGAAAGATCGTGCTGCCTGGAGGGGCATGTTGGTTGAGGCCCAAGTCCACCCTGGACTGTAGTGCAACAACAAGAAGAAGAAGTTCGCTTACGAGATCGTAGCTTAAGACTTTTTGCCTAAGTCTGCCTAGCACAACGATTTCGCTGCCTTCTCTTTCTGTAGCAATCATTGTGGCAGTTCTCTTCCTCCTTTTGTCCGGCCAATCCGACCGCACTTCCTGCTTTGTAGCAATCCAGGGCCTCCGAAAATTCCTCACCTGCACGTGTTCTGTCAAGGATCCCCACATTCCACGTACAGGACCAAGAATCGTGTTCCCTTAGTCGTTTGCTGGGATCGTCAGCAGTAGATCCGTCCGTTTCCGAGGCATGAAGTCATTCCAAGACTTATTTTGTTTTATTCGGTGGATTTGTTAACCTCACGCACAACCTAAAGACTGGTAGAACAGGCCCATTATTTAGAGGGGTTCGCTGCATTGGCTCACCACACAACTGGTGTTGTGATGGTTATCCAGGGGCGCCACGAGGAAGCTGTTTGTCAACTAGACCTGTGCACAAGCGAGGATTGTCTTGGCCGCTCGCCATGTTAAGTGCGATTAACGACGTTGCCTCGTGTACACTGTTGCACCAGTAGCCTCCTGGTCGAGAAGATGAGTCACTACACGGCGTCGCAGTCACATTAAGTTCAATTAGCCAAAGATTGCATTAACCGATGGACCAAGGTCGCACTTAAGTGGGCCATTCGGTTGGGACCTAATGCCCGAAAAGCACGCAAACCAAGCGCATTGTACGAAAACTCTCATCGCTGCAGCACAGCGCATCCGTGAGAATAGCCCACAGTGACTGCACTTTACACTGTCACCGTGGCAACCACCCAACAATCCCCTCAATTAAGTCATTCTTAGATAAATGTGAAAGTCCCACTTAGCAAAGCGCTTACGTAAGCGCACTCATTTCAAAAGCATGACACCTCTGTGCCAGTATCTCAGCACTTCCTCATGAAATTGCCGTTCGCCCTCCGTGCGCGCAATTAAATTCTAAGCTCCGCGGATCACACGCAAAACACCATAACCGCGTCACATTTTCACATGACTACATGGTCGCATCCATTATTGCGAACTCCACGTCGCTGCCACCGTCGCCGCTGTTTCCCACGCAAGGTCTCTTCCGGCACATCGCGCCGCCGCGCCACTCCGTGAACTGTATGCCATTCGGCGATGATTGCGATCTGCCCGATGACGCTAATGCTCGGGTCAGTCACCACGTCGATACGTGCCCCAATGCCAAGTTGGAAAATTTGCAAATTTTTCCCTAAACACTGCGACCACCGATAGAGGTCCATGGATGCGGCCCAATTGATCGCCCAACAAGCAGCGAGCAACGTCGTCGATATTTGCATGGTGACGGCGGCGCGGCAGTGTGGTTTGCGCGATCAACTGGATTTCGTTTTGTTTTCCGGGACAACCTCGGCTTTCAAAAGGCGCATCTGTCACTGGGAGTGAGTTGCGCATGCTCTGACGCAAGCTCCGTGGCAAATGAATGATCCGCCGTCGTCGACGGGCAGACACAAAGGCGCGGATGTCTGGAGATTGAGAGAGAGTATCTCCACTGCCTGCTACGAGACAGCTTGACATGATTGATCGGTGGGATGGCTCATCTCGATCGTGCCGACAAGAGATGCGAGCTCTTGCATAAAAGCAAGCGTCAGGCATTTGATTCACTTCGTTTGCGACGATCACTTGAGATCGCACGCAGTGCTGGGTCATTAATTCGATGATGGATGGTAATCGCCAATTGGGGCGTATTCAAAAGGACAGTGCCGACGTCGTCTAAGAGGGAATCGTTAGACTGGTGTCCATCATTGACCTGATCGGCATTGAACTTAAGGGACATGTGGGGTGTGACATCTTTACGAAATCGAAAGATTCGAGCTTCAAATTACACGAAATGACGCCCGCGAGGCAAGATGAAGACGATTGCAGACAATTTCCAGCCTTTTTGGGCACTTTCACATCTCCGTCTTCAGGTAGCTGAAAAGACCTTGCCCGCCGTCACCATTGTCCGCCCCATCAATGTCGTTCACCAGCAGAGATGTGGGTGCGTCGACTACTCCCTTTGCAGTTTCCACTGAACTTCGGTTCGTTTCGACCATTCATCAATCATTCGGCTCGGCAGCGAAAAATTTGGAAACACTTTACCTTCAGTGAGATACAGTTTCTCACCGCGACGAGCAGCCGCCACCGCTCAGGTCGCGACCGCGATTGCAGCGGAATTATTGCGGACGATAGTGGCGTGCGGTTATGAAATTGTTTTTAATTATTTGTTTTAATGTGAAGTGCGCTGAGAGCGGGGGGGGGGGGGGAGAGAAGGGCCACGCAGGCGAACGCTGCGGAATGGCTTTAATGACTTTTTTTCGTTAGCGGCGGCGTTGCGTATGCAGTTGATGACCTTTTCATAAACGATTACAAGGCGTTTGACTGGCGAACGCCTTGGGGATGAAATACCAACCGGCAGAAGAGGATTACGTTTCGAGACGTTTTTTTGGAATTTGTTTTTGAAGATGTGTGCGTTGAGATGCTTTAGATGACTAAATGTGAAACTAGATGTGTGGCTTAAAATCGCGGCTTGCAGAATTGCCCTTTTCGCCTTGAGCAAAGACCAAAAAAAACTCTCAAGTTAGCACGATTTCGTGCAGGCTTATGTGGGGAAAACATCAGACAACTTATAAGCGTGCCACAGGGGTTTCGTATCGGCCATTAAGTGTGCTGCATTTGAATATAAAGAGATGGGACGAAGCAACAGGTCGAGTGTTGTGTGTCTTGTGAGTCACCTGTCAAAGGTTGTGGGTTACAATTCAAATATGAAGCCTCCGAACAAGATGGAACAGAACAGAAAAACTTTCAGAAAACCTAGAAAAGAAATATATTCGGGGTGCTTCCAAAATAAACATAAACAATTTTTTCTGTGAGACTAAGGATCTTCTTTTTTAGAATTTTTTAAAATCAGTGCTATAGACACATAAAACAGAATTCAGCAGTTCCATATCATGCAGTTCCTTATTGCTGTTCAAAGGGAAAATAGAGCTTACGCAGCTTACGAAAACAAAGCAAACACCTTCCCTAAGAATCGTGCTTAGGAGTTCGACATTGATCTTGGTGATGGCAGTCCGGCCGAAGTCCTCACTGTTCAACTGTAGATAAAATGTCTAGGACAAGGAAAAACGGTGTCATGTGGCTTTTTAATGTCTGGGCTATTCAAGAAGGTGAAAAGTAGAGCCACAAATCCTCCAAAAACCCTTTTTTTGTTGCTGGGTCTTATGGACGACACTGACATGATTGGGCTAACGCAGTGAATTGTGAGCGGATGTTAGGTCTGACAGTATGTTAAACAAGAAAATAGTTAGAGTTGTCTTGGGATATACGCTTAGTCCTAAGGAACAGAACTATTTTGTTTGTTGGCATAGTGTTCGATAGAAAGAATTTTTGTATATGAAGATTTAGATTTCACTATTGTGGAGTGATCTCCTGCGGGAATCGCAAAAGATTCGTTATCGATGAGCCAAGCTTCGAACTATTCGAATCATGCTCCAGCACACCACTGCGACTAAATCCCCTATATTGTTGAGGACATCATTCTCATCGTCCTTCTGTTATTGGGGTCTCGTTTGCGTCCCAGTCACAGAATGAAGTGTGAGTCGTACCATTGTCTAAATGGAGTGGCATCGATGACAACGATTCACCAGTGTATTGGTACATACGCGCTTGTTGTTGGAGGCATTGCAGACCACATCGATGATACGGCCTCCCTCTGAGGCCAAGGAAAAATTACCGGTGTCCAAACGAAGAGCACTGTATTTAATGTTTTTGTCATGAGTGCGGACTTGGTGGATGCGTGCACCACCGAACTGCAATCAAGTTGCATGAGTTCTAATCGACGCGACTTGCGGGCTCAGGACTTTAGGCAACAACATTTTCAAGGAATACTTTAATATGGGAAGTCTAGGGGTTTCATTCTTGTGAAGTGTTCAATAAGCGTTTTCTTTCTTTCCAAAAGAGACTGGAGTCCATCCTTCTAAACGTTCATATTCCGATAATCATCATTATTTAATTTCTGCTGTGTTGCTGTGTTCTCTAGCTTAAGAAAAGACAGACTGGTCCGTGCTTAGGCAGCTAATATTGACAACCTTGGCGAATGCCACTATGTTCTTCTGAAAAGAATGAAGAAATCGAAAATTCAATCAAAAAATTTGTTTTAATCTTCAAAAGATCGCAGACTACGGCATACCCACTGTGCAAGCTTCAAGAAAAAATAAAGCCTACTTGTTGGTGGAAGTTTGAACTCTCCACAATATGCACCACAGGAAGCTCTTCAACAAAGCTCCACCCACCTTCGAACTGTTTCCTTTACAAAGGGGCTCACTCACTCATATATGGTTACGTTTCATTTCTTTCAACAGAATTTGATACAAGCGATAAAATATGTACTTAAGTACATTTGACAGAGTTTGGAATCAGACGTGCTTTTGGCATCGAAAAGTCTCTCCATCAACGGATTAGAAGTTACAAAGGGTTCGTATCTGATATTAACTGTTTCCTAGAGCTCGGTTTTGTGTCCAACCATTTTTCTCATTTTGATAAATGCTCCTTTGGATGCTGCGTCCAATCCAGTCGCTCAAGCTTTTGATATTAGTTTATTTGCTCACGTTCTTCCTCTTCAGACGTACACTCGGAACAGCTGCGTATTTTAAGCAAATAATCAAATTTGTTGCAAATTTAAAGCGTTTTCAAAATAATCAACAGTTGTCCATGGATGACAGTTTCGTCGTTAAAACATAAAGGCCTTTCATCCTCAGCTGATTTGGCTGTACTGAATAACTATTTTCGCCCCAACCTTGAGTACAAAACTTCTATCTGATCTGGTCCTTCAGTTGACCTCTACACATGATCTCCACACACGCTCTACAGCGTTCAAGTGTGAGCAATAAGACTTAAGGAAGAATTGACTGACTTTACCCACCGTCTTCTCGTCTTTATCTGTTTTTTATCGCGATTTCAACGAGAGATGGTCAAATGAATTAGCAAGCTGCATTTCTCCCCTTCAAGAACTCGCCTGCAACACAGGCCTTCACTCGAAATGCCTACTAGTTCGCCCTTAAGTCCACCTTTTGACGTTCAGATAAGTTAGGAGATCCGCATCACCTGAATGTGAAATTCAATCGATTTGAAGGTTTGAATTTAGCATCTTGATTTGATGATGATCCCCATAATCCGTCCAATTCCGAAAGGCGTCGGGATTCTGGAGGACCACGCAGGCTGAGCGTCGATCAAAGCAAGTTCTCATCTGGACAAAATTTACCCGGTCGTGTGGTTATTCTGCACCCTCCTGTCATGGAAATTACCTGTTGTACAGGCAGTCAAGCGGCTGTAAAATAATTGAATTCCTGTTTCATTAATTCTAGGTCTTTGAATGGCCTATGTACTACCCGGTCTATCACTCGCGGATAATAAAAAAGTGTTTCGCTTCCTTTGCCAAATATTAAGTCAACCTGTCGCTATGATACACACTAATAGACTGACTTCATGGTGCGCTCTCCGCGCTTACCGAAGAGCCAGTTGTAGTTCGCCACAGCCTATTAACGTAAAACGCCACATAACTATTTTGTGCTGGCTCCCTGCACATAAATGGACATGTTCAAGCTCAAGCAGAGAAGCGGACGAGAATTTCATTCAAACTTCCATTGGCTCAGCCTTATGTTTCGTCTCATACTATGTGGCCCAAGGAAACCTAAACAGAACCAAGTCATTTATTACAACAAGCAGGAAAAGTAAGCGCATTCTGCAGGATGGGCGCAATGGAAAATAGATTAAGCCTCCCTTCGAACGATTTCTTTAGGTGTTCGGAGATCAAACAGAATAAGTGGAGCCTCTTCTCTGTAACTCCAGCGAAAGCACGGGAAAATTTCTCCTTGGCAGCTTGTTTTCGCGATCTTATTCTTTCGGTCACTGTCCAAAATGCATGACCAGACCAAAACCAAGCTCGGCCTTCCTCGTTACTGATCCTTCAAGCCTCTTTCGTTTCTTACTTTTATATAAGCCTTCTTATCTCGGCTGTCGTAGAATAGTTTTCTATTCTTGTCTTTTTAAACGTTTCAATACAGGTTCGAGGGTAGTAAAGAACTGTCTCCTCTTCATCATCGTTACCTCCGCATCCTTATCTTGGCAACCACAAAGTCATTGTATGGGATGCCACACCTTCTTACATGATGTTCCATCAGACAGTGCCCAGTAAGTATGCCCGCCTAGACTGATGAGGTCTTTGGTCCCTGAACGATTGAATTTTAAAAATTCCAAAGATCTAATTCATTCTCTCTGAGATTAACACTTTCAAACTCTTTTTTAGCTAAAGTTAAGAAGAGTTTATCCCTTTGGCTGCGTATGTATAGCAAGAGAAATCTATCATACATCGGCTGTACCGATAGGAAGCGATCAGCCTTATGATAATGTGACTAGACTAGGTGAGGTGGGAAAAACTTCTAAGTCTGTTCCCTCCTCAGTTTTCGAGCTATCCGTGTTAATTTCCAGGGCAGCAGAGTTTCTAACCGAATCCTTATCTCACAGTTCTCTGTCAAGGACTTAGGACTTATATGAGATCTCAAGGTCTCATAAGGGATGCTGCAGTCAGCACGCCTGGGTAACTTTGTCTTTTTGGAGAATTTCTCCATTTTCGCCTGCTTGCCCCTAGCCTTTAAGTTGCCTAGGTGGTTCTCATCTTCCTCTAACAGATAAAGCAGCTTGTCTAGTCCAGATGAAGGTGTGAAACGAGGAGCCCCCAAGATGCAGATCCCAATCTCCGAACGGAAGATTCTGTATCTCTTTTAGTGCTATATGACCTTGATAACTGCTGTTAATATCCAGTAAATTAGATTTAGGTTTAGATCTCAAATGGGGGCGATGCCTTTATAGAGGTCTATAGAGCGACTACCGCCTTGTTAAAGTTTTAAGCCCAGCCTGCAGTTCAAGCTATTGCCAAAGTGTTTGTCCTGTGAGTCAAATTTAAATTCTTTATTTCTCAATGGACCAACTGGTGGAAGCGAAAGTCTTCTTTTTGTCTTACATTTGTATGGTGGTCTAAATTGTCTCCTCCGGCTTACTTTTCTTGCAGCTACTCAAGCGAAACTTTGTTACTATAGCATTCACTCCCACCTGATTAAATAAACAAAGACCCAACTGTCCCCATCCTCCAACAATTCGGGACTCAAATTATAAGATGTCAGCGTTCCGCGACAAATCAACATTCCACATCTTCGTGACCTTTCCAAATCAGCATAAACTTGATTCGCAGACGTGATACCAAAACCCATACCCTGCACCCACCCACCATCGCCAGAACGCAGTTGCCAGTCCCTCTCGAAAGGGGTTAACATTCCCGAGGCAGAATCCAATATTCACCGCAGCAACCTTTTTACCTCATGACATATTGTCGCCGATCACCCACAAAAAAAAAAAAAACAAAAATAACCAGAAGAGGAAGCTTCCATAAGGCAGCCACAGTCACAACCGAAATCGCTGTCTTTAAGTGCAAAGTTCCCACACTCCCACTGTGCACGCCATTCTCATCCACGCTGGTCGCATCCATTTCACCTCCATACACACAGGGTGTCGCGCCGAAACCAAGAATGTGCTAAAAGCAGCCCACCACTAGGTGTAAGTGAATGTTTCTCACTCGTTTGTCCTCGACGCGCGATTGTTCCCCAAAGACCGTGTGCAACCGAACAACAGCACCACGATCGCAGTGATGTAAGCGCAGCCCACGACAACGACGAAGAGGAACACACTGCTGAAAGTGAAAAATCCATCACCCGCGCTCCATGGGATTACACGATCGAATGTGAATTGCGCGGACGGATTTGTGCTCCAAGAGAGCGAGTAGTAGGAGACGGCGACACTAGCAAAAACCGAATAGAAGCAAAGCGAAGCACAACACGAAGAAGAAGATGACCCCATCCCCGGTGATACAGCGATACAGCCTCGAAGAGAGGGAAACCCACAGCGCACAGTACACCACCAACAATGACAAACAATAGAAGAAGCAACCAACATTAGACGCTGGTTACAAGGCAGCTCAGCCCCCCCTCCTCAACACAACACGGTTCTGCCGAGGAGGCTGCCTCCACCAAAGACCTCGATTATGATGCGAAGATATCGCTAATAAACGACGACAACAACGCCGCCGATGAGCACCGAGGTTTTCCTTTCGATTTTACAATTTCATTTCGCGTCGAGTCGGTAACCGATGAAGTTTGAAAATCCGCGCTTCGTTTCGTGGACTAGAAGGTGCTTAGACGACTGAGTCTTGAAGCTGAGTTTTATTTTGTGTGTGGATCTGATTTTGAAGGAGACCAATTGCGATACGTGCTTGCAAAGATTTTCCAATTTGAATCGCTTCAGTGGATTGGGAGTTGAGAAGTGAATATCTGGTGTTCCTAACTTTGTTCGGTGTACTCGAAAAGTGTTACTTTGGTGAACTGCAAGAAGAAAGTGATTTTTGAATTTCATTTTTGAAAAAAGAATTGAGATTGCAGACGCTCTCAGTCATGGGGATACCTCATCGATATAATGGAGCTATTCTCATCACTGGTAAGTTAAGGGTTTCGGGGCAGTTTTCAGATTTGATTTGAAGGTGTGAAGCGATGGCCAGTTAGATGAAATTTGAAAACTGAAAACAAATGATAAGGATTTGACTGAAGGACAGATTTTTTTCTTTTTTGAATATTGTGTGGTGGTTGTGTGGTGTTCTTTAGTTTTTAGTTTCCTCAAAAACTGTTTTTTCCCACGTGTGGATGAAACCTATAGTTTGATTCTGACTTCGAATTAGAAAGTTTTTTAGAGAACGCTTTCTGAGTGTTTTAACAAATGAAGTGACGTCGTGAAAAGTGAATACAAATTTAGTTAAGGATCCAAATTCAACAAAGGAAAGAGGTCAATGAGTTGAAAGACAAAGTTGTCAATTCACTTGTGAAATGGACTCAAAACAGTCTTCGGACAGAAGATAAGTATTCTTATAATTCTCAGCAAAGACCAAGAAAAAGAAAAAAGAAGGCAGGCAGTTGGTTTGTAGACAGAAACAAAAAATAAAAGCGGTCATGTTTGAATGATGAAGAAATTCAATCATAAAACAGCATTCGAAGGCTGGTTTTTGGGGCCCTTTTTCGCATTGAGCCTGAGTTCTAAATTCAGGAAGGGCTATAAACTTGGACATATCTTTGCTCAGTCATTTCTGAACTTTAGACGTAAGCGACTCTGCTCCAGATAAACATTAACATAGACAGAGGGGTAGTGTGAACGGATATACGAGTATATACAGAACAAATTGCTTTGGAAATGGAAACATAAGTGTCATACCAAGTTTAGTTTGATGGGGCTGGGGTAGGAATCATCCAAAAAATTCAAAATCCAAATGTACGAAATGCAAGTTTTCTTCTTCTTCTTCGTCTTACCATGGCTCTGCAGTCCGGGGTGGACCTGCGCCTCAACCAACGTGCCTCTCCAGCTAGCAAGATCTCTCGCCAGCTTCAAGTTGGTAAAGGTCCTGCACTCCAAGTTGGTAAAGGTCCTTCTCCACTTGTTTGCGCCATCTCAACATAGGCCGTCCTCCGTTGCGATAACCCAATGGGTCGGACTGAAAAACTTTTCAGTTCGGAGCAGTGGTGCCCATACGGTCTACGTGCCCAATCCATCTAAAGCGTTGTATCCGAAGACGCTTGACGCTTTATAGACCACCGAACAGCCTATAAAATTCGTCGTTGAATCTTCTCCCCCAAACGCCATCAATGCTAACAGGGCAAAAAAAAACCCACCCAGAACCTTTCTCTCAAAAAAGCCAAGAGTGTCCTAACCCGCTTCAACGACCAAGTTTCTGCCCATAATGTAGGACTGGGATGATCAAGCTGTTGTACAAAGTTAAGTTTTCAAAACTCAAATTCCCACAAAACATCATAAAACCACAAACGTAGCATGCGCACTTAAGATTTGAGAACAGCGATTCATAATCCTGAAATGGCCAAAATTTTAATTCCCAAGATTATACAACTGTTGTAGAAAATAATGTCCAAGTCGTGGGAATTATTTTAAACTTTTTTGACTTTCCGTTCATTCGTCCCTTTTGGAATAAAACACAATTATTTCATTGCATTTCCTAGCGTTTCCCCAGGGCTTGTCGTCTTCCGCAGGAGATTTTTTATTTATTTTTGAGGTTACCCTAGTCCTAATGATAAAAAAAAGAAAAATGCATCCGATAAACGCAAACATCTTTCGGAGCAAATTTTTCCCCAGCAAAATCATTCGTCATAGACAGGACTATATGTTAGATGCATAGCCTCCTAACCGAATTTCGGGAGCTTCTGTGTGGCCCGGAGTTATTCCGATGAAAGACAACTACTCTCCATCCTCGTATTCGCCCTTCAGACAGTCTTATTGTTGACAGTACATGATCGAATTAAGAGTTTAGCCTAGAGGAATAGTTCGTAGTAAAGGGTGATTTTTTAAAAGCTATGGGAAAGTTTTTCAAAGAATTCAGAAAAATGCATGAAATCTTTATTTGAATCGATAGTACGGTCCATATAATTTAATGTTTGAAGATTATTTCATGCAAATATTGACCTTTACTGCGCCTTAAATGGTCCATCCGCTTAGTCCAATTTTGGCATACTCTTTCCAACATTTCGGCTGGTATCTCACGAACAAATGCTTCAATGTTGTCTTCCAAGGCGTCAATTGAAGCGGGCTTGTCTGTATAGACATGAGCTTTAACATAGCCCCTCACCTCTCAATAAGTCCATTGTTGCGCGTGCTGTGTGGCATGTGGCACGGTCTTCTTGAAACCACATGTCATGCAAGTCAAGCTCCTGCATTTTGGGCAAAAAAAAGAAAAAAAAAAGAAGTACGGTTCAATGATGCCACCAGCCTATAAACTGCACCAAACTGTGACTTTTTCTGGATGCATTGGTAGCTCTTGCAATGCTTCTGGCTGATATACACTTATTTACATACGTACCTATTGAGCCAAAAGTGAACTGACCATAAAATGGAAGAAGCGCGCGATGAATTTTCTTAACAGAGCACGCCTTTGATAATAAAATTCAATAATTTGCAAGCGTTGTTCGTTTGTAAGACGATTCATGGTTAAATTATAGACCAAACTGAAGACGTTTGACATTGAAACCAAACACGAAACGTGCGTCAGCTGTTTAAACCAGTGTTGCCAAAAAGATAATAGCTTAAAAATCACCATTTAGATGATTCCCTGCAATCCCACCAAACAAAGAGCAACATTTTCCTGGATTTGATATCATTTGTCATGCGACCACGTTTGATGTTGTCGTAAACTATCCAGTTTTCATCACCAGCTATCATCCGTTGAAAAAGGATCGATTTTGATGCGATTTACAGATAGAACTTTCCTCTGCTCATGTCACACAAATACATCGGGTGTTGTTTTTGTATACAGCCCTAATCAAATGGCTCCAATCGGATACTTGTATAGTTAATGCATTGTGGGCTCTTGACGACTTCAACGATGTTTATAATTTTATCAACAATTTTAACAAATTGCCTTCCGGACCGTGGTTCATTTTTAACCTCAAAATTTCCTTAACGGCATATACGAACCCAAAATTGAGCAGGTACCGAAGTTAATATATATACATTTTCAGGGCCATAATCCTTACTCACACTTTCAGTCGCTTGAATTGTATTTTCGCTTTTATCGAAAAAAAAACTGAAAACGTAGCGTATTTTCATTGTAAAAGGTTCATTTTTAATGTGTCTCCACTTTAGTAAGCAATTTTAATAGGAATATTTCCAAAATTGGCTAATAAATAATTTTGTCCACTGGGACTACTTTTAACGCAACTCAAACCACGAACAGGCAAGGATATTAAAAGATGTAGCCTCTGCTAGGTACCACTAAACAAGTCCTTGCGGAATTCTGACACTCTAGGAAAGAGGGCTTTAGAAAATCATTGCATAGCGACAAGTCTCTGAATTTCAACGGGGTAGAGAATATGCAAGTTCCAGGAACTCCTGACCTTCAGTGGAATCAGAATATAGGCTCTGGTCAAACTCTCACTATCAGTCATATTCCCTCAACTCCTGGGTCTGGTTGCCGACATGGGACCAAATGGTCTTTGGTATATCAGTGAAGCCGTTGGCACTAACTGTAATATAACGAATGTGATTTTGAATCAGGTGGTTCATAAATTCAGTCACATCATCTGGAGTCTTAATAAGGAATTCTGGCAGCATGATACATACGCAGGCGGATAAGTATTTGGCATCACCACCCCCAAGCGCCACAAGCGCATAAGAAGTCTACTATCTTGCAGACTGTCAATATTTCAGCTCAGTTTGCCTCGGTTTTTTATTTAGATCGGGTATGCAAGCGGGAGTGTCGGTCAGTGATTGGATTCTTTTTATTAATAAACGACGCTTCTCCTTCAAAAACCACCGTCATTTGTTTAATAAGCTTGAACATGGTCGTGCGATTAGCTACGTCTATGTAAATCAAAAAACTGCTTGTTCGATTTTTGGCACATTGAATTTCGACAACTTGTCACCAATGCGCTTACAAATTTCATAAGCCGTTGGAGTGTGAAAAATATTTTCCTATGAATGTTGGATTAATGTCGTTTTTTCCAATAGGTTGAAAAATAATTTTATGTACATACATTTTCGTCAGCAGATTCCTGAACTATTTTCAAAAAAAAAAAATCATTTTTCTGCAATGACACGATTTTTTTGGTATTTGGAAATTTTGAATATCAGAATTTTGTCTTCATTTAGACTGTTTCATTGTCATTTCAGACTAGTAGTAGGGGTCGTTTTCAGGATTTTGATCTTTCGTGATCTTGAACAGTCTTCAAAGCTTTTGGCTATGTTTGTCAGGATTTTGGGCAATTCAGAATTTTGTTTCCAATTATCTATATTTATAGTTAGGCTCGTGTTTGAGATTTTAAACTTTTGTGTTCAAGGAAATTTGGGCTTATTCAGATTTGGGAGACCTGAATTACGGACTTTTACTTTCTGACGTAGATAATAGGTACAAAAGCGTATAAAAGATCAATCAATAAATCCCTGGTTATATAGGGGGGCCGCACTAACAAAAATTATAAGCGGGGCCCCCTATATGCCACGGGACTAATTGAGTGGTGTGCAATGCAATTATAACGAAGTTTGAATTCATTTTTATTTAGACTTTACAAAAGTTTTCTGCTCTCCTCCCGCCTATCTGTATATGACGACCTTTTTAATTGCCGCCTCGGCATAGTGGGCTGATTTAACGATTTAACGGCGTCACCTTTTTGGACTTCTTGACGATCTAATTGTCTATGAACAACTTTTCAAATTC
This sequence comes from Eristalinus sepulchralis, assembly GCA_944738645.1. NCBI lineage: Eukaryota > Metazoa > Arthropoda > Insecta > Diptera > Syrphidae > Eristalinus > Eristalinus sepulchralis. Next base: position 49,068,795 of record OX122882.1, read on the forward strand.
CAATAATTTCAATAAACACTTAGCCTCCCTCTACCGGCGAGACAGCAATGGCACGCAAAATCCTAAAATCCAAAGTCTCGAAATAACAAAAATACTATAAGGCCATTGTCCCAAAAAGCCAATTTCCCAAAAGAAACATATTAAATGAGTAGATTAGGAGGGAGTCGCGTGCTGCCACCACGCAAGCCTCCTTCTCGCTCCGATAGCGCAAACTTCTCCTATATTTTGATTTTTCACCAAAATGTTGAATCTTGTAATTTTGAACATTTCGGGATTTCGGGCATTTTAGAATTGCTAGTATTTTTGATTTTCGACTTTTCGCAATTTTAGATATTTTATAATTGTGGACGTTTGTGAATTTTGGCTTGAAAAGATTTTGGACATTTAAGAATTTTGAGCATTTGCGACTTTACGTTTTTCGATGTTTTTTCATTTAGGACGCTTTGTAAATTGTGTATTTAAGGATCTTATATTCTGGCAACCTGCCCGATTCCCAACAACACCTGCAGCAGCCATAGGATCCTTGAAACTGGAACTTACATTCTTGTGGTGTGTTGGTTTCTGTGCATTCTCTAAGTCCGCTTCCAATGGCTGCCTGCCTCTCAGTTCTATACACTCTGAACCGTCAAGGGCAAAAAGGCAGCTGAGCAATGAATAAATACTTCCCAAACACTACTTCCGAACACCGTGTAGAAAAGAAAAGGGAAATAATGAATTCACGGCGCCTTGGAGATTCTTTACTCTTTCCCCTCTCTCGCAAATTGCTGCAACCGTAGAGCAGCATGTCCTTCAAACCACCTTAAACCCATGACTAGTATCCTTCGACATTCCAAAAGCTGCGCGTAACTTTATCTCTGAATCGAGTGGCCTCCCTTAAACTTTTCTTAACTACTTGAGCAATGCCGTCTTCTAGTACAAAAATTCACTTGCCTAAAGGCCAACCGAACAACCTCTCACCAGTCTTAAGGGTCTTCTATGCTCCAACTCAAATCATTTGGTTCAGCGAAGAAACCACCAAATGTCACAATTCCCTGACCCAGCTACCCATGAATGTGATCTACGATGTGGCAACAGCCGCTGCCTTCGAAACAGTTGCCGCGCAACGTCTTCGGAGTAATTGCTAACCTCATTTGCATAGGCAAACGGTGTGCAAAATTATTTTTAATTGCACGCCGCGCACTCCACGTCGCGCCGTCTTCGTCGTCGGTGCGAAGGGGTTCTCTCGAGAGCACACACCTCGGATTCATACGTTCGCCGGAAACACCATGGTCTGTGGTTCTCTTTGCTTGCGACACAAGCGAACGCAGCGGCGCTAGTGCTTAAAAATGGTTTCACCCAGAAAGGAGAACCAACCGACCGGTAAAGGTTGCAAATTATGACATTAAACAACTGACAACTGCCTTGTGCGGTGGCGGCGACTGACTACTCCAAGGCTCATGACAGCCACATCCTTTCTGACAGACGGACAGGAATGCCGAGCCCAAAATGGAAGCGGCAACGGCATGGCGGTACTCACACGTGTAGACACATGTAAAGAGCGTGTAATGGGAGCCATTATCGGGCCCCGAATGCATGAACCGTAAAGCAATTGTGAACGGTTGACTGAAGATGGTACTCGAGAGTGTTTAATGAGCGATTGCTTTTCTCGCGGGTCTTGTATGCAGTCTTAATTGACCTTGAGAATTATAATTGACACTTCGAGGAGGGGGGCAGTCACGCTGACACGAGTGAAAGTGCATGGTCAAGATGTTGTTCAGATAAAGACCGTTTACCAAGTACAGTCGTGCTACATTGAGTGAGGTCCGGGAAGTGTTTGAAGAAATAGAGATGTAAAGGGCAATTGTCCACTTGGCTGTCAGTTGAATGACGGACAACTTCATTATGGAGACGGAGTTTAGTTGTGGGCACGTTTACACTTTCTGTCACTAAATCATTTGTCTGAACCCACTTGATGAGTGTGTTTCTTAAATGTGCTTTTTTTTGGTGATAGGTTAATCTATGTCAAGGCGTTTAACTTCAGTTCTTTAGTTTGGGCACGTCTCACAGGCGATGGATGGCTAGAGATGAAGTAAATAAGGCTTTAAGTGGTTCACTGGCAACTGCTTTCAAACTTACTGAACGGAACGATTTTGTTTACATTTCACCGACATTGAAATATGTTGCTCAATGGAATTTGTGCGAATAAATCTTGGAAGAGCGATTGAAGCAAGATCTTTGACTTTTAACTCCAGGGGTCTTTTTTCCCCATATTTGTCAGATAACTGCGCGGTCTCATTCCGAAGGGCTTTTCGCCACATCAATTCATGTTTCTTGAGACCCTCAGTCAAATTAAGATCGTTTTTGCTGAATCAGAGGAAACAATTTAAGATAAGAATTAAGTTTTTTCAGGTTTCGTCTGCATTTTGTTGTAATTATGAAGTTTAACGAGTTTACAAAGGATAATAAGTTAGAATCTTAAGAATACCAAAAGACACTTAATATTTTTAAAAACTGCAATTGAAAAGTTGTTCTGATAAGTACCCCAAGTTGCCGATAAATTAAGTGCCCTTATGAGTCCTTTTATACTTCAGACAAGCAAGCCAGATGAACAACTTAACGCTTTGAGATAATCACTCAAGAAGAGAGTTTATTCATTCTTCTTCTTTTCATGGCGATACAGTCCGGGGTAGACTTGAGCCTCTCCAGCCAGCACGATCTTTCGCCAGCTGCCGCCAGCTACTCATTCCAATTTGATTGAGGTCCTTCTCCACTTGTGTGCGCCACCTTAGCCCAGGCCATCTTCTGTTGCGTTGTCCCAATGGCTCAGTTTTGAAGACTTTTCGGGTCGGAGCAGTGTTGTTCATACGCTCTACATGGCCTAGTCTTAAGCGTTGTATCCGAAGATGCTTGACCAGGCGCATGTCGCTGTACAGACCACGAGTTTGTCGTTGAATCTTCTCCTCCAGATGTCTCTCGACAAGACTAAGGGCTTCCTCATCCGCTTTTAGTAGAGTTCAGGTTTCCGTGCCATACAGTAGGACTGGGATGATCAAGTAGTTATGTTTATATAGCTTAGTCCTTCGGGAGAGGGCTTGAATACTCAATTGGCCCTTGAACCCAAAGAAACAGCGATTGGCAAGAGTGATTCTGCGATTCGGTACTGGTGTTATTGTCCCGTTTACCGCGAAGCCGAGGTACATGAAGTCCTTAACTACCTCGAAGTTTCTGCTGCCTAGTGTGACGCTCTGTCCGAGACGTCGATGTTGTGCGTCTTTCCTAGATGACAGCACGTACTTTTTTTTGCCCTCATTAACCACCAGACCCATTTAAGCCGCTTCTGCTTCAATGCCAACAAACGCCTCATTGACTCGCTGTGTTCATCCAATCACATCAATTTCGTCGGCGTAAGCTTAAAGTTGAACAAATTTTTGGAGGATCGTGCCTGTACTGTGGACTTCTGAGTTACGTAAGATCTTCTCAAGGATGATGTTAAGGAAGTCACACGACAGTGCGTCGCCTTGTCTAAAACCTTTTTGTACATGTAAGATCTCGGTAAGTTCGTTACCTACCTTGACGGAGCAGCGAGAGTTCTCCATCGTCATCCTACACAATGTAACGAGTTTGGTAGGTATCCCAAGACTAGACATGGCACTGTATAGCTCGTCTCTATGCACACTGTCATATGCGGCCTTGAAATCGACGAATATGTGGTGAATGTCGAATTGCACTTTCTGGGTCTTTCCCAGGATTTGCCGTAGTGTGAAGATTTGGTCGATGGTGGACTTCCCTGGCCTGAAACCACACTGATAAGGACCTATCAGGTTGTTGGCAATCGGCTTCAGGCGTTCACACAATACGGCAGAGCGGATCTTGTGCGCGATGTTAAGGAGACTAATCACTCGATAGTTGCCGCAGTCGAAGGGGTCTCCTTTCTTGTGGACCGGACAGGCGCTTATGCTCTATTGTTCTCATATAAAGCTATAGTGATAGCTGGAGTGGCATATGGTTGAGGCCCAGGTCCAACTCGGACTATAGCGCCAGTAAAAGAAGAAGAAGATGAGTAATAGCTCACGGAAATAGGTTTCAGGGCTTCACACTTTACTTTACAGAAAGTTAGAATTTAAACCATTTTAACATAGAATGCTTTTTTTTATAAGTTCATCCTAAGTTTCACATGTGATCGCAGTGGTTGCAGATTCGATTCCCGGACGGAACAGCTCTCTCTTTCGAATTGCTGACAACAGTCAAAGAGTATCAATTGTCTATGAGAAGCTTCTCAAGTCTCGCTCTTCGGAGTCGGCAAAAAACTGTTTGCCATTAAAATCATTCAGAATGACATCAATAAATTTTTTTCTGTAGGGATGCGCAAGAGGCTGTTCCTACGCGAATAATCCCCGAACTCTATACTCATAAGGAATTAAGTTTTTGTTTCTCCTAAGTAAGAATATACAGACAGCCTCTTGGCACTCCTAAGAAATCAACACCAAACACAGTTGGAGTGTCTCTACAGAATGCCTTTCCTGGGTCCAACCCAAATCTCGTCACCACCCAGCAAGAAAATATTTATGGGAGCGATGAACAGCGACCAATAATGCTCTTTGAAATTTGAAACGTATTTAGAAAGTGTGGGAGCGTGCAAGCAGAATACTCCGCACACAAACTTCGTCAGTCATTGGCGGTGTTTTCTACAGGGTGGGCCGCCATCAAGTGAGTTTTTTTAAGTTCATGAGTTATGACACTGATCAGATTCATAGAAAAGAGTCACTTTACGCATGAGCAACTTTGGGAAATATTCAAAACTGATTTCCTGAGGTGTAGTTCAATCAGTGTTTAAAGAAACAGTGTAAGCCAAAGTGGAGCACCCACCGCAAATGCTATAAGTTTCTGCAAAGAGTTTGTGAGACCTAGTGGATAACGCTCATGGCCCCTGTCGTCGTTTGGTCTAAACAGACGAAAATGCGGTTCAATGTAAATTATATTCCACTCATAAGCCCGAGGGTAACTCTGCATAGAAATCTTGGATTATTCTCTTGTGCAAGTTAGACCACTTGAAGCCATAGGACCATTCGTTTTAATATCGTTTGCCAGATGGGGCTTAGAAGCAGATTGCGTTAGGCAACGATTTTGGGCGACAAATCATGACGAAATTGATAGTCTGGTTTGGATTTTAGAGTGGTGCTATCGTTGGACCATTTTTATTTGACAATGAAACTGGAAACATTTCTGTTGAAGACTGAACAAACATTCCGGGCAACGATGGGCGTTGCATATCCATTTTAAGCAACTTTTATTTTTACTAAAATTGAAGAACTATGACTGACTCCGGATCACGCAGGATGGTGCGAAGTGCAACGCAGACCACGTCACAATTGCTATTTTGGGGATGAAATTTTCAGATAGTGTTATGTACCAGCCGTCTTCGTGATATAAATTGGCCGCCTCAGATCCGCGATTTGGAATTTTCATCTTTATGGCACCCATGAAGGACTCTTTTTGTGCTAACAACCTGAAAGCGATTCAAAACGAGCCCACCTTCGGACGTACAGTTAAGTTTATAGATTTGTTCTTCAGCCGCCCCACATGAATACGGAATGCTCTTCCCAGCTCCACTTTTCCCCCTCATTACAATCCATAGGCATTTAAAACCATTGTGCACCGGTATCACCTTCCCATCCTTTTCTCTATTTCTTCGGCCCGTGCTGTGACTGAATTCCGGTCACTTAATGTTACTAAATAATCCCTTTAACTCGAGCCAGTTATAAAAAAAAGAACACTACACGCCAATACCGCTACAGTCTCAAACCAGCAACTAAATCTTCGAAAATTAGGCGACATAAGAGTCTTGATCGACTCTGTACGGAACAACTGATGGAAATGATTGGTTCTTCCTTACAAAGCTATAGGCTTAGTGATGATACTCTATGAAACGCCTGTAGAGAAGGTGAGGGCACTGCAGAGCGCTTCCTCTGTCAATGTCCCGCCTTTGATCGGATCAGGTGGCGGCTGTTTGGTGCAGCTGTGGTTGTAGCTGAAAACTGAAAACCTAGGCTCTTTACCACAGAAGAACTCCCTGTTTTGGTCCAGAAGACCAAGAAATTATATTAAATGTATATTACTGCTTGGAAGGTGGTCGCCGTGGCGAAGTGGTTAAGTGCGTCGACCCACACGCAGAAGGCCTAGGTTCGGAAGAGAAACCTTGCATTTTTCACGGCACCACCTCTTTCGAGTTGCTGACAACACTCAAAGAGTATCAATTGCCTATGAAAAAATCTTCTCAAATCTCGCCGCCCGGAGTCGGCAAAAAAATGTAGGTCATGAGTAGTTCTTGTAGAAGCTGGGACCTGTTCCCTTCTGGGTTGTGGTGCCACTAAATTATTAATATTACTGCTTGGTAGTACGGTGGAGAGACATTCGAGTCCGAGCTCTTTAGCGCAGTGTAGTGTTTCCCCTATATCCAACATAAAAAAATTTGGTGAACATAGAAAAAATATAGTTTGTCCAGAAAACTTGTATTTGGCCCACAATGTACTTGAGTGACACTACAGCCCACAAGGAACAGGGCCTAGCGTCCACCACAACTACTCGTGTTGCGCATTCAACTGTTCTCTCACGGGTAGAGGGGACCTACATTTTTTGCCAAGATTTGAGAAGCTTTTTGTATTATCATATTTATTGCCTGTTGTTCCAACAACCAAAAAGCGGATCCAAGGCGTCGTGAATAGTCTGTAGGCTTCAATTGTTGTGCAAGTTGAAGTTGATAGGAAGGAGGATCCAAATCTTAATACAAAATACACATAAGAGAAGTGTACAACACGTTCATATGCTACGAACGCCGTTAAATCGATTCATTCAGATCAGCACCACATTCATTGCAATATTTCCTATCTCCACTCCTTCCACTCTGTGGAAATTTCTTTGCGGTTTTATTGATTACTTGCGTAGTTGGTAGATTAAGGCGACCATAATCATCACGAAAAGGGGATAGTTTAAATCACCACTTTTTGGGCAAGTTTTGACAAGTCTAGCGTGCTGCTCGGTTATTAAGTAAAACAGAATGTAAAACAGAATGAAAAGGAAAATATTTTGCTAATTTTGTAAAGCATTAAATTACAGCTGAGCTTTGTAATTATTATTTTCAAAATGCTACCAATTTGAAACCAATAAAATTAATTGTACCTACAAACATGTAATTGCAACAAAATACATGCCAGCATCTTATCCATCAAGAGCTATCTATCATAGCAAACATTGCGAAAATCTGAGTTTAGGAAATGTGTGGTCCCTGGTCGAATATCGAAAAATCTGCGCAAATCTAAAGTGTCTCAAAACCTGTCCAATTGATGCATACTTCGATATTTAATTTTCCAAAGCCCGCCTGCTGATCACTTCGTCTAACAACGAAAAAAGTATTAAGGAATAGGCGAAAGACATTGGCAGTTTGTTGTTTTTTTTTTTTAAATTCTTAGACACATTGGCGTAGGAAGTTGTGGGGGACAATTTTGTTTGACTCTTAAGTATAATTTCGAGTTGGCAACGCGGTCATTAGACTATCTTCACGGAAGCAAAAACGCTCGTCCAAAATATTTCAAATTCCTAAGTTGAGAGCAATAGATCTGCTTAAAAGTTGTTGTAAAGTGTTGATACAAAGTACTCCCACAAGTGATATTCATATTAACAGGTGAGTCAGCAGTAGTATTACAATTCTATACACTTCCTACATACGATTTGGGAAACAATAATGTATGAAATACGAAGAACTTCACCAAAACAACTCACCGTAAATAAATAATCAAAGCGTCACCAGAGATAAACATTCCTGGCTTCTCTACTCTACTTCTCCGACCTAAAGTCTCTCGTAAAGGACTCAGTGGTGGCCTTGCTGGACAACAGACTCCAAAACGTTGCAATTACGACTGACATTGAGGGAATCTCAGCTCAAATTCAAAATCAGTAATTCCGTAATGGAACGCGCAATAATAAAGAGAGAAGCGCAATAGTTAACAATATTATGGTGCCCGAGTTGTTGACTTGGTGGAGGAGAGAGCCAAGAACCTATGTCTGCAGCTGCTGGGAATCACATATGCGACGTCAACTTCTGATTTGCGGGCTACAAGGACGTTTAAAAACTTTGCTGACATCGTTGTTAGGCTGACAAGAAGGGACAACGTTTTACGCGTACTTCGAATTGCATCAACACTCAATTGCACCAAGGTACCTCTTTACATTGCTTGAATATAATTTCTAAGTAAGGGAACTAACCGCCCCTATTTTGGTTGAAAATGTCTGTCGCTTAGTTGATCATCGGTACAAAATAAAATTTGTTTCTTGACACGATCCTTTCTATTACCAAATTAAAAAAAAAAAACAAACCTGGAAGATATGCAAAATACACTGTCAGACAGACTGGCATTAAGACATTTTAATAGTTTCGTTCTTAGAAATTAAAAAACATTCAAAACACTCCTGGACGGTCAAGAAATATATTTAAAATGTTTATCTATCAGCTGACGTCAGTGAAGTTTTTCAAAGAGATCAGGAAAAAATATTCTGCATTTCACGCACCAGTTCCATGAGGAAGCAACGGAAGTTAAGCTTCTTATCCATGGAGAGGTGTAAGCAACCAAAATTATGATTCTTGTCACAAGTTGACTTTCAAACTTGTCTCCGACTTTTCGCTGCTGAACGCCCTACAAGTGAAAGAAATTGAGTTGATCTAAGCTTCTTAGTAAACAGCAGTTGTTGTAATTTCTTCCCACAGAACTTTCTTCATTCATAGAAGTTAGCTTAATGGATTATTGTAGCTCCACCAACAAGTCCCAAACTTACGCAACCATCCGATCACTTGTCATATGAAAGAAAAAAACCGCCACAAAGCACCAATCAAGGCGCATAAAGTGAGCAATCAGTTCAAAGCACTTTCGGTTTTCATGGCTTTCGCCTATTACGTTGCTCCGGTTCCGCTTTCTCATGATTGAGTCTGCATTCTTCGCCGACAATGTCAAATGCTTCTCCTTTCAGCGGTCTGCTTTATGGTCATAAAAAAATATTTCACTTATGACTGACCATTGATTGACGGAAGTGAACAAATGCGAAGCAGTCACGGTTTACTGGCGGTTCGCAGTCATGTGTGGTTATAAGCATTTTAATGACAACTTGAGGAATGTTTTGCCATCAAATCTATGCTCTAGGGTTAACGACGTGTTACATGCGAAGTTGCAAGCAGTGGCTTCGAGGTCACGTTTTCGGTTGACATCGATGATGCTCGAAACGAAACGAATTGCACATTTGAGGCTAAGCCTCATAAACTGACAAGCACTGAGCAGTCGGTAAGAAAACAACGATCCGTCATCCCATATCCTCTTGCCATCTAAGATTGATGTGCTCTTGCTTAACCACTAAACGCCAAGCAGCATGGTTAAGGTCCAGGTTGATGCGGCTTAATGCCCCATCAAATGTGCGCAATTAAGGTTGTTTTTCCTGCATTCTCACGGAGAGGGCTATTATTCAGACGCAACAAGGCCGATGAGTAATTTGATTGATGACGTGATCAGTGAAGGAAGGTCATGTCATCAGATTTGGGAATCATTTCATTACACGTTACAGATGTGGGAAATTATGAAGCTTTCCATAAACTTGGTCGTAACGGAAATGGCCGAAAATCTCCGATACATCATTGGGACTGAGACTGAGACTGAGACTGAGACTGAGACTGAGATTGAGACTGAGACTGAGACTGAGACTGAGACTGAGACTGAGACTGAGACTGAGACTGAGACTGAGACTGAGACTGAGACTGAGACTGAGACTGAGACTGAGACTGAGACTGAGACTGAGACTGAGACTGAGACTGAGACTGAGACTGAGACTGAGACTGAGACTGAGACTGAGACTGAGACTGAGACTGAGACTGAGACTGAGACTGAGACTGAGACTGAGACTGAGACTGAGACTGAGACTGAGACTGAGACTGAGACTGAGACTGAGACTGAGACTGAGACTGAGACTGAGACTGAGACTGAGACTGAGACTGAGACTGAGACTGAGACTGAGACTGAGACTGAGACTGAAACTGAGACTGAGACTGAGACTGAGACTGAGACTGAGACTGAGACTGAGACTGAGACTGAGACTGAGACTGAGACTGAGACTGAGACTGAGACTGAGACTGAGACTGAGACTGAGACTGAGACTGAGACTGAGACTGAGACTGAGACTGAGACTGAGACTGAGACTGAGACTGAGACTGAGACTGAGACTGAGACTGAGACTGAGACTGAGACGGAGACGGCGACTGAGACTGAGACTGAGACTGAGACTGAGACTGAGACTGAGACTGAGACTGAGACTGAGACTGAGACTGAGACTGAGACTGAGACTGAGACTGAGACTGAGACTGAGACTGAGACTGAGACTGAGACTGAGACTGAGACTGAGACTAAGATTGAGATTGACGGATGGGTATAAGAGCCTGATTGAACACTGGGTCACACAGAGATTTGTTGGGAAAAGCGGATCTTTCAATCCCACAGATCACCTCTTTATAGGCAGAAATTACTCCACTGAACTGCATTAGGTGTCCAGCTCGTATTGAAGTAGCCTTAATATTCTTCGGCGTGCGGCATGATAGTACATTCTTCCGTATCCTGTACCAAACCTTTTGTCTCTAATTGGAGAATAGTTTCAGGCGAAATGAAACTCTTCAGGTGTATTCTTTCAAGGTAGCCCCAAAACTCAGAATGTTGGTCGAAGCAGTGTGATTCCAAATCAAATTAGTATTAAAATTATGTAACATCAGGTTTGCTTGTACAGAACCTCATTGTGATAGAAATTTCTTGTACTTGGATTCAGATGTCTTATGTAAACGGAGACATTCCCGCAAACACTAACCATCGAACGTCCTCATCTTTTTCATCTGGGAAGGACTCACGTTGAACAGGAAAGCCATGCACGTTGATTGACCGCATGAGGGCCATGTAACAGATCACATTTACCCTGGTGCCAAGTTGACTGCTGTAAAACAGACTTCGTATCATGGCGATATTCATCAGTTTATTCTTTTCCGTCTCCCTGCTCTGTGCAGACGGCTTCTGAAAAGGATAGTTTCGTACTTCTGGTATTTGATTTTCAATTTTATCGTTTTTTAATGTCGTGTGCCAAGTCCACTAGAAGGGCGCCCCTTTGAAACTACCGGGGAATGAGTGTCTTTCATACGGCGTACACGATTCTCTCTTGTTTTGTGTCTACGCCTAAAACCATTTGTGAACAATCTGGTAAGTCCATGTGGTTTCAGTCACAGAAAGTCCACTATAGACCAACCTCTCATACCGCGGTAGCTCCTGGAAAAGAGTCAAGATATGCAATTCGATTTCAAAGCCTATGTTAGCATGGCTAACGATGAGTTATGCAATGCTGTGTCTAATTTTGGTATTCCTACAAAGCTCGTTAAAAGTCTATAAGAAGGCGATGGGAAACTCTCGCTTATCCGCCAAGGTCGGCAACGAAATGATCAAGACCTTCAATGTCAAAACAGGTTTTTGGAAAGGCGACGCTTGTTCATGCGGCTTTTTCAGCATCATTCTTGAGAAGTATGTGGGAGCTTCAGAGACACGATCTTTCAAAAGTCCATTCAGCTGTTGGCTCACGACGATGACTTTGATTGGGCGACCAGTGAGCCATCAAAGAGCCATTTGAATTTGTGAAATGTACAACTTTAACGACTCCGTCGGAATGTGTGTTATAACTTTGAGATGGTCTTCCTCGGCTCCCGAATAATTTGTACAAACAACACCAGTAGCGAGACTCAACGCTGAGTAACTCTAGTCACCAGATATCTCTTTGGTCTTAAGAGGCAGCTGAGTGGTAGAGCCCTCTCCTAAAGGACGAAACTTATCCTTTACAATACCTTGATCAGCCCTGTCTAGCTCTGTAAAGCAGAAGCATTGACAATCTCAAAAGCAGATGAAAAAAGAATTCTTTTTGGGAAGAATTTGGAGGAGAAGATTAAACGACGACTACAGACTATGCAGTAGCATGCGCCTAGTCTACAACGCTAAGTAAGTTTGAGCCATGTACAGCGTATGGAAAATGTCGCTCCAGCCCAAAGTGTCTTCCAATCCGAACCAGTGGAACAACACAACAGACAACGTCCACATCTAAGTTGGAGCACACAAGACTGAGGTGAAGTAAACGTTCCTGTTGCAGAGGAGTGTTGAAGCCCAAGTCCGACCCTGACGGTAGCACCAACCAACGAGAATTAATTGTACACCAGAAGGTGAGTCTTTAGGAGTTACTTTTGGGTGTCTACAGCGGCTGGGTAAAGCAAAGACTCACCTAAAAAATTAAACCTGAAAAACTCATGGATCGGTTTGCTTTTTAATTGATCTCTGTGCTCATACAAAAAAAAAACGTTTAGTCCACCTGCATTTTTGGCTTGATTTGAAATAGAAACATAGTTCTTCAGAAGTACACCACACTCCGTTTAAAAGGAAGGAAGCGCTCCCAACCAGAGGTAGCTCTAAAAATGACTTTGCCTGAACCCATCTCGTGCGGTTATGTAAATGACAATAAAAACTGCAATGAAATTCATAAAAGTCACAACAAGTACGCGACTGCTGTTAGCTCTCACAGCTGGTGCACCGCCTCCACCGAAGGTGGAAGTGTGGGACATCCCCACCTCCTCAGCGTCTGCAATCTGTCGTGGGGCACACAATCCAAATGCCTATCCTGGCTTTAAAAGCATATCTTATGGATTTTGATTAATTACCTCATCGCTGCATCTGCATAATGCCGTGCAAAAATGCACAGTCGTGGTACACAAGCCATCAGCATCCACACCACCAGCCCCAACGCCAGCACATCAAACACAGTCGGCTAATGCCAAAAAATGCACTTTAACCGAAAAGTATCTGCACATCTGAGACTAAGGTGTGCATTAAAATTCCTCCCATTGTTGAGCACGCCACCGCAACAGTGTCGGAACCTCTCCGTCGGAACCCCAACAAGTCAGTGCCGTGTGTATCTGTTTGTTTGAGATGCAATTTAGAGAGACGGAAAAAAAATCAACAGCAGATATATCTGCAATTGAGGTTGCACAACCAATTCAGCCATTGCACCTCTGAGTGACGTCCTACGGTTGCCAACATCTCGCGGCCTTACTCGTCTTCGTCTGTGAGTTGTGCGGCGCGCAGCAGACTCGATTTTCTATGCGACCCGTATGGGGGCTCAGTCTGTGGCAATGCATTCCTTCAAGATGAATCGTCTTGCGGGCGTTCGATGGCACTTGCAGATCGATCGCTTGTGGGGGACCTTTCACTTTTTCTGCGGATCGGGATGAGACTTCATATTTTTTCGTGACATTTCCGAGCTGATTTTGGAAAGGCGTAGTCACGAGCTGGTGTCATCCCTTCCCCTATGATTGAATGGTTTCATGTTCTCTTTGTTTGTTCGTTTGTTTGTTTCTTGTGCGTTCAGATTCGACTGAAATGTTGTAGACAGAGCGAGGAGGTCTTAATGAGGGGAAGATTGTTGCATAAATTTTTCAAGTTCAAGGAGACAGCTTGTGACTGATGCGCATCAGCGTTTAATGAGATTTTTAATTATTCAGAGAGAGAGTGTGAAAGTATGGAACACGATTAATGACACGAAATGTGGGAGTCATTGAAATTTGAAAACCCTTCTCTCATGAGAGCAATGACGTGCACAACACTATAGGTTGCTGAAGAAGCTAGGTCTTAGTTTTTATATCTGATATAAGCGCCACCCAATTTTCATTTTTTTACGGACTTGACTGTAATGCGGCAATGGATACACGTTCGTTGCTTGACCTAGGATCCACAGTGGAGTGATTTGAGGGGCGTCGTGAAAAGGCTTATATGACATAAGGCTTATTAAATGTGGATGAAGAAGTCCTTGGCCGTTTTGCTCTGCATGCGATCTTTGGTTCTTTTTGCGTTGAAAAAGAAAATTAAAGCACGAACTGTACGGACTGTACATCGGCATGCACCAAACTAAACTTTAAAAGGCTGTGTCATATAAGCTGAATGAACCCCACAACTCAGGCGCTAAGAGTCTTCGATTCTGATTGGGGCAACGTTGCAGGGGACGTTCTCAAACGAAACGGCGCACCCAAGTGGAGAAGCACCACAACCCAATTGTTGTGCCAAACTAGAGGCAGCCGGCGAAAGGTCGTGTTGGCTGTGGCAAATTGTTGGTTTAGGTCTAAGTCCAACCAAGAAGAAAGAAATATTTTGGCAATGGTTTTATGTCACAGAGCAAACACGTCAGAAAGACCTTGAGACCTCATGCCACTTTCAAATTAATTTTCCTTTCTCACACTTCTTTCTAATAGTAAGCTAGTGGGAGAGTTGCAGGGAGTAGCATGCCATCCATGCCTACTTTTCATTGAACGACTATTAACCTAAAACCAGTTTCTGGGCTGCTTATTAAGGCTTGCACATATGGGCTTACATTGGAAAACGACATTGAAGTGACGTACGTCCTCCTGCTACGGCATCAGTGAAGGGACTGAAGAAGTGTGTACACTATCACCCCTTCTGTGGAACAGTGATGAAGTCCCTCTTCTGATATTAAGGTTGGTCACAGTGCTATAGCCCACACATAGAATGTGCCAAAAACAAATTTATTTTTAGGTATACAGTTAAATGGAGAAAACTAAACTTTTTCCATGTATCTTGGCGTAATTAAAAGTATTCTCACTAATTACGAAATATGATATTGTTCAAGTGGCGGCTGAGGCTAGTTTCGCAGTAGTGCAAGTCACCTTAAGTTTCCAAGACCTTGTTCATAGTTCTTCAAGAATTGGATGATGGTGGCCTTAAGTGCTTAAATCATCAAATTCTTGTGGTTCTTCATGGTTCCCAACAAACAACTGTTCAAAAGGATCGAATCACATCTCTGAGGCAATCAATTGGCAGCGTCAATACATCTGACAACTCGACTTGGAAATTTGACGCCTAAAAGATTGATTGTAACATCGATTCTGTGAAATACGTCGCTATTCTGCATTAAACAGCGATCGTCGAAGTCTTAAATTTCAGTAAGAAATAGTACATGACATGACTCTACGAGTATAACGCCGAACGTTGATCGCAATATGGTTCCCAGCCGGATATTCGAAGTAACATGACGTAATGAGTTCATCACTCAACAATTCTCACCAGACAGTGACTTCGTGGCAATAACATTCAGGTTTTCCAAGTTAATTCTGCTGCCAAGGTAATAGTTCAGAAAATACTCAGAAAAGATGATTTTTCGCCCAAAGTTATTGTCTAATTCAAGTTGGGTTAAGTCCCAAGCAAAGCAATAGTGAAGCGGACTCTCGGGTGCCTTTAATTGTTCAGTCAATATGACCTTCTCATCGCATAATTCGAGATTTTCGTTCATAATAGTCGCCAGATGCGTGCGCGAGGCCTAAACTCTCAGCCACAGCAGCCATGATAGAACCTTAGGGTTGTCCAGTACTATGCCAGGTGGGTTCTTAATTTTTGCCCAAACAATTTAAGCGAGAAACAAATGCACTGTTAACCAAAGTAGTTCAAAAGTGACAGTGAAGCGACTCATTTCGTTCTTCGGCGGAATGAAACTTACTTGCCTTCAAAATCAACAACTATATAAATAAAAGCAATGAGATGGCCTCTCTGGAACTTAATGTCTAGGCATTTGCATGATCTTGAGTCTTGAGTTCACGTTCAAGTGCTGGTGCTTCCTTTTTTGAAAATTGGCGCTTAAGGTCTTGTTGATAGAAGTGTGTATCAACAACCGGTTCACGGAACTTTTCATAAAAACGCTGTGTAACCATACTAAGTGGATGACGACGTGTGCTACCTGACATACCAGCAGTATTTGTTCGCTTAGAATAGGTTCCGGAATGTGCAAGCTCCGTCCCTATTCGGCGATTGATGCATTTGGCTACTTTACTGGTTTATAATAAAAAAATATTGGGATTGGGACTTGGAAAACTATGAAAATTTAATAAAGGGCGTATTGGCCTGCGAAGAGAACGTTCCAGATGTATTGATGAAATACGAATAGTTATTGGTGAAAGAAGAAGAAGTCAATGTTGATAGACTAGAAGGTGCAAATGCAGTGGCAACGCGTCTACTACTCAATGAATGCATTGGGTCACGAATTCCACTCTAGTGTTATAATTAAATCACCTGCGTGTGTGGAGGATAGTCTTTTGAAGCCCGTCTAGTCTCCAGTGTGACCACATGAAGCAATTCCGGTTCTGTCAGTGCGTTGAGCGTAGATAGACCTAATTAAGCCGGAAGTCTTGAAGATTGGCCTTCTCTCTGATCTAGACTAGGGATTGAGTTGATAAAGGATTGAATTCTAGTCACTGCATCAGCACGTATAATCGTATTTCTTCCTTTATGGCGGCACCTTTGGTCGTGCGAGGTGCAAAAAAAACCTTGCTTGCTGGATTCCTACCATGTGTAAATTGTTTTTAATTTATTGCGATGGCTACTTATAAGAGACGGATTCATCGTGTAGTTAGATTTATAACTTTAAAGTTAAAGTGACCATGAAATCTTTGTAGTCAGTTAAAAGTATAACTCATGGCATTAACTCTTTGAAAATTATATTATGTAAATATATACCAGTATTACGTCTGAGGTGGTCCAATAAAATAATAATTAAGTGGCGCTACAGCCTACACAGGTGCTCCATTAGGAAGCCTCAATTTTAGGTAACTCATTAGG
The DNA here is from genome assembly GCA_944738645.1 of Eristalinus sepulchralis. Taxonomy (NCBI): domain Eukaryota; kingdom Metazoa; phylum Arthropoda; class Insecta; order Diptera; family Syrphidae; genus Eristalinus; species Eristalinus sepulchralis. The sequence continues at coordinate 49,085,495 of OX122882.1, forward strand.
GCATAGACGCATGTATCTCGCGGATAAATCGAGTAACAATAGCTTCCGAAGCGCCAATCTTAGTTGGCTTATTACTGAAGACCTGAGACTTTACGTATGTATCTCTAGAGTAAGCAATCCAGAGGTGGGGTCACACAATCTAGACGGTCAACTTAGAGTAGTTAAAAGTGAAATTAAGTGCCCATCAAAATTATTTCTCAATAAGTCAATTTTTTGACTCGGGCTCACCGGGATCATGTGATTAAACTTTAGAAAGCACATAGTTCGTCAACATGGCCATGTTGCTAATAACAACGACGTATCGATTTGTCCCAGTCTTCGCGTACACTCTCAGCTACAGCTTCTTTAGTCTCTTCACTACGCGATGAATGTGGTCTAACCCATCGTGTATCATCCACTTATCAAAACTGTGTATTGGCTTGGTTTTAATAGGTCGATTATACGCACCGCCAGTCCCTCGAATCACAAGAAAAATACATTTTTCACAGAACTCTGATTTTCATACGATACTGGCAAAGCAGTTCGATAGGATTGATTGTGTAGCACTACATCCCACAAGGGACCAAGCTTCTACAACAACTATTCGCGTTGTGCGTGCTTCTGTTCTCTCACAAGTAGAAGGGACCTACAGTTTTTTGCCGACTCCGAACGGCGAGATTTGAGAAGCTTTTCATAGACAATTGGACAATTGATACTCTTTGAGTGTTGTCAGCAGCTCGAAAGAGGTGGTGTTGTGAAAAAATGCGAGGTGTCCAGTCCGGGAATCGAACCTAGACCTTATGTGTGTGGATCGACGCACTTACCCACTACGCCACAGCGACCACTAGGCTCGATAGGAGCCACACGTCAATTGTCAAAATAAAGCCGATTTAACATAAAACCTCACTTTGAGTAACTCTATACAAATTGGCGTGTGGGCTTTATATTCCCTCACAGTTTGCGTAACCCCTCCCGAAGAATAGTTCGAAAGTCTTACTAAAAAGTGAAACAGCTATCCGGTTTATATTGGGTTCGGACCGAAGCCTTCCGGGACCAAAACGGAGAACTAGTAGTAGAGTCGTAACCGATGCTAAGAATCTGGAAAGATTATTTCTACAGACCTTTAAACGGCGTTGACGGCCCAAATTCCGCTATTAGGCAGAATGTTCCACTTAATTTGGACGATGATAGGCAAGAATTCCGTCCCCCCGACTTAGACGAGGTCAAAAAAGCAATATCGAGACTGAAGTCGAACAAAGCTGCTGGAGCGGATGGATGGTTAGACAAATGCACCATCTGTAAGATATGGTCGGAGAAAAGCATGGCCGATGAGTGGAATCTCAGCTTCGTCTGTCCGGTCCACAAGAAAGGAGACCCCTTCGACTGCGCCAACTATCGAGAGATCAGTCTTCTTAACATCGCATACAAGGTCCTTTCTGCTGTACTGTGTGAACGCTTGAAACCGTTTGTCAACAACCTGATTGGTCCTTATCAGTGTGGTTTCAGGCCAGGGAAGTCCACCATCGACCAAATCTTCACACTACGGCAGATCCTGGAAAAGACCCAAGAAATGCAAATCGACACTCACCACCTATTCGTCGATTTCAAGGCCGCGTATGACAGTGTGCATAGAGACGAGCTATACAATGCCATGTCTAGTTTTGACATTCCTACCAAACTCGTCAGATTGTGTAGGATGACGATGGAAAACCCTCGCTGCTCCCTCAAGGTCGGGAACGAACTTACACTCAAAAAAGGTTTTAGACAAGGCGACGCACTGTTATGTGACTTCTTTAACATCAACCTTGAGAAGATCGTGCGTAACTCACAAGTCAACACCAGAGACACGGTTTTCCAAAATTCAGTGTAATTGCTAGCTTACGCCGACGACATTGACGTGATTAGACGAACACAACGAGCCGTCAATGAGGCGTTTGCTGGCATTGAAGCAGAAGCGGCAAAAATGGGTCTGGTAGTTAATGAGGGCAAAACGAAGTACATGCTGTCATCAAGGAAGGACACACAACATCGACGTCTCGGACAGAGCGTCACACTAGGAAGCAGAAACTTCGAAGTAGTCAAGGACCTCAGTTCCACGATTAATATGGACTCAACATTAGTACCGAACCGCAGAATCACTCTTGCCAATTGCTGCATCTCTGGGCTCAAAACACAACTAAGTATTAGAGCCCTCTCTCGAAGGACTAAACTTCCTTTCTAGCACCGTTTTACTTCTCGGAAACTTGGGCGTTACTAAAAGCGAATGAGGAAGATCTTAGTCTTTTCGAGAGAAAAGCTTTGCGTGCGATTTTTGGTCCTTTTTGCATTGATAGCATCTGGAGGAGAAGATTTATCGAGGAACTCTATTGGCTGTACAGCGACATGCGCCTAGTCAAGCGTCTTCAGATACAACGCTTAAAATGGCAAGGCCATGTAGTGCGTATGGATACCACTGTTGCGGCCCGAAAAATCTTCGAAACTGAGCCATTGGGACAACGCAACAGAGGACGGCCCAGAATAATGTGGCGCACCCAATTGGAAAATTACCTCAACCAATTTGGCATGCGCCATTGCTAGCAGCTGGCGAAAGATCATGTTGGCTAGAGAGGCATGTTGGTTGAGGCCCAGGTCCACACCGGACTTTAGCGCTACAAGAAGAAGAAGAAGAAATAGAAAACATGCATTGTAATCCTTTAAATAACGGCTGAGTTTGGCAGGTGTCAATTGCATTGACTAGCAACCCTTGGACAAAATGAATGATCCTGTATCTTTTAGGCCCTTCATTTGTCGAACAATTGGTAACATCTATGGTAATCCGCCTGGAGAAGATAATATAAGGATGAATGGATGCCGAATCAAATATAAGCACTGCCAATAGAGAGGGTGCTTTCTATTTGCTAAATAATTTTTTCCATTTTGTGCAAATGTGAAATTTCCTTTCTCAAGTTCAGCGGATTGTTTCTATCGCCTCTTTGCTCTACGGGATGTTCCAATTTTTAATGAATTAACGTAAATTCTTAATTGTCGCGATACCTGTTGCTTAAGATAAGGCAAAACGTGTACGCTCGTCTTGCTCTTTAGGTTTCTCATCTATGTTGACTTTCCCAAATCATCGCTCACTCATATCTCACCCCATGGCATGCAACAACTCTCGGGTCCGCCTTCAGATACAATTTGCTCATCCACCCGAATTCAGGTCAAGCACTCAAAAACATGCGCTGTACAAGTGTCAATACTATCCACTCCGAAACATGTTGCGATACATGTTCCCCCCACAGGCAGACACTCAAATCAGTTAACAAAATCAAAAGTGTGAAGCCACCGTCGAGTAGTAAGCGACTCGCCAATTCGTTTCATTTAACCCACTCTCCATCCAACGGAGAAAGATTCACTTCGGTCTCGTCATCTTAATCACCGCGACTCCGTGCCGATGGACTTTAAGTAACAAGGCAGTGATATGGACTAACCACACCGTCATCGTCGCCTTGAAGCAAGCAACCTCGAGTGCCCGCACAATGACTGATCGCCGCTTGGATCGAACATGGGTGCGGGCAATTTGCAGATGACTCGGGGCGGTTTGAGACGCCCAGCCGCGGTTGTCGATGGCGGACCGCGTGTTACGTTTAATCGCTGGTCATTTGCGGCTTTGATTTGATTTATCGCTGCGGTTAAGTAATCGATTTGACAGCTTAAGAGAGTTGCGGCTAGGAACGAGTGGGATGGTGCTTTGGACAGTGATTAGTGGTTTGATGTGTTGTTTGTTGTGAGCGCAGGAGCCAGATGTGAGGATCACTTGTCGCAACTTAAGTGAGTTATCCGCGAAATGACAGCTGTCATCTGTCAGTACTCGACATGGATTGTGAAATGTTTGGTTTCAGTCTTTAAATCGTTGCTTTTTCTTGCTGATTGTGGGGCTTAGGGGAGTTTGCCTCAAAAAAAAAAGAAACCTCTTAACCAGCAACCCTTGGACAGGAAGTTATGAAATCGAGAATTCCATAATCGATCGCGTTCCCCTTTTACAATTCCATCACACAATTATGCATTTCGACATTCTAATCGATGGTGAACACACATTCGTTTCGTTTCAGCTCTGGTGATGACGGCGTGCTCCGCACTTGGACAATTCAGTCAAAAGAAACCCTGGCCAACATACAGCCTGGAGAATATGCCGCAGACGAGATTTACATGCCACGACAAGATTCTCGGCGGCTACTATGCAGATCCGGAGACCCAATGTCAGATGTTCCACGTTTGCGTCAAAGTCGCCGGAGTCGGGGTAAGTACACGCGCAAGAGTAGCCCGCCAGCACTCCTCTCTGAGCCAATGAGTGCGGTGGGCAAAGATGTCAAGATCGTAAATTCAATAAACCAGTCCAATAGATCTGGTGGCCGTGCATTGCCAATTGCGAATGCGCCGAACTGCGCCGAGATATGACTTCATCCGTGTTCTCATGAGCGAATAATTGTTTAAATGGCAAACGAGTGCTTCGTGACTGAACATCTGCAGCGGAGATGTGTTATGGCCGCGAGTACCGAGGGATTGTGGTGACCTTTCGCCGCCGTCTTCGATGGCGGTTCATGTGTGAGGGGCTTCGTCTTTGAATTGAGTTCTTGTGGTAATGGTCACTGGTTGGTTTTTGGTTTGCAAAGTTCGCTTAGAGTGCCGCAAACCGTTGTCGCATAAATCAATGCATTCGCTAGTTGACTTAAGTGTTCAGGAATGTAAATTGCAGTGGACTCAGTGCGCATGATAACAAATGGAAGAATTTTTTTGTTTTTTCTTTTGAAGTCTCTTGGACTTCGTTTTAATCTCATATTATGGCAAGTACGTTAAAAAAACAAACTTCTTTGGAAAAAACACATTGAGACGAAAACCTCCAAGACGCTGTCAGTTTTCTGACAGTGTAAGGGAGATTTTGGTGAAACCAAGGGGCGTAGCACCAAAAAGATGTGTATAGATCCATACGGCAATCATAAGACTTCTTCTCTCCTATGCATGAGTCGTTTGGTGGAACAAGCCTCAAGTTTCAAAGAATGGTCCACCTCGGCTGTACAGGGGCTTTCCCCAGAACGCCTGGCTCTGCTCTTTCTGCATTGCTAAATCTCCCTCCCTTTGATATCCTCATCATGGGTTGTACAGTCAATGCCATCTTTCGACTAAAAAGGAACGGTCTTTGGTTCAAATCGCACTGGAGATTTTTGATGACCTCGCGCATAGTATCTCCCGTGACACATGTCTCATGGATATGTCGTCTGATACAGGGTCACCATCGATCCAGCTTTTTCGGTTATACAAAGTCGAGTTTCGTTGCGTTCAAGACTGCTTCTGGCCAGAAACTCAGATTTTCACGGACGGCTCCAAGACGACGAAGGGATCTGGGGCTGGTGCTTTCTTGGAAGACGACAACTTTAGACTTCAGATCTCTTTAGGTAATTTCGCATCGGTTTTCCAGGCGGAAACTTTTGCGATCCTACTGGCCACCAACTATATTGTGAAGAACAAGTGGAAAGGGCGAAGTATCTGCATCTGCAGCGACAGTCAAGCTGTGCTTAAGGTCTTACTCAACCCTTCAACCACTTCCAAGATAGTCCTGGATTGCAAGTCCTTCCTTAATTTCGTCGGTAGATTGGATCTCGGGAAATGAGATTGCTGATGAACTAGCCAGGCAAGGTTCTAAAGAGGTATTCGTGGGCCCGAACCCACCTTGGGACTATCCGCTTCCTTGATAGGGGCTTCCGTCGACGGTTGGGTCTCCCAACAGCACAACCAGCCAACAAATGGCATGAATCTCCAGGATCAAGTGCATACTCCCGAACGTCAGCAAGAAATCCGCGGCTTTTCTGTTATCTCTAGACAGAAAAGAGCGCAGAAAACTTGTCGGCGTACAAGGTGGACACTTCACCTTCGCTAAGCACCTAAGTCTTCTTGGCCTTAATGAAGAAACTCTTTGCGACACCTGTTTGCGAAGGTGAAGACACTTCAGAACACTTTCTCTGTCAACGTCCCGCCTTTGTTCGTATCAGGTGGCGGCTGCTTAGCGCTGATGTGATGAGAGCTGAAAACTTAAGCTTTTCATCAGAGAAGCGCCTGTCTACGCTAAGCCTTTTATTAAGAATAGAAAGACATTTCCTTCAACAGCTTCCTTAAAGTCCTCGCTAAAGTCATTCTTAATGACCAGGGTAGTCATTTTTCTCAAGGAAAGAGACATTTGAAAAGTCCCTTAAATCTTGTGTAGGTCAGTGACTATAGATTTGCCAATGATATACAAAGTTACGCAGGTTCCCGTTTCGCATGTGCATCAAGTACATCAACTGACAAGCCGAAGGTTCCACGTTTGATTTCCGGCACCTTGAACATCAATAAGTTTTTCACTACATTACCTCTTTCAAGTTGCTGACAACAAAAAGTCTATAAGAAGCTTCTTAATTATTGACGATCGGAGTCGGTAAAAAACTGGAGGTCGCTTTCCACTCGTGAAAGAACAATAGCACTCACAATACGAGAATTTGTTGCAGAAGGTCTTTGTGCCTCGTGCGCTTTATCGCCAATCAATAATTATTCCTGGTGGTTTTTTAGGGGTTTAGAACATTAAATTGACAACACTATTTTACCTGGCGGCCATTTTGTCGGCTGTCAATTTTTTTATTATTTTTTTTTACGCCACAAAAACGCTACCAATTTGTGCAGATTTGGCTCGAAATAAGACTTTCGTTTATCCAAATAATTATAACCAAATTTGTTATGCGATAAAGCTCAATTTTAGTTGAGTGGATACATCAATAAATAAAATTGCCGTATTTGATGAATAATGATAATCCTCAAGTGTATGCACTCCAAGTTGGTTGGGGGGCTTCTCCATTTAAGTGCGCCATTTCAACCTAGGCCGTCCTCTGTTGCGTTGTCCCAGTGGTTCAGATTCGTAAACTTTTCGGGCCAGAGCAGCACATGACCTAGCCGTCTTCAGCGTTGTATCCAAAGATGCTTGAGCATGTGCATGCCGCCGTACAACCTATATTCGTCGTTGAATCTTTTCTTCCAGACGCTATCAACGCAAATAGGAGACTAAAAATCGCACGTACAACTCTTCTTTCATAAAGACTAAGGACTTCCTTACCCGCTTTTAGTACCGTCCAGGTTTCTGCCCCATAAAGAAGGACTGAGATGATTAAGGTTTTGTATAAAGCAAGCTTAGTCCTTTGAGAGCGGTCTTTTACTCAATAGCGTCTTGAACCCAAAGAAGCAGCCATTGGCAAGAGTGATTCTGCGTTTAATTTTGGTACTGATGTTGTTGTCCCTATTTACCGCCGACCCGAGGTAGACGAAGTCCTTGGCTACCTCGAAGTTTCTGCTGCCTAGCGTGACGCGCTGTCCGAGACGTTGATGTTGTGTTTTCTTGATGTTCTTGATGACAGCACATACTTCCTCTTGCCCTTATTTACCGCCAAATCCATTTTAGCCGCTTCCGCTTCAATGGCAACCAACGCCTGAATAACACCTCGCTGTGTTGGTCCAATCACGTCAATGTGTTTGCTGTAAGCTGCCAATTGAACGGGCTTTTGGAAGATCGTACCTCTGGTGTTGACTTGTGAGTTACGCACGATCTTTTCAAGGATGATGATAAGGAAGTCACATGACAGTACGTCGACTTGTCTACGAATTTTTTTTGACATTGAAGGTCTCGGTAATTTCGTTACCGACCTTGACGGAGTAGCAAGAGACAATCTGACGAGTTTGATAGAAATGCCAAAACTCCTCCTTTTTTGTGGCCTGGACAAACGAGTCTGAAATTCCACTCGTTGGGGCACCGCTACAACCACAAAAATTGATTACTTAGTGTGCTTCATGGGTTGGTGGAAAAATTAGTCAGTTCTTCTTTTAAAAACGGTGTTGACTACAAGATTAAATTTTTTGTGCTCACAGCCAAAGCTGTGGTTTCAACTCGATGGAGCAACATGTCGCACAGGTCGTGCCACAATTGATTTACTGAAGGGAACGTTTGGTGACCGCATAGCTTCACATTACGGAAGCATGAATTCGCTTTCAAGATCGTGCGTGTTCAAAACGATTGCTCACTTGAAAGACAAAATTCGCCACCTGTTTTGCCAATATACGGCTGCAAATGTTGGAAAAAGTTGTCGAAAATTGGTCCTCCAAACTACACTAAGTCCGGACTGGTCATGGGAATCATATGTCAGAAGAATATCTTTCGAATAAAGCAAATTTCATGTCAATTAAAAAAATCTATCTCAGTTATTCGGTTTATATCTCTTCCTCTGCCGAATCCTGTCATTGGTCTCTTCTATCTTGGGAGCAAGAAAAAGTCACAGGATGCCAAATCTTGTGAATATAGTGGCTGAAGCATGATCATGGTGTTGTTTGACCAAAATATTACGTCAAAATTTAACTATTTTTGGATGAACCTAGCTATCACACGCTTCATATCAAAAAATTGTAAAAAAATTGCATGACGTGGGCCAACCGATATGCCGATATCTTCTCTAAAAGAATAATTAATAATCGAATGTACGCAGCCCGCGAAATTTGGAAAATTCACCCTAGTTTTTGACAGACCTCAAGCTACATATAAATATATTTGTGCATATTGAACCTAAATTTTTGGTGCATCGTAGCACGTTTAAATGTTTCGAAATAAGTCTCGAACTCAATGCCTTATTCTCTTGTTGAATGCTATTGCAACCTACCACGGCATATTCCAACCAAATACGTGTTAGGTAACCTTTACTTAAGGATACATTTTCTCACATTCAAATCAAAACGAAACCATCAACGTGCGAGCAAAACCGATTTTGCAGAGTTCATTTTCTCTCTTTTATAAGATTACCTTATCTACAGTCGGATTCAATCCGGATTCTGACTGAAAAGAATAAAGTCCAATATGTGGAGTTGCTTAGAATGTGCTACTCAAATAAAGGTCACCTCATTGAACACCCTGTGATATTGTCGTGAATTTATTATATAAACATTTCGCTTGCCAAAGTCTCTGAAGGTCATACCAAACCACAAAATGTCACCTGCTCACCATCCATGTGGAGCTCAAATATTTTCTTTAAGTCCAATCCCATATCTTAACTTGATAAACATTTCAGACCACTTGACAGCTGTCAGTCGTGTCACCCACTCATGCGGTTTGTTTATTTTTGATTGTTTCCGCGACCAGTTTTCCTCTTGGCACTTCATCATCAAATCGTCCGCCCTCCGCCATTGGGGATTTTTCAAAGTATCTGTCAACGTTCGACGCAATTTGTTGATTTTGATATGTTTGGTATTCTTTGCCAGCTCCGGCCACTCGGCACGTCTCCACTGTCATCAGGCCCATCAGTGCACCCAATAACACCAACTGAGTAAACAAATGCAAACACCGGTAGTTACTTTCAAGTTAAAAACTTTGAAAACTGTGACGGCATGAAATAAACATGAAATCTATGCAAATCGATAGCCATTAAGTCATTCTGCCATGGGAACCAGTTTTCTGTCGCATTTTTCGGTGGAGCCCACCTCAGGTTCGCCAGCGGATTTCAGTTTTATCTCGTCAACGGTGGAGTGAGACCTGTTTCCATCCGCACTATGTCTTCGAAAGTTGTGCTTGCGATCTTAGTTTGTGCGATTCTCCTCATCAGTTACGGCCATACGCAGAGCCTTAGCAGTTTGCTATCTCGGTACGAAGGATCTAAGTACCTGGGACTAACGCCATCCCTGCCATCGGGACTAAAACAGAAACCTCCTGTGAAGAGAGACAAGGAAGACCTGCAGGCGGAAGTAGAAGAGATGGAACAAGTGGAAAAGAAGAAAAAAATCAATTACTTTATGATTCTCTGAAGATTGTGACAGACTGAAGATATGTTCTGTGTGATCACGGCATGTGAAGATAAATAAAGTGAACTTTCTTTACTTTGTTGTTTGGTTTTGGTTTAGCATTAGGTGATGTTTTGTGATCCTTTAAAATGATTGGCGTTAAGCGGAAAGCTTCACTTGAGGGACATAGCCACCATGAAGCTAGCGCCTAAAGTGATATATGAAAGTGAATAACTTACCTTTAGTAGCCAAAAATGTGTGAGAATGTGATAGATGCAATGGTTTGTTGAATGAGCACCTAGTCAAATTTGCGAGACAGGAAAGGGCGGCCAGTCCCTAAGGTTTATGAGATCTGCATAGGGACGTTACTATCATTCTGAAGAAATCATCAGCATCTTAGACCAAATGTTGGACATTGGTCAAAGAAACGTGTCTGCTGTTCCTTGTCACTTTATGATGTCGGTGGCCATATGTCTGGGAAGACTAAACTGGATTAATGACGTATGCGTGTTTGAAAGTTGACACTTTGGGCTACACTTTTTGTGAAAATAGCTGTGTAAATCGTTGCTCGTGTTATGAGTTCTACCTATTTGAAAATAAGTGAAATATCTGGAAAAATACGCTACCTGATGCTTTTTGAAGGAAGATGTGAAAAAACGCTGTAAGAACGTGATGATCAGAATACTGTTAGTGGCCGCCAGCGCCTAGAGTTTGGTTTTTGGTTCTGTTCTGGAGATTTTCACGTAAAAATGGTGCAGCTCGTGCTGGTCGGCCCGTCACTAAATAAGATGATGGAAATTTTGCAACGGAGCAATACCAACATGGAAGCTGTGGGGAGATAGCAAAGGCATTAAACATCACTCGTACGACAGTTTAAAAAACATCTAAACCGAGCAGGGCATATGAATAAATGCAAATCAATTCGATTGACCAAGTAACCTACTTCTAATCCTATTCAGTCCTTCGCTGATGACAGTACCCTCAGCTCCTCATATTCGTTCCTGGGCTCACGTCCCTGCACTTCGGCCGTAGATTTGGAACGGCAGCGTATGTTAAGCACATTAAATTCCGACCTCGACAGCATAATCGCATAGGGTACAAGAAATAGAGTGGAAAGAATGCTTCCAAAACTCAGTGCTGTCAACTGTCACTCAAGCATTTCCAAAATAACCATCCATGGATGGCGTTGTTGAAACCGAAAAACTTTCTATCCTCGGTATGTGTATCAACTCAACAATTAGTTGAAACGATCACATACTTAAGGTCGTCAAAAATGCTGAGAAATGTCTAGGTTTCCTAAAACGATGCAAAAAATACTTTACCCCCTCTGATCTGGCTACAATTTACAATGCCTACATTCGCCTTAAACTCGAGTATAACGCCCCTATCTGGTCTGGTGCTCCCAATACCTCCCCGTACCTACTGGATAGAATTCAAAGGCGAGCGATAAAACTTACAGGAGATAATAATATTGCGGAGTCTATTGACTCGTTAGAACACGGACGTAATGTCGCGTCTCTGTCACTGTTTTATCGCTATTTCAACAAGAAATGCTCAAACGAATTAGCCAGCTGCATTCCTCCCCTTTAAGAAATCACCCGCAAAACACGCCTCGCTAGGAATGCTCATCAGTTCACCCTTAAGCCCACCTTCCGACATACAGTAAAGTTTAGAGACTCGTTTGAAGGATTTTCTTGTTTTGGACTGTACTTACGTAGTTTCGAGCCCAAAAGCTTGACCCTCACATGCATGCTCTCCATTAGACTTACTGCACATGTTTACGAGGCCGCCTTTCATATGGATTTGCATGTTCATGAGAACTCCTCTCTATTTGAGATCATGTCATAAAGAATATGCCGCTTCAAAGAATGAAGTTGTTGCTTGGTTTTTGAGTTTCTAATAAATACTTGATAGGAATTATCATCTTTTAGATAAACCTGTAATAAAAAATAATTAAATAAAGTCGAGGAACCAATATCTAGCTGCTTCCAAAACTACCCATGTTATTGAAACTGTTTTTCCCTTTTATGTGAAAAAGACCCAGAGTTTAATACCGACTGCAAACGGTGAGATTTCAGGAGCCTTTCATTGAAAATTTGTGCTCTTTGAGTGTTCTCAGAAGTTCGGAAGAGGTTGTGCCATGAACAAACAAATACAAAGATGTCCAGATCCGTAACCAAACTAAGGACTTTAAGCGCATTAGTCACTGAGCCACACTGGTGACAAAACCACTGTGCAAAAATCGACACCAAATGTTTGCAAAATGATTGCTAAAAGATTGTTAAGGGCTTGGAATTACGTGCGAAACGGTAAAGCAAACGTCAAAACCAAAAAAGACAAATATGCATCATAAGAAAATCATATCGCACTTTTAATTAGAAACAGTTTCTTGTGCTCAAAGTAGTGGTCTGGAGGTCTCTCTTGCGTGCATTGCCCTGCGACCCTTTAGTAGAATATGAGGGTGAAAATAGATGATGAACAAGGAACTTTTTGTTATTGAAAAAGTAAAGACGTAAAGAACACATCCTTGAAATTATTGTCCGTTGGAAACGACTACTTTTCATCACCTCTCTGTTAATTGTAGAATGTTTTCTTTAAAACATAAATCCTCTCTGGCACCGATCCAATCATTGAGCCATTTTTCCGAAGACCCGAACCCGCGACCCTTCAAATAGCTTTGTCAGAAATAGCCGAAAAAAAGCAACAAGGTTTGGAGAATACGGCTGTTGGGGTAAGAGCTCCCAGTTAAGCGTATACAGACAGTTTTTGACCGCTTCAGCAATGTGGAGCTGGGCGTTATCATATTGCAAGATCACCTTGTCATGCCCTTCGTTTCCGTTTTTTCAAGTAACGTACGTCTCAAACACATTATTTCAAGATAACCTTTCCGATCAATGATTTCCCCTGATCTCAACAGCTCATAGTAGACCGCAACCGTCTGGTTCCGCCATATGCAGAGCACGATCTTTGAACGGCGCTAGCTCCATATGTCCCATCCACAAAAAAGGCGATCCTACCTCATGCCACAAACTATTGAGAAATCTCCCTGTTGAATGTAGCCTACAAGATCCTGTCCAGCTGTGTGAACGACTAAAGTCGTCTTGCACCGCACAAATAGGCACGTGCCAGTGCGGCTTGTACACCACTATTTTATCGACTCAAAAGCCGCATACGATAGTATTCATCGCAATGAACTTTTTGACGCTATGGCCGAATTCGGCATCCCGGGAAAACTGACCCATTGTGTCACACAATGCTAACACTATCTTCTCCATAATTTTCTGGGTATTATCGCCCGTTCCTAGCAAGAAACATTCACGTCTGTTGAAGAGAAGGCGAAACGAGCTTAGGTCTTAGAGTGAACGAAGATAAAACGAAATATATGCTGTCGACAAAGAATCGATCCGTCGAATGTCACCTCGGTTGGAGTGTGGAGTTAAGGAGTTTGTCTTACATGGGGCAAACGTTCACGCTTCGAAAACGACACCTTAGTGGAGTTTCGGCGCAGAATCACCCTTGACAACCGGCATAATTTGGGTTTGTCAAAACGGCTAGGGTCGAAACTCCTTACTCAGAGGACTAAAGTAATGCTCTACAAGACGCTAATCATACCCGCTATCTTATAAGGAGCCGAGAGCTGGACGATAAGCAAAATAGCAGGGCAGATTTTTGGTTCCTTTGAAAGGAAAATTGTGCCGCTAATAGTCTGCGAGGAAGCCGAATGTAGCAGAAGACACAATCGCGAACTGTATGTGCTGTACCAAGATGTTGATGTAGTTCGAAAATCAAAAATCCATCGATTACAGTGGATCCGTCACATAGAGCGAATGGACAATAACGCTCTGGCTAAGAGGGACTTCGAATCCCAGCCCCCGGGTTCGAGAAGAAGAGGAAGACCGAACCTCCGGTATAGTCACCAAGTGATTGCGGACGCTAGAAAGCTTGGTCTTGACAACTGGAAGCAGCGTGCCCTGTACCATCAATGGAAGGCAGCTATAGCTCATGAATCGCAGACCACACGCACATAAACATAAACATCACATCCTAAGAACTTCAGCTGCACTTTTTCCCAACTAAAAATAAAACATCAAACCTTTATTCAAGACTAATTCGAAGCGGCTAAAATGGGTCTGGTAGTTAATGAGGGCAAAACGAAGTACATGCTGCCATCAAAGAAGGACGCACAACATCGACGTCTAGGACAGAGCGTCACATTGGGCAGCAGAAACTTCGAAGCAGTCAAGGACCTCGTCTACCTCGGCTCCGTGGTAAACAGGGACAATGACACCAAATCACTGCTTTGGGCTCAAAAGCTTGCTATATATAACACGTTGATCATCCCAGTCCTACTTTATTAGACTTAGACGTTACTAAGAACGGATGATTCGGTTTCATTCCGGATAACTTTTCTAACTTCAGAATGCACTTTTTTCTTACCTCAACTTGCAAGTGATCGAATATTTTGAAAACAGACCCAGTTCTTTACACTCACTGCTTGGGCTTCACAGCACTTGCTTTGGAAACAAGCTTTAAATAATTCCGGACATTCTTCAAGTATAAAGCGACTCATCTTATTCCGCGGATGAATGAATAGCTGTCACTATCAAAAAAAAAACGTTTGATTTAAAATAACACAAGAGAGAGCATCCTGTATTATAAAAATCACTAACCATGAAGAAGCAAATGTCATCTTAAGTAAATTCAGTCAAACCTGTCAAAGTTCTTTGCCATCGTCACCTTCATAACCGACAAAATAAACAACAAACTTTAGGGTTGGCCAAAAATCTGTTCAACTGTGACGAAACGCTTAGCAGCGTTCAGCTTTAGTTACATGTTTACTGCGTTCCACTGAAGAAATTTACACTACCCTTGTCCAGTTGTCGAGTTAAGAGCTTTTCTGTTGAACACTTAAAAACCTGTTCGCATTTTTTTCCATTCACGTTGACATTTCCATGACGTAGCGCGAAGCAAAGGTATCGAGTAGCAAGCACCAAGATCTTACTCAGAACCCAGAGAGTCCCTGTCAGTTATCAATTGAAAACATTTTTTAAGGTTCCGTTTTCAAAAGAGGAAACTTTTCTCATGTGTTTTTCTGATATTAATCTTAATCAGTAAGAGAGATAGTGTTGGCCCTCTCACTCCCTATTAAGCGCTTTCTACATCCATTACTTTTTTCATTTTGGACTGGCCAACAAGTATGACCACAACTTGACAAAAGATTAACTTTCTTTATTTTCCTAAATACAATGTTTAAACTCCCTTTTTCTCCATCACTTAGGTGCAAGACTTCCGATTCCTGTGTCCTAATGGCACGGCATTCGATCAAGAAGCTCAAATCTGTGCCGACTGGGGAGATGTTGACTGCGAGCAGTCTGTGCTCTACTACGGCAGTGACAACTTCGATTTGTATCGTCTAGGATCCGGTTTTGAAAGCAAACGAGCACCGCTAGCCGAAGAGGAAGAAGCCACCTTCCACCTGCAGCGTGCCGAATCTGGTAAGTTCCGCTGAATGCACAGCAAATAAAGCGTATTCTCCAATATCAACTCCTTAGGTGACATCCGTCGTTCCAAGGAGACGCGCGTTGATCAGAAGCTACGACCAGAACTAACCGACTACACGCGTAAGTCAGAGAGGTACGAGAGCACAACGCGAACTCAGTTCTACGACGTGGCAAACGAGAATCGAAGAAGCAACTACGACCAAAACAATGACTTCCAAAGGGCCACACCTAGGTACCAGGAAACTCAACGGAAGACCACCTCGAGCTACTACACCACATCGAGAGCGAATGACTTCCAGAGTAATGCCGACACCAAGCGTGAGTTTGTCCCAGAAAAGGGAATCTGTCATCCTCACTCAATTTTTCTTTTTTTGTCCTTGCAGAGGACGCAGACGATCTCTTCAAGGGCTCCCACAGCTCAAATTTCTTCAGCAACCGCAACAACGGCCGCGAAGATGACTATGACCACAAAGTGGCCACCACCACCACCACTACGACGACCTCGAAACCTTATAATCCTCCGAACCAGTTCTTCAATGGAAACGGTCCCCAGAGCGATTACAATGAGTTCAACAGAATTCCCGATGTGAGCACCAAACGTCCGTCTAGAGGCCGTCGTCCTACCGCAAGCAGCCCTGCTTCAAACCCAACCAGCCTGCCGTCGACCACATTCGCCACCACAGTGCCAGATGTCCCCAAGTCAACAAGACGGCTCACCGTACAGTCGTCATTCAACGCCGCCTTCAACTTCGGGAACGACCAACACTACACGCCCACAACCTCAACCACCACCTCCACCACGACTCAGCGCACCACCAGCCCGACACAGAAGTTCTCCTTTGGATCGAACGACTACCAACAGAACATCCTGCCGACCACATACAACCCAAGTGGGGCGTTCCGGTACAAGGCCACGACCAGCAAGTACGACGACATCAACGAGACGGCCCTGCGCGGCGAGAAACCAAACCCAGCCGCCTTCCCAAGCAACCAGTTTGAGGACCAGAACCTTGAAATCTTCAGCCGCGTCTCAAGTCGCAAGTCCCAGAACTCGGAACGAAATCTTCAGAAACAGCAGGCTAAGAACGTTACGCTGGCTAATCGAAATGAGTTTACTGATTTTGCAAAGACTAAAGCACCGAGCGGCTTCCAGACGCCTTCCCGGTTCCCCCAGCCGCAGAACGCGGCTCCAGTGAATCTAGGGCCGCACGTTGAGCCCCTCGATCCAAGCAAACTGAACTCTGAGCTGCGCAACATCAACCCGACCCGAGGCCGAGGACCAAGTACCCGCTACAATGATCGCCAGCAGACCGAGCCTCAGTACTTCCGCAGCAAGACGCAGGAGACCCCAGCTCCATTCGCAGTTCCTCAGGTTCAGCAGCAGCAGGCGCAGAAAAAATTCGACAACTTCCTCAACGAGACGCTGCACAGAGACATCAGCAGATCCAAGGCGGAGTCCAGAACCGGAGCGGCGGGAGAAGAAAGCTATTCCTCTCCCCAAAGGGATGTGACTCGAGGACGTCCTGCGACTGGTGCAAACTTTGACATTGCCAAGATCCGTAACCAAAATCAGCTGGGAACCTCAACCCAACAACCGCAACAACAGTCACAATCCGATTTCAACGACTTCAACTCTCCCCAACGTGACTTCGTCCGGAACCGCCCTGAACAAAGGCCCGCACAGCAGACAACTTTCAACAGTGCCAACAGTCATCCACGGGACGTTTTCAAGAGTGAACCCCGACGGGTAGCCGCCTCAAACCAAGACTTCGACCAGACCCGGTCTGACTTCACAACGACCACTGGAGCCAGCGTTTCCACAACTCTTCCTCGAGGCCGTGGACGAATCAACTATAAGGCTACAAGCCATCATCAAGGTCGCTCCTTGGACACCTCTGTTCAGTCCACTCCAAGTGCCGTGAAAAAGTTTTCCACCCTCGTTCCCAAGGATCAGTACTACCCCACGACGTTCAAGCCCACAACTTACAAGAAGGCCTTCGAGCAGAAGCCCACTAAGTACATCGACCCGAAATCGAGAGGCCCACCATACTCGACCACTACAACCGCCCTCCCAAGCACAGCACATCAGTCAGCGAGCACGCCCGATGAAGATGACGGCCAGTATCATCCTGAGCTCTACGAACTCGATTACACCAACGTCGGAAGCCAAACAAAGAGCCCCGCCTATCAGAAGCCAAAGACAAGCCAGTCGCCGCAAACCTCTCAATCCCCTCATACCTACCTACCGCAGCCTCAGCAACAGACCACGTTCCACAAGCAGGCCCCGCAGCAGCCATTCAACAACTTCCAACAGCAAAAGTACTCCACCGCTGCGGCCCCTCCGACCGACCTCAGTGACGAAGAGGAGCTTTTCAAGACAGCCCACTCCCTGAACCTCGGAGCTGCCAGTGTAAACAAGCTCCGCGCCGACACCCTGAAATCCTTCGACAGACCCTCACAGCAATCTAGTCCCAACTTTGGCTTCGATCGGTCCACGTATTCAACAGCGGCAACCACCACAACCACCTGGAGACCGACCACAAATTACATTGCCACCACCACCACAACGACCCGGACGCCATCGAATTCGAAAAAGCCGAAGAAGTCATCATCTTCGAAGAGGCCTCCACATGCGGACGCCGACACCAGCTACGACTACGCCTACTACGACTCACTGAGCGAGTCACCGCAGGAGTACCCTGAATACGATGTCATATCCGAGTTCAGGAAAACAAGGAAGCAGTAGCGGTCCCGTGCGTCCGAAACCTATGTAGGTTAAGGTCTGTGTGCTCTGTATTATAGGTTAGAAAATCAGTGGTCTCCTCCCATCTGCGGTGGCTGCCTGTAAAATTTGAATCATATCCATTTTTGAAAAAGATCATTTAAAAAGCAAGCGTTTCCGACCTTCGAAAACTTCAAAAAACAAACTTCTGAGAGATGATTTTGGTGGCAAGTAGACCATTGTGTATGAAATCACCAGTTTTTGCCAATCCGAAGAAACACCCTAAGAACTTAAAAAAAAGGTCGTGACGCAAAGCAATTCATTTTCAATTTTATTTATTCCGCTATCCTTCTCCAAGACGTGCCTTTGAGCAAAGAGGACACTTTTCAGCAGGCTATAGGTAGGTAAATATTATCCTTCAAATATTGTAACAGAATAGGTGAAGAATTGGTCAGTTTTGTTTTATGAAGGCGGTGCAAGAGTGCAACGCCTCGAATGTCTGCTTCGTCAGCATCACTATTTCCTTTCATACTTTCTGTGTTTTATTCTACCACTTGTACCCCTTATAATATTTGTAAATAATTATTTAAACAATTTAAAATAAATGTAAAATAAATGTTTCAAAACTTTTTTGTGTGATGTTTTGTAATTGAAATGAAAAGAACTGCATAGCTGCAGCAAGACCACAATTTTTTAAAACGGGCTTAAATTGCAGCTGGTCCTTAAGAAGCTGGTTGATTGGACGAGGATCTGTGGTCCAGGGATAAATCCGCCGTACCTTTCAACAGAAGACACAGCACACTAAGGTTATGTGACACTATCTTGAAACCTTCCGAACAAGCTAGACTGCAACGCCTCACATTAGATATCAAATTAAGTTACAAATCAAACGCTTAAGGACGAATCCAAGAAGCTTGCGTAGCGTTGTGTTGCCGTAAGACTGTAATTAGATGCAAATGAAGGAGCAGCCTCAATTGATAAACTGGTTTCACACGGGTGTACTTCGGCCGACACTACTTTACGGCATCGCAATCTGGTGGACATCCCTAGACAAAATTACTGCTAACTGCAAGCTATTTAGTCGACTGTAAAGGTAAACCAGCGTTTACGTTATGCCGAGCCCTGAGAAGTTGTTCCTCCACGGCACCGAATATCCGAAAATTCCTTCCTCCACTAGATCTTCTATGAAAAACAATTGTAGCCCGTATGGCAATCAGGCTCAAATCTATTGGGCTACGGTCTGAACCAGGATACGGTCATTCTAGTATTTTGACATAGTTTCACTTTCTCCCACGAAATACCGATCTCACCTTTGCCCAACTCTTCATCGAGAAAAAATTCTCAACCAGCAGAGACTGCGTCTGTACCCATGTCGCTGGAAGACGCGCTCCCTTTTACGGATGCTTCAAAGATGAACGATGGGGAGGCTGGCGTCTACTACAGAGATTCTATCGAATCTACCTTTGTACTGAGTACATAAATAAGGAATAATGCGTACCTAAGAGGAATACATCCAGGCTGCGACCAACCTCCAAGGGGTCACAGCCTCCATTCAAACAATTTGCTTAAGTGCCGCCTATTTTTCAACGAGATGTCCAAGTACTTCAAAATCCGTCTGTGATGGGTGTCGGGACACTGTGATATCCAGAGGAACTGCGAGACCGATGAGCTTGCCAGGACCAGTACCAAATCCTCACCATTCCTTTAGTTACAGTCAAACACGTCCCAAAACACACACACACATTGATCGAATAAAATAAAAGGCGGTGAGACGGCCAAACTTGTACAACCAACATAAAAGCCCTCTCTGCCTGGTTGGCTTTAACAACAATGCATTTACGGACCATAATAGGCGACATAACAGACTAAGACGCTATTGAAGTTTATACCTCCAGGCTCAGCACCCCTTGCAATGACCTCTGCAGGAGCTCCAGAGACGAGGAGGAAGTTAAAACCATTTTCACTTCATCCGCCATTGCCAAGCTATTATTACTTTGACAACTCAGGAGATAAAAGTATGGGTCTACATGGCCAGCACACATTCGATTTAAGGATAATAAGAAAGGCTATTCACCTGGCGTCACAATGGGCCCAGGGGCAGCTAAAGTGTTGTTGACAACCGGCAACTCTATGGCTATGAAAAACACATAGCATTGGTGGTCAAATTAAATGTAGACCTGCGACGATATTACCTACCACATTTGATTGGACAAAAATAGAAGAAATCACTACCAAACATAAGTTATACCTCCCTCTTCTTACGGCGCTACAGTGCGATTGGATCTAGGTCTAGTCCAAGAACCCTTTACAGCTAGCATGATGTTTTGCCAGTCTATTAAGGTCCATCTCCACTAATGTGTGCTGTTGTTTTCGTTGTCTTTCTCCATTGCATTGGCCAGACTTTTGGGGCTCTAGTTGGTTCAGACTCATCGGGCTGCAGCATCCGCCTTACATGGTCCATCCGACGTATCTATAGACACTTGATTAGGGGCGTGCCCAGAGCTCTTGAATTTCCGCTCAAAGAAACATCGACTGTTTTGATTTCAGTACTAATGTTGTTGTTTGTATTTGGTGGGAAACTGAGGTAAACAAAGTCGACCCCTCCATTTAGATCCTCGCTATATTCTTTTGATCATTTCAATATCCATGTTAGCAACTGCACGTACTCTTGGAAGATTGTGTCTCCTGTGTTAGCTAGTGAGTTTTGCACGAATTTCTGAAGAAAGATGTTAAGAAAATCTAATGACAGTGAGTCGCCTTGTCTAAACCATTTTTTAAATTTGTGTTGTGCAGAAGTTAATATCCAAATTTCTTGGAGCAACGAGAGATCTTCTTGTTTGCTAGTAATGGCAAAATTCCATTCAATAGCTCCACTCAACAGCTCATCTCTATGCACAACGTCAAATGCGACGAATGTGCGGTGAGTGTCGATTTTCGTCTCTTGGGCTTTTTGCCAAGCTCTGCGGTAGTGCGGAGACTTGGCGGACATACCCGGTATCAATCCCTACTCAGAAAGATCAATCAGGTTATTGACGAGTGGTTTCAGGTACTTGCACAGAGGGGCAGGAACTGTCTGATACGCGATCCGTTTTTTGGGGATCAGGCCACTGAGGATTCACTCGTCAGGAAAGGTTCCTTCCACAATATCTCGCAGATAAGTTAGTGCATGTATCGAACAATAGTTACTCTCCAACTGCTTTGATGGATTCCACAGACAGCCCATTCTCATCATAGGCCTTTAATTTAAGTCTCGATATCCCTATCTTGGCCTTGTCTAAGTCGCAGCACAAAATTCTCCTGCTTTATTATTCTTTATGTGTTGTGGAGCATTATGCTATAACATACAACGGTATAAGTGTTTTCCTATTGAAGTTTGCAGATCGTCAGTACCGACTTTGACTCTATTACAGTTTCTCCCTCTTCGTTTCATCAGACTTCTGCTCGAAGTTTGTACCCCCTCAATAGTTGTTCATGGCACACTCTTACTTCTATTTTCCTTTGAGAACTGATACTCAGCTCTTCTTCAAAAAATTTACACACTGTCCTCCTGTCCGTTTGTCTGATGCCACTTGTCTTGGTGCTAAATGGATCTGCCTGTGAATGGCGTTTGAATACCCCACACATTAGGGACCGTTGCTCGCTACGTCTGGCAGATTTGGATTCTCTAGGCGCTCGGTCTGCAAAGAGTCGATGTTGACAGCACGGAATGTCCTGAAATCTAAAATACTGGAGAAGTGTCTGGCCTCGATCGCATTATGTGATCTCTGGAGAGGCAACTTGATCAGACCGCTAGGTTCCTTTGTAACATTGGATTAAGATGGCAAGAAAAAGTTTTCGTCCCTATGAAAAACTTCTCAAATATTGTCGTTTGTAGAAAGCACTTGTTGTGGACTTACTACTCATGAAATACGAGAAGTTGCTGAAGAAGCTGGGCTCTGTTCCTTTGTGGACTCTAGAGGCCTCGAATTTATGTGGCTATGTGAAATTAACCAAAAATCCAGTTTGTTTCCTTAAGAAATTTTCTGTTTTTCCTAGCTAAAGGACAGCGAGTCCATTCAGGCTGTGGTAGAAGTATATATTACATAGTTTCCGGTCGTAGACTTCCTAACCATTGCAGTAGATAGGACGGTCTACTTCTCATCATCGTCGCGGTGACCCCCACAGAAGTCATTGTATGCGAAGCCCTGCCTTCTTGCATGGTTTCCCATCAGACATTGCCATTAAAAGGCTCGTCGGTTTCTTGTTAACTCGCAGGGTCCTTCGTTACCCAGGATACAATTTTGCATAGGAATCAAAAATAAGGTAAGATTTCATCCAACTGGTATCTCCTTAAGCGGAGGAGGCTTAGACGGATGATGTAGACGCACTGGTTGCCACATACCATGCCTTGCGGCTGTTTGCGCAAGTGGGCAGACGGTCCTTGACATGATCGATGTCTGGGGTGCTAGGAATGGGCTTTCATTCAATCCTCTTAAAACCAAAGTTGTTCTCTTCACGTGGAGGAAAACTTGACTGGTCTGATTCAACCAGTACTTAAAAGTGTCATCTTTCCATTTTCCAAGGAAGCTAAATACCTAGGTGTTATCCTGGACAAACACATTGAAACGAAAACCTCCAAGTCGCTGTCAGTTTTCTGGCAGTGCAAGGGCAGTTTTGGTAAAACCTGGGGCCTATCTCAAAAAGATGTGTATGGATCCATATGGCAATGATAAGACTTCTTCTCTCGTATGAATGAGTCGTTTGGTGGTGGTTTCGCGAAAATATGTGACTGTTGCTTTCACCAAGTTTCAAAGAACGGTCCGTCTCGACTACCCAGGGGCTTTTTTACCTTTTCTAGCCACTTCCAGGAACGCACATCTCTATTTAATTTGGTCGGCAGACTGAATTCGCTAAGACTTGTCTGCGTCCCGGGACATCACGGGAAACGAGATTGCCGATGAACTAGCTAGGCAAAGAGGCATTCTTAGGGCCTGAACCCACCTTGGGACTACCCGTTACCTTGGTTAGCCTCCCGTTGACATATGGGTCTCGCAGGATGTAGGCTAACCAAGTGCATGCTTCCCAACGTCAACAAGAAATCCGTGGCTTTTTTGTTATTTCTAGACAGGAAAGAGGGCATAAAATGGTGTACAAACGGGACACTTCATCTTCACTAAGCACCTAAGTCTACTTGGACTTTGTGAAGACACCCTTTGCGACGTCTGTAAAAACACCTTAGAGCACTTTCTCTGTCAATGTCCCGCCTGTACTCGTATCAGATGGTTGCTCTTTGGCGCTGATGTGGGGGGATCACAGAAGTGTCTGCTGGTTTTTTCTTCGGAAAACCAGAAAACTACAGTAAATTAAGGTAATTACCTGGAAGTTCAATGCACCAGTTTTTCAGTCTGAGCGCTACAGTGCAGTGTTTCCCAGCATCAAAAAAAAATCTCCTTAAGAGATAGACCGTAAAGTATAAC
This sequence comes from Eristalinus sepulchralis, assembly GCA_944738645.1. Taxonomy (NCBI): domain Eukaryota; kingdom Metazoa; phylum Arthropoda; class Insecta; order Diptera; family Syrphidae; genus Eristalinus; species Eristalinus sepulchralis. The sequence goes on from OX122882.1 coordinate 49,108,966, forward strand.
ACCATTTTATCAATTAGGTGCCCAAAGATTTAATGGCAACTTGACTGTATATTCTCCAATGACAGAAACAGCCTCATGAATAACCTTGATAGCTGACTCAATGGCACTGAAATGGGCGAAAAGACGGAATGTCAAGGAATGGAAGTATCTAAAAATATTTCACTGCTGCACTGAAATAAGTTTGAACTTTCAAAACTATCGATAGTTTTCCAAAAATTTCTTCAAATTATGGATGTACGCGATTAACTAATGATACTACATATAGGTGATGCTCGATATGCACAGACCAACTATGGTCTTTTGCAAAGCGTATGTGTGGGATATAGGGTGTGCTGTCCTTCTTGGTGCAGCAGACGGATTGAAGAGCCGTAGCTAACGTCTCCGCCAAGAGGCTATATCTCGCAGACTCACCAAGAAAGTTAGCAAAGGTCATGTCAACTGTGACATGAGGAGTGGGATGGAGACTGGTGCCAACAACATCATGCACTCGCGGGTTCTTAACGGCTTTATCGCTGTACAACGCAGGAATGGCGTTAGTTCGTAGTAGCGTAAAGCAAGGTAGTTTTAAGTTAGCATAGGCATAGAGGTATATAATAGGAAAGTAGATTAGCTTAGACTTAAGCTAGGATTAGCTCCGCGAACAACATTACCGCCTTGTTTAGTGGTAAGCGCATAGCCCTTGAACACCATTCTTTTCTATACCGCCCCTTTTCATTTCTTACTTTAGATGTCCCTCCGCTGTCAGGTTAGAGTATAAGGCTTTATTTCTATTTCTACACAACCTTTTCTTCCTCTTCCCTTGTATCCATATTTAGCTAGCTTAGGCATGATTTCTTTTTGTGTGCAATGGGTGATGTGCGGGTGAGGGGGACAAGAAACATCCCATCTAACGAGCGGAGCCGAGCAACCGCAAGCGTGCCGCCATCCTCCTCCTTCTCCTCATCGTAGCTACCCCTTTGGCTAACCCTCTTGCAAAAAATGGCGCCCAAAAGAGAAAAAAAGAAAGTTTGAGATGTTCGTAGAGAGGCGGAAAAGAAAGAAAATATTGGTATACCTAAAATAAAAAAAAAAGATAATTTAAAGTTCTCTACTGAAAAACAACAGAAGTCGATGGTGCTACGCGCTTGCACCTCAATACTGCGAAATTATCCGACTTTATAAAACAAAGCATGGCCTACTTTTAGATGCCAAAATATAGTGCAATGGGAACAATTTTAAACGAAATGAAGTTAACATTATTTCCTAATATATTTATATTTTCTCACTACAATTTTAGTTTAAGATAAACAAACAAATGTCAAATTAATTAAAAAAACAACAAAAGTAAGAATTTGTGCGTTTTTAAATAATGAAAATTGACATTTTCTTAACAATAGCATTAACAATTTCAACTTTGATGCCTTATAACCGCGTTCATAATTATTTCTTAGAAAAACAAGTTAAAAATTAAAGATTCCGGGAGTATTGCACTTAAGATAGGATTGATTATTCTAGAAGAAAGTACAGTACAGTATAGAAAGTACACCTATTTCGTTTATGTATTAACAAATCGTTTAATTTATGGTCATTAGCTGCAAAAGATGTCTTCAAATATTTGAAAAAAAAGTCAAATAAATGACACATTCACTGCGTTGTACAAATAAAACTCATTGTCAATCGAATTCTTTATAAACAAAAAATCAATTCAAAGTGATCAAGGAAAATGTGTAATCAATACCCTGCCTTACGGTTATGCTTCAAAAATTAACCTCAGTCTACAGGTTACTCATTCTCCACTGAATCATTTAACATTCAACCTAGCTCTGTTATCGGCACTGTCTATTTATTTTTGTTAGCATTTCTGCTGTGTAGAGATAAAGAAATTCCAGTCAGTAAAAGCTTTTTTGACGATGTCAACCGGATCAGTGGAGACACAAACCAACGATTTGCTTTGTCTTAATCATTGCCAGAGGTGAGTTATTTTGGGGAAAAGATTTCGAGAGAGAAAACGAAATTTAATACTCTAATCTCAAAAACTCGATCCCGAGAATGGTCATGACCCTTTCAGTAGAATATAGTTGCATAGAGCATAGAGCGATCGCGTGATACATTTCTCAGAAACATGTCGTAAGTCCAACCTTGTGCTCTTCTCTACTCAGCCAGGCGTTTTGATAGTTGAGTTGTGTCCACTATTGGCATGAGCAATGAATTGTTTTTATGTTACACTCCTCCAAGGAGTCTTCACCACCTCAGCGCAACAAAGAAAAAAAAAGAACTCCCACTAACCCGATGGAGATCACTCAACTTGAGAGTGCAAAATTTGAGGCAGCGGGTTACAGATCGTACCAGCTGGAGAATTGGTTGAGGCCCAGGTTCACCCCGGAGAAGAATATATTAAACATTCCTTCGGTCCTATTGTGTCTTCTTTCACATGTAAAGGGTCACAAAGGGTAATCGTTTCATAAAATACAACTTGCGCTCGTCCTTAAATCGTTGTCTTTTGTCGGTGATTTGAGAAGCTTTTCATAGACAATTGATACTCTTTGAGTGTTGTCAGCAACTTGGAAGAGGCGATGACGTGAAAAACTGCGAGGTGTCCCGTCCGGGAATCGAACCCACAGACTAGTCAGCATTTCACCGATAAATAGTTTGTAGGAGATTTCAAAGGAAAGAAAGAAACAATCACGAGTGTGGTGATCCGTTTATTAAGCACCGCTTCTTAGTTAGCAGAGAATTTATACAATTCATGTGCAAATGAGTGGAGAGTTCTAAGGTCGTTCACCTAATCGGATGATCGAATAAGTCTGGAATAACTGACTGGAATAGAAATTGTGGTGTACAAAAGTATTCACTTCAAATTACTCTACAAGTTGTTTTTGATGGAGCAGAGTCCCTGTAACACAGCCATTGCTGAGCTGAGCACGGTATTTTTCCAATCATTAAGCAGTGTTCAATCAACACACGGAATTCGGTCTTTTTCCATTGTTTTAAAAATCCCACTTGAAGGAATGTAACATGTAACATAATCAGATTGGGATGAATATTTTACAGGTATCATTTAAATGCTTGTACTTCCTTGAAATTGTATGGATTTTGTATTAGTTGCGCCCGCTTTATGTCAGTCCTGGGACTGTGATATTTCTTTCTGACTCAATGGATACATTAATAAACATATTTGAGCTCATGAGCAACCGCCTTGAATCGCCAAAAATTGGACTATGCAAATTGACTTTCTCAGACGCAGTCTTGGCCAACATTTACCTGATATCATTTTCAAAAAGTAAATTCCATCAATTGCTTTCTTAACCGATATAAGAAACTTTAAGTTCACATTCAAAATTATGTTCTTTACTTAACTTTAAAAAAAAAACCTCACGATGAATCACTCTTTACTATACTGTCAGTGACTGACAGGACGTGACATATCAAGAGGATAATTTTCTCGAGAGTCGTTATTAAAGCAACACTAAACGTCTCAGTTATCCAAGTTTTAACCTAAGTCATGCTTAAGGGACAATCATTCCATCTGGGCATAGAGCGAGACCTTTTTAACACCACTGCTGTTATAGGTCTGCAATGAAACTCCTCACTTATGGAAAAGGCTCCATAATGGCCTGGACCAAATTAGTGGGGTAAACAAACTTTATCAGGCCAGTTAGAAGCGTATACTTTTAACTGCTCTGCCCGCGATTTTGGGTGTTGAACATGGTCAGGCTAGAACATGTTCACCTTACGCCGACTTCTGAATTCCATTCGCACCAGAATATAACCTTCGGTCAAGCTGTCACTAAATGGGTCTGGTGGTTAATGAGGCAAAAAGAAGGACGCACAACATCAACGTCTCGGACAAAGCGTCACACTAGGCAGCAGAAACTTCGAGGTAGTCAAGGACTTCGTCTACCTCGACTCCGTGGTAAATAGGGACAAAAAGAGGCAATTTATTTATAAAGCTCTTTCTCGAAGGACTAAGCATGCTTAACATAACACCTTGATCATTCCAGTCTTACTCTATCGCGCGGAAACCTGGACGCTACTAGAAGCGGATGAGGAAACTCTAAGTCTTGTAGAGAGAAAAGTTATGAGTGCGATTTTTGGTTCTGTTTGCGTTGATGGCATCTGGAGAAGAAGATTCAACGACAAACTCTATGGGCTGTACAGCGACATGCGCCTAGTCAAGCGTCAAGCGGCCTAGGCTAATGTGGCGCACACAAGTCTAGAAGGACCTCAATCAACTTGGAGTGCGCTACTGGCAGCAGCTGACGAAAAATCACCCTGGCTGGAGAGGCATGTTGGTTGAGGCCCAGGTCCACCCCCGACGGTAGCGCCACAAGAAGAAGAAGAAGAAGCCATCCCTACTGTTAGATTCCCTCAAAACGTTGGTCTACGATCGCACCAAATTGTTTTTGGACCCGACTGTTATTCGGCTGACACGGATTATTGTGTTACGTCTGTGATCTTGAATCTTGTGATTCATAAATCCAAAGGACAAATAAAACAACTCGTTCAGTAAGTGGGCTTCAGCGATATTAATCAATAAGTCACATAAAGCACTGTGCACCTTAGTGCTTTATTTTTAAGTACAGCGCCACAACGTAGTGTCGTGGAGTCGATTAATGCTTGACATCGCTGGGATACAGGGATATTCTTCCACGCAATTTGCCCAACATCCCATAGCTGTTTCGTATTTTTGGGCTTTACTTCATATACAGCTTTCTTTACATCTGTCCATAGGTTTTCAATGGGATTCAGGTCCGGAGACTTAGGCGGTCACTCCATTACTTGAACTCCATTGCTTTAGAATAATTCTTTGGCCAGTTTGCTCGTATGTTTGGGTTTATTGTCTTGTTGTGGAATCCATCTAAGGGGCATATTCCACTCTGGGTAAGGTAACAGGGTTTCTTTCATTATGCTGACGTAAACTCCGGCGGTCATCATCGGTTTTATCCAAGAAGTGGGACCAGTACCATAATAGGAAATTAATTTAATTTTTGCTCCGCGGTGCTTTAGAGTCTTGATAGTACATTCCCTTTGAAACTCTTGGTTTTTTCGCCTGCTGATGTCGCCACGGGTAAATTTAACTCGTCTTTTATTTCCCTAGCGTTGATAAACGGGTTACGATAGACTAATCTTACTATTTGTCGTCCATCGGCGGGGGTTAGTTTTGATTTTCTTTCTCTTTTTTCTTCCTTTTGAACGTATTTCTTGACATTTACGATCATTTTACTTGAACACCCAACAATATAAATACAAATTTGTAAGTTTCACCCACAGAAAGCATTTTTTTTTATTGAGGCACTATCCATTTTACTTCGCTAACTACGCTACTTTTGAAATATTATCTTCTTCCGAAGAGGTGTTCTTCAACGCTGGCAAAACCTCTGCGTAAGCTTTTTCATCTGTCCTACACTTTAGGGCTCTTTCCGAGTAAGTGGAAAACAGCATTTGTCCAGACCGTCCCTAAAAAAGGGGAATCTTCGTCACCCACCTCCTACTGACCCATAGCACTTACGTCCCTTCTTTCCAAGGTCATGGAAACGCTGATAAATCGTCAGCTTATGAAGTATCTTGAATCCCGGAAGCTTCTTAATGACCGGCAGTAAGGCTTCCACAGCAACAGGTCCACTGGTGATCTGATGGCATATCTCACCGAAAATTGGAACCAATCTTTGCACAATGTGTGAGAAATCAACATCGTTGCGCTTGATATTTCAAAAGCATTTGACACAGTCTGGTATCGACTGTCAACTGTCACTCAAGCGTTCCCAAAATAACCAGCCGTTATCCATGGATGGCACCTACCTTGTTGAGACCGAAAAACTTTCCATCCTCGGTATGTGTATCAACTCAACACTTAGTTGAAACGATCACATAGTTAAGGTTGTCAAAAATGCTGCGAAATGTGTAGGTTTTCTAAAACGAAGCAAAAAATAATTTACCCCCTCTGATCTGGCTACAATTTACAAGGCCTACATCCGCTCCTATCTGGTCTGGTGCTCCCAAGACCCCTCTGCACCTACTGGATAGAATTCAAAAGCGAGCAATTAAACTTATAGGAGATAATAATATAGCGAAGTCGATTGACTCGTTAGAACACCGACGTAATGTCGCGTCTCTGTCACTGTTTTATCGCTATTTCAACAAAAAATGCTCAAACGAGTTAGCCAGCTGCATTCCTCCCCTTCAAGAAATCACCCGCAATACACGCCTCTCTAGGAATGCTCATCAGTTCACCCTTAAGCCCACCTTCGGACGTACGGTAAAGTTTAGAGACTCGTTCTTTAGCCGCACCACACGAATATGGAATGCTCTTCCCAGCTTAATATTACCCTCTCATTGCAGTCCACGGACATTTAAAACCAATGTGCACAGGTACCTCCTCTCCCTTTCCTTTATTAAGGAACATTTCTCGGGAGTACAATGCACACCACCATTCATTTTACTTTGCTAACTACGCGGCTACCGCTAGTTTACCCTCTCACCTTTCATGCACACCATTGGCAACTAGCAGACTTTTTGACTGCTTGGATTTTGACCGGACGGACAAGTCGATCAGAACAACTCGTATTCGCGTCACTCTATGGGCAAGAGAGGAAATATATCTTCCTTATCTCAGCTCTTGACCATCCTCTTCTCGAAGCATAGCGTGTCTTTCTAAATCAAGCCACATTCAAGCGGCTTTAAATGATCATTCCACATTCAAGTCGTTCACGTTTATCTCGCAAATTGCCACTCAACCCTCATCATGCACGTCTGACCGCCGCCCCACTGTGCAACAAATGCATCTGAATGCGCCTGTCATTGCCGCGATTACCACTAGTGTTAATGAATGAATCGCCGACCCAGTTGCTTCGACACTTCCACACAACACACGCCAAGTCTTCATTGTACGCCTGCCCTCACTTCGAACGTGCGGAACTTCTGCTCTCGAAGACGACACGTCAGTGGACTACTAGTCACGACTGGAACGACAAGCGAACGATGATAAGGCGAATTAATCCAGCACAGCTCTGCTGTGAAGCGTGGAGATTATCTTCCGCGAAAGGTTGTCGCCGATGAAAAGGGCGTTTGTGGGAACAAGAATTACTGATCCCTGTTGAGATAAAAGTTATTGATTGAAGTTTTACTGAGAGGTGCCTTGCGGTGGACGCAAGGTCGCTGCTGATGATGTTTTGTTGCTTGTCGCGGAATTCCGTATGTCGGTCCTAATTGCTGACAGCACATCGCGTGTGGCAATCTCTGTAGCGGGCTTCAGGTGTCGGAAATTAGAGAATGCATTTGTTCGCACTTTTTGAAAATATTTTTGTTTTCTTTTTTTCGGCTTGCAAACTTCAAGTGGTGTGAGTCACCGTCAGGGGCAAAATGTTGTCAAGGTAATGTTCGATATTAGCTGTGTTGGAGTTGATTTTTGTTTTTCGGGATACGTAAGTCTCACCAGTGGAAAAGTTCTACGTCACAGGAGACGGTACATAGTGGGGACTGTGGCCAAGTGAGGAAGTCCATAAGCAACTCGAAAGAGGTGGTGCCGAAAAGAAAACCGTGGTGTCCCGTTCGGGAATCGAAAAAAGTTTTTATTTTCAACATCGGAAAGATTGCCAGAGCTATGTCCAACTGATTCTTAATTTGTCATTGCCACTAAATCTGCTTCGTTTATTTCGTCGTCCGCAATTTATTATTAAATATCAGCCATTGTTATTTCATCAAATCCATCACCTTCTACTGCATGCGCCAATCTCACCATGTTCCTATATTCATCTTCTATTTGTGTAGAAACAGTGCACTGAACGTCTATTTCCGGTATTATTGCTTTAGCAATTTAAAATTTTAAATTGTTTCCAGATTTCTTTAACCGTAATAAAGGGTAATTTTTAAGCTAATATCTGTTTGGCACCAGTGTTGCCACAGCTGACGCACGTTTCGTGTTTTGTTTCTATTTCACTGTCAAACATCTTCAATTTGGTCTATAATTTAACCATGAATAGTCTTGCAAACGATTGCACGAGCGCTTGCAAATTATTGAATTTTATTATCAAAATGCGTGCTCTGTTAACGAAGTTCATCAAAATTTAAAATTGTGTTCAGCGACGAAGCTCACTTTCGGCTCAATGGGTACGAAAAATAAGCAGAATTGTCGATTTTGGAGTAAATTTCAGCCGCATTGAAAGAGCTAAAAATGCATCCAGAAAAAGTCACAGTTTGGTGTGGTATGGGCTAGTGGCATCATTGGTAACGTAACTATGAATGGGTAGCGCTACCGTGAGATGATATCCAACTTTTTTTTGCCCTTGTTGCTTCAACAAGACGGTGCCACAAGCCACACAGCACGCGCAATAATAGACTTATTGAGAGGCGAGTTCGGTGAACATTTTATTTCAGGTTCAGGACCGGTCTATTGACCGCCTAGATCGTGCGATTTAACGCCTTCTGACTATTTTTAGTGGGGCTATGTTAAAGCTCATGTCTATACAGACAAGCCCGCTTCAATTGACGCCTTGGAAAACAACATTGAAGCATTTGTTCGTGAGATACCAGCCGAAATGTTGGAAAGAGTATGCCAAAATTGGACTAAGCGGATGGACCATTTAAGGCGCAGTCAAGGTCAATATTTGCATGAAATAATCTTCAAACATTAAATTATATGGACCGTACAATCGATTCAAATAAAGATTTCATGCATTTTTTTGAATTTTATGTGTTTTTTTTAACTTTCAAATAGATTTAAAAAAATCACCCTTTATTTGCTGACTCCATCTTCTCTAATATTAACCCAAAGAATTTCCGAATGCAGTAAGCTTTAAATACTGCTATTATGCCCTGCCCTATCACCTTGTAAACACATGTTCAAGTGTAGGGTGGCAATGCTATAAAAAAATAGTTATCAAAGTGTGAACAAAATGCAAAGAATTTTATTTGTGCAAGAAAACGTTTTAAATGTTTGAAAAAAATTTCGTACATAAAAATTTTTGTAAATATCGCATTGCATGAAAATGTCTGCATTTTGGGTACCGCGTTGTAGGAGGGTTAACTGTATTTGCAATTTTTTATGGAGTGTACAGTGTTGTTGGTGACACATTTTATCACCAATTCCATCGCAGTTCTTTGAATACATATATGAGAGCTACTATAATTTTTGCCAAGGTATCAAAATGTCATACATAACAGTTATAATAATTATGTGGCACTACAACCCAAAAGAGACCAGGGACTAGTTTCTACCACAGCTACTCGCGAGTGAAGGGGACCTACAGCTGTTTGCCGACTCTAAACGACGAAATTTACCCACTACGCCACGTCGACGACAAAGACTTGGCATACAAATTGTTCCTAAGGGGCAAGATTTTTTAATTGCAAAGAGGTGCATGTAGGTCTTTAAAGCATTCGGAACGAAATCAATAAAAATGGAAAGGATAAGTTCATAGTGCATATCAAACGTTTTCTTTGTCTGTCACGTTTTAATTTCTAAAAACTTTAATCAATTTTCAAGAAACTGTTGACTGGAAATTATCAAAAAAATACTACTCTAGTAAAGGATCGTTTTTTGGTACTGTGCAGCCGCCGCGATCGGTTTCAGACTTCTGTGAATCGTAAACACGACTGTAGCTATGTCGAGGTACAGAAAAAAAAGTTTTTATCGAACTCACTGAGACAAAAATTAGTTAAAGCTGGACTTGAAGCACTTAATGAAGTATTAAGGCCGAATATTAGAAAAAAAAAATAACTCAACACATGTGTAACAATGCCAGGACATCATGGTGTATGCTAGGGTGTTGGAGATGGGAGGATTCTTGCTCAATGACAACTCAGCTCGGATACCCCTAAAACTGAGGATGAAGTCGTCTGGCAATGCTTCTCTGGATATGAAAAACTCCGGACCTGGAGAAACTTATCTGAGTCAATACCTTTCTGTTATACAAAACCAAGCAGAGGTTCAACAAAGTACTAATTGCATTGAGAATCTGTTTGAGAAGAGAACCAAAAGTACTCTACCAGTAAATAAATTATATTTAGTTCCTTAAAATGAGACAAGTACCTTAACAAAAATCAATTTTTCTTTTAAATATCTTTTTGCTCCCGTAACTTCATGTGAATAAATCGTATCATTCTACCAATCCGTCCGAAATTTGACACAGACTACACCCCTTTGCACTTACTGCAAGAATGATGAGGAAAGTCTGATCCTCTAGATCAGATCGAAATGGCATTCTGAGGCAATGGTAAATGCACTTCAACGAATTGCCAAACGGTCAGCTTTGCGGCTTTACCACTTCCAGAGGCAGACCCTGGGCTACCGTCACAGATCATAGAAGAAGTAGGAAAGGCTAGATATGTCAGCTAAAAACCAACAGAGTCCTGGAACCCGATGGTATATTAACGGCGCTGTTGGCAATGTATGACATTACACATTAATAGACGTCGTCTTCTTCTTCTTCCTCTAGTGGCGCTACAGTACGGGGTGGACCTGGGCCTCAACCAACATGCCTCTCCATCCAGCACCATCTTTCGCCAGCTGCCGCCAAGTTGGTTGAGGTCCTACTCCACTTGTATGCGCCACCTTAACCTAGGCCGTCCTCTGTTGCTTTGTCCCAATGGCTCAGATTCGAAGACTTTTCGGGCCGGAGCAATGGTGTCCATACGCTCTACATGGCATAGCTATCTTAAGCGCAATAGGCGTCATACGTCCCATAAGAAGAAAAGGAGATGTTAGAACACGCAGAAATTGTAGAGATAAAGCGTTGTTGAGTACCGGTTATACATGAGATACCCTCCTTAATCCTCCATGAACCGAAACTACCAGTGTGGTTTCATAAAAAGCAAATGTACAGCCAATCAGATTTTCCCTCTTAGGAAGGTGATGGAAAAATGTTTCCTCCCGAGTAGAAAGGTCCAACAGTTTTTTGCCGGCTCCGAACGGCGAGCTCTTTGGGAGTTGTCAGCAACTCTAAAGAGGTGGTGCCGTAAAAAAAATGCGAGGTGTTCTGGGAATCTTTGGCCTTTGTACCAAGCCAAGTTAAAACAGCCGGAATGCAAATCAGGCCAATCAACATTTCTAATGAACTCGTATGATCTGGCCGGCCTCTTATACAATCTGGCGTCAGAAAAACCAGTTAGTGACTCTTACACGTCGTCTTGCACCAGGTCCACCCTGATCAACCTACATCGAGAGGGTGTAGTTTAACATGGAGCTGTACATCAGCTGGTGAAGCATCGCACAAATTTGAAGTGTTGCAATCCTATAGCTACTTTGGGTTAACAGTAGCAGGAGTTAAAATCCAACAAAACCTTCTACAGTTTGTCTGTCAAGAAACGTCACCTTAACATTGAAGTTGCTGCTGTACAGGACGACGGTTTTACCAGTACTTGCATACATATGTATGTACTAAAAGAACTGTATGGCTCTACGAGAAAGCCGACTGGAGCGGACTTAATAACTTCTTTAGGAAATTTAACTGGTCACTATGCTTCCTCGATAGTGACGTGGATGCCGCTGCTGATACGATCACAAATATTATTTTGCTGGGTATGAAGTCCTTCATTCCCCACAGAGTGAAGAGCATCAAGCCCAAGGCAAATGCATGGTATGACTTGAGCTGCAAAGAGGCTATCAGGTTAAGAGAGATGAGTTTCCGGATTTATAAAGCCAACCCTTCTGAGGAAAACCGGAAGAAGTTTAAACGGGCCCGTAATGACTGCAATTCACTATTAAGACGAGTGAAATTTTCCTACGACCAAAAGTTGAGGCAAAAAGTGCTACAATGTCCCAAGGGTAGCAAAAACTTTTGGTCTTTTGTGAAAAACATTAGAAACACAGCCTCGTCTTCAATTCCGACGCTTATTCACAATGACATTCCAGCTGTCAACTCTTTGGACAAAGCAAATCTACTTGCTGCTCACTTCGCAGCTAGCTCAACGCTTCCAGATTGTGCTTTGTCTCTACCTGTGCTTGAGAGCGTAAATTTTTCCATGGGACAGATCCACTTTCGCACTCGTACAGTTGCAAGAGTCCTCAAAGATCTTAACGTGCACAAATCCGCTGGCCCGGATGGTATACCCCTTGTTCTTCTGAAGAGGTGTTCTTCAACGCTGGCAAAACCACTGCGTAAGCTTTTAGATCTATCCTACTCTTTAGGGCTCTTTCCGAGTAAGTGGAAAACAGCATTTGTCCAGCCCGTCCCTAAAAAAGGGGAATCTTCGTCACCCACCTCCTACCGACCTATAGCACTTACGTCCCTTCTTTCCAAGGTCATGGAAACGCTGATAAATCGTCAGCTTGTGAAATATCTTGAATACCGGAAGCTTCTTAATGACCGGTAGTACGGCTTCCGCAGCAACAGGTCCACTGGTGATCTGATGGCATATCTCACCGAAAAGTGGAACCAATCTTTGCACAATAATGGAGAAAGCAAGACTGTTGCGCTTGATATTTCAAAAGCATTTGACAGAGTCTGGCATCAGGCTCTCTTGTCGAAAATGCGTGCTTATGGAATCGATAAGTCTCTTCTTCAATGGATTAGAAATTACCTTTCGAACCGTTCAATACAAGTCGTGCTGGATGGGTTCAAGTCTGATATCCACCATATTAATGCTGGTGTTCCCCAGCTACTTCTAATCCTATTCACTCCTTCGCTGATGACAGTACCCTCAGCTTCTCATATTCGTTCCTTGGCTCACGTCCCTGTACTTCGGCCGTAGACTTGGAACGGCAGCGTATGTCAAGCACATTAAATTTCGATCTTGACAGCATAATCGCTTGGGGAACAAGAAATAGAGTGGAATTTAATGCTTCCAAAACTCAGTGCTGTCAACTGTCACTCAAGCGTTCCCAAAATAACCAGCTGTTATCCATGGACGGCACCTGCGTTGTTGAAACCGAAAAACTTTCCATCCTCGGTATGCGTATCAACTCAACACTTAGTTGGAACGATCACATATATGAGGTCGCCAAAAATGCTGCGAAATGTCTAGGTTTCCTAAAACGATGCAAAAAATACTTTACCCCCTCTGATCTGGCTACAATTTACAAGGCCTACATCCGTCCTAAGCTCGAGTATAACGCTCCTATCTGGTCTGGTGCTCCCAATTCCTCCCTACACCTACTGGATAGAATCCAAAAGCGAGCGATAAAACTTATAGGAGACAACAATATTGCGAAGTCGATTGACTCGTTAGAACACCGACGTAATGTCGCGTCTCTGTCACTGTTTTATCGCTACTTTTACTTTACTTTTTATTGTATTTTTATTTCAATTTAAATTCCTTACTTATATTCTAGCTAAAAATACTTAAAACTAGCTTATACTATGTGAGCTTTCTCTTTTATATCTATCTTACTGACCCTTCGCGGGTGCTCTAAGTTAATCTACTTTACATTTATTTTGCCTTTCGGCCTACTCTATCTTAATTTAACTTAAATATGTGAGATTAGTTTTTACTTTTTTTGTCAAGAAAAGTAACTTGACTTTCTGGTTTTTACTTAACCTAACTTATTCTAACTAAAACTTAAAGTATTTACAAATTGTTAAATCTACTTATGCTATTCTTAACTATGTCCGTTGAATTGTACGGACGCGTTCTCCAGGGCGTATTGCGATTTATATGCTCTGTTTTATCGCTATTTCAACAAGAAATGCTCAAACGAATTAGCCAGCTGCATTCCTCCCCTTCAAGAATTCACCCGCAATACACGCCTCGCAAGGAATGCTCATCAGTTCACCCTTAAGCCCACCTTCGGACGTACAGTTAAGTATAGAGACTCGGTCTTCAGCCGCACAACACGAATATGGAATGCTCTTCCCTGCTCAATATTCCCCTCTCATTACAATCTACAGACATTTAAAACCAATGTGCACCGGTACCTCCTCTCCCTCTCTTCCTCTATACCTTCGGCCCGTGCTGTGACTTAAATCCGGTCACTTAAGGGTAGTCGTAACCCCTTTAGCGCGCGCCAATTATAAAAAAAAAAAAAAAAGTACATATCCGAAATTTTAGTGTTTAGCCAACAGCATTGCGATCTCTTGGCCGTGTTCCGGCGAAAATTCTTACGGCTGGTGTATGAGTAGGGACGATTCCTGATAAAATCTGGATCTCAGTTGTTGCATAAAAATTTATGAAATTTGACAAAATTTGAAAAAAAGTTCGGCCAACCATCTTCAAACTGAACCCACCTCGTACCGTTTTCTTTGCAATTCTCAAATTGTTGCCATCACAGTTCACTTAAATTTATTTGTAGAATAATGTATTGTAAATTGAAAATGTCAAAAACACTGAAAAAACAATCGTATCATGGCCGTCGTAGTTTACGGGGGAGGTACGTCCAGTCACACGTCCCAGGCCAATGTTCTACTCCCGAACTTGACTCTTGTTACTCTGATAAAATAAAAAGAGTCCTACGTCAATGAAAAGCTTCTCAAATCTAGCCGTACAGAGGCAGTAATAAACTGTAGGTCCCATCTACTGGGGAATGAACAATACCACACACAACACGAGTGTTTGCTGGAGAAGCTAGGCCCTGGTCACTTGTAGTTGCAGTAATGTGCTAATCTATTAATTTTGTAATCCAAGGTGACGCTCGCTTCAGTCCATAGCTCATCTCCTCTCCATGCACTCACTCAAATTGCTGCTTCCCCGTTGAGATAACAAAAGCACTCACAACAACGAATGGTTCCTCAAGACTACTTCCTAGTAATTTATTTCACTCCCTCTCATTCTGACCCTCTCCCCCGTCGCATTACATCAAATCATCCAATTCTAGAAAGGTGAGTAATTTCATCCGGAATAAAAACAAATCCAATGCAGACGAAGAAAACAAAAAACCCTTGACGTTGCAGTTCTCTCTCACGCACCACGGAGCCAAGTGAATCCCACACTGAACCCCGCTTACCATGCGGGAATCCCTCCATGATCAGAGCCACATCGGAGAACAAGAAATGACGTATGTATGTATCATCAACGTCACGAATAAACCGTACCACTTACGATAAGAGGCTGCCCCACTGTGCCAAGTGGCAGCAGATAAGGCATAAGGGTTGCCAGCTGCCAAGTTCAAGAGCACATCTCTCCGATCGGACTCTGTCCACGACCAAAATCAAAACAACATCCCCCGTCCGTGTGTTTGTGTGTGTGTTGGTCAAGCGATTTTCCTCTTCGAGCACATTCCTCCACACAGCGCGCACAACAAAGTCGACAAGAGCACAGGCCAGAGAGCAGCGCTATCGTTGTCGTCGGTGTCGTATTCGCCCCTGTCGTTGCAGTTTTCATCGTCTCTCCTGTGTGGCTCCCTAATTCGATTTTGACCACGTCGGCGGACACATTTATCATCGCAGTCAACATCATCATCCCCCGAGCCAGTAGTCTGTCCGCGCACAGTTGAGCGAGCGTCGAGCGTTCGAAAGCTTGAACGAGCCCCTCGTCTTCCGTGATTCGCGGCACAGTGTGGACGTTTTCTGCTACCGGGAGGGTGCTACAAGTTGCGAGCCGTTCTGTGCGATATCTTCGTGTGCGTATGCTTGTGTGAGTGTAGGTGTGTGTGTGCGTTGCAAATCGCTGTTCGTTCCGCCATCATCCTAAGCCGACTGGAAAAGGGGTAGATAATCGAACACGCGGCGGCACTCACTTTCAGTTTCGCGTTAAAATTCGTGACAACAAGAGTTCAAGTTCAGTTAGTGGTCGTGTGGAAGGAGCTCTCCCTACGACGAAGTCCCTGAGTGAGAATTGTCTTGTCGCGAGTACTTCCTTTCAAGTGAATCCCGAGTGAGTGTGCAGAACATGGCTTCTTCAGGACGTCTGCTGATTGTCTTTGTCGGTAAGTGCTTGTCCCTGTCCCTGTCCCTGTTCTTGACCTCTGCCTCGGAACCGCGACGAACTGACGACGGGTAGTGCTCTTAATTGAATTTCCGCGCCGGCAACAGCCTACGAGGTGCATAACATAGGCGAGTGGTACGGTGGGTGGTTTTTCAAAAAGGACACCGGCACCGACCGCCTCTAATTACAGCGGCGGCGGCGTGTCAATGGGGCTACACACTTTTGAGTCTGCAGCAAGGTGCTTCCGGGAAAGTGATACAGTGTGCGTTTACTGGTCGGTGGGCTGCTGTGGGGGAAGATCACGTTTTGATTGCCGACGATTGGAATTCATTGTTATGGAGAGGTGAGGGTGAGTCGGCTGTGTTTGGCACGAGGCAGGATGTATCAAAAATAGATTTTTCGGGGGTTACGGATGTTGGCACGAGGACAATGAGGCGATGAGGCGGCGTGACAGTTAGGACACGTTCTCTTGAGGAATTTTTGCGTGTCTTCTGGTTTGTTTTTATCACAGCCCTGCTGTGGCTGGAGAGAGTTATTTTGGCGCAAATCGATTTCAGGGAAAGTTTAACAATCGAGGCAGTGACAGAATGTTTGAAGGAAAGTAAGCAGTACTGCGTTGGGGAGTAAATCAAGCTGTTTTGAAGAATTTTAAGTAAAAGTCAAATTATTGGCGCTTTAGTTCCTTCCTTCTTACTGTGTGTGTCATTTTATGAATTTAAGTCCTTCGAGTTTTTCTGAATTGTGAACTCTATCCATTTAGCACTAAATCATAAGGGGATAGCCCATTTGAAAATTTAAATTTCGCCAAAAAGTGGTCAAGGACTTTGAATTTAAGGCGGTAAGAGTAGGAAATTATGGAAGATAAATCCATCTTGCCATTTTCTGTGTTATTTGAAAACCTGTTTCGTCTATTTGGTGCTGGTTTTGATGATATTTCTAAAACGCCAGATGTTGTCAAACTTTACATTTAAGGGCTTCTTTTTCTTCCTAGCTTGAAGCTATAGTTTGAGGAGGAACCTGCGCACAACCAAAATGCCTCTTAATGTTCCCTTAATGTAGTCTATACTTGAATGCGCCATCTATGACGTAGTTGTCCTCTAGTGCGGTGCCCCAATGACTCCAATTCAAAGAGTCTTCGATCGGGAACAGTGATGTCCATCCCATCTATATGACCTAGCCATTTTAAGACACTTAACTCTGTGGACACTTGAATAAGCGCAGGCCACCCTACAGCCTGTAGAGTACGTCGCTAAGTCTTAATCTTCAGGGACGATCAAGGCAAGCAGGATTGAAAACTGCTCTAAGAAAATGCTAAGGACTTCCTCATCCACTTTATATAAAAATAAAAACGTCCAGTCTTCCACGCTATAGATCAGTACAGAAATAGCTTGAACCTTGAATTAAAAATGAGGTGTTGGCAAGAAAGATTCTACCCTTGCTTTCGGTACTCATGTAGTTGTCCCTATTTATTCGCGAAGCCGTAGTAGACGAATTTCTTGACTGCCTCCAAATTTTTACAATCCATTATGATGATCTATTCAGGAATCCTTTCGTGAGGACAGCATCCTCTTCCCTCTTTTTCAGCCAGATCCATTGTAGCCGCATGGATTTCAATCCCACCAAACGCTTCATTGATGGCTAGCTGCATTCTCCCAATCACTTCGGTGAATAAGCGGTCTTTTGGAAGAGCCTGTCACTGGTGTTGACCTGAGTGTACGCTGCCATATGCGGCTTTTAAAATCGGCGAATTGGTGGTGGGTGTCAATTTGTTCTTCTTGGGGCGTCTCTAGCTGCAGCTGCAGTGTACATCTATAGTGAACTTCCCTGAGCTGAAATCAATCTTTTAAGGACGAATGGTTTCAGCCATTCCCAAAAACGGCAGAGGAGATTTTGTACGTAACGTTAATAAGATTGATCTCCTGGCAGTCGTATGTGTCTTATTTCTTGTGGAATGACACAAAGTTTCGACTCCTCGGTCATGCTTGCCATATCTTGCACATGAGCTGGGGCTAGCGTCCAACCACATTATCTCCAGCTGCCACAAATTGTTCTGCGGATAGTCTGCTGGCTACAGCAGGCTTGTTTGACATCAGTCTCAATATTATGTTTTTTAATTACCGTGATACCGCCTGACAATATTATTTGATTTGTCACCGCCGTTTAACTGTCGGCAGAAGTAAAATAATAATTTTCCAAATTCTTAGAATCGATTTCGACTCGTTTTGAAGTTGCTTCTGCTTCTGATCTTAATGCTCTTTGTTTTTCCATCTCAGAAACCGGTCATCTGTCCTTTTCTTCTTTGTTCATAGAGTTCCCGAACAGCTCTAGGTTTAAAACGCAGCTTAAATGTCTTCTATTTGGCTGCATGTGTATGCCTGCATTCATCGTCAAACCATGGGTTTTTCTTAAATTGTATTATAAGTCCCAGGACAACAGTGGTTGCTTCGTTGATATCTTTTCCACTTGTGTGCGTAATTTTGTTTGAGAATGTCCTCTATTACTTTGCCCCACTGGTTGTTAACCGACGTCTCCGCGGATCGGAGCTGTAGTGTTCATTCGCATTTCAATACCTAGACATCTTAAGCGAAGACAATTAACTAGATGAATGTGGCTGTACAACTAATGCAATTTGTGGTAGATTTTCTCATTCAGACACCGTCAACGCAAATGGGATCGCACACAGAACTTTTTCCTCAAAACGATCAAGGACTTCTTCACCCACTTACAAAACATGTCGTGTCTCAGCGCCGTGGAGCAGGACGGAGATAATCCAAATGGTCTCTCGAGAGAGTGCTTTGTTACTCGTTTGACTTTTGAGCCTAAAGAAGCACCGATTGGCAACAGTAATTCTGCGCTTAACCTTGGTACTAATGTTTTGTCCTATTTTACTTCATTCCCTGCTTGCTCCACAGCCAATGTAAACGAAATCCTTCTCCACCAGCCCCAACATCCATACTATACAGAGGTCTCTCTGGATGCAATGACGCTCTTTGGTCTAGTTCAGATGTTGTTTGTTGTCGCACAAATTCACACTGAATTGATCCTCATAGCTGGGGATGATTTGTCGAATGAAATTAGGGTCAGTTTCCAACTGCACTATATTCCGTTTAGTGAACGTACTTCCTTGTCGTTTACCAACAGTTGCGGAATGGAATTTATGTCACGACTTTAAAATCGCTAAACTGTGTGTATAATGGCGAGGTTTTATAAGATGAGCCGATTCTCATGCAAACAATGTTATCGATGATTCTGTGGACGCGGGTTAGTATATTGAAATTAATTTCACCCTTACTACAAACAGTTGTCTTGGTAGGATGCTTACGGCGACTGTAAGATGGACGATGCTGTACTTACAACATGTGTTATTGAACATTATATCCAAAAAGCAGTGATAACGAAAGAGCTGTCGTAGAAGTGCAGTTCGTAAGTGCGTCGCAACACCCTCCGGTCGTCTCAAGTTCGATTCTTCGACAGAAAACTGCAGTATTTAGAGCACCATCTCTTTCGAATAGCTGAGGATATTCAAAAAGTAAGAAATGTCTACGAAAAGCTTCTAAAATTTCATCATTCCGAAGCCGACATTAACCGTAGGTCTTCTCTAATCGTCAGAAAAGAGAATATGAGTACTTGATGCAGAAGCTTGGCCGTGGTTCCTTGTGAACCGCTGGACTCTGAGGACATCTGTGCTGAAAAGCCAAAGCATCGAAATACAGCCTTCTCCGTCCGTCTCACTATTCGTGAGAGTTGGAACAAACGTCGAGTTAAAAACCGAAAACTTTGCTTTGACACCAAACTGCTGCTATAAAATTAATAAAGCTTGGCCAATCTTATATGAAAGCTCAGTATTTCTCTTTATTCCGCTTTTGAAAACTACCCCGAGATACACTTGTTTAAATGGGACTCCAATAACATTTTGAGGGCACTGGGAAAGTGTTTTAGAAATGAACCAGAGTTTTGTCCTTCTCGACATTTACCTTCACTCCAGCAGCCGCACATACGTCTACAAATCTATCGAGTGCGCGCTGGAGTTCCATCTGGGAGGATGCAGGGACACCTCAGTCATCTGCAAAAAGAAGATGACTTACCCTTAAATCTCACAATGTTAAATATTTCTCGCCTCCGCTGCCCTGTAACATCCAGTTTAAATGAAAAGGAGAGATGACAAGGCAAACACTCTCTGAAGCTCAACGCCCACGGTGAAAGATATTGACTCAGTTTGTGTATAGAGCTTGAACGGCACTCAACAGGGGACCATCAATCTCATATTACTGTTGAGGGACCCGGTCGTATGCATTTTCGAAATCCACAAGAGAACTAAAGATCTGTTTGGCATATTTAAAAAATTCCATTTCAAGGGTAAGAAACTTGACGGCTGTACTTCTGTCGGAACGAATGCCATACTGTTATTCCCCCAACCTGGACTCAACCACAGCTCTAGAACATGCCTCCAGCAACTTAACGTATACCGAATCAGGGAGACTTAAAAGAGATATGTTCTTGTCTCTCTCTCTCTCTGGCACCCCGTTTTGAAAAGAAGAACAATCTCTCCAAACCGCCAAGAGTCTTGACACACTCCCGGTCCATCTTAAGGATTCCCTCTTTACACATTGTCTTAAGCATTTCTGGTCGGATCTCATCCACATTGGCTGTCTTAAAAAATTTAAGCAATTCAGAGGCCAAAGTGCGTTCCTCCACCGTTGTCGTTTAAGTGGCAGTCTCGGTTAGCTGAAAAGTAGTACTTTCTGTAACCCTCCAACACCAAAGTTCTTCTTGACGGTTTCTTGTTGTAGCATACTGATGATGTTGATCTCAAGCGACTAAAGGAATTCAGATTTTTTCTCGACATGGGTCTCTTATGCTATGGTTTTGGTGTCAATGGCAAAGTCTAGACTTTTTTTAAGAATTAAAATTGTTGTCAAAAATTTATCGCCGTGTGGGTTTCTTTAAGTTTTACTTTTGGAACCTAAAAGTTAATGACCACTCAACAGGGTCATTTGATAGCAGTCCATTTACAAAATTTCACCGAGTAATTTGAAATCCAACTGAGCGTTACTCCAAAGTCATCGCATTAAAACCCAGCTTTCCTCTATTTCCCCATTGCAAGTTCTCGCCATAAACTTGTTCACTGAAGGTCTGGATTAGAGTGCAGTAGAATGTGCAATTGAATCATCCTTAAAAATGAAATCTTATCATTCCAATCGTTAATACAAATGTCAAGCAATTCAATTTCTCTTGAACTGATAAGCTAGAAGTGGTTAGTCAGATTATGCCAGCAGACACTCTCCAGCGATTGTCGTGTGACTGCGTCACACGTACATATGCCAGAACCGAGTTAATCACGTAATATGATTCTTAACATTCTTAAGCCACCTCAGATAAAGCACGAAATAAGAAAATCATTTCGCTTCGTGTTTTAAATGTAATAAGAAAAGGCCAGCTTTTGGCTTCGGATGAGTTGGGGTCGGTGTTGAAGGTTCGACTTTCCTGGAGATTTTGAACGTGTGCAATGACCTCACCTCCTTCATCGTAAACTATCGTGGACTATGCAATCTGTATCAACTATATTGTAGGGAGGTCGGTAAGCAGATTGTGTACTCTTATGGCTAATGTCGCGTCTAACTTACATCAACAGATCAAGTGCAATGTGAACTTCTTCAGTGTGACCCGTGGTTCTAAGACCTTCGCGGAAGATCTTCCTTATGTGGCTGTTTGTATTGATCACAAGAATTGCCCTCAACTCGGTGCTTATCTGATCTCTTAGATTTGGGTAGAGGAGATTTCCTGAGAGTCCTCGAATCTAAGCCATTAAGACAACGCAACAGACGACGGCCTAGGCTAAGCTGGCACACACAAGTGGAGAAGGACCTCAACCAACTTGGAGTGCGCAACTGGCGGCAGCTGGCGAAAAACCGTGCTGGCTGGAGAGGAATGTTGGTTGAAGCCCAGGTCCACCCCGGACTGTAGCACCACAAGAAGAAGAAGATTCCTTGAGGTATGGAGTCTAGTCATCGCTTATGGTAGACAATCGCATAGCAGGTGTTAGAGGAGTGATTTCATAAGAAAAGAAAACGCCTCAGATGATTTTTTTGCCCAAGAATGTGAGTCCTTTTAAAGCAGTTTTAAGGCTCAAACTATGAAGCATCCTATTCCCTTCAATTACGAAGTCAATAGGAACTCGTAAGCACCCGAGATGTGCTTGCAGAATACTTCTCAAGCTGGTGCTTGAATTACTCAAACGCCCACTGATAAGTGCTCTTTCGATTTAAACAACACCCTGCCAGAGCTCCTACATTTTGTAAAATTTGTAACGTGCCACGGAATTTAATAATTAAACTCGCAACCAACTCCATTTGTCGAGTAGACAATTTTTCATGTTATTCCACCAAACAGATGAGTGATTTCCGAGATTATTGTGTTACAGGATGGACTAAATTTACATTCTTTTTTTCAAAAATAAAATTAACAAAATACATTTCCGTGTATAACGTATAAGAGAGTACAAATATTCCCATTTTTGAAAAATTTCAAAAAGTATTCCAAGCTGCTGCCTCGGTAAAACAATCTGTCATTTCCATTTCCATGAAATTGTTGATGGTGTCAGGGCGTAGCTCACGTACTGCTTGCATGACATTGGCCTTAAGTGTTTGAATCGTGTCAAGATTATTGGTATAGGATCGGCTCTTCACAATTCCACAGAAAATAAAATCAAAGGGCTTAAATCGCAAGACCCAGATGGCCAATTGATGTCGCAAAGAAAGCTGATAACACAATTCGGAAACTTGTCGTACAAAAGATCGATTGTGGACTTTGTTGCATGCCGCCTTATCCTGCATGAACTAGAGGTCAATCATGTGAAAAGAACCCTGATTTCCAACGCCCAATTTAGATCGAAATAAAGAAAATGTCCAGACTTCACGCTCAGCAATAGACTGTCACTCTCTGTGGATGCGTTGACTTCTCGACAATAACATCCGGGTGTTCCGAGCTCCAGATGTTTGTTAACGTATCGTACATAAATGAAAACTCGTCTTGCGAGAAAATACAATTTTTTTTCCTATAATCCTTGCTTAATTCAATCTGCTCCAGTGCTCAAACTTCAAAAGCATAACAAGGCGGTTGATAACGCGCGCCTTAGTTAGGTCTTTGTTAGACCTTGTGAGGGAGTTATCCGAGATCTTTGTGCAGAATTCTCCTCAGACTAGTGTCTGAAATGCTGAGCTGATGAGATCGACGGCGAGTTGAAATTCGTTTATTGCATGTTCCACTGTCGGCTTCAGGAGCACCATACCAGACTGCGACCTTGAGTGTTGTCCCCTAGCCTCTAGACTAGTCTCTTGACTTTTTGCGATGTACAATCACAAATTTCCTTTTAACAACATATTTCCAATTTGATTAAAACCGTAAAGAATGTAAGTGTCGACATAGAAATAGGCGGCCGACGGATGAACAATTGTTTATTTTAGACGATGTCCTGTCATTACATCGTGGCATTCAGAGCCGTGTGTCAGTGGGGTTCCTTAGTGTATTTTGCCAGCTCAGCCTCGATGATGTATTACTCCTGACGTAGAAACGATTCGGCTGCCATATGGAGGACGTCGGGGAAAAGATCACGTGGTATATCTTGCGTGCTTTAAGAAATCAATGTAATTTAGTTGAATTCCTGAAATTCCTGATGGATTGACAGTTTCTTCTGCCTATTTTTGGAAGAAGTACATCAAACACTGTTGCAGGGGGTTGATGCGCGCTCTTCGGTAGACCCCTCTGTGGCTGAAGTGTTTCATCAGGTCCCTGTCGATACTGAGACTGGTGCATCCTTTCAAAGATCGAAAGCTTTTCTATGTTGATTTTGGAAATGCTGTACCACACAGGACGCTATGATGAGCTGCTTGCTTTGTAACAGTTTCGTCCATCAATGAGTAGCTGTTATAGAAAGCGTATATGAGCCTTTTGAAGGTTCACTTTGAAGTGAGTATCAAACTTCAAACTCTCAGTGAAGTTCACTCCAAGATACTTACCCTTGTCGGTTGTCGCTAGTATTGGTCCGCTGTGGAGCACTATCTTGTTGGTCCGTCACTTTTCAGCTGTTTAGGAGCCTCGTCGTCTCGCTCTACACTGGCACATGAAGACTGATTTGTTGTCGTTTTAGAGTAGAGCTTCTTTATTTATTCGACCCTCTGTGCTGCCATCTATGGTGACGGCAATGTGGACTCCGTCAGCGAATCGTTCATGAGTAAGCGACAGGGATCCAATGGCGATAATGGTGGTCTAAGGTGTAAATATTAAACAAAAATAGGTTCTACTCGCGATCCTTATACAACGCCTTATGGAATTTTCTTTGTTTTTGATCTGATTCGCATTGCCTCCACATAGAACCTCCTCATAATGACAAAACCTTTATGCAAGTGTTAACGACACGTGTACAAAGTTTTCAACGTGATTGCGCACATCTCGCCAAATGTAACACGCCACGCCTCAACATCCGGTCACCTTACACTTACACAGCACAGCCACCTGCCAGAGCGATCCACCTGCCAGGGGTCAACCATCCGTACCATGGGTTAACCCGACACCTCACATGCACCCACAAGCAAGCAGCCGCACCTGACACCTCAAATTAAACCTGCATTCCGTCACGTTTCACAGGTTCTCACCATCTTACCGATAGCCGCATGAGACGATAAGTGGAGATAAGAATATTTTGTAGCTTAGTCTAAGTTGGACAGTCGGTCAAGTATCTGAAAAAGATTTTTTAAATTGCAAAAACTTGCGTACAGCAGTCAGGGTGCGTGCAGTTTTTCAAACAAAAAGCGTGAAGCGACTTCTTTCGTGGCCTTGTTGTAATAGTGTCTAACTTACACCCCGTAGATCTTTGGTTCGATTCCGGGAATGAACGTTCATGCTTTTTTTGCCGCACCGCCTTTTTCGACTTGCTGCAACACCCAAACAATACTTAACAGACCACTCAATAAGTCCAGGGACACATAGGGGGCGCCACTTGCAAAAATTATCCATTTAATATTAATTTTTCTGTTAGTGGTGACCCTATATGTCCCGAGACATATTGAGTGACTGTTCAAATTTTGCCATTCGGATGCGGCAATCAACTGTAATCAACCTAATCGTGAGGAAACAAATGCCAACCCACCCTCCTTCCTTCCTCCTTTGACATTGGACAAAGGAATGCAAGAACAAGGAATAAAGTTTGAAGGGATTTTCACAAGGTGGTCGCACGGGTCCTGAGTTCTCGTGAACTATAGCGCCACCCAAGCATATTCCTTAACCAATCAGTGACTCATCGAATGTGGTTCAAATACTCTGAAAATTGTTTGAAATTCTTTGCATCGACTGCACGAAGAGTTGTCATTTCAAAATGATGTTCCCAAACGATTAAAACACAAAAATGTAAAACTAACTCAAAACAGTGTTATTCGACGATCTATCGATAACACTGAAGAAGATAAGCTAAGAATCTCTCTCAGATGACACATGTCATTGTTGAATTTGACATTCCGGCGCAGGCACACAGCGTCTGCTTGTTGAATGTTTGCCGACCTGACATAAACGATCTCAGTACTTTCAACATCAGAAAGATTCGTCAATGTGTTGACATATGTTTTATGGAAATTTTTTCAACTTTAGAAGAATGTTATCTGCTGACAGATTTGCCAGGGTCACGCGGTTGTCTGGCAGTTTGTGGTAAGATAATTTTGTCCTAATTTAAGATGACTGAACAAATATTGATTGATAATCTGATTTTATGGTATTTCATGGGAATCCGTCTGTTTGTAGCTAGGTATGCATGTGACGATGCCAGTTAGCGAATCAACAAATTTCGAATATGACGGTATTTTAGAAAGTTGTCTCCTGATCTGTGGTTGGGTAAGGGAGCTTGTTGATGGTATGTCAACCACCGCTTGAATACATTCCCTAAAAAATCCTCAAAAGAGTTTGTGCTGGGTACGAATCTATTAAGGTGGCCTGCATTAATAACCCTGCGTTCCTCAAGGCCGTCATAATGTCAAATTAGGAGTAAACTCGCTTAGTTACCGCTATCCACATGACATGCTATATTGGAATACTTAAGCATCTCACACAATTAGGCTGCAACAAGTTCTTTAAACTCCTAATCTGATCAGCAAAGTTCCAGCAACACCTAGTTTTGTAGCCCCCTTCGCACCTAAATGTCTTTGGGTTCATCAGTGATTCAGTGATCTGGTTTTTGTTGAGCCGCGCTCTCATGCCCAGGAAAAAGGCTGCCAGGGAAGACTTGACAAAAAGTTGAAGACATACTTTTGGCAGGCCGCTGATTAAATGTGCGCGAGATATGTAGTTGATAAATACATCTCATATCGTCACGTGCCACAAAACAGAGATCCTCCGATACAGACCAAAGACCAAGAAACATTCGAAACTGTAGATTTCATTTGACTAACGTGCTCCAAAGAAGGGGAAGTTTGTGTCGTCGACTAGAAAGTGTCACAGAGCTCTACTTTACCGAATTATTAGGCCGATACAACGTCAAATTGCCGAAAAAATGGCTTCATTCGGCGAAGCTAAATGTGCTCTTCCACCATGATAATGCTCAGGCTCACACATCCGCTATTGTCGCCACGGCCAAAGCAATTGAATTTCACTTCTCAATTTTGACAAAAGCATTTGGACAACATCTATGAACTATATTGGAATACTAAGACATCTCATTAAGGGAAAATGGCACATCGGTGATATTTTATTATAAAAGTTGATGTTATTCAAGGACTTGTGGGCTGTCTGAAAATCGGTACAAAACGTTGTTGCCTTAGAGTGGATACCAATCCCAACTCCCTGGTTCGTTATCGATTCGTGAGTTTGCGTAAAGTGGGATCAGTTTCTAGTTGAAGCAGATAAGGAAATTCAGCCATTGATGTACTTTCTTAATGAACCTCATTTGGAAACCGATTTTTGTACACGGCTTGGGTCACTGTCACTGTTTGGTCACTATTTGGGTATAGAGGTTGCGTAGAGAAAGACAGGTGCAGTTTCTGTGGATGCCGCTTAGGTGAAGACCCTATTCATATCTTTTATCGGGCGCTCTTGGTTCTTCATCTAAGTTGATTGCCAATAATGAGTCTTAAAGCTGGTGTTTTAGGGAAGAACCGAAGTACACAGTAAATGATGGTCGAATTATGGAATTTGGAATTTTCTCGAAAACAGTAAATGTTTTATTTTCAGTGGATTCGCGTCTTGATTTTAGGCTTTGCTTTTGGGCTACAAATTAAGCACGCTAGATGATATCCAAGCCTATACATAAATAAATTGAAGTGGAACAACAACCCCCAAGAAACCAGAGCCTTGCTTCTTCAGCAACTGTTCTTGTTGTGTGTACCCTCGTGAGACTGAGGGATGGCCTATTGACGTTAGAAAATCTTTTCAAGTGCTTGACTTGGTACTCTTGACTGTTACCAACAACTACATAGAAACAGATAGCGTTATGCAAAAAAAAACGCAACATTAATAGTCCAGGAATTGCACCTAAGCCTTCGACTTGTGAGTCGGCTAACTTACCCAACACCAAGACGAACACTTTTCTGAGTGCAATTGCAATGATAGCATCGTTCGCATAAGTTACCAGTCTTGTTGCATTTGCAGCAGTTCATAGCTTGAATATGAAGATCAATTCAAATAACAGTCTGCGAAATAAAAAATTTTAAAAGGGATAGGTGCCTTCCGTAGACGAACCCTATTCCGTTAAAAAGAATTCTCGCAACAGACTCATTTCACAATAAGTCACCTGAAATTCCCCCAAATATGTTTCGTAGATATTTCTCCGCTATATATCCCATTCACCCATTCATCAAGACAATTAACAAGAATCGATAAGAAACAACTTAGCAAATCGCTCCTGTTCGCCTTTTAAGTCCACATTGACAACCAAATCCTCCCCATCGTGCTTCGTTTATGACAAATTTCTTAATTCCCCGTGCAAACATATACTTAACGCTGTCAGAGACAGCTAAACGACCGCCTATCGACTTACCAGTTGAAAACCATCACGATTGCATGTCGAAAACATTGAATTGCTGTTTCGTTGGCTGGGCATTAAATTCCCCCGACTGGGTCTTCGTGCGACAACAATTCAATTGACGTCCATTGTAAGAGAATATCTCGTAAAAAGCTTTTCAATTTCTTTTCACCCACAGCCACTGCCGCCACTGACCAAGACGTGATGGCGTCTATTTTTGGTGACTCGCTGTGCCTCACCGTGTGTTCTAATTTTATCCAAAGATAATGCGAAACACAAAATCTGACACAAATGTCACTAGTGTCACTAGACATCTGGGAGGTCGTTTAGAGAGCAAACGCGCTCTGACGCTCGATCAAGAGATGATGCGTGGTTGCTGCGTTCCTGTCAAGTCATTGTGACGTGTGCAAATATTTTGCGTTTATCGAGAGGTGACTGCCTGGATGGTCAAAAACAATCAATCAGTGACAGACTATCTTTGGACAATCACTCCTTGTCAAAATTGACACCAGAAATTGATTATCCAGCAGTGTGTGGTATCAATTTGTCGTCCGCCGAAGAGATAAATTATCACAAGACCACAAGTTCCAAGGGTCGTAAATGTTTCGGCAATTAAAACGTAATCAGGGAGCTCGTAAATAGGCGCCAACTAAACTGTCGAATAGTGTTCCGTTGATTTACGAAAATTTTCGTTTTTTTTTAATGGTCAGCGTGGGATGTTTGAAATGGTTTCAGTTTTGTGTTTTTTTTTTTCTTGGCGGGAAAGTGTCGGAATTTTGCGTTCTTTGGCTTTGGCTTGGATTCAAGTAATTAACACTTGCACAAAGGAATTAGAAAAACTATTACTTATCCACCGTCCGTATTCTCATTTGAATCTTTTAGGAGTCAAGGCCAGGCACGTAACTTCACCTTAGTGATGACTTATATCTGCTAATATGGCAGTGTCTATATTGCTTACAATGGAAAAGGCAGCATTGTTGTTCTGTGCCAGAATTTAGCAATTATATTACTTCATATTGGTCCATGGTGCAAAAGCACGTCCTTCCCGCATTTTTCTATTGACAGTCTCCAAGCTAAAGCTGCTTCATCAGGGCTAACATTTTTCGACTACATTGTTATAAACGGACAGAACATGAGCTAAAGTTGCTTCACATACTCTTAGCTAGGTCCAGCAAGGTTCCGCGTACCCCGTTTTCAAGATTTTCAGTTCTCATTCGCCTTATGTACACCTTAACACATCACTCAATAAGTCCCGGGACATATAGGGGGCGCCACTAACAAAAAATAATATTAAGTGAATATTTTTTTTGTGGCGCCCTCTATAAGTGTTCTGTTATGTACACTCTGTATGATATGAGATGTGGATCACCTGCATTTATGACCTTACACCGCTGTGTGCATTTCCTTAAGAGTCATAAGCAACGTAAGACTAGTCTGGAAGATGGACCAAATTGAGTTCACGCTTGAATAACAATCGCTTCACCCTTATAGGAAGCGAGGAATTTCTTGCAACTCTGGCGTTCTTTGGACCACAGTTCCTGGTTGCAATGCAACTTTACACTAAGCCAGAAAGATCCTTATAACATTCTCGTCTTGGCCAGTGGGTTAAAACAGCTGTATCAGACCACAAAGCGAGGCACGCTAACCTCATTATGTGATTTTAGTAATTATACCTCAGCCACCTTAGTACTCCCGCAAGTAGGTCTACCACACGATTACGCTGTAACAAAGTCTTCGAACTCATGACCTGACCAGCAAGGATCCATCAACACTTGGTTTTGTAGCCCCCCTCGCACTTAAATGTCTTTGGGTTCATCAGTGATTCAGTGATCTGATTTTTGTTGAGCCGCGCTCTCATGCTCAGGAAAAGGCTGCCAGGGAGGACTTGACAAAAAGTTCATGACATACTCTTGGCGGACCGCTGATTAAATGTGCGCGAGATATGTAGTCAATAAATACATTTTGTGAGTGAGGTTCTTCTTGAAATGCTGGGGCTTGAGGAAGTTGTCTGCGCGTTTGCTTATTTCAAACAATAAGAGAAGCCACGAGGCTACTTCATTGTTTGACGCTGTTTAAATGCAATCTGAAGCAGTTTCTGCGACTTATCGTGACGTGCCACAAAACAGAGTTTCTCTGATACAGACCAAAGGCCAAGAAACATTCGAACCTGTCGATTTCATTTGACTAACGTGCTCCAAAGAAGGGGAAGACTCTCTCATCGACTAGAAAAGTGTGCGCTGTGATGTACAACGACTACCTGTAGAAGAGCAAAATGGTCATAGCGCTCCTTTGTATCAAACTGTTGGGCTGCTTCGACGTTAAATTGCCGAAAATGGGCCACATTCGGTGAGACTAAATGTGCCCTTTCACCATGAGAATGCTCAGGCTCACACCTTTGCTAGCGTCATCACGGCCAAAGTGACTGAATTTCACTTCTCTTTTTTTGTCTTGAGCGACGTCTATTGAAAGAGTCACTCGCCGGGCAGAAATTTGAGTTCAATAAGTGGGATTTCAGTCGCCAAGAGGGCCTTACTTACTTACTTCCAGAAAACGTATTTTTCATCGTTGCATCGCTGAATCAAGTCCATTAAGTTGTTTGGAATGGTCTATGGTTGTGTATAGTGGTCGCCTTGGAGTAGCGGGTAGGTGCGTCCGATCACACGTCAAGGTCCCCCGTCCGATCACACGTCAAGATTCCCTGACTGAGTTGCTGTCAACACTCAAAGAGTGCTAATAGTCTTTGAAATGCTTCACAAGTTTTGCCGTACTTACAGAGTAAAGTCCTGATGTTTTCCTGACCATAGACTGACATGCTTTAGATAGGCTCTATATATAGACAGGCTCATACCATAGCCAGGCTTTATACATAGACAAGTGTAAACACTAGACATAGAAAAACTCGAGAAATAAATAAGCATTTGACATAAGACGGCTCTAAGCACAGATAGGCTGTGGCCATAGACAGGCGCTATTTTAGACTTATTGTAGACGGGCTCTGGACATAGAGCCCTTTTGCACAATCTTCTTAAAAATATCAATGGCACCAGAATCCAAAACTTTACGAGTAGCCAGATCACACGTCCTTTACAGTCCCGTTCAAGGCCATCAAGAGTTGTTAGTAGACACTCAAAACCATTGCAAACACAGCAAACTACAAAGGTAACAGATTTATACATAGATTAACTTCCTAGAACTGAATGTACTGAGTATATAGGTCCTAAGTCCGGCAACAAGAGCTACGGCACTGAGTAATGATGCTTTACTAAGAATAATGGATCGCTGGGACAGGTTCGCAGCAAACCAGTAATCAAACTTGGACAGTCCAGAAAGGACTAAGCGTTCATCCCTTATTTTATGACGGCAATAACAACTGACACTTTTGAATTCCTGGCCTTAAGAAAGTTAATTGTCTATGAAGAGCTTCTTAAACTTCGCTGTTTGGTGTCAGCAATAAACTCAAGGTCCCTTCTATCCAACAGTAAGATTCATAGCACGAGTATCTGGAGATGCATCCTGGCCCTCTGTAGACAGTAGCGCCATCAAATTTAATTATAAGATCCCACTCATATCAGAACATCCCTGTTTAGTGCTTCAGGGCATGCTGAACATTAACCTCAACCAGCAGACTTTGGTTTGACGTTTTACCACCTGCATTCAATTGCGAAAAACAAAGTTGGATGAAACCCTTTTCCGCATGTGTACACTCTTTGAAACGAGAACGTCTACATTGTTGTAATGGGTGAGATTTTAAGACTTTTCGGTCTGAAGCTGTTTAGGTCATGAGTTCTCCCGAAATTCGTCATTAAAAGTTCTTCAGGCCTAAATTCCCCGTCTCTGCGTTATACAGCAGGACTGATTTAATCTGTGAATTACATGAAACCAAGAGAGAGTTCTAGGCTCCCTTCTACTCTGAAGAACATTGCCTTTCATCTCAAACACATTAAAAGACGATCAAACGAAAACAATCCACCCACCCATGCTAGCAACAAATCATCAATCACCACAATCCCCTTCCAGCCTCACCTTGCACCCCAACAGCTCGTGTTTTGAAAACATAAATAATCCCAATCGACACGCTTTCCATCAACAATTTACAAGATAATTATCGAATGAGTCGTTTAGCAAAATGCAAAAAAAGAAAGCAAAACGGCAACAAATGCGCCGATCTCTGCCGTATCAATCGTAGAGCTTGCGCCATCACGGATGCGGAAAACAAATACATTTCCGTTCAGCTCTGTTCGCCTAATACGATGTACGCGGTGTGCATTACACGGGCTGCACATGCAGGAAGCGCTTGCAAGTGCCGAAAATACCGCACAAGCACAAAGTAGCTGCGATGCGGCGGAGGGAGGTCCAATCGACATAATGTTTGCCCGCCTTTCAGCTGTTCCGTCGCTCTGCTGTGGGCAATCGGAAAAGCTCAAGTTCAACCGCTTAATAGCTCGCTTGACTATACCCCCCTTTCCCACTCTCTCTCTCTCTGCCACAGAAGAATGTATTTTTAGATGACATCTGTAGACGGGGTTGCATGTGAATGTGTGCCGTTGTCGACGTTTTCTGTTGGCGGAACTTTGTGGGCGATGGTTTCATGCGGCAGCCATCAGGTTGGCCGGTGCCTTTATCTTTTCAAGTACAAGGGCGAACGGCTTTGCCAAGAATCGGAAAATAAATTTGAGCTGAAAATTTTCTTTGTCAACAGGTTGCTCGTTTGTGTCGTAATAAATAGGGGCTAACGATGGGCTTTGGCATTTAAACTGTTGGAGGAGTCGTTTACTTTGGCATGAGGATCAACTTCTTGACTGATAATGGAAGGAAATGGTAATTTAAATTGGCTTCTTGAGAGCCCTCTCGAATTTTGAATCTTTTCGAGTAATATTGACAGCCTTGCTCTTCTGCAATTTATCTAATTTAACACTAAGCCCGATGTCTTAGCGCTGTTCCTGTTTAACGGCGCCGTGCTTATTACGGCTATAGCGGACCTCTTCCTCGTATGCTTCATTTGGGTAATAACCGCGTTAGTTTCGATTAAAGTGCCTCAAAGTCAAGTCTTTGCCCTTTCTTCTGCATTTTTCCTCTTTTTTACTCATCCGTCCTTAATCCTTAAGTTCAGTCATGTAGATTAAGTTAAAATTTTCATTGGACCTTGAATTAAGCTAAAGAAATGGGGGGTGCTGCACACCGCCATATCCAATGAAATCAACAAGGCCAATAACGGACGCTAGTTTTCCAAAATCTCAAAAAATACAGTAAGTCCTTACCTCAATCGTTGAGAGTCTTGAGCGGAATCCAGCCTAATGAGAGCTGATTTCGTGATCGGTTTCAACACATCTTTTAAGCTCAAGTACAGGGTTTGGGCAAAGAGTTGAGTTTACTGAAATACGTTCGATCTGGTAGAATTGAGGTGAGAAAAACAATGAACATATGTTGTGCACTTAGAATGTATTCATGACGTCTGAATAGCCTGCTTGCGAGCATAATTAAAAATCGTGTAGTAGACGAATACTGTAAAAATTTTAAACGAATCGGACTCGTAGTTGTTTTGACCGCCGAAGTGGGCGAATCCGTAGATTTTAAAAAAGAGAAATGGTCGGTGATGCGATTCCAACTAGTCCGGCTGGTATATCCCCTGTTCGTCTGAAGAGATTGTCACCGCTGCATATGCTTTCCCCGACCTTCCCTTTATCAATAATAGTAATTAGCTACAGCCTACAAACGACCAAGGCCTGAATCAACTACTCGTACTGTGCGCGCTATTGTTCTCTCACGAGTAAGGGGGCCTACAGTTTTTTTCCCACTATGAACGGCAAGATTTAAGAAACTTTCTTATAGACAATTAGTACTTTTTGGCGACGCCCTTACCAGCTACGCCACGGCGATCATTGCGTGCGTGGTGCATATTTTGCAGCCAGCTCAACTCGACCATATTGCGCTTTGTCTCCGTCCGTAAATGTCATGTTAAATCTTACCAAGTGTTGAAGTCGAATATTTCCTTACCACTGTTGGGGGCAAATACACTGCCATTGTAGAAGTTTTCCGAGCAACTCAGAAGGTACAACCCATATACTCGTAGCTTCAAATTGCTATCTATACTCTATCTATATCTATACTCGCACATGACAGGTGTCCAATGTTTTCCTTTAACACGTTCGGCCGTGTGTAATGTAACAACTTTGTTGTTTTCAGTCGCGTCTCCCAACCCAACACGTTTGTTGTGCACACAACACCATAAGAAATGTCCACTTCCGAACTTACAGTCGCAACAGTTGAGGTGTTTTTCTACGCTGGCAAAAACACTTCGTAAACTTTTCTATCTGTCCTTCTCTTAAGGGCTCTTTCCGAGTAAGTGAAAACCAGCATTTGTCCTACCTCAACGAATACGAGCCTTCCTCACCGAACTTCTAACATCCCATAGCACTTGCATCCCTTCTTTCTTAAGTCAAAGAAACACTAATAAACCTTCAAACTTAATCTTGAAACCATCTAAATGAAAGACTTGCCTAGGTCCCGGGACATCATTGGATTACGGAAAACGAGACTGCTGGCGAACTTACTAGACAAAGTTCTAAAGAAGCATTCGTTGGGCACGAACCCATCTTGGGACTACTTGCTTCCTTAGTTAGAGCTTCGGTCGACGGTTGGGTCTCCCAGCAGCACAACCAGAGATGGTATGACTCTCCAGGATGCAGGCTGACCAAGTGCATACTCCCGAACGTCAGCAAGAAAACCGCGGCTTTTTGTTATCTCTGGACAGAAAAGACTACAGAGAACTTGTCGGCGTACAAGCGGGACACTTTTTCTTCGCTAAGCACCTAAAACTACTTTGGCTTAATGATGACATCCTTTGCGACGCCTGTGGCGAAGGTGAAGACACCAGAGCACTTTCTATGTCAATGTTCCGCCAGATGGCGGATGGCGATCAGATGGCGGCTGTTTGGCGCCGATGTGGTGGAAGCTGAAAACTTAAGCTCTTTATCGTAGAAGCGCCGTTTTTCTTCGGAAAACCAGAAAACTGCAGTACACAAAGGTTAGTTCCTGGTAATACAATGGACCAGTTTTTGAGTCTGAGCACTCCAGTGCAGTTTATCCCAACCTCAAAAAAAAATCTAAATGACCGGTAGTACTTTTTCTGCCACAACATGTCCAGTAGTAATTGGCCACTAGCAACAATATGTCCACTGATGCTTTATCTCACCGAAAAGTGCAAGCCAGCAAGAAATCCAGCAAGATTGTTGCCCTTGACATTTGAAAGATATTTGACAGCGTTTGGCATCAGGCGGTCATCGATGAGCCTCTTCTTCTATGGTTTAGAAGGTACCTTTCGAATCGTTCACTACAAGTTCTTTTTGATGAATTTAAGTCTGGTATCCAGCATCCCCCCAGGGTTTTGTTTCCTCTCCGATGCTCTTCTTTATTTTTTTTTAATTTTTCTTTTGACTGTTACTCCTAATCCAATTTATTTGTTCTTTGATGACGGTACCTACAGATTTCCATACCCGTTCCTTGGATCACGTCCTTTTCCTTCCATCGTATACTCCAGCACGTACACGGAACAGGGACAAAATGGATTAAGAACAATAGAGTGGAATTAAATGAATCCAAAACTCAATGCTGTCAATACTGTCACTCAAGCATTCTTCAAATAGGCAGCCATTATCCATAGACGGCACTTGTGTCATTATTGTGGATAGAGTTTCCTTCCTCCGCATATGGATCAAGCCTCAACACATAAGGTGTGTTCCAGTACTTTCTGTACCAAATTCAGAAGTCTGTCATTTGTTAAGGAGTGTGGATAAAATCCTCTCAGAGAGAGGCAAAGTACGGGAATGCATCTTAGCCAAAGGTTATGTTTGGACATGATAACCGACGAAGTAGACGTAATAGAGTTAATTATTAACGAACCGGGCATTGAAGAAAAATTGTAACTCGCAATTGTGCCTTTAAGTCAAAAAGAACTTGCGTACGCGATTATTTGGAAACGATTGTTCCACTCTTCTCTCAAAGGGAATTCTCAACACCTTTCCGTATCAAAAGATCTCCACTCGAAGGCCATACGGAAAAGTTTGAAGCAACAACGAAATTTGAGATACACACATCAATTGATTCGACAGAAAATGTTTAACTCCCTCGAGAGAGCGCTCATTTGACGTAAAACCTATTTTTTTGGTATACGGGAACAGACTTTGGGTTGGTTTGTATTGTTTTGCACTGTTTTTTTTATTGTTTATACACACTCGAAGGGAATACACCTATTGCTTGAAGATCACTTATTTGAACTTGTCAAATATGTTGCGAAATGTCTTGGTGTCTTAAAATGAACACATTCATATTCAATAAGTCCCAGGACTCCCAATAAAAACACATTTTCTAGACAAAATTCGACTTTATTCATCAACATACTTTCCTTTAGGAATGACACAATCAGTCCAACGTCGCTCAAATATTTCGATACCTTATATATGGAACAATTTATCTTTGGTGTCGAAATAGTTTCAGCGATCACCTCCTCATTTGATACATTTTTTTTCCAGCGTTCATCTTTTTGAGGTCTGAAAAGAGGTAGAAGTCGCTGGGGGTCGGATCTGGAGAATACGGTGGTTGCAAAAGCAATTAAAAGCTCAATTCATGCAATTTGGAAATGGTGACCAACGGCTTGTGACACGGTTCATTGTCTTGGTGAAGGATTAGAATTTTTTTCTTCTTCAGATGGGACAATTTTTTTGCAATTTCTTCCTTAAAATACACCAATAATGCCATCTAGTACTCGATTCTTTTGATAGTCGATAAATAAAACTCCGTGCGCGTCCCAAAAAACGGATGCCAGCCGACCTTTGTGTTTTTTGGACGCTTTGGTTCACCGGGTGCTGTTCACTCCGCTGACTGCCGATTAGAGTTTGGAATGTTGTGGTGGATCCATGTTTTATCCATTGTGACATTATAATATAATAATAATAATTGAATGGCACTACACTACTACAATTACTCGTGCTTTGGGTGCTCCTACTCTCTCACGAACTGAAGCGACCTGCAGTTTTTTTCGCCGACTCCGAACGGCGAGATTTGAGAAGCTTTTCATAGACAATTAATACTCTTTTGAATGTTGTCAGCAACACGAAAGAGGTGGTGCCGTAAAAAAAAAAGGTGTCCCGTCCGGGAATCGAACTTAGACTTTCTGCATAGCGGTTAACGCACATATCACTACGCCACGGTGACCACATCCATTCTGACATGCCGATGCAAAAAGTCCTGTCCTGTTTATTCTGGCTTGGAACTAAACAGCTCCAAGCAGCTCTCAAAATCATCGATACGTTCTTGTTTTTTTTCCATTGTGAGCAAACGCAGCACCCATTTCGAAAGCAGCATTCTCATGGACTCCAAAATAGTGTACACACTGTCTTCTGATATCTTTAAGGTATCAGCTGCTTAACACAATTTCACTTTGCGGTTTTTCAAAACGATTTTGTTTACTTTTTTGACGTTTTCAGGTGTAACCAGCTCAGTTGGCCTTCCAGAGCGTATTCGTATCGTTGGTGTCTGTAAGACTACGTTTAAATTCAGCATACCACCGACATTTGTTTTTGATGGAGCAAAGGACCTGTAACAGTTTTCAAGTCATTGCTAAGTTTGTACGGTATTTCTTCCCATCAAAAAGCAATATTTAATCAACAGACGACATTCTGATTTTTTCATTCTTCAAAAGTCGCAAAAGAAGTGTCATTTGAAGTACTGAAACTTGTAACCTGATAATCAGATTGGGTATCATTTGTTTGTATCACTTGTTAGTGGCGCCGCCTATATGTCAGTCTTGGGACTTAGTGAGTGATGCTTTATGTAGGATATATAATAATTCTGCTCCTCTGATTCTACTACAACCCGTTTAAATTTAACGTTCCTGTTTTTTCTTGCGCTTCAAAGTCCTACGTCCACTGGATACGAAATCGTCCCCTTTTTGTAAAACGCATTGGTAGCAATAATTTTGCTAAGTCGATCGATTTCGAAGAAATGTCTTTTCCTTGCCACTCATTAATTGCTATTTTAAGAAAAGATGCTCAAATAATTTACTAGATGTATTCCTTCACTTGAGGAACTCATGAGCAATAGACACGTCGATCGGAATACACATCAGTTCATCAGTTTA
The DNA here is from genome assembly GCA_944738645.1 of Eristalinus sepulchralis. Lineage (NCBI taxonomy): Eukaryota > Metazoa > Arthropoda > Insecta > Diptera > Syrphidae > Eristalinus > Eristalinus sepulchralis. The sequence goes on from OX122882.1 coordinate 49,146,876, forward strand.
TCTTCAAACCTGCTCTTTGTTTAAGCTAAGAGACTCGTTCATGAGCCGCACCACAACACAGTCAATGTTTCCATCCATTACAACCCACAAGCATTTGAACCTTAAGCCCATCGGTAGCCCCTTTCCCTCTCTTCCTCTACAACTTCGACCGATCTGAGACTGCATTCCGATCACTTAAGGATAGTCGCAATCCTTTAAGCCCGACTTTCCATAGCTTGCAATAGCATCAAAAAGATTTCCAAAGAAATCAATTTAAAGAGTAATCCTTCACCTAAAATGGAGTCAAAAACAGCTCACAAATCTTTCCAGAATTCACGCAGTTTCTTTTTATTTGCTCCGCTCCACAGTGTAGTAGAAGCCAAATATCTGTGCGCACAGTAGAGTATTTGTTCCGAAGACCAGCTTGATACATGTCCAGTATGTTTGTTGTTCTTTTGTTTGTCGTCTTATTCTTAGACGTGTGCTGAAATTTAAACAACCGAGATAAGGAGCAAATCAAGAATCAATTGTCAGCAGATCACGAATGGACGAGAGGTTATCTCGAAGATGCCGTCCATTATAAAAACAATTAGTTGACATTCTCGTGTGTTGCTCGATCTGCGTAGCTAAGCACGTTCTTATCTCCATTCCGTCGCCGGACTCGCAGTATTAGTCCCATCAACCCGTCGCCAGTAAAAATAAATATAGATTTGCCAAGAAGGAATATTTGTCGCACCAGACTTGATTTGCTGTCTCTGTGTCATATTGTGAAATGACATGGCAGCCATTGGAAATTCTGCAAACAGACAGGACAGACTTCAGTTCATTGGATTCAAACTCCAATTTGCTTTCGCTTGTCTTGCAAATGTGTTGCCCCTAAAATATGAATTCGCACAGACCAGCATAGAATTCTGCACTGCTCTGTTTTGAATGCCACTAGATAGTGTGACTTAAAATATTTCTGAAAAATATTGGACACATGCCAGAAAAGAAGATAGCTTCCCAGTGTTGAGATACTAAATTGCTGAAAGATGAAAACAATTTAGAACGAAATCACTTGGAACAGCAAAATATGAATATGGGGGTGTGTGCCTTAAGAAACCAGGGCAGTAATGAACAGAAAAAGATGATTGTGTTGTGTGCGATGAACATGATTTAATGACTGAGGATATTGACAAGCAGTTTAGATGTCAATTTTCGATGCTATTAGATCAGCTCTTTCAATAGAGACTTTGGAACTTTGTCAGCAATTAGCGGACATCAAATTTGCCAGACATTTGTAACATTCTAATCAATTTCGGTTTCAATGGATTTTTATTGTGACTTCATATTGTTATATTTTCGGTATTTTTAAGTTTAAATATTAATTAAGTGGCACTACAGTCCACAAGGGACCAGGGCATAGCTTCTACAACGACTACTCCTGTTGTGCATGCTACTGTTCCCTCACGAGCAGAGGGGACCTACAGTTTTTTGCCGACTCCGAACGGTGAGATAGGAGAAGCTTTTTATAGATAGAGGTGGTGCCGTGAAAAAATTCAAGGTGTCCTGCCCGGGAATCGAACATAGACCTTCTGCATGTGGGTCGACGCACTAACCCACTACGCCACGGCGACCACAGTTTTAGCAGTAGAAATCAATTCGGTCCATTTTTTGTGTTCAAAATTATTTATTTTTTTTTTACTTTTATTTTATTGAAAAATATTATCCATCGGAAGCGAATACTTTTTTCCCATCTCTCAGGCAATTTTCGAATACTGTCATCATCATCATCATCATCATCTTCTTTAACCCGGATGTTCAGCTAAAGTGGCTGCGCGAGTATTGCACACACAAGAGCCCTCCAAGCCGTTCGATCCTCCGCCACTGACTCTAACTCATCAGGAGCTATTCCCAGGCGCAAGCAGGCGTGTTTATGGACTTGATCCAATTGCCTCATTCTGAGTCTGCCGAGAGGTCCCCTACCTGATGGAATTGCATCTAAGCTTCACCTCGGAAGTCATGATGACGGACTCATCCGTACCACGTGGCCAAACTAACGAAATAAAGCCCTTTCCTTCCAAAGAATTGAGTTCCCCCCGCACCGTCGCGTTCTTCAGCCTATTACGGCGAGTAACTCTCGCAAAGCCATTTTTTGAATATATCAAAAGATCCGAACCGGTTACCCCCAAATCGTTTTGTATCCAGCAAAAAATCCAGCAATCGGAAGGAGCAGAGTCTAGAGAACACAGCAGATGGGGCAAGACCTCCATTTAAGCGCTTTTAGGTAATTTTTGACCGCTACAGCCATGTGGGCCGTTGCAAAATCACCTCTACATGTAATTTTTTGCTGTTTTTTAGGCAATGTACGTCTCAGACGCATTATTTCCAATCGATAAGCTTACTGATCAATTGTTTCGCCTGTTTTTTCACCTCATAATGCACCAAACCTGTCTAGTACCGCCATATCCAGAGCATGATCTTTGAACCGTGGATGTTTCTCCTTGGCGTCGATGTAGACGAGGATGGAACCGGTATTGCAAAGTATATTTCCTGTTCTTGCAGTATTTTCACTTTTCATCTCCAGTCACGATCCAATGCCATAATTCCTTTCTTTGATGTCCTGTTCAGCGGTGAAAAACGGACTTTCAGCAACTTGTGGTTGCGACTCCTACGTACCCAATTTCCTTGAGTTTAAATAAATAAAAAAAATATTCTAAAGGAGTGGAAATTGTTTGCTGTATCACTTTCAACGAGTTTGCAAGTTCACTTTGCGGATCTTGATCCACTAAAGCCTCCAATTCCTCATCTTCCTCCTTTTTGGTCTGGCCAAGACGCTCTTTGCTTTCGACACTCAAATCAGCATTTTTGAAACATCGAAACCACTCTCTGCATGATATATCGGTCGAAGCAAATTCACCATAAGTTTCTGCAAGTAGTCGATGGGTTTCAGCTGCACTTTTTTTCCAATTAAACAGTACAGAAATTCTCCCAAATCCTGTTTATCTAAGACACATCCGAACATTTACGAAGAGCCAAAAAACCAATGTTGTTGTCTAAAACAGACGCTGATGCTTACTAATTATTGTTGAAAAATATAACACATTTTTAATAAAGTAGATAAACGCTTTGAAAATTAGGCACAACTTGCATGTGGCGCCATCTTTGACAACGGACCGAATTAATTTGTTCCCTTTAAAATTCAAAAATAAAGATCGTTAGGTTTGGTTTATAATGTAAAATAAAACTCATAAATATGATAGTGGTCTTAATATTTTTATTATTTTCAAAAAAAAGAAACAATGACATTTACTTTTTGAAAATGATATCATGTAAACGTTGGCCACGATTGCGTCTGAGAACCACCTCGGGAAATCAAATTTTTAGAAAATCTTTCAAGCAAAACACGATTAATGTTGACTTACAAAGTGTCAATCGTGTCTGGCTTATACCTTCCGACATACGACCTTACATATATTCAGAGCAAATATGCCATAGCTTGATCTAATAGGTCAACTTATCCGTATCAAAGCGTATCAAAACGTGTTTCAAGTGCAACACGGGTCGTAGCCCCGTATTTTTGAAACTAGATCTCGAAGAGACAATGTGCTTAAATTTTAGTAAGCACTTATTCCTTTACGGTTAACGTCAACATCCTGATTTGCCTTATTTTGAAGATACATATATAGACCAATGATTACAACAGCTTATAGAGCAGAAAATATAGTGTTTTTTAATAGACGTAATTGAAGCGTTTGATACTCGCCGGGTTGCTCAATTTTAGGAAACCAAAATTGCTTACGCCATAATGTTGGAAACAGATTTTATCTGATCTTTCCTTTGTAAGCTGACGGATTTGTTCTAGGTTTTTTTTTAATTTTTACAACGGGAATAATTTTTCACTTTGGAGCAAATTTTTTAAATACTTTCAAAAAATCTTCGATCCAGAAGTGCGGTTAATTTCATCCTTGGTTTTGGGAAAACCGTATTTCCACAGATAAGTACAATGTTATAGATGGTGATGAACGCATGAAAATACAGAAAAAAGAACATTGAACTTGATACCAAAAGCGTTGTTCCCTTCTTCCCTCTTCTATGGATAAGAATCTGTCACGGTGGTGACCGATGGCGACGAATGTTCTAAATTTTATCGAAGGAAGAACGGATAAGAACAGTGTAGAGAAACCTTATTTAAAGGACAGAGCTGTCTTCTAACAAGACGAAGAAATCTCTCATCAGCTACGGCACAAGAAAGATTAATAATAATAATTCTACAGCAACTACTTGTGTTGTGATTGCTACTGTTGTCCCACGAGTAGAAGGGTTCTACTATTTTGCCGACTCCGAACGGCGAGATTTGAGAAGCTTTTCATAGACAATTTGTACCCTTTGAGTATCGTTAGCAAGTCGAAAGAGGTGGTGCGTAAAAAATCAGTGGTGTTCCATCCGGGAATCGAACCTAGACTTTCTACGTGGCGGTCGACACACTTAACACAACACCACGGCGACTACAAAGAAACAAAGAAATGATTAATAATAATTGAGTGGCACTACAGCCCACAACGGGCCAGGGCCTAGCTTCTACAACAACTACTCGTGTTGTGCATGCTACTGTTCTTCACGAGTAGAAGGGACCTACAGTTTTTTGCCGATTCCGAACGGCGAGCTGAGAAGCTTTCCATAGACAATTAATACTCTTTGAGTGTTGTCAGCAACTCGAAAGAGGTGGTGCCGTGAAAAAATGCTAGGTGTCCCGCCGGGAATCGAACCCAGACTTTTCTGCGCCGCGGTCGATGCACTTACCACTACGCCACGGCGACGGCGAAATGATTACTGTATGTTAAAAATAGGCTTCCATTGATTACAGTCTTTGCTTTTTGTTTAAGAAAAACCACATTACAAAGTTTTGTGCGCGTGTGTGTTTGTTTTTGATGCACCCAAGGGTGTGGTAATCTTTACATTAGAAAAATATTGAAAGCATGGGTTAACAGCAAGAACAATTCGTAACGATAGTCGATTACGGGATGACGTCTACGTACTAAAATACACTCTGTACACTACTACCATTCTCCCAGCGTAACTGCCGTCAGGTACAACGTCTCGGGGTGGACTACAACTAATTATGCTATACGGGGGCAGCATAATCTGCCTTTTGGATTCTTTTTATTTTGGCTCATCGTGGTTTGTTTTTGCACAGCTATCGCGAATGAGCTAATTTTTCTCAAATAACTGACTGATGTTGTCATGCAGTTACGACAAGCGACGTCTTCTGAAATCGATAGATTTTGCAGACTGCCTTTGTTCTGAGAGGCAACTTCAGTGAAAGACTGCATGATTTGCTTCCTCTTCCACATTGGGGTCAAACCGGGCAAAGGGGCTATCGTCCATATTTGTGAAGGTATTTTCGCCCCATTTGGAATACATTCGGTTACCGGACGAAAACAGCGTAATTTGGTAATTGCTGTCTTCGAACGGCCGAGATAGCCGCGTAATGACGCGTGTGTGTATTTGTATCAGTTGGGGGTTTGGTTAGCCAACCCAAATGCTCCCCAATCGCTGCCTTATCGAAAATTATTTTTTTACGTAAAATGCATCTGACCCCAAAATTTCATGCAAATCCCTTGGTCGGAGATATGGAGACTATGAATGACAGGCGGACATATTGAAATTATAATGGTTTCGTTTGTTAAAGTTACCAATGTCGAACAATAAAGATGAATCACTTTTGAAATGATTCCTCTAAAAATTTTGCACACGGCATTGAAATTTCAAATTGACATTTGTTCTGCTGAATTGGAACACAGCCCCTGATTGACTGAATTCGCAAAGTAAACATTTAAAAACCTTTGCAAACTTTTCATTGCCAATGTGTTTCAAACAGAACACCGCAGCGGTTCGTAATTCAGGGGCGACGCATTTCTTTCTCAAGAGGGTGAGTCTCACTAATGAAGGAACCCTCTGATTGATTACAATTTATTGCAATCAATCATATACACTTTGCTGTGATTCATCGGCGAACTACAAGGGGACTTCAAGAGCTGCACAAGAATCGCTTTAACATTTTCAATGGCTCTCGAATTTGTCATATTGACACACAGTCTGGAATGATAATTTTTCAGAGCTCCATATGATACAAGAGGGAATACCCGCTTTCAAGGAGAAGCACACGTGGAGGAAGACATGAAACTTGATTTGTAAGAAAGCAAAGAACTAATTAGCTTTTTCCTTGCAAATCAGTCTATACTAACACTCAAAGATCTGGTCAATTGTAGATAGAGGCAACATTTCAATCTTCATCTTCTTTTCTCACTCTAAATCAATCAAATAGTTTAAGTTTTCAGACGTTTGAATTTGGTTAAATTTGACCGGGTTGATGTTTCAGATGTTTCTTGAAGAAACTCCTTCCTCTTCGACTGATTATATTCAGTCCAAGTACAAAGCCAAATGACAGGTCAATCTAAAAGTAAATAAATGTTCGACTGGAGATAAGTGCTGCAGAGCCAATCCACCGCACATCCCTGCTTTTGTTTGAAGGAAACATTTGCCTACACGTTTAGTGATTGCTATGATCTTGCAGAAGCCCAACAACCAATAACAAATGTGCCGAGTATGTCTGCACTAGGACGTTGCCTGGTGCTGAGTTGCGGTAAAATTTCTCTATACTGGCCACTCACCGGATCATCAAGAGAGTCCATTGTTCTTCTTTCAATGACATTGCAGTTCAGAGTTTATCGTAGCCTCAACCAACATGCCAGCACGGTCTCTTGCAAACTGCCTCCAATTTTGCACTCCAAGTTGGTTGGGGTCCTTCTTCACTTACATCCTCCATCTCAGGCAAAGTCATCATCTATTGCGCTGACCCAATGGCTCTGATTCAAGGACTCTTCGGACCGGAGCATTTACTCATCAATTGGTCTAGCAATCTTAAGCGTTCTATTCGTGGACGTTTTGAAAGGAGAATGCCGGTGTACCAAATTTGCCGTTGAATTTTCTCCTCCCCTCTTGAGGCCAAAGAAACAGGAGTTAGCAACAATGATTCAACATTAAGTCATTTTTTCTACGGGGCCTAAGTAGACAAAGTGGGGGGCACGAAATTCTTGCGGATTGAACATTCAGCCTGACAGCGGCATTTGGTTCATCGTCGTCGTTCGTGTCTCGAAAACCCTACTTCCACAGTCCTATTTGGTTAAAATCATAACAGAGGAGAGTGTTCTAAACGATAAAAAATGTATCTTGCGGCAGTGGTGCCTTCGAGCGGTGCAGTGACTATATAAGCGATCCGATAACCGATCATATTCAAGCAGAATCTAATCCGAATGACTTCTCTGCAACAAAAGCTTTCTTGTAAATGAGCCAACATGTAAATCTAATACGACAACTTTCTTCCGACAATCGATTTGGGGTGATTATTCCAAGTAAGTGCACCGCTTGGAAAAGCCATTAAGAGTCGGTGTTCCTTACGTACCGTGTACAGATGCACCGTCGTCGTCGTGTAGCCTCAAAACCATTCTTTGTCGCTGTCATTGTCAACAAAGAAGCTTCAGCCTTAAGCTCCTGCCTCTAGATTCCAGAAGATGAATAATCCTAAATTCACATTCCAAAAAAACAACGAAGTCTTTACGACTGGAAGCAACGTAGCCAGAACTGACGAGGATATCTGATATATCTGACCCCTCATGGGTTGCCAGGCTGAGAGTTCTTTGGATTAGGGGGCGCTACATTTCGGGGTGGACCTGTAATCTTTTGACACCTGCCTTTAGTCTCGCATGCAAAATCGGTTAAGGTCCTTTTTCCACTTTTGCGTGCTGCCGAACTCGTAGTTCTCCTTTACAGTACCATCCTCGGCGTTGGACTCAAAAACTTTCCGAGCCAGAGCATTGGTTTCCATCTGCTTTACATGACTTAGCCGTCCCAGTCGTTGGATCCCCACAATTCTGGATAAGTCACAGCTCTTATATTTTTATATCTTATCCCCACTCACCATGTATGCAGACGGAAGAATTTTTACAGCTATTGGCTAGTGCTTGTCTAAATTGGCAGCAGTTTCTAGAAAGGCAATGCTCCTAGCTATGCCTCAGTTTGGGTGTTTGGTATATTTGTCCAAGGCATCAGTGTTGGTTGGCCTTTGTCGTTGACAGCATTTACTTCGTCTTGCTCTCACCAACGGTTAAACTCATCTTCGCGGCCTTCATTTCAACACTTCCAGAAGTGTCATTGACGTCACTCTTTGTTCATTTAGAAGTTTGAATATCGTTGGTGTACGAGTATGGTAGTATTTAGTTGGATGGACTTCTGTAAGATTACCCTTTGGTGAATTTAGTTTAGTTCTTGTTGTAGCTGAGGGCATTCTCCATTGCCATCCCAAAATTCAAAATTCTGAACTGAGCGAAATCCTGAACATAAAAAATAAAGAAATGCCCAAAATCTCAAAATGTCCCTAACTGGCCAAAAACTCTACTAATGTCTATGTCGAGAACAGGCTCAACAATTAAATATTAATAATCCTAAAGTGACCGCAAGCGAGGCGAGTGAAGGGGGCAAGCATGCCACACCATTCTCATGCCACATCTTGTAAGATGTTTCATTCTCGACTTTCAGGATTATGCGTTTTTTGGTTTTTTTTTTGGAATTTAAGATTTCTTGACATCCTCAGTAACCTATAGACGGTTTTGTCCGAAATGCCAAAACAGTGAAAAGATTGTGAATATTGGTCTGCTGCTCTGGGTGAATTCTTGTGCGGATATGTGATCGACCATAGCTTTTCTTGGCTAAACGACGCACTCATAAGAACTGGTTAGGTTGTTAACGAACAGCTCTAGGCTTAACACAATTAATAAAAACCGACCTGTTATGCCTTTTATGATAAGTCCACCGTGTAATCGCACTTAATGAATACTTAACCCCTTCAATGGCAAATTACCAAAAGATCGCGTCTAGTGAAGAAATCTAAACTATAGCGTCACCAAGATCCCTATCAACGACTGTGTAAAAAGTCTTATCTTAACTCAAAGCAACACTTGTCGGACAAACAATGTATGCATGTAAACTTGTTTTCCATTTCGTACATTGTCGCAAAAAAAATTGTTATCAAATCAAAATCACTGTTAATTCCTATCATATGCCTGATTTAAATTGGAAAGTCGATATTCATTTCGAGTGACAGTTGACGAAATGAATGAATGAGTGATTGGCCACTTTTGATAAGGGTCGGCCTATCGGAGCTTTGTTTTCGCACATTAGATGGCCCATTTCAAACTACTGTCCATCGATATGTGCAGCAAATTGCCTTGAGACGGTTATCAGTTTGCTGAATTTAAACAGACAATTGATGGGCAGTGATGATTTCTCGAAATATTCTAAAAATATCTCATCGGTAGCAGATAAACGAAATTAGAAAAGTAGTCATGTCATTTTAGCCTTTAAAGTGTTTAATCTCTACATCATATAGGATGAGAGTTCATAAGCGCGTGACTCAGGTAGGTAGAGGAGGTTTGCAATATGCACTTTGTCTTATGCTGAACGATTGTATTGTCACTCCATTAAGAGCCGGAAAGGAAAGTTCAATGAGGTAAGCAGAAACGACACTTACTTTAAGACTGTTTATTTTCAAGAGAGCGTTTACATTCGACGTAAGGCATATTTATAAATACAATATTTTGTAAGCAGTATGCTAGCGAGATGATCATCCGATCATGGAATAGAAGAATTATGTTATGTACTATTGTATTCATTTACTTATAGGGACAGTGTGTTGGGCATGAACGACAACACCGACTCTGCTGTAATAAATTAACTGCCTACAGTGTTAGGGTAACCGACTCCTTTATTAGCGCTGCAGTTGGCACCTAGCACAGGCAAAGACCTAATTTCCCAGTGATCCCGTCTAGAAACGCGTGTCAATTAGTGACCGGTCATATTTGGACCAAATCACAGTTCTCTAATGCTGCCTGACTACCCGTGTAGGTCAGGATATCCTTCAAGAATAAACTGTTCCACTTCAGACAGGTTGCAGTTTCACGAATGCCGACTGGGATGGGATGTCTGTAGGAAAGACTTAGCTTGAGATCCTCAGTACAATGCCTAACTTACTTCTATCAGAACTGTTTAAGTTGATCGTGTCAAGCATCTAATTTTACAGCGCAGTAATTTTGTACAATACACTTTTCCTTTTCCTTGCAAGTTGAATGGAAACTACATAATTTTGCAAGCATAGAACAAACCTTGACAGTACACAACTTCCTTGTATGTACAGTGAACGCTTCTTCTCTTAAGTGGCCGACTTCCAAATTTACACGCTTTTTTCTTATCTTCCTAAACCCCTGGTGTTTAATTCTAATAAGCGGACATTTAAACGATTCCCTAAAACGAAGGAAATTAGTTATTTACTCCTTTCCATTTTTGCTTCTTTTCAATAGAGATTTGAATACATATGCTTGTTTGTAGCAAGTGTGGATACAACGGTTATAAGCGCAATTTAAAAAAAATTCTGTTACATATTCCACGTTCTTACGCTCGCTATCCGTTAAGAAAAATTCACCTCACTGGCTTCTACAATTTGCAAATTGTTCTTGTGTGCTTGTTTAGAATTTAAAAACTGACTGAAGGATACCCTGATGGAAATATTTGGCTGCCATGGCGTCCACTCACACGCTGAATGTTCCTGGTTCAATTCCGGAACTGAACACATTGTAAAGAGTTAAAAGAAATAGAACTTTAAGTTAGAACCGCTATAAAGGGCTGTCATCTTGTCAAATATCAAGTGATTGGCATTTCAACATGAATAGACTGATGCTTAAAAACCGAATGTTAAGTCTGCTTATGGGTTGGTAGAATAATTGGTTCGTACTTCTTCTCCAAACACCATGCTGGCCAGAACATGATAGTAAATGGTAACCGCTATAGGATCATCACTACTGACTTTTTTGCTCATGAATTGGAAAATCAGGAGCTGTGGTTTCAACAATCGCGCACCCCGTGCCATAATTGATTTACTGACAGAAACGTTTGGTGACCGCATAATTTCACGATACGGACCAGTGAATCGACCTCCAGAATCGAGGAATTTAACACCACTTGACTATTTTCTATGGGGATATATGAAGACGGTATTCTTCGCCGATAAATCAGAAACAATTGACCACTTTGAGAACAACATTCGCCACCGATTATTACCACTAATATTGAAAAAAAGGACTACATCCGAGTCAGCCGTTACGGCCATATGCCGGAAATCATATTTAAATTATTGTGCCAGATGATATCCTTTCGAACATTTGGTTAGAAAACCACACGTAGCTATAATAAGAGCCTTCCAGCTCAGCAAAGTGCATAAATCATGTGTTTCTTGAAGTAAAGCTCGTTGCCGTGATACTGGCAGCGTTTCAAAACGTCATGAAGGTGGTCATTAAGAACAGCATAATCGGTAGAAATGGTGCGAAAAGTAAAGGCTCGATTTGAGACAAATCCGTGTCGAACTAGAGGAAAACAGGCTCGTGAGCTCAACATATCAAGGCAAAAAGTTAGCTTGAACTCAAGCCATTGAAGGCCCAAAAACTATACAATTTTGCACTAAGAAAGACTGAAGCGGAAAGAGCGAAGGAGTTGCTACGCTTTCTCGAAAGTGGTAAGGTTTGTTTTCTTCCGACGAATCGCCCCTTGTTTTCGAGGACTATGTCAAACAAACAAAATGACCGAGCTCACTTCCAAGAGAGGTTCTCCGAAAATTTACATCTACGGACCGATGGTAACGACTTAGGGCTCCATTAACGTCGATGGTAGCCCTCCGCCTGTATATATGAACCGTGGCGTCAATGCGACCGTATACCGTAAAACTATCTGAGAGGCACTATTGACCCCTGGGGCCAACAAACTTTTCGGTCGGAGACAGTGGACATCTCAACAAGACTCGGTACCGTCTCACAAAGAGTGCGCCAACGAAGATTGGTTCAGAAACAATGTCTTCAACCCTATGGATTGAAAATTCTAAGGGTGAATATCCGTTTGATTTCCCTTTCAAAGGTATTTTGAAGACGAAGGTTGGCACAAAAAAAACTTTGGACCACCTCAAACAAACACTTCGCCGGAAGTGGTCCAAAATACCGCAGAGCCACCTGCGTGACGTGTGTAATTTTTTTTCTGCGGCCGTCTCAGGGCTACTATTCGCGCCAAAGGTGAACATTTTGAAAACCAATAATACAATATAAGTTTTGGTGTATTTTCAAACATCAAAAAATATTTTGTGGCATTTTAAAAAGTTGCAGTTCGAGTTGTCGAAAAACATCATTCAGTATTCCGCCTCTTTAGAGTTATTTAAAACACTCAAAGAGTATAAATTCTGTATGAAACTATTCTCAAGGTTGTCTTTCGGAGTTGGCAATAAACTACAGGCCTCCTCTGCTTCTGCGAAAATTGCAGATCCCACGCCACGAGCAGTTACTGAAGAAGCTAGACCCCGATCCCTCGTGAACTATAGTGATCTTTTCTTAAATATGACTTTTTGTATTTGTCATCTAAGAGAGACTCAACTGTTTATTAAAAACAGAAATCTTCACATGTTATGACATACAAGTACCTTCAGCTTTGGGTTTCCAACAAAAACATGCGAGCTCTAGATGCAGCAATTTTGTTTGATAACGTAGCTGAGAAGATAAAAATATGCCTCGTTTGCCCAACATCATTGTCCCAGTTTATCTGCCACAAGGCTCAAATTGGGAAGCGATAGGGTCGCCCGCCTTTAACCACTGAGTCGATTGGACCTTTTTCAGCGAATAATCCGAGATCATTGTACAAAGTTGTCCTCAGGCTAGTGCGTTAGATTTTAAGCTGCTGAAATCGTTGATAAGTTTGTGATCCTATATTGAGTCCCCCTCACTCACGGCCAAACCACCCACTTTCTCATCTGTTCCCCCTATTTAATGACAAGGATCATATGTGGCGCTGGTCCACTAGAACGTTTTTCACGGTCTTTCCCACTACAGGCACGGTTCAAGTTCAAACACAAAGTCCTTTTGTTTCACGGGGATGTGATACTGTTTTTCTGTCATAACTTCGAGAGGAAGCAGTAGCCAGTGTCAAAGTTAATAATGATTTAAAGGAAAAGACCACATGCCCCGGTGCAGTGCTCTTAGTAACAGGGTCTTCAAATCCCAGCCTCGGAGTTCGAGATGAAGGAAAGGAGGTAAAGTGACCGGTGCGCTAGAGAGCATGGCCTTTATAATTGAGGCAGTAATCCCGGATTCGCCAGGAATGGGAGGCAGCCATAGCTCAGGCGCAAACCCATTTATAAGACGCTGCCCCGATATGTAAGAAAGTACATGTTGCCTTTCTCAATTGATCTTGATTTCTGCCCAGCCATTGTGTAACTAAACAACTTGTCTTATTTTCAGCACTACCTTACCCATACAGTAACTCCCCTCAATCCACGGTATTAATTATTATTTTCTCTTCTTCACAGGTCTCTTCCTCTCGCAATCCACCCTGGCAGCTGACCACTGGGGCTATCCAGACCTCGAAGTAACTGACGGTAAGTGGTTAAAGTTCGACTCAATTAACGCCAATTTACCCCGCCTCCTCCATCGCTCACGAAATCCACTTAAACTCATCACTAATCCGAGCGCATAGCATCGCATATCACGGCAATTTACTCACGCGACCCTCCCAACGTCCGTCCAGTGTACTTTCTCTCTCTCTCTCCCGGTTTAAATCAGGCGAAAGAGTCGCCCAGCGTCTAGCCGGTCAAGCAAAATCAGCCACATCCCAAGAATGGCACACGGTGCCCGGGAATGGACAATATCAGTGTGCTATCAAAACACACAAATTATTTAAATTGATAAATTGCTCGTGTCGACGCGGTAAATTGAAATATTCTGCGCGTCTGCCGTGGACCGGTGTTCGGTGGCCCACTGTCGGATGAAATTGTCGTAGAGCTAGGGTTAGAGACGTCGAGTTGGTTCCTCAATTGAATGGGAAGACGACATTGCTGGCGCTGACATGAGCTGATGATGGGCAAGCGGAGTTTTGACAGGAAATTTTTAGCAGCTTTTGTTGGGCAATTTGGAAAATTAGAAAATGTAGCATTTTGGTTGCTGTGGCTCTTTTGCGGGAATGATGATGTTATTGAGAAGGGGATGAATTTTGTTTCCTAATCAAGGTTAAGTTAGGCTAGAGCAACTGATTGTCATCGTACGGAAAATCTCCCTTAAATATCCTCAAAACCAGCGTCAGCTGGCTATAAAAGTAGCTGTTGAGGTGTCCGACACTGAGTTCGTCCACTTCCCTTAGTGTGTCTGTTTTCTTGTCTCAAAGGCCTAACTTGCAGTGGAGGTGGTGAATGGTTTCAATTTCCTCTTCATCTCTCTGAGGGACTCCATGCCTGCATGCATGTACTTCTGGGACATAGTGTCCTCTAATGACACCTCCGTAGACACGCTTTGTCTTAGTTGACGAGGCAACGATAGCACAACCAAATGTCTTTGGCTGCAGGACAAGAGTCGTCTATCTCTTAAGGAGACAGCGGTAAGATGTTAGATGAGAGAGATAAAAGAAAGGCAAGGAAAGAACCGATGAATTAGTAAGAAAGAGGGCAGATCTGCCGCCAGTAGAAATCACCTCCTCCCGACAAGAAGGAGAGAATAGGAAATCAGTTAAAAATAACATTGAAAATGCCAAACAGGATTGAAAACAGTTGTGGCCAAAAATCAGTAAGACGTACATATTGGACACTGTCTGATGGGAAGCCGCGGAAAACTTAAGGCGTCCCATACTTTTGTATGTAAAGGGTGTCCCAACAAGAACGCAAGATTTAAATTTGGTGCCATTCGAATTGTCATTATTTAACATTTGAACAATTATTATTGTTTGTTAGAAGAAGGTATAAGGTTAATAAAAATGGAGCGCTACACGAAATAACATCGAATTCTCATTGTGAAATTGTTTTACCAAAATGGTGAAAGTTTTGCGGCTACAGTACGCAAATTGCGACCAATTTGGGGTTACAATAATGCTCCAAAAGAGTCAACTGTAAAGCGATTAATGGAAAAATTTGCTGAAACTACATCTGTTACTAATGTAAAGACAACAACGCGCCTTCGACTAGGTCGATCAACCGAAAATATCGCAGCAGTACGTGATGATGTCGCTCAAACTCCATCCACCTCAATGCATCTTGATGGCTTCGTTAATAGGCACAATTGTCGCATTTGGGGCGAGGAAAATCCTCGAGTGATTCAGGAGAAGCAAATGCATCCTCAACGTGTCACTGTGTGGTGTGGATTTTGGGCTGGAGGAATCATTGGACCTTTTTTTATGAAAATGAGTCAGGTCAAGCGCATACAGTCAATGGTGTTCGGTATCGTGAAATGATAACCAATTTTTCGTGCCTAGAATTGAAGAAATGAATGTGGAGGTGGTTTCAACAAGACGGCGCCACATCTCATACAACCAGAGAAACAATTCAATTGATGCATCAGTCATTTCCCGGTCGTGTTATTTCGCGTTTTGAGACCAGAATTGGCCGCCTGGATCGTGCGATTTAAAACCATTGGACTTTGTTCTTTGGGGTTTTTTGAAGTCGATGGTTTATGCGAATAAGTCGACGACGACTTAAGCCTTAAAAGAGGAAATTGGACGCTGCATTAATGAAATACCGCAGCATTTATGCAAAACGGTCATTGAAAACTTCATTAAAAGATCGCGTATGTGCCAGCAAAGCCACGGCGGCTATCTGGCCGATGTGTTATTCCACACATAACCTTATCCTGTCTACTTTACAATATAATAAAAAATTAACGTTTTTTTTATATATCTGCGTTTTATTTAAAATTAAAATCTAGCGTTCTTGTTGGGACACCCTTTATATCAATCTGCTTATCTGATTGGAAAAATTCCTCATTTTCTGAGACCCATTTGCGACAAATTTGTTTGTTAAGGTATATAACAACTGATCACATAAGAAATCGGTGTTTATTTTCTGTAGTTCCTACAGAAAACATGCGTCTCTACGTGTCTGTCCAAATTTATGCGGAAGTTAAACTCTATAAGAATGGAGATGCAAATTAAAATGTGATATGCTCAACGGGAGGTCCATTAAATTCGGATCATTAGCAACACATGCCTTTACACCGATTGACCGTCGATTACAATGATGCACAGGCCTTACGACATCAGTAACGCGTCCACAACCTTGTTTTCACAATTCTAGCGATTGTTTGTGTAGTCAATCGATTTAGACAACCATTATCATCCAGCATCACTTAATTCGTAACCCTTAATCACATTTACTCGTTATTCGACTGTGACACTTTAAATGACAACTAAGCTTGGCAGGTATCGAATGCAAGGAGTTTCGGCGGTCTCGAAGTCCGACCCATTGGAACAACGCAAAAGAGGACGACCTCGGCTGAGTTGGCGTACGCAAATGGGAAATGACCTCAAACAACTTGGCAAATAATCGAGTTAGCTGGAGAGGCATATTTGTTGTGGCCCGGGACTACGTTGGACCCTTAGGCCAGTCGAAGAATAAATGGCAGAAACATGAATATCTTCAAATGTCTGAATAGGTCTCAAATGCCCGAGAAACCATTTGAAAATCACAAAATGAATGACCGTGTATGTCCATTTCCTGAAGATTTAGAGCAGCTTTCGGCTATTTTGTAGGAGAAGCATTCATCTTCTTCTTCTTATGACGCTACAGTCCGGTCTGAACCTGGGCCTCAACCAACATGCCTCTCCAGCCAGCACGATCTTTCGCCAGCTGCCGCCAGTTACGCATTATAACTTGGCTGAGTGCCTTCTCTACTTGTGTGCGCCACCTTAGCCTAGGCCGCCCTATGTTGCGTTGCACCAATGGTTCAGATTCGAAGACTTTTCGGGCTGGAGCAGTGGTGTCCATTTGCTCTTCATGGCCTAGGTATCTTAAGTGTTGTAATCGAAGACGCTTGAGCAGGCGCATTTCGCTGTACAGCCCATCGAGTTCTCTCGAAAAGACTAGGGGCTTCCTCATCCGCTTTTAGTATCGTCCAGGTTACGGCGTCATAGAGTAGGACTGGGATGATCAAGCTAGTAGAAGCATTGCTCTTTTAATTTTATTGAAAAATGTGAGCCAAAGAACTGAGGGTACTGCCATCAATGAAAAAGTGGGTTGGATATAAGTAGCTGCCAAGAGATCATTTAGAAAATAGAAGTGTTGGACACAAAGGAGAAGCCTGAAAAGCACCAGCATTAATATTCTGGGTATCAAACTTGAACTCATTCAAAACAACTTATATTGATTGGTTCGAAGGGTAGCTTCTAATTGATAGAAGAAGCGACGCGTCAATACCACAAACACGCCTGATGCCAAACTCTGTCAAATTTCTTTAAAATATCAAGCACAACGATAGTGCTCTCTCCACCACTTTGAAAGGATTGGTTTCATATTTCGGGGAGATATGCCAACTTATACTGCACTGTCGGTGACACGATAAAATCAAGGGCGGTTCTAAACATATGGGTGTCAGCTTTGGCACTTAGGACACTGTGGTTAATTGTGCTGAACCTATTGGAATGCGGAAAACAATAATTGCTGTTTGACTGTTGATTTGATTCGAAAGAAATAGTCTGCCCGCGCAGCGGGTGACTGAATGATATAAAATAATGATGTCATAGAGTGGTACCACTGTGAAGCTTAGAGATTTCATCCATCTTTGGAGTTGAACTTAGAAGGATGGAGATCCTGATCTAAATGCAAAATACACCTAAGTTTTGGTGTACGACACGTTCAATTGCTATAAACGCCGGAACATCGATCATCAGCTACACCAATTTTTTTAATTTACCGTGCTTTATAATGATGGAGTTGGGAAGAGCTCTCCGGATCCCTGCTGAAGCCTCTAAGCTTAACAGTATGTCCGAAAGTGGGCGTAGGGTTGGACTGATGGCGTATCTTGCGGATGAGTTCTTCAGGGGAAGGAACGCAGTTGGGTATAAAAGAGTGATCAGCAGATATAGCTATATATCTATATATATATATAGCTCGCTTTTGGATTTTATCAAATAAATGTAGAGCGGTCTTGAGAGCGCCAGAGCAGATAGGAGCATTTAACTCAAGCTTGTATACTTTTTAAACAAATTAAAGTTGGCGAAACATTTCTTACATCGTCTTGAGGAACCTATACACCTTACAGCATTCATGTGATCATACCAGCTTATCGTTAAATTGATAGACCTATAGGTAGGTTCAAAGGTTGTTGAGGGTACTCTGCTCCTTATCATTTTTTTGGAAACATCTAAAGGGTGTCCCAAAACGCAGATATTTAAAAAAAATCGTGAATTCTTTATTGTATCGTAAAGTAGACAGGATAAGGTTATTTGTGGAATAACACATCGGCCAGATGGCCGCCGCGGCTTTGCTGGCACATACGTGATCTTTTATGAAATTTACAATGACCGTTTTGCATAAATGCTGCGGTATTTCATTAATGCAGCGTTTAATTTCCTCTTTTAAGGCTTGAGTCGTCGTCGGCTTATTCGCAAAAGCCAACGACTTTAGAAAACCCCAAGAAACAAAGTCCACTGGTGTTAAATCACACCATCTAGGCGGCCAATTCTGGTCTCCAAAACGCGAAATAACACGACCGGGAAATGACTGATGGAGCAATTGAATTGTTTCTCTGGCTGTATGAGATGTGGCGCCGTCTTGTTGAAACCACCTCCACATTCATTTCTTCAATTCTAGGCACGAAAAATTGGTTATCATTTCACGATACTGAACACCATTGACTGTATGCGCTTGACCTGACTCATTTTCATAAAAAAAGGTCCAATGATTCCTCCAGCCCAAAATCCACACCACACAGTGACGCGTTGAGGATGCATTTGCTTCTCGTGAATCACTCGAGGATTTTCCTCGCCCCAAATGCGACTATTCTGCCCATTGACGAAGCCATCAAGATGGAAATGGGCCTCGTCACTAAAGATGATTTTATCGGCAAAATCAGCATTTTCGCGTTGTCTCCCCAATACCCAATTAACGAACTCCCTTCGCTGTGCATGGTCAGCTGGCTTCAGTTCTTGAGTCAATTGAACTTTGTATGCATGAAGATGCAAATCTTTCGTCAAAGTTCGCTGCATAGTGGATTTGGAAATAATAATTTGTTGAGCCCGGTGTGGCATTGAGGTGGATGGAGTTTGAGCGACATCATCACGTACTGCTGCGATATTTTCGGTCGATCGACCTGGCCGAAGGCGCGTTGTTGTCTTTACATCAGTTACACACCGTTTTACACAGTTTCAGCAAATTTATCCATTTATCGCTTTACAGTTGACTCTTTTGGAGCATTATTGTAACCCCAAATTGATCGCAATTTGCGAACTGTAGCCGCAAAACTTCCACCATTTTGGTAAAACAATTTCACAATGAGAATGCGTTATTATTTCGTGTAGCTCTGCATTTTTATTAACCTTATACCTTCTACTAACAAACAATAATAATTGTTCAAATGTCGAACGATGACAATTCGAATGGCGCCAAATTTAAATCTTGCGTTCTTGTTGGGACACCCTTTAAAACCGATAGCCGGAGCAGGAGTAAGTATCCACTCGGGATAACTTCAGAATGGCCAGTCATTAGGACTACCAGTTCATTGTAGCGTTAAGAAGAAAAAGAAAATATTCGTGAGGCCGCTTCGAGACTCTTGACGATAGCAGCATCAAAAGACACTGATGACTGACAGCAATAATAGCGCCATTCTTTAGATCAAAACTGGTAAGACCTTGCCGTATGTCTATGATGAGATATCGATGCAGCCCTACGACCTCCGCAGAGCCAGGGAATGAACCGTGTGAATCAGCAGAAATATTGGACAGAAATATTGGACACAGAACAAAGAGATATGAACCATCCTGTAAGGCTCCGAGAGTAAAATATGTCAAACCGGTTAATAGTAACACAATGATTCCTTTGAGTCTGAGCGAATCCATCGCGAGAGATGAAAACCACAGTACCCACCTGAAGTGTGGGATCCGCATATTCACAACAGAGGCGAAATTCACCAGTTTGAATGCTGCCGTGTAAGCTGTAATTTCTTATGACTCTGCGAAGGATGCTCCCGCTCTAGAGCAGTGCATCGAAGTCACCTAGAACTCTTTGTGTCGAAATTCATCTTTTCTTCTTAGGAGATTATAAATGTACTCGTTACGGTAGTCATCTTCATCCTACGTTGAACTTCAGGACATGACGGTAGCATGAACAACGGAAGACCCAACGAATTAGGAAGAAAGCGGATGGATCTGCCGATGACAACTGTTTAGAAAGCTGTTTCATAAAACTAACAAATCGTAGATGAAATAAAGGCAATTAGAACCAACATTCAAAACGAAGAAGAGGCTGGACATCCCATACAACGGCTTTTCTCGAAACGAAAATACATTTTCTAGGCACAATCAACTGCTAGCCAAAAACTCTCAAGGTTTAAGTCAAGGGATAGGTTTTTTAGGACACTGAAGGACCAAAGGAGGGTTAAATTTCTAAATGCATTATAATGAATCCAGGCTGAGACATCTGCCTCTGCGGTGTTAGTATACAAATTCAGCTTATGTTTCCATCAGGATACACTACACTACTACAAGATTGTTATCAGCATCACACAATTGGCAAAATTGCCCAAGCTCACACCCGTATTTTTACAAGTGCCTCATATA
Source organism: Eristalinus sepulchralis (assembly GCA_944738645.1). Classification (NCBI taxonomy): domain Eukaryota; kingdom Metazoa; phylum Arthropoda; class Insecta; order Diptera; family Syrphidae; genus Eristalinus; species Eristalinus sepulchralis. Next base: position 49,167,510 of record OX122882.1, read on the forward strand.
CAATCAAGCATTTTTCTTCTCTTTCAGTTTTTCCAAAATGGGGTGGAATTTGTGACACGGGTAAAGCGCAGAGCCCCATCGATCTAAGCATTGTCGGCTCACTTAAGGGCAGCTATCCAGATTTGGACTTCCAGAACTACGACAAAACCCTCGTCTCTCCCTCCCTGGTCAACAATGGCCACACCGGTAAGTCCCACTTTCAATCTCCAGCTATGCCCCCCATCTAACAGCAACTTCTGCACAATAGTTCAACTCTCGCAATTCTCTTCTCCGATGACACTGAGTGGAGGACCGTTGTCGTCCAAGTATGTTGTCGAACAAATTCACCTTCACTGGTGGTCCGAGCACACAATCGACCAGATCAGGTAACGATCACGAAACTGACCCCCAATTGGGCTCCCTTCACTGTTTGCTTTTGAATTTCAGGTACCCCATGGAGGTGCACATTGTCCACCGTAACACCCGCTATGCGAACATGTCTGTGGCTGTGAACTACAAGGACGGCATATCCGTGATCGGTATCCTCTACCACGTGTCTAACGAGGAGAACAGCGCCATTGGCAAGATCGCGGAGAATATCAACTTCATCAACGCCGTCGATGAGATCAACAAACCGGTACGAGTTGAGCAGAAGCTCAGCGTCCGGGAATTCTTCCCAAAGCTCTCGAATGGATATCTGACATACGCGGGCTCTCTGACGACCCCATCGTGCGCTGAGTCAGTGACTTGGTTCGTCCTGCTCGATACATTCCCCGTCACACTGGAGCAGGTACATACTATACAATTGCCCACGAGATCTTGTCATTTAATCTTTTTTCTGTCGTCCAGGTTAACCAGTTCAAAACAATTCAAACCACCAACGGCAAGACGCTGGACAACAATTACCGTTTTATTCAAAAGAAAAACAATCGTGCTGTGGTTGTTGTCCAGGACTATCGATCAGGGACTGCGCCATCGATGAGCTCGTCCATCCTTGCTCTGATTGCGGCCGTTGGTGCTCTTGGTGTCCGTCGGTTTACATTCTAAGGCCCCAGCTACTGCTAAGCCCTTCTTCGCATCTTGTGCCATCACGACCCATCTAGCGACGTCTTCAGATTCATGCGCTCTTTACATAGGATTCCATAGTACGCGTATAGTGCAGATCCGTACATTTGCAGATATTTTTGTATTTATTGTGTAAACTCTGCTCGTGGATAATATTTTCGTTTCTGGATAACTAGTCAGATTTTTCTAAATAAATGTATCTAAAGTTGAGATGTGTTTTTCTGAGTACCATTGAGCGTTAGATTCGACACTGACGAGCCCTCTAGATGGGCACTAAAAGAGCCTTCGTCTCATCCACTTTGACGCGTGGATAGGGGGTAAGAAGTTACAAAATCACAAAAGCCAGACGTATGAGTAAGAGAGGGACTTTTCAATGGAAGCCAATGCGATGGAATTGGAAATCTCACACACCGATCATAGTTGACTAAGTCATTGGAAAGCCCTATTCTCTACAATTCTACACAGCTCATCGCTTGCCTACGGTGCGTTCCCCCGGTTCTAGTCATGAATCAGTGAATTGCTTGAAGATTGGAGATACTCATGCCTGCGTGACAATCATCTCTTCTCTAGAGAGAAATCTTAGTTCATAGGACGGGTGACTCACCGATTTAAATGGACCACTTCTGGGTGCCATACTTACATGTTTTGATGCGTTGATGTAAGCAAGACACCTAGCATTGACACAAACCGAACATAAGGTGCACTCAAAGTTGCTTAGCAAACACGTCCGCAATTTGTTGCATAATTTTTGGCGAAGTCGTTTTTAATCCCAGTCTTATGTGAAGTAACATTCGAACAAGTTCGTCTTTTAAAAAGTATCTCACGAACTTAGCAATTATTTCCACTGGAAAGCCCCTTGAAGACATAAGGAAGCGTATAATGTACCAATTAGAAGAAACCATGACGCGTCGGCAAAAGAAGATAAGGAGCAATGGATTTCTTCGCGGATTACATTGAAGAAACGTTGAAACTATTTGACGGTCAAGTGATTTCATTAAGATAGATTCGTAATGAGAAACGCCAATCTGACTTAGAGATGGAATAGTGAAATTCAAACCGAAAAAAGCCACTGAAGACGACCTAAAGAAAATAGCGGGCTTGGAAAGACTTAATTGAAGAGTGAAATGATTCCTTCGGCCTAGTGAATTTCCCTAGTCAATAAAAAGTGAAAGAGTTTATAATGTACGTTACTAAAAGTGGATGAGTAAGCCCTTAGTCTTTTCTAGAGAAAAGTTTTGCGTGCGATTTTTGTGTCCCGTTTGCGTTGATAGCATCTGGAGGAGAAGATTTAACGACGAACTCTATGGGCTGTACGGCGATATGCGCCTGGCGTATTCGGATACAATGCTTAAGATGGCTAGGCCATGTAGAGCGTATGGACACCACTACTACGGTCCGAAAAGTCTTCGAATCTGAGCCATTGGGACAACGCCTTGGCTAAGGTGGCGCACACAAGTGGAAAAGGATCTCAACCAACTTGGAGTGGGCAACTGGCGGCAGCTGGCGAAAGATCTTGCTGGCTGGAGAGGCATATTGGTCGAAGCCCAGGTCCACCACGGACTGTAGCGCCACAAGAAAAAGAAGAAGACGTTTATAATGGCTGTGAAACCGAAAAAATCGCCACAGGAAAACAGATCATATAAGCACATCTTCCTACAATGTAAAAGGTTTTTGAAAAAATTCTACTGAGGTTTAAAAAAGAAGCGGACGAAGACTCGATTTTGTATATTCTATATCACCAATTTAAGTTAAGGACTAAGCATTTATAAACCATCGTTCAAGTGCATCGTGATGTAGCTGTTTCTGCACACGTAACGCAATTTCTTGATAAAACTTAAACGCTTCACGGCCTTTTATTCAAACTTTACCAAAATCAGATGGAAAACAATTTACCACATTCTTGATTGCAGTGTAAGCATGTTGCTGCACCGTAAGGGAGTCTTCTTGGCCGTTTTATATTTTTTTGGCTACAAACTAATCATATACCAGAAAAAGAAACCGTCGTTCTAGACACATTTGGTGACGACACTGCTCTAGCAGCAGCAAAACTACAATGTGTAATACATTTTAGTAGTTGTATTAATGTTCCCATCCCTTGAGGCAATAAAGCATAGCCTTTCAGGATGAGTCCTTATGTTCACCTCAAATGAAAGAAAAACATCAAAGAAAAGCGCGCATTTATTTACTCACAAATTTCTATAAAATTGCAATTATGCCAGCTTTTTTTCCAATCCGCGAAGCAGTTTTGAAATACACTTTTTGATACGCCCTTGAGCTCTCTCAGCGATTCGGTTTGTATCTCCTCAATCGTGGAAGAAAACGCTGTCCATTAATGGGTCTCTTCAATCTTGGAAACAGGAAATAGTCGCAGGAGTCCAAATCTGGGTTGTTGTTTTTGGCCACTTCAGCAATTTTGGAACAAACTTCGCTGCCACACTTTTCATGCCAACATATCCGAAGAAATTGCATTGCATGCGCCAACCGATATGTCCCACTTCTTTAATAGTGGTTCTACGATTCTCCATAACAATTTTCTTCACTTTCTCAACATTTTCATCAGTTGTTGAGGTGCAGGTGCGTCCTGGGCGTCGTCGTTTACATTTTTTCGACCTTCTTTGAAAAGCTTTTACCACTAGTAAACATTCTTTTGAATCAGAGGACATTCACCAAAAGCCACTGCAATTATTTCAAACACTTAATTTCATTTTTCACACAAAATTTAATGCATGTTCTTTGATCAATTTTTTTCTTTGGGCAGCAGAAAATCGTCGATGACGCAAAACACGTCTAACTCTCATTCCTCTCACAAACAAAATAAATATGCTATATAGCTGAAATTGTAAACATATGGTGTTTATGTTCGAGACGAGTGTAGCAACGTAACAAAATTAAAAAAAAAAACAAAAACAAATATACCCCAGCCGCGAAATTTGAAAATTCACCTTATTTTTTGAACAGACCGAGTATGACATGTCCTAGCGGTTTGGAAAATATTCAATGCTAAGAATTGAGAAGAAATTTGAAAATTTTCCATCGGAAGCGACTACTTTTTTCCATCTCTCAGGAAATTTTCCGAATACAGTCATCATCATCGTCATCTTCTTTAACCTGGATGTTCCACTAAAGGGGTCGCGGAGGTAATGTACGCACCAGAGCCCTCCAGGCCGTTCGATCCTCCGCCACCGACTCTAACTCATCAGGAACTTTTCCCAAGCGCAACCAGGCGAGTTTATAGATTTGATCCAACCACCTCATCCTGGGTCTGCCGAGATGTTACCTACCTGATGGAATTGCATCTAAGGCACGCCTTGGAAGTCAAGATGAAGAGAACATCCGTACCTTGTGGCCAAACCGAAGAAATAAAGCCCTTTCCGTCCGAAGAATTAAATTCCCCCCTCACCTTCGCATTTCTCAGCTTATTACGGCGAGTTACTCACGCAACAGCACGGAGAAATATTATCTCAGCAGCTTCTATTCATGTTCTTCAAAAGACCCGAACCGTTGAACCCCCTAATCGTTTTCCATACGTCGAAATAGCCAGTATTTGAAAAGAGCATGGTCTGGAGAAAACGGCGGGTGGGGCAAAACCCCCATTTCAGCGTTTCTATATAGTTTTTCACCGCTACAGCCACGTGGGGCCGAGCGTTATCATATTGCAAAATTATCTTGTCATGCCTCTCAGTTGTTTCTGACAGTTTTTCAGGCAATACACGTCTCAAACGCATTATTTCTAATCGAAAACCTTTCCGATCATTAGTTTCGCCTGGTTTTGGCAGCTCATAGTACACCAAACCTGTCTAGTCCCACCATATTCAGACCGTGACCTTTGAGCCGTGGATGTTTTTTTGGCATCGATTTAGATGATTCACTAGGCTTTGCAGTATATCCACTTTTAATCTCCAGTCCCGATCTGGTGCAAAAATCCCTTCCTTTGATGTCTTTCAAGAAGCAGATCCGATGTAAAAAATCACTTTTTCACATCTCTCGGTTTCAACTTGTACGGCATCCAATATCCTTGATTTTGAATAATCCAAGTTTCTTTAACCGAACGTACATTGTCTGATGAGTCGATCCCAAGGATTCCTCGAGTTCACTTTGCATTTGGCACGGATCTAGTTTCACTAAGGCCTCAAATTCCTCAATTTTCTTCTTTTTGGGCTGGCCAAGACACTCTTTGTTTTCGACGCTAAAATCACCACTTTTGAACTATCACCACTACTTTCTTGGCTTATTGGGGTTGACTTTTCCTTTTAAATATCCTCAAAGAAAGCAGTCCAACGGTGTTAAATCACGTGATCGTGGCGGCCAATAACATCGCCAACCCGTAAAATAACACGGTCATAGAATTAAAAAAACAAAGAGTCATTATTTCGTTGCCTGTGTGGAAAGTTCCTGTTGGAAGAGTATATCGTCCAAGTCCATATTCCCGATTTCTAGCCATAAGAAATTCGTTATTATGTCTTGATAGCGATCAACTGCTTGGCCGACCTCACTTTCGAAGAAGTACCGCCTGATATCGCCGCCAGCTCATAAACCGCACCAGATAGTAGCTCTTGGTGGATGCACACAATTTACGCACAATTCTACCAATTGCGAACAATTTTAGTCGATTAAGCTGACCAAAAATGTCACAAAGGGCATTACACAAAGGGCGGGTGTTTCTCTTCATAATTGAATTTGTCTTACTCTGAAACGAATACAACATATGTTAAATTAATTCGAAAAAAACGACAATTAACATTATCCAACCATAATGGACTTTAAGGTAGATCTGAGAGATGCAACACAATCAGAGCTGCCTCTCAGTGTTGGCAAAACAGGCCCAAAAAGTTCAGAAAAGTATCAATAGCAAAGAATTTCAGTACTGAAAAGTCATTCAAAGCTGCTAAAGAAAAAAAAGTAATTTTTGTCCAGCAGCTTTATTATAATTAATTTCAGAAATAATTTAATTAATAAATAAACTAAGAAAAAATTAATACAACAAATATTGCTTGCTAGTTGAAATACACTTGTCCTCGGACCTCTACTGTGGAATATAATTCGAGATGGCGTCTAGCGTTTCCAGATGGAGTGACAATATTCGGCTTTGCTTACGAAATTGCAATGTAGCACATACCTGACGTGGAGGCAGGATACAATTTCAAATGTAAAAGAGAGGCTCGAAAGTGCTGATCTGAAACTTTTGTCTCACAAACCTGACACGGTGCTAATAACCAGTCTCACGAAAGTGAAATGTGCCAACTTTTTAGTTTGAGAAAAGATAATTAGGTCAAAGAAGTGAGTAGAGAACCTAGGGATTATGACAGGCGCTCTCTGAGGGAACACGGAAAGTATAGCAGTAATAAGGCGTCACTTGTACGACGAGCACTTTCTTGAATGCTTCCAAATATTCGTGGACCCAGTAATGCACGCAGGATCCTACTCTCACGAGTAGTCTGATCAGGTCTCCTGCCTACTGCTCCGATTTCTACTGGAGCATACACATTTGGGGTACTGAAGCGGATAACGACGTCAGTGTTCAGACTCTGCACGATGCGAACAATCAGTTGTTTCAGGATTGTTCGTCATAGCAGAAATGCTATCCATAAACATTCTTGTAGATGAAATTATAAGGATATACCACCAAAGAACCCTGGACAGACGCATTGATAGCAACGTGGCAAGCCAGATGGGAAGCCTGAACAAAAGATAAATGGACGCATATGCTCATTTTGCAGCCATTGAGACAGATCGATCGGGGAATGTAATAACCAACTTTCAAAGTTTCTGTCTTGACACGGCGGCTAGTCAATATATTTGCAAAGGGCACGACAATTCACCGCTGTGTTTACAACGTCCAAATGTTGAGGAAGACGCAGAGCACGCAGATTTTTACCGCAGACGCTTTGCGCAGGAGAGGCACATGGTAAACCTACCAAGCGTCGACCGTGTGATCCCCTTCAAGATTAGATCTGTAGAGAACTGGAATGAGGTATGCTCGTTAATCGTGAAAGTCCTTTAAAAACTAGGACAGGCTGAAGCAGAAAGGGTTGCTCTACAGAACAGAGCGGAAGCCGCTAACCAGGCGAAGTTATACTTAACGTCTGTTCCGCGAGGAGAATGTTTGAAGCGTGCATGTGGATGAGCACCAAGGCGTGTTCCCTTAATCGAGTATATTAGGTGCATGCTGGCTGCGAGGATTACAGCATCCTTGGACGCATAATAATAATAATAATTAAGTGGCGCTACAACCCATAACGGACCAGGGCAGTTTCTACTTGGGTGCATTAAAAAACCTCATTTCCAAATTCAATGCGAATCGCTTCACAAATGTGGGAGATACGGAAAGTTTGACTGACGGATAGACATACAGAACATTTTATGGTTTCGTTTGTAAATACGAAACGTCGCGGAGAAAGTTGACTTCTGTTATAAAAGTATTTCTAGCTAATATCGCCTCCAATTTATGACAATATTGCCCTGAACCCTCAACGAATTTAAAAAACCTCTTGTAATCAGTCTTCCACAATATATTCAGACCGTAATACAACCTAAGAACTAATCAATTATGTATCACTCGACTGAATAAAAAGAAATCTTACTTCACGCTTCATTCATACCCTTCCCAGCACTTGTCTTGAATATCTAAGTGCAGCAAATTGAAACACCCTCCGGTGTCCATTTAATGCCTTCCCATGTTGAATAATTAAAAATGAAACTAAATCGCGATTCTCCATATATGTATATAAATCATTTTTGCAATTAATTCAATGCAGTCCTTGCAACCTTGTTACCGCGTGCAGACATGGCAGATCCGATTGAAAGTCAAAGAATTTACGAATTCGATGAGTTCTTAAGTGGTTTCTGGAATTGGAGACTTCTTCAACGTCAGCCACCCGGAGGTCCGCTTAAAGTCATAAGAGTCAAGATTCTAGCGATTGCATTAACTGTAAGCTTCATTCAAACCGTATGTCTTGTGATTAAAGTCATCGAGTATTTGCGGACGTCACCCGTCGACTTGGACATCATGATGGAGGCCACAGCCCTGTTGTTCTCCATATCCATTGCAGTATTTCAAGGCATTTCGCACTTTGTGAAGCGTGAAGTCCTCGAGCAATTGATGACAAATTTGGAGAAGCTCTTTCCTCAAACCCTCGCCGAGCAGGAGGAATGCAATCTCGGGCCGTATGCCAAGGAGTTGATTCGGAACAAGAATTTAGTCGATAATTTGAGTCGATGCAGTGCCTTGGCTTTCACCAGCATGCCGCTGCTGTATTCGCTGTTCGAGTGGTTGGTCCTTCGGAAGGATTTCCCCTTTCAGTATCAGTTCAGATGTTGGTACCCGGTGAACCCACAGAGGTGGTTCTCCTATCCTTTCCTGTACGCGTTTGAAGTGGCCATAAGCTATTTTTATGGTTTCAACCTCATCAACGACTACGTGTTCTTTGGATTTGCCACCAGTCAGATGCGGATGCACTACAGAAACCTGGGCAGGTTGATGTCGGAGTTGGATGCGAAGAGAGAGAATGCAAATAGGTTCTCGGATTTGGGCAAAATCGTCGCGTACCATTGCGCTCTTGATGAGTAAGTCCTCGGGGGTGAAAATTGAGTGTCTCCCGGCAATGATGTCCTTCCCTTTCAGGTCTCACAATGACGTGAACGAAATCTTTAACGTGACCACCTTCATCAGCTTCGCCTTCACCAAGATCTCGGTTTGCATGGTCATGTATACGATTTTCAATGGTAAGAACATGATTGTTCTCCCCACGCTCGTGTGTGTGTTTTTCCTTCTAGGCATGTTGGTGTTTATGCGATGTTCCAACGGTGCTGCCCTCTACACAGACGTAAGTCTCTTTCAAATGATGTACTATGTGTCACAGGATTTGGATGTTCTTTCAGAGTGTGGAGTTGGTTAACAAAATCTACGAGAGTAACTGGTACGAGGGATCGCCGAGATACCGCAAGATGTTGGCGTTCATAATGATTCGGGCCAACAGCCCTGTCGAACTGCAGGCGTTGAAGATTACAAAAGTACAGATGGAAACTTTCAAGGCGGTTGTATGAACGGATTTCTCTACAGGCAGCTTCATAATGATCTTGTCTTTTAGCTCACCATGGATGCCTATCAGATCTTTATGTTCCTACTTAACTTTTCAGAGCACTAGATGTCTAAGGGGCACACATCAGATGATTATTACAGATTCTAGTTACTTCACAGGAAATCATTTTGCTTCGCACAAGACTCACGACTTAACTCGTAATTTGCAGCACTATACGGAGAGGGATTCGAAGTTTTTTGACGTACACAATTTAAGGCGGATGTGATGCAGTTTTATAAAGGGGTTTCCAATACCAACTTGACAACTTCTTTCTTAAATAAAACGCAAACCATTTGAAATATTTTAGAAAACTTTATTATCGACATTTATGAATGGAATTCGACTTCGTTCACATGGTCACCGTGGGCACTCGTTCGTTGGAATCAGTTTTCAATGACTCGGTTACACATTTCAACCGAAACGGCCGCTATTTTACGTTCAATGTTGGCTGTAAGCTCTTTCGACGTCGTCGGTTTGTTGGCATAAGCCCACGACTAAATACTATTTATTAAATGGCATACAAGTAAAAAAATACAAAGTTTAATAAAAAATGTATCAACTTTAGGTTTTAGAGGGATGTAACCAATTGAGTACACTGGCCAAATGTGTATATACTGCTACCTTAGCTATGAAATATTTGAAAAGACTCCTTTCGATGCAAAGAGTAGTTTGGCATTTTTCACAAGTCCAGCGAGTTCTGTTGTGGTGAATTCTGCTGTTTTTTAATTTTTTGGGGGAAGTGCCCACCCTCGCTGCTTCCTAAGGGCGTGGGAACTTTGGGTTTATTTCGTGTTTTTTTGCAGGATCTAAGCGTAAATAAATTCTTACAGTGGTACGCACAAAATTTAATAGACTTTGATTTTTGGTTGTTTTTAAACATCGCCCTTTATTTTTATCTGGTAATTGTTCTTTTTTATTATTATTATTAATGGCTAAATTTTTCTCGGTCGTTGACCATCTTTTTACTTTACCCAGTGGTTCCAAATTATGAATATTAGTTGCAACGGTTACAACAACGTTATCTTTCAACCGCGCGAATAAAATGTTGTTGTTTTTATCAAATTTACCAATACTCCACATGATTTGACCATTCATTCTATGAGTAGCTAAAGGTTTTTCCCGTAGTCCTCCTCTCAAATCCATTGTTTATTTCCATTTCTACTGCTCCTGAAATATCAACCGGAATATTGGAATCGAACAAATCATCATCGCTGTATATCCCCCTCGTCAGTTTGAATGTCTACATCCGGTGGAATTACCGCTATTTTAACCTCCTTCCCATTATCTGGGATATCATTTACAGCCATATGGAGGTTTGGATAGCGTCGACTGTGGCGACCTTGTCAGTAGTACAAATATTTTACTACACTAATCAAGGTTGCAAAGCAATATATAATTTCTAGCTATCATAGCTTTAGATAAATAAACTTTTACTTTTATTCTGGCAAACGAATAGTTAGGTTGTTTCATTCAGTTCTCCTGAGAATTGTGGGTAATAAATGTTGTGGAAATAAATCTGAAAATAATTAATTGGATTACTCACGTATGTATGTATATGTACAGCAATATACATAATTGCATTAAATTACAGGATTGAGATTTCTTAAGGAAACGATGGCCGAGTCCGCGATAAAACCTTTCCTTTGTGAAAATATCGATAAATCTTTGATGAGATCAGAATGGGAAAAGTTGTATCGTTCTTTTTCCCTTTACTTGGATTCCGAAGAAATCACTGATCCAATTAAAAAGAAAAATAAGCTCTTGCATCTAGGAGGACCACAATTACCAGAGGTTATTTTTAATATCACTGGAGCTTTAGTGGATTCCACAGCAATTGAGGATGAAAATGTGTTCATGGTATTGGTAAGAAAACTAAATGATTATTTTTCACCCAAGAGAAATTCGACATTTGAAAGACACTTGTTCAGAACACTTAAGCCAGATGAAGGGGAAAGCTTCAATAAATTTCTTCTGCGTATTCGACATCAGGCAGCCAAATGCTCTTTTGGTAACACAAAGCAAGAGGTTATTGAAATAAACATAAAAGACAAGGTCATAGATACATGGGCTTCTAGAGATTTAAAGAAACGTTTATTAGAAAAGGAACACTCTCTAGAAGATGTGTTAGGGATGTGTCGAGTTCACGAACAGATCGCGAGCCAGACAGAATCGATGATTCCAGCTCTATCGTCAAGTGGTATTAACAGTATCCGAACTGCTCATAAACGGAAGGGTCCAAACGAAGATGACGAATGTCAAAGATCTGGAAGATTAGGTCACTTGGCGAATAATATTTCGTGTCCAGCTAAAAATAGCAAATGTAATAAATGTGGGTTTTTAGGGCATTTTGCTAAGAAATGTAAAACCAAGTCTGACAAGCGAAAGACCCCATTTGATAATGAGCCTTTTCATAAGAAAAATAAGTTTGGACCATCAAAGGTTAGGTTTGTGGACGCTGAAAGCTCAAATAGTACTTGTAGTGAACATTCCTGTTTTCAAATCACAGAAGACCACTTAGCAGCATCAAGTGGAAAAATAATTTGTTCCATCGGAAACTACAAATTTTTAATGCTGATCGACTAAGGTTCACGTTTCAATTTGATAGAGGAAGAAGACTGAGAAAATCTACGCAAAACCTCAGCATTGATTAATGTCAGAACAGAATCGGAAAATCAGTTCAGAGCATATGCAGCTAAAGAGATGCTTGAAATAAAAGCTGTTTTTGAAGCTCCCATATGTGTCTACTACCGTAAAGAATCGATGGCTTCATTCTATGTTATCAAGAACGGTACACAGTCCCTTATGGGGCGTGATACAGCGCTCAAATTAAGAGTTCTTAAATTGGGAGTTGATGTGAATCGGGTGGAAAACAAACGTCCTTTTCCAAAGATAAAGGGAATACAGGTGCAGTTGACTATAGATAAGTTAGTGAAGGCGGCGGCAACCCTTACGTCGCATTCCAACAGCTTTGGAAGAAAAAGTAGCACGTAAACTCAATGAGGCAGTAGAAGAGGATATCAGCGAACCCGTTCACGGTCCAAGTCCTTGGATCTCACCTATAGTGTTAGTATTCAAGGAAGATGGAAATATTCGTTTATGCGTTGACATGCGGCGAGCAAATGCCTCTATATTAAGAGAAAATTATCCACTTCCTACGTTTGATACGCTTATGACCAAACTGAAGAACGCATATCACCAACAAGACCCAACAACTGGGTCTTGTTACTTATTTAGGAAAGTTTATTCCAGATTAAGCAGACACTACAGAACCGCTATGGAAGCTTATTAAAAAGGATATTCCGTTTACCTGGGGTGAAAAACAGGAAGATGCGTTCAAGCGTTTAAAAGACTCCCTAGCAAAAATTCCGACACTGGCTTATTTTAACCCTAAGAAGCGTATGCGATTAGTTGCTGATGCCAGTCCTGTTGCATTAGGACCAGTCCTCTTACAATTTCATGAAGGATATCCTGAAGTAGTTTCCTTCGCTAGCAAAAGCCTGTCTGCAGTAGAAAGGAGATACTCCCAGACTGAAAAAGAGAGTTTAGCTTTGGTTTGGGGAGTAGAACGTTTTTATTACTATCTCGCAAGAATAGAATTCGAACTAGTGACGGACCACAAGCCTTTGGAAGCAATCTTTAAGCCTACCTCGAAACCACCTGCTAGAATCGAAAGATGGATTCTTCGGCTTCAGTCATTTAAATTCAAAGTTATTTATCAAGCGGGAAAATCTAATATAGCAGATTCATTGTCCAGGTTATCCAAGATTCAGGATACGGACTCTTTCGACAGGCATTGTGAATACAGTGTATGTGCACTAATTGAGAATGTGGTTCCTCGTGCACTTACGATAAGTGAGGGGGTCAAAGAAAACGCCAACGATCAAGAGATTATGGAAGCGATAGAAAATATCAAGAGAGACGATTGGACAGCGAGTAATAAAAATAAGTTATTTCCGTTTCAATTTGAGAAACATCTGGGAAACATCTTACTTCGTGGTTCCAGACTTGTCATACCAAGACCGTTACGGATGAAAGTATTGGAGTTGGGACATGAAGGTCATCCAGGAGAGACAGCAATGAAACGAAGACTGCGCTTAAAAGTATGGTGGCCACTAATGGACAGAGAAGTGGAATCTTTCGTGAAACTGTGTCGAGATTGTCTGTTAGTTTCAAGGCCGACCCCACCGGTGCCTATGCAGCGACATGCTTTTCCAGACGGGCCCTGGGAATGCCTTGCAATGGATTTATTGGGTCCTTTACCAAATCACGATTGTGCTTTTGTTATCATTGATTATTATTCAAGATACCAGGAGACTAGATTTGTGAAAAAAATAACGTCTTCAGAAATAATTACAATTTTAGAAGAAATGTTTTCTAGATTGGGGTACACCAAATCTATAAGAGCTGATAATGGTCGGCAGTTTGTGAGTGGTGAATTTAAGAACTATTGTGACAGTAACAACATTGATTTGGTAACTTCGTCTCCTTACTGGCCACAGGCCAATGGTGAAGTTGAAAACATGAATAGATCGATTTTAAAGCGACTACAAATAGCCCACGGAAAGGGGGCAGACTATAAAAGAGAACTGCAGAAATTTACTTTAATGTACAACGTGACACCGCATGGTACAACGGGGAAATCACCTTCAGAACTGCTGTATAATAGATCAATTAGAGATAAAATACCTTCTATACAAGACATAAATGAAACTATTTTAGACTCAGAGGCAAGAGATTTAGACAAAATAAACAAACAAAAATTAAAAGAGAGTAGAGATACAGCTCGTGGTGCGAAGGAGGGGAATATCTCTATTGGCGATAAAGTCTTACTTCGCAACTTGACACCCCAAAACAAGCTCACGACAACTTTCGATCCTACTGAATATAAGGTGATTCAATTAAACCGAAATGAAGTAGTGGTACAAGGAGATGACGGAAGGACTTTTAGGAGAAACTTAAGCCATGTAAAGAAAATACCAGTTTTATCTCAAACAGGGATGGAAGGAATAAATACTAATGAAAGCATTTCTGATCCCTCGCTGGAAGAATCTAGAGTTGAAACTTAAGCTAAAAAAATATAGGAGGGATGTGGTCACCTTGTCAGTAGAATAAATATTTTACTACACTAATCAAAGTTCCAAAGCAATATATAATTTCTAGTTGTCATAGCTTTAGATAAATAAACTTTTACTTTTATTCTGGCAACCGAATAGTAGTTAGGTTGTTTCATTCAGTTAATCTGAGAATTGTGGGTCATTACATCGACCATAAAAGCTGGTGCAGTTTATTGATGAAAAATCCATTTCCCTGAAATTTGAACAAGAACAAACACTATGATAAATATAGTTTTGGTCAGTGAATTCAATTGAGTACACCATCTTAAAATTCCACTTACCAAGGATAATTTTTTTCTTTATTTCTTTAAGTTTGATTGGAAATTTGTTTTTTTTTATATTTTATCTAATCAAAACAATTGATTATTGACACTTTAGGCAAATATGTGCTTGTGACACTAGAAATAAAAGGTGTTTTTTTATTTCTAGTGTCACACAAAACCGATAAAATTAAAACGGCGACTCACAAAAGCTAACAACAGGATTTAAAGGAATCTCTCCACTTCAACAATTTTCTTTCATGTCTACGATTGATTTAAAATGCAAAAATATTTAAGTCAAAGCCTATTTTTCTCAGAAAAAGAAAAACAAATTTTCAAAAAAAAAGTGCACTCAATTGAGTACAGTAGCAGGTAATGGGTTAATGTAGCCCCAAAGAAAATAGTTAAATGACGTTAAATCGCAGGAACGAGGCGGCCAATTGGTTAGTCGATTTCTTGGGATACCACGCTCACTACACTTTTTCTGCAATAAATCGTTTGTTACGTGTGCTGTGTGTCCTGTGGTACTATCCTGTTGAAACCACATGTTGTCCAAGTTCATTATTTTCCGATTCAGGCCAAAAACAATCGGTAGTCAAGCCGCGATAAAACAGACCAGTCACAGTGGCGTGATAATCGCTATCGTCGATGAAAAACTATGGCCCAATAACGCCGCCCTGAAACGATTATTTTTGGGGATGAAGTGGTGATTCATGAAGCACATATGTATTTTCGCCCGACCAATAACGCATATTTTGCTAACTGCCGAATCCACTGAGCTTCATCATTGAACATGATCTTGCGATGAAATTCTTCTCCAAAACCCAATCGTGGAACGTCGCTTCAAATAGTACATCGGCTTCAATTCTTGCGTCTTGTATGGTATATGGTTCTTGTATGGGTATAAACCAAGATCTCTATGTAAAGTACGACATAATGAAGCCTGAGCGGTGCCCAGTTCTTGCGAACACCGTGGTCTTGACTGATTTCTGTAGTTTGCTACAGGCGCGCAACGGTAGCGATATTTTTTACACTTAAACCACTCCGTTGTGTCACTGACACGGAAACATCACCCAACGAATATGTAGACTCAAATTTTCGCACTAGATTTTGTATTGCCCGTCTACTACGGCGAGAATTACGACCGAAAGTCAGAATTAATGCACTTAACGTTTCGGTCACCGACTTTGGATTTCGGCAGATTGTTTTTTATAATTTGCAGACATTGCTCGTTCGTGTATTAACTTTAATGAAAATGTAAAGTTTACTGTGTTGTGTAGTGAAAGAGTGCGTTCACGAATTAAATTCAAATTTATCAATTCCCTGTTGGAAAAGCCTTTACTATGCACAGTGCTGGTTTAATGTTTGAATGTTAGTTTTTGTGAATTAAACTTGTTATATACAATTGTTTGTTAAATAAACTTGTTGGTCAGCCTTCTGCATCTTGGACAGTCATGTCATCTCTGGTTGTGCTGCCGAGTCGATGTAGTATTGATTAGGGACGCGGACAGTTCCAAGGTGGGTTGGGACTCTTTGATCCTTGTCTAGCATGTTTATCTGCAACCATGTAGGAAATGCGGTGGGATGGGTCGGGTAAAAGGCCTATGAAGAACTGCGACATACATATATTACAGCGATTGCTACAGAGAGAGAAAAGGCAGTGCATATTCAAATGCGGATTCGTTGTTGAAGGCAAACTTAGGCAAAAAGTCATAAGCAACGATCCTGTAAACGAACGTCTCATGACAATCCGCATTAAGGCTTAATTCGGGAACATCAGCCTGATTTGCGCTCACGCCCCGACAGAAGAGAAGGATGACAACAACAAGGATAAGTTCTATAATCTCCTAGAAAGAACATACGATCGATGCCCCAGCTTTGACACCAAGGTCATTCTAGGAGATTTCAATGCGCAGCTGTGATAAGAGGACATCTTTGCTGGCGTCATCGGGAAACACAGCCTGCACGACACCACCTCCGGAAACGGACTCAGGCTGTTGGACTTCGCCGTGGGGCGTAACCTCTCTATGAGCAGAACGCGATTCCCACATTTCAACATCCATAAAGGAACCTGGCGATCCCCTGATCAATCAACCGTCAACCAGATTGATCACGTTGCGATAGACGTCACACACTCCTCCAATATTCTCGATGTCCGAACATTCCGAGGCGCCAACATCGACTCGGATCATCACTTTTTGTAGCAAAGGTACGAGCTTGCACTTCCTTAAAATTGAATGAATTTTTTGTTAGTAGCGCCCCCTTTACTTCAGTCTCGGGACTTATTGAGTGATGTGTTTATAATGTGATATTCAAGGTTTTCATAAGAGCATACCATTATATGGTCGCATGCATGACGCCCATACTAGTCTTTCCAATATTACCTTCGTAAGTAGATAGCGTCGGGGAGACAAAACAGTCTTATCGAACCCAAGAAGTCATCATACCTAGTAAACATCTGTATGTCTCCAACTTAGTTGGTCCTCGTGAGAGACAACCTTGTTAAGGATGACAGACGCAAGTGGAGACAGATCGCAACCAACTGCTGGTACGAAATTGTATGCCGGTGGTGATGGACCTTGCTAGCTGGAGAGGCTTGTTGGTTGAGGCCCCTGTCTACCCTGGTCTGTATTGCCACTCGAAGAAGGAGAAGACCGATCCAATCCGATCTGTGTCCGATGTTTGGGATAATCAGAAGGTCTTGATTTGGCTAAGGATTAATAACAAAACAAGAAACCATATCTTGTGGAGTCGAAGTTATTGTTGTTGTAAAATATTGTGTCAAAAAAATGTTCCAGTAGTATCCGCCTGATGGAGGTCTAGTTCCTCATAAAGATGTTTGGCTGTCCGCAGACTACACATAGTCTGCTCTTTCCCCATGCAGTTCGGAAGCTCCTTGCCCTTTTTGAATGTACATTGTCCATTCTTATCAAAGGTTTGTTACTGTTTCGGAACAATTGACCTTTTTATTCATTAGGGAGGAAAGGACGCGGTCAGTGGTGGACACGGTTAATGGTGGTCTCATCCCTTCTGTTATATTTGCAAAGCAAACGAAATGCTGTCGGCGTTTATTGATTATTTTGGTTATTTTTTGACAATCTTCTCTCAATCCTTCCTCTTCCTTTCCTTTTCCAGATGACGTCAAACTTTTAAATAATAGTTTCAGGAAGAAGCATGCGATCTATTGCGATTTAGCATTTCGAAGAGACCACGACTCCGTTTTTCTCTCAGGGTTCTTAGCATGATTATAAAAAAAGTTATGATCTCATGAGCAGTGTTGCCTCTTCGGCAGGTTAGAAGGAGATACCACAATGTGATCCGTCTTCCGCCCTTGATGAAAACGTATATGTCGAAACCGCTTAATAACTCAGATGAATCCCAGAGACATCCATTTCACTGTCGATCCACAAATTAATTTTTATTCGAGAGCACATTTCACCAGCTCAATTAAAAACCACGGCAAAACAGCCATTACCCACAAGCAGAGGGTCGCCTTGACAATTTCAAAAGACCTTCCGCTAACGCATGTACAAGGCTTTAGTAAATGAGAGTCGCAAAAATCAAATCCAATTCGAAAGTCGCAAATATCCGGTGATTGTGGGAATGTCAGGCAATCACTGGTCCTCTCCCATGAATAACGAGTGCCATGCCTCTCGATATAAACCCAGTTTCCGGAGGTAAATCTGATCGATTAGCATAATGTTTGGTCACCTCGCTGACGCTAATGAGAGAGATCTTCCCACGACATACCTGTCGTCGGTCGTAAATCAAACCGTTTCCATCAACGCCGTCGTCGTCGTCGCGATACAATTTCGACAGACCGTATCTCATGAAACAATGGATTTCGCTTTAAATTTAATGCGAGGTTTTCTCATCGAATTTGGCTACCTAGCAGTCCTCGCATTTGCATATTCATGCCACCACACCTGGAATGTCACCATGCCCTTACAAGCGGACCTTAATTAGTCGCTGCAGCGGAAGAGCGCCATCAATCGTAACGCATTTCGCACCCAATTTGGTGTTGGACCAATCTCCAGCACTCTCGTCAATTGCACAACGCTGCCGTAAGATGCATTGCATCGCGATGACCTTAAACTTGAAAGGGCTGCTCTGCATGGTGAATGGGCTCCCTAATTGGGTGCAGCCGTTCTTTAACCAGTCCGAGACTATTTGTGTAAATCCCCGGTGGGCAGATGCACACTCACCGGCGGAGAGCGGCACGCTGAAAATTAAGAAATTAATTACGGAATCCACTTGCATACATCTGCATACGAAGTCGTCGGGCCGTTGCTGCGAGAGAAGCAGTGGCGCGGCGGCGCGGTAAGCCCAGCAACGAAGACGAGAGTTATGTGAGCCGCCGTTAGACCGTCACTGGATAGAAAGCCATTTGAATAGCAGCAATCTGCGGTCGCTGATTAGCGAAAATTGTGTGTGGCTGGGCAGACTGTGAGCCTGGTCAGTAGAGTGACACAAGTGGGCTAAGTCTGGCTGGTTGGGGGAGCGGAGGCTCTTGCGTCCGTCTTGTGTGCCAATTCTGGCTGAGAATGATTAACGTTGTCGATAGAGATTTTGCTGCCAAGTTGAAGGTTGAAGTGATGGGGTCACCGGCAAGGGGCACATAGTTTTTTGAATTTTTTTTTGAAAAGAAGAAAAGTTTTAGTTTGAGTTAGGAAATTATGACGGCTGAATTTTTACTGTACGTTCCCGTGCCTCTTGGATGTCAGTTTGTCATTAAACAGATTATGAGGGTCAGACAGGGCATGTCTAATATAAGCTCCCAACAATTATGAAATATATGTGGCATTGGCTTATGTACACAAGGCTGACTGCATCCAACCTGGTAGGATGCCAGCGCTATCCCTTTTTGTGCATAAGTCAAGTGAACATACAGCCTCCTCGTTTCGCTCTCCGGACCGTTGCATGGCGAACGATTGCATGCAGCGAACAATTTACCCGAAGCTTTAAATTATGGACCTATCCAGCTGGATGTTTTGTGTGAGGATAACTCCTTCACCACGAAAATTATTGAAATACAATGACATGCCTCTGATACGAATGAATTTACTGTTGAAGACCCCAACAAACGAAGTGGGGACAACGATTTTCGGTTCTGCACGTGAATGTAAAACCTCGAGCAGCTGATGAAATCCCACAGGCCCTAGACTATTACAAAGCGGATTAATTGCAATCCAGGAAGAGCGCTGAAATGCGACTGGCAGGAGAAGAATGAGAAACTCCGACCTCTGCTACGGGGAGTGCTACAGGGCAGTACTTATTTGGATGTGTTGTTGTTTGTTTGTTGTAGGAGGCAGACTTAAGTTTCAAGTATGTAAGCGAGCCCCTCAAATTCATCAGCCTGATTAGCGCTCACACCTAGCCAGAAGAGAATGATGATGAAAGCAGGACACTGGAATGAAGGCAGGACCTGAAAATGACATACGATCAATGCCACATCAAGACTATTTTCGAAGAACTCAAACCACAGCTGAGCAAGGACCTCTACTAGAATTACCGCGAAACACAGCCTGCACAACAAAACATCCGGTACGGACGCAGACAAGTTGACCTAGTGAGAATCCAATTCAATATCGCCATTTTCGGACTTAGGATGGATTGAATTGGACAGAGATATTGGGTGAAAAAATGTCCATTCACTTTCATTTTCATCACTGCGGTTACGTTAACAAATCAAAATCGCATCTGGCGTTCGGAAAATACGCATATTATTGTGGAGAATGCATCTAAAGAGAGCACCAGTCTGAATTCGAATTGTACTGTGGTGACGTTAATGTACCGTTTTATTTCAAAAATGAGATTATGAGTTATATTTCGGTCAACCATCTGGAGCATGCCGCAATCAAAGTTTTACGCACCAAATTGTGTTATCCGCCGTGAGCTGGGAATCAGCAACTTTGCAATTTCTTTGTGGGAAAACGTAAAGGGCCGATGTTCTGTCAACAACAAGGAACCCTTGAACGGCCGATTGTTTGCACACGTTTCAAAAAAACGATTCAAGCTCTTAAGTCCATTATCATCCACGTAATCGGTGGAAGCCCGAAGCGTTCAACAAGAACTTAAGGTGTTGAGGATGAAAGAATGCGGCACCGCGAACCCTGACCAGGCAGCCATTGAAGCGGCATTGAATTTTGCAATTAAGAAAACAATGAAAAATTAAATTTTTCTCATTTTATTACATTTTTAAAAGGAAACTTGTATTTGACACACCTTGCATGCATATTCGCTGAAAATATTTTTTTTTAAATTAGCGCGCTCTAAATATCCTTTTTCATACCGTTAAGTGATCACAATTAAGTCACAGCACAGACCGAAGGTAAAGAGGAAGAGAGAAGGAGGTGCCGATGCACATTGGTTTTAAGTGCCTGTGGATTGTAATGAGGGGGAAACGTTGGGAAGAGCATTCCATATTCATGTGGTGCGGCCGAAGAACGCGTCTCTTAACTTTAATGTAAGGCCGAAGGTGGATTTAAGGGCATTCATAGCAAGGCGTGTATTGAGGGTAAATTCATGAAGTGAGGGGGGGAATGCAGCTGCCTAACTCATCAGAGCCTTTTTTGTTAAAATAGCGATAAAAGAGTGATAAAGACGCAACATTTCGTCGATATTCTAGCGATTGAACTAAGTGTTCAGTTGATACGCATACCGAGGATGATTTTCATACATATAATCAATTAGTTTTATGAATCGTGGGTTGGGATATAGATTATATTTAATTTTAAAGGTCTACAACAGACAAACTTGCTCAAAATCATACAAAGCTCTCGGAGTTTACGTATAACTTGGATTATTTATACAAGTGCACTAGGATGACAATCGACTTTACAGTCAACTTTGAGTTGTCAACTTACGTCTGAACCATTTGAACCTATTAATCATTTTAATGGTAACACAGCGAGCCATCAATGAAGCGTTTGCTGGCATGGGGCAAAATCGGCCATTGTGGTTAAAGAGGGCAAAACGAAGTACATGCTGTCATCAAAGAAGGACGCCTAACATCGTCGTCTCAGACAGAACGTCACACTGGGCAGCAGAAATTTCCAGGTAGTCAAGGCCTTCGTCTACCTCGGCTCCGAAGTAAATAGGGACAATAGCACCAATACCGAAATCAAATTGGAATACCTCCTGCTAATTGAGTAATAGAGCCCTCTCTCGAGAGACTAAGCTTGCTTTATATAAAACCTGGATCATCCCAGTCCTACTTTATGGCGCAGAAACCTGGACGTTACTAAAAGCGGATGAGGAAACCCTTTGTCTTTTCGAGAGAAAAGTTCTACGTGAGATTTTTGGCCCTCTTTGCGTTGATGGCATCTAAAAGGGACGATTTAACAATGAACTCTATGATGTGTAAAGCGACATGCGCCTTGTCAAGCGCCTTCGGATAACCGCGCAAGATGACTAGGCCATATAGAGTGTATGCACACCACTACTCCGACCCAAAAAGTCTCCGAATCTGAGCCATTGGGACAACGCAACAGAGGACGGCCCAGGTTAAAATGGCGCACACAAGTGGAGAAGCACCTCAACCAACTTGGAGTGCGCAACTGACGGCAGGTGACGAAAGATCGTGCTGGCTGGAGAGGTATGTAGGTTGAGGACCAGGTCCACCCCGGACTGTAGCGCCGCTTATTGGGTAAGTGCGCCGACTCACCTGCCGGACGGACGGAAGACCTTGAGTTTTTCTTAAAGCACCGGCTTTTTCGATTTGCAAACAAAAGTCAAAGAGTAGTTATGAGTCTTCTAAAAGTCGGCAAAAAACTGTAGGCCATGTTGCTTGTGAGAGAACAGTAGCCCTGGTCCCTTAAGGGCTGAAGTGCCACTCAATAAGTATTTATTATTTTAGAACGTACGACAAGTGTAAAGATTATATCACACTTGTTCAATAACTTGAAAGCTAACCTCACATCGACCATGAGTACCGAATTTGAATATCAAACACAAACTGGGGTCAGGAGTCTTAAAGATCTACAAGTTTTACGTCGCTTGGAACAATTAAGTCAATTTTGGAATACCTACTCTTGAAAACACACACTCACAAAAGTATACATACGACATGAATTTTCAAT
The DNA here is from genome assembly GCA_944738645.1 of Eristalinus sepulchralis. NCBI lineage: Eukaryota > Metazoa > Arthropoda > Insecta > Diptera > Syrphidae > Eristalinus > Eristalinus sepulchralis. The sequence continues at coordinate 49,190,087 of OX122882.1, forward strand.
ATTTTTCTTAAAAGAAACGCAAGACTTGAAATATTTTCAACTAATATTATTTATTCAGATGAAAAAATAATAATAAAACAAAGTAAAACATAATTCATAACAAAACTTAAAAATAAAACATTGTTTTTAATTTTTTAACACTTTGGAGCTCTCACAAAAGTACTCCCAATAAATATTCGATTTCAATTGTTTTTGCGATGAGCTGTTTAAAATTGTCCTGCATTCAATACGCATTTCTGTACCAGAGAAGATAGTATTTTTTAAAACTTGACAAAATAATGCCTAAGTCAAAGGAAATAACATTGGAAATTCACAAGATCGTTTTAAAATATAAAAATGATGGAAAATTATATGCGGAAATCGGGGAATCTTTAAATTTACCGAAGTCAACGGTCCAGACAATAATAAGAAATTTCAACAACACCGGTACTTTTAAAAGTAAGAACCGTTCTTAAGGGAGGTAAACAAAGCAAAACGATTAGCATATGCCCAGAAATATCATAACGTCCATCTTACAGACCCTTCGTTTTGGGAACGAGTCATTTTCACCGACGAATGCAAATTTGAAATTTTTGGTGGTGATGGCCGCGTTAAAGTGTGGAGAAAAAAGAACACCGAGCTTGAACCCAAAAATGTTGTTCCTTCCGTAAAACATGGAGGTGGATCTGTCATGGTATGGGGAGCAATGGCAGCAAGTGGTGTTGGTGTCTTAAGGTTCATAAATGGTATAATGGATAAGCATATGTACATAGACATTTTGAAAGATAGTTACCTTCCGAGCGTTGAAAAACTACAATTAACGGACAAAGATATACTATTACAAGATAATGATCCTAAGCACTCATCCGGTTTAGTAAGGGAATGGCTGCTCTATAATATCAAAAATAAGCATCCACCACAATCTCCTGACCTAAATGCCATAGAACACTTATGGGATCATTTAAAACAACAAGTTCGGAATAGGCGAGTAACATCAATTTCAATGCTAAAATCAGTTCTGACTGAGGAATGGAATAATATAAGCCCAGAAGTTTCTCATAAATTAGCGTTTTCCATGCCTTCCCGTTTATCTGCAGTTATTAAAGCCAAAGGAGGCCATACTTCTTATTAATAGTCTTACTATTCTTATATTTTTAGTTTTTACCAAAATCGTATGTATACTTTTGTGAGAGCTCCAAAGTGTTAAAAAATGTAAAACAATGTTTTATTTTTAAGTTTTTTTATGAATTATGTTTTACTTTGTTTTATTATTATTTTTTCATCTGAATAAATAATATTAGTGGAAAATATTTCAAGTTTTGCGTTTCTTTTAAGAAAAATATTGAAAATTCATGCCGTATGTATACTTTTGTGAGTGTGTGTATATAAAACAGCAGGGTAATGCAGCCCTTCTTTTGCCCACATGAATAAAGTACATATAATAGAGCCCTACGGTCTTTTGTGAAATGCAATAAATCAGCTTTCAAGTATATATTTGAAAAGCTTCCGTCATGTAATCTTAGAACCGGCATGTTTCATTTAGCTGAAGAGTAAGCAAAAAACATTTTTAATTCACTGAGAATGCTTTTGAAGTTAAAGAATTGAAGACATTAGCTGTAGTAGAACCCTCAAAAACGAAAGATGAACTTTCAAAAATACTTGATGTTGCTTAAAGAAAGCATTTACGATCATTTGATGATCCTAAAGGTATAAGTTGCAGCCAGTGACTGTTGATAAAAAGTGGGTTCATTGGATATTGCGGCCATACCTCATCATTGAACGTTCACGGCCAGAAGGTTATGTTATGTATTTGGTGCGATCAGCTGGGTGTGGCCTATTATGATCCGCTGCAACCAAATGAAACGATCACAGGCGTGGTCCATCGACGACAATTTGTCCAATTAAGCCGATTAATGAAGAAAAAACGGTAGCAATGCATGCAATTCCTAGCTAAATGTTGTTTAGGCCGATTGGCTTTAGAAACGCAACATAGTGTGGCAGATCAGCATTTTTCTAATTGTGTTGAAGTCAAAAATTTGTTTTTTTTTTCGTAGATAGCCCATGAACAAGCTCAGACTATCTTAAGCCCACTTTCGGACGTACAGTTAAGTTTAGAGAATCGTTTTTTTAGCTGCACCACACGAATATGGAATGCTCTTCCTCCACATTTTCTCGTACATCTCCTCTCCTTTGAATTTTGCTGTGACCTAGATCGGATCACTTAAGAGTTCTGGAAATCCCCTAATTACGGATAAATTTAGAAAAATTTCTCTTGTCAGATATATAGAAAAAATATATATATATGTATATATTTTTATATATATATATATAAATATATTGTAATACAACAATGCTTGATTTTGTTTTATTTGATGATTGAAATCATCTTTATATCTTTTCTTTTGTTTTTTAATGATTAAAAAGCAAGTTAAACTTAAGCTAAGGCGATTGTTCCCTTAAGAGAGGTGTTCACTAAGTGCGAGCTCACTGTACTTAGTGTACATTTTTCAATGAGAGTCACAGAACATGACTAAGTCTGTAGAAGGCAGTGGTGTATAAAAGTTAATTTCAATTTCAATTTTAATTTCTAAATATTTGGTATAAGGGAACAATATGACTTGAGTCTAGATAGTATACGTCAAAAGAATTGAAAACAATTTAGATTCCTTAAAATATGAAAATATATATAGGAAGGAAGGATGAGGACTAAGGAGAGAGATAAAAGGTAGACAAAAACGGCAAGTTTAAAACGTTTAGTATTAAAAATAGTTCGGATTTTAATTGGTATTGTGTTCCCGAGCTTTATAGCGTTGATGGAAAAGAGACGCGACGAGATGAGTAAGTGTAAAGGTGACGAGATGGTATTAGCGCATGTGTTCTGACAGATCGAACAAAATTAAGTTTTTTGTAAAGATATAATGTAGATTTGTTCACGAAAATATTATGCAAAAATATTAAAATTCTAGCATCCGGGTAGTGATCGAGAGAAGTTTCTAATAAACTTTTACTATACTGGGATACATGATCAAATCTGCGTGAACCACAAATGTACCAAATAGCATCATTTAATGCTACCTGCAGCTTTGGTTGGAACAGAGAGTCAACTTTACTGAAGACAACCTCGGCCTATGATATCCGTTGTAGGATGATTGTGGTAACCAGTTCTCGTCTTACATCTATTCGAGTATAGCTAGAGGTTATTCATAAATTACGTAAACAGCCATATACAGATCCAATAATCCCATTAATGTGATCATATCCTGACAATTTACTGTTAATAGTAAGTCCCAAGCTTGTCACCGTATTTACTATCTCGAGCTTATTGTCAGAAATTACAATATTCGGCAAGGAGCGAAAGGGTATAACCGAATTTGAAATAGGAATTACCCGAGACTTCTTCGGATTCAGTTGTAAACCGTTTTTTAAAGCCCACGTATTTAAATTTGCGAGTTCTACGTTCATTAAATTTATTAAATCTCCTATACTACTATGCTTTTTGGAACATTGGAGTTGCACATCATCAGCATAAAGGTGGACAGTAGAATGCTTGCACAAACGGAAGATCATTAATAAAAAAAAAAAAAAATTGGTTCAAGGATTGAACCCTATGGTACACCTTGTTTAACAGACAAGGGTGTAGAAAAACTTTCAAGGTAAATAACAAATTTCTGATATCTGTCGGATAGGAAACTATGAATCTAACAGCAATATCACTACCCGAGAAGAAAATCTTTTAGTTTGACCTCTTTCTTATCACAATTCTGCTGTATACCTTCCATGGCGTTAACCATAGCTGTGAATGTACTATAGTTAGCTCTGAACCCAGACTGTGCCACATGTATTAGGTTATTAAGAGACAGATATTTAAGAAGCTGCTTGGCTATACGTTTCTCTAAGACTTTTGATTAAAATGGGAGTATCTTGATGGGTTTGTAATCAGAAGTTAGATTAGGTCGTTTTGCGATAGGAATTACACGACCTACTTTTCTGGAACTGGGTGCCCCTAAAAATATTCTCTGTACTTTGATACAAGTCATCATTGAACTGTAAATAGATCGTTCTCTCAACCTGCGACAGAACAATTTACATGCACCACACGATTGATTGCTGAAGTGGCCAAGCCCTCGCCCAGTGCCGTCAATTGTTATTGTTTATAGTCGAAAATAAGCCACTTATTCTACTCAGAATTCAAATGTCGTTATTTTTTTTTTTTCTAAACCTCATTCACAGTGGGATTTTAAACACCGAACGGGCAGAGTCTTCTGCGATGCGTACGTGCAGAAATTTGCACAACTTTCTTCATCAACCCACTATACCTCTGCGATAGAATTAAGGTAATCGTATAACGGATTCCATCCAAACACAAAACCGTCTGCAAAGTTACGTTGCTCAGGAATGTGTCACTCAGCTGCGAACAAAAGCATTCCCGACGCAAGGTGACCTCTTCTAATTAAAACGACGCAAAGTAAGAAAACCCATTGCCCTCATCAATCGAGCAGAATCGACAGACTTGAAAGGGGAGACACCTTTCACCAATAAACTGACAGGTCTCTACACTGAATGCTGATTACGATTTGAATTCCTCAACCGACATGACTCACGGCTCAAAGCAAATCCATCAAAATTCTTCAGCATTGTCAAGGCATTCTCTACGCACTCTTGCTTTCTTTCACTCAACGTCTTCTCGCCAGAGCAGTCGTAAATCACTGAAATTACCCAAAACTGTATCTATTCGCATAAGATATGCATAAGGTCGCTGGTTTAGCCCGTATACGGGTAACAGTAGTTCGTAACTTTCATCCGCGACCGTCTCCTCTTCCAGATTATCGTATTCATTAATAAATTAAATGTTTGAAAAATTATGTGTGCTAAATCTCGAGAGCTGACTATCTGCCGGTGGAATTAAAACGTTGTTTTGAGATAAAAAAAAAATTAAGTGGACTGAGATGCCATCTGCGTTGATTGTGGGGCAGAATATTTTTTCGGCATTACAACGGAGAAGTGAAACAGCGAAGAAAACCAGTTGAAGGTCGGACAAATGCGATGTCAGCAGATGCCTTTGGGCGAATTTTCACTGTTATTCCCAATTTCGTCTCGGGTCTGTTGAGTGTAATTTATAAATGTCGACTGCGATTCGCAAATTTTGACAGTTCATTCAAATGACATTTACGCAGGTATCGAAGACTCTCTGCTTTCTGTGAATTTATTTTGTCACCTTGTTTTGAAAGCACAAGCGAGGGATTTTGAAACTATTGCGTCAATCCGCTTTAATTTCGATGCAGTGGCTACAAACGTCAGTGTGTGTCATTCATAGCTGGAGATGTGTGGGCCCATGCATAGTGCCTATTTTACAACACCACGAGAGAGAGAAACGAGGGCTCTAGCACGTATCGGGGCATCACGGGGTCACGGAAACGAGATTGCCGATGAACTAGCCAGGCAAGGTTCAAAAGAAACATTCGTTGGGCCCGAACCCACCTTGGGACTACCCGCTTCCTTGGTTTGGGCTTCCGTCGACGGTTGGGTCTCCAAACAGCACAACCAGATGGCATGACTCTCCAGGATGCAGGCTGACTAAGTACATTCTCCCGAACGTCAGCAAGAAATCCGCGACTTTTTTTATCTCTGCACAGAAAAGAGTGCAGAAAACTTGTCGGCGTACAAACGGGACACTTTTCCTTCGCTAAGCACCTAAGTTTACTTGGGCTTAGCGAAGACACCCTCTGCGACGCCTGTGGCGAAGGTGAAGACACTTCAGAACACTTTCTCTGTCAATGTCCCGCCTTTGCTCGTATCAGGTGGCGGCGGTTTGGCGCCGATGTGGTGAGAATTGAAAACTTAAGCTCTTAATCGTAGAAGCGCCTGCTGGTCTTTCTTCGGAAAACCAGACAACCATAGTAAACGTAGGTTACTGCCTGGCAGTACAATGGACAAACTTTTGAGTCTGAGCGCTCCAGTGCAGTGTATTCCAACCTCCAACAAGAAAAAAAAGTATCGTTTGAGTAGTCAAATGTAGCAAGTATAGCACAATGGCTGGAGACTTGATGTCACGACGTGAAATATAAAGAGGAGAGTGACTGTTTGAAGTAAGCCGATGGTACCTATGTATGTGCATGCATGAATATCGCCAACGAGCCCCGCTCAATTGTGCTATGGCAGTATTCCTAGCAGCGCTTTGTTCTCTTACGGCATTAAAAACCGGCATGATGCTCGTGTACGCCCATTAGATTTAACCGCTTATGCCCGCCCTACCCACTAGCCGGATGCCCTTGAAACATCTGTCTTCTGTCACTGCCAATGTGCCGAAAGTGTAATAATTTGATCGTTTCTGTCCTACTCTATGGCGCAGAAGTCTAGACAATACCTAGAGCGGATAAAGACGCACTTGGTCTCCTTGAGAGAAAAGTCCTGCGTTTAATCTTTGGCCCTATATGCGTTGATAACTCTTGGAGAAACCATTCAATCACGACTTGTACAGCGACATGACACTAGCCGGTCGTCTACAATTTCAACAACCTAGATGGCCAAGGCATGTAGAGCGCATGGACAACACTGCTACAGCCCGGAGAGTCCAATCAACCAACTTAGTGTCAGAAATTAGAGGAAACTAGCTAAGGACTGTACCACGTGAAGAAGCTTGTTGGTTTGTCCGAACCCGGACTGTGGCTCCATATGAGGAAGAAGCAAAAATTTGGTTATGTGTTCATTTGTTGCGCCACCTATTCGAAAGTAGTTCCTTACTATTTGCTTGGTGATCGTTGTTGGGGGGACCCCACAAAAAGAATTCCGTCCCCCCGACTTAGACGAGTCATGAGCTGCTGGAGCGGATGGGCTATCCGCAGAACTGTTTAAAGCAGCAGATGACCTGGTTGGGCACATGCACCAGCTCATTTGTAAGATATGGTCGACTGCGGCAACTATCGAGGGATTAGTCTCCTTAACATCGCATACAAGATCCTCTCTGCCTTATTGTGTGAACGCCTGAAACCATTCGACCCATGAAGTGCAAATCGACACTCACCAACTATCGTCGACTTTAAGGCCGCATATGACTGTGTGCATAAAGGCGAGCTATGCAGTACCATGTCTAGTTTTGGCATTCACACCAAACTCGTCAGATGGTGTAGGATGACGATGAAGAACTCTCGGGTCGGGAACGAACTCACGGCGACCTTTAATGTCAAAAAAGGTTTTGGACAAGGCGACGGGCTGTCATGTTTCTTCTTTAACATCATCCTTGAGAAGATCGTGCGTAACTCACAAGTCAACACCAGAGGCACGATCTTCCAAAAGTCAGTTCAATTGCTAGCTTACGCCGACGACATTGACGCGATTGAACGAACACAGCGAGCCGTCAATGACGCGTTTGCAGGCATTGAGGCGAAAACGGCTAAAATGGGTCTGGTGGTTAATGAGGGCAAAACGATGTACATGCTCTCATAAAAGAACGACGCTAAACATCGGCGTCTCGGACAGAGCGTCACACTAGGTAGCAGAAACTCCGACGTAGTCAAGGACTTCGTCTTCCTCGGCTCCGCGATAAACAGGGACAATAACACGAGTAACGAAATCAAACGCAGAATCAATCTAGCCAATCGCTGTTTCTTTGGGCTCAAGAGGCAATTGAGTAATAATGCTCCCTCTCGATGGACTAACCTTACTTTATAAAGCACCTTGATAACCCCAGTCCTACTTTATGTTGCGGAAACCATGCACCTAGTCAAGCGTCTTCGGATTCAACGCTTAAGATGGCGTAGGCATGTTGACCGTATAAACACCTCTACTCCGGCCTGAAAAGTCTTTGAATCTGAACCATTAGGAAAACGCAACAAGGGACGGCCTAGGACGCACCAACTTGGAGTGCGCAACTGGCGGCAGCTGGCGAAAGTATTGTGCTGGCTGGAGAGGCATGTTGGTTGAGGACCAGATCCACCCCGGGCTGTAGCGCCACAAGAAGAAGAAGAAGGTCGCGGTTGGGGAGGTATTTTGCGCATTTAATAATTTCTACAGATCCCTATTCCGCAAACAAATTAGCTTAAATGTAAAAACGTGAAACAACAACTCCTCGAAGCCAAGTTCACGGAAGGATATCTAACGGACCTAGTATTGTGCTCTGGACAGAATGTTTCACGCAACCTGGACAACAATGGGCTTCAGATCTATGTGAAGCCAAGATAGCAGAATTAAGAAGGATGTAAAACAAAGGTGCCGAAGCAGAATTGCTAATTCATCTAAGCTGACGAAATAGTACATCGGCAGGACTCTTTAAGACAGCTGAAGATAATCTGATTAGGTGCAGGAGCTCCAGCTGTAGCTGTAGAATATAATCGAATGTTAGGTTGGGTTAGCGGCTGCTCGCCAATAGGCAAGCACACTTAAAGAACTTTTGGGCGCATTGTGACACCACGCTCAAAGTTACCCTTAGTACGCCTAACACCAGCATGAGCAAGGTATGTATCCATTTATTAAGGTGCACCACTAAGTTGTCAAAGAAGTACTTACCTACGTGCTTCTATTTTCTTCTTGGAAGGACCTGTTAATCGCCGAGGAGATGCAAAATATCGTCAAGAGGAACCATGCTCGATGAGTCGAATCTGAGGAATCAGTCTCCTTAGCATAGCGCACAAGACCCTTTTTGCCGTTTTCTGCGGTTTCGGGTCAGGGAAGTCCACTATCGACCAAATCTTCACAATACGGAAAACTCTGGAAGAGACCCAAAAGATACAGATTGTCATTCACCCTCTATTTGTCGATTTCAAGGTCGCATATGATAGCTTGCTAGGTGATTAGCTATACAATTCCATGTCAGTTTTGACATTCCTGCCAAACTCATCAAGATTATGAAGAACTTTCGCTACCGCGAAGAGCGGAAGCGGCAAAAATTAGTTAAACGGTGAACGAGCATCGCAAACTAGGCTACAAACATCGCATTAAGCGGCTTAAACTTATGAAAATGACAATATCAGTACCGTGATTAAATGCTGAATAACTCTTGCCAATTGCCGTATCTCTGGGCTCAAGGGGCAACTAACTATTAAAGTCATCTCTCAAAGGATTAAGCTAACATTCCTGTCATATTATAAGACGCAGAGTCCTGGGTAATGTCAAGAGCAGATGAAAAAGCCGCATCTGGGAACGACCTTGTTTGACATAGCACAAGGGAAAATTTGAGGCACCTAGCAAATGCATTTTAAAATTTATTATGAAAGCTATGTAGCAACAGTGAGGTGAATAAATTCACATTCCAAAGGCGGTCATGGCGTAGTTCCTTAAAATTTAAGGCTGTTGGTGATGACACCTTCTTTCATCATTCATTAATTCAACTAGGGTAACTCGTCAGATTGCGTGACGATGTAAATAAAGGTGACAACTTGTATGCGAACCTTCGTCATTTAGTAATTGAAAAACATTCTTATAGACTTGAAGGGTGCCTTTGACTACTTAACCGGAGTTTGCATAATTGGTGGATTAAGAGTTCGATATCTGGGAGAGCTATTTCCCAGGCTGAATTGCACGTGAGTACTTAACGTCCGCCGCGGGCAATGAGATCAAGCGTAGGAGTAAGTTTGGCACTTGAAAAAACAATTATGATAATTTTTAGGATACGTTACTTGCTCGCCGTGGCATAGTCGATAAGTGCGTCGACCGCCACACAGAAAGTAAAGTTTCGATTCCCGGACGGGACACCACGCATTTTTTCATGGCTCCAACTTTTTTGAGTTGCTGACAATACTCAAGGAGTATCAATTGTCTATGAAGAGCTTCTTAAATCTCGCCGTTCGGAGTCGGCAAAAAACTGTAGGTCCCTTCTACTCGTGAGAGAACAGTAGCACGCACAACACGAGTAGTTGTTGTAGAAGATTCCCATATTCTTCCATTCCATATTCTTTAGTATCCCTTCTTGTTTATAAGTCTTTTTGTATCCTTCTTCCACCTATTTGTTTATGCGTCAATGCTAAGTACCAACAGTAGTACCCTTTTCCGCTCACATGAATGTACTTACCCATTGTCTAAAGCGTTTTTTCCCAATTGCTTATTCCCCGATTTGCTTGCTCATTGTGACCACATGGATCAACCGTAGAAACGTACCCGATTGAGCAGAGCGTTGAGATTGTTAAGTCCTTTTACGGAAATACTCGTATGCGTTTAAATCAAAATGTATTTCGTGTACCTTGTTATTTGTTTTGGTCGACACAATCGATCAAATGGATTCGATAAAAAGCGAAATTGCTGCGTTTGGACAAAGGAGAATCCATCCAAAAGCCGATGCATCCACAAAGATTGAGTGTTTGGTGCAGTTCACGGACTGGCTGTGCCATCGAACCGTATTTCTTCGAAACTGAGGTCAAACGAGCAGTTATCGTGAATGGTGTTCGCTATCACCAGACGATAACGGAGTTTTTGAAATTGAAGATATGTGCCTAGACGATATGTGATTTCAACAGGATAGTGTCACTTGCCACACAGAAAACGAAACAATGACTCTTTTGCGCGAAAGGTGGCGTTATCTCACATCGGGGCGATGTTAATTGCCGCCACCACCATGTGATTTAACCACGTTGGACTTCTTTCTTTGAGCGTATTTTAAGGAAAAGTGTACAGCCTAGAACCTAGAACAATTTAACAGCTTAAGGATGACATAATTCAACACATTAACGACATTCAACACATTAACGACCACCACTCTGTCTCAGAGTCATGGAAAATGTACATCGGATAGAGGTATGTCACCGATATGACCGAAATTTTGTTTTACATCTAATTGTCTAAATAGGACGAAAAGGAGAAGATTCAACCACGAGCTCTATAGACTGTACGGTCAAGCGTCTTCGGATACAACGATTACAATGGCCAGGCCATGCAGAGCGTGTGGACTCCACTACTCCGACACGAAAAGTCTTCTCCCCCACATTTGCGAAGAAATCGGACAGCCACTTGTCACAAGCCTCTTTTGAGTTCAACTTCACACCCCCAAGGGCGTTCGCCATGGACAGGTATAGGGCTCCGATAACTTCTGACGAGTCATCAACGAAGTGTGTGAACTGGCGTTGTCCTCGTGGAATACTACACCCTTCCTGTTGGCCAATTCTGGACACTTCTGGTGGATCGCCTGTTTCAAGCGGCCCAGTTGTTTGCAGTAGATGGTAGAATAAAGCGTCTGGCCATATGGGAGCACCTCATAGTGGATGATTCCCTTCCAATCCCACCAAACACATAGAAAAACCTTCCTGGCCGTCAATCCCGGCTTAGCCACTGTTTGGGACGATTCACCGGCCTTCAACCACGATTCACCGGCCTTTTCGCTTGATATTGTCGTATGTGATCCATTTTTCGTCGCCAGTCACCATCCGCTTCAAAAATGGGTCGAGTTGGTTCCGTTTGAGCAGCATATCGCAGGCGTTGATTCGGTCCAGACGGTTTTTATGCGTCAAATTATGCGGCCCCCAAATATCAAGCTTTTTTTTTTTGTATGTAGCCTTCTGCAGATGGTTTAAAATGGTTTGGCGACTAACTCCCATCTCCTTGGCGATGTTATGAGATGCCACATGCCAGTCTAACTAGATGATTCCCATGATTCGATCGGTATTCGTCGTCAGCGGTCTTTCACCGGCTGGCTTATCCATGGTGTCGTTTTCACCGGCTCTGAATCATCGAAACCATTCCTCCGCGGTTTGAAGTGATAGAGTACCATCCCCCAAAACACCATTAATCTCACGGAACGTTTCGCTGACGGATTTGCCTTTAACGAACGAAAACTTTAAAATAGCGCGAATTTCGGTGTTAGTGAACTCCATTTTTACACGTCTATAACAGAATATCCAAATTAATCATACATAGCGTCGTTTTGTAGGTTCTCTCAAGACCTTTTAAATGATGTATATTATTGCCAGATATGAGCTCTGTAGCGCTTTGTACGCAGCCGAAAATTTCAAAAGAAAAAGGCGGAGTGGCACTACAGCCCACAAGGGACCAAGGCCTAACTTCTACAAGAACTGCTCGTGTTGTGCACGGTACTGTTCTCTCGGGTAAGTTCGTCCACCCACTCGCAGAAGGACTAGGTTAGATTCCTAAACCGGACACCTCGCATTTTTTTGCGGCACCTCCTCTTTCGAGATACTGTCAACACTCAAAGAGTATCAATTTTCTATTAAAAGCGTTTTGGTTGAGTTCCCCCTTTAAATACCATAAATTGCACACTACAAGCAAAAATACGGACAAGACAAGGAAAATTATTCCCACAAGTCAAATTCTTCATGTCCTTGCATTAAAAAAAAACTTAAATTTTAAAAACTTAAGAATTTCTACATGTGATGCCGCAAAACCCTCTTCCATTGTCTCTGTTCGAGCTACTTGTCAGCAAAGTTCAGCAAGAACATGAATATTTGATAGGCCTCCAGGACAACCTGCAAATTCATCATCACTTACAAAGTGAAAACAATAAGATCCACATATGCATCACCTCCTTAAAGGTTTCCATTCGGACTTTGGTTACCTTTAGCGCATACAGTACGGCGGGATTGTTGGCACGTGCCATCATATACATCAACATCCGGCGATACCTCGGCGACGCTTCGTACCAGTTGCTCTCGTAGATCCTGTTAACCAACTCGACGCTCTGCAATCAATGTCCTTCCACTAAAATCGAATACTTTTTAGTGAAAAACTTACAGTGGTGTAGACGTCGGATGCATTTGAACATCGCATAAATGTCGACAGCACTAGAAAAATGAACAAGGTCATCAGTGTGGGGAGGATTATGAGACTCGTTCCGTGAAGAAGTGCGTAGATGATGAAGCAGGTTGAGAATTTCGTGATGCTGAAGCTGATAAAGGTGGTCACGTTGAAGATTTCGTTGACGTCGTCGCGTAACCTGAAATGGTAAACATTGCATTTTAGCCAAAGTGCATTGAAAACCACTTGCTTGTCCAGAGCGCAGTGGTAGTCAACAAGTCTCGCCAATTTCAGGAACCCGTCTGCCGGATCCAGCTGCGACAGCATCTTTCCTAGGCTCCGATAGTGCATCTGCATCTGAGTAGTGGCCACTGCATAGAACACATAGTCGTTCGTTAGGTAGAAGCCAAACGAGATGCTTGTGGCCAACTCAAAAGCGAACACAAAGGGATAGACTACCCAGCTCCGTGTGTTAACAGGATACCAGCTCTTGAACTGAGTTCGGAAGGGGAAATCCTTTCCAAGAATCAACGACTCGTAGAGGCAGAATAAAAGTGGCATGCTGTTAAAAATCACGCAGGTGCACCGGCCGAGTTTGTCAACGAAGCTCCTGTGGCGAAATAACTTCTTGGCATACTGCTCGAAATTCATGTCTCTCTGTTCACATTTGGTTCGTGGAAACAATTTCTCCAGGTTTGCCATCAACCGCTCCAAGGGTCTGCGGTTGAAGAGATGTGAGGCGCCTTGACAAGCAGCAATCATGGCCGGACACAATACAGCCGTGGCCTCCACCATATTGTCCCAGTCAATGGGCTTCAGACACATATATCGAAGGATTTGAACAAATAAAAGCGCTACTTGCACACAGCTTACTGTAGCGGCGACGGCAAACCATCTAATTCGGATTTTAAGTGGTTTTTCGGGGGACTGACGATGGAGAAGTCGCCACTCCCAGAGACCACTGAGGAACTCATCGAAATCGTACACTCGTTGACTAGCTTCTAAGCCTGACATGTCCTCACTTGTGGACAGAACGTCAAGAACTGGTGAGCATGCAATAGAAAAGCTGATTTGTAGAACAGGACATCGCTTGTGTATCGTGGGAAGGCTTTAATTGGACCCAGAGTGGTTCACATAATGACTTGTTTTCAATGCCAGCTTGCATTAAAGTTTGATGATCGACTCGGCAGTGTGAACAGCAATGCCTCCCTTGCATATGTGCCCCAATGGGAGTCGGGTGTGCATACATCGACAAGAGTGGCACGTAGCTGCGTGCTGGGAGAATATACTAGAAACTACCGTACAGTGTATTCTCGCAGACGGTCAAATCAGGATCGTAGATTTTTTTTCGATCGTTTGCTTAGTCCGTACAATAAAGCGCTTACTTGTTTGCAGAACAATGTGTGAGGCTTTTAAGCTTAATCTGAAGGAGTTTCTGCGTCAGACAAACTGGTACACACTAGAGACTAAGGAGCAATCGAAATAGTGGACTTCGTCCGGCCGCGTTTCAAAGAAGGCGAACACTATCGGCCGGATAGGCGATAGTCATCGATTTCTGGATATTATCTACATGGACTCTTTGGAGAAAGACAAAATTGTCAGAGGGCTCTACTATGTTACGAGTAAGTGCTTATACGTATCGAATGAGGAGTTTCAGATGAAAATTCCTCTTTATTTTAGACTTAAAAACTTTACTCACCGTGGTTCAAGAAGAGAGTTTTTCCTACTTTGCAAACTTAAAACAACCTTTTTTTCCGACGGTTTGAAGAAGTTGGCATGGCCGGGACATGTGTATCGAACTAAAAAGAGACAACTTCTTTTGTAGTTTTGGCTATTTTGGATGTATCGGATCGAGTGGGTAATAAGTTGCTTTGAATGAGTACACCATAAAGTTAGGCACTAGGTGAGCTCACAATGAGAGTCAACATGTTAATAAGACAGTGCCTTAGGGGCTCTGCCTTAGCAGCTAAGTCTAAGACACTTTCTTTAAATTGCCACCAGCTCCAAAAGAAAACTCTTCAAAGCCGGCGCTTTCTTCGTGCCATATCTGATGGTTTATGGTGCAAAAAACAGGTACATTGAGAGTCATGGTTTATGGAAAGGTATTTAATTTTAGTAAAAGACTTGGAAGCGCTTAGTCTTCTCGAAAGAAACGCTTTGCGTGCGATTTTTGGCCCTGTTTGCCTTGATGGCATCTAGAGAAGAACATTTAACGACGAACTTTATGGGCTGTATAGCGACATGCGCCTAGTCAAGCAACGCTTAAGATGGCTAGGCCATGTAGAACGTATGGACACCACTGCTCCGGCCCGAAAAATCTTCAAATCTGACCCATTGGGCAACGCAACAGAGGACGGCCTAGGTGGAACACACATGTAGAGAAGGACCTCAACCAACTTGAAGTACGCAACTGGTAGCAATTGGCGAAAGACCGTGCTGGCTGGAGAGGAATGCTGGTTGAGGCCCATGTCTGCCCTGGATTGTAGTGCCACAAGAAGAAGAAGAAAAAACTTGTCTGCGTCCTTCTTCCTTCGCTGCCTTCGTCTACTTCAGTTTTGTGCGAGTGGCTTCTAACTGATTGAGTTCACTTTCCAGCTGCGTGCGTCACCGCAGACCTGTGTTCCTCCTTTACCACGTTGTCTCTTTAGGTAAGCGTCGAAGACTTTTCGGACCGGAGCATTAGCGTCAATGTGCTATACATGCCATAGCCATCTGAAGCATGGGAGACTTGATCTCGTTTGATCACATCGATTCACTATACAGCCCATAGAGGTCCTTCTCAAAACACCATAAATTCGAGATCGATTCCACCAAACAGTAAATTCGAGACCAGAAATTGTTCGTAGGACTTTCCTCTCGATGCGACAATGAATCTCCTCGTTCGCTTATGATCGTCGCCATGCTTCTTCACCTTCTTCTTCTTCACAGCAGGTTTGCGACTATCAAGTTCTTATATAGAGATATCTGGGCTCTAAAAAGCGTGCTTTATTCCTCAGAGTCATTCCAAGCCCAGAGACAAAGCAATGGGATTGATTCTTCGTGCTGTCATTGCTTTGGAGTCTCCTACTACTTCGGAGTTATCAATAGTGACGTGTTATGAGCCTTTTTTACAGACAGCGTATACCTTGTCTTGTCCCTCGACATTCTTGTTCTTGAATTCGTGTCGAAGTACTCAGTACTATTAGGTTTCCTTCAGAAGTAAGGACGGGATATGAGCAGATGCAGCAGATAGATGGATTCAACTTTCTTTTCATCATTTGAACTTCCGCAGAAGTAAGGTCAACTCTCTGCCAGAGGAGTCAGATGGTACAATGGGCTGCCCCCTACCCCCGAAGGGCTTGGTAAGTTTAATAGGGTCAAGTGGACACTTGATGCCCGAGGAACTACCTACTAAACACACTTTGAGTAAGCAATCCAAAAGATGGTCCAAGAGCCCTTGTTTGTCTTATAACCAAAGCCATTTGGCCAGAGCTCTCTGCCTCGTTAACTTAGACCATAATAGTTGTCACAACAGGCCACTGCGACATTGGAGCACATGCCTGCAGGCTTGGCAACCCTCACAATTACTTCTGCATAAAGTACAGAAACCAAGAAGAGGTTGAGGTTGAGGCCATACTAAGCTCTTCTGGGACTTTCGGGCTCTTACAAAAAGGAGACAAAAACACCAAGGAATGTGTTATTTTGGTAACCTATGTCAATTCAGCGACATTAGTGTGAGACACCTCACCTAAACAGCTAGCGCACACCGGTTTCATTTCTGGAGAAAATGATTTGAAGAAGGTGTGTATAGTGACATAAGCTTAAACTGGCTTGTATGGACTTAACGCTAAGAATGACCTTGTAGAACCCACGGATATCACTGATCCAATTCGGAGATTCGTGACCTCCGAATCAGTGGGACAACGCAATAGAGGGCATCCACGGAACCGATGGCGCAGACAAGCGGAGAAGGACTTTAACCGACTTGGCTTATGATTGAACCCTATAATAAAAACCTCTACCGGACTCTCGATTAAGGGCTTCAAAGTTGACAGACATTTCAGAGATAGCGCGAAAAGATTTGGACTGTCAATAATTGGAGTGAGGAAGAACTGCATAGCACGAGGATCAGTTGGTAGTCTAAAAGGAAGGAAACAGAAGATCACACCAACAAATGATAAAAAAATAATGTCGCTTGCTAGAAGTATAAAAGAGAGGTTTCAAACAAACGTTACTGCTAGGATAGTGCAAATGAAGATGTCAGAAAGCGACTTACAGCAATTGAAAACGAAGAAGAAGTCTTTGATTCGTCCAGCGTTCATAAAAAAAACGCCTCGCTTTTGGAAAAATTATTTATCCATTTTGCAAGTATACTAGAAAAATGTGATTTACCCATATGAATGTAAGTTCGATTTACGAAGGCTTACGAAAACCATATCAGTCATGGTCTGGGGATGTTTCCCCTTTAAAAGTGTAAGAAACCTTGAATTGATTTCAAAATGACGAATTCGTCTCATGCCGACATCATAAAACAAAAATTTAGCCCACTGTGCTGGGAACATCTCTTTGAAAAGTTTCGTTTTCCAAGAAGACAAGGACCCAAAGCAAATTAGACAAAGATTTTTTCCTCGAAAGACCGTAGTCTCCAAGCTTCAATACCTTTGGACCATGTTGGATGGCCAAATTGCACTAAATGAACATCACAGAATTCACAGAATCTTTTCGAAAAAGCTTCAAAGATGATTGGGGAAAAATATCAAATGATTACTTACCTCTTTAAAATTTAAGTAATTGTACCACAGGTAGTTTTGTACATTGTTTTATCCGACAGTGTACTTTGAGTTTGACTGAATGGTGTCATTTCCACTGTTTCTTAGTTTTCTTCTTTACATCCGCGCTAATAAAGCCAAACTGCACATAAATTCCTTGACAGGAAATGTCACAACCAAAACTAATTGTTTAAGCCTAAAAATTAGAATCAAACAGAAGATCATCACAACCCACATCAACCCCTCCGGAAGATGTCCTTTACCACCCATTGGAGCAACCACCAAATCAAAGCTCACCAATGATCACGTACTCTTCTGCGTCTCAATTAACCGATATCAATTCGAACGTAATCATGCCAAATGCCATCCGTGTCAGTCTCCCTCATTTCTCTCGCCTTTCATCTGCACCTCATTGACTTGCCAATTTGCTTACCAAATCCGATTGGGTGCCAACCTCATCATAATAATCAGCCTCACCACAAGACCTCTCACTTTACAAATGAAATGCAAATTTTCGCTCAAAAAATTTACAAACCATTGTATCGGCCACAATGCCAACGGACTCGGAGACAAATGACAAGAAACTCAAGAATCGTAACACTCTGGCTGCTCTTGATTGGCCGCGCCGCACCGCCACTGCTTGCAGAGCGAACTTTTGCAAGCCGACCTCTTGCATGCGTGCGCTGCGACAATGGCGAGCAACAGCCACTCGCGATTTGCATATCCTGCAGATGGTCGGGCTGGTGGTGTCATCACCACGCACTCACACACGCACGCACGCCGATGACGCGCGCTCTGATCGAATTAATTTCTGAACCAATTGCATTAATCGTATGCGGACTGGAGTTGTGAAAACCTGTTGTCACCCAAGCGGCGGGTGCTTGCCCTCTCGCTCGCTCCTTTTGTCTTTCGCGGCAGCATCTGCGGCTAATGGACCGTGTTATCACATCGGGCCGAGATGTGGCGCAGAGATATATAAATCGGATTGCGGCCGCAGAATGTCATCAGTGAAGCTCAACAGCCTCTAGAAGAAACAGCATAACTTTCCCAAGCGTAAACATGAAGATTTTTCTGGTACGCAGCGCTCGGATACTTCTCCCGCTGGCCGCATCCGTCACTCCTGGATTAATGGGTCGGCCAGCTCCTTGTGGATACTTCTAACGAGTTCTTTCTGTTCTCCTTCCCCTCTAGACTGTGTTCTTGGCAATGGTAGCCGCCGCGGCGTCACAGGGATACAACTACCAACAGCTGTCGCAGCAGCAGTTCGGCCAGGCGCAGCTGGCTCAGCAGTTGTCGCAGCAATTGCCGCCTCCAAGTCAACAACAGCAGCAGTACTACTCCCAGCAGCAGTCGCAGCCCCTAGTCATGCAGATCACCCCATCTGTTCAGATTTCGTCGTCACAAGGAATGCAGGGACCCGTCCCGATGCCAGTCTTCCTATCGCAGCCGCAGCTGAAGCCATCGAACCAATACCGCGGACGTTCCATTGTGCGCAGGCAAAAGCCCATCGTCACAAAGAGCTTCTTCATCCACTCCGCCCCAGAGGAGTCCGAGGAAGAAATCCAAGAGGAACTCGCCCAGCTCAGCCAGCAGCCACGCAAGCACTACAACGTCCTCTTCATCAAGTCCCCGGCCCAGACCAACCGCGCCACCGCTCTCAACTTCGTCAAGGCCCTGAATGAGGAAAAAACCGTCGTCTACGTGCTGACAAAGAAGACCACCGCCTCCGACCTGCAAGATGCCGTCCGTGAAGCCCCACAGAGGACCACCAAGCCCGAGGTGTTCTTCATCAAGTACCGCACCCCAGAGGAGGCTGCCAACGCTCAGCGTCAAATCCAATCGCAATACGACAGCTTGGGAGGAACCTCAACCATCTCCGACGAAGGCCTGGCCCCAGTCACCTCGGTCATTGGCTCATTGGACGCACCCATTCAGGAGGAGGAGGCTTCCCAGAACCAGAGCTACGACGAGATCGGAGACAACGTGCTGTCGAACAGCAAGGCGTACCTGCCCCCACAGTATTAGATCTATCTTCCGTGTAAATAAGTGAAAAGTTAAAGCTGCCAGCAGGAGCCCCTCCACCCCAGGGGGAGCTCCTGCTCATTCCAGCCCTGTTCCTATTGACTGTTGTTAAGTTTTTCTGACATTTTTTTTTGTTTATATTGTTGTCCCTAGTGTAAGTTGTGAATATATACATACATTTTGTCTCCTTTACTTGAGTGGTGTTTTTAATTCTGCGGCAGGGTGTGGAGGTGGGAAAGTTGAATAGGCACACAATAGTGGTAGGAATGGGCTTTTAACTCTCACTTTCTTAAAGATGCGTTCGACAACTTTCCAACAATTCTCTGCTACTGCACTTGAAGACGGTCAGGCTGATTGCTCCCTTGTCCATGTAGGCTGTTGTCTTCGTTTACACAATATCCTCAGAACTTCAGTCCAAGAATAATTAATAACTCCTCAACTAGGCTAATTCCCATAAAGAGTATCAATCAAAATCCAGCAAATCAATTAATTGTTCTTTGAGTGGCATTACAGTTTGGGGGAGGACTTAGGCCTGAACCAACATGACTTTCCAGCTTCCAAGTTGATAGAGGTCCTTCTAGACTTGTGAGTGCCATCTCGACGGAGGTCGTCCTCTATTACGTTGCCCCAATGGTTTTAAATCAAAGACTCTTCGGATGAGAGATGTGGTATCCATTCGCTCTACATGACCATCTAAAGCGTTGCAGCCATTAAGGCTTGACTAGGTGTACACCAATGTACAGTCTGTACAATTCATCGTTAAGTCTTTTTCTCCAGATGCCATCAACGTAAACGAGACCAAAAATTGCAGAACTTTCATCTCGAAAAGCCCAAGGTCCTCATCATCCGCTTTAAAAAACGTCCAAGTCATAAAGTAGGACAAGGATGATCAAAGTCTTATACTAACAGCTTGATTTTGCGATAGAGGTCCCATTTAGTCAATTGCCTCGTATGCCTAAAGAAACAGCCGTTGACACGAGTGATTTCGGTACTGATGTCGTGCCTCTGCTGGTGATTTGTAAGTTTCGCACGGTTTTCTCAAGGATGATGTTGAATAAGTCACAGCACATCGTCTTGTCTAAAATCTTCGTTGACTTTTAAGGTCTCGGTTCCTTAATGGAGCAATGAAAGTTCTCCAACGTAATCCTACACGAGTTTGGTAGGAGTGCCAAAGAATGTTGAATAGGTGGTGGTCTAGTGGTAGTTTATTTGTCCTTTTTGGATCTTCTTCAGGATCTGCCGCAGTGTGAAAATCTGGTCTATGGTGCACTTATGGCCATGTCCACACTGAGAGATCACAAATGGATTCAGCCGTTTACACA
Source organism: Eristalinus sepulchralis (assembly GCA_944738645.1). NCBI lineage: Eukaryota > Metazoa > Arthropoda > Insecta > Diptera > Syrphidae > Eristalinus > Eristalinus sepulchralis. The sequence goes on from OX122882.1 coordinate 49,210,830, forward strand.
AAGCGGAGGAGAGGAGAAGACTGCCTTGTCTTACAGATTAGACGCATATTCTCTTCCGACCACATTGGCTGGTGCATGCCCCCAACCAGGTCATCTCCAGAAGCCTTAAGAAGTCGATAGTCCGTCAGCTTCTTCACTTCGTCTGGTTAGGGTCGGAAGAAATTCCTCTCCTTTGTCCTGCAGTTTGAGAAAAATGTTCCTCATGACAGCGATATTTGGTCCGTCATCGCCGTTTAACAGTCGGCAGAAGTGATTTCTTCCAAAATCTCAGTTTTGATTGCGCGTCTACATCGGGGGCTTATATACATAAACTGTTTTGCCTTCTGGTAAAACGATTGAATTTCATTCCTGTGATAGCGCCTCCCCATCTTCTCGATAGCGCGTTGGTCCTGTTCTTATTTGTTTCCGTCTGAGGCTCCGGTGCTCTTGCCTTCTTCTCTGTTCGTAAAGTTAAGGATCTGTTTTCGTTTTTCGGCGCAACGTTGACTTGTAGGCCTCCTGTTTAGTTGCACACGCAAAGTCGCACTCGTCGTCAAACCAATGGGATTCTTCTGAACGCTGAATGTCTTAAAAAATACGCAACCGTATCATAGGACGTGAGAAGAAAAAATATGAAAAGCTTAGGTTACTATCGTCAGTGAATAAGCAAATTGGATAAGAGGTAGCAGACGAGACATAGATCATACAATTTAGGTTCTTCCTCATAGGATAGAAAACAGCCCTCTGGGGAACACTAGCATTAATATGGTGGACATCAGATATCATCCAAAGCGACTTGTATAGAACGGTTCGAAGGGTTAATTATAATTCATAAAATATATTAGATTCATCGATATAATCTTGTTTTAATGGATCCCAACAAGGCTCTCCAGCCAGCACGATCTTTCGTCAGCTGCCTCCAGTTGCACACTCTCAACCTAGGCCGTCCTCTGATGTGTTGTCACAAGGGCTCGAATTCGAAGAATTTTCGGACCGGAGCCGCGGTGTCCATACACTCTACATGGCTTAGCCATCTTAAGCGTTGGGTCCGAAGGCACTTGACCCGGGGCATGTCGCCGCACGGCCTTTAAAGTTCGTTGTTAAATCTTCTTCCCCAGACGCCATCAAACCAAACAGGACGAAAAATCACACGTAGAAAGCATCGATTTTCCAGACTGATTCTGCGGGGTCGAGGTAGACCATTTTTTTTTCATTCATTTCACGCTTGAAATATCAAGCTCCACAATCTTACTTCCTCCTCAAGAAAGTTTATTATTATATGCTGATAGAGTAAAGCAAAAATACCGATGGGATTTTTTTGACACATTCATCATGAGATTTGACTCTCAATAGCCTTTTTTAATGGATTACGTGTGAATCCTATTAAACCACTTTATCATTGTTGTCTAGAATCGTTTGGCAAATCATCAACATAAGACAAACACCACAACAGGGTCTCAAAATTGTTCAATTGTATTTGGAAATGTTTTGCATTATGGACCTACTGAAACTACTATTTGCAAATTTGAGTCCATAACTGGATGCAGTGTATGCAAGGACCATAATGAATTGATTCGTCGTCTCGCTCATTAGCTTCCCTTGGCAGAGTGCAAGACAATGGTTGGGAAACCACTCTGGAGAAGACTCAATTTCACGTTTTGCTACCCTAAATTCCGAATAGATCGTACTATATCACACTATTGAACTATTTTCTCTGGGGATATGTGTGTATGTCTCTGTAGCCGCCATATCGTAGTGGATAAGTGAAACGACTCACACGACAATGTACAGGTTCGATTCCCGAACTGAACACCTCGCATTTTTACGGCACCACTTACTGCGAGTTGCTGACAACACTCAAAGTGTACTAATTGTCTATGAAAGGCTTCTCAAAAAACGCCGTTCGGAGTCGGCAACAAACTCTAGGTCCCTTCTACTCGTGAGAGAACAGTAGCACGCGCAACAACACGAGTAGTTGTTATAGGAGCTAGGCCCTGGTCCCTTGTGGGCTGTAGTACCACTAAATTATTAAATATTATTTACCTGTATACTACGATTGACTGATCACCTTGATCGGCTGCACCCATGCCTTTGTTATAGTTTCAAAAAACAAAAGGGAGGTCCACGTCTATCTTCTTTTGTTCTGCAGAGCTCCATCTTTTAACCTTGCTCAGAGGATAGGCAAAGTCTTAGCTTGTGATCATGGTACGATGTTATCAAGCTGACTGTGTGTCGAATTCCGCTCTGTTTTTCTTCCTCATTTCCTTGACAGATAGTAGTGGACATTTTGTTCGTCTTATCTTCCTTCACAGTACCAGCCGCAAGATAATCAGCTTCACGTAGACCTCCCAGCAAACCGTGACTGGAAAAGAAGTTGTCAAAATACACTTTAAGCTTATTGGGGACGGTAAATTACTTTTTTTAGTAAGTTCTTCCCTGCTTTTGAACCCTAAGGATTATTACCGAGGTCCCCTGATGATTTACCATAGTATACATCGAAAGTGTTAGAAGAACCATCTGCACTTGCAATCGTCCAGTTTTCAAAAAGGTTAACTGTGATTTGGCCTCAGAGCTCGTTTTCAACATTCGCTGTTAAGGGTAAGCGAACGTAGGAATCATCGCATTTACGCCAACGTGGTTCATAGGTGTCAACTCTTCTGCCCTTTTGTAACGATTCATCATCACTACTATCCCATTCGTCGTTTTCCCTGGACTGGACACTTAAACTTTCGCGGGTATATCACACGGAAGTATGTCTTGCTGCACATCATTGTCATCGCCTTCTGCCTCATCCATGAGAATACTCGTCCTGGGGGAGAATCCACTAATCACTGTTGAAAATAAAACCAAAAGAACGTGGACACTGGGCAAATTAGAGTAAATGATTCAATCCTGATTTTTATAAAAAATATATTTTCGGACCGACCACTGGTCCGACAAAGCCAAAATTTTGTTGAGTTCTAACAAGCCGTTTTGGTGTACGACTAGCTTAAAGTTGGAACTTTGAAATTTTGAAAACTTTGAGGTTTTTTTAACGAATTTTGATTTGGCTTTTTTTAATATACCGAATATGAATATGAACTTTTTTGAAAGGGCGTATATTTAACCTTCAAACTGCATCAACAGGTTTTTCATTTTGACCACCAGTTTCTAAAATCAGGCTTTTGGGTAAGGCCACCTTTTGTGAGTACTTCTATGTTTGATGGAGCATAACAAAAGTGCTCCAGGAGGCTTCAACGGGAGACCGCATTTTTCTGAAAGCTTGAAATAGTCGACAAAAATAAAAATGCACTTTTTTGCACTTTGGAAGAACGAATCGTTTAATTGGAGCAATGTCGGGCATTTTTCTGCATTTTTTCTTAGATTTCCCTTTTAATGCTTGTATGGCGGAAATACCATAGGCATGCACCAGGAAGTTTTTATTATTGCTAAATCTAATGGTAAGGGTTATGAAAGTGTTGCAATAAAATACATAGTTGATTGTTTTTATAACTTTTTATTGGATGTCATAAAATATACGTCCGGTTTACATAGTGAAATAGAAAGAAATAGTAGGAAAATTATAGATAAATATAGAAATAACTGAAATTGAAACTAAAATTCCACTTCAACAAGTACCTGATCACACTGTAAAAAGGCTTATAAAGACTATAGATTGCACTATATTCCAATGGCAAGAAAAAGTTAGCTTTTGACAAAGTGGGGTTGTGATGTTTCTGGGAAAAGTGAATTCAAGCAAACATTTACAAATGAAGATTTGAATCCATCTCATTCGGGTTTATTCATGACATCGTTTCTACCGCTTCAATTGATGTCTTATTTGTGGCGCGAGACCAGCAGAGATGACTTAACCCTACAACACTTCTGGAAGATTTTTCGAGGACCCTTCATCAACAGCAGAAGTAGATGTGCAACTTGTAAACAAGATTTAGCGTCATCCTAGAGATAATATCGAACAATTACTGGATTGACGCTGAGAAATTTTAAGTTTATGCACAGGAAACTGCAGCTATGGCTATAGGTTTATACACCTAGTATTATATGCCAGCAACCATTCATAGAATTCTATTTCACGGATCATCAAGGATTATTGAGACTATGAAATTAATAATAGTAGAAATTTTTGTCGTTCGACGACGAATGAAGATGTAGTTTATCAAATATTGGTATCATCTGATCCCTGGATAACATATTTGAGGCCCGAACCGAAAAAAAAGGATTCACTCCCACTAAGTAGTGAAGCGCAGGCCTTATTACACTAAATTCCGACTTTACATGTTTTTGTAACAAAGGTATGTTAGTAAAGTATTGAATGTAATTTTTCTGTAAGTTTCGTTTTGAGCCTAAATTTATTGTTGTAAATTGTAATTAAATATTTTTTTTATGCAATTAAACAGAAAAAAAAGCGCGTTTTTTTTTCAATTTTTAAGGAGGATCTTATGGCACTGATATTATATTCCAAATTTCATCAAGATCGGTCAACGGGTTCAAAACTTAGAGATTTTTTCCGCGTTCCCCATGCAAGGGCACCACTGTGCGCCAAGCGTTCCCATGCATTTCTTTTTCTCCAAACGCCAGGTGGAAACACTAGAGGCTCCCGTGCACATAGGCCATCCTTCGCCTCCAAATCGGCGCTCGTGTACAGCCTGTGCACATTTTGGTTTGGGCGAATGTCCGACCGTGGTAATATGAGTTAATGTACAGTCTCACCTTTTATTTAAGACCAAAATCGTGAAACTTACTCTATGTTCCAAATTTCATCAAAATCGGTTTACGGGTTTCAGAATTACAGATTTACTTTCAACTTTGTCATAAAACAGTTGGGTTTTGTGACACATATAAACGATATGCCCGATAATAAGCCAACGCATCGCCTATTCATGGACAGGAAAGATAAGCCCCTTTTAAATTACCAGGAGATTTATAAAATGCACTTAATCGAAGAAGTGAGAGTTTGTTTTCAATTAATTAGTGCTGTGCTACTCATAAAATTTAATGGGGATACAAACTGCCTCCGTAACTTGTTTGATTTTTTACAGAAAGAAGGTTAGATGCATCTTAAACAAAATTCTGTATTTTTATTAAGCCATCAAGGGAGTCGTTCCGATTGATCGATCTCAGCATGTGATGCAACTGAAAGTATTTCTTTGATTCTTTAGTTAGCTTCTTACCATCGTTTGATGACAATAAAATGCCCAAAAACCAATTTTAAGTGCCTCATCATATTATTTGCCTCTTCCAGCTCTTAAACAATAAAAACTTTTCAAAACCCCGAAAGTCCCTTGTCGTACGCTAAACTTTGCGTTATCATCTGCTGTTTGTGATCTAATGCGTCTATTAGCGAAAATGAGATGAGAAAATGCGCTTTCTTCTGCTACCGATTGAGTGATGACATGTTAAGTTTATACGCTGCTGATGTTGAGATTGATGTTAACGAGCTGTTTCCTGTCCACTATATTACACTGATTTGCATTTGATGGGCACTTCTCTGTCTCTGTTACTCGTGCATAACTACCACATCGTCGTCTGTGAAGGTAGATGGGATGTGTCGCACGTCAAAGCGGACATTCACAAGGTCGACTCAAATACTTTCTTGTTGCAGAGAAATAACAAAATCTCACGTTTTCTAGTGACATTTGCATACACTTCGTAAGTTTGTGTAACTCTTATCTTTTGCGTATCTCCAGGGCTTACACTGGCTGATGATTTGGCGTTCTGATAGTATTCATGCCAATGACCTCAATTTCCTGCATATCAGTGGTCATCGTGGCGTAGTGGGTAAGTGCGTCCACCCACACGCCGAAGGTCCAGTTTCGATTCCCGGACTAAACAACTCGAATTTGCACGGTACCACCTCTTTCGAGTTGCCGACAACACTCAAGGAATACTGCTTCTCAAATCTTGCCGTTCGGAGTCGGCACAAAACTGCAGGTCCCTCCTACTCGTGAGAAAACAATAGCACGCATGCACGTTGATTCCTGCATGTCTTGAAAGTTGTTTATGAAAGCTGAATTACAATAATGCTCTAAAAGAGCCAACTCTAAATCGATTAATGGAAAAATTTGCTGAAACTGGGTTTATAACTGATGTAAAGAAAACAACGCGCCTTCGACCAGGTCGCTCGACCGAAATATCGCAGCAGTACGTGATGATGTCGCTCAAACTCCATCCACCTCAATTCGACACCGAGCTCAGGAAATTTGTGTTTTCAAATCCACTATGCAGCGAATTTTGACGAAAGACTTGCATCTTCATGCATAAAAAGTTCAATTGACTCAGGAACTGAAGCCAGCTGACCATGCACAGCGAAGGGAGTTCGTTAATTGGGTAGTGCAGAGACAACATGAAAATGCTGATTTAGCCGATAAATCATCTTTTGTGACGAGGCCCATTTCCATCTTGATAGCTTCGTCAATAGGCAGAATTGTCGCATTTGGGGCGTGGAAAATCTTCGAGTTATCCACGAGAAACAAATGCATCCTCAACTGTGTAGTGTGTATTTTTGGCTGGAGGAATCATTGGACCTTTTTTTTATGAAATTGAGCCAGGTCAAGCGCAAACAGTCAATGGTGTTCAGTATCGTGAAATTATAGCCAATTTTTTCGTGCCTAAAATTGAAGAAATTAATGTGGAGGGGGATGTGGTTTCAGCAAGACGGCGCCACATCTCATACAGCCAGAGAAACAATTCAATTGCTGCATCAGTCATTTCCCGGTCGTGTTATTTCGTGTTTTAGAGACCACAATTGGTCGCCTAGATAGTGCCATTTAACAACATTGGACTTTTTTCTTTTTGGTTTTTTGAAGTCGATGGTTTATGCGAAAAAGTCGACGACGACTCAAGCCTTAAAAGAGGAATTAATCAAAAACCGCAGCATTTATGCAAAACGGTCATTGAAAATTTCATTAAAATATCGCGTAAGCCGCGGCGGCCATTTGGCCGATGTGTTATTCCACACATAACCTCATCCTGTCTACTTTACGATATAATAAAGAATTCGACGATTTTTTTTTTAAATATAATTAAAATCTTGCATTCTTGTTGGGACACCCACTAATAGAAGGCTGAGGAAAAATGGCGACTGGGTCAAGAGTCATTACCACTGCGCATGTGAGGCGGCTGGACATTAGAGAAAAACTGCTTGGTTCAACACATCTCAACTTCAAGAAGCCATCAGAGAGAAGTAACAAACCCACAGACACTGGATTCACTTTGGGGACTCTGCTTCTCATGACCGTTACAAAGAGCCTTGAGGAATTTGCAAACCGTCTGTACGAGCATTCAAAGGACACTCTTGAAAGGCGACCATACCTCAGCGTAAAAGGTTTTTTTGGCAAACAATTCGTCGACTCAGAGTAGGAAACTTCAGCATCATCGACTCAGAGGAGGAAAGTTCAGCATCATCGAAGTCATCATCGAAGTCAAATCCAAAGATGATGTGCGTCGTTTCAAAGAGGTGGACATGTGGCGCAGATTGAGGCAGTACTTATTGGAGGTGCTCACTCTGGAACAGCGCACTGATTGTGACGAACCTGTTGTTCTGAGTGGGACAGAGAAAAGTCAAACGATGGAAGACATCAATTTTGCGAATGAATGATGGCAGGTACAACGATGCGGATGACATCTGGCCAGAAATGCTTAAGAAAATGGGTAAAGCAGGAATCTTGTGCCTATTTCCCGTCTTTAAGGTGATCCGGTAATGTGATGAGTCACTTGGAAATTGGCAGATTGGTTCCTCTTTCCAAAAAGGGGGGGGGGGGCACAAGAGAGAGAGAGAGAGAAAGCGATTCAATTACAGAGTTAAATGTCTTTAAAGTCCCCCAGTAAGGTCAACACTAGGGTTTTGGAGGCCCGTTCTAAAGCTATGGTTGAGTCCAGGATGAGGAGGGATAAATAATGCTTCTGTCGTTCCGGCAGATGTACAACCAATTTTAGAAGGCTTTGGAGTATGACAAACATAATTACAGTTGTTTTGCAAATTTGAAAAAGACATGCGACCGAGACCTTCAAAGTAAACTTTGGAATGTAGCTAAAGTGGGACTGGTGGTAAACGAGGGCAAAACGAAGTATATGCTGTCATCGAAGAAGGATGCAGAACATCGACGTCTCGGACAGAACGTCACTATGGGCAGCAGACGTTTCGAGGTAGTCAAGGACTTCGTCTACCTCGGCTCCGCAGTAAACAGGGACAATAACACCAGTACCGAAATCAAACGCAGAATCACTCTTGCCAATCGCTGTTTCTTTAGGCTCAAGAGGCAATTGAGTAATAAAGCCCTCTCTCGAAAGACTAAGCTTGCTTTATATAACACCTTGATCATCCCAGTCCTACTTTATGGCGCGGAAACTTGGACACTACTAAAAGCGGATGAGGATGCCCTTGGTCTCTTCGAGAGAAAAGTTCTGCGCGCGATTTTTGGTCCTGTTTGCGTTGATGGCATCTGGAGGAGAAGATTCAACCACGAACTGTATGGGCTGTACAGCGGCATGAGCCTAGTCAAGCGTCTACGGATACAGCGCTTAAGGTGGCTAGGCCATGTAGAGCGGATGGACAACACTGCTCCGGCCCGAAGAGTCTTCAAATCCCAACCACAGGAATAACGCAACAGAGGACGTCCTAGACTGAGATGGCGCACACAAGTGGAAAGCGACCTCAACCAACTTGGAGTGCGCAATTGGAAGCAGCTGGCAAAATATCGTGCTAGCTGGAGAGGCATGTTGGTTGAGTCCCAGGTCCACCCCGGGCTGAAGCGCCATCCGAAGAAGAAGAAGAAGTTTTCTAGACAAGTCCGAAGTTGTGATCGATTCCAAGCTGCCTGTCTAATGCACTCTACATGTTAGTAGAGCCCCATTGAAACAGGTGGAGAAGTTAAGGTATATCGGCGTCTTTCTCTGGAGTGATGAGAGGAGCAAGACTGAGCTCTCTGTATGATTGCCCAAGTTAAATCAATTTTCAAGCAACTTGGAAGATCAGTAATGGAAAGGAAGTGCGAGCTTAATCAAGGCCATGTTATTGTTTTTTTGTTTGTCCCAACTCTCATCTATGGTTACGCAATTTAGAAAGTGACCGAAAGAATAATGCAAAATGCCGAGATGAGATTCCTCGTGCTGTTGCAAGAGTTACTCGTTGCACTAGGGTAAGGAACGCGATAGTACGGGGAAAACGGATTGTTGAGCAGCTACTTCTTTGGACGAAAAGGGCTATGCTTCGGTAGTTTGTTCACATAGTGCATAGATGTCACCTTCATCCCGACTTCCGAGGCGTGCCTATGATGCGATTCCATTAGGTACGCGATCGCTCGGCAGACTCAGGTGGTTGGATTAGATCAATGCACTTGGGATAGAGCGCCTAGCCACTATTCCAAGCGCATTGATCCAGCCAAGAGCGATCCAGCCACCTCACCCTAGGTAAAGGTGGCTGGAGGTTTTTCGTGCTTTCATCTCGCCCGTGACTAGAGGTTTTTCGTGCCTTCATTTCGCCCGTGATCCCCTTGGTGGAGCATGCGGGTTAGTCCACTGCTGGTGATCATGACTAGTGAAGTCACAGCCAGGTTTCAGTAGACCAGATAGTTAACAAATTCATTGCGACATCACGTCCAATAATGACAACAATCAGACGTATGCAGTCACTGACGAACAGCTCTTAACGCATTGAATATTCCTATACACTCTTTCTATCCCCACCCCCCGCAAAAAAATCATCACATTTGTATGCAGTCCCCGTCAAAAAAGAAAATGTTTCACTATCACACAGGCGGATGTTCAAAACTTCCGTCGACATCAAAATTAATTGTGTAACTTCCTTATCGCCCGTCTTCCCATTCAATTCCCCCCAAAAAAACACACTGGCCCAATAAAAAATTCAAAACAAAAATAATACTCTAAACACCACACGCGTCTCTCCAATCACTTTCGATCCAGGTCAACCAACCCGAATGCCCTCAAAATCGGGTGTCGCGGCTTCATGATCACTGGCAACCAGCAGGACTCCGGTCGGTTAGGTGACGCATAAATTATCACGATCACGACGTGATCCCACTGACAACGAACACCGCACGGCGGTATAAAAGCAAAGGAAGCCGCAAAGTCTGATCAGTACCGCACGCCGTACGTCGACGAGAACCCCCATTATGCAGCTGTTCATTGTTTGCTTCCTTGTCGCTTTCGCGATTTCGTTCGCAGCCGATCCTGAAATACTCTACCCACCGCAGTTCACAACGCATCGCATCGTTGGTGGCGAGGAAGCCCCACCTGGATTGGCACCGTACCAGATCTCGCTGCAAACCCTTTCCGGACGTCATTTCTGTGGAGGAGCAATCATCGACGAGAAGTGGGTCATCACAGCGTCCCATTGCGTGGCCTCACAGATGCCGGACAAGATGAAAATCCTCGCTGGCACGCAAGACTTGACAGACAATTCCACTGCCACATACTACTTCCCCGATAAAATCGTCATGCACTGCAACTACAACCACCCGGCGTACGCCAACGACATCGCACTGATTCGCCTCAAAGACTCAATCCAGTTCAGCGGGACTACCGCGAAAGTTGACTACGATTATGTGCCGCTGCAGGAAAACGACGAACTCGTACTCACCGGTTGGGGGACTCTGTCACTGGGCGGGATGGTGCCGACCAAGTTGCAAACACTCAAAGTGAAGTTTGTGCCCTATGAGATGTGTAGGGAGCAGCACAACAACAGCTCGTGGGTGGACATCGGGCACGTATGCACCTTCAACGACAAGGGCAAGGGCGCCTGTCACGGCGACTCTGGTGGCCCGCTGGTGCACAATGGCAAGCTTGTGGCTTTGGTCAATTGGGGACGTCCTTGCGCACAGGGCTACCCGGATGCCCATGCGAAAATATCCTACTACCACGACTTCATCAGGACCAGCATCAATGGCTACGACAAGGAGGAGGGCGTGAAGAGATCATGTTGATAGTTGGGCGCACGGGTTGCAGAAGTTCCTAAACGTTTTCTGAAAATAAATTGATTGTTTTAATTAGAATCGAATTGCTTCTTTTTGTGGCGTGCTGGGCGCTATGAAATATAAACCAGAGAGGTAGCGATTGTAAAGAAAATGTTGCCTGTTCTTAGGCGAGATGATTTTTTTTTTACATCGTAAGTTGTAGAATTCTAATGTCGTAAGATCACAACCGTACACATCCATGCGTTGAACCTGAATTTCATAGGAATCAAGTCAAGATATTCCACTCTCTCTTTCTCGATTAATACATTTTGTCTGATCACACACAGGAAATAGTCAATCGATACACAAGTTAGTTGTCATAAGGCACAACATTTTGTAACGCTTTGAAACATTCGCTCGGGAGAATCCTTTGGTAACAGGATAGTGTGTTGGTGTAGCGACTGTAGAAATGACAGCTAAAGCTGAAATCTCAATCTGACGAAAGAAAAGACAGGCAGCTATGATTTTCTACAGAGATTAAGGTGAAATAGAAGGTTTTTGAGGTCGAATTGGAATGGCGGCGGAGGCCTTAGTGCTCGTTTTATCGACTTTAAGAAAATATTCGTACTAATGCAACAGAAATAAAACTGCATTTTTCTGAAAATTTGAAATATTCCGTATCGATAGTGCAAATATAAAAATTCACTTTTCAGCAGTAAGCAATGTCGGACATTTTTCGTCATTTTTTTGAATTTTTCTATGATTTCACTTCGAATGCTTGTATGACGCAAAAAAAATGTGCTTGAATCAGGAAGCTGTTATTATTGCTAAATACAATATTTTAGGTTATGAAAGTGTTGTAATAATAAAGTTTATTATTTTTATTACTGTTTTATTGCAATGTCGTAAAATATACGTCCGTAAAAATAGGGAAATAGTAGATAAATATAGAAATAACTGAAATTGAAGCTAAAATTCTTCTTCAACAATTACCTGATCATAATGTAAACAGGTTTATGAAGACTATAGGTGGCACTATATTCCAATCGCAAGAAAACGTTAATCTTACACTTTTGACCAAATGGGGTTGTGATGGATCTTCTGGGCAAAGTGAATTCCACCCGATTCGTGTTTATTCATGACAATGTGGGTACCGCCGCAAATGATTGAATTGGATGTTAATAGTTAAATTTGAAAAAAAACGTCGATTCTGTAGGCTGCACAAGACACGTATGGCACACGACTCTATAGGCCGGTAAAATTACAACTAAGGCAAGGAACTGTAGACCTAATACTTGAAGAGAGATCAAGAGTTGAAAACGAAATTAAAATGTGGAATTTACATGAAATAATAATTGCAAGTAGTGAAATTAAAGTAAGACATGAATTGCATTTCACCATGATTGATGGTAAACTTGCGTAAGCAGTAACAAGCACGTTTTCCCCAAGTTTATGTTTTATTTGTGGCGCGAGACCAGTAGAATGACTTAACGCTACTAAGAACAAAAGCAAGCTATAAAGAAGCTACAATATTAGACATTTCTCCTCTACATGCATGCATCAAGTTCATGGAACACTTACTGCTCATAGCTTATAATTTGGAGGTTAAAGCGCGGCGAACAACAAAAACGACATTGCCTATCCATCAAGAGACCAAACCAGATTCAACTAAAATTCATCGAAAAAATGGGATGAAAGGTAGATATTGTAAAGCAAGGAACTGACACAACTAATGATGGTAACATTTCTCGAAGATTGTTCGAGAACCCTTCATTAACAGCAGAAATGGATGTGCAACTTGTAAACAAGATTAAGCGTCATCCTAGAGATAATATCGAACAATTACTGGATTCACGCTGAGAAATTTTTAGTTTATGTCCAAGAAACTGCAGCTATGGCTATAGATTTATATACTTAGTATTATATGCCAGCAATGATAAATAGAATTCTATTCCACGGATCATCAGCAGCATTGCCCGTCGTATCATTGTCGGAGAAGGCCCAGGATAGCCGAAATAAGGATAATTGGCACTATGAAATTAATAATAGCAGACATTTTTGGATAACATATTTGAGGCCCGAACCGAAAGAAAAAGGATTCACTCCCACTAAGTAGTGAAGCGCAAGCCTTATTGCACTAAATTCCGAGTTCACAATTTTTTATAACAAAAGCATGACACTAAGTAGTATTGAATGTAATTTTTGTAAATAGGTACGTATTCCAGCTTTTTTTCGAGCCTAAGTTTATTTTTGTAAATTGTTACTAAATATTTGGATATCATATTCCAAATTTCATCAAGATCGGTCAACGGGTTCAAAAGTTACAGATTTATTTCCGATTTCCCAACACAATGGCACCACTGTGCACCGTGGCGTAGTGGGTGAGTGCGTCGACCCACACGCAGAAAGTAAAGGTTCGATTCCCGAACCTCGCATTTTATCACGGCACCAGCTCTTTCGAGTTACTGACAACACTCAAAGAGTATCGATTGTCTATTAAAAGCTTCTTAAATCTTTTCGTTCGGAGTCAACAAAAACCTGTAGGTCGATTCTACTCGTGAGAGAACAGTAGCATGCACAAAACGAGTAGTTGTTGTAGAAGCAAGGCCCTGGTCCCTTGTGGGCTGTAGTGCCACTTAATTAATAATATTATTATTATGTGATTGCATCGCCTTCAAATTGTTGTCATACTAAAGTAGTTACATGGGATATGTTAGCTAATCTATTGATGTCAAAATTCGCCAAAAGTTTGTCTCTTTATGTAAACCAACTTCTGTAGATCAGCTTTACTGAGCATTTGCAGAGTAGCTATGCTGGGTTCTCCGCTTCATATCTGGGTCGGAGTCACACTCTACTTGGAGTGACACCATAAAAAAAATTGAGTCCTTGTCGGTCGTCGAATTCTTCAATTTAAAATCTGGTTCACGGCCGATAAGTACGCTTGTTACTTTTTTCGATTAGCAACCATTGATAGGCATAGGCAGGCTTCAACACGAATTGGAAACTCCAAGTCCTTTAATATGATTTATTACAGGTGCTGTTTGTCATGTTCGTCAATGTTGAAGGGGCCAACGAATGGAACAACACCCTTATGTTCATGGATTTGACTGTCAATAGGAAGCACTCCAATTGTCCAAAACCACCGCCCAATGCTTAACGCAATCAAAGCATGGAATGATCTCAGTTGGGATGACAAAGGTGATGTCAAATGGGTAGAATATTGGAACGACTACTTTCCCTCGTAAGTCCTTAAAGAGACATCCTTAACAGCGCCGTTGACTATAGCCTTCTATAGCCGTATAGAAGACTGAAGCTGATTTCTGCCAGCTAATACTTTTATTTAAGAGATATATGAACTCGAATACGAAAACGTCTATACCCCACAACGACCGTGAAAAGAATCTAGACGCACTGTAAAGACTTCTTCTTCTTCTTGTGGCACTACAGTCCGCACTGTGGATCTGGTCCTCCAGCCAGCACGATCTTTCGTCAGCTGCCGCCAGTTGCGCACTCCAAGTTGGTTGAGGTCCTTCTCCACTTGTGTGCGCCACCTTAGTCTGGGCCGCCCTCTGTTGCGTTGTTCCAATGACTCAGATTCAAAGACTTTTCAGGCCGGAGCAGTGGTGTGCATACGCTCTACATGGCCTAAACATATTAAGCGTTGTATCCGAAGACGCTTGACTACGCGCATGCCGCTGTACAGCCCATCAAACTGTGGAGACTTTGTAATTGTTAAAAGTGGTGATTTGAGTAATTTTGTTGCTGCCTGGTGCAGATAACAATTCTCTCATACGATCGCGTACCCATAGACAGCCAATACGCGGCTTCATGAATAGCCACAACAGTTAGATACAAGTAAGTACAAGTACAGTTAAGTACAAGTTTATTATCAAAATCTTAGAATTTCAAACAGTCTCTCGGAAAACTTCGAGAGAGACTGATTTAGCAGCACCCCGCGCCGTGTGGGTACCAAATTCACCCACAAAATGACTCAAAAATCTTATGGAATGTAACCGTGGCACATTACGGAAGAAACAAAATTCAAACTTCTTTCTCATTTACAATCTAAATATACCTACAGCCATTTATTTGAGTTCGTATCCAGTTCACAAAGAAGTACACATTTGCATACATGTCTGGTTTTCCAACACCACACGGGAATCCCCAGTTAACAACGCCATACAACCGACCGTCCTTTACCAGAGGTCCGCCTGAATCGCCATGGCATGCGCCCTCTCCTGCCTGGGTGTAAGTGCAAATGTGTCCGAAATCCAAGCCTGGATCATTGTTTAGGAGCTGCAGGCATTCACTGTGTGCCACATACTGCAGCGCGATCTTATGCAACTTCTCAGGTCTTTCGCCCCATAGTTCGGTCGTGCCCCAGCCCGTCAGCGTCACAGTATCGCCAGTCTGCAGCGGCTTCGTGGGAAGGTCAATGGCCCTCGTGTCCTTGTTGAACGCAATCGAAGAGTTGACACGAATCAACGCGATGTCGTTATGATACTCGGGGTTGTCATAGTTGCAGTGCATCACCAGCTCACCCACAAAGTACGTAGCACCAGGAAGCTTGTAGTTTTGTGTTCCGGTCACAATCCGGAGGTTTTCCTCCATTCCGTAGAAGTAATAGATCTCAATGCAATGGCTCGCCGTCACAATCCAGTTCTCGTTCAAGATCGCCCCGCCGCAAAGATGACTGCCGTACTCTGTCTGCAGGGAGACCTGATACGGTGCGAATCCATCCTCGGCCTCCTGCCCGCCCAAGATGTGGCTCTCTATGGAGGCCTGCACCTCGGGAATGGAGCTCGTGAACTTTTTGACTCGTATGCCCAGGGCAGAGGGCGCAACAATTACAAGTAGCCACAGTATGGCCCTCATTTTAACGACACTTATTGTGCGGACCTCACCGAGGGCGGTCGCCTTATATAGCACCCACGATTATCCAATTGGAAGTTATCTAAGATAAAACGCGGTGAAGATATTGATCTTTATTACGGCATCGTGAGTTCGGTCAATAAAGCAATAACCCCAGCCGAAGACGGACGCGACATTTAGTGCTTTTGGCCTGCGAACAACGTCTCGAGGGTTATCGATTGCGATATTCGAGTCTTCCGAATCGACGTGGAAAAACCAAGTCAAATCAGTTGATTGCTGGCTATCGGTGGTCTATCTGGGAATTGTGGTGACTTGAAGAAAAAAAAACTCTGAAAACGGAAACAAAATGTTAAGTGGACATTCAAGATTTCATGAGGGAGTACAAGATTCTTGATTGCACTCAATCTGACTGGATGCTAACTGAATCCTTGCCATTGCAGACATCAGGCGGAGGTACATCAAAACATTCTTTCCATGGTGAAATAACGTATGCGGCAATGCGCCTTTGGGTTATTGACGGTGACGAATTGAGTCCCACATATGAAGCAACCAAAAGCCTCGAAAACGGGCGGTATTAGTGTTGACAACCCAAGCAAATTTAGAGATGACAATGAATTTTAGCTCTGCACGTGAAATGTGAGTTCCCTCCCTGCCACGTGCTGCCGATGAATCTGCGGCGGCCCTAGACTGTTACAAAACAGACTATTTTCTTCAACAAAATGATACAGGCCTAATGGCATGAAAGAAGGGTAAGATTCCTGGAAAGGGGAGAGTTGCCACAAACTTGAAGGTAGACTTGTTTTTTAAAGCAGACTTAGGCAAAAAATCTTAAGGCAGATTCGAAACAATCCTCAACCCGACTGAATTCGGGATCATCAAGAAAACTTGTGTCTACTCCCCAACAGAAGACAATGATTACAACAGAAAGGGTAACACTAGTATGTTCTCCTGGATCACACGACCAATGCCCCAGCTGTAGCACTAAGATTGATGTAAGTAATCCCAACGGGATAGACAGATATTGTTACTTGATTCATCGCAAAAGACAGCCTGCAGGACAACATATCCCGAAACGGACATCGGGTGATGAGCTTTGCTTCGGTGTGGAACTTATATATTGTTACACGAGTGACTACACTCCTAATGTGCTGTAATGCCCCTGCCTAGATATGTGCCGATCACCTTCACTCTGTCCCTCTCTCCAACTTGATCTTTCTCAAAAGATAGGATTGGAGAGAGCAACTCTATTTAGTCTCCGTTCTTGTTCTATGTTAGTTTTTCTTTAGTCTGTAACATACAAGTGTGAATCGAGGACATAATGAAACATTTATTATAGAATACTTGTCTTTTATTTATATTACTATATGATAAGTAGACCGTTTGCTTACCTCAATATCCATACATGAATCTGGCAGTCTATAGAAGAAGACGAGTGGACATTGTAGAGGCCTTAGGAGCCACCAGGGCATACCTGGCATAAGTTCTTATTGTCGAGATCCCGGTTATCAACAGATAAATGCATTTGAGACAGGACACCAGGGTTTGGCATCGGACAGCTACGGTCGCAACAGATCACTAGTAACTTTGCCAACGAAGTCTCCCTGAAAATCCTTAAAATTTCAACACTGTCTAATTACAGCAAACGAGAAAAAGAAACGTTGTCAAGAAGAACCGGTAATGCGGGAGATCTCTTTATTCGGCAAGCGTATGCCGATCAATGAGACCTGTTTCTAAGGGGACAGAAAACACGGACAAAAACAATATTTCTCGGAAAGAAAGAGAATGAACTTAAAAAGCGAGCGTTTGACGAGATTCAGAAATGAGAGGAAGGGGTTTCATTAATGAAAATAAATTTGAGAGGCACTACAGGCCACAATTGATTAGGGCCCAGCTTGTGCATCAACTACTCCTGTTGTGCATGCTTACATATTGTTCTATCACGAGTACGAGGAAGCGTTGTCAGTTACTCCAAACAGGTGGTGCCGCGAAAAATTCTAAGTGTTCTGCCCGGAAATCGAACCTAAACCCTTTGCAGGTGGATGGACGCGCTTACCCGCTACGTTACAGCGACGAAGCTCTGCCAAAGGATAAAGCAGTTATTTGGTGGATATGCATTTCCGAACAAAGTCTGATAGGATAAAAATATATAGGGACATTCGTTTTTCGGTTTCGAAAGCTAAGCTTAAAAAAACGAACACAGAAATCCTTTTTTCGCTTAACTTACTGGCGTAATGCGCGAAAATTGCCCACTTGCATCGTGTGATTTGATTTTCAATACGCTTTTTGACAGATCACACGTGACTCCTATCAAACTCTTTTTTGGTTAAGTATCGTTAAGCAAACTATCATCCAAAGACTTATACCACAACAGAGTTTCCAATTTGTTCAGTTGTACAACGAAAATCAGCGTTCTATAAGAAATGTTTTCTATATGACTCAACGATCTTAAGCTTTGTATAATCGACCTACTTGAATCAATAAAACCAAAGCCATTCGCAAATTTCAGTCTCAGTTTATTTAAGTGGGTGATACTTGATCGGTTAGATCACATCCACTTTTAAATTTACATATGTTATTTGTTTTACTTTACAACTGAACTTGTAAAACCTCACAATGAATTCCCTTTATAATTGTCCTGCATTCCCACATCATTTCTCATATAACTGAAAACGCAGCACACCCTTCAAGCACGATCACTCTTCCAAACTTCATTTTTTCTCTTCAAAATTGAAAACTGGTGTTGTTTTAAGTTTTTAGCCAACTAACGCCAATCTATTTGAATCACAATGTCCGAAACAAATTTATTGGAATTCAAGATTTCGTGATAATTTTTTTCAAGTTTTTAATTACATCGGAGTGGAAGTTTAAGGGATCCCCCCCCCCACAATTTTTCCAAAATGTTCCATATTTTAGGTTTTAAAACTTCGAACGATATGTCAAAATAAGAAGTTAAGAAAAACTGTAGGTTGTTATACAAAATAGGGCTGTTCAGAAAATATTGGCCAAGCATTTCATTGGCTGCTGCACTAGCAATACTTTCAACGACTTTACTGTATTATTATATTTATATCCTAAGAAGTTTGTCAGAACTGAAGTAAAGAATTGAACTGTCACTTCTAACCTAACCACGTGTTAGGTGCCCTTTTACTGGTAACAAAGCAGATGGAAAGATATCATTAATTTAAAAGTCGATGTTTTTCCATGAATAAAGATGCTTATTGCTCTTCATAACAGTCATAAACGAAACGAAATGATTTAGGGGGGAAAAAACTGAAAAATTTACTTCAATGCGAAAATCTTATATTTTGTGTCTGCCACTTCGCAATTTGACAAAACATAAAAGTCCTACAAGATGAAATACTACTCAACATAGACATTAAAAAAGAATCTTGCAATCTCGACTACCAGCAGAGGGGGGGGGGGGGGGGGGGGGCTCAGGGAGACCATAAAAAGGACATCAGTGGAAGAACGTTTTTTGGTGCTGCACAGCCGACGGAATTGGTTTAAGAACTTCGATGAATCTTTAAAAAGGCCTGCGTCGAGCTACGAGAAAAAAAATTTTTTTATCAAGTTTATTGAGACTAAAAGACTCAAGACTTGGAAGGCTAGACTTGGAGCATTCAAGTCAGTACTAAGGCCAGATTTTCAGACAGTACACAGTAGAAAGCGCTCAAGAGTATTTTTTTACCCTTAAGTGACCGGAATTAAGTGACAACAGCTACTGGAGCTACTGGTGCACATTGGTCTTAAATGCCTGTGAATTGAAATGAGGGGGGAAAGCTGAGCTGGGAAAAGCATTCCACATTCGTGTGGTGCGGCTGAAGAACGAGTCTCTAAGCTTAACTGTACGCCCAAAGGTGGTCGTAAGGGTGAACGGGTGGGCATTCCTAGTCAGGCGAGTATTGCGGGTATTGGAGGAAAGGAATGCAATTGGCTACCTCATTAGAACATTTTATTGTTATCTTCTTCTTCTTCGAGTGGCGCTACAGTCCGGGGTGGACCTGGGCCTCAACCAACATGCCTCTCCAATTAGCACGATCTCTTGCTAGCTGCTTCCAATTGCGCACTCCAAGTTGCGCACTCCATCTCAGTCTATGACGTCCTCTGTTGCGTTGTCCCTGTGGTTCGGACTCGAAGACTCTTTGGGCCGGAGCAGTCTTGTCCATCCGCTCAACATGGCCTAGCCACAGCGTTGTATCCGTAGACGCTTGACTAGGCTCATGCCGCCGTACAGCCCATACAGTTCGTGGTTGAATCTTCTTTATTACTCAATTGCCTCTTAAGCCCAAAGAAACAGCGATTGGCAAGAGTGATTCTGCGCTTGATTTCGGTACTGATGTTTATTGTTATAATAACGATAAAATATTAATAAAGACGCAACATTTCGACGGTATCGTCGAAGTCGATTGACTTCGCAGCACTAGTATTACTAATAAGTTGTGCATGTTTGCAGTATTTGAAAAAAAAATCGACGAATCATTGAGCGAAAAGAACCGAAGGCAGGGCTGAGCTCTGGAAGCATCTTATGGATTCCGTCAAAGCTGTAGGTGTCCGAAACTGTAGGTGAATTGGTCTGGAGATGCTTCGCTGGAGGTTCACTGGATGATTTCTCGTAGAATTGAAAGTCACTGCAGGAATTTCGGGTCTTGGAATAAATGGCGCCAGAGACTTTTGGTAACACTTTCTCATTTACTTTTCAAAAAACAAAGTTTTTGCTTGGTACTACAGCCAAGAAGAGACCAGGGCTTAGCTTCTACAACAACTACTCGTGCTATGCGTGCTACTGTCCGAGTAGAGTGGAACTACAGCTTTTCATACACAATTAGTACTCTTTGGGTGTTGTCAGTAACTCAAAGGAAGTGGTGCGACGAAATATTCAAGGCACATACCCACTACGCTATGGCCACCACAAACATTTTTACTTCACTTATAAAAGGTTTTTCTTTAACACCTCAACATGATTTAGTTACCTAAAGAACCAAATTTTTGGTTAAGCCCCTTTTTGCTCCTGCGTTCACGCGTGAAAAATTTTGAACATTCTAAATGCATATGAAACCATTGGAACTGCAATAGAAACTATTCTTGCAACAAATTTGACAAAATTTAAAAGAAATAAGTTTGACCAAAGTTTTCTGATTTATGATAGGAATTCAACATTTTACCCCGATTTCACGTTCAAAGGCACATGTATCGGAAATTTCGTAAAAACCGCTTCAGACATGACGGACGGACGGGCGAACACACCGAAATCATAAATAAGAACGAAACCTTAAAAACTGTTGCCGCGAGAATTTGAGAGCCATCGCACATTGGTTCTTATCAATTTCTCCAAATCTTTCAGTGATTTCTATCTTAACGCCAAACGCACATAAGGGCGATCCAAAAGTTATCGCCATCTGAAGCGATAGTTCACAATTCACTTGACCAGCAAAATATTAAAAAAAAACTTTCTTGCACACTTACTACGATCTCACCCGACTTAAACCACCAAACCTCCATTGTCCAGACTTCTGCTTCTTTTGAGTGCAACGGGAAAACTAATCCCTGTAAGTCATGAAGTGAAGGTTCCAGGAAAAGAAAAACACGTCAACGACAAGCAATTGACTGTCATAACCACTCCAAAGAGATTGCTTCTTCTCCGGCCATAGCTAGCGACAATAAACAAATCGAAAGGCTGTTGTATTTATGAAGCGCATTTATATCCATCACGCTATCGGTGACACTAAAACGATAAACTCATTCGAAGCAATCGCTAATCGCAGAACCTAATCGGCTGGCGCAAGGGCCAATAGTTCGCGTATAAAAGAAATCGCACGGCTCCACGCACGTAAAGCCATGAAGTTACTTATAGCAGCAGTACTGCTCTTGGCTTCGGGCCACCTTCCCGCGGAAGGAATCCGGCTGAGAGATACGTTGCGGGGACGTCTCTCCAGTAAATCGTCCTTGGACATCGAAAGTCACATCATTGGCGGTGTCATCGTTGAGAAGGGTTTCGCACCGTATCACGTCTCCATTCAGACACTCATTGGCAGTCATCTCTGCTCGGGAACCATCATCGGTGAGCAGTGGATTGTAACGGTTGGCCATTGCGTCGTGGGTCGAGCCGCATCAAAGATTCACGTGTCTGCGGGATCTCATAACAACTGGGAACCAGAAGCCTACTACTACGTGGACAAGATCATCATCCACTGCAACTTCGACAAACCGTTGTACCACAACGACATTGCTCTGCTCCATCTGGAGACACCAATCGAGTGGGATGCACAGACGCAGCCGATCGAAATAGCCACCGAACTGATCGAAGAGGGCACTAAGCTCCTGATCACCGGCTGGGGCAAGGCGGCCCAAAACGAGGATGTCTCACAGTACCTGCGGAAGGCAGAAGTCAATTACGTAGATTACAACAGCTGTAAGGAACAGTACGGCGGCGACGAAGGAGTGGACTCTGGCCACATTTGCTCGCTCTCAACAGACGGCACTGGGGTGTGTCATGGGGACTCGGGAGCTCCGCTGGTCGCTAACGGCAAGCTAGTGGGCCTCGTAAACTGGGGTGTTCCGTGCGCTAAGGGCTATCCCGATGTAAGCGCAAATGTCTTCTTCTATCACGACTGGATAAGGACACAGATGGAGGGCTGTGTGCACAACTTTAGTTAGGAGTGTGGGTTTTTAACTTTTAAATAAAGAAGAATTTTTTTTTTTGGATTTTTGCAGTTTCTCTGTTTTTTTAATGATTTAAGTCTAGAGAAAGAAGCATTCCCCGGTGGGACTTACGTCAGAAAGTGCAACCAAATGTGGATAACTGGTCAAATCCGCATAGAATGCGTTAAAGCTGATTGGGGTCGTATTTTAATCGGTCATAGACTTTCTTGAGCTGATGTTGTCACTCGAATGGGTATGAATATCTTTTCAGAGAGCGATTACCTTGGGACAAATGCTCCAGGGGATTATGATAGAGGACAATATCATCTACACGACTTAGATGAGAAGACTAAAGTCTAACAAAGCTGCAGAAGTGGACGGACTGTCCGCAGAACTCTTCGTGGGTGTTGGAAATGTTCTTGTTGGACGCATACACCAACTTATCTACAGCTTATCTGGAATTCATGTTTGTCCAATCCACAAGAAAGAACACTTTTTGCGATTGCGAAGCTAGGGCCATGCGACAGGCGTTAGTCCTCCAAGGTGAATTTAGCAGAAAATGCAAAAACAACCCCCGCATACAATATTAACAGGATTTTCTAACAGTGTGATGTAGGTTTATGAAAACACCTTGCCCTCCTTGAAACTCTGTAGACTCTGTGTTGAATCAAATTAAATCCCAAGGCATATACTGAGATTTTGTAAGAGCACCAACTATCAGCTGAAGAGATAAAATCGCTGGATATTGTTTAGGAGATAATATTTTAGTATGGATATCCTCTTCCTGGATGCTACAAGAGACCAGTATACCACTCCGAAAAGAATGGTGTAACAAGCTTACTTTTAAACCAACAAAGAAACAAGGGATCTCGGTACAACATACCCTCGGAACTCTCGCTTCTTCGTCAAGACCGGTTGCGATCTCAACGAAACTTTCAAGGTCAAAAAAGGTCTAGAACAGAGCAACGTAGTGTCATGTGACTTCTTCAACATTTTTTGGTATTGGTTTTGAAAATATCGTAGCTGCTTTGGAAATTACGAATACTTTCGTCCAGCTAAATTTTGACTAATGTAGTTATTTCTGTTGTTATTTTTTTGTTGTTGAAATGGATTATATAATATATTTTATATATCTCAAAGTACTCAACTTCTTCTGCAAAATAAAAAAGAAGTTTTTTAAATTGGCCCATTGTGTGGCGTTTTTCCAAATTTGATCCAGAATGATAACTATGCCCCTCTCCACTACTAACATCTACATTTATTTTTCCTTTGCGAATATTGTTTATTCCCCCCTTTTGAAAAAACTCAAAAAAACTCAGTGTTTCAACTAACTGCTTGGGGAAACTTATCACTCTCTTCGGAGTGTTCTCTTTTGTGAGAAAATGTTAGTTTTTAGGGTACACGAACTAGGTTTGGACATATTTGTAAAGATGATCAAATGGCTTTTGAGTAGGTTTGCAAACAAACCTACTGCATAGGCAGTGATTGAGAAACTGCATTGTGCTTTCCAAACTGTCTTTAATGGAATCTTGATGTAATTCCACATTAAAGGTGCTAGCTAGCTTAAGGCTGGTGAGAAGTAGCTAATTTTCTAGGCAGCTGTAATGTAAGTGTGATATCAACCCCCAAATATGGGATGAATTCGCACCACTATTTACTTAAATTACCAGCCGGGCGAACTCTCATTTTCATTTCATTAAATTAACCGACACGAATATGACTACTTAGCTACCAGGCGCCGCCGACAGATCGCGGTGGTCTCTCCTGGAGGCAATTATTTAACGAAAAAAATTTCCCTAAGTGAATTATAGGAATTTATTGGCAGAGCTTAGGGAACTATAAAACCGAAATATATTCCTGCAGTATCTTCTTTTAAGGGCTACCTTACATCATGAACTGTTAAATGCGACTTTTTAATTAAATTACTTTTATCATATCAAGGCAATCAAGTTATTCATATTTTTATAAAAGCCATTAGTGCATATGTTTGTTTTTAAATGCGCCTCAATCTCTGTGATGTTTTCTGCATTCTCTTTATTAACGAATATTGCAATATGCTGTATCTGAGAAAAATGTAAGTGGAAACATAGAGTCAATAGATTTATTTGAATTTTTTAAATTCAAACTTAATATATTTAGGAGTGGCTTGGAAATAAGAGAGGCGAGAAATCACTACATAGATTCTACAAATCAAAGAAAATGGATAATAACAAGGCTATGTTTTAAATGATAGAATTTTTTATGCAGACCTGATTAGATCACCTGATCATCTTAAGCTTGTTTCTGTGGAATCAGTTCTATTAAGAACGTTTTGCTTTCTGTATTTTTATAGGTAAGCTTATAAATACATGCACCCTTGAAAGGGATCTAATAAGACGAACGGTTTGAGAATTTCGCGCTGTATTTGTCTACGAATTGTAGTCAGATTTCATATTTAGAAAAATAGAAAAACGAACAGAGATAAAAAACAAAGAAGAATACACTTCAGGCCCAGTCGCTTTAAGATCCTCCTATCAGATGAAGGAAGCGAAAATCATTAGCCATTTGCTCTCAAATCAAACTTAACTCAATGCTCAGCGGATTTCACCCCAAAAGCCATTTTAATGTTAAATAAAACTACACGTTTTATAATTTTAATTTTAATAAACACCACGTTTTTTTATTTCAAATGATTCATTTATTTTTTTCTCTACGGAAAAATTTCATCAAAGTTCATTTACAATGGTCAGCTCGCACTTTTCGACCGACTAAGTTTCCAGCCAGCGACTCTACCAACAATACTGATATGAACTGTTTTCGAATACAGAGTTGGCAAGAGAGTTTACTGATGAATTCTGATCAATTATGTATGTACATAACAATGATTCAAGCACTAGTGTAACCAACTCTCGTAGTTTACATAAAAGTGAATTTTAGCACTAGGGTAACCAACTTCCATAACTTGTATTGCCAAATATTTTATGGCCATTGCATAACGCACTCAAGAAAATGTTGCACCTGTCAATAATGACTGTATTAGTTGGGTAGTAGGTTCTATTCCTGAACTGAACGTTCGCGTTTTTCACCGCACCACCTTTCAATTCACTGACAACACTCAAAAAGTAATAAAAAGATTTTCTCAACTTTCACCGTTCAGTCAGGCATCATAAGTTACCTTTCCTCGAAAATACTAGAAAAGCTTTTGCAAATGAGTAATTGTTGAAAAAGCTGGCCCTTTTAGAACCATATTCGAGAGTTTTTTAAGTTCCCACTCTTTTAACAAGATACAGCGTAATACATGATATCAATGCCAAAATTCCGGTTGATTGCGTCGCTTTAAAAAAAAATCCAACTTTAAATGTAGGTAAATAGTCGGTCTTTCCTGTTTTGCAATAAACACCAGGCACCCAAAATATGCAAGTTAAAAATTAATTAAAAAACAAATTGTAGCACTTTTGCTTAGATGTCTTATTGTGCATTCTCTCATGCACATAATTTACAAAAAGTTCCAGCAAAGTCAGCAACCATATCCATAAACAGAATCAAGTAACAAATTCAACTTGGCATCACTTTCTCATATTCAAAAAATTACCCTTTCACAATTTTAACTGCTGCTTCACAAATCGTATAAATTCCCCGATGTTTTCATTTTATGGGAGCGCAAGCAAAATTCCCTTTTCCTATCGAACACTATGCTTCGATATATTTTATGCGTTTAGTTCAGTTTGATTTTGATTCGTCGCCTTGTTTGTTCGCTGTTTGTATTCTCTTCTGTTGCGTGCAGCATACAAGAAATAGAAAAAAAAAACACATACACGAAAGAAAGAAAAACGATAGTCGGTCGCTATATCAAAAGTTGCTTTTGCTATTTTTTTTTGTTTATATTTTTCCTGATTGTGCAAATCATCAGAACAAAGGATTAACTTATCTCTTCTGCAAGGTTAGAGCATTAATCGATTATTTTTATTTGAAGAATTTGAGTGTTTTTGAGTGAAGGGATTTCGTTTTTTCATTGTGTGGTTGCATAAAAGCGGGCAACGGCGTCGGGTAAGGGTTGCGCATATTTTCACCCCGCCAACTCGTTAATTGAGCTAATTTCTTGGTGTGAAATGGATTTAATTGCCAGCAGTTTATTAACAATTACGAAATACAAGTGATATCTCAGTTTTGAACTGAACTGATGTCCGGAATGATTGCCCATTATTTTTTTTTTGTTCTAATCTCTTGCATCCATTCGGCCGGGATAAACCGCCATTTTTTGAAGCACCAAATCATCTATCGTAACAACAGTGGTGACTGTAAAAGTGTATACACGAAGTGAATACGGCTGTTTTTCTGTACAATTTTGGCATTTGCATGACGAAGTATTTGGTTTCTATTTATTCAAAGTATAATTCTTTCGTTTTAAAACGTTTTTCAAAAATATCGATCACTGGCGTGTATTAAGCGCTTTCTTCGCTTCGCTTGCTTTGCTGTACCCTTTTTTACCTGCAATTCAGGTTGATGCGACAGTTACCCATCGCTTGTTTTGTGTAGCTCCTAGCTCTGATGAACGAACCAATGTAAATTTAATCTTTTAGTAATTCAATGCACGTGCAGGAAGTTAGCAACAAATTTTTTGTTTGATTTATGATTAAAAGCTTATAAAGGTTTGCCGAAGCACTTAGTGTAATATGATAAGATGTTTGTTTTGTTTTTCATGGAATTTCGAAACTAGTGTGTGTCGGAATGTATTTACATTTTCTGATTTTTTTTTTTAGGTATTTAATGTTTTTCGTGTGCTGAATGGAAATCTTCTTTTGTTTGGGAATTGTAAATTTAAAGAGGGCTTTGATCTTACTCATAATTATACAAACTCTAACAAACATTCTTCTCTGTTAATTGACGGAACAACGCAAAATTAAATCTGTGCATAAATTGCTTGTTTGACTGGAACGATTACCCGGGCAAATTAGTTTGATAACTATTCAATAAATGATTGCCATATTTTAGAGATGCTTCAAGACAAAAAAATCTGGGAGTTTCCTCCGATATCAGTCATCACTTATCCGAGGCATTTTCAACGACCTCTATTTAGTGATAGTAATAAAAGCCTGAATCGCTGCACTATGTCGATCTTTACATGGACCGACTTTGATTGCACTTATTTTCGGTTTAACTTTCTGTTGAAGGCGACAACATCTTCCTCCAATACGCCTAATTACGTTCTTGAGTCTACCAGATCTAAGAGGAAATCATTTTCTATTAAATTCAGTCACCAGCGCCGAAAATTTGCAAGGCAGGTATCTGATTGATTCTGTTTCCTTTTCGTTTTGCTTCATTTACTGTGTGGAATGTCCAGCCTAGACGCGTTAGTGCCAATGGTAGAAAGTATCCGCGCTAGAAGTTTTGCTTTTCCGGTTAAGTTTCAATAGCGATGGGATTTTTTTTCGTATGGGGCATGTCAAGGGGTTGGGTGGACACAATGTACATTTTTAGTCAATTAACTTTCCTTTTTATTTTGTTGTGATCTCTTCACATACAAATGTATATTTCTTCTTATATCGGTCAATGGAGTAGGTAAATAATTTTAAAATCATTTGTCTGAAACTCTTAACAAATG
Source organism: Eristalinus sepulchralis (assembly GCA_944738645.1). Taxonomy (NCBI): domain Eukaryota; kingdom Metazoa; phylum Arthropoda; class Insecta; order Diptera; family Syrphidae; genus Eristalinus; species Eristalinus sepulchralis. The sequence continues at coordinate 49,238,811 of OX122882.1, forward strand.
CAAACGCTCCTTCTTCCACTAAGATATGAGTATAATGGGGTTTTCATTAGAGTGTTGTCGTGTTTACCGAAGAGATGTCATTCAGATTAAATATGCATGACTAAACCAATATGAAGGTTACACACATTCTCTTGAATAACTACTGGACTATCGGAGTCTGTTGTTATTTTCTTGTTTACCAAATAAAATTCGTTAACTACAGTTAGTGTTACTGCCCCACTTGAGATCTGTTGCAGTCCTCCTTTTATACACTACCTCCATCGTAAATTGTTACTTTCTGATCAGGGAGTCTACAGGTGGCTGAAAAGAAATACGCCGATGAATGTATATTTAAATACCCTTGTATTTCCTATACGCAGATATGGCATCTCCTCTGCTAAAGCTTTCCAAAGTGAGGAATATCTATGATAATCTCAACTGCTGTCGTTGATGTATAGCAAAGAGATCTAGCGATTCCAAGGCATACAAAGAATTGTTATTTATCCTTGATATAGTTATGCTAACGTGGTCAACGTGGCGCAGTTTGTAATTGCATCGACTCACGCCAAGGTAACAGGTTCGATACCCGAACTGAACACATCTCACGACCCCACTTCTTTCGGGGTGCTGACAACATTCAAAGAGTACTAATTGTCTATGAAAAGCTTCTCAAATTTCGCCGTTCGGAGTCACAAGAAACTGTAGCTGCCTTCTACTTGTGAGAACAGTAGCACGAACAACACGAGTACAAACCCGGCCCTGGTCCCTTATGGGCTGCAGTACCACTCAATTATTATTTTTATAGTTATACTAATAAATACAGTAAACTATGGTATGAAAAAATTTGAGTTTGATTTTGCTTTTAACCGCAAAACCGCATACCACTAACGTACGCATTCTCTTAGTTGCACAGTGAACGGCTGCGCATTGTATTGCAGATTGATAGGGGAAATATTCATAAAAAACAATTCTACAAAAGAATGAGTTTCTTAGGACTACAAGAAGTAGATAAATTCAGATCTAATGCATATTCGCTTAACTTGAATGCTGAATTGCTACAACTTATAATAGCTTTCCTTGTTGCATTTATCTCGATCATTAAATTTTTGTTGGTGAGGGTACTACCATTGGAAACCTGCATTTCATTTGAATCCCTGTGTTCACGTCTAAAGGAATTTGTCATGTGTGCTTTTGGAAGAGAATGTCTTATAATAAAATTGGTATTCATTTCGTCACTTTTATGCCAGAAGTATTTTTACTCATCATTGAAAAGTAAGATTTAAAAAAAATTGTCCTTCACTTGATTGTTAAAAGATCAAAATATGTAAATTGCAGTTAAATTTTGCTGCAAATTAGCATAGGTGTGTTTGCCATACAACTTAAAAAATTTTAAGAAATTCATCATGATTCTTGCACTTTATCATTGACACATTTAAAAATTTCATTTTTTATACGAGACCTTACGGCAGTGTAGCAAGAAGTTACAAATATTAAGATGTCGCAACGCGGGTACTTTGTCTATGGTTTCTCTTACCTGAAATCTCGATAAACTATGAGCCTGCACCCAACAACAATGTAGATTTTATGTAAATCTTTTCAGCTCCCTCACATACTCACTTTCCCAGTTTACCCTTGACCGTAAATATTGTTTACGATCTAAAATGAAATCAATTCTTAACGGGGAAAAAAGAAACACTCGAAAGATAAGACGAGTACTACCTTAAAGCAAGAGCGATAGAACCGGATTTGTTGTGTTTTTATGACATTTCATAGAACACACGTGTACACATGCGAGTACCCAAATACAAATACTTTAGTAAATTACCTGTATCTCGAAGCGGTAACGTTATTGAAGTTCTAAGAATGCCCATAAACTTCAGCAAAAATTGCCATAATGCGGCATCATTGAGAATGTTTATACAAAACTTCTGCAGTCAAGTCAAGGTCAGTTGTATGTTCGTAGTGTTTATTCTCCGGCACATGGGGTTTGCTGAGTGGGTTTGTCAAAGCTATTGACTGAACACAAACAACAACTAAATTTACAGGAGTGTTGTCCGTGTAGGTGGAATTACACTATCTCGCTCTCTTTCGCAATCACAAAAACATGTGTAATATCCCACACTCCAACGCTTGTTTATCTTTATAACTGTTGATAGAGATCGGAAACGATGAATGGAAAAAGAAATCCCTTTTATTTAATTTTAAGGTCCATTTATTTCTCAAGCATATCCGCTATGTACAGTCAATGTTTTTTTTTCTGGCATATGAAAGAAAATCTTTTACTTTTCAGCCCTCATTATTTCATACCTGTTACGTAAGCATTCTGTGAGGATATCATGATTGTTCTGCAAATTTCCTTTCCGACATGAATCAATTTCGCAAATGCTGAGAATGTGAGTTCATCACATGAAAAGTCGAACGAGAAGGTGTCTCTAGGAGTCCCATCTCACCTTGGTTTTCAACCAATCCTTGATATTTTACAGAATTTTGAAAGTCAAATGGAGACAAAACAATTTCTTTCCCTTCTTTTAATAGTGTTGTGCTTTCCATGATTGTTGTTGCTGAATAATCAGATAACTTCATTTACGATTGTTTCTTAAATGCTTTTAAAAATTCGATAAAACTACACTGATGCATGCACCCAGTTTTGTAAACAAATTATTTAGATTTTTTGTACAGTGTGGCATCTAGAACCGTTCAGTTTGTCATCTACCACCGTTCGGTTTGTCGTATAGCACAATTTTGTTTGACGCCTAGGACTGTTATTCTTCAAACGCATGTCATCCTCATTTATTTAATTCAGTTTATTTTTCACAAAAATTGTAATATCGTAGTCAGCCAGAGACCGGATGCTTCTGTTCAGCAAGAATTCGACTGCTTTCACGCATCACTTGACACCTCTGCTTGCCACATTTTTATGAACAACGTCGTTATTTCTCATATTTGAGGGTATTCCAACCAATGTGAGTTTAGTCAATTGATTACAGAACTGATTGTCCCGATCGTGGATACTAAACGCTGAACAGTCAACTCTTAGAGAGTCAAAAGTTTGCTTATTTTTACGATTTAATCATTGAATCGTGCTGCTCCTCAGGTTTGTTTGCTCCAGACACTAACATTCCGCACTTTTAGCAAACATAATTTTTCTCTCTCTCAAAGACAAACTTTGAAGTTGGGTGTAAGATCTTTATGAACACATTATATTCCTAGTCCAAGGTGCAATCGAAAAGAAGTACTTTTCTTCTAAGAGTCCTCATCGGCCATGATGACTTAGGACCCATCAAGTCCCTTGCAGGGATCTCTTTGAGCTGTTTCGCTGCCTACAGTTTTTAGGTTAATTAAGTAGAGAGGAGTTGTTCATAGACAACTCCTCATTTTGTACATGTCTCTAGCTAGTACCATACTTTTGCTTTGTATTCTAAAAACACTTATATGTTTTGTTGAAGATTTTTGTCGCGATAAATTTCTTACCGTCTGAGTTACTTTGAAGAGATCAGTGGCATTGTGCGTAGTGGGAAAATGCTTGGCCTTATACGTTGAGGATCCCAGATTCGATTCGGAGATAGAAAATCTCTTATTTTTTTATGCTAGCAGCTCTTTTGAGTTGCAATCAACACTCAGAATATTAATTGTGAATAAAAATTTGTCTGTTGGGAATAGGCAAAAAACTTCAGGTCCCCTCAACTGGTGACAACACAATAGCAAGCACAACACAAACAGCTGCTGAAGGGGCTAAATCTTAGTTTCTTGTTCGATTCAGTGGCGCTGGCGCCTACGACTCCAGTCAAGATTAACTAACATAGATGTTCCAGTATCTACAAGATCACTCCTTTAAAGTGTGTTACGGTATTAGAGCCGAAATTCAACCGCGTCTTAACGTACTGAAATCAACTATACATTGGTCGATATTGAAATTCAATAAAACGTCGAAATATGTCGCTCTACAAAAAATTTTACATTTCGTGATCCTTGTTCTGTAAACATGGAGATACAAAAAAACTTATAAGTCTTGTGAGTTATCATTAATTTCCTTGTGAAAGAAAATAAATCATGACACCATGATTTCAAAAAACTTCACATCCGCCTTCGCAGATGTATTTTCTTAAATTATGATCAATTGTTCTTTAATACAAACATTGTCAAGCAACGCATTATGGGTCAGAAATCTTAACTGCATATGCCAGACAAATATGCCTCGTCTATGGGTCTAGGTTTTCGAACCGGTGTTTGTTCCAAGAAGCTATTGCTTCTGCCGTGATTGTTGTTTGCGAATAAACCTGATCACATAACACAACCTGCTGCAAGGTGTCTACCATTCCACACGGCACACAAACTGCACCGAAATGAAGTTTTTATTGCTTGTTCGTTAAATTCCTATGCTGATGGAATATTTTTGAGTATTCTCTCTTCCGCTTACGCACGGTTTTGCTTGAATGTAAATCAAATATCAATCATTGTGGAGTGTTTCTTAAGTTGTAAGGAACGACGATAGTTAAAAGAATATTAAGTGTCATTTAAGGTAGGGTGTGGTGAAATTGTCCAAATCATCCAGGACATATTAATGATAGTTTGCAAATAGCTTGGATTTTCTTTGAGTTAGACTTCTCATTCCTCTGAACAAGAGCTGAAAAAATTATTTCTTGAATGAAGTAAAGAGGAATAGTAATTCAAAGTCAAAGCGGTTGCTTGTAAAAACCCCACAGAAACCCACATGAGAGAGATTTGAGAGAGATTGGAGACCTATTTCTGTATGAAATGGTGTCAAGTGATGCTTGGAAACACTAGCCGCTGTAACATGCACAACAAGCATCTCCAAATTAGTAAGCCAAACACTAACTTGAAGATATCACATCCCACACAGGTCAGGATTTATATGTTTGCTGTACGCATGCACTGTTTTATGCTGGTCACTTTTTCGATCTCTTTTGCGGCCTACACTACTTAACAGAATCTCCTATGCATTACCTTTCTGCCTGGGGTTGTATGAAAGTAAATCTCAGCTTCTTGGTAAATTCGTTAAATATACTTTTAAAAGTTGAAATATTCACTTAGAATGAGTAATAGCCCTAAAGTAGTGAAAGTAAAACGTTCTTTAAAAGTAGAAGACTGAATAAGTAAACTGTATTAGTAAAGTATAAAAACTGAAATTTGGCATATGTCTGTATGTTTATGGAACAAAACATCGTTAAAAAAAACATATATTTCGATGAAAATTATGGAGTTCAAACGGCCATCCCCGGAACACATTTGCTTGTCTACGAACGTACAGTTTCGACTTCATGGTCATGTGAATGTTGTACGGATGCATGATTATGGCGGGACAAAAAATTCGCAAGTTTTGGTATGCAAAAGGACGAGGACAATGCAACAGCAGAGATGTTTCCGACGCATAATATTTTTCGGTCGTATTGCATATAAATGTGGGTGTGCTCTGGCCCAGTTCGGCACAATAAGCATACAACAATCATATATGTTAATCGTGTGTTGTTTAAGAAAGTACAACACATTTCTTCTTAAATTTTTGGAAGAATGTGCCAATTTCCGTCCTATCGGTGGTTGAAGATATGTCCGGAAACACGTCGATGCCACCCAATATGTGAAGGCCATACCTTTTGATTTATCGCCACTTATTTATATGTCTCCACAGGGGAAAAGTTTTCCACCAAACGATTTGTTTTTTTTTCTGCATAGTCCTTATAACTACACACTTCCACCATCGACGCTCCTATCTCTCTAACCTGTCTTGGAGATGGGTACTTGCAATTTTTGTCAGCACAATAAATGTTCACGAAAGTGATTGACTTCTCATTTGATGAAATCTCTAAAAATCTGTGTCCTTCGAGCGCAGTTTATAGATGAAAGAACAAAAAGAAGTCGCTTGGGGTTAGATCTATAGCATAAGTCGGATGGTCGATGGTCAAGAAGTACAAACCTTAATTTGTCGATGAGGTGTGAGACGCCGCGTTGTCTTGGTGAAACAGAATTTTTGTTTTTTGCGAATGTCTTCGATTTCGCAATTCGTGCATTGAGTTTGGCAAGTATGTTGGGTAGTATGCTCCTGTTACGATTTTTTAATTTTTTAAATAATCCAAAAACACAGTCTTTGCTATTTTCTGATTTTTTGGTAGTCCACTGTAATTTTCTTTCCTCCTTATAATGGTGTATCCAAGTTTTATCTACAGTAATTCAAAAGATTAAATGCTACTAAATTGCGCCAAAAGGGCGTTAGATATGTTCATACGAACATGTTTTTGTTCTAACGTAAGCAGACTCGGCACACGAAGCTCGTAACACATTTTTCAGACATTTTCATAACCTCTGCTATCTATCTCATCTGTTATTTCCCTCATTTCACGTCGGGGGTCGTCTAACGCCATTTGGTGGATTATAGCAATGCTATCATCAGTAGCAGAGGTTTTTGAACGTCCCGAGCATCCATCATCTGCCAAGCTCTTACGGCCACGTTTCAATTCAACTGCCCACAATTTCACTGGTCAACGGCGGTGCAGAGTCCCCACAGACTTCAATTCATCTTTGATTTTTGTAGGCGTCCTGCCTTACAAAATCTAAAATTTTACAATAACTTAATGCTCAATTTTTTCCAAACTTCAGTGAGTAACTGAAGGTACACAACCAGCATTGTCTAGCTTTTATTGTGGAGTGCCGCTACGTTGCGGTCGGAAACTTTTCATCAAACCCTCGCATTAGTTACTCTGCCCATAACTAAGCGTCTTGCTTTCAGAGTTAAGAAAGGAAAGTACGCTCGCATTATGAAATGTTTAAATGCAGAACAACGGGACTTGAAATGATGAAAGAATATTATTAAAACGATCCTAAAATATCGTGCTTAGCAGACAAATCAATTAAGATCAGTCCAAACGAGCATAAAAAAATACATAAAATCCAATCGCTATCACTTAGACGTCTTTTGCCACAACACTAAAATCAGTCTAAATGTAAATATTTTATTTTATCACCTTCACGGGTTTCGCTTTATTTCTGCTTAACGAATTCTTATCAAACATTAGAGCACCCGATGCGAACGTGTGACCGTGGCAAACCCTTAGTGTGATTCTGTAGATTTCGAAAAACCTCTGTATAGCATCACTTTCTGAATCAGGTTTACAGTAGCATGCTAAAGAGAGTTCGTTTGTCTCACCGGCTCACAAGGGACACACCCGGCTACCACAAAAACTCTTAGAAAGCCCACCATCATGAGGACTATGTGTGTTCGAAAATTTGGGCGCTCTTGTCAAGAGTTGATGCTACTGTGCTTTGGGTGCGATAAAATAGAAAACAATTTTGTACGAAAATAGATTTCACATGTTGCTGCTATCATTCGCGCTCTCTCTTCTGAAATCTCAAAATACAACACAGAGCGGGCCTGCCAAAGCCGCCGGGTGTCGTTGACCGTATCTCATTTGTATTCATTTATTTCTTCTTTTTTTTATAGATTCTGGACTGTTTGCGTCGTTTAGACACACTTCCTTATCATAAGTGAATGTCTGCGAATCGTTTGTTTATCTGAGTGTGCCTTGAAATTTAATCGTTTTTTCCGTCCCACATTTTGCAGCTAGCAAGTATACATGAATTCCTTTGCTACAGAGGAGCAATCGAATAAATGGTGGAGGGGCTCGACGTCAAATCATCATTGCCATTATCATGGTAAATATGTATACGTTGTTTTTTTGCAAATGCTGCGCAAGCTGTCCAGTGAATTGGAACTTTCTATATACCGGTTCGAATATAGAAGACCATTTGTCGTTGCACTTGAATTCCCGTCCCGGTTGCACTAAAAAATTGAAAGCAAAAATGTACATTACGCACACACGCTCAAGCTGCTTGCAGATGTAGCTAATATGTACACACCTAAGTATGTGTGTCAATGGTTAGAGGAATAAATAAACAACTTCAAGTGCTCCTCGCTCATAGCTGACAAAGCGAAAAGGGAAAACGTAAACACAGAAAGCAAAATTCCAAATTAAAATTAATTTAACGGAAGGAGTGGCATTGTAGAGGAGTTCAAACTTGTTTGGAGTTTCACTGCGACTGCCTTCAAATGTGGATATGATTGCGGGCATTTTGATTAATTTATGTGTGTTATCTTCTCTGGCGTTGTATTGCTGTTGTTTTGTGAAAACATGTCGGCACACCATCTTGTACAGTGTTGGTGTTACGATAAGTATGTTATTTTGAGAGGGGAATTTTATCATATGGGTGGAGAATTGCTTCTCTTCTTTTGTGTACACTTGCGTTCAAAACGCATGTGACACTTGATTTATGCCTGAATGAAGTGTAAACACTGTAGAACAGTTTACATATTAGGTGTGTTTCAGTACTTTGTGAACCATATTCCGAAGTCTGTCATTTGTTAAGGAGTGGGGGTAAAACTCTCTCAGAGAGAGGAAAAGTACGGGAACGCATCTAAACCAATTGCGTAAATTATGTCATTTAAGAAATGTCAACCTGATATGTTGTATACATTTGTTTGAAATATATCACACTCGTGATTCCTAGAGTCTTGGGAAATTAGTGGAAGATTAAAAAAATACTGCCAAAGGGTTAATATTGGACATGATAACGAACGAAGTAGATGTAATAGAGTTTATAATTACCGAACCGGGCATTGAAGAAAAATTATGACTCGCAATTTTGCCTTTGTGTTCCACTCTTCTCTCAAAAGGAATTCCTTACACATTTGGGTATTAAAAAATCTCTATTTGAGCATCAACACAATTTGAGATAACATAACATACACACAATAATCGATTTGACAGAAAACCAACAATCTACCCACAAAAATTTCTTGGATTAAAATTGGCAGGGTGGTGATATATTTTACAATCTAGAGAGCTAATTTTACGTAAAACCTATTTTTTCGGTATGTGGGAACAGTTTGTTTTGCACTGTTTCGTGTTGTTTGCTTCGAGTCGGAAACACACCTATTGATTAAACATTTAGAGAGTCGTTTCTAACCTACAGTTCGAGAGGCGAATTGATAGTACTGCCTCGAGAAAGGTAAAACGGTGAATAAATACGATATGAGGAAAAGTTTTCGGTTAAAGAAACGCGAGCTAGTCGTCAGAAAACGACACTGCAAAATATAAACTGTCGACCAAGAATTGTTACATCAAACAATAACTGGGATAAGACGTTTTTGCCGCTAAAGTTTTGCAATCGTTTAGCAGTTAGTCGATGCAGCTATAAAATCCGTAAACGACAACCTAGTGGAGTTCAGAAGCTGAAATCCTTCTTGTAATCGATCTTATTTCGTTCTATTCACATATTTTGAGCATAAATGCCTTAATTGGGTCATCAACTTTTCTACAGTACACTGTAAGCAGAGTAACTTGTATCCTTGGAACGAACAATTTTACAGCCAAAATAATAGGAAGCTCTACGACGATGTTCAAGCGCTCATTTAACGTAAAACTCATTTTTTCAGTATACGGGAACATACTTTGGGTTCATTTGTGTTGTTTTACACTGTTTTGTGTTGTATGTTTCGAGTACGCGAACACACCTATTATTACCGTTTAAATTTGGAGCTTTTTGAACACGTATTAAGGGTTACGGCATGAAACGATCTCATTTTTATAAAATTATAGTAAGTAGTGTCCCTAAATTCATTTTTATTTTTCGACGGTAAGAAGTTTAAAGTTTTCAAAGTCTTCAATGTCCTGTACTTGGGCTCGGAACACATTCTGCCGGTAAAATGACTCCGGACAACGGGAATGGCGATGATCTGTTCAAGTAACAATAATAGTAATACCACATGTTATTTTTCACTAAAGAATCGTTCATATACCTCGGCAGTATCTGTTGTCAGGAGAGTACGTCTCGATTGTAGCAGATTTGTACCGCTGTGGAATATGGGGTTTGGTCTGTATCTGTAACTCGTTTATTTCATGGGGTTCCCACTTGAACAGTTTATTTAATTTTTGAAATTGAGGTTTAACATTTATGGTTACCTTAAGTGTGTCGACTCACGCGCCGAAAGTTCCAGGTTCGATTCTCGATCACCTCACACTTTTCAAGGTACCCACCTCTATCGAGTTGATGAGAACACTGAAAAAATACTCATTGTCAACGAGAAGCTTCTCAGCTCATGTCGTGCAAAGTCGGCAAATTCGTAGGTCCTGTCTGCTCGTGAGAGAACAATAGTACGCAAAAAATTATCAATTTTTGAGATATGTAGGTGTCGAAATTTTGTTATGGGGATACTCTAATGTTGTGTGCAATACATCCACCGTTCCTCGTAATAACAATACTGTCAATTATTGTCTACGCTGTTTGGTGTTGAGGCTTCAGTCGTCCGAACGAATCTTTCCAGCATAGTGCGTTTTTCCTACTTTTCCTGTGTTGCTCTAATTAATAAGTTTTTAGAAATAGTAGCCCGTTTTACCACCTTTTTTAAAAAAAAATCCCACAAGTTTTCTGTTGGGTTTACGTCTGGACTTTATGCGGGGGTTTTGAGGAATTTGCTACAATAGTTAAGCAACCAAGTCCTGCAAAGGATTGACTTGCGCTTTGTAGCTTTTGAGGATAATATGGGTTAGTTCGTGTTTCAGGATATCTAAGCAAAATTCCTTCGTCATTATATCATTAAAAATTCTCACCTCTCCTATTCCCTTGAATGAAATGCATCCCCATACCATGACTGAGAGCTTTTCAAACTTTACTGTGGGCAAAATATTTCAGGAGTTTAGGGCTGTGTTTCGTTTTCGCCAAACCGTTTGAGGTCCATCCTTGTAAAAATGTTTGTCTCATCATAAAAAATTGCATCATTCCAGACACTGCTAGTTGGTCAATGTGGTGCAGTGCAAACGACATCCTTTTGAGGAAATCTATCTCCTCACCGAGAGTAACGAGCTATTCTTGAGATATATTTATGCTTGTGAAGCACGTGCCGAATAGCCTCATGAGGTATCTGCATATTGCAATTTGTTGTTACTTCCGTAGCTAACTGTTTGGTTTATTTTGCAAACAATTATTTAACAGTCCACAATAGTTAGTTTAATGTTGTAATGCCGTTTTTTTATTTTACATCTCATCCAGCACACCTCTGGATTTGTGCCAGTTATAATGGATTAACTGAGACCAGTCCTCCAGTCTCAAAGAGACTGCACACGCTGCAGACATTGAACCTTAAAAGATCTTATCCAACTAAGAGATTATATATATTCTATTCGATTCATTTTTAATATAATAAGCAATAGCAACCGCTTTTAACCTATATTTATTATGTACTAACTTTTTCTTATTTCTTCCAATTTCAGGTGCTCTTTTGTCATTAATACAAAATGTCTGCGAAAACAAGCACTGCACAACCACCAGGCCGCCGCACGCCTTTGTCCTTGAACACATCTGCAAAGCAAATGCATAAGCCGACGAACAATAAGAATGACAATAATAAGAAGGAAGCAAATTCATACAACAACCAGAAGACTGATAATTCCAAAAAAGACTCACAACCAGAAAAGAAGAATTCCGTGGAAAAGAAAAATCTTTCGGCTGACAGCCGGAAGCAAATATCTGACTCGAAGAAGGCGGACGATCTAAAAATGGCAAATGCAGCGAATGAGGAAACCAAGAAAAATCAGAACGGTGTTAGCACCAACGGTGTAAAGGACAAGGATAAACCTGGCACTCCCAAGAAGGAAACTCAAAAGGCCATCAACGATAGCGCAAAGTCAAAGGCAGAGACATCTAAGAAGGAATCTCAAAAGGCTGCCGCAGAGAAGAAGGAAGACACTGCACCCGCGGTGGTTGTGAAGGAAGTTAAGAAGGATGACTCTAAAAATAAAGAAAAGTTGGGCGAGGAAGATGTTCAAAAATCAGAGGAAAAGAAAAATGAAACCGATACACTTGAGAAGACCGACGAAACCATATTTGATGCCAAAAAGACAGAAATCACAAAGACTCCAGAGAAGCCTGAAAAATACACTAAGGAAACCGACGACGTAAGTGGTGCAGAGAACAAGAAAGTCTCGGAAAAGAAACAAGAGGTGGAGCCAGAGAAAGTTTTGCCATCTAAGACCAAACTTGATGAAAGTCCGAAGGCTAGCAAAAAGCCGGAATCTGAGCAGTCCGAGGATGTAGAAATGATGGAACCCTTGACGTATGACGATGAACTATCGCCTCAGGTCATGGCGGCATCAACGCCAGCCAAACCGCTGCATTCAGACGAATTTGTTCGTCATCGTGAGCCAAAATCGGAAGCCAAACCTTCGATTGCATCTATTCATACTCCGGATAGGAAGAGCTATCCAAGAACATTCTCTTCCATCTCCGGACGCCGCAGTATTCGCCCCATCGGCGACTACTCATTCAGCGGAAACCTGCAAATTCGCGAGTCGTATCGCAAAATCAACACCGAGCTAGACTTCACCAGTTCGAGTCTCAACGTTACCGTGGGCTCTGAGGTGCCGAACAACGATTCGTTCTCGTTCTTCTCCCGATCCCGCAAACGGGACAGATCGTCCCCATCTCGCCAGTCCGCTATGGAGGTGCAGGGCGACATTAGCCCCAAGAGTCCGAAGCGTGCGCGAATCGACATTGGCATGTCTGGTTTCTTCAGCGCCATGGCCAGTCCCATAACGATGCTTCGAACCCGTCTAGCTCGGACATCTGTCCAGAGCACACCGAAAAAGCAGCCAGACACACCAGTTGAAGACGATGTGGTCGAGAATGTATCAGGCATATCTGTTAACGCAGATATAACCACCACAGAGGATCTGACAATGAATCCGGACAGCACCGTTGATAACGCAGTCATCGAGAACAACGACCAACCGAAGAGCGACGAGCCCGTCATAAGCTCAGAGAAACCTGCCGCAGAGGACGTCAAACAGGAAGATGAACTCAAATTCCAAGATACCGCCGTTGCAGCCGTCGATCACCAGGCCAAGAAGAAGTGTAGTATTATGTAAACGATAAAGTCTATTATTTTGTCTTTGTAATCTAGAGGTAGACAGAGGAAGGATGCGTGAAGAAGAGAAAGCCAGGCTACCGCAGTGCGGCGGTACACAACGGCTTCTCTTGTTCCGCAATCCCTCTTCGATATACGTTAAGTGTTTTTATGTAACCCTTTCGTGGGGTAGAAAAGAAAGAAACATTGTATTAAACAGAATGACCATCATCATTAGAGGACTATTATTTCAGCAAAATATATTCAATTTAGCGGTACTCCATGTCATCTCATACACACATGTTACATTTCAAAAATTGTTCTTCCCTTTTTTCGACTTCCCAAGACGCATACTTCATAAAGAAACAAAAACTGTAATTGTGCAAGTGTAATATAATTTTTTACTTAACGTAGATGTGTGTTTTATTTGATTGCTTATTTTTTTGTGAAGGAGCGAAATATACTTATGGTTTTATAACGAGCAGTTGACGTTGCAGTACTGCAGTAATGTTGCAATTACGAATTCAGCCAAGTGAGGAACCTGAACGCACAAGATTTAGTTTCAATACAAAACACAGGTCCAGAGATTTGTTCTTTTTGTGACGCTACAGTCCGGGGTGGACCTGGGCCTCAACCAACATGCCTCTCCAGACAGCACGATCATTCGCTAGCTGCCTCCAACTGTGCACTAGAAGTTGGTGCTTCCTAGACTGTCCTCTGTTACGTTGTCCCAATGGCTCAGATTCGAAGACTTTTCGGGCCATGGCCTGGCCATCTTAGCGTTGTATCCGAAGATGCTTGACCAGGCGCATGTCGCTGTCGTTAAATCTTCTCCTCCAAATGCCATCAACGCAAACAGGACCAAAAATCGCACGCAAAAGTTTTCTCTCACATCAACAGCATTCAGATACCCACAGAAGAGAAAATAAAATTGTTTGGACTTATCTGCACGAAAACGTGGAAATGGAATACACACGCAAAATTAGTAGAACAAAGGTAAACAAATCGCTAAACCTAATCAAAATCAACTGCCAAAAGCACAGAGGGCCACACATAAACATATCCATCGAAATAGCTAAAACTCTCATAAAGGGGGCAACTCTGCATGGTATACATGGTATAATTAGTGTATATACTGTATACACTAATTGGACTAAAAACAGTGATCAAATAGCCCAAACAAAAATAAATGCCATACTCCGAAAAGCTATTGGGGCACTTCCATCTACACCTAGTGTGAAGCTCTGTCCGGGACCTCGATGTTGTGTGTCCTTTATGACAGCATGCACTTCGTATGACGCTCTGTCCGAGACGTCAGTTTTGTGCGTCCTTCCTTGACGACAGCATGTACTTCGTTTTGCCCTCATTAACCACCAGAACCATTTTAGCGGCTTCCGCTTCAATGCAAGCAAACGCCTCATTGACGGCTCGCTGTGTTCGTCCAATCACGTCAATGTCGTCGGCGTAAGCTAGCAATTGAGCTGACTTTTGGAAAATCGTTCCTCTAGCGCTGACTTGTGAGTTACACACGATCTTCTCAAGGATGATGTTAAAGAAGTCACATGACAGTGCGTCGCCTTGTCTAAAACCTTTTTTGATATTGAAGGTCTCGGTGAGTTTGTTCCCGAACTTGACGGAGCAGCGAGAGTTCTCCATCGTTACCCTACACAATCTGACGAGTTTGGAAGGAATGCCAAAACTAGACATGGCTCGTTTCTGTGCACACTGTCATATGTGGCATTGAAATCGGCGAATAGGTGGTGGGTCTTTTCCAGGATCTGCCGTAGTGTGAAGATTAAGTCGATGGTGGACTTCCCTGTCCTGAAATCTCACTGATAAGGACCTAACAGGTTGTTGACGAACGGTTTCAGGCCAGAGATTGGTTAGGAACCCTCAAATACAGCAGTTTGGGGTAGTTTCTTATTTTGAAAAAAAGGATCTGATTGTGATCGAACCCTGACAGACATAAAAGGTTACTACTTACTAGACCGTCTTGTGTGGGATACTTTTCTGCGATCTCATAAGCCAATAGAGCCTGGTAGACTCACATAATGAAAAAGAAACTTTCCATTTATGCTTGCCTTTGGTTTGACCATCATGTCGTTATTGTTTGAAATTGCGCAATCTCGAGAAAGTAATGAACTCTTGAAAGCCTTGAAATATTTTCACAACACACGCTTACAGCTATGTTCGCATTTGTGTTTTACATTAACATCAATTAACTTTTGTCAACGATCAAAAAGATTTCGTTAAAACTTCGTAATTGCTATGTTGACTGAACTGTTGTGGTCATCCTCAGATATAAAAAAGAAAAGTAAATTAGCACCATGATGAGCGCTTCAACACCATTAGAGTCGTGTAAAAAATGAATTGAGTGGCCAAAGATTCTTAAATAACCATTCTTTCTTGTATATGCTGTTGTTCTCTCACCAGTGGAAAAGGTTTAGCGTTGGTGGTCAAGGAAGCATCGGAAGAAACCCATTTTCAAGATAATCGCAAGAACTACCCAGGATACAGGAGTACACACAAATCTGGACTAAAACATAAGTATGGGGATGAGTACTTTCTATTCTCCATGAGGATATCACAGTGTCACTAGATATGGACCGGTTCATACACAGGACACTTGATCCGGTGCCTGATGTGGTCTGTTAGTGGGCTAGTACGCACACAGTTTGAAGTTTATTTTGTCGGTTGAGGTATTAGTATTATGGTAGTTCCGAAGTGCTCGGATCATGGAACCTGTCTTGAAGCGAATTTCTCACCAATAAAATCGTACGCCATAAACAAGAACACGTAGTAATCACGTGGTGCTAAGTTCGGACTATATGGTGGATTCGTAAGGACCTTCCAGACAAGCTCCCGGAGCTTCTGACAAGTAGCTATTGACATGCGTGGCCTAGAGTTATCCTGATAACCGGTATCTTCGGCCAACGCTGGTCGCTTCTGAGCGATTGCTTTCTTCTGACATTGAAATTGTTTACAGTTCGCAACTTTATTTAGATTTGTGCCGCAGGGACGTAGCTTAAAGGAAATATGATTCCTTGCCAGAACTACCAAACAGAGCAAACGCTTCATGGCTTGGACACCGTTTGCGAACGCTACTTGCAAATCGACCAAGACCGTTTTTGCTTAATGTTTTGGTAAGTGATCCATTTTCCATCACCAGTTATCATCCACTTTAAAAATGGACTGATTTTGTTTCAATATGGTGATACATTCTAAACTTCAGAACGGAATCGAAGAAATTGTGCACAGTGTCAGGACATGTGGTCGTCGTGGCGTGCTGGGTAAGTGCGTCAACACACACCCCAAGGATCCAGGTTCGAATCCCGGACGGAACACCTGACAACACTCAAAAACTACTAATCAACATGAAAACGTGTCTTAAATCTCGCCGTTCGGAGTCGGCAAGAAACTGTAGGTTCCTTCTACTCGTGGGGGAACAGTAGCACGCACAGCATGAGTAGTTATTGAAGAAGCTACGCTCTGATCCCTTGTGGGCTGTAGTGCCATTGAATTATTATTAATATAATCGGAACCAAAAATACTATTCACATGTTGTGTGTTGAATTTTCACCGAAGAAAAACTGTAAAATGCAGCATATTTGCTCCTGAAAATTGAAATAAAAACTTAGCTCGATAGAGAAAACTGAACCCACCTTTTGGTACAATAATGGATTACACTTTACTACGCCTTTTATATTGTTTGCTCCAATAAAAAAAATGTTCGTATACTTGGTAGATATGAGCCTGCTTCAATTTTGCCTGGCTCTCAAAATTAGTTTAAAATCATCAAAACGCTCTGACTGGAGCTGAAATTACTGTAAAGAAGTAAGGTTACATTTGTTGGCTAGCTTATTAGTAGTCTTATTTCCTTGGATGACACAGGGTAACAGAGTTACAACTGTAGTCTCTTAGTCGGTAGTTCTAACAGCTCTATCTAGTCATTCATCTTACATTTGCAACTGTACTTAATTGTTTCAGATGTTTACAGGTTTTTAAACAGGCTACATAATTGTGTATGAAACGAGAGCTGTTCGTGAGCTCTACGAACAGAAAAGAAGGGAAGAGAACCGGTTTCTCAGAAGGAAAACGAGAGAGAATGAGAAGGGCGCGGTCGAAGAGATGGAGAGGTGTTATGGCAGGAATGAAGTTGGAAAGTTTTACCGAAAGGTGAAACAGCTATCCGGTGGATATAGGGTTCGAACCGAAGCCTGCCGGGACCAAATCGGAGACCTAGTAGTAGAGTCGCCATCGATGCTGAGAATCTGGAAAGATCATTTCTGCAGACTTTTAAACGGCGATTATGGCCCAAATCCCGCTGTTAGATAGAATGTTTCTCTCAATTTGGAAGATGATGGGCATGAATTTCGTCCCCCCGACATAGAGGAGGTCAATATAGCAATAAAGAGGCTGAAGTCGAACAAAGCTGCTGGAGCGGATGGACATACACCCGCTCTTCTGTAAGATATGGTAGGAGGAAGGCTTGCCCGATGAGTGGAATCTCAGCGTCGTCTGTCCGGTCCACAATAAAGGAGACCCCTTCGACTGCGCCAACTATCGAGGGATTAGTCTCCGTAACATCGCGTACAAGATCCTCTCTGCCTGTTGTGAGAACGCCTGAAACCGTTCGTCAACAACCTGATAAGTCCTTATCAGTGTAGTTTTAGGCCAGGGAAGTCCACCATCGACTAAATTTTCACACTACGGCAGATCCTGGAAAATACCCAAGAAGTACAAGTCGACACTCACCGCCTATTCATCGATTTCTAGGCCGCATATGACAGCGTGCATAGAGACGAGCTATATAGTGCCATGTCTAGTTTTGGCATTCCTACCAAGCTACTCAGATTGTGTAGGATAACGATAGAGAACTCTCGCTGCTCCATTAAGGTCGGTAAGGAACTCACCGAGATCTCCAATGTCAAAAAAAGTTTTTGGACAAGGCGACGCACTGTCATGTGACTTTTTCAACATCATTTTTGAGAAGATCGTGCGTAACTCACAAGTCAACACCAGAGGCGACGACATTGACGTGATTGGACGAACAAAGCGAGCGGTCAATGAGGCGTATGCTGGCATTGAAGCGGAAGCGGCTGAAATGGGTCTGATGGTTAATGAGAACAAAAGGAAGTACATGCTGTCATCAAGGAAGGACACACAAAATCGGTGTCTCGGACAGAGCGTCACACTAGGTACCTTAGTAGAACCTTCGGGTAGTCAATGACTTCGTCTACCTCGGCTCCGCGGTAAATAGGGATAATAACACCAGTACCAAAATCAAACGCAGAACCACTCTTGCCAATCGCGGTTTCTTTGGGCTCAATTGAGTAATAAGGCCCTCTCTCGAATGACTAAGCTTGCTTTATATAACACCTTGATCATCCCAGTCCTAACCTATTACGCGGAAACCTGGACGCTACTAAAAGCGGATGAGGAAGCTCCTAGTCTTTTCGAGAGAAAAGTTTTGCGTTCGATTTTTGGTCCTGTTTGCGTTGATGACATTTGGAGGAGAAGATCTAACGACGAACTCTATGGGCTGTACAGCGACATGCGCCTACTCAAGCGTCTTCGGATACAACGCTTATGATGGCTAAGCCATGTAGAGCGTAAGGACACCACTACTCCGGCTCGAAAAGTCTTTGAATCTGAGCCATCGGAACAATGCAAGAGAGGACGGCCCAGGCTAAGGTAGCGCACACAAGTGGAGAAGGACCTCAACCAACTTGGAGTGCGTAACTGGCGGCAGCTGGCGAAAGATCATGCTGGCTGGAGAGGCATGGTGCTTGAGGCCGAGGTCCACCCCGGACTGTAGCGCCACAAAAAAAAAAGAAGAAGAAGAATTGTGTATGAAAAGATTTTTCAAATTCCGCTGTTCGGATGCAGCAATAAACTGTTGGTGCCCTTTTCTCATGCGAGAACAATAGAACGCACCCCCAGCTACTAAAGACGGTGGTCCTGGTCTCTTCTTGTAAACTCCAGCGTCACACAGCAAATTAATTTATTTATTTTTTGCAACAACTTCGTCCAGATTTCAATGTTAACGTAGCGTGCTTGAGAACCCTGTTCGGAAGAATGCCTTCTCCCGCTCGCAGCAATACATTTTCAGAAGCTAAAAAAGATAAATCGGGGGGCATGGGCCTATGCACACGAGGCAATGTCCTTGATCGCGCTCAACATGGCGAGCTGCCAAGGCTATCCTCGTCCGTGCATAGGTCAAGTTGACATACAGCCTCCAAGTGGCGCCCCCTGGATAGCCATCACAGCATCCGTTGTGTGGTGAACCAATGTATGCAGCGACTGGCCTACCAGTCTGTAGGTTGTGCGTGAGGCTAACTCCCTCACCACACAAAAACAAACCCAGTTCAGAGACAACAACTTGCCTCGGATATGGACGGATCCAACGTTGACGACCCCGGAAAACGAACAAAGGACAACGATTTTCGGTTCTGCACGTGGAATGTGAGGTCCCTTAACAGACCACGTGCAGCCGAACAACTTGCGGAGGCCCTTGACTGCTACAAAGCAGATATCACCGCCATCCAGGAAGTGCGATGGGATGGGCCGGGCAGAAAGAAGATGAAGAACTGCGACATATACTACAGCGACTGCTACAGGGAGAGAAGGCAGCGCCTATTCGGATGCGGATTTGTTGTTCGAGGCAGACTTAGGCAAAAAGTCATAAGCTACGATCCTGTAAGCGAACGCCTCGTGACAATCCGCATTAAGGCTAAATTCGAGAACATCAGCCTGATATGCGCTCACGCCCCGACAGAAGAAAAGGATGACAACAGCAAGGATGAGTTCTATGATCTCCTAGAAAGAACATACGATCGATGCCCCAGCTATGACACCAAGATCGTTCTAGGAGATTTCAATGCTCAGCTGGGGAAAGAGGACATCTTTGCTGGCGTCATCGGGAAACACAGCCTGCACGACACGACTTCCGGAAACGGACTCAGGCTGCTGGACTTCGCCGCGGGGCGGAACCTCTCTATGAGCAGTACGCGGTTCCCACATCGCAACATCCATAAAGGAACCTGGCGATCCCCTGATCAATCAACCGTCAACCAGATTGATCACGTTGCGATCGACGTCAGACACTCCTCCAACATTCTCGATGTCCGAACATTCCGAGGCGCTAACATCGACTCGGATCATCACCTTGTTGTAGCCAAGGTAAGAACCCGGATATCGAGAGAACAACGGAGTCGAGATAGGCCGAAACGGTTTGACGTCGGAAAGCTACAATCGCAACAGGTCGCTGGGATCTTTGCCGACCGAGTCTCCCTAAAACTCTCCCAAAGTTCGACGCTGCCTGCACTAACAATAGAAGAAGAATGGAAACGTTGTCAAAAAGCCATCAAAGAAGCTGCCACTGATGTGCTGGGTTTCACGCCACCACCTAGGAGGAACCCATGGTTTGACGACGAGTGCAGGCAGGCACATGCAGCCAAACAGGAGGCCTACCAGGCAACGCTGCATCGGACAACGAGAGCTGTTCGTGAGCTCTACGAACAGAAAAGAAGGGAAGAGAACCGGCTTCTCAGAAGGAAAAAGAGAGAGCATGAGAAGCGCGCGGTCGAAGAGATGGAGAGATGTTATGGCAGGAATGAAGTCCGAAAGTTTTACCGAAAGGTGAAACAGCTATCCGGTGGATACAGGGTTCGGACCGAAGCCTGCCGGGACCAAAACGGAAACCTAGTAGTAGAGTCGCAATCGATTCTGAGAATCTGGAAAGATCATTTCTGCAGACTCTTAAACGGCGATGACGACCCAAATCCCGCTGTTAGGCAGAATGTTCCACTTAATTTGGACGATGATAGACAAGAATTCCGTCCCCCCGACTTAGACGAGGTCAAGATAGCAATATCGAGACTGAAGTCAAATAAAGCTGCTGGAGCGGATGGACTGTCCGCAGAACTGTTCAAAGCGGCTGGGGATGACCTGGTTGGGCGCATGCACCAGCTCATCTGTAAGATATGGTCGGAGGAAAGCATGCCCGATGAGTGGAATCTCAGTGTCGTCTGTCCGGTCCACAAGAAAGGAGACCCCTTCGACTGCGCCAACTATCGAGGGATAAGTCTCCTTAACATCGCATACAAGATCCTCTCTGCCGTATTGTGTGAACGCCTGAAACCGTTTGTCAACAACCTGATTGGTCCTTATCAGTGTAGTTTCAGGCCAGGGAAGTCCACCATCGACCAAATCTTCACACTACGGCAGATCCTGGAAAAGACCCAAGAAATGCAAATCGACACTCACCACCTATTCGT
The DNA here is from genome assembly GCA_944738645.1 of Eristalinus sepulchralis. Lineage (NCBI taxonomy): Eukaryota > Metazoa > Arthropoda > Insecta > Diptera > Syrphidae > Eristalinus > Eristalinus sepulchralis. The sequence goes on from OX122882.1 coordinate 49,259,979, forward strand.
CGATTTCAAGGCCGCATATGACAGTGTGCATAGAGACGAGCTATACAATGCCATGTCTAGTTTTGACATTCCTACCAAACTCGTCAGATTGTGTAGGATGACGATGGAGAACTCTCGCTGCTCCGTCAAGGTCGGGAACGAACTCACCGAGACCTTCAATGTCAAAAAAGGTTTTAGACAAGGCGACGCACTGTCATGTGACTTCTTTAACATCATCCTTGAGAAGATCGTGCGTAACTCACAGGTCAACACCAGAGGTACGATCTTCCAAAAGTCAGCTCAATTGCTAGCTTACGCCGACGACATTGACGTGATTGGTCGAACACAGCGAGCCGTCAATGATGCGTTTGCTGGCATTGAAGTAGAAGCGGCTAAAATGGGTCTGGTGGTAAATGAGGGCAAAACGAAGTACATGCTGTCATCAAGGAAGGACACACAACATCGGCGTCTCGGACAGAGCGTCACACTAGGCAGCAGAAACTTCGAGGTAGTCAAGGACTTCGTCTACCTCGGCTCCGCAGTAAACAGGGACAATAACACCAGTACCGAAATCAAACGCAGAATCACTCTTGCCAATCGCTGTTTCTTTGGGCTCAAGAGGCAATTGAGTAATAAAGCCCTCTCTCGAAAGACTAAGCTTGCTTTATATAACACCTTAATCATCCCAGTCCTACTTTATGGCGCAGAAACTTGGACACTACTTAAAGCGGATGAGGATGCCCTTGGTCTCTTCGAGAGAAAAGTTCTGCGCGCGATTTTTGGTCCTGTTTGCGTTGATGGCATCTGGAGGAGAAGATTCAACCACGAACTGTATGGGCTGTACAGCGGCATGAGCCTAGTCAAGCGTCTACGGATACAACGCTTAAGATGGCTAGGCCATGTAGAGCGTATGGACACCACTGCTCCGGCCCGAAAAGTCTTCGAATCTGAGCCATTGGGACAACGCAACAGAGGACGGCCCAGGATAAGGTGGCGCACACAAGTGGAGAAGGACCTCAACCAACTTGGAGTGCGCAACTGGCGGCAGCTGGCGAAAGATCGCGCTGGCTGGAGAGGCATGTTGGTTGAGGCCCAGGTCCACCCCGGACTGTAGCGCCACAAGAAGAAGAAGAAGAAGAAAAAAGATAAATCAAATCATGTATAAAGAGGAAAGCAATTACTGCCATCATAGGGGTGGCGCTGATTGCCGAAGCCTCGACACCATCTATATGTGAAACTGTTTATCAACAACTGCTGTCTTAGCTTAGTTATGCAGAACTTCTTATAATTACACTAAAGTCGACTCAATTACAAGAAACTTGATAAGTGGGGACACCAGATCCGAAGAAGATCCGACACTCAAACTGAGTTGATGATAATTGTCTTTTTATTCAGGTCTTATACCAACATTTTCAGTGATACAACCAAGTCTTGTGAGCTGGCAATTGCAAGGACATTGAGGTTGAGAGTGGTGGTCATCATTATCAACAAGGATTTTGTGATCCCTTTTCGGGAAAGGAAATGCGAGGGCTTTCTGGACTGAACATCTCGTATTTTTTCAAGCTTCTCAAATCCTACCGTGTCAAGTCGTCAAAACACTGTAGCTCCCCGCTGCTTGCAAGCACAACACAATTACTTGGTGAAGAAGCTCTCTTGTAGGCTATGCTGTTCACTTATTATCGTTAACACTTTATTGACTTCAGAAGCCAAAGGCCGACAAATTGAACCCACCATAGCTTGAAACAGAACTCGTCATATTAAAACTACTCGCTTGTGTCAACGGAACAGTAAAATCTTATTTATTTAGTTCAATTTAGAAACTATCTATGCTAGCGGTAAGGTAAAAAAATATCATGTACAAAAATTTATTTGTTTTTCCTTTTTTTGGCAAAATAAGTTAAATTCCTATGAGGTGCTTGTTCGCCTAAAAGTTCTCCAAATTTATTATTCTTAAATACTGAATCAAATATTGCCCCAAGTTTTCGTTTATGTAAAAGGAAGCTGAGTCGCTGCTGTCTTTGAAGTCTTTCTTCAAAAGGTGGTCTAACGAGTCTGTGCTCATACCAACTCCGATGTAGGTGCTTGAACTCTCCAAGAAGCGCATGATACGTTGATTTGTGAAGAAGGAATCCTGAAATAAGACACGACAGTGAGTATGTTAAAAAAAGGGTGCTAGTTCAGGTTGACTTACTTCCTCCACTTCGTTTTGTTGCTCTTTTATTGACATGTTCACCAATGTCTTGTCGTTGGGATCAATGGCTACGTCTAGCCGTTTCACTGGGTTCATAAAGGAAAACCTATAGTTTTCGATTTCAAAGAGAGCTAGGATCGATGATGAGAGGAAAATCAATCCAGAGGTTAGCTTTCCTTTTACCAAAAGGGTGACTTCATGATAAAAGAGTATCTGGTCGTTTTCCATCACCGAAGGTAGCATGTTTAATATAAGAAGCCATATCTTGTGTTCGGATGCATGTGCGGCGATATTTCGTGGCACCGATGGCGCCCTCTGTTGGGGCATTGCATTGAAGCCGACTGTGTGCAGCACTCCTTGACCCGTAAGTGCGACCAACTCAGCAGCTCCACTAATTGGTTTTGTAAAGGCCCCGACTATACCCTTGCCCACACCCGCCACAACCTCAGTTGCTGTGCGAGCCTCTAATGTGTGCCTAGCTAATCCTCCAACTGCTCCTAAAATACTGATTCCCAGTCCAGTTATGCCTTGGGTAAATCCCTCGGTGAAACCTTGCGGACGACAGCGCCGCAATGCCTCTGTCCGTTGTATGTGCTCATCGTCCAGCGTCAACCGATCAAGGTTTCGTGATACTGATGCGGCCAGTTTCGTGACTGAATTCACAGTTCCAGCTGTGATATTGCGTAGCAGCGAAGCCGAGCCTTGAGTTATTCCGACAACAAAACCCCACGGACCGCGCAACAATCCTTGAACCGGCATCGACACGAAATCCTTCAGGCCGACAGAAAACGATCGCGCCAAGCCACTTGGACTACCCAGCATTTCCAGTGAACCCACAACCCAGCCGGCCCCGAAGAGAGCTCCTGATAGGTAATGCATTCCGAGGGTGTGTCCAAAACGCAGTGGAAGGGTCAAAATATCCCGTCGTTCATATGTTGAAAACTGCAAAGGGCTATGATCGAGTGCTATGTACAATCGAACACATGTGTGCACAGACAGCATCACGTTCATGGCGTCTATCCGGAAATACTGCATCTTCAGTGGCTCCGATATGCAGAGGGCTTGAGCGGCAATGTCTTTGGGAATCAAATACTCTCCTGCCTCCAACCGAACATAATACTTCTCCTCCGAAGGTGTCACCACAACATTGCTAGGAGCGCATTCCACTAAATAGTCCAACAGATCGTTGAGGTAAGTGTCCTCGATGTAAACTCTAACAGGACTAACGCGACATCCGACTGAACGAATCTTCAGCTCATCGTCGTAAAAAATTATTGAAATGTCCACCATTGGATGAGCTTCAACTCTGCTGTTCAATTTATTACACATTTTCTGAACCGTTGCTGTCCGCTTGTATAGTTCCTGTGAGCAAAGGACCACTGGGAAGTCATAGTTTCCGGACGAGAACAATTGATTGTCGATCTGCAAATTCGACATAACCACTCTCAGGAGGCGTTTGTTGTTGTCGTACTTAAAGAGGAAATCGTCAATGTAAAGTGCGAATATTTCTTTCTTCATGAAGTCAGACGTCTTGCAGTCAACAAAAATCTTGACGACTATTTCCTCAACAGAGAGGCGAACCTTTAACACTGAGTTTATGCCGGAGGATGGATCGGTCGTCTGATGAATACATTTTGACGATGTAGTCGGCTTGATTCGTTGCAGGGGTTCGTTATTTAGAATATCTACTGTATTATCTGACTGTTGTCCACTTTCTAAACTCTCTTGTGAGTTACTTGCCTGTGGCGTCAAAAGCCGCGAACGAAGATCTTTCACAGAAAATTCCAGTTGCTAAAAAAAAAAAAAAAACATTAAGATGGATGACTTAATAGCAATTTAGAAGAAGAAAAATCAGGAAAAATTGCGTTTTGTGTGGTAATTGAATATATTTAGTATTTCAGAAAAGGAACAAGTGTAGGATGTCTAGGTTAGGTAAGCTCGAGGTAGTTCCCAATACAAAGTAACATTGACATCCATACTTAATTCACGAGTCACGAGTTTTGCAACAACCAGATTATTGGTCGTTTTTTTTTCTGGCTACTTCCGCCCAAAAACGTTTTCTTAAGCTTCTCAGAATTGGTAGATGATTGATTGTTTAAGGACAGGAATTGCCAATGGCAATAGCTTTGGTTGATTTACGGAGTATAGGTGACTAAAGTCACTTAATAATGACTTTTCTTGGTTGTGCCTTGCAAACCTTTGCCTGTGCCTCAAAATACGCAGTTTCTCCAGACCAGTGCCATTTTCATTGAGGTTGCCCAACTCTCTAGCGCAAGACGTGCGTAGAATCTCGTTGAGTCCGCAAAATTTATATGCTTTGTAATGCAAGGTTCTATACCTACGATCATGGAGGTCTCCCTTTAGATCTGACTTCCAGCAGTAGTCCAGATGACTTTAATTAACTGGATCAATACGCAGTTTGCCGTTTAGTTAAACAGCTAATACGGCTCCATTTCAAAAAGCACTGATACGAATTTTCTCTCGCATCTGCCTCATAAGCAGTGTCCAGTCTGCTTTTGGTAGGTGCTAGTCTAATTACTGACACCAGGAGTAAGGGCTTTGCATGTGTGCATTAAACGGCAATGCATTGAAACTAAAAGTTACGGTGTAAATTTTCACAATGAACTTTAAACTATAACTCTGTATTCTTGGACTTTACTTTTTGTTTTAAACATAACAGTTGGTCGGGAGCTTGTTCCGTCAGTCAAATAAAAAATAAAAAAAAATTTAGTGCTTCTACAACCCACAGGAACCAGGGCCTAGCTTCTTCAATAAGTACTTCCGTTGTGCGGGCTGCAGTTCTCTCTCCGAGGGGAAGTACACCTTTTCATAGACAATTAGTACTCTTTTAGTGTTGTCAATTTGAAAGAGGTGGTGCCGTAAAAAATTGCGAGATTTTAAGTTGGGGAATCGAACCCGAGACGTTGACGTGTGAGTCGACGCACTTATCTACTACGCCACGGCGACCACCAGGCAGTAAAATAACTGCGTCTTCTTAATTGCATTGTTCAATTAAAGTACCAATTGAACAATTGAGGTACCAATCATGGAGATACTTATGCCCCTGCACTGCTATGTGCGGGACGATCGATTTATTCAGTTACACCGAGCATTTGTTTAGTTTTTTTAGTTGACTCAAGATACCTTACTTCCATTATGTTTGCGCTTAAAATTCTGAATATTGTTTTCTTTCTTTGTTTGCGTGATACTACAGTCCAGGGTGGACCTCAACAAATAAACCCATAAACCTTTTCACCTAGCACAGTATCGCTTCCTGCTTCTCTAGCTAATTAAAATCAGAGTCCATCCTTCTGCATTATACAGCGAGATGGGGATTGTTAAGGTCTTATAAAGAAATTGATTCAGCTGGAAATCAAACATTTAAAAACGCATCTAAAAGCTACTACAACTTTGTACTGCCACAGGAATACGATTGGATGCCAATGAGGACTACTGCCCTGATACACTGTTTTACACTTTCTTTGCGGCATCGCAATCTGGTGAATAGCCCTTGGTTAGCAAGTATGTATATTATTTATGCATGCAAAGCCCTCCAAGGTATCCCCTCTACGACACTATATATACCTATCTTTCTTCCTCTAATAGATCTTCCAAAAAAGGAAATGAAATGTTGGTCATTTCAGTATCTTGAGACAGTTTGACTTTCTCCAAGGAACGAATCTTCAACTAATATACTGGAAAGGTTGGACTGAGAGTCTGTACCCACACCGTGCGAAGACCCATTCTGTATACATGTGGATAAACGAAGGTGTACGAGTGGGCGTCTACTCCAGAGATCTTAGCCTGCGCCTATCTCCCCAAAGACCGCCTGTCTCTTAGTGAGATAGATCGCTTCGGTCAAAGACCAAAGCCTCCGTCCCTCCATCATCTATTTTCATACTGTAGCGTCTTTCAGGCAGAGATCGTGTAATCGAAGAGGTACTGTTATGACTGAGGAAGGTTGCTATAACCAAAAGGTATATAATGATCTGTTCAACCGCCTATCTCTTAATGAAATCCTTAATCTTGCCAAAAACTAACTTACCTTCCATTCCCTTCGCTACAATCAAACACCTTTTAAACACATACAAATTGAGTGGTCACTGCTCGATTCCAAACGCTCTCTCTGTCTCTATAGGTTAGACAAAGCGCGTCTACGGATCATAAAAAGAGTTCAAACACCGCAACGCCCTATTGAAGCACATGCTTCCGGGCTCTTTATCCCGTACAATGATTTCTGCAAGACCTCCACGGACGAGAAATAGGTTGAAATTATTTCTCACCTCTTTTGAGACTGGTAAGCTCTTGCAAAAAGAAGGAAGAAACACCTAGGGAAGTGCTTCTTTGATAACCAGAGTTAACTCAGCGGCATTGGTGTGGCACACCTCAATAGCTACACAGCTAGCCCACAGTGGTCACTCCGCTCGGCATTACAATGGACCCAAAGGCGGACTTAGCGTGGTTTCCCATTGACATCCAGGCGCTCCAACATAATCTATAGCCCATATAGGAATATCTTAGTCCTTGGATGGAGGGCTTTATTTCCCAATTGCTGTCCAGGATCAAACAATTCGCGATCACACACCCTAATTCACTTGCAAATTAATACCCGACACTTATCGGCTTACCATTTTAAGGGCTACTGGAGCCCCTTTTGACCGTCAGAAAAGATAAACAAATTCTGTTGTTCTATTACCTGTGCAATGTAAAAGATGGACAACCTTGTAATATGATGCTTATTGCAGACCACTATTTTGACATCTCCATGCGCCGGCACATGGAGGAATTTCTCCCATGATGTGTCTATAGGAATGGAGTTTGACCACTTAAGGCTCTTTATACTTTGATTTTCTGCAAAATAAGCGAACCGTTATTTCAATTTTGACGGCGAACAGGAATAAAAAACCCAACTCACCGTTATACAAGGCTACACTTAGATTACAGCCGCTTGTTTCGACATCGGGGAAATTTGTGTAGGAAATCGGTGGCGTGTAATAGAGTTCACTTCTTGGACGCAACAGTTGTTGCCACTCGAAATGTTTACCATCGAACTCAGGGATTACATCAGAAACTTTACTGCTCGCAGTGGAATGTGTTTGACCCACGATCAATGTCAAATCAGTCTGATTGTTTATCTTTACCATGGGAGATGTGTCCTCGAAGATGCTCATAAACAACTGCCCGTTCTTCTCCAGCAGTGACGCCGTAAAGGGGATCTAAACGAAAATAAATTCATATTTGGATGGGTTCATAATTTGATCAACTTACGGATCTCCCATTGTATTGCACGCTGAAGCACTTTCGATTGAATGTATGCATCAGTGGGAGGGGGATTGATATTTCCGACTTCTCAACACAAATGCACAGGAAAAATACGAACGCGGAGTCAGTAGTCCTTGCTGTCTTGCCTTTATTTATGTCATGAAATCCATCGACACATACTCCGATGCTAAGATAAGGAAATGTTTTAGTCTTGTACTCTGCATTCACTTGCTTACACTTACTGGTACTCGCTTGTGGTTCCAGTTGGCATAGCGACTAGCTTCCCTTCGGAAAGCTTTATGATTTCCTTCCTCGCAGTTGTCTCTTTGTGGTCCAGTGCGAAGGGAAACACAGATAGTGGGTGCTTGGACATATTTGCTATCACATACTTCGGCTTAAGAACAAATATGTTCCGTTCGTTCTCCACAACAAACTGCAGTCGCAGCTTAAAGATGTAGCCACTCCTTAATATCACAATATCCGTCGCCTCGTTTTCATTCACGCGATAGCATTTTCTTCTCGCAATGCTTGCGCTCTTGTCGAACACAATAGGCAGTGATGAGATCCATGATACTCCATATCGGAACTCTATCGTAAACTCGGACTTCATTTGTGGGATCATAGCGATGGAATTCGGGCTGACTTCAACTGATTTTGCGGAGTCTTTGTCGTGGACAAGAATCTTTTCCGCTGTTGCATTGATAAACGTTCCCCAGGGTGCAACCTCTAGCCTTAGCGAGCAAGAGAATTCCCGACTGGGAAAGCATTTGTACAAAATTGTTGTGTCAGTGTTGTCCATGTAGGACCGTCGTATTCGGAGTTCCTCTTCATCGTTTATGGGCCATTTCAGTCGCTCTGATTTGCCGAGTTCGTTTAGGGCATGCTCGATAGTCCATACATTTTCGTTGTACCAGAAAAATTTATTCCAGTCGACAGCTTTAAGCGTTAAATTGAATTCAGGAGGAGCGTTGTTGGAACTAAATGGGATTGGTTTGTAAATTGTTTGAAAAGATTACAACAGTTTCTAATTGTGAATGCTAGTTGGGGGCGATTCAATATTGGCCTCAATTCTAAGAACCCCTCTGTTTTTAGCTTCCGTAGTTGTTCTCCACCACATTGACGTGATTGGACGAACACAGCGAGCCGTCAATGACGCGTTTGCTGGCATTGAAGCGGAAGCGGCTAAAATGGGTCTGATGGTAAATGAGGGCAAAACGAAGTACATGGTGTCAACAAGGAAGGACACACAACATCGGCGTCTCGGATAGAGCGTCACACTAGGCAGCGGCTCCGCGGTGAATAGGGACAACAACAGCAGTACCGAAATCAAACGCAGAATCACTCTTGCCAATCGCTGTTTCTTTGGGTTCAAGAGGCAATTGAGTAATAAAGCCCTCTCTCGAAAGACTAAGCTTGCTTTATATAACACCTTGATCATCCCAGTCCTATTTTATGGCGCGGAAACCTGGACACTACTAAAAGCGGATGAGGATGCCCTTGGTTTCTTCGAGAGGAAAGTTCTGCGTGCGATTTTTGGTCCTGTGTGCGTTGATGGCATCTGGAGGAGAAGATTCAACCACGAACTGTATGGGCTGTACAGCGGCATGAGCCTAGTCAAGCGTCTACGGATACAACGCTTAAGACGGCTAAACCATGTAGAGCGTATGGACACCACTGCTCCGGTCCGAAAAGTCTTCGAATCTGAGTCATTGGGACAACGCAACAGAGAAGGTCCTAGGCTAGGGTGGCGCACACAAGTGGAGGAGGACCTCAACCAACTTGGAGTGCGCAACTGGCGGCAGCTGGCGAAAGACCATGCTTGCTTGAGAGGCATGTTGGTTGAGGCCCAGGTCCACCCCGGACTGTAGCACCACAAGAAGAAGAAGAAGAAGTTGTTCTCCACCGTGTGGGGGATTAGAGGGGCTAGCTCTGTTCTCAGACAGGTGAAGGGAAACAACATCATCGCATGAAGCTTATGCGTTTGTTCAGCTTTAGCGTAAGTCGAACAGAATGGGGTAACAGAAAAAGAGGCACGCCCCTGCATGGCAAAAAAACAGAGTTTTCCTTACAAGATAATTTTCACTTACCCATTTGGAAATGTAATGCAATGATCGGTTTGATGTGTTGCTGGAACCTTTAACGGATAGATTTGTCCCTCCGCTGCAAGATTAAATTCTTGTTTAGTTGTACTTTCACATCCATTCATGGGGCAGGTCATTAACGAACGGATCTCAAAGATTGGCCATATGGTAATAAGGATTCTTTGTGGATAACACGTTTGTACGTTGTCCTGATTAATGCACTCGCGAACAATTCTCACCCAATAGCTCACGAATTTCTCTGGTCCTATCACCGGAACTGTGAGTGGACACATACATTAGCCTGTGATACAAAATACAGTCAGAGGGAAATTACCTTTCACCAGCCACGGGTAGTTTTTATTTGATTTTAAAGGAATGTTCCCAGTTTGACCCTTTCCCTGTTCACCGAACATCTTCAGTCTGTGTGGAAAAAAAAAGATTTAATTAAATCAGTTCATGGTTTAGTTGCTCGTACCTTATTGAAATGTTACTGCCGCTCGTTATGCTCTGCACGTATGACGCCCGATCTTTTTTCTCAACTCGAATCTCGGTTTCGTTCACTTTCTTCTCGTTCTCGTAGAAGTCCAATAGGAACACATCTGGGACCATCGAGATCAGTTCAATTTGCCCCTTGATAAGGATATAATACTGCGTTGCTGAGAGTCGCCTTATCCGAACAATCAGACATTTGTTCTCAACCTTGGCATGAGTGTAGATATTTTGCGAGTTCGGCGGGAAATCCAGTGCAATTGAAATCGATTCACTTGCGTGTTCTTTTGTTCCATTGATCAAGTAAAACGTCAGTTGCTGATCAAAGTATTCGCTTTGGAAGGAGTACTTACAGCACCCCCTTGAATTTAGCAAGATCCGCTCACCAGTTCCCGTTTGGCCGAAGGCGATGCTTGTTAAAGTGCGATTGACGACAATGAATTTGCTCACAATATACGTTCTCCGGTTGGGTTCTTCCTTTAAGTATCCCTCCCAGTTCTGCTTGGCGCATATCAAGCTATGTAAGATTGACGGACCGATGTTAACGCAAAGTCTGTCGGCTATAACGTTGCTCTCCACGCCGTCATTTACCATTCTGAAGTAACCCGTGATGTTTGTGGGTTCAATGAGGAAGATTTGATTTAGGTATCCGTAGTCAAGGCACTTTACTCGGAGGTTGAATTCGGAATGTACTGAGTAATCACTGCGCGTGAGGAATGACGCATGCAAACTGGTGTTCTGAAGGCGTATACTGAGGAATGTTTGATTGAATGGTTTGTAGTTTTCTGAAAGTATGAATTTTTTCAGTTCTCGTGGTAGTCTCGAGGTCATGCTCTGATGGTTTTGCAGATCAACTTGAATCTCTGCAACGTTGAGGAGTACTTGTGCTTTCGGGATCGCCGCCACTCGAAAAATGGTGTCTATGCGCATGCAGCCGACCAAAACTTTTGGATGCAGAATAAAATCAGTTTCCTTATTTGCCCCATTCAAGATGTCATCAATGCCAATGCTGATAATCTGACGGAAAGGAAGAAAGACAGATAATCCATTTTAATACAGAGCGTAACAAAAATAGTCCTACTCTGAGGTTGGTTCTACAAGCGACTGCTTGCTCATACAATCAATTGAAACGTCGCTTGACTATGTATGCAACTGTAGTCTCAGAGAGGTTACAAACACTCACTGCAGGGCAATATTGGGAGAATACATGTGAAAAATAACATACCGATCGTAGCTCCTCATCCTCCTCGCTTGTATCGAAGCACTCCCGATCGACAGAGACCAATGACTGCAAAATAACAACTCTCCAGATTTGCGCCGTTACCACACGCTCCGGCAAATCAATGGTTTTTGAAACGGTTTCCGAGAGCCAGAAATCACAGTAATGCAAAAAGCTCTCGTGCGCATCACTAAAGTACTCCATGCGGCACTTGATCCGAATCGGGTTGGGAACCTTTGGATTAATTTACTTTTAGGAACGCACTTCACATGCCATATTGCAAGGGACTCACCGCCATAGGAACAGGGTATATGTGGATTTTCGACATCATTCTGGGCTGTGGATATCGCCAGCAAATTATGCCGTAGTTCTTTTTGATGATTTGAATTTGATAAGGCATCGGCAGGAACGAATCGGACAACATTTCAACAAACTGGAAGGCTCCGGCTCTGAAAAGCATCAAAAGTGTTCATGGTGGCGTTGGGAAACGTTTGCATTTAAATTACCTCAAATCGTCTTGATAGAATTCCTCCTTCCGACGCGCCCTTCTTCTTTGCTTGGGCTCTGGCAGGTAGATGGTCAGCAGGCGGTTTCGATTTATTTCGGGCGAATCTCCGCATCTGCTTTGCAAAAATTCCTCCCACAGATTGTAGGTCATCTCCAAATCGGATAAGAAAGACTTGACGGCTTGTGAAACACTGGTGATGATCTCAACGCCAACAGTACACCGGATTACATTGAATTTGACGTTCGCTGTGATTAGTGGCAAACGATTCCACGACTCCTGCACTATGTCCAGATTGCATTTGAATCCCATCGGATGGACAACTGCGTCACGACCATTTTGTACACATATCCCTCCAACTGACGCCTTGGCATTCATCTTCTCAGGACGATTAGAGAACTTCACAGCCAGCCGGAAGTCCACTATGCTCAGCTTCAAATTGTATTTGTCCGCTTCAGCGTATTTCAGAGTGAGCATGTCAACCTTCAAATTAAATCTCTCAGCACTGAAGAAAATGTGCCTCATCAGCGACAGCTTTGTTTGCTTGATAATGGGCACCTCCGATCGCAGGTGCAGACAAGGATTCTCCAATAGTGCCTCATAGTAGCTGATTAGATTCTTCGTGAGGCTGAGTAGTGACTTTTCCGTCAAGCGGACAACGCCTGGCTTCGAGAAACTTATGTCGATATCGACTTTCTTAGTCTTGCACTGATGTGCTTTCACAACCACCAAAGGCGGGGGGATTCCCGAAGCGCCTACCTCTCCCCGCATTGTTTCGAAAAGAAGATTAGGCTCTACCTTCTCTTCGTCTGTTAGTTCTTCGTCCTCAACTAAGTCTGGCGGGTGGAACAAATTCACCGAGAAGTTGAATATCGAAAACCGCTTTGACACCTCGTAGATCGATCGGGAGATAAGGAAACTCGGTTGACTGAAATCAATCGATATCAGAGGCGTTAGGGTCTCTACGACTGACAGCTCTCCCCCAACAGGAACTCCCAGTACGGTTCGCTTGTATTTGTAGAGATTGATGACGAATGTTCCAGCGACAAATGAGGTAGTGCTCGGTATTTGACGTGGGTACCTCTGCAGTTCTGTGCTGAACTCAAGAGCCTTCTTGGACAAGGACATTTTGCTCGAAGAAAAACCGGAGTCAGTCATTGTGAATTCTGGTGTTTCCTCGCATCGAGTGTCGCTCACTTGACTCACCTTGGAACAGCACAAGTACAGAGACCCAGAAGTTTTAATTTTTGTTTCTTTTGCCCTTTCGGCTGGTAGTACTCTGTTGGAAGAAGTCATATTCCTGAATTTAGTGCCACTTCTTGTCTTACATCGGTTTCCATCCGGGTTGTCTATATTCAGCATCTTATAGAGGACACTGCTGAACAGAGTGATTTGATCTGTGGTCAGAGAAGCGACCAGGTCATTAGAGCAGTTATATTCTATTGCTTCGCCGCAGATCAGGACGTTATTGCACGTGATACACGGCGCGTAGCTTATGACGAACATGAAGTTGCTGAAAATCTTTCTCAACTGAAGCGACGTCTTTCGACTTTGGTTGTTCCACTCAAAGGCGGGATTTGTGTTGTGAAAGTTGTCCACATGGTCTCGCATGTGGGCTAAGACCTCATCCCAATTTCCTGAGGCAGCTGACACATTCTGCAGAGACAGTTCATACTGACGGTCTTCAATTATTGAACCTGGTGTGCTCAAGATCCCCATTTGGGCTGCTTTCTGATATACATCCGGTCGCACAGGACTGCGTTGAAGTGGATTCTCTAGACTCGGAGTCACTTTAACGCCACCAATCTTCACGATCGCCACGGAGCACCACGTTTTCTTCGTCTCCAGAGGCATGTACAGTGTGAACCCTTTACTCTCCATGTGGACCAATGGAATTTCGTTGACCGTATTCGGGCAGTAGCACGACTTCACCTCTTCCCTGAGCGATTCATCGCAGAGCTCGAACGAACTTAGCTTTATGATTGTCGGGGCGATTTTAGCCAGTTCATCCATGTCCACGATTATCTCCAGTGCTTCCATCTTGACGATGATCTCTGTGATAGCTCTACGCAGATCTGCATCCTTTCGCTTTGCCCCGATCTTGTTGAAGAAATTCCTCACACCCACCGTTGTGATAATCATGTTGAACAGTGGCGACTGTGTCGAGTTTGCTTGCATCTTAATGCGAAAACGTTCACTCAATGTGAACTCCTTGGTCGCACTTAACTTATAGAAGCGGGCGTTTAGACTGCCGACTTTTGTTGTGATCTTTGTAAAGTCCTCTCGTTTATCCACCGAAGATATGAGATCTTCGAAGTCGAACACCAGTTTGCAGTTCCCTACCTCGGACGCTTTAAATTCGACTGTGAACTTTGTGATGGTCCATTGGAGGAAGATGGAAACTACAAATTTATTGATCGTGCTCTCTGCCGTCATTAAGGAAGACTCCGAGTTCGTATCGATTTCAAGGAAGTGCTTGATGCTGTCATTGTCTTCGTTGCACGTCACGATTTGTATACTTTCCTTCTGCGTGTCAGAGTCCTTGACAAGTGAAGTGGGAAGGAGCTTGAGTATCTTCAAAATCAGTGCGAGTTGATCGTGAAGTTGCCCTATTCGCTGGGATTCGAATTTCGCGGCTATGGGCGAGGTGTCAATGTGCAAGCTAACCGAGACCACATCTTTTGTTTCGGTTTTCTTCCGATTCGCGAAAATATTATCAACAGTGTCTTGGAGATACTTTCTCTTTTTCTCTACCCCTTTGCTCTTCTGCTCGTTTTCCTCGGATGTCTGACTTCTTCCGTTTCCCGAAACACTTCCACCCGCTTTCCGAAGCACCTCAACGGGCGATGTGCTAGCGACATTTGACATCGCTGGAGTGGATAGTTGGGAATGCTTGGTTTTGTCCGTTTCACTCTCATCGGACGCTACAGAGCTCTGCTGCAGGAGTGTCTCATCCTTAACTTTGCTTACCGTCTCGATTTTGTGTGTGAGGGCGATCGTGATCGCCGTCTGAATTGGATGGACGAGTAGCAGGGTACCGGAGGAGTCTGTGTTTTCAACGCTGAACTCGCATATACTGCAGGTCCAGGGGAATGTGTCTTTTGTGGATTTCGAGAGTTGATACTGAAACTCGTTTTGTACATTGGAGCGGGTTATATTTTCTGCACCTGCTGAGTTGAAGATGAGGTAGGGCAGTCTGCGAATTAAAAACAAAGATGCACCAGCGTTTTATGAGAGTTGATGAGCAAACCTTATAAGAGTGAAGTTGTTATTTCGAGGACGTTTGCTAGTATTTCCTGGAGAGATGCGGAACTGTCCCTTGGCTATCAATATTTTAACCACTAAGCCCTTAATGTACGGCAGTCTGTGGGAGATACAAAAATCAACGTTTGCTTCAAAGAAAACACTTTGGGGGATATGCTTACAAAATGCTGTTGAAGTTGGACTGTTCCTGCGAGTTTTTTTCCAGATGTTTGCTAACGGTTACCTTTTCATCTCTCTCTGAACTGAAGTGGATTGTTTCCTCTGGATATCCGGTTCTTCGCGACTGTCTTTCGGAAGTTAGAGACTTCTTTGAAGTTTGCTTTGCCAACTGCGGACGCTGCGTAGAGTTTGTTGAAACTTCGGGAGGGGGTTCAACTGAAAGTATTATTTGACTTTTATAAATATAAAATTTCTTTCCTACGACTGAAATGAAGAAGACCTTTAAGCAATGTGTGTCGATAAATTAATTGCGGTGAGTAAAAACAAACCACGCTTTGCAGTATAAGCTGAAGGGACACTGGGGCACTTTGAGAAGAAAATTTGAGAGAAGAGCATTTCAAAGTGAATGTCGACATCAACAACGCAGTGAAATAAAATTCTTTTGCGAACACTCACAAAAAGGATATGAAAACTGGCATGGCGTGATGGGATTACAAATTCTCTTTTCAAGCTGTTTGGAGATTACAACTTAAGGCAGTAGGTAACTGAGTTCTGGCCCGTCTTATTAAAAAAAGAATATAGTAAAACCGTTCTGGCTATGGGCAGTGGGTATTAAGCAACAAGTGTTTACCATGTGAATCTAAAAGAAAGCTTGAAAAAGAAAACTCATGAAATTTCGAAGAGATTTAGAACGCAACGATTCAATCTATTTCTTCATCTTCTTATTCTTGTGGCGCTACAGCCCGGGATGAACCTGGGCAACAACCAACTTGCCTCTCCAGCCATCACGATCTTTCGCAGGCTGCTGCCAGTTGCGCACTCCAAGTTGGTTGAGGTCCTTCACTTGTACCGTAGCTTAGGCCGCCCTCTGTTGCGTTGTTCCAATGGCTCAGATTCGAAGACTTTTCGGGCCGGAGCAGTGGTGTCCTTACGCTCTACATAGCTTAGCCATTATAAGCGTTGTATCCGAAGACGCTTTACTAGGCGTATGTCGCTGTACAGCCCATAGAGTTCGTCGTTAAATCTTCTCCTCCAGATACCTTCAACGAAAACAGGACCAAAAATCGCACGCAAAACTTTTCCCTCGAAAATACTAAGGGCTTCCACATCCGCTTTTATTAATGTCCAGGTTTCTGCGCCGTAGAGTAGGACTGGGATGATCAAGGTGTTATATAAAGCAAGCTTAGTCCTTCGAGAGAGAGCTTTATTACTCAATTGCCTCTTAAGCGCAAAGAAACAGCGATTGGCAAGACTGATTCTACGTTTGATTTCGATACTGGTGTTGTTGTCCCTTATTAAAGCGGAACCGAGGTAGACGAAGTCCTTGACTACCTCGAACTTTCTGCTGCCTAGTGCGACGCTCCGTCCGAGATGTCGATGTTGTGGGTCCTTCCTTGACAACAGCATGTACTTCCTCTTGCCCTTATATACCGCCAAACCTATTTTAGCCGCTTCCGCTTCAATGGCAACCAACGCCTGAATAACAGCTCGCTGTGTTCGTTCAATCACGTCAATGTCGTCGGCGTAAGCTAGCAATTGAACTGACTTTTGGAAGATCGTGCGTCTGGTGTTGACTTGCGATCGCACGCACGATCTTCTCAAGGATGATGTAAAAGAAGTCACATGATAGTGCGTCGCCTTGTCTAAAACTCATCAATTTTCAATCTATTTACAATAGACTTATTTAGAGAATTTAGATGATGGGTGGTCAAAAGGCGCGTTTCACCCTTGTCTCAATTAGACCCTGTTGGTCCTTTGATTCCTTTACCATGAGTACAGTCTAGTTACTTAGACGCTCTTATAAATCTAACTAAAGCCAACTAAAATCAACTTTCTCTGCACCCCTCACCTCAAATAGAAAACAATTCAATTGTTGTTACTCACCTTTTGGAGGGTTCGGTAAATCAGTTTCCATATATTTCAAGAATTCAACAAAGTTTTCATCGATATGAAGCGCATACTCCTCCATCCACAGAGCCAGTATACACTTTGTGGTGGGCTCTGGCGTGGATTGGTTTGGTATCTGGAAATACCATTCAAGCCATTTGTTACCTTCGTCTCCAGTAGTGGTCACGAAAAACGGAATCGTTGCTTGTGCAGGAACGCCGGCCAGCATTATATGCGACTGGATCGACTGAAGAGACCCGTGAAATATTTTCGTCGACATGTACCTCATTGCGTTTATATTCACTTTTGTGAACACCGATCGCAATTTGACTGTTTTCGAATCTTTATTCGAAGCTTGATGCAGAAGTTGGCGAAAATTATTGCCGTCGTATTCATTTATCAAAGAAATTAGACGCAAGGCTATCGTCAGTTCAGATTTGGAGAACTCGAGAACAACGCTTTCTAGGGATGTGTCCAGTTTATGGTGAGGGACCTCTTCGTTCTTCCACAAAGTGGGCTGGAGGAGATCTCCAATGTTGACAGTGCCTTTGGGAATGTGACACAAGACGGACGTGCCGGATATTTGCACAAGGCTGAGAGAAACATTTTTGAATTGCGCGTGTCCATTTTCGTAGCAGGCATTCAGAAGTTCTTGGGGCTTATCCGGCAATTGACATGTGGTATGTACAAGTTTGTTCGGATTCAGAGGGGTGGTCCACTGGCCTTCGATTTTGTCAACAGCTAGCTCAAAGTGTGGCAAAGATTTTCTCGAAACTGATTTCCGTACGGATTTCGTGGACATTGGATTTCCCCTCGAATGCAATTCAATGTTTATGTTTGTCAGGTTAAACTTGTAGACTTTGAGTGGAATCGCTGCCATCAGCGAATCAAAGTCATCCAGGAGAGGTGGATGCAGTTTCGGAGAGCCGCCCTGCAGCTCAGTTTCGTAGTACGGTGGGTAATCATATGTGGCAATCAGCTCCTGAACGGTGGTCATGATTCTGGTGCAGGTTGGATTAAAACGAAACGTTATACCGTTTGCAAGAATCCTATAGGCCACCCGTCTTCGATCATCATCCTCAGTTTCGGCTTTGTCTGGATCTGGGTGCTCCTTGTACTCCATCAGATCGAAAGCTATCACAGGAGTGCGATAGAGGAGGTATTCCTCAGTCACACGGGTACTATACTCTTCAAAGTTCGTAACGATCCAGTCTCTTTCAGCAGCCCTCTCGTCGAAAAGACCTCGATCCAGGAATGTGCTATTCTTAAACGGAGCGGTTGTTAGCAAAATTGTCTTGTCGTAATCCTCGTCTTTGTACGTGCCAAGAGGTTCGATAGCTATACTCGAGCATCCGCCCTTTACATTGAACCAGTTTCTATCTGAAATTATTAGCGCTTCAGTGTACATTCCACCCAGCATCACCTTCACAATTGGTGAATAGCGTATTTTTTTCGTAGCGCCAACAATTGAGTCGGTTATAAATTCAGCGTGCTTAAGTGTGAAATTCAAATTTTCAATGTACACGGCAAAGTCAGTCAGGAGTCCAGTGTCGTCTTCCTCGATTTTATCCTCTTCGTCGATGTCAGTGAAGTCGAAACTGGGCAAAAGATCCCAAGCCCATCGCACGAAGGATCTACGGCCGCCTGTGTAGCTCTCCAGCAATTCAGCGTCTTCATCTTCAGACTCTGCAAGTGCTTTTGGATGCAGTTTCCCACCCTTTAGTGCCATAATCAGATCGAAAACTCGCATCGCCATTGGGAATTGTAGTGAGGAAACGTTCATTTCCATTAGTTTCGTAAACACCGACACTCTGGTGACACTTCCCAATTGAGCTACATTTGCATTGAACTTCCGAATTATGCGGACTTCCAGAGAGCATCTACAAAGAGAAGAGGGAAAGATGTTGCACATTAATTGAGGCATTTGTTCGAATGTTGTTCTGCAAAAAATTTAAGAATGTTTCAAATAGGATACCCTGTACAAATTGTACAAAAAACGTTTAAAGTGATTTTATATCTTACTGTTACACTCGAGAATTTATTTAAGGAAAGTTTCACCTAATATTGATGATGCGATGCCGATTACTTTGTGGACAGAAATTCTAAAAATTTTCGGTGACCTTATATCGAGTACTTTCAAAATACATGCCTCGGAAGAAATGTAAGTGGAGGAGAACACTCTATTGTAAACATTCCAACCTGTAGCGAGATATGCAAGCTGTCCAGAAGACTGAAAACCGTTGCCACATTGCCTCGTATATATTGAGTGAATGTGACGAATAACCAACAAAGTGTGTCCTCATATCAAGACTTCCAGATTTAAAAAGAAAAAGAAGGAGAACTACGCTAGGCTATAACACACACAAGATGTAGATTCATACAGATTCGAAAGGATATATAGTGCTGCCAGTGAACCATTAGACGTCCGCTAGTCTTGATACCATCTTACCTTATGCAAAAATTTAGGTCTTTAGGATAGCCAGTTTGAAATAGGATGTTAGTTCACCGCGGTAATATTTGCCAAGAGTAAATATTACAATCAATGCTGCGCAATTGCAGAGCAAAAGTCGGAGGTGGTCCTGTTGTTGTCCATACACTTGCTACAGTTGCCGCTGCATAGTATCCAAATCAAGTGAAATAGTGAGTCATATCAATTATCTCAACTCAAGAATGATGGTTAGATATCATTGTTTCGGTGGGCTATTTGAAGTGGAACTGATGAATCACAAATACAGGTCCAATAGTGTTCCAAATATAGACCCCAAAAGTTATGCATGGTGCACAGAAAATGGCATCTGAAGTTGAAGCCGAAGTTTTTGGACCAAACGCTAGAGTTTCTTTGCCAATGGAATCAAATTCTACCGGTATCTGATCTCTAGTTTTTCTCTTTTTCTTCTTGTGGCACTACAATCCGGGGTGGACCTGGGTCTCAACCAACATCCCTCTCCAGCCAGCACGATCTTTCGCCAGTTGTCGCCAGATGCGCACTCCAAGTTGGTTGAGGTCCTTCTCCACTTGTGTGCGTCATCTTAGCCTAAGCCGTTCTCTATTGCATTGTCCCAATAGCTCAGATTCGAAGACTTTTCGGGCCGGAGTAGTGGTGTCCAATGCTCTACATAGCCTAGCCATCTTAAGCGCTGTGTCCGAAGACGCTTGACAAGGCGCATGTCGCTGTACAGCCCATAGAGTTCGTCGTTAAATCTTCTCCTCCAGATGCCATCCACGCAAACAGAACCAAAAATCGCACGCCAAACTTTCCTCTCGAAAGCACTAAGAAAAGAGCTCTAGTGTAAGCCCTAGAAATTTGCGCTGTACATAATTTATCTAAGTTTGTTAGACTATGAAACCTTTCAAACAGTCTTTTGTAATAACTGTCAAATGTTGTTGAAGTGGTGTGCTCTACAATTCTTTGCTAAAAATAATTAAGTGGATGGGACTTTGTACACAAGACGGCAATGAAGCCTCAGCGGATGGGTTAAATATTGTGTCTAGCCATTATGCAATGTCCTATAAAGACTATAAAGCATGAAGAACTCGTTTATTTCTATATTAATATTTTTAAATTTGATACACTCTACTAAGCCCGCAAAAAACCCAAGGGTAATGCGCCCAAGCTTTTATTTAAGCGTGGTTTGGGTACTAGGCAGTGGTTCTCGAAATTATAGGAAAGCTGCGCTCCAGCTTTATCTTCGCAGAAGATGAAGGTGGAGACAGTTGTTTTCGAAGAGCACTTACACTTGGTGGTTTGGTTAGAACTTCAAGCGCGGTTCAAAGCTCTAACTTCATATTTTTGGGGGGTTGTAGTAGTACACGGCTAGCGTGAGGGTAAGCCTTACTTATGGAATTGCTTTATAGGAAGTACTGAAAACAGAAAATTACCTTTGCAACCTTAATAAACTGCATCACAAGCGGGACTTGAAATAATTCCAGTGTCTTTCAAACACCAATCTTTGCTATCATAAATGCCGCACAGATTGTACAACAAATGGACATTCCTGACATTACAGTCAAGCACCCTTTTAGACACTATAATCCCATCGTCGTAACTCGAGATCTTTCAAAGAGCTCAATAGCTTAAAACGCCCTCTCCTGAGTCCCTGGAGCAGATCAATTAAAATGAAAAGACAAATTAACTGGCACGGACTTATTTAAGCTCGGATGACAAAAAAGTCCTTACTCGCGAAAGATCAATTCCATGACCTTAATGTATTCATACTCTAAATGGAGTTAGAAATTATAGCATGCATTTATTAAGGGCATACACAAGGATTATTTACGTCCACTGTATGCATTAGCTTGTTTAGAAACAAAGCTCTTTACTTTACCTTACCGAACCTATGTTTAGTTTTGAACATATTTGTTAACGTGACGCCAGTGTGTAACTGTCAAGTGATCTTGAAGTATAAATCGACTGCTAAGAGAATGTTTTTATCGGTCTCAATCCAGTTGTGTTTATAGGCTAACCAGCAGTGTTCCTTCTTACACAACAAGTTTAATTGTAACGGGTGTTCCTCAGTTAACTGCCACTCCAACACCCATTCTGATTTTTCTAAATTATGTTTTGTCTTTTTCTTCCAATTCAGTTCAAGGTTTTGCTGGTAACAGTGGTCCCAGACATTTCTCTGCTGTCCGATAATAATAAGAAAGAAGTGGTGTCGTGAAAAAATGCAATGCAAATGTGTCCCGTCCGGGAATTGAACCTAGACCTTCTGCGTGGCGGTCGACGCACTTACCACCACGCTACGACCGATGGCGGACTTAAAACGGCAGCAATTGGGGTAAAGTCAGTTCTGTCTAATAGGAACTACCCAAATAGATGGTAGATGGAAAAAAGTTTGCATCCTCACAACGTGAATCAATTCTACACCTACGTTATGTTTCCCCTTGGCAAATTGAAAGCTCTTATCATTGCTCCAATAAAAGGTAGTATTGTGTGCTTTATACTAGGCTTTTCATAAGTGGAACTCCAGAAATAGTTTCAAATGCTTCGAAATGTGTACGAGGTATATTTAAACCACTGATTTAGTTTTAGTATAGAAGGCCCATATTCACCTTAAGTTTGGGTAAAACGCTCGTAGTTAATCGGGTACTCACGTGACATTCCTCAACCGACGTAACACATTATTATTGCTAAACATTGAAATTTCCTTTCTAACTCCAGTCCTACATGGCTTATGACAAATTAAAAACAATGACAAGGACTCACCGGTATAGGAATGGTTCTTGACAAACATCGATCTGCCCCGCAGCATTTCGCTTGTCCAAACATATAGTCAAATCGGAAACTTTTACCAGTTTCCGCATGAAAAACCTCACAGGGTGAATGTCAATAAACGCCGGCTTCCAAAATTCATCAGCCGACGTCAACGAAAGCAGCTGTATATTCATCGATACGACAATATCCTCTTCAACATACTTCAAAATTATATTGTGACAATTTATCACAATATTGTTGATGATTTTGTTCACCAGTCCGGGCATAATGCTTTGCTGTGTACTTCCATTATCGTCCTCCTTGGATTGTCTTTTCTTTTCCGCCTGTGGTGGTTGTGTATCGGATTTGTGATCTCTTAGTTTAAGCACAAACTCGATGGTGTTGATGGTAATTTTGATGGGCTCTGATGTTATTTTCATCCATGGAACCAATATGGAGAGCTCGTGTATGTGACCAGATAGTATTTCAAAAGGCAAATTTAATTCTTCCTCAAGCACATCCAATCGAAGGTCTAAGTTTTGAAATGCTACTTCACCCTCCCATAACGAAACCTGTGAGAGGAAAAAACAATTGCAATGGAATTCTGTTCCTTCCCTCTTGTGCAAGTTCTTAAACATACCTGAGAATCTTCAGGGCGAATATTTTTCACGTACTTTGCAACATGATTAAGAATAATCGGAGTAATGTAGTTTTCCAATTTGAACATTTTTAATGCTTATCTAGGAACCCTTTCTTATTTGCACATGAAGTTTTTTTCCACACTAATGCAGTTCCATAGCTTGTTTGGGTTAATTTTTTGTACGAAATTGCATATTTTATGCACTTAAGTGGCGGAATTTCTTAACCGAAAAAAGGAGAGACCAGGAATTGATAAACGAAAATATTTTGACTTGACGTGTTGTCAATTTTTTTCCATTTGACAGATAAACAGCTGTGTGCTTGGTGTTTTTTTTATTTTTATTTATTTGAATTTGGTGGGGGTTACGGGGTACCGGCTTCATTTTTGTAAACAATCTCACCGAATGACAGTCGGTCCATTTTGGTGCATTCAGCCGAAATAGAAACAAATACTTTTCGGAATATGTTATTTTAATTGTAAAATTCGACATGCGACCAATAAGTTTTTATTGGTTTCTGAATACAACCTTTTAAACACTAAGGCCCAATGTACATCCAGGTGCTTATTGGTTTCTGGTGTTTATCATATGAAACAGAGAGCAATAAGGAAAGATGGGGAAACGGAGACAAGTGTGAGCAAAAGGAGAAAATGTTCGAAGTCGCGTACATAAATAATAAATAAGCTATATCCGCCACAATTCGTAAATATCCATGACACTTTTGATGGACGGAGGGAAATCAGCTGTCGACGATCTCCTTCCTTATTGGTTTCTCCTATGAACCCAAAATTGGAAGATTTAGTAATATATTACCAACAGGCCTTAACAGAACAGTTACTGTCAGAGACCACTAGTCTTCCTTATTGGTTTCTGGTTACTGTATCAAATGTCAAAAAAGAAGCCTATGTGCGTATGAATGTGTTAAACCACAATTGAAGGCTCTTTTCCAAGTGAATTAAAGGACTTTTCGCATTACAATTCGAAAAGATGTATATCAACAATGAAAGATGAAATTGAATTACTCTATGATGTGCTGGAGGAGAGCCTCTTCAAGCACTCCAATAGACCGATGGAACTAAGCGAGCTGTAAGCTGTTGCTCTCTAATGTAAGCAATTTCTTTGAGTTGATTCTTATGATGCAGTTTTTATCATTATGCTACCCCTAAAGAAGTAAACAAATATTCCCCATAAGTTAACTAGTGTAAAAGGAATTTTTAATGAGACCTGTGACTTCACACAGAGCGATCTTATATACATTCGTTGGTCTAATCCAAACGCAATGGAGTGAAGGGAACTTTCAGATGATTATTATTCCGTGTTATTTTTTGCATTGGAACCATCAATGCGAGAGGACGTAGAAATGCATTTGAACTGAGAGATCAACTAAATGCTTTTTTAAATTGTATCCGTAAAACATAAACATAAAACTATTTACTAGGCAGAACTCATTCTTGGTTTTAGTGACTGCAATTTCTTTGTACGCTTACTCATATATTTAAACTATAATTCAGTTTGTTTGTTTTAGGTAATTTAATGTATTACCCCCCTGCACTATTGCGGGGACTTCTGTTATCTTCACCATTGGTTCTACACACAACGTATCAAGACCATCTGATGCGTCTTTTGGTTCCAGTTTGTGCACGGTTCAAAGGCATCCTTTACCTTCTGCTTTTTTTAATGTGGTGATTTAGGTATGGATGAGGAAGAGTAAAATTCATCCAAGGAACTTTCAGCTTGTTGTGTATATTGGTGGATTGCAATTGCATAGTTTTTTATAGTTAACAAAAACTACACCTTCTATATGCAATTAGCATTGTTACTTCCGTGCAGCAATTTCTTTATGTACTGCTTCCACTTGATTGACTGTTACCATTACTTCCACTAATCTTTGTCCCTCGCAACTGTCTCACATCACTATTACGTACAATCCTCTACCTTTACTCACAAGTTTCTTGTAACAAATTATGTCCCATGCTTTTTGTTTGTTAATATTATTGGCTCCTATCATAAAGACAGAAACGATTTTTAAATATTGAATTTGTTGTGTCTTGTTAAGGAGATATCTATCATTATTCTCGGGAAACGTCAACAGTTGTCATATTGTCATATATGACCAGTGCTGCCACTTATTTCGATATAAGGTACTAAAAGTAAGGAAACTGTCAGATTTCAGAATGTAGAAAGATTTTTTTATGGTAACGTGAAGAAATACAAAGAAATGACAGTTTTTCGCAAAACAAAACTACTGTCATTATTTAATTGGAAGACTTTTAATACTTGTTTGCGTAATTAACTTATCCTCAGGGATTTTTTTCATCCAATAATGAACGGTGAACCAGGGCCTCAACCCACATGCCTCTCCAGTGAACACTATAGATCATCATCTGCCTCCAGTTGTGAATTCCAAGCTGGTAGAGGTCCTTCTCAACTTTTGCGCACCATCTTAACCAAGGCCGTCCTCTGTTGCACTTTCCAATGGCTCGGATTCGAAGTCTTTTCAGCCCCGAGCAGTGGTGTCCATACGCTCTACATGACCATCTTAAGCGTTGTATAGGAAGACGCTTAACCAGGCGAATGCCGCCGTACAGCCTACAAAATTCGTTCTTGAATCTTCTCCTCGTGACAATATATATTCGTTTGGGCATTGAAAATGTTCTTGTATATTTAAAAAAAAAAATCAACCTTAATTCCTGAAAAATATTGAATGAATTGATATGAGACCATTTGGTGAAATTCTGAAACAGGTAGAATTAGGAAAACACACATACAGATGGCGGGGTCCTGTGGACACTCGCTAATGCTCTTAAGGTATCACATCTGCCATCCCTTTAGCTTCGTTTACAGCGATCATATATAATTGGTAGGCTCAGAGAATATGGAATGTAAGTTGATAATTTCAACCCTCAATTTACCTTTTAGAATAATCATGTAATAAAGAGCATATATAACATACATACTTTATGAACATCAGTCGAGCATCCTTACATTCATAAATCAGACCCCTTCTGACATAAACTGAAATTTAGAATTTCCAAATTAAACTCCTCGGGGAAAGTCAATAATTTTTAAAATGGTGCCATACCCCATAGCTGAACTGGAGCTAAGAAACATTCCCGATGAAACTGGACTTACTACCTCGGAGAAGATGTCCCTTTTTCATGCCTGGAAACTAATTGCTCCTTACATGGGATCCCATGCAATCGACGAATTTATTGAGTAGGCCTCTATCAGTTACAGTGGAATCCCTTCTAATTGAAAATGTGTACCATTCAAGGTTCTTCCTTGTCAACGAGGACCTCCTGGATTTCTTTCGAAACGAAGAGGGAGACATCAAGATGGTGGAATTCCACATGCACAAACACCAAATGTTTGAATTTCTTGAGCTGGTCATAACTGACGCTATTGAGAGCCTACCCAAAATGCACAGTTCCATAAATCCCCTTTGCAGCAAACACCGGAAGTGCAGAGTAACAAGATCTGCTTACAATGTGCGTGTGACAGGCATTCGAAGTTGAATGTGATTGCAGTTAGTCGCTTTTTGTATTACAGAGACTTTCCGAGCACTTGCTTGGCTACCTCAAGAGAGTGCTGAAACGATACATGTCACCATGCTTGGAGAGCGCCCTGGATAAGGTATTTTTGGCTCTTCACGATGCTCATTGGAAACAATTGGAACAATAAGAATATACGGATCTATAGGAACATTTTTTGGTTTTTTTCAACTAATGTTATAGGCTGAAAATGAGTTGTAAGATTTTGAAACATGTGATAAAGCAGCTTTTCAGCCGACAAGGGAGCAGGGCCTAGCTTCTGCATCAACTACTCGTGTTGTGCGTGCCATTGTTCTCTTGCGAGTAGAAGGAACCTGCGGTTTTTTCCTACTCCAAACGGAGAGATTTGAGAAGCTTTTCATAGACAATAAGCACTCTTTGAGTGTTGTCAGCAACTCGAAATAGGTTGTGCGGTGAAGATATTCGAGGTGTTCAGTCCGACCTTCGAAGTGTGAGTCGACGCACTTACCCACTACGCTACGGCATTAAAGGAGTTGTATTTTCAAAAAAATGCAATTGTCATGGAAGTGTAATACTTCCCTGTCCAGTCTTGTAATATTTGACAAAACTGCTAATTTTTTAAAGCGGAAACAATGGCGTGTGACTTAGAGCATTGATTCATATTCTAGATACGTTATGCCTTCTACAAAAGTATCTGATGCTCACAGAATGCATACAGTACAGGGTTCTAGGGTGAATGTTGCAGAATTGACGAGATGTACTCATCGAAAAGAAAAACAAGATCTCCCATAAATTTAACGAGAATCTATGGTGGAATCAAAAATTAGTTAACTACTAGAATTGCAAAATAGTTCCTTTGCTAGAAAGTACATGGAACGGTTTCAGAAACAAGTTTCGAGGAACTATTTAGTTCCACCCACATGTAGATATTGAAAAGGGTTTATGTACACGGAACTAAGAAGTTCCATTCTAGACACATGATTGAATAATTTATTATTGATCCTATTCATTGGTGGTTCTAGTTCCATCTCACATACATACTCGTATGTTTGCACACGAAACAACAAAGTTTACTAACATTCGTTCATGAGTTTTCATTTCCAACATTCATCATGCCACGAATGAACTACGAAACATGTTGGAAGTATCGCACCTGTTTAGCAAGAATATGTGGAATGAATGATGAGCAGAACAGGGTCCAGGAACTAAGTCGGCACGGGACTTCATAATTCTTCAGGCCTGGTATTCTACCATACAAGAAAAACCAAATGGAAAGTTTTAATGCTAGATAATGAAATGAGCTAAGACAAAAATCATAAATAGGTTGTATGGCACAGGAAACAGGCGTCTGGGCAAAAATGTTTATATTCAATCATATTCATTCAATTCGACTAAATGTCAGTTAAAATATAAAATTAAGCCCAAAGGACATTTAAATTGAAAATTAAATTAGAACAATATTTGAAAAACATCAGCTATTCGTCCGGGATGTACGAGTATGTTACCTGGCCTTCAGCTAACATTCCTTTCCAACTTACACTTTCTCTAGTCTGCTGCATGCGATTTCGCCCACTTTGTTGGTTTATGTCCTTGTCCACTTGTATACAGCATCATCTGCGAGGATGTTCTCTGTTGCGTTGTTTCATTGACTCGGATTTAAAGACTATTCATCCAATACATATGACACTTTAAGCATTGTATACCTAGGCTCTTGACTAGGCAGCCAGCACATAAGTATTTTTTTGTTGAATCTTCTCCTCTAGATATCAGCGCATAAAAGGATAAAATTGCAAATCTCCTCAATCACTGTTAAAAATGTCCAGGTTTCTGTGACATCGACCGGGACAGGGATGACTAAGGCATTGTACAAAGCTATTTCGGTCTTTCGAGAAAGGACTCTATTACTCAATTTCCTCTTGAGTTTAAAAAGCTAACGATTAGATACGCCGGACTTCGGTACTGATACTTGTTGCATTTACTAGGGAGTCGATGTAGGTGAGGTCCTTGCCCATTGTGATTATCTGCGCAAGCCATCAATCGACCATATTTTGCATCTTCCTTTGGTGACAGCATACACTTTATTTTGCCCTTGTTCACCGCCAGACCTATCTAATCCGCGTCCATTTCAAAATCAGCAAACGCCTTATTGACAAGTCGTTATATTCGTCCGATCACATCAATGTTATCAGAGAAAGCAAGTAAGGACTTGAAAAATATCGTGTCTCTGGTGTTGACTGTTAAGTCTATGTTTGACCTTTTCAACATTGAAGTTCTTGAGTTACTTAACTGAGCAGCGAGGTATCTTCATCCTATAAAATCTGACGACTTTGGAAGAAATTTCAGTTCTAAGCATGAGACTGAATTTTTCGCCTTTAGGCACGCTCTTTTATGCGATCTAAAAATCGACAAAAAGACTGGTGGGGGTGCATCATGGGCTTGTGCATCCGGGAAAAAGTTGTTAACTTTTTAGAAAGGCCATATGTCCTTGTTTTCAAAGTGTTAAGACCAAAGCTGGGCAAAGAAGCCATCATTGGAAAGCACAGCCTGTATGAAACTACATCCGAAGACGGACTCAGTCCACGGAAACTAAAATAGACTGCTCTGTAACCAGTACGTAGTTCCCTCATGTCAACAAGTACAAAAGAACTTGGCGGTCTTATTAAGATTATCTTAGAGAATCCGCATAGGGCCAGTAAGGTAGTTTTTATAATCACATCATCTAGATATAAGAAATCAGAAAAAAGGAACAATAAAAAATACATTTAAAAACGTTAAAAAAAAAAAACTTGGTGGTCTCCTGATCAATCAACCGCCAACTACATAGATTGATCACATTGCGTCGGCACAACAACTTCTTTAGTATTCTGGACGTCCAAACATTCCGAGGAGCCAAAGCTTCTGCCTGAAGCCTGGTGAAACAATTGACCAAAAAGTGTTGCTGTTGTCAAAACGGGATCCGGGAAGCTACCCCTGAATGCCACACAGAAAAAAAACCTCTTGTTCGACAACGATTGCAGGCATCTGCATTTAGTAAAGTAAGCAATTTAATAAGTGACGCTGAACAGAAAGACGAGAGTGCTTCCTGAGCTCTGCGAACTGAAAAGAACTGAAGAGTACCGGCTTCTCGAAAGTAAAGAAAAAAGCACGAGAAACACGGGATTACGGAATTGGAGGAATAATATCCCTTACGGATAATCAATAAAAACTGGTCATCAGCTTCAGATAGAATGCCGTTGGAACGATGTGGAAAATTGGTAGTAGAGTCGGCTTCAATACTGTCCGGAAGGAATACTATCCGGAAAGAAAACGTCTGGAGACTTTCTAAATGCTAGAAAAGCGCACAATTTTCCACGCCACAGGATAGAGAAGAACTCCGTCCCTCTGATGTGGATGAAGTGAAGATAGCGAGACTAAAATCGAATAGAGCTGCGGGTACTTTTGCAAAACGTCATATTTTTATTAGTGGCAACAATCAAAATTACACTGTACGTCATCTATCTCAAATTAGTAGAATCATGTAAACTTTAGTTCACCTAGCGGCCTCTTACTTATTTATTTACAATTTTTCAATCATGCTTTAATGACTTTTTCTTATTTTACTGGCGCTAAGTCCGCTGTTGTCCCTATTTACCGCGGTGCCGAGGTAGACGAAATCCTTGGCTACCTCGAAGTTTTTCCTGCTTAGAAGAATGCTATGCCCGAGACGTCGATGTTGTGTGTCCTACGTCGATGACAGCAAATACTTTGTCTTGTCTTAGTCGTTTCCACTTTAATGCCAGCAAACGCCTTATTAACGGCTCGCAGTGTCCGTCTAATCACGTCAGTGTCGTCGGCGTAAGCTAGCGGTTGAACGGACTTTTGGGAGATCGTGCCTCTGGCTTCTAATGACTAATAAAGCTTGAATGAGCGGCTTCTTTGAGAAGTGAAGGAATGTCAGTCTTACTCAAATGTTGTTCTATTTGTAAACATATATTGTAGTTATTATAAACAAACAAAGTTCTCGTTGGATATAAAACATCGTTTTTATTCTTTTGCAGAATAAAGTTCCTTAGATAATGGTGATTCTAAGCATTGCTGTTGTGAATTATCTCACAGGGGAATTGTAATCGGCAGCTATAATGTCATTCAGTTTCTTTGAAACAATTCTTTAAATTAGTTTCAAAGTTTAACTATCGTGCACATTAAACGTTTATGCGTTCGTTACACTCCTTCACGTTTTTCATTAAATTTCATCACGAATGCTTTGCACAAGTAGCTTAAACGGTTCTTCACTGTTGGTATAGGTCAAGCCGAAGTTTATGAAGGCTTCGATAGGCGGTAGGTAGGTTTAAATACATACATATGTATGTATTCCACTAATTGGTAGCATTTTCCTCACAAAATTTGAAGTAGAACGCAAACCTAAAAACTGGCAACTGTACGGTTAAGGGAACTGAGCAGGCAGGTATGAAGGTTTCATGTTCGGTTCATTTGTCTGGGGTGTTAAGCGAATGATACATAGCTGGCACCTGTTGACAAGCAGTCAGATCGTGTAGTGATCTTATACGACACACTTAAAATTGGAGTCTTCATTGAAGTTGAGTGCTTTTATTTTACTTGTCTTTATTTACTTGTATCGACTCATTTGCGCATCCCAGTTCAAGTCTGCAGAGTTTGTGGCAAAAAATCTAAATATTTTAGTGGAACAATTATAAAGTTACAAATGCGTCCATGTTGTCGATTTTTATATAACGCAGGATATTTCTATTGGATTGTTCTGAAATGAAGTGACTCACACTGCCTGTTGGTCGTCGTGGCGTAGTGGTAAGTGCGTCGACCGCCGCGCAGAAAGTCTGGGTTCGATTCCCGGACGGGGCACCTCGCATTTTTGCACGGCACCACCTCTTTCGAGTTGCTGACAACACTCAAAAAGTATCAATTGTCTATGAAAAGCTTCTCAAACCGCGCTGTTCGGAGTCGGCAAAAAACTGTAGGTGTAGGTAGGAGAACAGTAGCACGCACAACAGGAGTACTTGTTGTAGAAGCTAGGCCCTGGTCCGTTGTGGGCTGTAGGGCCTTTTGACAGTTCGTGAGTGGGAAGAAACTTGTGTAGGAAATGTGAAATCTACTAAGAGATTAATAAAAAATTCGAATTGAATATTGTAACTATTTCCTATTTGTTTCAAAATGTCGTAAGGAAAAGTTTTAGTATCCAATTAGATTGCTGTCATCTGCTTGGAGGTGCTTTTTGGAGATGGCTGGGTCTATTCCCTTGGAGAGGCTTAAAAAAACAGAAAACGAATCATTGGACATGTACTCAAAAGGAACATAACTTGTGAGAAAGAAGTTGTTTATGATAATTTTCGAATGAAAGTGTGGTTTCTCCTGTAAGGCTGGCGTTGGGGGAAAACAGCCTCATTTATGTAACACGTTTGTAAGCATGTAGGGAATGCAATAAGTTTTTAAAACCGTCTCTTAGAAACCCTACTATATACTTCCTGAGTTGCAGAGATGTTTAAAAAAAAAAATAGGGAAATATCAGGGTTCTTCATCCAGAACATATGCCATTCATCTACACCTTTTCTATCTTTAGCGCATGTTTTCACTTAAGAAGTTCTTTTGGACTATGCAAAACCTACGAATTTTGTTTAGTGAAATTGTGTTTGTTATGTAGGAATTACACAGTCAATTAAATTTGTAAGTTTTCATAATTATTTCAATTGTTTTGTTTTATACTTAATTAATCTTCCGTTTATTTTAGTTTTCATACTAAGTTTCGTGTGTGGAATTGTTAGCTACAATAAATCCAAAAGGGGTCGTTAGTTTCCATGTTGACACACTAAATTTGGTTCATATTTTTGGTTTTTTTTTTTCAGTTACACTGAATTTGAATATAAAAGAATTACGTTATATGATGCATTTTAACAAAAACATGCCAAACAAATTTGTACAGTTTACGGTGAGAAAGCTGTGATTGATGGTCGAACCCAGGAGTGTTTCCTTTAGTTACTTTCCAAAAATTTCGATTCATAAGTTGCACCTTATACTGGTTGGCCGTCTTGTTTGTTTGGCGTTATAGTTCGGGTTGAACATGGGCCTCAACCAACAAGCAAAAGCATTTAGCACGATTTTTCGCCAGCTGCCTCCAGTTGCGTACACCAAGTTGGATGAGGTCCTTTTTCACTTGAGTGCACCATTTTGTTTGAAGACGCCCTTTATTACATTGTCCCATTGTTTCGGAAGCGCCGGAGGTGTGGTGTCTACTTGCTCGACAAGATCTAATAATCATAAGCATTGGATTTAAAGACGTTTTACTAGGTGCATGCCGCCATAAAGCAAAACAGGGATGATCAGGGTGTATACATAATGTTATCTTGCTCCTCTGAGAGATGGCTCTACTACTCGATTGCCCCTTGAGCCTAAAGAAACAGTGGTTGGCAAGAGTTATTTTGCATTTAATCTTCTAACTGATGTTCTTCATACTCAGAAGCCGAAGTAGATGAAGTCCTTCACAAACTCGAAATTATAGCTGCTTATTGTTACGGTCTTGCTTAGTTTTCGAGGTATTGCGTCCTTCAATTGGGTCATATAAAGAGTCTCTTGTTTGTCCGTGAAAGACTGTGTGTGCTAGAAAAAGGGGAAAAGCGCTACACAAACATGCGGAAATTGTACGCAGTTTATAGTGAGAATGCTGTGAATGATCACCAAATCCAGGAGTGGTTTGGATATATGAATGTCTAGAAATTTTGATACTAAAGATGCGCCTTGCACTGGTCGGGCAGTCACTGCAAAAAAAATTAAACCGACCAAAAAATTATCGGGGGAACATTGCTTAAACGTAACCAAATGGAGTCGTTTTGGAAATGATTCATAAAGGATGACGAAAAATAGACTGTATACGAGAATATCCAATGCCAGTGATCATGGTCGAGGGGCATCGATCGCAATCGACTTCAATTTATTTACGACTGGTTTGCCTTCAAATACAATTGCCCCTTCGTGAAGAACTTTAAGTTTGCGCATCGATTTGTGAAATAAAACCGCTAAATAAGCAATTATTCATCATCTTAATTTAAATCGTGAATATCATGAAAATCAATCAACATTTTCAAATTTTCCAAAACAGAAATTAAATGCGTTTTATGACACGGCAATAAAAACAAACTAAAATAGCAACTTCTTCGATTTTTCATTCATTGTATTTGCGCAACACATTTCCCATTGCAGAGGAAGTCTTTTGAAAAAGAAGAAAAATGTTCGACTTCGCTTAAGTTAAATGCGTATTTTTCTTAAGGTACGTAAAAGTGATTATTGAAGTTCGAACCATTGTTATTGCAGATAATACATCAAGCTCTTGAAGCATTAGATAATACATGAGGAGATGTAAGATGGACTATAGCAAAAGAGCCCACCAATGACTGGGGAGTCCTCTCTAAAGGTGACTTGAGCTTCAATTCAGGTCTAGTAAATAAGTGGTCGAAATTAAAGAAATTATGAAGCAATGAATTTGATTAAAAAATGTCAGTCTGTAATATAAAATACAGAATGTATACAATTTGGACTGGCAAAATATTTCATGTACCCTCGTTTCTTAAAGAGAATTTCTGCGGCGAGATTTGAAGGGTTTGCTATTATTTCTTTTTTTGGTTCAACCAGTCTTTAAATAAAACAATGTTTCTTAGAATCGGTGTCGTGGCTTTCCGTATGAAAAAGACGAGCAGCAATTTTTTGATTCAGTATTGAATTTGGAAAATGAAGAGTCTATAGTATGCGGCGGACCAACAACAAGACTGAGGTCATTCCTGTGATATTTAAAATTTTAGAACTGTTTTAAGCTTACGACTGGCCTATAAATAAATGTAAAAGTTGACTCAATAGAAGGGTCCGACGGATGCACAAAACTCGTATGATGTTTCCTATTCTTTTCTTCGCATCGGGGTGTTTAGAACCGTGGCGGATCGATGGTGTTAATTGGTGGATGGGGATTCTATTTTCGTTTTCAGGTCAGTCTTGATGATCGTATTACTGTTGAAGTTGAAGTCATACGGATGTCAAGGGAAATAAATATATATGTAAATACCTCGGCATATGGTGTGCGTTTCGAATAGAATGGACTCCATTATTTTATATCTGCTTTTTTAACCATTCCAACCATTCCATTCTCTTGCAGGGGTTGGCGCGTGCCATTTCGTAAACTCTTTTGTTGCAGTGGTGTTCATTCAGTCCTTGCTGATGGTAAGACCGGTGCAGATCCTTAGACCTTCCTCATGAACGAAACCTCACACCGTTATATACAGAAAACTGTTTAAATGGTTTATAGTTGGTCTGTAATACTTTAAACTATGCTGGGCAGAAGTTCACAGTCAATGGTGGTCGCTATATAGCCTTCATCGCTGACATTTTTCGTTCATTAATTAAACAACCATGACGAAGCTGTGGTTTCAACAATTGATGATGATGATGAAATGATTTATTTAAACGTTTGTTAAATATTTTTTGTCGGAATATGTGAAGTCGGTAGTTTTCCCGGTAAGTCCGAAATGATTGATCACAACATTCGCAGCGTTATTACTACTGTACGGTGACAAATTTTGGAAAAAGGCATTGAAAAATGGACCTTACTTTATTTGGTGAGAGGTTTTCCAATTGCGTAATTTTATGTTATGGGAACTTCAATTGGCTTCTAAGATCATGCGATATTACACAGTCATGTTTTTTTTAGGACCATGCAAGCGACTGCGTTAACTCAAAACTAAAAAAAAATAACTTCATTCAAGTTATGTCGGCTATATCATCAAAATGTTCGAAAAAGAATTTAAAAAATAACTTCAAAAGAA
Organism: Eristalinus sepulchralis; assembly: GCA_944738645.1. Lineage (NCBI taxonomy): Eukaryota > Metazoa > Arthropoda > Insecta > Diptera > Syrphidae > Eristalinus > Eristalinus sepulchralis. Next base: position 49,295,175 of record OX122882.1, read on the forward strand.
TCGTAGCTGCGAATTTTCCTGAAGCGGTCTTTTGAATGATATTTTTTTACGCATAATGGCTTAATTCCAACTTTATAAAGCCTTGCAATTTTCATCGAAAATGTAATGCAGTGCTTGGAAACCTAACTTTTGAAACTGCGAAGTGAACGAAAATCGCAAGTGCTGGTTGAGTAATTTTAAGTATGCTTTTAAGTACTTCTCAAGTATTTCCAGCTATAGAATGTTTTATCGTGAGGTTTGATTTTCAATAGGCTTCAGACAGATGACGCGTGATTTAAACTTCTTTGTTATAAGGTTTTCAAATATCAAATTCAAATTCAAAAGACAAAAGGGAAGGAAGGGATATATAAAGTTGTCAAGTATCTCCCTTCCGCCTTTTTTATTTTGAATTTTCTGGCTATGTACAAAGCGCTACATTTGAAAGGTCTTGAGATAACCTACAAAACGACGCTATGCATGATTAGGTTGGATATTGCTATTGTTCAACAGTTATAGACGTGTATTCGCGCTATTTTACAGCTTTCCTTCGTTAACGACAAATCCGCTTGAGAAACGTTCCTTGAGATTAGTGGTGTTTTGGGGGATGATACTCTATCACTTCGAACCGCGGAAGAATGATTTCGACGAGTTAGACCCGGTGAAAACGACACCATGGATAAGTCAGCCGGCGGAAGACCTGTGACGACGAATACCAATCGAATCATGGAAATCATCGAGTTAGACCGGCATGTGGCATCTCGTGACATCGCCCAGGAGATGGGAGTTAGTCACCAAAACATTTTAAACCATCTACAGAAGGCTGGATACAAAATAAAGCTTGATGTTTGGGTGCCGCATGATTTGACGCAAAAAAAACCGTCTGGATCGAATCGACGCTTGTAATATGCTGCTGAAACGGAACGAACTCGACCCATTTTTGAAGCGGATGGTGACTGGCGACGAAAAATGGATTACATACGACAATATCAAGTGAAAACGGTCATGGTTGAAGGCCGGTGAATCATCCTAAACAGTGGCCAAGTCGGAATTGACGGCTAGGATGGTTTTGATGTGTGTTTGGTGGGATTGGAAGGGAATCATCCACTATGAGCTGTTCCCATATGGCCAGACGGTAAATTTTAAAATCTACTGTGAACAACTGGACCGCTTGAAGCAGGCGATCGACCAGAAGCGTCCAGAATTGGCCAACAGGAAGGGTCTAGTGTTCCACCAGGACAACGCCAGAACACACACTTCGTTGATGACTCGTCAGTGAGCCCGGATGGGAGGTTTTATCCACCATATAGTCCGGACATAGCGCCAAGTGATTACCACCTGTTCCTGTCCATGCGAACACCCTGGGTGGTGTGAAATTGAACTCAAAAAAGGCTTGTGAAAAGTGGCTGTCCAAGTTCTTCGCAAATAAGGAGGGGAGCTTCTACGAGGGGGTGTTATGAAGTTGTCTAGATGGAAACAGATTATCGAACAAAACGGCGCATATTTGAACTTAATCCGATCACTGTAACACTTTTTATGAAGCATTGAATGAAGAGCAAAAAAGCGGAAGGGATATTCGACAACCTTATATTTTGGTTCAGTATCGTTTGCCAACAACTCAACCCCTCAACATCGTCTTCAAGTTGTTCAGATGCTGATTTTCGTGTCATTCGAGGTACGATCTGCATAATCCATCTACTAAAACCAATGTTGCTAATACCATTCGCAAATTAGAAACCCAGCTTACATAAGTGGATAATACTCGACCGGTTCACATCCAAATCCAGCACGTAGCAAAGAGACAATAGTCTCAGGTCTTTAGGAATAAGCGATAGCATCTATACGATGGACGCTTTGGAAGCCAACATAACTCGTTTAATCCACGAGATACTAGTAGCTTTGCTCTCGCTCGCTTAGAACTGGACCTTCTGAACCTCAGACGTAGTCGTGGCCAACATATACAAATCATTTTCTAAAAAGTAAATGCCATAAGTGGTTCTCTTAATCGACAGTAACAATTTTAAGTTAACTTTTGTATTTATGTGTTTTATTTTACATTACAAATCAAACCTTACCATGAATCAACCTTTACTTATGCAGTACTCTGGGAGAAAATACTTACAGTTGGAAAATGTCTAGTATTTATGCCAAACACTGTAGATACTGATAAAGTACTTTCACTCCCCCATAGATAAGTGAGGATTTGTGATAGAAACATCATAATGAGGAGAGGGTATGTATCAGTTACGGCGGCTCTAGTCCATTACATCTGTTTATTCGCTTTGTGTCTTCATACGTTTTTTTTATGTTCGTCCACTGTAGATTTCAGTTTCACTTGTCGACAAAACACTGGCCAGACAAGTACAATACGTCAAAATTCAATGCACTTTTGAGATTACTTTAATTGTTGTCGTGAACTGTAACCAATCACAATCGTAAATATTCACAATCGTCTGGCGTAGGAAACTCAGAACAGTGTTCTCTGGGGAAACGTTTTACTCTTTTCATGAATATGTGTTTTTCATATCTTCTCACTCCACTTATCTCACAGAGAGTGCGTGCATGTGGAGAATGCGTGGGTTGATAACCCACTACCCCCAACGGTCAGTACACGCATTCGCTGACTCATGCGGACGCACAATCGTCCAAGGCGCCATTCGAATCGACAAAGTCCCACCAGAAGGGAGTAAGAAAATGTTTCTCCGTCACAATTGTGCCTGTGGTTAGTTTTATTCGGCTATTTTCATTTGCAAAGGTTGCCGGCGACTATGCACAACAGGCGGGTGGTGGTTATTTTTATCGATTTAATAAAATTATTTATTCGGCGGCAGCACGCTAAATCGACCTTCACAGCTAGACCCTTGTGAGATGAGCAAGGTCAGGCAAGGAAACTCAATCAGAACCGCCACAGCTGTCCCGCGCTTTTCAAACCGCGAAACTCGAGATATCTATTCTAAGCGGCTATTCATCTTGACCGCCTTCCGCACCTCTCGCCATCACTAAGCGCCCGACAGACCACGTGCAAGCACGTCACAATGAAATGTGAAGATTGTGTATTTTTAGAAGCTCTCCATCGCACCCATTTCCACGGCGTTGCTGATGAATTGAATTCAACCCTTCCCTAGGCATTGCCTCATTCAACCCTCAGCGTAACTCATAACTCTAAACTGCCAGTTACTCCGGCCAGACTTCAGACACGCCGCCATGCTCGCCTACGGCCTAGAAGAAACGTCACATCGATACGCGGTACGAGGTGGAAGAATTGCCAGCAGACAATAACACAGCGTCTATACGCTCAGCAGGTATAGTGTTTATCTGCCGCCGCCGCCGAGCGACTTTAGCCGCACTCGGAATCATGGAGAAGTTCCTTCCTCGAGAAAATCAGTTCGCCTTTGGCTTCCATGCACGCATTACATACGACTTCGGTCTGAAGCAAGCGGTCATACAATAGCAGCAGCAACAGCAGCAGCAGCAGCAGTAGCCGGTCTGTCTGTTTGAACAAAGTATCTCGTATCGCGTCTGTGGTTTTTTTTTGTGTCTGTCTTTCTGGGGACGATACGTTTGAGTCTGCATATAAACTGCGCGGGAAGTGCGCACTTGAACAGCTTTGTTGATAGTTAAATATTCAAAAAACTAGTTTGGAAAAGAATAGTGCTCAGTTGCTTGAAAGGACATTTCGGTTTTCAAAATGACTGTGTCTACGAAAAATCCCGAAAAGGTAAGACGGGCAAAAGGAGGGAGTTCTGTGTGTTGTGAATGTTTGGTGAAGTGATGGTTTTATCCTTCGATGCGATGGGGGGCAGTTTTTTTTGTTGCGGGAGAATGAGTGAGTTCAGTGATAAATTTATTTGTGTGTCTGTGAATGGATCGATTGATATGGGCGCTTGTAAATTGAAGGACAAACGCAATTGTGTTGACACAAAACGAAATCGAGAATAAATTAGAAGAACGAAAACAAAATATTCCATATTATTATTTATCATGACTGTTGTTCCCATTGCTTACACCGGACGTTTTGCTATCCTTGGGGATTCGTTTGGGGTGTGTATGTAGGTTAAAGATAAGCGAAGCATTGCTTAAATAGATGCAACGATGCAATTTTTATGGCAACTTTTAAAAAATATGAAGAGTTCAATTCCGTTTTTTTTTTACAATGAATGTTGCTTAAATTTGAACGTTCCACATCTGGTCTGTTTTGGATATGTTTTCGAAAACATCGTATTTCGTTTACAAAATTTAAAAAAATATGAAAAGATTCGACGCACTAAAAATATGATGGGTCTGGTGATATGAGAGGAAATTGTTGTATAAGCTGATTTAAGAATAGTGTGGGTGTAAGTTGTCCAATGATTTCCTAGTGTTTTTGGTGACACTGAGTTATGATTTAAAAAAAATCCTTTTCCTTTATCCCATTGGAGATTTTATTTAGACTGTATTTATTTTTAAGTTCTTAAAGAAGTGGCGTAGCTGAAAAAATAAATATATCTTATTCGGTTCCTTCGAAACTACCGTGAAAAAACGTGACAACAGGAAACTGGTTTTATATCGCAAACAATGTTACGTAAATGAGGACGTAAATCTTTTTAAATTGTGTAGTAAAATCTGGAGGCTTTTAGTTTTCCAGTTGATTTGAGATCTGGGTGATATTTTCAAAGTTAAAATAATTTGATTGGCACTACAGTCGACAGGAGACAAATGTTTAGCTTCTCTAGCACCTGCTTGTGTAGTGCGTGTTATCGTTCTGCCACAAGTAGAGGCGATCTACAGTTTTTTGCCGACTCAGAAAACAGCTACATTTGAGAAGTTTTTCATAGACAATCAGTACTCTTTGAGTGTTGTCACCAATTCGAAGGAATGGGAGATGTTGAGTCCCGGAACTGAGCCTAGGACCTTTAGCGTGGTCGAAGCACGATTTTTTTTTATTTTTTTTTGTTCATTTGTCGCCGTGGCGTAGTGGTAAGTGCGTCGGACGGGACACCTCGCGGTTTTTCACGGCACCACCTCTTTCGAGATGCTGACAACACTCAAAGAGTATCAATTGTCTATGAAAAGCTTCTCAAATCTCGCCGTTTGGATGCGGCAAAAAACTGTAGGTTCCTTCTATTCGTGAGAGAACAGCAGCACGCACAACACGAGTAGTTGTTGTAGAAGCTCGGTCCTGCTCCCTTGTGGCCTGTAGTGCCACTTGATTATTATTATTACATCTTTTTTTTAAATTTTTCTTACATGTGGTTAAAAATGAACTGTGACAATTTACCTTCGCTGACGGGCCTGGTATACTTTTTTCACATCTCACTCTTTCAGCTATAATGATTGTTTTTCAAAGGACAAAGTTCATTCCTTCACCACAGTTCTATTCCAATTGGCAGCTCGAAAAAAGAACGATTCCTTCTTTTAAACAGTGCCATTGATTGCCTATGTAACACTTGGGTCTATATTTTCGAATGAGCTTAAATGTGAATTGAAAAATATTTTACTTAGCCGTATGCCATGTACCATTATATTTTCATTCCACTGTTCGGTGGGATAACGTTATTCGAATCATTTACATCCGATGAGGAAGTTGAAAACACCGTAAATAAGGGGGGTTTTACCGAGGGCGTGCAGACCGCTTTGGCGTTATTCCTCTACATCGTTTGGGTAGTAGTTTCCTGCTATCAGCTCATTTTCCGAGATATTAAACATAGCCGAGTCAGCTTAATAATAGAAATATCCAAATTATTCACGTTTGCTTCGTGGTATACCATGCACTTAGATTTCTCATGAGGACTACAAAAGGGAATTAATAGGAATACTATTTTAAATTTCATTGTATGAACCTCCAATCATCGAATTTCAAACAACCTTAAGTTGGTTTATTTTTAGGTATTTTTGAACATTTGAAAGTAAGTAGTTTACAAAGTATTTGTGTACATCGGGCAAAATGAGATAATTTCCAAAGAACAACATTAAATACTATTAAAAAACGTCCAGTCCAGAAAGTCGCGTTCTTAATGAACAATTTGAGAAAGTCGTTTTTTGGAGGTGTGTTGTCTTACAGTTCCTCTCTAAACAGACTTTCACTACCCCTGAGCACAAACTGTGGAAGCTACAAAGTCGAACAGAAGTAGCCAGTGTCATAACATATGTTATGCGTTTACATTTACCACACGATTATCCGGCTTAAGCGGGCAGTATACAATCTTAAAAAGTCTAAAGAAGATTTAGTTCGAAAACACACACTTATACTCCATATCATCTATGGAGAGTTCAATTGAATTAGAATTGAAAGTTTACAAGAAAATTTTAAAAATTCCAAAAGCTACATTTTTTTATTTTAAAAAAATGTGTGTCATAGTCTCTGGTCATCCAAAAAAGGCCCAAATTACGACTGAAGTCACTTAGCTACAACCCTAGTGGAGACACTTCACTTCAATTCCTGTGTAAGAAAGACTTCTTTCCAGGATCAAGTCGTCCGAAATAAATATGCAATATTCTTAAATTTTTCTGTATAATTGAAGAAAATACATACATACTCGTATTTAACAAAATTAGGCTTGGTAATCATTCATAATGACAGCAATGTGATTGATCTTTACTTCGCCCGTCCGTCACCATCGTTACCTTAGAGGGATAAAGATCTTTTTTATTCTTCATACCCTTGGCCCTATTTATTTGACTTGACTTTTTTAACTGCTGAGCCAAAGGCAGTCTAAACATTCTGGATAACTAAACGTTCTTGCTTTGTCAATAACTACAGGGTAGGCCATCTAGGACCCATGAGCTCTGACATTCCTGTTTTCCGCATGAAATCTCAACAGAAAGTCAAATGAGTCGCTTTTTGGCTTGAACAAACATTGGTGGTCGCCGTGGCGTAGTGGGAAGTTGTGTCTAATTGTCTCAAGTTCGATTCCGGAACACCCTCTTTCTAGTTGGTAACACGCCATTCAGAGTCAGGTTCCTTCTAGTTGTCATGGAACAACAGTACGTGATGTGCAGTTTCTGAACAAGTTAGACCAGGGACCGCCCTTGTAGGCTGTATAGCCATCCAATTATAAGCGTTGGAGTACATTCTAAACTTTGCGATATCAATCGGCTGTCTCAAAGCTGCCACCTCACGCACTTTTCTTATGGGGAAACGTAAAGAGGCAATGTTATGCCAACAATGCGGAAACCAAGCAATACACAAGGTTTTTGGGAGGGGCAGGTACCAGAATGTGCAAGCCAACCGAGACTACTCCGTGAACGACGTTCTATTTCATTTTTATTGGGTTTGTTCTTATCTCTTACTCTTATGGCAAAAAATATGTAATTTTGTTTATTTTATCGCAAAAATAAAACTTGAAAACTCGTATATTGCCCTCCATGTATGTAAATGACCAATATGACTGAGTTTGGGTAGTCCGGTTTTTATGCAATCCGAAAGTCGAAACTCAAATTGTTTGTTGTGTGAGTCACTCTATTCGTTGAATCTTGGCCTTGTGGACTGCACCCACACGAGCCCAGTAGGTCCGCTAATGTGTTTTCTCCTCCGTTCACCTTTCCCATGGGTAGTACCAAGTAGCTGACGCCAAACTTTACTTACAAAACTTCCCCCCGCATCGCTGCTTATTCCAGATGCAACGACTGAATTTATGAATGATTCAAAAACACGTCAAAAGATCTTTTGAAGTGATGACGGCCCCCACACTCAGGTGTTGAGTCTGGTGGCTGTGGTTTCATGCCCTAAATCGCAGGCAGAGCCAGAGTTAGAGTACCCTGCTAACTGCTCTGAAGTAGTTTTGATCACCCTACTGAGCCAGGTAGATATAGAGACTTTCCCGGTTTAGTGTAGAGTTGCATTGCAATCGGGTGCTGCGACCTATAAAAATGAAAAGCTTCGATCCATACCAGGAGTGGTTGTTCCTGCAAAATTCCTTTATTTTGGTCCTTGGGTAACTTAAGCGTCTAGTCTTATGTTGTCTATGATTCTTGGGAAAACGAACCTGGCGGTATAAGACCGTTAAATCAGGTAATCACGTAAATCTGATATGTGATCTGTAGAACATGCGTTTAGACCTTCGAGACCCGAGTATAGACCAAAGTTGTTTAGTGTGACTGAAAGAAAAAGGCATTGGATTCCACTAGCGATTCCCCGACGGGTTTTCACTAAGATGTTCTTTGTACAGTTGAGGTTTGTCCTAAGAAGGATGCCTCAAAGTTTTGTACGGCATTGATTTTGTTTGTTCGACGGATTGATTTGTAGTCGGCAGTTTATATTTACTCGTAGTTTTCCTCTCATTTACCTTTTAGCCACTAAGCAACTCGCGGACAGAACAAGCTTCTAGAGCGACCTGCTGTAGCTATGTATGTCAATGTTATCTGCAAGTTTAATGCATATTTTAGGAGCCAGTAAGTAAGACTCTTGCTTGGAAATCTTAGTGTGGGAATTTATTCAGTCTCCATTTTCGTTCTACATCCCCTCTGTCCGAGGTTGAGTAAGGTTTTCTCAAACTTTTGTCGTGCCGAGTCGATACAAATCTGCAGCACGTACAGAAAGAATGGTTGAAGAATATAGAGCACGGTCCCTAGCGAACCGTAAGGTCACTTTACCTACTTTATATTTTCTTTCCTGTTAAAATCTGTTCTTTCCATTGTACTCTTCAGAATGAAAATGAAGAAGTCCCATAAAAGAGTGTTGTCTTGGCAAAATTTATGCGCGATACATCGAGGTTGCCTTAGTGTGGTGCTACACAATCTGTTCAAATGAGCAAGGACTTTATGATGAGTGTTTTAATGTCAGTCATTAAACAGGAGCAGGATAAAGAATATTCTGTTTTAACGAAAAAGCGGCCAACATCGACGTCGGTTCATCAGTACCAATGTCTAAACTAGGCGTGAATCTTTGGGGAAATGAGTAATCTCTCTTTCGCAGAATTAAGTTTCTTCCTCTGTGGTGCAGAAATCTGGGCGTTATGACAAACGAAAGCGGAAGCCCTTTTTGCTCCTTTTTTTCTGTTTACGCATCCAGAGGAAAAGATGCAACGACGAACTCTATCGGCTTTACGGCGGTGAAATTCGCCCTGTCAAGCGTCCGAGGATACAATGTTAAATATGGCTATGTTTTGTATAGAGTATATTTAAGTCCTCCAGTTTGAGCCAATGAACGAGAACGTCTTCTTCTAAGATGCCACACAACAAGTGAAGCGATATCACAACCAACTTGGTATCCGAAATTGGTGATCGTTGGCGAAAATCCTAGTTAGCTGAAGAGGCATATTGGTAAAGCCTACGTCCACTCCGGACTTTTGATATAAGAAGGCAATAAGAAAATTTTGTGCTTCAATCTGAAGCACGAATTTCTTTTTTCTTCCTTTTGACTTAGAAATTCCCGAGATTCAGCTTTTCACTAGGTGTATCACCTTCAGTTTGTTTTGTCCAGTCCAGCCTTAAAGCAGTTTTTGCCTGGACTCACATATCCGCATTCGCCTTCGTGCACTTCAATTTCTCTTAAGGAACATTCTAAGTAAGCCCATTTCAATATGTCCTCCTAATGGTTGCTGTTGGGACGCCATTTTGCCATCGGTGGCTGGACGGGTTTGACTTCGGGTGAAGTGTTGCCCCCATTGCCTGGCGAATGAGTTGAAGCCGGCTTGTTGATGCGTCTTGGAAACCCCTTCGGAAGCCAAATGGCACGTTCGGTGATAACGTCGCAACTCATAGATGTTACGTAGATGATGGGCAGCTGAAATATCGTTCAGTACTGAACAGGAGGTTATGTGAGAGCACGATTGACATTAGACTTCCACCTTGTGATGACTGAGTTTTGACCTTGTAATGATTGAGACTGGGAAAATAAAATAGAAATGAACAGATTTGAGGCGCTTTGAAACTTCCATTTAAAATGAAAAATTCTGTTCTTCTTGAGAAGGACGTTCACTGCCAAAAAAAATCAAGTAGCTTCTTGCCATTGGTGCGTGCATACGTATTGTCCACGAGAGCTGCTGACCGAAGTTCGAGAGTTTAAAAAGGTGGGTCAATGACAGATCACGGTAGACCTGCGTGAAATACTCTTATAGAGATCCAACTCATGGTGTATTTCAGTTTCGAATACTTCTTGGACTATAAATATAGATCCTCGATGAATGTGTGGGGAACTCTGTACCGCACATCTGGCCTTGTGCCTAGTGGGAGCGGTTATAAACCAAAAAATCAAAATGCAGCAGAAAAAAAATGTATTTCTGAAGTGGACAAAGTCGTTGCCCTCCTTCGAGGTTAAGTGTTTTATTTTTCCAACGAGCCCCTTATCTTAATGTTTGAAAGAACAGGAAATTTCACATTGACGCAAATCCGGCTGAAAAAAATTGGATGTGGTTGTATATTAATTTTTTTAAAGATACAGAATGCATTTGCAAGTCACTACTTATGTACATATGTATGGATGTGTGTTACCTTGCTGCAAGATTTGCTTTTCTTAAAAAAATTTGTGGGCGTAGAATTTTTCTACTTTCTTTGTTTAAGTGATCTCCACGTTTCTTCTTACTCATGAACAAAGTGTTTCCGTGTGCATTCTGTGGCCATCACCTTGATGGCTGTGGTCACCGTCAACGAAATAGAGTGACACGTATCTCAATTCTCTTTGTGGCAGAGGTTCCTGGTTCCTTTTGTTCAGCAAAGTAGAACTTGTTTCTGAGTTTTAAACAGTGCAGTCTGGTGTCCTTTATTAAACAAAATTGTCTGGAATATTTTTATAATATGCAATCGATTTGATGATTTGATGTCAGAATCTATTGGATAAAGATCAGTTTCATAGATGTAGTTCCTAAGTGGGACTCTCTGCTGGGCCTTTACTCTTCAATTTGAATAGGCTTTGAGTCTGAGATAATTTTGTCTTCCATCGGTAAATTCTTCAGTTTTTATACAATAATTTGATTACAGCAAGTCCGCGATCTCGAAACTCCAAGTTCTAATTTTCACACATAAGTCCTTGTCATAGTGGTTAAAATGCAGCAGGGGGTATGGAAACATTTATGAGATGTGAAGCCTTATTTAAATAAAGAAAGGGGATTGAGTGACACTACAAGCCCACAAGAGACCAGGGCCTGGCATCTTGTTCCTTTACGATTAGAGGGGACCTGCAGTTTATTACCCGCGCCGAGTGGCAAAATTTGAGCAGATTTTCAGAGCTCGAAAAAGATGTTACCAAGAGGAAGCGAAAGGTGTCCATTCCATGAATTTAAAATTGACCTTCAGCGTGTGCCACTTTATAGAAAAAAAAAACAAAATGGAGAATTCTGCGGCAGGTATAAATTTATAATTTTTTTTGGACCGATTTGTTGGTGTGTTTTGTTTCAATTTGAACTTGCGAATTTCTTATCAAAACGAGATATTTTGTTAAGTAGGCTGTTCTTGTTTATACCAAGGTGTGGATGTAGTTCAAAAGTCAAAAATCCGTGAACTACAGTGGCTCCGCCACATCAAGCGAATGGACAACAACGCTCCAGCAATTTGGGTCTTCGAAACCCAGCCTCCGGGTTCGAGAAGGAGACGAAGGCCGAACCTCCGGTATAGAGATCAAGTGATTGCGGACGTGAGAGAGCTTGGTCTTGAGAATTGGAAACAGCGTTCTTAGGACAGTCAGGAATGGAAGGCTGCTGTAGCTCCGGTTGCATGGGTCGCAGATAAACAAAACAAAGCAAAACAAGATTGTTGTCGTTTAAATGGTCCTGTTGTAGAAAAAGGTAGTTCATCGTGATGTTTGATTTGTAATATAAAATAAAAAAAAAATAAATTTGAAAGTGAAATTATTTTTCAAAATATCGGTTATAAGGACAATTCATGACGCTAACTTTTTGAAAATGATATCATGTAAACGTTGGCTACGACTACGTCTGAGGTGGTGCATTCAAAAGGTCCAAATTTGGGTGACTAGTTCAAGCACAGCGACTGGTATTTCGCGGATAATAACAGCGCGCAAGGAAACAGGGCCTAGCTTCTATTTTTGGCTAATACCATTATTAATATTGGCTTCCAAAGTGTCAATCCTAGATTACTTATTCCTGAAGGCCCTGAACTTATCATATCACCAGAAAAAATAGTCCAAAGGTCTGATATCTGATGATTCATGCGGGCAATTTCCGGTAGCAAAACGTTTAATTAAGTGCTCACCAAAATGATTCTTTAACAAGTTGCTTTACGCGCTGTATGACTTGTAGCGTCGTCTTGTGGAAACAAGATCTACTTGTGCTTGAATTTCAGGAAGTCCGATAACATAGTCAAACTGCTGAGAGCCACAACAGATCGATTCGTTTCGAGTGCAATCTCAGCTACAGCTACTAAAGTATCTTCACTACATGCTGAATGTGGTCTAACCAGTCGAGTATCATCTACTACTGTCAACCGAGTCTTAAATTTACGAATGGTATTGGCAATTGTTGTTTTTTTAGTAGATCAATAATCCGCACTATAAGCTCTTGAAATCGCACAAAGAACATTTCTCACATAATACTGGTTTTCTCAATACTGCTGAACAATTTTGAGGACGCTGATGATCATCTGGATGCTTCCCCTCTTGATTTGCCAAGCTAAACAGAACAAAAGTGACAAAGCATTGAGTCAGGAGTCACGCATGATCCGTCAGAAAATTCTATTGAAAATCAAACCTTACGATGAAGTACCCGATTCAAATAGAACTAGAATTAAAGTTTATAAGAGAGCATGTACATTCCTTAAGGTAGGGAGACAAAAATTTGTTGCTCTGAAATATGCTTTTCGGTTCCGTGGATGAAAGAAATTGACACAGTTCTTTTTAAAATTGTGTTCGTTGACATAACGCCACTGAGAAATGTGTTTCGATTTTGGTAAAAATACATATGTCCATGGCAGAAATTTGAAGGCGGAAATATATGTTTCCGCGAAAGTGCAAAATGATTAGAAATTGTGTTATATTTCATAAATATTAATTTTAAAAATGTTAATTAAAAAAAGGTACACACAATGATATTGACCAGGTATTTGACGCAAGAACCCCTATGTGTGGCAGTTGGGCGATAAGTCTAAAGCGAAGTACTTCTGAGATACCTTTATTTTAACACATTTCGTATGCCTTGTTGTCGGTGCGTAGAACGGAAGAAGTTAGTTTTGTCAAGGCATCTCTGGGACGACATCCTTTGCATTTTCCATAGTCCATATTGAAAATATTGCAGCCACTGTGGTATGAAGATCTGTGACGTTGGACCAATTTCGCCACTTTCACTGCAAACAGGTAGAAGTAAATTTCATGAAATCTGAATTGTTCGAGTGATTTAAATACTTACTAGAGAGTATATTCGCATAGTCTAGATAGATACACCAGTTGTGTATTCGCTGTTGCTGTGTTTGAACTTTTTTAACCGTCCCCACCGGCTTCTTATTGAAGACATTGTTAAGCTTTTAAGGCCTACTGGAGTCTCAAAGGTTGGCCTTCATAAGGACAAACATGTGCGAAGTCTTGCAGAATACGGCGAAGGCTAAAAGACCTTTTATTCGAGTGTCTAGAATGTAGCTTTGACGACTCTTGCAACATATAGGCATCTGGCGTTGTCGTGAAGATGAATGACCTTGTCAAAGGTGTTGTTTCAGTTTGTGAGCTTTTCGTTGAAAATGACATAATGTTTGTACATTGTATCTATTTATCGCCGCTTCATGCAGAACAGGCATCTTAAAATTTGCCTCATACTCCTGGATATTCCATTCAATCTCCAAGTGTAACAATATAAATAAAAGCGTGGTTTTGTAATGCAAACAAGAAACGAAAGTGAAGAATGAACAGAGTACCGGATTGAAAAGTGAAAGTGGTCAGTGGGGTCAAAAGTAAAGGTCAGGGACATTGCGTGCGCAATACTTGAGTTTTCAAACACCACATTCCCACTAGAATAATAATTAATTTGTGAACTACGTTCTAGGACATGTATTCAAATTTCCTTTCAGCTATTTTTGTATTGTTACGTATAAAACGAGGTGCGTGGGAAGGATAGACGCAGGAGGTGTGTCCAACGTATTTGTAAGCGAAAATTACATATTCTAGGAAGAAGTGGCCGCCGTGGCGTAGTGGGTAAATGCGTCGACCCACACGATGAAGGTCTAGGTTCGATTCCCTGATGGGACACATCGCATTTTTTTACGGCACCACCTCTTTCGAGTTACTCACAACACTCAAAGAGCATCAATTGTCCATGAAAAGCTTCTCAATACTCGCCGTTCGGAGTCCGCAAAGAACTGTAGGTCCCTTCTACTCGCGGGGGAACAGTAGCACGCACAACATGAGTAGTTGTTGCAGGAGCTAGGCCTTGGTCCGTTTTGAGCTGTAGTGTCACTCAATTATTGGAAAAAAGTAGAAGCAACTACAAAAAGCATTAGATATATTTGTTATTTTAATACAATGGAGGGTTGCTTCAATGGAGCATAAAGTGCTGTCAGTAATTCCGTAAAAGATCTCCACGTGTCTATGATCACTCTGTGTAAGACCAGCCTAGTCAGTTCCGACCATGCTCCTTTTCCACCTTCCACCTCCAAGTTGAGGTGGACCTACCAGGGACCATTGGATTCTTTTGGAAGTGGCATTGCTTAAAGTGTCTAAAATCAGATCAAAAATCACATCTAGGTATTAGCGAATCAATTTACATTATCTGAAAGTGTATTAAAGTAATGTTTTTTATGAAAACAAATAAAGTCCCATAGGCAAAAGAAGAATCCATACTGTTAAATATTCAATATCGTTATACAATGCTGCCACCTTCAAAATGCATGTAAAACTTGGGATGTGATACTTACTCTCTTGCTTTTTTCCAATTCCAACCTCGAACGAAGACATGCGAAAGAGAGACAAACTTAACCCAACTTAATTTAACAAAAACAAGAGTTTGACACATATGCAAAAAAAAGCGATACAAATTCGATTACTCAGCTCTCAATTCAATTAGTAACTTGCAATTTGCCTCTTAGTAACAGCGGTCCACCCAATTTATTTGCCAAAAACCCACCGACATTTTTGTGGCAATTCATTCTCTCCGCAGTTTTTCAATAGTTACGCGGCTATATCAGGCAAACCTTCTGGCAATAAAATTCTCAGAGTTTGGGACAAAATATGGCAACCGTGTGAACTCGCAATTTTGCATTGTAAAAAAGTTCCCTACCATCAGCACATTTGCCCAGAACATTTACAGACCAGAAAACATTTCCACATCTGGCAACTGTCTGAACACAAAATGCAGGAAAACGTCCATTCAAAATACATTGCACAACCTTTTTTTTAACTCACGTTGACAGTTCATTGACAGTTTACTGACTCCTTTATTTAAATTCATTGTTGTCGACTTAGCTGACTCACGTCAGTGTTACTTGCACTTGCTAGCAGTGTAATTTAATTTAAAAATAAGTCATGCCTTACTTATTCATACAAAAATTTCTTCCGCCGCACAATTAAAAAAAAAAATCGAAATGCTTTTATTAAAAGTCTGTCCCATTAACTGTTTTCTTGAGAGGGCTCGCCATATACGAAGCCGCCGATTTTGGCAAAAGTCAACTGTGTCACTATGCCACTATATTCTGACATTAATTAGACAAAATGTCAGTATTTACAGTGTTGAATAACAACTGAGAAATTTGCATAATACGTGAGCGTTGTCACTGGCAAATCAAAAAAAAAAAAAGCTAAAACGGCAACATGTGACCATGACCTGCCCGCGCCCGACAGAAGTTGTTCATGTCCATTGACAGTTTTCTTTTGAATGTTCAATCATGATGGATGAGTGCATGTTTTGCCAACTTGTTTAAAAAAAAGGCACATCTTAGTTTTTTTTTATCGAGCCACAATGGAATACGGTTTTCTTTTGTTTAAAATTTTACTTGAGACATTTTGTACGAAACGGGGATTTTTTATGTTCCATCTGTATTTTGTTAATCTTCTTAGATCGTAACGACGTCAACGATAAACCGTAATATTCGCATTCCGAAAAAGTAAACACCGCGTGTTCCAAAAAAATCGCATTCACTGCTGGAAAACATAAAATTTATTTATAATTTGGAAGCACTTTCTTGTGATAAAAATGAAATCACTTGAAGTGCATTGCCGCTGTGAGTTATAAGATCAGTAAACCTCGTTTTTTCTGCACTTCCCTCGGTTTTTAAACAATTAATTTGATCATCTCAGATTGTTCGTATTTTTGGACTAAATGTGTATTTTTGAGGCTTGAGAAATAATGGGTTTACTGAGAAACTAAAGTCAGGCCAATATTTCTGTTCTCTTTTGATTGCCGTTGGAAACCGGTTTTAAGTCACGTTCGGAAGGTTTGAAAGGTCATCGAGGATGTAATCTTAATTAGACCACAAAAGTTTATGTTTTTGTTAATGCGGGTTGTTGGTAAATGCAAAACAAGGTTTTATTCAATTCAGAGAATTCAATTTTATATTACAGATAACATTGAGATCAGACGAAATTGTTAAGAAGCTGGTCTGGTAGCTAGAAGCGGAACGAACGTTGTAATCTTAATGGAATGATCACTAAGGCGTACTGACTGCCCCTGTCTTCTCCATCCAAGAACCTATTAGTTAAAAATTGTGTTAACAGCAAAATGTTGTATTTTTCGGCTTCGGGAACACTAGTGTCCAATTTGCTCACAATGGGCCGTCCTAAGGTTAAATGCTGTCAATAATTCTTGTTCATCAGAACCATACGATTTAGGTTGAAGAAGGTGCTCAGTGCTCTAACACCTTGTGAACAGTGTGGACTAAAACTGGAGGGCGAGAGATATTTTGAGTTCATTGTCAGAAGCAGAGTATCGCATTCTACAGTTCGATCCTAGGCAACCACTGGCTTATTGAGTCATCGTTTCTAGTTCTCGCAGTGTTGAAGTATGTACACCTAGTGAAGTTTGTCTCAAATATAAGTATACACCATACATATTCAATTATTTTATTCAGAACTTAGTAGTATTTATTGAACACATTTCTTCAATTTAAACTAAAAGCACTTCAAATAATTAAACAAGACAAATAATGTAGAAGAAGCCAACAATTAAAAAAATATGTATAAAATGTAGGCGAGCAGAATATCCCAAAATTTAAATACACACTTCGAATAAAACAACATTTTATGAAATACTGTATTCTTCATTTTGATCCAATACGTTTTGTCATCTTTCGGCCACCAGTGATTTTTGACGTCCTGATTTGAGGTGAAGGTATGGCAGAGACCGGAAAAAGTAATAATCCGAAGGTGCCAAGTGTGGAGAGTATGGTATGTATAGTTGAACATCCTTTTAATGTTGCAAATGCCTTTGGGGAGTCATGAAAATATGAACAAACTCTCGCATTAAGCAAATTTCGTTGTGTAAAAAAATGTGGAACTCATTCCTGTGTTTCAATGATTTGCATCGGACAAAGACTTTGGTTTATTCATATCAGCTTCGAGGTAAGATATGCCGAAAATACTGTCTTCGATCATACATCTTCGATAAGGCACCAAACAAAACCTATTCCAAAAAAATTAACAAAAACGTTTATAAACAAGTCCTACTAACAGGTTTTTACTTATATAAAATAACTGCAAAGCGGGGAAGCGCTAAGTTGGCTGTGGAAAAATTCAATAAGATTAGCTGTTATCTTCAAACAAAATTACTTGGTGAACGGCCCAATAAATTCGTACATTGTACAATAGTCATTATTTTGTTGCAAGACACATGGCCCATCCATGCATAACTTTCTGACAGTTTCATATGAATTGTATTTAAAATTATTTACATAATCATATTAGTTCATCTTACAATCAAAAAAGAGCAAGTAACCAGCCTCAGATGCTGTCGTTCAGTCTCATACCAGGTTTCTTCCGCCACGTTTTACAGTTCCTGCTGTATTTGTTCCTTTACCATCAGAACTAAAGATGCTGAACTTACTTCCATCACTTGTTCTAGGAACTATTTTCATGATTTAAGTAAGTTTTCGGAATGTAGCGTCATTTTCCTTTGCCCAGCCTATTCATCATTTTCCACACCACCCTTGTGAATTATTGTATTACCTTTTGTATTGTTGTGGGGCTGTTTCCTTTTATTCTTATTGATTTGTCATCCAAAGAGCCAAGAAGAATATCATCATATTTTGCAGGTCAGTAGAAAGTTCATATCTCCGGAATGGGTTTTAATGGCTCCCCTTGAATAGGTTGTCAGAACAACTTATCATTAGCCCATGCAGAGGTGTAGGATATCAGACGGCAAATCATAATTGTGCTGGGGACATATGATGTAAGTACGCGTAACCAAGGCATATACAGTTCAGATAAATTTCCAGAACAAAGATGGAAACTCCGTTTTTTCTTTGCTTTTTTAATGATGACGTTTTTGATCGCAGTTCACCCAGTATTTGGCAAAAAATAATTTGATTCTTTAATTCTCTGCTTTTATTACAATTATACAATTATTGTTTTATTTGTTAACGCCCATTACTTATAAATGCTCATTAAAATGAAAATTTAGTGATTGTTCATAGATTCTAGAATTGAACTGGCATACTCGTATGGTACGTAGGTTGCCTTTTACATTTCGGGATTGGACAACCCTAGTGTTGCAATCTGGCAACTGCCAGCTCTATCGTAAAGTTTGACATTTTTGAGGTTATACGTACTCAGAACGTTTTGACATTCGAGCGCTATTTGTGTTGTTTTGCAGTAACTTGCAAGAACCATCTCGCCAAAAAAAAAATTAAATTAAATCATGAAAATTTTCGTGCGATTTCTTTTTACAATCGCATCGATAAACTCAATTCAATTTTTGGCGATAAAGGTCCATTAAGGACCAGTGTTTTTCGATGGTATAGTGAATTCAATCGAGGTCGTAGCTCACTCCAAGACGAATTTCGTGAAGGTCGTCCAAAATCAGTTGTTATTCCGGAAACCATTGATGCTGTGCACCGACTGATAGTGCAAGATCGTCATGTGACCTATCGTGAGATTGAGACAACCTTAGGCATTAGTGGGACCAGCATACATTCAATATTGCATGAACATTTGACCGTCAAACAAATTTGTTCGCGTTGGATCCCACACAATTTGTCAGTCGCTCAAAAAGAGGCTCGTGTCGATTGGTCGAAAGAAATGTTCCAAAAATACAATCGCGGTGCTTCGAAACACGTCTAAGACATCGTGACAGGTGATGAATCGTGGATTTTTTCGTCTACAACACAAAGAAATAACGAAATAAAGCGGAACAACTTCGATTGTGTTCCCGGAGGTCATTTGATCAATAGTAAGTCACTTAACCTAAATTACATTCCACGTCCTCTTCCTACTTGCAGTTTAATTCTTCTTAAGATCCTTGTGCAAGTCCTTGTTGTTGATGTCCAAATCCTTATTCAAATTCCTCTTCTAGTTCTTCTTTAAGTTTTTGTTCAAGTGCTTTTTCTCTTTCATTCTCGAAGTCCTCGTTGAAGTTCTTTTTCAAGTCCTGAACAAGTCCTCGTTTAACTTAAACGTCCAAGTTCTTGTTCAAATTCTTGTCTAACAGGTTTTTTAAATCGATTCCCCATTCGTTGTCTCATTCTTTGTTCAAGCCCCAAGTTCTTGTCCAGGACTTTGTTCACGTTCTTGTCCAAATCTTGTCCAAGTTCTTGTTCAAGTTTTTGCTTAAAACTTTTTCGAGTAGTTGCTCAACTCCTTGTTCAATTTGTTGTCCAAATCTTTGTCTCAATTCTTTGGCCAAGTTCTTGTTCCTGTTCTTGTCCAAAACGTTTTCGAGCTGCTGCTCTAGTCCTTGTTCGATTTGATGTCCAAATCTTTGTCCAATTTTCATCGAAGCTCTTATTCAAACCCTTGTAAAGTACTTGTCTAAAGCGGTTTTCAAGGCATTGTCAAATTTTTGGTCCAATTTGTTGCCCAAAACCTTCTTCAATTCCTTGTCCACTTTAATAATAATAATTGAGTGGCACTACAGCCCATAACGGACCAGGGCCTAGCTTCTACAACAACTACTCGTGTTGTGCATGCTATTATTCTTCACGAGTAGAAGGGACCTACAGGGACCTGCCGATTCCGACGGGCTAGATTTGAGAAGCTTTCCATAGACAATTAATACTCTTTGAGTGTTGTCAGCAACTCGAAAGAGGGGTGCCGTGAAAAAAAAAAATGCTAGGTGTCCCGGCCGGGAATCGAACCCAGACTTTCTGCGCCGCAGTCGATGCACTTACCACTGCGCCACGGCGACCACTTGTCCACTTTGTTGGCCAAAATTAATGTGCATTTTCATGTCCAAAACTCTTTCCAAGTCTATGTCCAATTCTATATCCAATATCCAATTCAATCCCATGTCTCAGTCGGTGCAATGTATATCTTTACATCACCTCCAGCACCGTTCTTCCATGCCCCCTTAAACACACTCCTCAGAAAACACAAACCCTTGAATGCGGAACGGTAAAAGATGTACGCTCTGCGTCTGAAGCAATGAACCTGGTTAATGCGGTAAAAGAGAGTAATGGGGGAACCCCACGTTAAGCACTCAGGATCTCCGTGGATCTGATTTGCATTTGTTTTCGTGTCAAGTGCGATTAACTTAAAGCACATTGTTCACAAAATAATCAATGCCACTTTAAACTGCTCGAATAAATTTGGTTCACCGTGTATTTAAGGACGTAAACGCCCGGAGAGCAATTCACTAAGCACCCCAAGAGCAAGCAAAAAGAAATTTTATTTTTCTAGTACGTAGCATACATATTCACCATCGTATGCAATGTTCTCTTCCATGTTAAGCGATTAACGTACTTTTGCTAATTAAAGGCGATGCACCTGGTAAAGTTGTGAATATTTGCAATCGGTCGAAGGCCATTCAAGTGCACTTCGAGCCATTTAGGAGTCCCCCGGTTTTGTGCATTGGTGTTCCTGGTACAATGATCTTTTTATTATTTTTTTTCCATTTAGTATTGTGTTTTTTTAATGTCTGAACAGTGACTCATGTGCATTTCTCAATCTCGATAAAAAAAATTTCAAAATGTCTGAAAGATAATGAAATCAAAATGAGGACACATTTTTATTCGAGTGTAATTATAAAATGAATGGGTTAGCAGTCGATTGGTGTTCACATACATTCCATAAATAATGCAGTCGTACGACATCCTCTCAAGTTTTGGATAAAATTAAATTTAGTATGACCAATTTTGAAATTTTTAATCTACAGTGGTGGCAAAAACAATTAATTTCTTCCACTTACTTCATAACATTCATCTGTACAGTTAGTCTACAGTTTTGTGTTGTGAGACAAAGCGGTGTAGAGGGTTATATGCTTTGCTTGGCTTAAACGGTAATTGACTTTTCTGTCTCTTTTCTATCCCAGTCAATCCTTTTGTCTATAAATTCTTACATCGAGAAATACCTGTCTTACACAACTTTTTAGTTTAATTCAAATCGTTGAAAGCACACTAACATACCTATTTTCATCTAATCGTTTACTGTAAATTTGATGTGTCACTGACATATTTAAATATTCCTCTCGTTTTCACACTTTTTCTTCTTCTTCTTGTGGCGCTACAGTCCTGGTGAACCTGGGCCTCAACCAACATGCCTCTCCAGCCAGCACGATCTTTCGCCAGCTGCCGTCAGTTGCGCACTCCAAATTGGTTGAGGTCCTTTTCCACTTGTGTGTGCTACCTTATCCTAGGCCGTCCTCTGTTGCGTTGTTCCAATGGCTCAGATTCGAAGACTTTTCGGGCCAGAGCAGTGGAGTTCATACGCTCTACATGGCCTAGCCATCTTAAGCGTTGTATCCGAAGACGCATGTCGCTGTACAGCATATAGATTTCGTCTTTAAATCTTCCCCTCCGGATGCCATCAATGCAAACAGGACCAAAAGTCGAACGAAAAACTTTTCCCCCGAAAAGACTAAGGGGTTCCTCATCCGCTTTTAGTAACGTCCAGGTTTCCGCGCCATAAAGAAGGATTGGAATGATCAGGGTGTTAAATAAAGCAATCTTAGTCCTTCGAGAGACCGCTTTATTACTGAATTGCATCTTGAGCCCAAAGAAACAGCGATTGGCAAGAGCGATTCTGCGTTTGACTTCGGTATTGGTGTTGTCACTCCGACCTTGACGGAGCAGCGAGAGTTCTCGATCATCATTCTACACAATCTGACGAGTTTGGTAGGAATGCCAAGAATAGGCATGGCCCTGTAAAGCTCATCTCCATGTACACTCTCATATGCGACCTTAAAATCGGCGAATAGGTGGTGAGTGTCGATTAGCATTTCTTGGGTCTTTTCCAGGATATTCCGTGGAGTGAAGATTTGGTCGATGGTGGACTTCCCTGGCCTGAAACCGCACTGATAAGGAGCAATCAGGTTGTTGACAAACGGTTTCAGGTGTTCACACAACGCGGCAGAAAGGAACTTGTACGCGATCTTAAAGATACTAATCCGTAGATGGTTGGCGCAGTCGAAAGGGTCTCCTTTCTTGCTGACCAGATAGACGACACTGAGATTTCACTTATCATCAATGCTTTCCTCTGACCATATCTTACAGATGAGTTGCTGCATACGCTCGAACCATATTCACACTTTTTAAAACACTCAATTAACAATGGCGTTTCTGTTTGAAGATTTGGTCTTGATTTTGCAAGTAACGATGAAAGCAAAGCTCCAATAGTGCTAACATATTTTTTTTCTAATTGAATTTGTTTTTTGGCTGCTTACATTCCATCGTTGCTCAACGATATTGACGGCAAGTTAGGAAAGGATGTTCCTAGACATCATGAATTTAAATGAATTATTGTTTCAGTTAAAAACCCCCTAAAGAAGACACAATTCCCTGTCGAAACGTCTGAATAAATAAATTATAAGAACCTTTTCCCACTGAATCCATCCGAAATAGTCGACGGCATCCACACGAAACATTCCCCCATTGCTTGCACGAACAAAGAAAATAAAAACGGATGAATAGCATTTTCGCATTTTGCACTTTCACATTCTGCGAGCGTATTTGGAGCATCTTCTTGATAATTCATTCTCCACAAATTGTGTACAACGATAAGGGCGCTGCTACATCGTTCCTGTTTGCTGTTCGAGCGACTTGCGGCAGTTTTGTTTGTTCCTAGTGATTGCTGAACATTATCTCTGCCCACAAGTCAAGTGTACTTACTGTGAAATTATTTTAGAACCAGCAAGTAGGAAAACATGGTGTGTGAATTTTCTTTTAAGCTGCACACTCTTGTCGCTGTAAACATTGCTACGAAAGGAAAAGATTGAATGAATCATAGAGTAAATTTGAGACCTGCAATGACTTGAGCACTTAATTAAGTGTTAACTTTGGGAGCTGCAGAAGATTAGCTTGTTGACTATAAGAAGAAAGAAAAGCAGTACGAGTGAATGTGTTGGGCTCTAGTCTGAGCAGGTGAACATGTGGCACTCAGAATAGTGCCCCACATTCTCCTGTATGAACCTGGACCTGGTCCCTTGCATCCTTTACACCAAGTTAGTTGTAGTTCTCTTCTGCATCTCTGCTCAATCTTAGTCGTCCAGAACCTAGAGACATTTGGCTATGTACATTCCACCTTTGTTGCATTTTGTTGCTCCCTCTAACTAGCCTCTTCTGACTTCACGATCGTTTACCAGGTCCCTTCAGTTTCGCACATTAAGTAGCTTGAAGCTTTCCTCCAAATTTGTGCTCTTTCTTAGTCTTGAACATTCTCCGTATAATGGCTTGGATTCAAGGAATTTTGTTTGGGTGTGGAGTTGTGGTCTTCCAGACTTTTATATAAAGACAATTAGGTAGATGCATTTTGCCATAAGCCCGCATAGTCCCTTGTTACGTCTTCTGCTCCAGATTTTAACACAAGCAGGACCAAAAATCGTACGCCTAAATTTCCTGTCACAAAGATAAAGAGTTTCGTCATCAGCATTCAATAGCACACGTGCCATAGCGCCATAGAGCAGGACTGAGACATTTAAAGTCTCGGTAAGTGTTTGTTTTTGTTGGAGGTTCGGAAACAGTGCAGTGAGCGCAAAGACTCGAAAACTGTTCCATTGCACTACCAGGCAGTACCCAACATTTAATGCAATTTCTTGGTCTTCCGAAGGAAAAACCAGCAAGCGGTTCTGTGATAAAGAGCTTAGGTTTTTAGCTCTCATCACTTCAGCGCTAAACAGTCCCTCCCCTGATCCGAGCAAAAGCGGGGCATTGACAGAGAAAGTGCTCTTCAGTGTATTCACCTCCCTAGGCGTCGCATAGGGCACCATCACTAAGCGCAAATATACTTAAGTGCTTCGTGAAAGTGAAGTGTCCCGTTTGTCGTTAACAACTAGTCTGCAGTCTTTTTTTTTGCGGATTTCTCGCTGACGTATGGTTCAGGCAGCATCTTGGAGAGCCATCTCTGGTTGGGCTGTCGGGAAACCTAACAGAAGCCCTAATCATGGTGGCAGGTATTTCCAAGGTGGGTTCAGGCCTTACGAATGCCTCTATTGATCCTTGCCTAGAAGTTCATCGGCAATCTCGTTTCTCGTGATCCCGTGATCCCGTGATACCGTGATGTCCTGAGACCCAGACAGACCCACACAGACCCGAGGCTCCAGTGCGAGTTAAACCAAATACCATTCCTTTTAAGTCTGAAGGTGGCCTTGATTGTGCATCCAACAATGTGAATGATTGCGACTTGCGACAACAATTTGTCCGTTTTTGTTAAGCAGGCTATAGTACTAAAGTTAAATCCACCGTCTAATTTTCTCTTAATATGTTTTTTTTAATTCCTTGATAGCCCACTTCTCCTGCTTTATTGTCTTTGTGACATGTCAGTTCTCCAATTTCACTTCATGATATGTTTTGCTGATTCTTTTCTTTTTCTCTCTTGCTGTTTGATGTAGAGTTGCTTAGGTAGTCAGGTAGTCTGTTTAGCTGCATGATCCTACTTGCATTCGACTTTGAACCCTTGGTTTTCCTTAGGTGGTGTCGCCAGATTCAGTTTCTTGAAGACGTTCTCTTATTCTCCTTCTTTAAGAAGTCGAGATATCTTCGTATTCAATAAGAAATTCGATCGACAGAGGACGTAGCGATCTGTTGCGACTTAGTCGAAGTCAAACCATGTTGTACTCTCCCAACATTGTTGTTCCTTCGACGTTTGAGTTCTAGCCCCGTTTATCATTAGGTGATGATCTGAGTCGATGTTGTCACCTTAGAAAGTTTGGATATCGACAACTTATCTGGTTGATAGTTCAGTGATCAGTTCATTTCTGGATTTCAAGGTCTGGAAGCCACGTGTGAACTACAAAGAAGTTGCGCCCAGGAACGAAATCGACCACACTGAGTTAGTTTTTAAATGTGTTGTCGTGCGGGCGGTGTTTCCCCATGTCTCTAGGAAAGGTGTTTTTTTTTCCGTGATGTGCTTTGAAATAACCTATGAACGATTCCTATTGCTTAGTTGAGTTCTTTCTAGGGAATCATAGACGTCAACCTTGCTTGTCGTCTCCTATTTCGGACTGTGTACACAAATCAGGCCGATATTCATGAATTTTGCCCTGATGCGGTTTGTTATAAGGCGTTCGCTTATCACTTGTATTTGAAACTTTAAACGTTTAGGACAAGTTTGTACTTGTGGCGACTCACATGCCGTAGGTTCTAGGTCTAACAGCATCTCCTCTTTTGGGTTTCTGAAAAAAAAAAAAAATAAAAAAGAATTCCTCTGTTTGGAGTCGGAAGAAACTATGGGTCCCGTCTACACGTGAGAGAACAATAGCACGCACACCAAGAGGAGTTGCTGAAGAAGCTTAACTCTGATCTCAGGTGTGTGGAAATGTAGGTGGAAATACTCAGCAAGACTCCATGACAGACATTCGCCACTAGAAGTGTGCGATTTTTACTTAGTAAGAACTTTATTTAGTTGGAGGTGTTCGACTACAAATAAGTGAAGCACTTATCCAGAAGTGTGTATTTCGTGATTAAGGACCGTTGGCGTTACGTGGGCGGGTGAAGGCTATCAAACAGGATCAGGGGGCTTAGTAGTTGTATGTCATACGTCCAAAAGAGAGAATACACACAACACAAGCAGCTACTGAAAAAGAAGTCCCATTCCCTTCTAGACTGTAGCGCCATCATGTTGTTTATTTAAATAAGCGTTGTCTTCTCTTTCTGTCCTATTTGCGGAAGCAGGGATTGTAGCTTCTCCTTTAGCTCGGTCTATTCCATTCCATTCTATTTTGCTTTGTGGTAATTCTGGGCCTCCCCAAATTCATCGACTGCATGTGGTCTGTAAAAGGACATACTACG
Organism: Eristalinus sepulchralis; assembly: GCA_944738645.1. Classification (NCBI taxonomy): domain Eukaryota; kingdom Metazoa; phylum Arthropoda; class Insecta; order Diptera; family Syrphidae; genus Eristalinus; species Eristalinus sepulchralis. The sequence continues at coordinate 49,321,371 of OX122882.1, forward strand.
CGCAGAGCAGAATGCTATTTGTGTGTGTTTATTTCCTTGTATCAACAATTATAGATCTCTTTATCCGGGACTTGTTAGTGTCTCATAGAATGAACTTACAGGATCTTTAGCAGTTCTTGAATGTCAGAGCAAAAATATCGTAGCGTATCGTATAAGTTCATCATATAAGGGTCGCTTTGCTACTTGGACTTGCCATCAAATGGTTGCCCTTTCGACTCATCAACAGTGTTTCGCCCACCATAAGTTTTTACTGAGAAAGCCTTGTGATCATTAGTGTCATAAATCCTCAAAGATAACAAAACGAATTTTGTTCCCGTAAAGACAAAGGATCACATTTCCAATCGACAACTAATTAATCAGAGATGGTTATCGAAACTGTTAACACGACATTTTGAAGTGGTCCCACGAACTACAATTATGATCAGATTGGAATCAGATCTAACTTATAAGTCAGATAAGTTGGCTTACGGAAGGCGTATTTAATTTACAAGCTGCTAAAAATAGCTGCAATCAGTATGAAGACTTACTGGTCGCTTGTACTGGAGTGAATTCATTAAAAATGTCCTCGAGCTTAACGATGTCAAGAACAAGTCAAATGAAATCAGAAGCCATTTGCCATATGCCCATGCATGTCAAACGAGTTCCAGAGTCTTATCGCTCAAAGGGCCCAAATGAAAGACGAATTTCCTGCTCATAAAGAATGAACAATAAACGCAAAATATCAATCAATCACCGAAATCGATTACAATTTCGATAACTTACCTACCTTATGCTGGGTCTGCTTAGCTAAGTTTTTACGATGCGTGGCGCAACGTTTAACATTCCTTGGCTATCGCACGCATATCTTGGCATTGCAACGTCAGGTACACAACGGCCAGTTGCGATCATTGAACCAGTCACTCAGTGACATCAGATTAGACCGCTAGTTAGCGACAATAAATTTCAAAGTTTCGAGTGGAATCACAAATGAGTATTGTGCTCGCAATTCTCATTAGCGATTTCGATCTACACTTGTGGCAGATTGCACGCTACCTGAGCGTGATGCGCTTTGTGGCGGATTGGACGGCGGCAGTATTTTGGGGGATTTAGCTTATGGGGGTGTCAAGAAAAAGAGAAAAAATAGAGGAAGAGTTACATCGTGAACGGGCGCTGTCAAATTTTGAAATACGTCCGATTTCAGTTTGTTTACAGTCATCGTTCAACGCGATCATGTCTTTCTGTCAATTGTCTGATCAGATCAATCAAATCGAAATTGTGTCGATTTTGTTTCTTATTTTTGAGAATATTTTGGAGTGAAGGCTATCTGAAGGCTGATTGATAACAGAGCCGTGAAACTATTAGTTCTTAAGTGGATGTCTTGAATCGATGGAGATATGATCGAAGTGCGGGACTAGAGTCTTGATCAGCTGAGCGTTACATGATCGATATGGGTTCTCGTGTCACAAAGTGATCGAACTTTGATTTTCAGATTTCGAACGATTTAAAATTGAAATGTCCTCAGTGTGAGATAAATGTAAAGTTAGTGGGGATTTTCGACTTTGTTTTCATTGGGGCTTTATTTTTTGACGTTAGTTTGAAATAGTTTAGATGTTACTATCAGTGCCATGTGACCTAGACACATTTTGATGGATTATCTCAAGTTTAGAACAAACTGAAAACAAATGTAAGTCAAGGATTTGAAATGGGTTTAGGGAGGTTAGCGTTCAAAATTGATCTAGTGAATGCCAGTATGGAACTTTCACCAGGGTGATTTAAATAAAGGCTTCGTCTGGCGAATGCAATAATATGGAACAACGGCTACCTCAATTGGCCTCGGAGTAGGACATTCTGTAATCCGCACCCCCACAGATACTGTTTTTAATTTCAGATTGAAGTTTGCCTGCTTGGATGATATTGACAATGAGATTTTGAATAGTTTTCGACTTGTTTGTATAAAATCGATCCCTGAAGGTTCTCACAAAAAAAAGAGTCAAATCGTGTCTCCGAGACGTCCAATTGATAACGCTCAGTACTCACTGCGAAAATGAGTTTTCAATATTTTCCAACGGTTTTCGATGATAAAGCGACGCATTTCGTGCTCCGGAGGCACTGAATTTCGAGCGGGGAACAGCTAAGTCAAAATAACCTGTATGTATGCATCAGGCCTCCGACCCATGCAAGATCTGACCCTGAGCTAGTCCCTGATACGCTGCTTCTAGTTGTCAAAACCAAGCTCTCTCGCGTCTGCAATCACATGGTGCCTATACCAGAGGATTGACTTTCCTCTCCTTCTCGAACCCGGAGGCTGGGATTCGAAGCTCTCTTATCTGTAGCGCTATTGTCCATTCGCTCAATGTGTCCTATCCACTGTAGTCGATTTTTGCCTTTCAAACTACAAACATGGTACAGCACATAGAGTTCGCGGTTGTGTCTATTCCTCCATACGCTTTCCTCGCAGACAGGACCATATATTCGACGCAAAATTTTTCTCCGCCGTTTTGCTTATCGTCCAGGGTTCGGCGCCGTATAAGAGTACGGGTGGGATTAGTGTCTGTATATGAAAGCATGTTTGTCCTTCGATTCAGGAGTTGCGACCCTATCTATTTTGACAAACCGAAATATCACCGGTTGCCAAGGGTGATTCTGCGCCGAATCTCCACAATGGTGTAGTTTGTGGAGTTTGCTCCGAGGAAGACAAACTCCTTAACTGCCTCAAAGTCAAAACAACCTATGATGTAAAAAACAACACTAGATGACCCACTATGTATTGTGGGTATCCTTCTTGTTATTAGTCGTACATCATTTTGGATGACTTAGAGAGCCCAATGCTATTTCTTGGTAATCGTTGCTTATAAATTAAAGAAGAACACCATTAATTTTGCCAGGTTTTAAGTGAGAAGTCGTGTGAGTTAGTGACGTAACTTACAGTTATTTTCATCACCTTGACAATGTTTTGCACACTAAAGTTCCCCATCGGCAAGTGGATATCGATGCACCCTAAATAAATTTCGTTACGATTCAGCTGGATGTGGTTTTGAGTTCATCATCCAATAAAGCAAAATGTGACTTTTTATGCCAAGTCTCCACCGATTTCAAAGTGGCTCCACAGCCCACGAAGGATCAGGGCCTGGCTTCTTTAGGAACTACTCGTGGAGACTGGGCTATTTTCTCTCACCAAGAAAGTGTGAGAAGAGAATTTATTGACGGTGACATTTGACAATTGTTGTCAACAACCGGAAAGAAATGCGAATCAAGCAGTGCAAGAAAAGAACCTGAACCCATTGACTCCCACATACCCTCAACGCCATGGTGGCTTTTGCTAAGATCTTTCCTAAGATGTTCACAGAAATTAAGTTTGAAGATCAAGATCAAGACCAGCCAATGTTGCAATTTAGTTGATAACAAACATGTAGATAATTGTTGTGAAGATATGCAGAGCGGCATCTTAAATTTTCTTCTTCTCTGATCAGGAATTTGCCATCTGATCTTTTTAATAGACATGGTCCGCAATTTGTTGCCCTTTCTAAACTGCATTCCATCAGTGATGTTCTTGAAATATTTGCCCGGGCAATTAAGAATAAAAACACTTCTACTTAGGTTTCCAGCATCTGAAAGCAGTTCGTTTAGCATTCTTTCGAACATAGTGCAAAATGCCGAAATGTCTAAAAGGCATACTCCCTTCACAATTTTGATAAGATATCTCAGTCTGCCGTTGCCTCATGGATGAGTCCGTCAACTCACACGTTGAAGGTCCCACGGTCGTTTCCAGGACTTGGATTTTTTTACGGCAACACCTTTCCTGAGTTTCTGACAATACTTGGAGTATAAATGGTCTACTTCTTCTTTTTCAACTCAAATTTCGCCGTCCGGAGTCGATAAAAATTGTAGGTCCTCTTTACTTGTAACAGAACGATGACACGCACAACGCAAGTAGTTGCCACAGAAACTTGGTCTTAGTCCCTTGTGGGCTTTTGTGCCACTCAATTTATTTATTTTATTTGTTTAGAAAATGTACGTGTTAGGAACATTGTGTCCATCAGATCCCCCCTCTCCGTTGTGGGTAACTGAGGTAGCGACTGTGTGGAAACTTATCAGATTTGTGTCAAATCTTATCATTTATCGGGACATTTACGTATCTTGGCTTTTCGGCATTGTCAGATTTTCAAGACCTTGTCACTTTCCTGTCCTTCCGATATTCTAACGTGACATCCACTTCGTTCATGTGCTTCGTAGGAAACTCACTAATGACACGACTCACTCTGTCTTCGTCCAATCATCGTCACTGAATGCCAACTTACTTCCAACTTCTTTCTCTCTCGGTGGACTTGTTCTTTTCGATTCGACGATCATCCTAGTTTCATATTGGGTATTATGGTGTCTTAGGACATACCACCACGCGTTCCGCACTCTAGTATTTTATTTTGTGTAAGTAACTGACGGATGAAGGGTTGGCAAAAAAATTACGGAAAATGATTATTTTCAACTTGTCAAAGCTGTCCTATTACCTACGACCCACGGCCATACCGGACTGTTGGACAAAATATCAACTTGGTGGTGGCAACTGACTATTTTGCCCCGGATATACAATAGTTGACAATTTTTCCCTTCCGACGCAAGCCATTAGGGATCTGGTGTTTTGGAGTTGCTCTCCACTGATTGTATAAGTAGTTCCTGATCCAGCTTCAGCACCATGACCGAGTAGCAACCAGAAGTGTATTAAACAATATAGAAATATGTGGTGTGGTACAAGGTCATCGTGAATCATATTTTTTCAAACCTCTATAAAACGGGTTGTGGTTGTTGTACCCGTTGCGTAGTGGCTACGCGCGTCAACTCACGCTTCGAAGGTCCAGGTTCGAATCCCGGACGGAACACCTCGAATTTTTCACGGCACCACCTCTTTCGGGTTGATGACTACCAATTGTTTAGCCGGTTTAGTCGGTCGTAGTCGGCAGAAACTGTAGGTCCCCTCTACTGGATGTGAGAGGACAGCAGAACGCACAACACGAGCAGTTGATGCAGAAACTGGGCCTTGTGGGCTGTAGTGCCACTCAATTTGTTATTTATAACTATAATTACTAGGAAGTGGGTCTTCAATAGAGTAGGAGTAGGTACTGTCTGTGACCAGGCAAAATAAACTGTCGAAGCCTTGGTCGGGAAAGATTCAAATGTTTTAATTACCCAACTGTAACTGGAAAAAAAGTTTCAAGGAGTCTCATCGAGGGATGTTGTAAAATTCATTTAAACAACATATGACTCCTACAGGAGTTCTGTAGACCTTAAATGTGTCAGTTATAGTGTCTTCTCTTGACAAACTGACAAACAATTCAATTCAACCGCTCGCCGTCTAAGCAGTGTTCAGAAGGGAGACCAAAATGTCAAACGTGCCTCTTTGTATTCTTCCGGTACATTTAGGGAAGAAGGTGGTGTGTTGTGTCTTACCTGGGAGTGTTCTGCTGTTGTCCCTATTATTCGATAACCCCTTTTCTTTGCGTTTTTTTCGGTTCGACTAAAATGTCACCATTTGTTCCATTTCTTAAAGTGCAGTAGAGTAAGGTCTTTGTCCATTGGGTGAGGCCGTTGAGAACAATCGGGCCAGACAGAGCCTCCATAGAGGATTCAGGCTAAATGCTTATGTCATTGATTTAATTAACAGCATTGCCTTGTTAGGCACTTTCTGTGCTTACTGCCTCTTCTTCGTAGCCTCGTAGCCAACACATTCTTTCGCCAGCTGGCTTTTGCACTTGTGTGTGCCATTTCGTTCCAGGACGTCCTTTGTTCAGTTGTCCCAATTGTTCGGAATAGAAGAATCTTCGGACGGGACCTGGCCATCCATTCGTTCCACATGACCTAGCGATCTAAAGGGTTGGATCAGGAAACTTAACTAGGTACATGCGCTGTACATCCTGTATAGTTCGCGAATAAATGTTCTCCTCCAGGAGCTTGCAAGAAAAAAAAAGGAAAAAAATCGCACGCAGAACTTTTCTCTCAAAACGACCAAGGACATCCTCATCCATTTTCAGAAGAGTGTGTGTCCCAGCGACATAGAACAGAACAGGGATGATCAAAGTCAAGTTATTATTTTTTTGAGAGAAGGGTCTGTAAATCAGTTGCCTCTTGAACCCAAAGAAGCAGCGATTGGCAAGAGAAATTCTAAGCTTGATGTCGGTACTGGTGTTATTGTCCTCGTTTACTCCAGAAATTCTTAACTACCTCAAAGTTCCTACTTCTACACCACTGTTGATATTACTATTTCTGGATTTCTCGAACTTCAGTAGATCTAAGTTTTCCCATCATGGAACTTACTTGACCCATGACACCTCGACAAGGTCATTCATTGAAACCTTGCTTTGTCGTCCGCAGTTCTACTCTTATTGAATTTACCAAAAAAAATTTCCGACATAGGGTTTCATCTATCCAAATGCTGATTCATTGCACCAAGAAATAGCCAGGCAATGCAAATATTCAAATAAGACATTTAACAGACACTGCTCCCATTGACGTCACGTCCCCCCATTGGATAAACATCCATCCATAATTCCTGCCAGCCACTTGCAGTCCGAATTCCGAATGTTTACTCCTCCCCGGGAGACGTGGTGCATCTCTATCCGGAACAACGATTGAATATTTCAATCTCAAGTTAAATAAATATTCTGCCTTCGCAGATTTCGATAGACGCCCGCCCACCCAGGCGGTTGTTTTTTCAATAATTTCTGAATTTATTTGCACGCTCCCGCAGCACAATGCAACCGTTGGCCTGGTCAATGTCATAACACAGATGATTTATTGAAGTCTCTTCCGCTCGCGCACTTGTAGCAGTCGTACCACCCAACCGGAATCGGAAATCAATTCCCAATCGATCCCCATCTAACGTTTACCGGTTTGTCAAGCGACTGGGCACTTCATTGTCAAGGCTAATGGCGGTTGTCAACTGTTATCGGCGCGGCGCATCGTAATGAGGTCAGTTTCTTCCAATTTACGTTGATCTTCATCGGGCACGAGTCTAATAAGAGTGCACTTCGCAAATGAACGCTAATTAGTTGTGCCGTCGACGGGGCATAAAATGAGATGCCATGAATTGGAAAGACACTGGTGTGTCTATTTGTCTGTAATTTGCTATGGATGCCGTGGCGTGAGGCAGTCGAACAATCAAATATTGGGGCAGGTTTGAGGAACAAGCTCTAGTTGGCAATGTCACATGAACTGTGTGGAGGTTGATGGTGTGGCATCGATAAAACGCACGTGATGTGCTTTAATTGGGAGTGTCGCTAAAGGGGGATGTGTGCGATTCTATGACAGGTGACTGGGGATTTATTTAAAGATGTATGCGACGAGAAATAAAGTACGCACTTGCAAAGCAAGAACTGAATGAGTTTTTCTACTGTCTTTAGGAATTTTAGCAAAGGATTCAAAAGTCCTACAACCGCAATTAAGATTTCAACATTTAAATTTTCGGTCTCTTTTTGTGCTTTTTGTTGTTTGTGTTTCTTGGCATTGTGGTGCTTGTGAGACGTATGAAAATAGTCCCATGTGTTCTTAGGCTTTGGAAAAGATGACAAAGGTGGCATAAGGGGAAGAGGAAAATTGCTAGCAAGTACTATGGATTTGTAGGGTTTGCCCCTTTTTAGAGATGGTCTGGAGCTGTTTTCCCTTAACCCCGAGGGAACCCTAAAGTAATGGAAAAGAACCGGGAAGAAAATTTAGTCGAATTTTCACGGACTGCTACAAAACGACGGAGGGATCTGGGGCAGGGGCTTTTGTGGAAGACGGCAACCTTAGACTTCACACCTCTTTAGATAATTTCATATCGGTCTTCCCGGCGGAAAAGTTTGCGATCCTAATGGCCATCAACTTTATTGTGAAGAAGAGGTGGAAGGGGATAAATATCGGCGTCTTTAGCGGCAGCTGAGCTGTGCTTAAGGCCTAACTCAACCCTTTAACCACGACAGTCCAGGAATGCAAGTACCCCCTTAATTCGGTCGGCAGATTCAATTCGCTGAGATTTGTCTGGGTTTCCGGGACATCTCGGGATCACGGATAACGAGATGAACTAGCCAGGCAAGGTTCTAAAGAGGCATTTGTAGGGCCCGAACCTACCTTTCGACTACCCGCTTCCTTGGGCTTCCGTCGATGGTTGGGTCTCCCATCAGTACAACAAGAGATGGCATGACTCTTCAGGGTGCAGGCTGACCAAATGCATACTCCCGAACATCAGCAAGAAATTCGTGGCATTTCTGTTATCTCTAGACAAAAAAGAATGCAGAATACAAACGGGATACTTCACCTTCGCTAAGCACCGTAGTCTACTTCTGCTTAGTGAAGACACACTTCGCGACGCCTGTGGCGAGGGTGAAGACAATTCAAATGACTTTCCCTGTCAATGTCGCGCCTATGCTCGTATCAGGTGGCGGGTGTTTAGCGCTGATGTGGTGGGAGCTGAAAACTTGAGCTCTGTATCACAGAAGCACCTGCTGGTCTTTCTTCGGAAAACCAGGAAAATACAGCAAACGAAGGTTACTGCCTGGTAGCACAATGGGCCAGTTTTTGTGTCTTAGCGCTCCCATGCAGAGTGTCCCAACCTCTAACAAAAAAAAAAAAAAATGGAAAAGCTAACGCAGTGTAGTAGGAAAACACCTCTTTTAGGGAAAAGGGGGCATACCATGTTTTTTTTACTGTCTGAGATAATGTGTACACATATGTATGTGGAAGCTTCTCCAAGATTCTGGTAATCCGTGCTACCAACCTGAACGATTCACGGGACATTGTTCTGCTGTTTCCTCGCGTCTACCATCCAAACCATACCTCTGCACAGTTCTACCACTCTTCTCACGGAACTGCCCTCAGATTTCAATTGTTGTGCAAGCATCTTTACTACTCAATTCATCTCAGTTCCGTCTCTAAGTCCGTGACGACTCTTAGTATTGCCATCCTGTCTGGTTCTGACCACTACATGCACTCTATGAAGCCCTCTAGTATCGGGAGACTGTTCCGGGCCAGCGAATTTATGCACGTTGAGATCTTTAAGAACTCCTGCAACTGCAAATGTTCGAAAATAGGTTTATTTGCCCCATAGAGAAATGACGCTCTCAAGTACAGGCGGAGACAAGGTGCATTCTGACAGCGTGAGTTGACACCTGGATTGTCGTTGTAAATGAGCGTGGGGATGGAAGATTAATTCTTTATACTTTCCACAAGTAGTATAAAATCATAAATCAGGTTGCCATAGGCTTTGTACCTATGGCAACCTGATAACCTCTTTGCAGCTCAAGTCTTGCCTCGTGTTTGCGTTGAGCTTGATAGTCTTCACTCCGTGAGGAATGAAGGATATTATACTCAGCTCGTATTTTTAGTAGCATATTTCTAATGAAGTTTAGTGAGCTTGCACATTAATGAGCATTGGTTCCTATTAAACTTTTTGTTCCGAGTTAAATTAACATCTGTTCGCAAGTCCATTAGACTTGTCTAGCTTTTCAATTGCCACGCTTTTGCTTTTTGTACTTCCCCAATCACTTAAAGAAATTATTCGCATCTGTCATAACATCTTTCATTCCCATTAGTGTTTCTTCATTAATGAAGGGACTTAGCACGATTAATGATAATGATCAGATTGTCTTTGCAGTCATCAAATCAACGTGAGGCTTAATTGCTTCCAATGCGCCGCCCATATGCTGTGTTCGAAGAACAGATACATTATGGGTAAATTAATACTTTTTACTCTGTTGGCTTGACTTAAATACTGGGTGTTTAATTTTCTTTCTGAAGCACAAAAATAACACTAAAAAAATTTAAGAGAAGCGCCGCTGAAAAAGCACCAGAGGACAAAGATGCCTCGTGACTATTATTGTCAGCATCATCATTCACAGTAATCCGCATGTTCACTAAAGGGCTCGCAAGTGCAATGGATGCTGGAGAAATATCTAGGCCCCTCGATCCTCCGCTATCGAGTTTCACTCATCAGGAGCTATTTCCAAGGGTAACTAGCGAGTTTGGCTACTTAATCCATCCACCTCGCCCTAGGTCTAGTCGCATCTATAATTGTCAATGTGTTCAAACTTGAAGTAGACAAAAGTACGAGTAGGTAAAAATTAAATCCTTATACCTAAGAAACCTTCGCATAAAAAGTTCGCATAAAGTACTAAGTTATGAAAAATTGTAAACAGAACAAGTGCGACTTAAAATCATTTAAGGTATTTTTTTCATACAAACAACGCAAGTATACATAAATATACTGAGTTTCTAACTCACTGAAATTTGTTAAAGTTCCAATGCAGCACGCAAATAGAGGAAACACACATATCCTATGGAGCTTTGTACATATATTTTTTTACTAAAGCGAAACGGTAGTCAAAAAAAAAAAAACAGTTGTTAACTGCACGTCGAGTTCATTTCAAAAGATCTATCGATTGACATATCATTTGCTGGGATTCGATACAATGGGCACTTTTGCTTCAACTTAGTCCTTCTGTAGGAGTGGGCGCTTTTACCCCCTTTCTTTATTGGTTGGCGAAAATCCATCACCACATTTTTTTAAAGTTCTTTTCTACTACGCTAGTATAGTTGAAATAAGAAACCTGTTCTAAATGGACTGTATATAGCTTAACTTGGGGCATCTTCAAGTGGTGGTTGAGGTAAGGTAACCGTGTGCTTGCTACAGAGAGGCTACGCTCCGTCATGAAATCCATCCGCCTGAGTTCGTTTTAGGACGTCTTGTCATGCAGGCTTTGATTACCGATGACTCTAGCAAAGATGTCTTTGACCAGCTTTGCGTTGAAACGTCCTAGAACGACCCTTTTGTTATAGCTGGGGCATTGATCGTATGTACTTTCTAGGAGATCATAAAAGTCATCCTTGCTATTGTCATATTTATCCTCTCTCGGTTGTGAGCGCAGATTAGGATGATGTAGCCGAAGTTAGCCTTGCTAGGGATTGTTAAAAGGCGCTCCGTTATTCTTATTTAAGGCTTAAAACTTCTTGCCTAAGTCTGCTTCAAACAACAAATCCACATCCAAACAATCTCCCCCTTTGCTCTTTGTACCAATTCCTGTCGTAAAAGCCCCTATTTTTGTATTCCTTTTTTGCTCCGCCCTTGGTCGCCGTAGCATAGTGGTAAGTGCGTCGACTGCCACGCAGAAGGCTCAATTCCCGGAATTGCTTTGATGTCTGCCTTGTAAGGTCTTCGTAAGTTTATCCATTGCACATTGTCTGTAAGGGAACCTTACATTCCACGTGCAAAACCAAAAATCGTTTTCATTGTGCGGTTGCAGTAGTAGATCCGGCTGTGTCCAAGGCTGTGGTTCTTTCTGAATGAGTTTGTTGTTGATTGAATAAACCCCAGCGTAATCTTATACTGGTAGGCCAGGCCTATTATATATGCCCTTATATATGGCTATCCAGGAGAGCCACTAGGAAGCGCATATTTCCTTATTACTCGTTACGTGCAGCTTCTGCAATTATACGCAATTTTTGCCGATTTGACGTGGCTTGAAGAATGAAAAGAAACTTATTGCTTGAAGTATAAAAAAAAAATTGGTTGTAGTACAAAATATATGACAGAAATTGATGAATTTTTATTTTTTGTTTGTGCGCTAATCTTTCTCAAGATCCGTCACAGGGTGAAGGTCCCATTTATCGTGAACTTTCCTGGCGTAAGTACCTTAAAACGTATCAAAAACTTAATTTATGCCTTCAGGCTGTTATGCAATGCGTGAGAGTTCATAGTTTGCGCAATCAAATTTTTTTTAAGGAAACTGACATACAGAACTTCAGGTTTATTCATCGTGCATGCGTCATGGCAGGTCTCTGCACTGTTCATATCTTCCAGAAGATATAGTCCATCGACAGTGAGAGTAACAGTCACATGATAAGATCAAGTGCATTACAATTCCAAGAAATTTCAGTTACAAAGTAAAGCTTCCTTATCCTTCAATCAGCTTTTATCCTTTTGTTGTCTTTATTGGGTATGTGGCGTCTTCCAGATTGGGGCTTAATCTTACTATGTTACGGGTTTTATATATTGTGTGTAGGTTGTCTACAAAATATTTCTAAGTTTGACCACTGTCGATGCATACTTTTAGGTAATAAAACAAATTGCTAAGGGAGGGCTTTCAGCAGTTCGTTGCTGAAAAATTGACATGCGCCTACCTTTTGAATTAATTACACGAGTCATACGTGAAGACATTGCTGTCAGCTACTTAAGCTAAAGCTACTAAAAGGACACCTTCTTGCCTAAAATCTACAAATCGGGCAACTACAGCTTACCACGTCTGTTTGAGTACCACCACATTTGTACTACTTGTACTATCAGTGTAAACTGTAATGTGAAATATTCTCAAATAAAATAAGCCCTTTATCAAAATTGTCAGGTTTGTTTTGAACAGCCTCTCAAGTCATACAGCGATCCCAAGCAGAGGGGTTGCAGGGGCCCACATACCTGGGGAAAAGAAAAATGTTGGCATTCTTTGCTTCCTCAAAACTGTCGTTGAATCTTACAGCTGTCTGCCATATATTAGCATATTTCAGACTGCAAACGTGGCGATCAAGGAAATTAAGTAACAACGTGATATCCAAATGGTATGAAGTCGTATGCTCTGTTAGCCCAGCCACATTTAAGTCCACTGGACTTGGCCAGTTTCAGGAGGCAGAACATTGTGACATTCCGAATGAATAGAAATGTGGTTATCTTACCAAAACTAGTGCCTTCTCAATACTGACACCTTTCATGTCATACAACACTACCAAACTCCTTCTTCGGCTTAATACTGGGTGTCCAAAAGCGAAAACTTATTTGGCTTAAAGAAATTTTGGATGCTCGAACATCGTGTTATGTGTGCTATAAGTTCTCTCAAGAATAGGGGGACCTACTTTTCATCCACAACTCGAAAGAGGTGGTGCCGTAAACAGTATGAACAGTTCTGTAAGTCAACGCTCTTTCATCACTGCACCACTGCAGCCACAGCAAATTCGGCAAAAATGCTGAAAGATTGAAATAATAAAGATACAGGAAGGTCACAAAAGTCCTGAACTCTCCAGTCAGTTTTCATCAACGCATACCACCTGAAAAGTTGCATCATTTGTTGTTGCCTCCAATTAGCTAAGGCCGCTCATATCTGTGTATTATTCAATTCCTCTTCGAAATGTATGCAAAATTCATTATCACACCAACGTCGAGTTCTGAACATTCACTGCCCACTCTCACGTGATTTTGCTGACTCTCTTGTGATCAAAAGAATGCAAACTATTTCCGACTGACATAGACTGAAATTGACCTCCAATTGTGAAGTGGCGGAAGTTTCTGCACTCTCTTCCGAATTCGGTGTATGATATCACCACGTCCACGTAAATGGCGCCCGATGCGGCACCGATGATTCACGCCTCAGCAATAAATCCACACCTCGTCACACTGTGCAGGGCGTCCTTGACTTGCTTGTTGCTTGCTGCAGTGATCGCCAGCGGTCGAGTGGGCACTTGATTCGCCATAAATCACCCAAGCAGGCAGCGCTCGCGCCAATGAATGGCTTATGTCGGCAATGCAGTGACGCTAATATGCAAACTCTCTCTCTAGCAGCAGCAGCCCTCTCTTGCTACTGATCTCGTGCAATGTGACGTGGGCCAGTGCAAAAGAGGGCGTGTTGTTCTAATTTCAGAACGTGCAGTGAAAAGAAGGAAAAAATAGTGAAGGAGAGGAAAACAAGAAAATTAAGGAAAAAAAAAAAACGTTTCCAATTTACATCAGCGATTGAGATACTTTGATTCGAGTACGTTCTTACCGTTGCAAGGGACGCGACACACGGATGTACTCGGGAATGCCTCGCTGATTGTTGTTGGGGTGTGCGACTATTTCTAGCAGGCGACAGAATTCTGTTTTGAGCGCCTCCTCTGTCGTCGTCGTCGTCGTTGTTGCCGCACGAAAATTACATGACGCGCAACATTTATTCATTAAATTCTAATGATTTTCCACTTCTCAGTTGAACCTGAGGGCTATTACAGCTTAGGTATGTGATGGGAATTGTGCGGGAAAAGCGACCATTCATGAATATGGGAAGATGTCTGTGGAAATGTTCTGTCATCATTATTGAAATGTTCTTCGAGAGGAGTATTTAAAGGAAATGGATTTTCTTTGAGGTTTCTGTAAGAAATGTTTAATGAGTGCAAAACAACAGTCCATGTTGGTGCTTAGGTACATTGAGAAAGAGCATCATATGGCACTCCCGACTCATGAATATATCTGAGCTCGACTATCAGTTGCGTTGTTGTTTCAACAATTTTCTGCATGAAGGACCATCACCAGGAGGACAATTGCTGACAAAGTGGGTCCTTAAAATTTTGTCATTCATTTTTTGCTTTCGAAAGGAATGCTTAATAAAGCATTCACTGCAATGGTTTTTGATGCGAATTTAAATAAAGTGTAAAAAGCAAAATCATTCAAATGACCGCAAAACGATCCTTCTCAGGTATGTTTAAACCACTTTTTCGCACATTTCGGGTGGTATCTCCATCCTAACTTGAATAATGTATTTTAATGAATCTTGAGATATAGGATTTTTCACGTAACTAACGTCTTTTGCACCCCAGAATAAATGTAGATATCGGTGTAAAATCGGATGATCTTCCTGGCCAATTGACATCGCTGAATCGTGAAATTGAGCGATCAGGAAACTTGGAAACTTCTCAGGAACTTCCCAGTCCTCTATCGCCGTGCTCTAGCCCCGAATGTAAAACCAATGTGCAGTACCTCCTCTCTCTCTCTTACTTTTTACTGTCGGCCGGTGATGTGACCTAATACTGACCACTTAAGGGTACCAGACAAATCCTTTAGCGCACCCAATTGTAAGAAAAATCGTCCGCTCATTGTGCACCACCACCACCATAAAGTATACAAATGTGTCACTTTGTCTGGATGTAATGACACCTTTTGTACCACTGGTGTATTTTCTGGGACAAGACAATTTTGCTTGTTTACATATTCAGATGAGTGAGGAGAAAATGTTGTTTGAAGAATTGGTGTTTATTGTCTGTTGTTCCAACACACATGGAGCATTCATTTCAGTCACAGCATTGTGAAAGGCCAGAATGCTTTAACTGCAGCGTAAGTTGATTTTTTATAAGGAACCGCCCCACTGTATGTATGTATGTATAAGGTATGCCATTGTGCGGTATGAAACGTTCAATTGCTGCGAATGTCGGGAAATTGATATATTTGGATCATCAGCAACACTTGCACTTATAGCAGCAGCAATTGGTCGTTCAGTATGGTGACACCTTTGCTTTCGACATCGGTTACACTTCCACTCCTTAACTTATCTTCACATTTTTAATGACTGCTTGCTTAGTCTGTCCATAATCACGCTCATAATCATTGTGTAATGTGCGAAAAGTGCCTATATTTAGATTGTCACTTACATAGGAAGTTTCAGCAATGTTATCGCATTGTTGGATTGTTATGCGTACTATTCTCGTAAATTTTAATGAGATAGAGGAGGAGAGACAGACAGAGATAAAGAGAGAGAGAGAATTTCTATACACAGTTACTGTAGCTTAGAAACTTTGGCTTGGAGCACAGTCTACTGAAATCTAGCGTGATTTGAGTGAAAAAAATCGTTTGCTGCAATGCCCGCATAAAAAAAGTTGGGACCAAAAGCAGATTTTGTAAATGTTGCAATACGCTATATCGGTGCGTAATACACATCTTAACATTTTTTTAATATATATCTTTACATACCTTTTACGTATAGAGGCGAAGGTATAAGCCTAGGTGCAGATAAAAAGGTAAAGTGTCCCATTAGACGTACACCTCTACAGTTCCAATTTCATTTAATGATGCACTGGTATGGACCTCAAACTACCCTAAACAGAGAAATCGCGCCGGCACAGTTTAAATAAGTCTACCCACTTATGTGACGATGCATTTCAGACATACTATAAATTACGTTGACTTGATAACTACGCCTACCTCCATTTAATATCTTCTCAAGGGGTGTACTATATGTATAAGACTACACTCAGACTAAAAAATGCAACATGTTATAAGTTTAGATCATTTCGTCGTGGTAATTAACGTTGATGAGTATCAAATTCGTTACCGTTTCCTATCAAATTGCGAAATTACATTTCGATGAAACTGGATAGACACAAGTTTCGATCCAAATTATTGCGTCCAAAGCGGACAACTCCTTACAATTTAAAGAAGTTGGTACTAATGTCTGAAATTCTGCTCAAGTGTTGTGCTATGGTTTATGAACCTTGGAGTCCAGATGTTAACACAACTTGTTAAAGAGTGCCGTGGATATTTTGCATCACATTGTCTTCTCATTATTTTTTAGGCAGATCTGCAATAAATCTGCAATAAAAGTGGTAGCCGTGACGTAGGGGGTAAGCACGTCGATCCACACTCAGGACGGGACACCTCGCTTTTGTTTCGCAGCACCACTTCTTTCGAGTTGCTGACAACACTCAAAGAGTATCAATTGTCTATGAGAAAGCTTCTTAAATCTCGCCGTTCGGAGTCGGCAAAAAATTGTAGGTCCCTTCTACTCGTTAAAGAACAGTAGCACGCCCAACACGAGTAGTTGTTGAAGACCTGGTTCCTTGTAGGCTGTAGACTGTTAGACTCAGTGGTTTGATCCCAGGAGTAATAAGTGGTTTGGTCTAGTCAGAGCATTCTTTTTCATCAGCTGTTGTAATTGTGCTATTGCATTCAGTATAGAGTGATCGTCTACCAAGAACCATGAGCGCCTTGCGACATCTGGGGACAAGCTAATTTCTACCCTAGAAGTTGTCTTTATAGTCACCTGAGTGTCAATAAAAATGTCGGTTATATCAGCCGACAGTATTCCCAATATTGAAATCAATTGTAGCATGTCATTGACCAGCAGCATATTCGCTTGAGAGACTCTGGTCTCATGGGGAAGTCTGAAGAAGCTCTGTAAGTTTATGGATTCGGAGAATATGCCCGAGTTGGTTCCTTCATACCTAATGAGAGGAGTTTTTGGGCGTTCGCAACTCCACTCTGGTGAAAGGAAAAACATTAGAAAGGCTTGTTAAGCTTGAGGAGTGGAAGGACCAACTTGAACTTGATTCATTGACAGTTCATTCAAGAAAAAAACATGATAGATTGTGCACTAAGGTGTCAGAGTGGCTGACACTTTTACCAACTGATGCTTGCACAAAGAGATCTATTGGACGAGATTTAGGAAGGGTTATTTTCAGACATCATTGAATATGATTCGATGCCTTGACGTGCCTGGTTTTAATGTAGCTTTCCACCAAACAATACAAAACTATGATGGGATATGCCTCGCTAATACGGTGTAGTTTCAAAGTGAGATTTTTGTACAAAAACTCCATCTCTTGTAAAAGAGTCTGCTGCACAGACAGAAGGCACATAAACCACTCTTTTGTTGAAACCTAATATTTGAAGAAGTTAATTATCGAGGACGACAGCAAGGTATTTCGAACTTCCAGCTAGGGTGTTTATAGTGCTTTGCAGTTCCTTTAATTGGAAAACATTTAAAGTTCCTTAAACTCTTAGTCCACACTTTCTAGCCCAATCGAAAATTACCCTTAAGGTCTTTTCCAAGAGCTCACTGATAGCCTGGAGGAATTCGCCTGTATCCACATATAACCACTACGTATCTTAGCTCTTCTGGTATCTCGTTGATGACAAGTTCCCACAGCGGGTGGCAGATAGAACCAGCTTGTGGAGTTTCTCCAGAAGTAGAGGTTCTGACTATGTGCATGTTCTGAGCTCTAGTGCATAGCTGAGCGACCTATTTTTGTAATCCTAGTAATGGAATGCTGCAGACCAATACCTGTGCCTTGAAAAAACATTGTGCAGTATAAATCTCATAATTCCTTAATGAAAACAAGTTGAAAGCCAAGACATTTTATCTCCGGTCAACATTTGTAGAGCTTAAAAATTACGTTAGAAGTTGTGCAGGATTAGAAATTAGACTCGTTAGCAATCTCATGTATTCTCTTCTTTAAGAAATGAAGTGAACCTCTCTACGGGGGATATAATTTGCGAATGACGAAGTTTTTGAATTGCTTTCCAAACAGATGTAAATCATCATTAATTCAATGAATTTGATTCTGGGTGTTGGATCTGCATAGGTATTTATACACACGCCATGGGGGTTATGTCCTGCTTCTGTTGATTTCGGCACTGCTTGAAAAAAAATTCACTTAAAACTTAAACAAACATTTGGATGGCCTAATCGAACCTGAGAAGAAGCTAAACGACATTCACTTAAGGAGAACAACTTCCTGCAAACTTTCTTATAAATAAATTTAATCAAAAAACTGACACTAGGTAAAAGAATAGATAATTTATTGAACCATTTCGTTAACAGTTTAATACATTTTCTAGTTTTAACTGGTTTTCTCCAAAGAAACTGAGTCCAACAACCGAACAGATTGAAATAAATTGAATGTCATGTTTATAAAGTTGCCGCCAACTGTTTGATAAATTTGGGGGCATTCGGCTCAATTGTTTTGTTACGTTAAACAATTTCTGAAGTTCATTCAACCATTTATCATTTACTGAACTGGAACCGTTTTATTGATCGACAGATGTTTTTCCTTTTTGATGTTTTTTTTCTTCA
This sequence comes from Eristalinus sepulchralis, assembly GCA_944738645.1. Taxonomy (NCBI): domain Eukaryota; kingdom Metazoa; phylum Arthropoda; class Insecta; order Diptera; family Syrphidae; genus Eristalinus; species Eristalinus sepulchralis. Next base: position 49,339,949 of record OX122882.1, read on the forward strand.
ATGTTTCACATTTTGAGGCGTTCCAATCAATGGAGGTAGAAACTTGAAATTTGTCATAAGTACTAAGTTTTCGAAATTGGGTTTATTTTTGCATGTCTTTTAAAGTTAAATTTATTTTTGAAAATTGCTTCATATTCAAAATTCTTTGATGGAGGTGTTTTGTTTCATGGAAGTGTTTTTTTTTTTGTAGCAAATTGCCGCCTAAACGGCACAAGGAACATTAGGTGATTGTAGGTGACGTTCTGTGGGAGATCATTCAATGTAGTCCTGAAATAGAAAAAGGCTATCAAATATACACAACACACCTTGGAAAAAACACACATGTCAGTTTTTGGATATGATTTAGTTTAACGAATGAGAAATATTTTTAAACCAGATTTTAAATTCAATTTTTTAAAAAATAAAATGTTTACTCAATTCAACATGACAAAAGATTTTTTTTCTAGAAAAAGTAAACAATTAACAAAGTGTAAGTTGCGTAGTTAGTTATGATGACTGACATCCTTTAAACATTTCTACAAAGAAGTAAGCATTTTGAAGTATGCAACGTATGCATATCAACGGTTCCGAATATCTTAAGAGGCATTTGTGTCAGTTTTGAGTACTTAAAATTTGGAAGTTGGTTCTAGGTTCACTTAAATTCCACCGGTTTTAAGGCTTCCTGCTACGCTGGAAGTTCTTAGCGGAGGGTGACAGGAAATGATTTCGGTGTTTCTGTAGCCCAAACACATTTTCAAGCATAATGGGAGATGGCAAATAAAAGCAGAAGAAAAGAAACTATAGACAATTTTCAAGACGCGGAGGTAATATAAACCTTGTAGAGTTTGTCGTTGAATCTCCTCCTCCAGACGACATCAACGCCAACAGACAGAACTATTCCCTCGAAAAGACTAAGAGTTTCCTTATCCGCCTTTAGTAACGTTAACTCAATTTACTACCTACCATGTATGAAATGCGGAACCTCTCCCTTTAAGATTTTGACATTTTGCTGCTAACCCTTAACCAAGTTTTACATTCTCGTACAAAGCAAAGTTACACTCACCAAGCGGTTGACCCATCCACGCAAACAAGTGATAATATGAAGAGCCCAGGTGATTAAGCCGCATTTGGTGGTACCTCTCAACTTCCAACGTATCGCCAAGCAACGACTTCGTGCTGCCTCTTTCGACATTCTTACCATTTTTTTGGACAGCGAATGGCTTAAACTGATTAATTGTTGTAAGAACCGTTGAGTATTTGCGGTTTCTACATATTTTCTAAAGTCATCAAGTTATGTGCCAAAACCATTTGTTCTTGCGGTCTGTGCTGATGATACGCTTAAGCCTTCCCATGACTTTGTGTACTAGGATTTCTCCACATAAATCAACTTGTAGTCCCTTCTAAAAAGAACAGCGTTTGTTTGTTCCTTGGAGGGAAAAATTTACATTTGCGCTTTTCCCTCTTCTCAAATTCAACTTATATTGCGTTCATCTATTGGACTTCGGAAACTATTCAATAATTTGTAGCCTTTCGGAAACAGCTTGTTGCGAGAACCCAATTGTGTGCCAAGTTGTTTCTCGTCCAACAAAATCAGAATACCAAAGAAACACAATCCCGAAAAAGATATCTCAGAGGAAACATTTTAGACAAATAGATATGCGGTGGCATGCTGACCCCTACCCTTGTTCCTGTAACCCTTCTGCTTGAGCAGTATATGGCTACACCAACATGTGATAGTCGTTTCACCGAAAATTATGCCGAACACGTTGCGGTCCCATATTTCAAAATTGTGGCCAACAAATTCTACCTTTAAGTAAAAGCTAACATTTTGAAAAATGACTACCAAAGCGTAATAATTATCCGTCGTATGTCAGAAGAAGTATTTGAAACGGGACTCTGGACCCCAGAGAGTCTGAGAAAAGAAGCCAAGCGCTGAGTTCCGATTTTTTTATTTTTTTTTTTTCAGATAATGGCGCTAGCGAATTGAATTTTGGTGCAATTCTTTCTATGCAAGGATGTTTACTACACGTTTGCGTTAAAGTACGCTTAAAGTTTCAAATGCTTATAACACAAAACAAAGAAAGTTGGACTCCATATTCAATTATGTTGGTATTGCAAATCAAAAAAAATACACTGGTTCATGGATTTTAACCCAACTCAACAATTAGTCGATCTTTCAAGAGCCACTCTCGCGTCCAATCGCGTAGATCCTACAGCGCAACAAACGAATCCGTTTCGCTCGAACAATTTCCACGGAATTGATTCACAAGAACGATAAAACAAATTTCAAGGTAATCTTCGTCGAGAAAACAAAAAGTGACACGACCTTCTCCCATATTTCCAAAAGTTCGTATCGCAATGATTCACCTCATGACGAGCGAGATTTAATTACCCATCGCAGTGAAAAGAAACGCAAACTTCGGCTATACGCCACACGACTTCCTCAAGGCAAAGTACACAAAAGTATATAAAGTTAATTTCGAATCTAATTGTTTGCACCTCTCGGCTACGTTGCGCACGTGATACATATTTTGGTGTTCACTCAATTTGCGTTCATTAAACGACGCTGATGGGTACGTTTGGTACGTTCTCTTCTAATTTGCTGTCGTAGCCAGGCATCCTCATCGTCGTCTCACACGGGAGAGGATCCTCATCGTCCCCCGTTAATTGGTTTGCATCTTGGGAATGCAGAGCGGTACCAACACTCACGACCACCGAGAGGGGGAGCAAGTGTTTCTAATTGATGTCAAAGTACGCCGAGTGATTCGTTTTCTTTGCTTTTTACGATTTCGCGTACAGAAAAAAAGAGAGAGCAAAAAAACGAGTGTTTCGAAAAAAAAAAACACCAAACGACGACAGAATCAAAACAAAGATGGGTCCACCAACAATAGGCGGCCAGTCGTTAGACATCACTCGGAGTTGAGAATTTTGAAATGTTGCTGCAGTCTGTGCGAAAATTTCGTTGAAAACGGACGTATTGAGGAGGACACTAGACGAGCACAGTCGCAAAATCGAATTGAACTAAAAGAACAATCAGTGTGTGTTGATCAAGTGAAGAAGTGATTTTCCACAAGCGGCACAGCAGGAATCTGTCAGTTCCCAGAGTCGCGTCGTGTGCGGAGAGAGTCCTCGCTACGGCGATCAGAAGAGCAGAGTGCTGCGTGAGAACATTTTTCAGTGACCTTAACAGCGGCGGGCGTTTTTCTGCGCGTTCCATTCCGATTCGTGTTACATAATCCCCCAAGGAGGCGACATGGATGCGGACAAAGTTGTGAAGGCGATGGCCCGCTGGTGGCAGGTAAAAATACTCCAATAATCTCAGCTCCATTCGAAGGGAGTTCTTGGAGGGCAAAGTTATGTAAACACCGATCTATCTATAGACTCTTGTTCGTGTGAAGTCAAGTTCACGAGCGCGGGAGTGTTTCGTTCTTTTCTTAGACTGTCGTCTCTCAGAGATAATCGACGCATCGCTATGCGTTCTCGATACGAAATGTTAGTGGTGAAAATTCTCCCGAAGTCGAGAGGCCGGTGTGACTGTGGTGTGGGTGTGCGTGGGTGGGTGGGTGTGTGTGTGTTTGACTTTGGTACCATGTGCCCGTCGGAAATGACTTTTCGCCAAAAAATAAATAATTTCTAATTTTCTGTTAGTTTTTATTTACGCCTGTGTTTGTGCAAAGACGCGCAATTAGATGAGACATATTATTAATTGCCTTTGGACACTGGTCCCTGCGGGGCTTTAGCGTGCGTGTGTCCATAGTCGCTTGAGTGGTTTTGGGGAAAACACCAATTGGCTGGTTGAAATCAAAGTGATTTTCTTGGCAAAGAGACAATTATGAGTGTGTTGCGTTGCGGGATTTTCGAATCCAGACGAACATGGCATCCAGGAATGTGAAAAGCGATCTGTCTAGCCATGTCCAAACGCAGAGTGTCCCACATCTCTACACAAGCCATCTTCTTGTTGATTTCGAACTGAGTCACTGAATCGGTTCAATTGGTATTACTGGTGTAAACTCTCTTGTTGATCTTCGCCGAAGTTTAAAAGTCTTCTCTATGTTTTTGTTTGCTTTCATTTACTTTTTTTTGCAAAATCTGTTTCTGGAATCTAAGGAAAACACATATCTGAAAAATACTGAAAGCGGATGGTTGCAAGTGGTACAGTTCGCAGAAGGCAAAACATGTGCCAGTCTTCGGTATTTAAACATTTTTCAGCAAAAGCAACCTTGTGCTGCGTTTGGACAAAACTGTAATTGCCTTCCTGACGCACAGAATGACATTTTGCACATTTCGGGGTATTTAATTAATGGCGCTCCGAGATGAATTTTTCTGTTCAACTTTCTTACTTCTGCGCTGCAAATTTTTCAGAAGGAAAGGGAACGTAATAAGTTACAGCTAACAACAACGAGCCTAAAAGTATGAATAACAATTTTCCTCGTTTGACATTTTCACTCTCAAGTCATTTTTTTAAGGCTTCGTTTCCAAACAACAAAAGCTTCATAGTCTCATAATGTCCGCTACTCCGTCTGTCCGTTAAGTCTTCGGAATTTATGTTAGAGACTAATGTATTTGGTCGCCGTGGCGTAGTGGGTAAGTGCGTCGACTGCCGCGCAGAAAGTCTAGGTTCGATTCCCGGACGGGACAGCTCGCAGTTTTTCACGGCACCACCTCTTTCGAGTTGCTGACAACACTCAAAGAGTATCAATTGTCTATGAAAACCTTTTTAAATCTCGCCGTTCAGAGTCGGCAAAAAAACTGTAGGTCCCTTCTACTCGTGAGAGAACGGTAGCACGCACAACACGAGTAGTTGTTGTGGAAGCTAGGCTCTGGTCCCTCGTGGGCTGTAGTGCCACTCAATTATTAATTATTACTAATGTATGTATGTGAAAATGTGAAAATTTAATTTTGTGGTATAGTAGAGATTGCATTTATTAACGCGAAATTGAGAAAACACTGTAAATTACGTCGTACCCCAGCATCTGGTACCTACTCGTACATATGTATGCATATTCAGGGACATTTTTTTTTAATTTACTTAAGGTTCAGTTGATAAATTTGTGCTTTTTACTTACGTTACGGAGCATGTGTGCGTCAAAGTTGGAATGTTTTTGTTTATTTATTGCCCTCTCTTGTTGGAACAAAATATCGTCTTAGTCATAATCTACAAACGCCGGTAAAAACCTTAAAGGATAATCATTTTACCATATTTTCCCAAATCTACTGTAACCGTTTGTTCGTTGATATTTTCGAAGAATTTCGAAACAAGGATACCTTTCGACCATAGGACACATCAAACACTCACTGCGAGGTAAATTAACTTTACAAAGATGGAGATGCAAATCCGAAAATGCTCCAAAGTGAGGTTCAATTTCTGCGAAGGATATGAAATCGATAAATTCTGACTATTAGCAACACTCTTCGAAACTGAGCCCTTGGGACAACGCAACAGAGAACGGCCTAGGGTAAGGTGGCGCACACAATTGAAGGCGCACACAATTGGAAAACCAACTTGGAGTGCGCAGCTGGCGAAAGATCGTTCTGGCTGGAGAGGCATGTTGCTTGAGGCCCAGGTCCACGCCGGACTGTAACACCACAAGAAGAAGAGGAAGAAAAATTAGCAACACTTGCACTTACATCATTACCGTGTTAAATAGGCCTTACTACATTAAATAGGCCTTACTACATCAATCACAATTTTACAGGTAGCTTGAGCAGTCGGATTATGAAGGGGATTATGAAGAACATAATCATGGTGTAATGTGCGAAAAGTGGCTGCGGTTCTAGTATTTATTAACAACCTTAGTAACAACCTTAGTTCGTTGTTCGACTTGTGTGAGATCCATTTTTGAAAACGGCAAACATTCTGCTAATATTGAATACTTTTAGTCGAAGCCGCGCAATGAATGACAGTGTAAATGCATGCAAACCTTTCACGCTCAACTGCATCTCGCATTTCTTCAGTTTATTATTTATTTTCTACTTACTTATATCAAAAATGAATCTTCCAATGTGGCTACGACATACGATCTTTTTTTTACTCGAAAAGCTGTACTAATTCCTTTATGACAGAAAGTACATGTGTGAAAAGAAGTTAAGATTCGATTCCCGTGCCAATACCTCTGACTTTTAGGTTTTTTAACGGCATTACCGCTTTCGAGTTGCTAACAACACTCAAAGAGAGCTAATTGTCGGAGTCGGCAAAAAACTGTAGGTCCTTCTACTCGTGAAATAACAATTACATGCACCACACGAGTATTTGCTAAAGAAGCAATGCAATATCGTCGGCGTAAGATAGAAGTTGAACAAACTTTTGGAAGATCGTGTCTCTGGTGTTGACTTGTAAGTTACGTACGATTTTCTCAAGAATGATTTTAAATAAGTTACAGGACTGTGCGTTGACTGCTTGAGGGATCAGCGAGTTTGTTCCTGACTTTGACGGGAGAGCAATCAGACGAGTTTGGTAGGAATGCCAAAACTAGACATGGCACTGTATAGCTTGTCTCCATGTACACTGTCATATGCGGCCTTAAAATCGACGAATATGTGGTGAGTGTCGATTTGTACATCTTGGAACTTTTCCCGGATCTGCCGTAAAGTGAAGATCTGGTCTATCGTCGATTACTCTAGCCTTAAAACACACTGGTAGTGACCTATCAGATTGTGGACAAACGGTTTAAGCCACTCACAAAATACGACAGAGAGGTTCTTGTTCGTGATGTTAAGAAGACTGATCCCTCGATACTTCTTTTAAAACGTCAATAGAAACGCAAATCGACGAGCCGTGGTAAGTGCGACAACCCGCACGCAGAAGGTCTAGATTCGATTCCCGGACGGGACACCACCTCTGAGAACACTCAAAGAGTATAAATTGTTCATTAAAATCTTCTCAAATCTCGCCGTTCGGAGTCGGCAAAAAACTGTAGATCTTTTCAACTCGCGAAAGAACAGTAGCACGCACAACATGAAAAGTTGTTGTAGAAGTTAGGCCCTGGTTCATTGTGGGCTGTAGTGCCACTCAATTTTTATGAAATCAACGAGCTATCATGAGCCCCGCCATAACTGTAGTCATTTTCATACATTGCAGGCTTTTTTGGCCATCCCACAACGAACATGGGAACTATCATTTTAGGTAAATGCCAGGCATAACAGGCTAAATATTGAGGACGCACATCATATGGCACTCTGTTCCCAACCTTTCTGCGAATCAATCAAATCTAAACCACCCAAGCGGTGGTGAACGGTCGTACATTGCGGATAGTGACTAGTCATATGCAGGTCCTGTGTTGTAGTGGATTCCAACCTGTTGTGGCCTTTTTTTTTGAGAAAGCAACAAGTAGCATTGAAGCAGCCACAAAATTACTCTTCAAAGGACACTATCCAACAAATCACGCACTAAGAGACGCGTCTATACATTCAAGTGGCAACAAACTATGTGTATACACCGCGAAATAATGGACAAACTATGAATATAAACAATACCAAGAATTAATTGAGAAGAAGAAAAACTTGAGTTCAAATTCCAACTGGTGCACAGTTTTTCATGATCTATGTTTTTTTGCGAATCCATTAATCATAGATCCTGAGGAAATTTACTACACCTTCTTCATCGAATCTGTCAAGTAACAAACAAACCCAGTTTAAAGAATAACATCAAAAATTCAGTCATCTCGAACACCAAGAATTTTTTGAATGTTTGAAAGTGAAAAGAACAACTTGCATCTCACTTCGCTCATTCAAAAGCATCCCTCAATTGCGTCCATGACCAACAATCCACTAAAATGCGAAATATCTGTAGAAAAATTAAGCTTGAAAAAACTGCGAAAGCGAAATGTTAACATTTTATGGCTCAGTGAACTCATAAATTTCGGCATTTATTGCTCATGACTACAAACCTAAATTATAACGCTGCCGCCCTCTTCGCTTGGACTTATAACCTGATCTGACAGACTTAAGTAATTAACCGACCGATACGTACGTACACAACGTTTTGTGCTCCAATTGAAATTAAATATGTAGACAATTGGTCAGCTTTGGCATATGCTGTCACACACTTTAATGACGACGTCACGAAACGCGTTTGAGTGCAGCGCTCGGTTGCCACGTTATTAGGTTTTGACATTGATATTGTTTCTCAGTTCTGCCTCTGGCTTAGTTGTTCTTTCATTTTGTTGACATATTATAAATTGGTTTGAGACAGTGCCAATTTTATACGAGCCCACACATGATTAGATCGCTGTGGCTGTGCGAGGGTGTGTGTGTTGTTGCGAGGAGGGAAGCACTCGTCATATTTTGATGCTATGCGTTCTGTTGGGCTTAGCAACTTAACACAAAAAAAGACACAAACGCTCGTTTTAGATAAATAACAAAAATCGTATTGATAAAACACAAGTCGCAGACGGCATTGTGGGTGTGAATGGGGATCAGCCTTCTTTTCCGTAGGCACTTAGCCAATAATTTGATTTTAGCCAAGTCGCCGGTGGAGTGGGATTATTTTCCTGGACATTTTGCTGCGGAAAAATTTGTTCAGTCGTCGTTCGCTCAAAGATATCATTCGTATCGTAGAAAGTTCGATCGCAGTCTTCTTTGTATTTGTGGAATCGTTAGTTTTGTGTTTATTTTAAAGGAACCTTGTGGAAAATAAAAAAAAGTAGTGCCTGGTAGAGACTGGATATCATTTCCGCGGAGTATGCTTCATCTCACCGATACTATGCACTCGATCGATGAGCCAAATGAGGAGAAATCAAAGATAAAGGGGTTTTTTCAACGGGTGTTACTCTTGCATGTGAGTAGTTCAGTTGCCGGTTTTTTCGAATTACAGTGGAAAGTCAAGTGGGTGTGTCACATAAAAGGGTGTGGACAAGCGGTTTTTTGTTAAATTGAATTTTTGATTGATTTGATTGTCACCTACACTTGGGAGCATTTGGCTTATCATCTCCATCTCGCTCAGTTAGTTGCAGTGTATACTGTTCAAAGTGAAGTTAAACTGTCTTAGTTCCAGAAGCATTGATCGTTTCTAGGTGTTCTTGGGATGCCCTCTGGTTCTCTTGCATTAATACGAGTAGTTCCAATCTATACCCAATGCTGTTGCTTTTTTTTCTTTTTCCCTCATTCGTGTCTCTAAATCTGTTTCGCATTTGATTCCTCTTCTTGTCATTCCACGTTCCCGACGATGGTTGGCCAGACATATGGCACGGAAACATTGAAGTTTCTTTATGATATTTTTGAAAATCAGTCAGGTTTGACTACCATATACCAGTAAGGACTTGCCACCAGATTTGAATATCCTGAACTTCGTGTTTCTGAAAATCTATGAAATCTTCCACATAAGCCATAAAAGGCCGAATGCTGACCTTGCTCTTTTAAGTCTGTTATGAACATGTGCTTCTGCGCCATCTGTTGTTATTAGAAAACATTATTCATCGTGAGGTTTGGTTTATATTGCAAAATAAAATACATCAATTTGAAAGCTATCTTAAAATGTTTGCTATCTGTTAATAAAAAAATTTCCACTTTGAGAGGAATATCATGTAAATGTTGGCCACGACTACATCTGGTTTGGTCCATTTGGAAGATTCAATTCCGGGCGACTCTTCCCAGCATAGCATATGTATGACAACACGAGTGTTGTTGGCTGGCGTTTGACAGCTGCGATTAGCGCAGAAAATTATTCAAAGATGTGATACGCACGATCACGGCGCCCAAAGTACCCCAAAATTTAATGCTCATCAAAAGAGGCTTGACATGATTTCTTAATAAGTCCATTACTCCAAACGCTGTACGGATTGTAGCTCCCTTCGAGCACCGAGACCACGTGCTTATATTTCATGAAACATGCTGAATAGAGTAGATAAGGTAGATAGTACGACGACAAATCGATTCGTCGCGATCGTCCCGTACATTCTCAGCTACCGATCGAGTGATGAATTGCCAAACAATACTGAACAAAAGAGACACAGCAGTTTGATAGAAGCTATACGCGATCTGTCAAAAAAATCTTGTATTAAACCAAATCTCACGATGAATTACCCCATATACCAACTGTAGACTGTTCCAACTTTGAACATAATGGCTTCAAGATGCTCATTGCGTTTAAGGGATTAACACGCAAATTGAGAAGGAGTTCTCTTTAATCATCGTTATTCGCTTTGAAGGCTTGATGTTTTGACACTGTGACCTCTGTTCAGGTTCGGAACACGTTTTGCGGATAAAATGGCGGTAGAGAGCGAAAAATGTGATAACCGTTCGTGTGAACGACTATGCAGGAAAAAATAGAGAATGTGAAAGAATTTCGAAAATGTTACAGCTTGGGCGCCATGGCGTAGTGGGTTAGTGCGAAGACTCTTAGGCCGTAGGTCTAGGATCGATTCCCGGACGGAGCACCTCGCATTTCTTCACGGCACCAACTCTTTCGAGTTGCTAACAACAACCAAAAAGAGTCTATAATAAGCTTCTCAAAGTTTACCGTTCGGAGTCGGCAAAAAAATTGCAGATTTCTCTTCTACTCTTAAGAGAACAGTAGCATGCACAACACGAGGTTTTGTTGTAGAAGCTAAGCCCTAGTCCCTTGTGAGGTGTAGTGTCACTTAATTATTAACAGCTCTTTGTACCATTATGTGTGAAATATGGGATGTAGGGCCTGGCCTGGTCTGGGTCTGGACCTCGTTCAATTAATGGGGTACCTACTTGTCCAGTTTTATTTACTTTTCGAATTTAAGATAGGTATCGACTTATTGTCATGGGTGATACTGCCATGTTGCGTGCAGTTCCATACACCTATTTTGTTGGATCTGCATCTCATTCTCAAACATCTCATTCTCAAAGGCGTCGTTTTCGGTTTCCAATGAAATACCTTTTCGAGGCTTCGATTTCCCAAAAGGATCCTCGCAAATCAACGCCAAATGGCACAAATTCAGAGGAACATATGGGACACCGCAAATGTTAATGATGATTTGAAATTGTGTGTGCTGCGATTAGATAAGGTTGAATCTCTCTGACCTTAATTCTTTTCACACTCTCAAATATCTTCAAGCAACCACAGACTTGTCCATTTAAGGGCCTGGTGTCCAGTGTATTAGTTCCACCGAAGGAATTTGGCAGGAACGTGTGCAAAATATTGTATTGTTAGGTTTCAGACCTGAAACAAAACCGGAAGAAACATTCGGCAAACACATGTTCTGAAATACTTTCATCCATCATTTCCCATTTCTTCGTTCATATGCGATTTTCATTTGAGAAGTGCCAAGTCCGTCAAAGCAGCATTTGGCGTTATAGCGGTGGTATATACTGACAAATAAACGCCTCAAGTGTTGATATAGCGTTGTTGCTTACTTGAGTCAGAAATATTCACAAAGCAAACTTTCAAGTAGCCAACAGACTGTCGGCTGATCCACTCAACACTTGAAAATAGTTTAAATGGAAAATTCAAATTTGTTTAATGTGCAGTGGAAATCTGTTTTCTTTCAATAGTCCATTTCCATTTCTAAGTCAGTCGGCATTCAGTGACCTTTTTAGTTAGTTAGTGGCTTTTTACGAATTTTTTATTCTTATTCTTATAAAATGCGAATACAAAGTTGATTAAGATCTGACCGCCAATTTTACTTATATAATTTAAATTTTATGTTCAGTTAGTGATGACGTTAGTTCTGCATAATGCTTGCACTCAAAAATCGTCGTCTGAAATACTTGTTCTGTAGCATAACGCAGTTAAAGTGTACTTGAATAATACGCACATGATTACAGATCTATAAAGTGAAAGTGCTGTAGTCGCCGCCGAAAGAGCCGCATCAGACCTAGCACTCGTTTTTGTTTCTCTTCTATTCTATTATTCGATTGTTTTGTTTTAACTTACTCACAAATTAATTCTTCTTCTTATTCTTCTTGATGCGCTACAGTCCGTGGTGGACCTGGGTCTCAACCAACATGCTTCTCCAGCCAGCACGATCCTTCGCCAGCTGCCGCCAGTTGCGCACACGAAGTTCTTGAGGTCCTTCTTCACTTGTGTGCGCCACCTTAGGCTAAGTCGTCCTATGTTGCGTTGTCCCAATGGCTCAGATTCAAAGATTTTTCAGGCCGAAGCAGTGGTGTCCATACGCTCTACATGGCCTAGCCATCTTAGGCGTTGCATCCGAAGACGCTCGACAGGCGTATAACACTGTACAGCTCATAGAGTTTGTCTTTAAAATTTCTCCTCTAGGTGCCATCAACGCAAACAGGGCCAAAAATAGCACGCAAAACTTGTCCCTCGTAAAGACTAAGGGCTTCCTCATACGCTTTAGTAACGTCCAGGTTTCCGCACCATAGAGTAGGACTGGGATGATCAACGTGTTATATAAAGTAAGCTTAAACCTTCACTTTATTAGAACATCGCCTCTTGAGCTCAATAAAAAAACAGCGATTGGCATTAGTGATTCTGGGCTTGTACTGGAGTTGTTGTCCCTATTTGCATCGAAACCGAGGTAGACGAAGTCCTTAACTACCTCAAAGTTTCTGCTGCCTAGTGTGACGCTCTGTCCGAGACGCCGATGTTGTGCGTCCTTCTTTGATGACAGCATGAACTTCGTTTTGCCCTCATTAACCACCAGACCCATTTTAGCAGCTTCTGCTTCAATGCCAGCAAACGCCTCATTGGCGGCTCGCTGTGTTCGTCCAATCACTACAATGTCGTCGGCGTAAGCTAGTAATTGAACTGACTTTTCGAAGATCGTGCCTCTGGTGTTGACTTCTGAGTTACGCACGATCTTCTCAAGGATGATGTTAAAGAAATCACACGACAGTGCGTCGCACTGTTTAAAACCTTTTTTGACCTTGAAGGTCTCGGTGAGTTCGTTGCCGACCTTGACGGAGCAGGGAGAGTTCTCCATCTTCATCATTCGCAATCTGACGAGTTTGGTAGAAATGTCCAAACTAGACATAGCACTGTATAGCTCGTCTCTATGCACACTGTCATATGCGGCCTTAAAATCGACGAACAGGTGGTGCGTGTCGATTTGCACTTCTTGGGTCTTTTCACAAATGCATTAAATAAACTTATATTTTTAATTGAATTATAAATAAAAGCCTACATACATGCTCATTGACTAAAAATTGGAAAAACTCTATCATAAAGTGTAAGTGCTGTGTTTAATAAGTGCAGAGGATAGCGTTTAAATCCGTACATGCGTTCTCCACGAGGTTACAATTTACTCTGCCATAAGATACCATCCTATGCATCTATGAACAAGATTAAGCTAAAAATTTGTCAAGCATGGCGTCGGCTACTTTCTTCAAAGCATTGACGGAAATTGAATTGCCCATTGACGGTTCCTTAGCAGATGAAATGTTAAAATATTAAATCTGCCACCACTTTTGAGCCACTTTTGAATCAAACGTCCTCTTGTTCACATTTCAGTTAAACTGGCGATGTTAGGTCCGAATTGGGTTTCATTAGACTCGAAAGCTTGAACCTAAAATTATTTTGATAAGTGTAACGAAAACCAACTTCGAAAGAGGAACCAGTTTGCTTGAGTATTCCAAATGCTGGAATTCATGGAATAATCTATACGGAAGCACATTGTTCCACGGGTGAGAATTAATTCATGATTTGCGTACATCACGATTGGAAATTGGAAATTAAGCTATCAGCAATTTTCAAAGGAGGCTTCAGTATTCATAACAAATGTTAAGGGTTATTCATCGCGAGGTTTGATTTTGAAAAGGTTTCTTGACACATTATGCGTGACTCCTATCAAACTTTTCTACTTTTTGTTCAGTAGCATTTGACAAGTTCTCATGCAAAGACTTACACCACAACAGGGTCTCCAAATTGTTCTTTCATGAAAAACAGTGATCTGTGGGAAATGTTATTCGTGCGATTCGAGGAACTTCCGGTGCTCATATTCGACTTACCGGAACCCGTATTGCTCATTTGAGTCCCAAATTACATTAGTACATTACATCCGGCACGTAGTGAAGAGACTCATAGCAGCTCTAGCTGTGAACAAGACCATGATGAATCAATTCCGTGTCGTTTGCAGTAGCCTGGCTGGGGGCAATTTGACAACTAGACATATTTTCTGTGAGAATCTCGAATTGAAGGCGAATAAAATGTAACTTGTACGAGAATTTAAGCCAAGTGACTTGAAGTTGAGTAATATTTTCAGTGATTTTTTTGGCTCAATGGATGCGTTCTTATACAAAATTGACATATTTGAGCTGTCGAGCTGAAAAGTACCAAGAGCTGTCATTACATCCATTAAAGACAACTGAATAGTGTGGTTTGTAGGGGTCTCAAGCGAAGTAGATTAGCGGATGAGAGGAATAATAAAAGGCCAACGATCTGTTGGTGTTTCGACTTTATTAAGAGGGCCCAACTATACATTCTCTATTGTATTTATACGTTCATGCTAACTACTAAAATGCATGCTATTAGCTGATTTCGAGACATTTCGGGTGGAACATACGATCAGATGGCCAAAGAAGAGATAGATAGTGCGAGCAACGATATACAGTCTGGCTAACAAGTATAGTATTTAAAAAAGGTTTTATTTTCGACTACAGGTTAAGGGCCTGGTGAAATCACCGGTGTATATTTCTTCCAAAATACTGAAAATCAGAATGTCAGTGTAAAAAATTTCCATTATTGCGCGAGAAATTCAAACACACGACCTTTGTGAGCTCTAGTATCGACAAGACGGTACTACGAGTCATACAGCCCGTGAAACAATAGACTTGCTGTGAACTCGTTTTGGCGAGCACGTCATTTCGCATTTTACTACGGTAAATTGGTCTAGGCAGTGATATCACACTTATGGACTCTGTCTTCTACGGATATGTAAAATCTCAGGTCTACAGGAATAAGCCAGTTCTGATTGATTCTTTGCAAGCCAAGACTACTTTTGTTTTCCACGAGGTAGCAGCCGCTTTGCTGATATAAGTCGCCCAAAATTAAATCTTACGAATGGACCACCTCAGGCGTAGTTGTAGACATCGTTTACTTGATATGTATATTTCAAAAATGCCATAAATAATGCTTTTAATTGATAGTAAAAATGTTAAGTTCACTTTCAAATTTATGTGTTTTATTTTGCATTATAAATCAAACCTCACCATGAATCACCCTCGATTTGCTTAAGGATTGTGTCATATACTGCATATAGGTATTTTCATTCAGACAATGCTCTAAAATTTCTAAAAATTTCTTTTAGTTAAGAAATCAAAGTGTAGGGACTCTTTAACCTGATATTTTAAAATTTCTTAACCATGTGTATTGCAATAATTGAAGGATGACCAGAACGTCAACTCTCTTCAGTTTTTTATTCTATTTCTTCAGTTGGCAATCATTAAGACAAATTTTGTTTACAGAAAGGCAATAAGGGGCGAGATGATTTGAATCCGCCAGGAATATTCCAAAAAATCAGCCAAACTAAACTGTTGATACTTTGTTCAGATCTCCCTACTGTTCACCTTATCGTAGCCAATAACATACGTAAGAAACTACGCAAAGAATGTCTTGGCTATAAGAACCGTCAATGATATTGTTGGCAGTGTTTAAATGACCCTAGCTTGTCCTTTTGTTCTTATCCGTTTTTTTTTTTTTGATAAATCTCCCCCGCAATTTCATGATTTAATGAAGCCAAGGTTAACAAAACATAATTTTTCGTGGTTTCGGCGGTATCAATATTTTTAGAATTGCCTCGTGATGTTTGTCCGTTATTTTATATGCTCGTGTTGAAATATCTCCATCATCTCGCAGAAGTTCACAGACAATTTCCCCCACCGAAGAAAATCACATGTTCGCGCGGAAATTTATTTGAAAGAGACGCTTTCTGTTGCTTCACGAATTTTTTAGCCAACGGATAAGAGACAGCGGAATGGGGACACAAATAATCTTTCGCTTCAATTAATTTCAGATAAAATTCCGAGAATGACGTTATTGGGCTGAGTAAATGTAGCGACTTGTTACACCATTCTTTGGTGGTTTTCCGATCGCAGTACTAAAATTAAATGGCGCCATTTTGTGTCGGTTTTGTGGCGTTCCTTCTGCGGTGACATTGTCCGCGAGCACGTGTGTTTGATTCAAATTGAGAGTTTCTATTTTTAAGTATTCTCTAATCTGTCACATTCTTTGATAGTTGTTGGCGGTGCAAGTCAAAATAGAAGGCGCGGCACGGCACGTATCAAAACAGAATCTCATCGCCTCCCCCTATTGGCTGGCTTGGTTAGCGGTTCCAAAGCGAGCAATAAACAGGAAATGATTTTGATTCGAAACGTTTGCAAATGTATTTGAGAGTGTAGAGTTGTGTTGGGGTTAATCATGTGCCGAGCTGTCATCGGCAAATTTAAAACCAAAAAAAAAAAAACACTTTTTAATTAAAGTGCTTGAGATTGTATTGTTAATTGCTTTTTTCCTGTTTTTTTCTTCATTTCTTTTTAGACGGTTAGTCAAGAGGACAACGATCAGAATGCAACGAATCCAATGCTCTACGACCCCCTCACTGAGGGAGCGGTCAAAACATCGAAAACTATGCAATACTTTGCGGCACTTGTTGGTGAGTATCGTCTCGGTGTTGGTGGTGTATGCTTTTCAACGGAAAGTGATAAGAAGTTTTACAGACTCGATTATTCTGAGGGTTTTTTTCTGTATAATAAGTAATCTGTATAATAGGCGTTACGGTCATGAAGGCATATGCAATGTATTGCATGCAACCAATTGGTTCCTCGTTTTGACGAAAATGCTTAAACAAACTTTAAAAAATGACATTTGAAAAAAATCTTGAGATAATTGAGACATCCTCACTGATAATGCTTAAACAAGTGTTACATCCGAAGAGACAATTATAATTTTTCGATAGCATTTTCCATGCTTTTCCCTTCCAAAAGGAAGTCCTTAAAATTGTCTTTGTTCTATGTATGTACAAATGATGTCTAGAGGAGGAGACTGAACAAACGACTTTACCGCCCCTACAGCGATATAGGTCTGGTCAAACGAGCTTCTTCTCTTAAATTACTAGATCCTTTAGTTTCAATTGATACAGATGGCCTAGTGCGGAAATTCTTCGACTCCAACCACTGCGACTGGAAAGGGACTTTTAGAAGTTGGACGTGCATGGCTTAAGCAACTAGAAATAGAACGAGTTAGATGAAGAGGCACATTGGCAGAGGCCAAGTTCCACACATGACTGTAGCGCCACCCAAAGAAGAAAAAGAAATGTCAGACAGGTGGCTGCCGTAACATAGTGTCACGCCTCGACTCACTCGATGTCCCAATTTTGATTCTGGGACTGAACAACTAGAATATTTCTAACGGCGTCATTTCATCTGGTTGCAACGAATTTTAATTGTGCATGAAAAACTTTTTAAATTTTCCCGATGAAGTGTACGTCCCTTCTTCTAGAGAGAAAATAATTGCTCACAACACATGTAGTTGGTGAAGGAGCTTGTCCTTGGATCCTTGTTGGTTGCAGTTTCACTCAATTTAAGATAATTTGCCATTCATGTATTTTTTAGCGTTTCATACTGTTGATTCGAATTATTTCGTGAAGTCATCTCGACTGATTGATAATTGTCACATAAACAAAAGTTTGGTTTTCATTCGTCATCATCGTTTCCTTGTGGTTTTCGCTTAATAGTGAGCTCGCCAGGCAACCATTCTTCATAGAGCCTTCACATACGAAACTTCACAAAGCTCTCACTAGTGGAGGAGACCTAGAATTTTCTGTCGACTTCGAACGGCGAGATTTAAGAAGTTTTTCTCTCTACATGGCCTAGCCATCTTAGGCGTTGTATCCGAAGACGCTTGACTAATCGCATGTCGCTGTACAGCCCATAGAGTTCGTCGTTAAATCTTCTCCTCCAGAATCATCAACGCAAACAGGACCAAAAATCGCACACAAAACTTCTCTCGAAATGATTACGAGCTTCCTCATCCGATTTTAGTAACGTCCAGGTTTCCGAGCCACACAGAAGTAATGGAATGATTAACCTGTCATATAAAGCAGGCTTAGTCCTTCGAGAGAGGGCTTTATTACTCAATTGCCTCTTGAGCCCAAAGAAACAGCGATTAGCAAGAGTGATTCTGCGTTTGATTTCGGTACTGGTGTTGTTGTCTCATCAAGATATATCATAAAACATAACTTTGGCCAACTTGTTGAGCGCCAGCAGGGGACCGACAATTGTTACTATTTAAGTCTGGGTCTAATATAATTGGCATACGCTGTATCAGAAGCATTGCAGCTCGGCTTGCATTTTACTGACTTTGTTCCCGGTCGGTAGTTAAAGACTAACATCGAATTTTGCTGCACCCGACTCTTCTTTGCTGATGACGTGATTGTGTGCCGCCATTCAGTCTTGTCTGAATGCACTCACACTTTCTACTGTGCGCTTCCTTGCTTTGGAAACTTTTTCACCGCACTCCAGGCATTCCCCCCGTCTATGTATAGCATTGTCAAACCCCTCAGCAGACCTCTTCATTGCTCATCATCACTGAACTTCTCAATGTTTATGTTCTCTTCCCACGAACCACCTCCGCGATCTAGCGGCAGAAGGTGACAATATTGCTTCCTAGATCAATAAATTGTTACACAAAGAATTACTTTCTTTCGCGATGCCATAAGCGTGCCGGAAAACAGAAAATACGATGAACGACGACACCCATGGCTTAGACAGCTTTCTCAAGCCTGACACTTGATGCAAGTTGTGACAGAAGCGATGGCTGAGATGCCCACACTTTCCGCTTTCATGCGGTCCCCCCGTACGAGAACGTGCATTTTTATAGTGTTATCCTTCGAGGTATCAGTTTTCAGGGCACCAGCGCGTTGAAACTCCTTAAACCAATTTTTGACGGACACCATTGAAAAGAAGAGTTTTCCATCGCAGCATTCGAGCTCACTTTGATTTTGGTCGATTTGGCCAAGACTAAGAATCGGATAAGAGACCGATATTGCCCCCTTTTTATTTTCGTGGACACGCATGCCACGGTCAAAAGTCCCACCCTGACGTCTATAAGAAAGTACTACACAATAGTATGGCGATAAGCGCTTATCAGACCTCCTCATGTATTCCTCAGTTCATAGAAGTCTCTCAAACGCCATAGCTAGAAGTCTGTAGGGCTCATGCATAAAATAAGCTTCCTCTATAAAATTTGGTAAATGTCTCAGTAGATAAGGGAAACTTCATATTCATAATTTTGACTTCAAAGGAGACTAATAAAAAATACGCTTTCTTTACAGTGTGTCTTGGAGCAGTCTCAGCTGGTACAGCGCTAGCCTGGACATCGCCTGTACTCCCGCAAATTAGCGTTGATCCAATGGCCAACATCACCAACTCTTCAATGACAAGCGATACGTTACAACTGACCATGGAACAACGTAAGTATTCTCAATATCAAATCATACCTCGGCACTTTAGTGCAGGTGCACTTCACGTGACAACGAGTGGAGTCCAACTTGAGAGTGGATCAATTTTCTGATTTGTTTACTTTGGTGTTCTGTTACGTTTTGCGTTACTGGCTAAAGCTGGTTGGCGCAATTGCGGTTGGACTGACGTCCTCATTCAGTGAAATGCAATACCTCGTGCTTTGGGGTGGAACTGAGAAACACATGCTCAAGAGGGGTAGTTCTACGTGAAGTTCAGGGGCAGTGTGTGGGAAATTGTGGTGAGTTCATCGAGTGAAGGGTGACATTGACGATTGTGCACACAGAAATCATTTTGTGACTGTTTGTTTATAAAACGCATCAATTTATTGAAATTGTAATCGAATTTTAAACACACGGCTGTTGTAGACATCGTGATCAGCCGTAAACAAACAATACAATTTTTATAGTCTTCGAAACATACTGCTGCTGTGTGCGGAAATACCGAGATTCCGAAAGGAACAAATGTTTTCTTTTTAAGTTGGCACTACTGTCATTGACATCTGTCAGTTCGAAATATTCATAAGACCTTGAGACATGCCCCATTTTGTTAGCTGCTTAAAGTGAGACTTTCATTTTCCTTTTAAGTGTCTGAAACTGTTTCTGCTGCCGAAACGTTGAAAATGTTTCCCCTTAACAATTTCTGTCGAAAACAGAAGTGGTGTGAGTCGTACAAAGTGTCCAAAGAGGGCCAAGAAAGATAAGGAACCGCCTTTCTGGCCATCAGCATCAACTAATGATAAGAGAACGAATTACAGCCTACTCCAGAGTGTTTTGAAAAATTGGGAAACTTGTTGGCGCAAGTGTATTGCATTCGAATGGGACGAAATGAATTTTGGAAGAATGAGTAAACATTTTTTTGATTTATAAATAAATTCGCAGCGTTTATTCGCCACAGTAAAAAATAAGAATATATGTGCGTTGTTCATAAAAATGTAAACAATGCACGGAATTTGGATTCAATTCTATTTCTTGATTGAAATTTCGTTTCAACAGTTTTATCATTTTTGAAATTGTGTACGTGGCGACTATGCAAACAACAAGTGAGAATTTGATTGGCGTCCAGTTTTTCTCTCATGATTCTCTTAGATGAGTGATACGCTCTAAGATAATGTACTTAATAAAATTTTCAGACAGACGGTACTTGGAATATTCGCCAATATTTCGCCTGATCACGTTTCTTGTTAACGTGTTCCTATCGCTGCAGTTGAGTGTCATGCAGAAGTTCTTCAAATACTGAAGGGTGTTTGAACACGGCTGATAGATACGAGCACTTCTCCATAAGTACTCTTTTAAAAACTGATTTCAGAAGGGCGCCAAATTTGTGCTTGCATTTGTAACCGATCTTTTTCTTGGTGATTGATTTTGATTTATTAAAAAAAAAATTAAGCGGATTTGTCTTGTGCAGCACTGGTGCTTTTCCAGTTAACACAGTTCTGTGTTGTTGCAAGAATGCGAGCCCATTATGATACACTGGCCTTATACTAGAGTAGTTTGACCGATGTTAATGTACAGCATCGCAATCTTGTAGACAGCCCTAGCCAAAAGCACATTCTGCAAGATACTCAACCGAGTGCAAAGGATTCTTATTCTTCTTGTGGCGCTACAGTCTGGGTTGGACCTGGGCCTAAACCAACATGCCTCTTCAGAGAGCACGATCTTTCGCCAGATGCCGCTAGTTGCACACTCGAAGTTGGGTGAGGTCATTCCCACTTGTGTGCGCCACCTTATCCTAGGCCGTCCTCTGTTGCGTTGTCGCAATGACTCAAATTCAAAGACTTTTTGGGCCGGAGCAGTGGTGTCCATACGCTCTGCATGGCCTAGCCATCTTAGGCGTTGTATCCGAAGAGTTCGTCGTTAAATCTTCTTCTCCAGATGCCGTCAATGCAAACAGGTCCAAAATGGAATGGTCAAGCTGTCATATAAAGCAGGCTTAGTCCTTCGACAGAGGGCTTTATTACTCAATTGCCTCTTGAGCCCAAACAACGATTGGCAAGAGTGATTCTGCGTTTGATTTCGGTACTGATGTTATTTTCCCTGTTTACCGCGGAGGCTAGGCAGATGAACTCCTTAGCTATCTCGAAGTGTGTGGTCCGAGACGTCGGTGTTGTGTGTCCTTCCTTGATGACAGCATGTACTTCGTTTTGCCCTCATTAACCACCAGACCCATTTCAGCCGCTTCTGCTTCAATGCCAGCAAACGCCTCATAGACGCCCGCTGTGTTCGTCCAATCACGTTAACATCGTCGGCCTAAGATAGCAATTGAACTCACTTTTGGAAGATGCAAAGGATAGCCAGCGTTTATATATGTGGAGTCCTAAGAAATACATTCTCCCTGGTAATAGCCACATTTCCTTTCCTTCTTCCACCAGATCTTCTAGAAAAGGAAATGCCAACCCATACGGCAATTAGTTTTAAGTTCATTGGGCTATAGTCGTCCGATACTCCGTCCAATATGCCACTGATATAACCTTTACGTCAAAGAACAAACTCAACCGCGATCCTATTTCAGGGCAATATTTGAAAGCAGAATCCCAAAGAATTTTTGCGTGGCGCCAATCAACAGTCGAATTGCTGAATTTTATCAGACGAATGGGCCCCGAAAAAGACGAAAACTGTCCTAAAAGCAAGAATAGTACTGGCCACCGGTTTCTGAAAGTCGTAAGGCGAGATCTACATTGACGGCCTGAAGAAGGGAAAAGCCATCACAGCGCCCCGCTCTGAGAATTATTGCTCCAATTTGATTCCGAATTTCAGAAAAACGGCCCCATGTAGTGAAGGAAGAAGTGCTCTATGTAATCGGCGCTCTCCTCCGACATTGGCAATGCTACGAAGTGGTGCGTAAAACTTCCTTTTATTTCCCAACTTGAAAAACCCAATCACCAGGCGGAATTTTGAATCGGGGGAAGGGTCTGTTGTTACCACTACTTTGTAGACCTCATGTAAACGTATTTCTTAGACTCTTATCGCTTTTTTTTGGAATCTCTGTGTTTATTGGGCACTTGACAGTTTTATACTGTAGGATGAGTGGCCGGAAAAAAGGGACAAAAGCAACCACTTGTTGTTCCTAGGCCGACTTTATTGCATAAACTGAAGACAGGATGAAGTTATTCTAGTGAGAATGATTCCGAAATTCACCGTTTAAAAAGATCACAAGATCGGATTGAAAAAGCCGTATGTGTGTATGTTAAAGAAAAGATTGACGACCATTGGTGGCATACAGTTGAGCTTAAAAAATACTCAGCTGGTGAATTAAACGCCTACAATACCAACCTAATTTGGGCATTCGAGGAACCTATTAAAGTGGCTCTCGAACCTAAAGAATGACCAATGGACAAGAGTTATCCTGCTCATTGTCTTGATTCTGAGATTGTTATTCAGCAGACCCTTCGTAGAGGATATTTTTCCTCGTCTTGAATATGCTGCTGTCCATTTTTCGTGTATTTCCGTATTGACACCATATACTTTGTCTAGTCCTTGTTATCACCAGACTTATTAAGGCCACGTCCCCTTCTATGTCAACAAAATCTCGTCACTATCAAACACAAGAACTAGCAGTTGAACGGAGTCTTGGGACATCGGTCCGCCTCTTCTACAAACTGTGAATTTTTCGCGAACTATTCAGAAATGGTTTCGGAGTGTGGATCGCTGGGCTGAAACCGCACTGATTGTTAATGAACTTTTTCAGACACTCATACAATTTGACAGAGAAGATTTAATATATTAACCGGATGTTCACTCTTATGGTGGTCGCCATGGCGTAGTGGGTAAGTGCGTCGACCCACACACCGAAGGTCTAGGTTTGATTCCCGAACGGGAGACCTAGCATTTTTTCACGGCACCACCTCCTTCGAATTGCTGATAAAACTTAAAGAGTACAAATTGTTCATGAAAAGCTTTTCAAATCTCGCCGTTCGAAGTCGGCAAAAAACTGTAGGTCCCTTCTACTCGTGAAAGAACAGCAGCACGTACAACACAAGTAGTTATTGTAGAAGCTAGGCCCTGGTCCCTTGTGGGATGTAGTGCCACTCAATTATTATTATAATAATTGTTCTTTCTTGTGGTGTGGACAACCGAAATTCTTCAACTCAACGGGCGCGATTTTCTTCTAGCATACTGTACGAGTGACAACTAAAACCGTTTAAAGAATTTTGCGAAGCGTCTGACCTCTGCCCGTCAGTCCCTGACTCTGTCGCCAAGTCAGCTGGTGGAATTTTAAACCATCATCATCCAAAACGGAACATGTGCTTAACGGTGAAATTTGTGTTTTCATTGCAATGTAAGATATAAATTTCCAAACCCACAGCATCGATTGCAACACGACAACCGATTGTCCGTTCATGTCCTGGTAGTATTCGGTTCGTCATTTAAGTATACCTCTCTTTTGACAAAACAGTTCGCTTAATTTTCTTTGTCCTTTTGACAAGAATGCTCTCTCTTCCTTTCTTTTTCGTTCTGATCATGTCCTGCACAGTAGTGATGTTTCCTTTGACTTCCTTTCTCTTTCGATTGACTGTAAGGACGGCTTAAGCCTTTAGATAATTTCAGGAAGACTCTGTCGGCGACGTACATAGAAGTCTTACGTCAATAAATGACTTATTCTTCTATTCACTGATTTGAAACATTTGAAACAAACAACTTCACGATCTACTCCTCGTCTGTGAAGTGTGACTTTGATGGCTCTTCAAAACAAAACCGATGTCCCTGAAAAATCACGCGTTTGTTTAATATCTAATTGGCTAGATGAAAAACGTTTCGAATTTCTTTGAATTTTGTTGATGTTGTTGTTGAAATAATATTTATATCTGTCCCTGACTTCTTTCATCGTGTATTTAGTAAATATTGTATTTAGAGCTATTGAACTTTGAAATGGAATAAAACAAAGATGAAATGGAATAAAACAAAGATGTTTCACTTCACTCAAGAAGTCCCGGGACTGACATACAGGGGTGCGCCACTTACAAAAATCCATATTATTTTTAGGAAGTATAAATATTGAAGTTATATCTGCCAAATGTTCATGGCAATCTGATTGTTGGGTTACCAGTTACAGTGCTTCAATTGACGCTACTTTTTAAAACAATGGTGAAACAGAATTGCATGTGTTGATGGGAAGAAATACCGCGCAAGCTCAGCAAAGGCTTGAAAAATATTACAGGGACTTTACTCCATCAAAACAACTATTTGTCGGTGGTATGCTGACTTTTTAAATGTGGCTGTATAGACACTAACGATGTTGAACGCTCTGAAAGGTCAATTGAGGTGGTAACACCTGAAAACGTCAAAAACAAATACAAAATCGGTTTGGAAAACCGCTAAGTGAAGTTGTGTGAGATAGCATAAAGATATCAGAAGGCTTTGCATGAGCATTTGTCCATGAGAAACTGTTTTTGAAATGCGTGCCGCGTTTGCTCACAATAGACCAAAAACAGCAACGTATCGATGATTGAGAGATTTGATTGGAATTCTTTCGCCAAAATAAACATAACTTGTTGCGTCGGTATGTCACAATGGATGAAACATGGATCCACCACTCGATATACTCCAGAGTCAAGTCATCAGTCAGTGGAGTGAACAGCAGCCGGTGAACCACGTCCAAAGCGTCCAAAAACACAAAGGTCGACTGGCAAGGTTATGTCATCCTCGACTATCTTCAGAGAGGCAAAATGATCAACAGCAAATACTACATGGAATTATTGGTGTATTTGAAGGAAGAAATTGCATATAAAGAAGAAACTAATTCTCGTCCACCAAGACAATGCACAGTGTCACAAGTCGTTGGCATCCATGGCCATGGCTTTGAATTGTTTCCGAATCCAACATGTTCTCCAGATCTGGCCCCAGCGACTTCTACCTCTTTTCTGACCTCATAAAGATGCTCGCCGGAAAAAAATATGGCTCAAGTGAGGCTGTGATCGCCGAAACTGAAGACTGTTTTGAGGCCAAAGATAAATTGTTCTATTAAAAAGGTATCGAAATGTTAGAGTGGTTTTGGACTGATTGTATCACTCTTAAAGAAATAATCTTTTTTTATTGACTCTAGTTAGTCTTCTGGGATTATAAATAAATATGATTTCTGGCATATGACCACCACGTCGGGCTCAGACACAGTCTAGTTCCAGTGCAATTTTTTGATGTACGTTTGTGTCCATAATACGGTGAATGTTGACCCCTAATCGCTTCAGGTTTATCGGTGTAGACTACCAACTTCACATATCCATACAAAAAATAGTCCAGTGGACGAAAAAGTTACTAATCATGGCTCTATAGCGGTCACAGCATCTTTTTTAAAGAAGTACGGATAAATGACTCCACCAATGCATAAAGGGCTTCAAACAGTTTTTTAATCAGTTTTTGTGCATGATTATCGTCACTTCATTCAATCAAAAGTGAGTTGTCATCACTCAACAAAATTCGCTTATGAAAATTGGGATCACCGGCAATGTTCTTTTGGACCAAATTTGCACAATCTGGAAGGCTTGTTGAGGTGTCAGTCTATTCATGTGGGAATAACACTTAAAACAAATCACTTGACTGCTGACAAAATGACCGCCAGTTAAAATAACGTTGCCAACTTAAAGTTCTCTACCTCTAGAACAAAAACACCCTTATAAATCGATTGAATGCTACTACACTACCTAAGGCTTTGATTCTTGAACAACTTTTTGTGCTGTACGTGGTCTTGTAGGTCTAGGTTTAGTAAGGATCTACAATTTACTGCGGGTCTCTAACAGCGAGATTTGAGAAACTTTCCTACTCTTCGTCAACTTCACTCACCTCAAAAGAGCAGGTTCCGTAAAAAAAATACGAATTGTTGAGTCCGAGACGCAAATGTAAGACCTTTAGCCTGTGACACGACGCACTTAGCTTGCGTTTAGTTTCAAATGCGTCTTTTTTGCTTCCATTAAATTTCTTAATCCTACCCAAAAAACCTAGTCGGTATATACACTAATTGACCAGACATAGCTGTACGTTATATGGCCAGAAAAGACTGAGAAACCATCCTACATCTTCCATACATTTGTTCCGTACCAGCGTTTACTATGTACTTACTCAAAGGCCTTGACAACCCTAACATTGGATTGTCTATATTCTTGAAAACCTTGCTAACTTACTTGAGGTTGAGCTACAGTCATGGGTGTTCCTAAACTGTAGTTTCCAGATGATGCAATCTCTTGCTAGCTTACACCAGTTTGGTACGAATAGTTGATTGAAGTCCCTTTCCTCTTGCTTGCGCCATCTGAGTCGTGGTCTTCCACTATTGCACCGACAGTCGGGATGGATTTGAAGACTTTCCGGGCCAAAACATTGGTGTCCATCCGCTCCGTATGACTTGCCATCTCAATCGTTGGATCTTCGGCGTCCTGGCTATGTTTATCCTAGTAAACAACTCTGACAATCTTCCACTCCACTCACTCATTCACCATTCATGCAGAATCTTTAAGACCTCATTGATCCACAGGACTAAAATCATTTCCCTAAACCATCTACCCACCTACTCCAAAGGATTTAAATTTTTCCAAGCAACAGCATCCCATCCTCATTATCCTTTCTTGGAGATTGTCAGCTTCTTCGATCCATCCCCGTCACACAACCCAACACACCATTCCACACTTGATTCACCTGCCCCACTGATCGCCAATCACAGAATTTTCTGCACCACCACTTGACCGCATTTTTCTATCGCAATTATAAAGCCCACCACTCGACGGTTTTATTGGCTCATAAACTCATTCGACGCTGTGATTTAATTTTGATTCATTCACATCAAGTGTACGGTGTAATAGAAACCGTTCGGCGTTCAGAAGGCGATGTTTGTGGAGCACTTCACACTGTTTACTCGATTTACAATTTCATATAACGCCCAATCGATGGAGGAGTTGACATTTCGACAAGGCAATAAAAATCGTAGGAAACCTTTGTTGACAATTGATAAGCGTTTTTTTTTAGGGTTAGTGGATGTGTTATACAAGTTTGCAATCGATAGACAGAGTTGAGGCGACTCCTGTGACACATGATGGCATGCGTCATCGTTCGGTATTCGGCGCCAAGAAGTTGTAGTGCTTACAAGTCATGAAAACACTTCCGCAAGCTGTATGAGGTTAGGAATGCCGCCAAGATTTTGAAAGGATAGATAGTACTTCTTTCTGGAATCGGGTGAATCATGTTTCAAGTCATGTGCAGTTGCAAATAAAAATTAATGTAACAGGCCTTTCTTTTCTCTCTAAACGCGGTTCTCACAAATGTTGTTCCCAAAATTGATTCTATGAATTTTTTACCTTATCCAATGAGAGTTGACCAAATGTAGTTATACCAGATACATGTGATACTTACAGTTGTAACAGTTAATTCGTGCATTTTTACAATAGATTGCGTAATTTGATTGCCGCTCAGTGGAGCAATTCATAACATATGCCTGGGAACGGAACGTCCTACCAACTTTGGAATGTCCGTTTTCGTACAGCCGTTACTAGAACCAATTACATCTAAAAAAACTGAAACCTGGCAAAAACACATAAAAACCAAGGCCACGATGCATACAAATGCGACTTTCAAACAGAAATGTTTAATTCTCTGACTGTGGGCTGACGGTCGATGGACAGGAAACAACACCAACTGCGTAACTGAACTCCTCAAGTTCCCGATGGTTTGATTAGATTGAGTTGCAGTGTCTTGTAGCTGATTTTTAGCTAGCTACCTGCAATGGTATTTACTTGGTGCAGCTTTGTAAACCTTTCCATTGTAGACCTTTCCATTCTTCTGCTCGTGAGATAACAGTAGCACGCACCACACGAGTAGTATTTAGTTGTATGAGTGAAAGCTTGGTCCTGGTCTTTTGTGGTCTCAAGTGCCACCGAATTCTTTTTTTTTGTTGTGCTTTATCCGGTCCTCATCGATGGTTCGACAGAAAGTGTCTTCATGCTGGTCTTGGGGTTGCTATATCACATAGGAAAGTCATACGCTATGAAAGGCTATGAAAAGCTGGTATAGATTCGTTTTTTCTGCGCCAGAGAGGAACTGCTTAACGGGCATGCCCAAAAGACAGTGGGACGAAACAAAGAAATCCCACAAAGGAGTACTTCCGCCTAGCATTAAATAATACAGTGGAGGTAGATCAACAAAGCCGCAGGCGCACATGGGTTCCCACTAGAACTCTATAAACAGCCGGCAATGTTCTACTTGGAAATACTCATTAGATCATTTGTTTAATTTGGGAGGACGAAAGCATGCCCTTCGATTAAAATACCAGCTTCAATACTACCTCAATTAACAACCACCACCGCTGTGTCATCTACAAAACCCTATTCAGCACACGCATGTAAACGTCTAAAACTGTCAAATGTCTCCCCTCCCTTTGCTTTTTTTGTTCTTTATTCAATGCTTCATAAAAAGTAAAAGGATTTAGTTCAAATATGTGCCGTTTTGTCCGATAATCTGTTTCCATCTAGACGGGAACTTCATAATACCCCGTTCGTAGAAGCTCTCCTCCATTTTTGCGAACAGCTCGGACAGCCACTTTCCACAAATCTCTTCTGAGTTCAACTTCACCCCACCAAGGGCGTTCGCCATAGACAGGAACAGGTGGTGATCACTTGGCGCTATGTCCGGGCTATATGGTGGATGCGATAAAACCTCCCATCCGAGCTCCCGTAGCTTCTGACGAGTCATCAACGAAGTGTATGGTCTGGCGTTGTCCTGGTGGAGCACTACACCCTTCCTGTTGGCCAATTCTGGACGCTTCTGGTCGATCGCCTGCTTCAAGCGGCTGTTCACAGTAGATGGTAGAATTAAGTGTCTGGCCATATGGGAGCAGCTCACAGTGGATGATTCCCTTCCATTCCCACCAAACACACAGCAAAACCTTCCTGGCCGTCAATCCCGACTTGGCCACTATTTGGGACGATTCACCGGCCTTCAACCGCGACCGTTTTCGCTTGATATTGTCGTTTGTGATCCATTTTTCGTCGCCAGATACCATCCGCTTCAAAAATGGGTCGAGTTCGTTTCGTTTCAGCAGCATATCGCAGGCGTTGATTCGGTCCAGAAGGTTTTTTTGCGTCAAATCATTTTCTATCTCCAGCCTTCTGCAGATGGTTTAAAATGGTTTGGAGACTAAATCCCATCTCCTGGGCGATGTCACGAGATGCCACATGCCGGTCTAACTCGATGATTTCCATGATTCGATCGGTTTTCGCCTCCACAGGTCTTTCGCCGGCTGGCTTATTCATGGTGTCTTTTTAACGGCTCTGAATCGAAACCATTCCTCCGCGGTTCGAAGTGATAGAGTACCATCCCCCAAAACACCAATAATCTCACGGAACGTTTCTCTAGCGGATTTGCCTTTAACGAAGGAAAACTTTAAAATAGCGCGAATCCATGTTTACACGTCTATAACTGTTGAACGCAATATCAAAACTAATCATGCATAGCGTCGTTCTGTAGGTTATGTCAAAACCTTTCAAATTATGTATTGGCAAAAGACAAAAAACCCTATAATAAGCACGCAAACATCCCGTCCCATCAATTGTTAGATGCGGTGAAAAGTGAAACTGACCTCTTGAAGGATCACTTTGGAGTGTGGATTAAACTTCTCTCAGTGAAGTCAATTCCAATACGAGTATACTTCGCATTGTCTATTTTAACTACTCGTAGTGTTGTATTGGGAGCACTACCTTCATTCTCTTGCATTTTCCGGCTGTTCGGGAACCTCATCGTACTCACAGGCACAAAATCACCGAATAATTTGTAAAGATCCGAATTCCTTTCTTCTGGTACTCGAAGTAAAGCTCCTCCATTTGTGCTGTGGTAAGGGCGATGTGGAAGGCCACAAACAGTCGGTTTATCTGCGGTGTAGATGATAAAAAAATCGACTCCAGTGCAATGCCTCCGTGTATCTTCCAATGTTGTGGATCCGCTTCCTACTATTTTCACGAAGTCGTAGAAATAAATGTGGATGATGGCGATGAGTGTTAAGTGTTAAAAACGATCCATTTTTCTTGTCTTTCCGTAACAGGTGCCTTCATGGCACCATCTTCGCCTTCATAGAAAGCGTAGTTCTTCGTATCTTGCGACGCTGCAGATAATTGATGATAAAAGAAAAAGGACGACAAGTATTCGCTATTTCATGTCACCGTTGTATTTTAGCTTTTATTTTTTGTTTGTTCTCTACTTCCAGTTCATCACCTTTCCAAATATTCTTTGGAAAGTTACTGTGATATAGGAGCAGTATGTCATTTAATTGATGCATAAATAACGATAATTTAAAATTCACTGAGTATGTCAGTGTCAAATTATGTGTTCTTTAGGGAAGTTATACCCCATGCAGGAAAAACAGCCGAAAATCGGATTTTGTTGAAAATTTGTGCTGACTTTATTTCTAGCTGTGTGGTCGCCGTGGCGTAGTGGGTAAGTGCGTCGACCCACACGCACAAGGTCTGTGTTCGATTCCCGGACAGAACACCTCTCATTTTTTCACGACACCACCTCTTTCGAGTTGCTGACAACACTCAAAGAGTACTCATTGCCTATGAAAAGCTTCTTAAGTGTCGCCATTGGGAGCCGGCAAAAAACTGTAGGTCCCTTCTACTTGTGAGAGAACAGCAGCACGCATAAAACGTGTAGTTGTTGAAGAAGCTAGGTCCTGGTCCCTTGTGGGCTGTAGTGCCACTTAATTATTTTTATGTTCTAGCTGTGCGAACGCTCGGACAGTTAAGGGAGTTTGAAGAGAAGAATCGGAAGAGTTGCTTGATGAAGATCCTTCACAAATACAATTAGGACATTGGGTGCCGCATGTATTGAAGCCAAGAAACGTTGAAAGGCTATTTGGCATATCTTAAGCGCTGTCAGAAGAAATCGTTCTTGCATTGGTTTGTGACTGGTGATGAAGATAAAAAGTCATGCATCGTGTAGATTTCGCGGTTATCGTCTGATTGTTGACTCTTAACGGCCAGAAGGTTATAGTGTGTATTTGGTGGGACCAACTGGATGTGCCATAGTATGAGCTGCTGTAATCGAATCAAACGATCTACCGACGATAATTGACCAAATGGGCACGTTATTTTCGCAATGTGGTATCGAATCGTCCCAATAATGAAGCACAGTTGGGGTCCATGACGGTTTTGACCTTCTGAAGCAATTCGGTGTTGATCAAAGCTTGTGAGTCGGAGACCAAACATTTTCCCGTCCGAGATACACATCCCCGGAGCAAGTTTTCTGGGTGAGGTCTACTGTTTTGACTGTTTTTTAATCTGAAAAAATGCAAAAACTTCGTAAACAGCGTTAAACACTGCGCTAAAGTGGTTTCACACTTGCACTTGTCAGAAGTGAGGAAAAGTTACACTCAACGACAAAACAGATTTCTCGTGTCCAACATTTCATGCAGAATATTACTTAGGCGATCTTTTGGGGTACTTATTGTCGTTAACCTTTGTGATAGCCGTTCTCTGTGCATATGGACGGGGCACGCATGTGATAACTCGTCAAATATTTTGATTTTATTGGTCTCTCGTGTATGAGTCACCGAACACAGCATTCAAGCACATTCTGATTTTACAACTTCCAACAAAAACCAAAGACGAATCAATTGCCGATCTTTCCCTTTTTCCCTTTTTTTAGAAAGCTTCTTCCTTTTTCTAATAATAGTTAAATTTTGACAACAGCCGTTTACGACGATGTTCTTCAATAGTTAGTCAAAGTTATGCACGTTTATAATTCTTTTTGTGATTGTGGCGCCGTCAAGCGGCGAAGCTAAGTACTCATGGCGCCACCCGCGTAACTTAAAAAATGTTGCCTAAACTAGTGTGCCGTAGTTGACAAAAAATTTCTTATGTATTTTGAGTTTCTTTATTAGACAAAAGCCTCTTACAGCTTTTTTCTGACATTCCTGCCAATACTTTAGGCGTAGAATTTGTTAAGTAAAACTCAACCGATCTTCCCTACAAAAAATGTGCCGTTGCTGTGACAACAAGCCATGTAAACTGTGCAACCACACTATCGATTTCTTCATTTCAATGATGCGGCAACCCTGAAAGTTCTCTACCGAATATTCCCTTAACCCCCCCATCGCCTCCCAAAGTGAACAGTTTTGTAAAAAAAATTCATAAGGGTGACAACTCTTAATACTTCCTTCATAGCACCGCCTTTTGAATTCTGTAAACTATCTATAAGATGACATAATCAATGGATAAGTCGTGCTGTAGACACAATCTCAAAGTCAAAGAAAAAGTCTTCTGTGGACTCGTCTGGAAATCATGACGTCTTGCTCCCATTAAGCACAAACAATCCCCTCCCCTGCTCAAACCAAGCCTCTCTGTTCAAACAGCGAACGCTGCCTCAACAGGGCACTGCATTCATTAAATCAACTCCTTCAAGGACAACATGGGTGCAGCCGCCAACCGACACGAGACACTAATCTAAGTAATAGTCGCTTCGAATGGCTGGGTTTCCAGTGCAAATCCCATCACAGTGCGGATGGCTGGGATGATAAATTATTCGCCGTCGTCGTTGTGACTGGTAATTGCAGGGCAAACAGTTCCGCCCCTGTTGCGAAGAATTCCGCGGCCTGAAAAGGATGAAACGGTTCGCGTTCAACTTGGAAGCACTCCGTATGGAGGTGATAAGTGAACATCCTTGAATGTGAATGGAAGCCGGGCAGGTTGCGACTTAAAACTTTAACCAATAGGCGACATTCTCTCCGCGTTCGGTGAACCGAGAACTTCGAACCTCATTCGAAAAATCTCTTTCCATTTACATCCTTCCTGACTGCAATCGTCTTAAAAAATAATTTTCGTTCTTCTCTTTTCCAGAAACATGGGTGAGTTCCCTTCTTGCGATTGGTGCCTTCCTTGGAGCCTTACCCACCGGCTATGTAGCTGACGCCATCGGTCGTCGATACACCGCCCTTCTCATGGACATCCCCTTCGTCGTCGCATGGTTGACCATTATCTTCGCCAAATCCGCTGGAATGCTCTATTTTGGACGCTTCATGATCGGTAGGTCATACCATCCTCTACACAAACAGATTTCATCAAAATTCTTTTTTTTTCCAGGAATCTCAACCGGAAGCTTTTGCGTCGTGGCTCCTATGTACATCTCTGAAATCGCTGAGACTTCGATCCGTGGCACTCTGGGCACCCTCTTCCAGCTGTCCTTGACTATCGGCATCCTTCTGGTCTACCTCATCGGTGCTGTGGTCTCCTGGATCACACTGAGCGTGCTCTGTCTAATTGTTCCCATTGCTCTCTTCATTGGAATGATTTTCCTCCCCGAGACGCCCACATATCTCCTCAAGAAGGTACGTCTCAACGTTGAAAGTGTTGAGCATGATGACACTCACGGTCTTCCTCCTTCTAGGGTCGCCGTGGTGATGCAGCTCTCTCGTTGAAGTGGCTCTGGGGCCGTTACTGTGACTCCCGATCGGCCATCCAAATCATCCAGACCGACTTGGACTCTGTTGGCGGAAACGCCTCGTTCATGGACCTCTTCAGAAACCGAGCCGCCTTCAACGGTCTCATCATCTCGATGCTACTGATGTTCTTCCAGCAGTTCTCCGGCATCAACGCGGTTATCTTCTACACGGTCCCGATCTTCAAGTCAGCCGGCAGCACTCTCGACCCGTCCGCCTGCAGCATCATCGTCGGCTTCGTCCAAGTGGTCATGACACTCACCTCGTCGCTGCTGATTGAGCGCGCTGGACGTAAGGTTCTCCTCATCTTCAGCAGTATCTGTCAAACGGTGTGCCTGGCCGTCTTGGGCATCTATTTCGACATGAAGGACGACGGCAAGGACGTGAGCGACATCGGCTGGTTGCCGTTGCTCTGCGTGGTGATGTTCATGATCACCTTCTCGCTCGGCTACGGCCCCATCCCGTGGCTGATGATGGGCGAACTTTTCCTTCCCGACGTCAAGGCCACCGCTGTCGCGTTGACGGTCATGTCGAATTGGTTCAGTGTCTTCATGGTGACTAAGTGCTTCGGACAAATGATCGAGGCCTGGGGCTCGGACTTCACATTTTGGTTCTTCGCGTTCTGCATGTTTGTCGCCACCCTGTACGTCTGGTTCATGGTCTTCGAGACGAAGGGCAAGAGTTCCGCTCAAATTCAGATGCTCCTCGGCGGGGACAAGTAGACGCTGCCGCGCCTGCGTGGAGAGAGATTTTCTTTTGAGATTTTTGAGATTTTACTTTCTGTTCACTTTACTTTAGAGAATTGTTTTATTTTTCTGTTTTCTATATATTTTTGAAAACACAACGTGTTGTGTTGTGCCTTCGCCGCTAGGGCCTTCGGATGTCGACAGACAACGATCGCCGTGCCTTACATCGAACAACGGGGGCCACAGTACAGTAGGATCCTATAGTATTGTAAGCTACACACAATCGTGTCTATTCAATAAAATATTCGTAGAAATACTTATGTGTACACATTCATGAGATGCATGTTTCATAGACTGATAACGAAGGGATTCATTTATTCGTTTTATTTAATTTGTTCTGTTTGTCTTCATTTAAATTAATTTTCTTTCATCTCTTTTTGTATTGTTTCTGAGTAAACTACAGGATAGATCATCTTCGTGATACATTTTCGTCATCGTTGCTAGTCTAGGTTGATAGATTTTTAGTTTTGAAATTAGTGAGAGGAAACCAAAAATAGTAAACCATAAAGAACTTTCATTTCATTATGCTTAAGGATATTTTTTAGAAACAGTTCTGTATCATATTGTAAAAAACAACTGTACCAAAGGGAATGTTATTTTGTTAATAAATTTATTAAATGTGTAAAAGTACAGTGATCGTCTTTTATTGACATGAATGTACTTGGATAAAGCAAACTTCTTGTACTGGGACTGTTTTGTCACAAAAAAAGAAATTAAAAATCAAAAACTTAAAGAGTCTTCTGTGATAAAATAGAGAAAGTGAAATTAAGGTTCAATCGACAAGTAAACTATGTTATTGGGCACTGACTAGAAGAGAATCCCTAGAAATTCTTCTCGACACACACTGACGGCTCGGAGGAAACCCCAATATCTCTTTAACGGACAAAACATTAAGCTGCTTTCCCAGTTTCTATCAAAGTGTGTGATCCGCTGGCGTACTCGAACCCGATGGCATCATCCCTGCTGAACATCCGCAGTCTTCAGATTTGATCATCGTCTGACATGAGATTATCCTCCACCACGACTGCTGTATATTTTGTTTTAAACAAAATGTTGTTGTTGTCTGTTAAACAATATGGATTAGAGTCCAACCGAACATTCGACTTCAGCTTCGGCTCCGGCCACCTTCGGCAAAACACTCGGCTACGGCCAAATGAGGCCGAAGATTTTGCCGAAGCCGAATGTTGAATTTTCTGTGAATTGCGGCAGTGATTGTTTCATATTGCAATATTTGCTTGTTTGAAAGTTCCATATGTTCGACAGCGCCTCAAATGGTCTATCCGCTTAGTCCAATTTGGGGATACTCTTACCAACATTTCGGCTGGTATCTCACGAATAAATGCTTGAATGTTGTCTTCCAATGCGTCAATTAAAGCTGGCTTGTCTGCATGGATATAAGCTTTAACATAGCTCCACAAAAAATAGTCTAAAGGCGTTAAATCGCACGATCTAGGCGGCCAATTGACCGGTCCCGAACGTGAACTAAAATGTTCACCGAACTCGCCTTCTCAATAAGTCCATTGTAGCGCGTGCTGTGTGGCATGTGGCACCGTCTTGTTGAAACCAAATGTCATGCAAGTCAAGCTCTTGCACTTTGAGCCAAAAAAAGTTGGATATCACGGTAGCGCTCACCTTGAAAAAGTACGGTCCACTGATGCCACCAGCCTATAAACCGCACCAAACTGTGACTTTTTCTGGATGCATTGGCTGATATTCACTTCAAAATCGACAATTCTGCTTATTTACGTATCCATTGAGCCAAAAATGAGCTTTGTCGCTGAACACAATGAGGCGCGATGAACTTTCTTAACCCTAGAATGCATATGGGGTGCTGTCACACCCCACTTCAAAATTTTTTTAGAACTTATAAGCGGTAAGTTTGTTGAATGTTTTCAAAATTATATTTCAAAATATTTATTTATAAACTGTAGAACTATATACATACATATGTACGTGTTGTTAAAATTGTGCAATATGTCACGAAAGGCCTGACGATAGGGAAGAAATTAGGAAACTCCTTTTGGAAGTCGATGGTAACTTGATCTCATGAAGTCTATTTGGATGACCTCGAGGGGGATTCCGAAGAAGAAGATGAAATCGGGGCAAGTGACTGTGAAGATGGCGCGAAGGTTACAAAAGAAAGGCACCACTTGGGAGCCATCGTGGGGATAAAAGTATTTCGATGGTCGACGCAGCCTCCATTTTCAAGTGGTAGGACGGCAACGAGGAATATAGTTTAAAAAATACCAGGCTGCAAAGGTGGAGCTAAGTTTGTTATTGTGCATGGAATCTTCTGTACGATGATAGTATATTACAAGCTTTGGTTGTGTAAACAAATGTCGAGATCGGCAACCAACGTTAGAACAGTGTTCCATCCGAGCCCTACTCATCTCAACCTCCAATTTCCGGAGTTATGGTCGACACAACGGAAGAAGAGATTCGTGCAGTTATAAGTTTACTCTACATAGCTGGATTTCAAAAACAAGGTCGAAGAAACACAAGGACATGTGGTCTACAAAGTGCTCACCAATATTCCAGGCAATAATTGGGCTCAGATTTGAATTTTTGATTAAATGCCTCCGATTTCATGACAGAGAAACAAGATGACGTTGATGAACAACCTTTGAGATTTAGAGGTAATTGTCTGTTTAAAATGTATATCCCTTCGAAACCAGATAAGTACGGCATACAAATTGTAACGATGTGTGATTCTCGCACATATTATATGGTTTCCTTACATTGGAAAAGAAGAAAGAAAATCAAATGATCCGATTCCGCTTCAGTTAGTTCGCAAGATAAGTGGAAGCATTCATGGTACGGGAAGGAATTTAACCATGGACAATTGTTTCACATCAATTTCGCTGGTTGAAACAATGCTAAAGCGGAATAATATAACTGTTATCGGAACTTTGCGAAAAAAACAAATTTTAAGTGCCACCATCTTTCCTACCAAAAAGAAAGAAAAAATTACCTTCTTCACAATTTGCATTCAAGGATAAGCTTATTTTGATTTCCTTTACTCCGAAAAGAGGCAAAGCAATTATCCTGGTATCTGCGCTTCATAAAAGTAATGAAGTTAACTCGGAGTCAAGAAAACCAGAAATTCTTGATTTTTACAACCAGACGAAAGGTGGTGTTGACACCTTTGATCAGTTTGCTCATAGCTACTCAGTTGTAAGGAAAACTCGCAGGTGGCCTATGAGATATTTCTATGGTATGCTTGATCAGGCGGACATCAATTCTTTGGTTCTGTATTCGATTGGAAACAACTATAAAAATAAAAAAATTAGACGGGCCACCTTTCTGCATAATTTAGGATTGTCTTTGGCAAAACCTTATATGCTAAAGTGTTTGGAACAAAATATCCACAGTCATTTGAGGTGTACCATTGAAAAGTGCTACGAGAATATGTTTTAAACACTAACAAAATTGCGAGGAAGTTTTATCGATAGAACATCAAAGAGAGATTCCAAAGCAAGGACGATGTTTCTTATGTCCTAGGAGTCGAGATAGAAAATCAAAAACAGCATGCAGTGCTTGCCAAAGCATATTTGCCAGTACCATTGTAGCGAAGTGTGCCTTAGCTGCATTTATATATCAAAAAAAGAAAACTGAAATATAACGGTAAGACTTGCAGATTCAAATATTTTTGTATATACTTATATTGATATATGTACTGTACTGGAAGTCAGGAAGTCTTTAATCGAACAAATGAGGCGGTCAATCGGAAAGCCCTTTTCTTGAGATAACGCGCTCCCTTACTTTCTCTTCAATAAATGGAATGTAACGTGTGTTATCTGGCTTGCGGCACCATCCTGTTAAAACTTCATGTCCCCCAAGTCCAAATCTTCCGATTCGGGCAAAAATAGTGGGTAATCATGGCGCGATAAAGCTGACCATTCACAGTATTGTGAAGATCGTTATCGTCGACGAAAATAATGCCGACAGCATGCAAACCATCCCAAACAGTAATATTTTTTGCTTTTGACAAACCAAAAATGAGCTTCGTCACACAAGATGATTTCGCGATGAAATTCATCATCTTGGCGCATCTTCTCTAGACCCCATTCGGAGAACATACGCCGCTACAAATGGTCCACCGACTTCAATTCCTGAGTCAGTTTGATTTAGTATGGATGTGAACCAAGATCCTTACTCACGATACGCCATAATGTGGTCTGAGCGATGCCTAATTCTAAAAAATGCTGTGGAATTGATTGATTTCGATTGTTTGCTACGAACGCCTGAACGGCAATGATGGTTTTAACACTTCAGCTACTCTGTTGTCACACTGATATGGCAACATCACACAACGAATATGTGGACTCACTCATGTTTGCACTAAACTTGAACGTTTGTCTTTCTACTAGGACGTGAATTACGACCAAAATTTGAAGTTAACATTCCTAAAGAAATTTCAAAATGCTGAATTTTTCATGTCGGATGAAGGAGTTTAATAAATTTGTATTGACCATGGAGAATAAACTATTTTTTATCCCATATGGACAATTGGATTATTTTTCGACGTTTTCTGCATCTCGCGTTAGCTTTCATACAATGATCTCAATAAAGGGACGGTGAAAAAAAAATGATTTAAAAAATCATTTACGTAATTTAAAAAATCATTTACGCAATTTAAATTGTTACGAACACATGATCCTTATCTGAACACACCCACAAAAACGGGTAAAATTCTCAGAAAACCGTAAAATGCAAAAAATATTCGCAGCAATAAGGAAAATCCAAAAAAAGTCACTACTTAATTGAACTGAACTATTATCAAGGAATCGATGCTTATCACCATCACATAACGTGACCCAAACGGCTATCAGTAGGTGGTTAACATTAGCAGGTGACCGCCGTCTACTCCGACTCGGGCCATATGTCACAGCGACTTTCAGCAATTTACTAATCAAATCTGAATTCAGAAAAAAAAACCAAACCGATGATAAGGGCTCATCCCTGATCGAGGGGCGTCAATCGGCTCGACTTGTCCCACCCCTCTAGCACAGCCCATATCCGCTTCCAACGAGATTTGCAACGCGAGCGCAATTATTTTCAATCTGCGCCCAGCTTTGCATACGTATGCCGCTTATCAGCCATCTCGGGGCGATTGCAGGCCAGGTCCCGTCGAATATTAATCTCCGAATCAGACGATATATGGACACCTCCTCCGTAGATGAGGTAAATGTCTTTCGGGCGATTATGATGTAACTTCTGCTCCGCCTTCGATTCAGGAAATGAACTTGGTAATGGCTTACATGCGGGCAGCGAGAGAACGTGACCGGACTGCCTATGAGGTGTGATTCAAATGTTCCCGCTGTGCGTTGTGGTGACGCGGAACGGACTTGAAATGAATTTGAAATCTCTGATCGATTGACCTTTCCCTGCCCCTGGCAGTGAAAAAAAAACACAAAAACGTGAACAAACTGCGCCGTCTGCACGTGCGGGAAGAAAAGTGGAAAATTTTCCTAAGTGGCTCTGCAATACTGATCTCATGAGTGCTGTTCGAGTCTAAACTGGTGATTGTTTGCTTTGATAACCGATACACGGCCAACAGGAGGTTGATAAGGCTTTCAAGGCTAACATAGTGTCTCTTGACATTCTTGTGCAATGATCCACTCAAGAGTGCTTCTGTTCGATTGCAGTCATTGAGCTGCTGAGCTTTGTCAGTGTTTGGGTAAAAATGTACCTTAGCGAAGAAAACTTGCTTCATCCACTCGTGAGTCAATGAGTTATAGGTTGAGGCAGCAATAAATGGAAGGAAGCGAAGTGACGAGTGACAACAAAATGACGAGGTATGTAAGTCTCTGACATCTTTTGGGTCATTTAGAATCTCGCAAACGCTTCCTATCACAAGAGTCACAAACTCCTCCGCAACATATTTCAGTCAATGGCAAGTGTGAGGACATTTAAACAAAATGCTTTTCGTCTTTCGTGGAAACTTAAATTACATGAGTTTTCCTGGGTATCGTTAATTGGGGGAGTATCCGATATCGATAGCCATGGGACTCATTTTGTGGACAATTGATCACAGAACAAAGTTGTCAGTAGCTCTACAGAGATAATTGAGAATTGGTGCAAGAGAGATCATATAAAATGAAAGGGAATGAAATCTTTAATTTTGGTTGTAAAGGGTGATTTTTTATAAGCTATAGGAAAGTTTTTCAAACTTAGAAAAATGCATAAATTTAAAGTTTGAAGATTATTTCATGCAAATGCTGACTTTGACTGCGCCTCAAATAGTCCATCTGCTTAGTCCAATTTGGCATACTCTTTCCAACATTTCGGCTGGTACCTCACGAATAAATGCACCAATGTTGTCTTCCAATGCGTCAATTGAAGCGGGCTTGTCTGTATAGACAAGAGCTTTAACATAGCCTCACAAAAAATAGTCTAAAGGCGTTAAATTGCACGATCTAGGCGGTCAATTGACCGGTCCCGAACATGAGATAAAATGTTCACCGAACTCGCCTTCTCAATAAGTCCATTGTTGCGCGTGCTGTGTGGCATGTGGCACCGTCTTGTTGAAACCAAATGTCATGCAAGTCAAGCTCTTGCACTTTGAGCCAAAAAAAGTTGGATATCACGGTAGCGCTCACCATTCAAAGTTATGTTACGATTCGCATGATCCTTGAAGAAGTACGGTCCACTGATGCCACCAGCCTATGAACCGCACCAAACTGTGACTTTTTCTGGATGCATTGGTAGCTCTTGCAATGCTTGTGGCTGATATTCACTCCAAAATCGACAATTCTGGTTATTTACGTACCTATTGAGCCAAAACTGAGCTGACCATAAAATGGAAGAAGCGCGCGATGAACTTTCTTAACAGAGCACGCATTTCGATAATAAAATTCAATAATTTGCAAGCGTTGTTCGTTTGTAAG
The DNA here is from genome assembly GCA_944738645.1 of Eristalinus sepulchralis. NCBI lineage: Eukaryota > Metazoa > Arthropoda > Insecta > Diptera > Syrphidae > Eristalinus > Eristalinus sepulchralis. Next base: position 49,381,350 of record OX122882.1, read on the forward strand.
ACGATTCATTGCTAAATTATAGACCAAACTGAAGACGTTTGAAAGTGAAACAAAACAAGAAACGTAGTAATTTTTTCTTGTTAAATTTTTGGCAAATTTGTTTTAATGACTAAAATACATATTTATTAATGAGAATTTGGGTTCTTATGAGGCTGCAATATTTTTATGATACATTTAGAATGCAGAAATTTTCACATGCGGTCACAGGGCAAAAAGTTCTCTGATTGAACATTTTTTTTGCTATGTTCCCTTTAAGGGTTTACAATAGAGGCCTTATTGGGATTAGTTATAAATTTTTTGTATATTTTTCTTTATACATACATTCTCTATCTAGAAGTATTTCGTTGGATCTCGTCTTGCTGACAAGTTTTCAAATGGAGTTTTTTTCATAGTTTTTCACTGATTCTTATTTAAATCTTTGAACTACTGTTTTGCTCATTAAAGAGCAAATGAAACAAGTTTATGTCATTCCTCCATCCAATGTTAAAATTCTGCAGACTGAAAAACACACCAGCAAACGATATAAATTATAAACACTTCCCATTATTAACAACAGCAACAGTACGAAGAGTATGGTCTCCGTGGCGTAGTGGGTACGTGCGTCGATCCACACTTTAGGTCTAGGTTTGATTCCCAAATGGGACACAACATTCAATGAGTATCAATTGTCTTTGTTACGAGCCGGGCGTCGCTCGCAGCCACGAGGAACTCTTCCTGTTCAGGAAAGCGATTTCTGCCCGTGACAGAGCAGTTTCTGCTACAGAATGGCAGTTTTATTGGTGGTTCCACCGGAACCAGAGTTCGATGAAGCTTACTTCTAATACAAATAGACGTAGTTGTTGAGTCTATACTCATAGAGGTTAAGGTTGTTTAGGAATTTTATAATAAGGAAAAAAAATAAAAATAAAAAAACAAAAACAAAAAAAAGTTAATTTTAAGTTTAGAGTTAAGTAGATTGTTCATAGACTTAAGTTTTAGTTAGTTAAGTTATAATAAGATTAGGTTAGGTAAGAAAACGTACATGCCCAAGTTTAACAAATTTTTTGGCCTGAATTTTAAAAATGCCACATCTCAAAATTTGCAATAATACCAACACTTAGCTGTAAGGCAAAATAAATAGTACCTAGATTAGATTCTTCTTCTTCTTGTGGCGCTACAGTCCGGGGTGGACCTGAGCCTCAACCAACATGCCTCTCCAGTCAACGCGATCTTTCGCCAGCTAGAGCCAGTTGCGCACTCCAAGTTGGTTGAGGTCCTTCTCCAATTGTGTGCGCCACCCTAGCCTTTGCCGCCCTATATTGCGTTGTCCCAATGGCTCAGATTCGAAGACTTTTTGGACCAGAGCAGTGGTGTCCATACGCTTTACATGGCCTAGCCAATGATTTGCATAGAGGACTCAAAAAGAGTTTGTAAGTTGAATTTAAGATAAATGGACGGATAAATAGATTCAATTAGTGAACTAGTTTTAAGTATTTTTGTCTAAGTAACGAAGAATGAAGAATAAAATGCAGAAAAATGCAAAATTAATTTGTCGATGAAAAGCTCCTTAAATCTCGCCGTTCGGCGTCGGCAAAAACTGTAGGTCCCTTCTACTCGTGAGAGAACAGTTGCACGCACAGCACGAGTAGTTGTTGTAGAAGCTAGGCCCTGGTTCGTTGTGGGCTGTAGTGCCACTCAATTATTATTATTTTTAAAAAATATGAATTGTACTTCTGGTCACAAAGGTTCTACCTAACTTAAAACAAGTTTTGCATAAAAAATTGTTTATAGTTTTGGTTGTACAAATCTTCAATTGTCGTCAGAAAGTTTTAACACAGACTGCTTTAATAAATTTTCCATCCGAAAGTAAACATCTGCAATGACTTTCAATTCTAGGAAGCCCCGTCTATTCATTCTCAGATCATTGCGCTTTCATTTTTTGGAAGCATACATAAGCTCCATTCAGAGCTCAGGTGTTCCTCAGGTTCCGACATGCAGTCGAAGCTTTGATTCATCGAAAAAAGTACGTTTGTTCCATAATTCTAATTTAAACGGTTATGAGTCTAGAGTAATCCTTTTTATCTCTCCCTTTTTGCAGAATCTGGTAATGGCTTAAATGCTTTAACTCCACAAGACTGTTAAACTCTAAACTTGAAAATATTTTCTTTGTAGTTCGACACGGGCTGAACTCAAGGTATACCGATGTATGTGGAGCACCAAAAAATTATATTGCACTATAATCGTCAATTTTGGGCTCCTTCCTTCTGCAGGAAGTCCTGATTTTACGAACTGTGTTTGTTTAATTCTATACCACAGTTTGTTGACAAATATCGTTTTTTACGTTTGAAATATTGTGCGATATCAAAATGAGACGTGACGAACAGAAAATTGTAGATTTAAGTATGTGAGCTTTCGGAGGCAAATTCTATTTTCGCACTATTGTCGCAAACATTGAAAAAAAATCGAAAGATTTGATTTTTGAGACCGGCACTGCAGCGACTATCTTTAATCATGAAGACGTTCGCAACGGCTTCACTGGGTCCCGCTCACCAGAAGTTTTCAATCTGCAATGACCCCCATGCGTGGCATGTATTTTATTATATTTGAGACTTATTCCCATTGTTTTCCACAAGAAAATAAAAGTAAGCCGCCGATTCCCATTTCAGGTCACCTTCATATGATATCACCCCCTCATGCACGGTGCTCATTAGAACTTGTTTTGTTAAGCTTCTGGGGTTGCATTGCACTCTTAGGGATCTTTAGTGAACTTGTACTTACTTTTACACATCTCATACCAGCTGTAAGATGTGACAAGCAATCTGTCATGTAAGTTGAATCCTTAATTCCACAGCGCGTTAGATTGTCTTAAGCGTTTCTTGATGTCAAAGGTCTAGGTCGGTTTATTACTGATCCTGACTAAGCAGCCAGAATTCTCCACAGTCATTCTACAAGAATCTCACAAGTTAAAATTCGTCTCTATGCGTGCTGGTATAAGCGGCTTTGACATTGACGAATAGATGCGTCAATCGGAAATGTAACATAACACACCACCTGATGATATAGTTCTGATTTTTAAAAAAATAAAATAACCCAGCGAGCCATATCATTTTATTGAACTGGATCAGTTTTTTGATCAATTCCAACATTTGCTGACATTTTTAAGTCTCCACCACTTACTAGAAATCAACGGTGGCACACTGCAAGTTTGTCAAAATGGTGCAAGAGCTACACCGAACGCTACATATGCGAACCAGGGAGAAGCACCTCCACCGCCGCACAAGACACGCTCCTCTTCCTATCCCCTTTAGGTCTTCTAGACAAGGAAATCGCCGTCCGTGCGACAATCACACCCCAAGTCTTCTGGGCTATGGTCCGAGTTTTCTAAAACCAGCATTCTTGAGACGTTTGACTGGAACACTGTACCTATGTACGTTGCTGGAAGACCCATTTGGTACATTCACGGGGGAGGGGCAGGGTGTGGGGTCTACTTCAGAGACCTAAACTTTCGTCCCTCTATAAACGTACCTTCATACCGTAATGGCTTTTAGGAAGTGGAGGGGAAGTGGGGAACAACTCTGAACATCTTAGGCAGACATGCTGCCTTTAAATCCCTCGGATGCCACAACTTCTATTTAAACACCCTCCTCAAGTGCGGCCAATTTCTAAAAGAGATGGCCAAATACTTCAATATGCACCTGACACGGACACTGTGATCAGTGCTCTGCGAAGCCGGGGGTGACATAATCTCCATTCCTTTCCCCACAGTAAAACACACACGTTGCGCGAATATAACAAACGGTGGTCAGCGAGTCTCACTTATTTGCTTTGGTTGTAGGCTACGTCACCACAGCCCAGTCTTAAGCCCTCCCTTGGCCTCTTCAGGCTAGACAAAATACGTCTTCGGATGGTAATTGGCAACACAACTCTCCACATTGGACTCAACTTCTGTTGGAGCTGCGGAGATGAGCAGGAGGCAATAATCGATCACTCAGCTCATCTGCGAGTGTCAAACTCTTGCAAAAAGCATGGGAATACACACAGAAAAATAATTGTTTGACAACATAGGTGAATTTAGTGACATTAGCGCGGGACACCTAATAGCTAGCTCACAATGGTTTCAAAGGACAACAACTATCTCCGTTGCAAAAAAAATGGATCCAATTTAGTGTGATTGCCACAGAGATAATCAGCCGCTCTAATTTAACCTAACCTACCAATGCTTTTCCCAAGTTGACATGTTCCTTCATTTAGTCTTAGTCGTTCTTATTTGTTAACCAACACATTTCTGAGTCTTTCATATGCGCGCTTTTGAACCTCTAATGCTACACTTTTCCAGCAGTTATATGCTCATCTCGAGCAATATGTTGTCTAGTTTCGAATTTAGTCACTGACTGTGTCTGCTTTGCTTAGTAGAAAGTTGTTTTCTTCTTATTTTTGTTGGAGGTTTGGGAACACTGGACTGAAGCGCTCAGACTCGAAAACTGGTCCATTCTACTAACAGGCAGTAACCTACATTTCTTCTGAAGGAAAACCAGCAAGTGATTCTGTGATAGAGAGTTTAGGATTTCAGCTCCCACCATTTCAGCGCCAAACAGCCGCCCCCTGATCCGAGCAAGAGCGGGGCATTGACAGAAAAGGTGCTCTATAGTGTATTCGCATTTTCCAAAGGCCTCGCATAGGGTACCATCACTAAGTGTAAACATACTTAAGTGTCCCGTTTGTCACGAACAACTAGTCTGCAGTCTTTTCTTTGCTGACGTATGGGTCAGCCAGCATCTGAAGAGCCATCTCTGGTTGAGCTGTCAGGAAACCCAACGGCAGCCCTAATCAAGGAAGCAGGTAGTCCCAAGGTGGGTAGGGGCCCTATGAATGCCGCTTCTGATCCTTGTCTAGCAAGCTCATCGGCAATCTCGTTTCCCATGATTCCGTCGTGTCCCGGGATCCAGACACGTCGTAGCGAACTAAGCCTGTCGACCAAATTAAGGGAACGCTTGCATTTCTGTATTATCTTGAAAATGGTCAAGCTGTGAATAAGGCCTTAAACGCAGCTTGACTGTTGCTACAGACACATACATTCCCTAAGCGGCTCAGTTTCTGGCCACTCAGTCAGTCTTGGGAGAGTCCACTTTGTATAAGTGACGCAACTGGATTGTTGGCGACAAGCAAAGGGTCGAACAACATGCACCATAAAAGAGAAGGCAGAACGCCACCTTGCGGGCAACCCTCCTATACCTCCATGGAATAAAATGATTCCAAAGTGAATCCCGTGTGACTCAAACAAAGCGTTTTTTGTCAAGAAGATTTGGGCGAAATTAATCACCCACTGAGACTTTTCTGCAAAAAGTTCGAGAGGCTGGACAACATCGTGCGGTGCGCGCTCATAAAAATGTCGCTGCTGTGGCCGAGAATGTGAGAATCAACGCACTATCATCAACTCACCATTGATCTCAAGAGTTCAACTTTTCACGCCATAGTCTGTGAAGCAACAAGGTTCGATTGACTAAGCAACTAAAGGCAAGTGGCCATATGCTTCGTTCTCAATTCGCAGCGTGAGCCATAGGGCCGCATGAATTGAACAATGATTTTGGACGCCCGGTGGCATTGTGGGTAAACAAAATTGCCGCCTCTGGGCCTAGGAAAACCTTCACGTTAATAGAAATAGGATTTTAGTCAACGGTGTGTTAAGATTCATAGTGACAAATTTGTTACTTTATAACTGAGACTAAAAACAGAGATTTGGGCGACCTCTGGTTGGTGCAGGTTAGTGAATTTTGACAACTCCGTAAACGAATTCCAACGAGTAGAAATCAATAAAATCCATCTCGTCGACGCGCTCAAGGTCCCAATTTCTATTCTGTGAGTGAACATCATGCATTTTTTCACTTCAACACCACTTTTGACTTGCTGATCAAACTCAAGGAGAACGACTTGTCTATAAGTAGCTTCTCAAAATTGTTGGCAAAAAGCTGTAGGTCTCTTCCACTTGTGAGAGGACAATAACAAGCACTCACGCGAGTAAGCTAAGCCTTGGCTCCTTTTGGGCTGTGGTGCCCCCAGATTTATTCAAGGCATGGACGGCTTGAAGGGTTTGGAAATGGAATGTGCAAAAGTTACAGATCTGCACACAGATACCAAAAAACACGTGACAGAGGCCTCACTGGACGCGCGTCCGTGTGTAATCACTGCACTCTGTATACACACACATTCGTATATATTCGCGTCCTCCAGTCATCAGTCTTCAACGCGTCTATCTATTTTCACAATGATCAGCATATGCATCTGATCTCTTTCAATTCAAATTTCTAAATCCGGCAGGGAATCCACCTGAATCCGGTTCCAAGCTCCCACCCAAAATTTCAGCGATAAGACCAGTAGGTGCCGAAAGCAAAACAACACCACCGTCCAGCTCAATTGAAAATAAATCACTGTTTTCAATTATTAAATTGCGCGCCATCTCGCCCATTTTCGTTTCAAATTCGGAATAATCTCTCGCCTCCCCACCTTGGGTCAGAGCAACGCGTCACCGTGTGCCTTCTGGTGTGGCGCTACTTATCGCCCTGACCCGACCACTCGATTGTCCTTTAATGTGTCTGTGCATCGGACGAACGCGTATGTCGTCACACGCCGTAATCTGTATCTCAAGCTGCAAGTTCATCTGCGACTGTGTTGAGCAGAAGTATCTCTGTTGTTCGCGCTGTTGCGCCTTGCGTAGAGCTTTTATCTCATTTGGTTGCTTTTTATTCAGTGCTGCGAGAATCATTTTCGATTCGGCTTTTATTTTTCTTGTTTTTGCTTTCAAGGGGCTTATGCTAAACAGTCTAGCTATCAAGTCACTTAGTTTAGTATCAGCGGCGGACTCATTTCACTAGCAGCACTCGGCCACAGATACCAGCTGCTGGCGCTGGAAATGTGAAAGAATCTGAATAAAGTGCGGACGTTTGATTGCTGTGTGCAGGCAGAAGTGTGAATTAAGTGAAGCAATAATTACTCGTGAGACAAGTGCAATTTTCAGTAATTAGTGAGTGTGACTTAAAATTTGGTGTGGATTCATAAAAATCTGGAAATTATTGTGTGAATTTGTGACTAATCCGGGGATGCATGGGTAAGTGTGTGAACAACGTTCTGTTGTCTGTTAGGGGTTTTGAAGATAACGGTCTTACAGAGACTGAATCTTTGGAACTATTAACCTATTTTGCCGTCCTTGCAAATAAAATTCAAAAATAAAATAAACTTTCTTTGTCTCTGTGAACTCATCTAGTTGTCCTTCAATGGGCGTTGAAATGGTGATAAGAAGATGATCATTTGTGTCTGTGTTTATACGAATTTGAACAATGAAAAATGGCCTGTTTTTCAGCCGCTGATGTATTCAATTTTTTCAATGTTTTTCTATTTTGCTTGCGAGGGAGCGTTACAATACAGCGAGTGAGATTACAGCGCTACGACTAAGTGTACCAGTTACTTTACTTTCTTGATTCCAACGCATTTGGCAAGAGATTCTGCACGTACTTTTACCACAGCTAATTGCGGGATGAATTGACTGTGCTAGGTCAAGAATTTAAGTCATTTGAAAACCGCGGAATACGTTACATTCGCTGAGAATTGAAAGAGAAGCAAAGTTTCTGTGATTTTCTAGGACACTTGTGCTTACGAACAAAATTAGTTTCATCCTGGATTGATTAAATTTCAAGATCTCTGCGGATATCGTCCTTTCGTGGATGCCAAGGTGCGTTGGCTTTGGTTCCTAGCACTTTATTTTAAAAGGTTTGTTTTTATTACTATCTCTGATACAACCCCATAGTTGGTAACTTTTTTGATCATATTCGTGATCGCTTTGGTAATATTTCAAATAAGAAGTGAACTTTTTGCGTTTTCGACATGAGGACATTCTATGACAGGCCTATTTTTTAATGTTGATCGCAGCAATGTCAGAACAAACACAAAACCGTCTTATTGTCAAAAAGTTTTATGCTTCTGCTTTTTGTATATTGTACACATTTACAGCGATATATCAAGTGCCTACAGAACGTTCGCGTTCTCCCTAAAAGGACACAATACTAGTTGTTTCTATCCGCCCACAAAAAAATTATTGAAATGGGTAAAACCTTGGATTAAGTGCAGAAGACATCCCAGATATCTGTTTTTAAGAAATTGTGTTAAAGTCTGAAAGAAGGAAATACCGATCTTTCTTGATACTTTTTACCACTCCAAATCCATACAGCCATGGGCAATTTTGTTTTGACTATAAAGATATAAGAAATAAATAAGAATTTGCTGACGTTTTCAATAGACAGTTCTCTAGCAAAATGTTCGTCTAAATGTCTGTTTCTCGAAGTCCAAAGTTTAAAACCCCATATTTCTTTTATTTTTTGGTAAAAATTTCTGTGCCAGTGTGAACATTTTTGGAAAATACATACATTTTCAAATTGTATCAGCATTTTTCAATAAATCCACCTTTGAAGGGAATAATGGTAAGGAAGTGACTCTGCGGTATTTTGGCTTATTTCCGGCATAGTGGTCAAATCGTTAGAAATTCTTAGTGCTAAACTTCGCCTTTAAAATATTCAACGGAATTGCATCCAAAGAATTTGCAATCTATTGTGATGAAGGTATGCCGTGCGGAACATCGTTTTCTAACCAATCTTGGTTGAAGCGCGCTTTGTGAGATGGTGCCGAGTCCTGTTGAAAAGTTCATGGTCTCCGATCGGTATGTTTGTCTGTCCAAAGCTTCAATCCTGCATTTAAGACAGTTTCACTGTGTACGGCCGCACTTATTTTGAGGTCAGGGTCCAAAATACAAGCTGAGAGCGACCATCGGCGGTTATGGTGGCCCAATCGTTTACCATCGGTGCCGCTTGCTTTCCAGTGGGCGTTTTTTTAAGGACTTCTCAGCCACGTAAAGTCGGTTATTTTGTTTTGTGACATATAGCTCGATAACAAACGGTTCACAGAAACAAAAATTCGTCAACTCACCATATTCGTGCAAGCGTTCCTTCAATTCTAACTTTCTTCAATTGCGTTGTGCGATTCTGTGCTTTTTGAAACTTCTAGTGCCTGGGTACAAGCTAATTTTTCAGTATGTGCTGCTTCCTTCACATTTTCACGAGCCATTTTTATTCAACTTCGACGCGGATTTCGTTCAATTCGTGACTTCACTTTCCAAACTTCAACTTCAAAACAATTTCTGTCAATATTGCTATTTTTTTATGGCCACCTCGATGGCGTTTTGCAACGCTGCCAGTATCAAAGTAATGAGCCATGGTTCCAGACAGAAATGATTTATTCACGTTGAGGTGATGGAAGGCTCTAACGATAGGCGCTTGTGGCCATATACATATAAATCAGTCATACTATCACGTTTGTATTCTCTCGTTTTTTTTAAAAAAGAAGGAATCTAGAGGAATATTCTTAAAAGCCTGTAAATAATGAAATGATTTGTCATGAACGGTTCTGAATTTGTAGTAGTTTGAAGTTGATTGCAGTTCAAGTCAATCAGGGTGTATTAAAAAAACAAATAATTATCTTCATTTTCAATAAAGAGGTATGAACCATACTTTAAAAGACTGCTCCAAAAAATGTTTGTTTATGCTATTTGAAAGTACCAGTACAAGGTCAAGACCGGCAATGAATGCATCTAGACCTTTAGTGCCAAAAAGATTTTAGACAAGATGATGCACTGTCATGCGACTTTTTCAACATCTTTCTTCAGAACACCATGCGAAACTCACAAGTCAATACCAGAGGCACGATCTTCCAAAGATCCGTTTAGCTCCTGGTCGGTGGACAATGAGGCGCTTGCTGGCAGCGGTAAAATTGGGTCTGGCTTCTTTGACAGAGTGCGCCACGAAAAATAAGATCTAAAGCAAAATCCACCGCACTGTTGGTTATCGCCCTTTCTTTGGGATCAGAAGGTAATTAAGAAACAAAGCCCTTTCTTGAGCTACACTTTCTGGCTTTGTATATCACTTTGATCATTCCTGTGCGAGGGATTTGTGCAGGAATTTGCACCTAGATGGCTCTAATCATTGTTGGAGTGGATAAGAAAGTTTTTTAAAGAGAAATTTTCTTCCTGTTATTTCCTGTGCTGTTTAGAAAGTGTTACAGTGATCGGATTTACTTCAAATATGCGCCGTTTTGTCCGATAATCTGTTTCCATCTAGACGGCAATAAGACGGCATAAGACCCCCCTCGTAGAATCCCCCCTCCTTATTTGCGAAGAACGCGGACAGCCACTCTTCACAAGCCTCTTTTGAGTTCAACTTCACACCACCAAGGGCGTTCGCCATGGACAGAAACAGGTGGTAATCACCGGGCTATATGGTAGATGCGATAAAACCTCCCACCCGAGCTCCCCTAGCTTCTGACGAATCATCAACGAAGTGTGTGGTCCGGCGTTGTACTGGTGGAAGACTACACCCTTCCTGTTGGTCAATTCTGGACGCTTCTGGTCGATCACCAGCTTCAAGTGGTCCAGTTGTTCATAGTAGATGGTAGAATTAAGCGCGTAACCATATGGGAGCAGCTCATAGTGGATGATTCCCTTCCAATCCCACCAACCACACAGTAAAACCTTTGTGGCCGTCAATCCTGGCTTGACCACTGTTTGGGACGATTCACAGGCCTTCAACCATGACCGTTTTCGCTTGATATTGTCGTATGTAATCCATTTTTCGTCGCCAGTCACCATCCGCTTCAAAAATGAGTCGAGTTCGTTCCGTTTCAGCAGCATGTCGCAGGAATTGATTCAGTCCAGAAAGTTTTTTTGCGTCAAATCATCCGGCACCCAAACATTAAGCTGTTTTTTGTATTCAGATGCAGATGGCTTAAAATAGTGTAGCGCCTTGTACATAGCCGGAAAATTCAAAAGACAAAAAGGCGGAAGGGAGATATTTGATAACCTTATATATATTTGAAATAAATTAAAGTTAGCATTTTAAAGAGGAATTATGTATATCCTTGAATTTGTTATGAGATGTGGTGAGAATAGGATTTTCGAGATTGATCAATTTCGAGTATTACATATATAACGCCCTCAATTATTAAATGCGTATGATATGGGAAATTTTTTACTCCCAGCAATTAAGTTTTTCATCATTAATCACAGTTTATTACACGCTATTCACATTTTTTTTTTCGTTTTAAATAGTTATGTGTGGCAAGCTAATAGAAGTCAGTTGAAGTTTCTAATTGCATTGAAATTAAGAAAGTCATTTCAGCATTTCGAAGAATAGTGAGATCACAACGTTTTCTTAGATGTTATGTGACGCACAGAGGGGTACTTTGCGGGGAATATTTGTGGCTCTCTATCCTAATACTAATGTTAAGCTTTTGTTTAAACTAAGTTGTGTCCTTGCCCACTTCCCTATCAAAATCAATATCCAAGTCCAAGTCGAAATGTGTCCTTTCCTTACCTAATTTTATATCCATTTACCTGGATATAAAATTCCTGTCTAAAACATTGTTCTAGTTCTAGTCTTAGTCTGGTATTTCTTAATTTCTCCCCGCCCACCTCTTTATAATGGCCCCGTTTCCCACAACCATAAATCCCTCCACATAACATAAGGCAACATCTTATCTCATATGAACTTAAGTCACTCAAACGTTACATTTTTTCGCTTCAATCAAATTCACCTTACAACGAGCAAAAAGTAGTTTCACTTTAGAGCTTGCATTTGATGAGTACAGCAACGTATACAGAAGCTTATGCCAAAAACACAATAAATTTCAGGATATCTTGTTTACGACATTCAGTAGTGCATTTTGGGTCTACATTAGAAAAGGGCTTAATTTTGGATTAAGGAAAATTAAATGTTTCAGTACAGACGGTTTTTTCTACTTGAGTCTTCGGACCCTTACGTTACGCGAGTCTTAAACGCAAAAAGAATGCTTGATGAAGCCTTACCCTTAATCATCACAAAATATTAAATAAAATTATGTAATACGCGGTGGCGTAGTAGGTTAGAGCGTCGATCCACATGCCCATTTCCATTTTGATGGCTTCGTCAATAGGCGGAACTGTCGCATTTGGGGCGAGGAAAATCCTCGAGTGATTCATGAGAAGGAAATGCATCCTCAACGTGTCACTGTGTGGTGTGGATTTTGGGCTGGAGGAATCATTGGACCTTTTTTCATGAAAATGAGTCAGGCCAAGCGCAAACAGTCAATGGTGTTCAGTATCGTGAAATGATAACCAATTTGTTTCGGCCTAGAATTGAAGAAATTAATGTGGAAGGGACGTGGCTTCAACAAGACGGAGCCACATCTCATATAGCCAGAGAAACAATTCGATTGCTGCATCAGTCATTTTCGGGTTGCGTTATTTCGCGTTTTGGAGAGCAGAATTGGCCGCCTAGATCGTGCGATTTAACACAATTGGACTTTTTTCTTTGGGTTTTTTTGAAGTCGATGGTTTATGCGAATAAGCCGACGACGACTCAAGTCTTAAAAGAGGAAATTGGACGCTGCATTAATGAAATACAGCAGCATTTATGCAAAACGGTCATTGAACATTTTATTAAAAGATCGCGTATGTGCCAGCAAATCCGCGGCGGTCATCTGGCCGATGTGTTATTCCACACATAACCTCATCCTGTCTACTTTACGATATAATAAAGAGTTCACGATTTTTTTTAAATATCTGCGTTCTATTTAAAATTTAAATCTTTTGTTCTTGTTGGGACACCCAATATTTTTATCCAATATTTTTCAGAGTTCATCCTACGATCTATCATTCTCAATCAATTCGATACGACTTTCTGTTTTCAATTTTTCTACCTTTTGATAATTCCTTCCCACTGTGTGCACCGGCAGGCAATCTGAGATTTAGGTTCGAATTTTAACCAGATTGCATTTTCAATTTTATACTGCTGTGCTAGTCTCGAATTTCTGACCCCATTTCGAGAAAATTACTTTTCTATAAAATAAGTTCACAAATTTCTACATTAGAGATCGGTTGTAGTTTGGCTTCAATCACAAAAGAACAAGGCAAAAAATGTTTAAAGAAGCCAATAACCTATTCCTTTAAGGTTTTGTTTCCAGAAAATTAAATATTTATAGTTTCGATTTGTCAGTCCATCTACGTCTTTCACTATTCTCACGTATCCTGGACAAATAAGGACATTTTCAGATGTTCGACCAAGTGATAATATTTTGTTTCAATTCATATTTACTCAATTCTTTGAAAATAATAAGACGTACACTCCCCTTTACTTGCAATTCCTCATCGTCCTGGCCTGCAGATAGATTTATGACAGTCCTCTGTATCGAACACGGCCAGCAATTTCAGCACCTACTAAACACAAGAGATAAAATTTAGTTGCCCATATGGAGAAATGAACAAATTCTGTTCATGCATTCAAAAATTTTGCCCTGTGATTTCATTGAATTTAGAACTGAGTGTAACTGAAGTAAGTTGTAGCCATATTAAAGCAAAATTTACCAACACTCCTCTCTTGGGGATCCTGATAGGGACAAATTTTGTTCTTAGTGTCACTGGATTCATAGCCCAATTTCACGTGAAAATATTCATAATTGCTTGAGGCACGCGTCCTAAAAGTAAATTTGTTGTTTCCTATAATGCCTGAAGCTGTTTAACAACGCAGTTTCGAAGAGGAGGGTGAAATTAGTTAAGAAGACTGAATAAAGATTTGTTTGATCGAAAGAAAAAATCCGGCTACAATATATTTTATCCTCCATAGGATCATTCATTCAGTGGTTTGAAGTTAGTAGCTCTGGCAGTTGACATCTGCCAAGCTCAAGCGACATTTGAGGAGTCAAAGTATTAGTTTAATGTTTGCCATATACAATTATGTATGGCTTAACAATCGAACAACGCTTAATAATTATTACTACTTTATGATCTTTTTGTAGCCAATTTCCGAGCATTACACGATTATCACGATGATTATCTAAGTCATAATCAACCGACAATGTGAGCAGTTGGTAAATTTGAAGAGAATGGATTTGTAACTGATGTCGTTAAGCCTCTCCATTCTCCTCATTCACGGTCATTCGAAAGTATTGCTGTTGTAAGTGCAGGTGTAGCTGATGATCGAAATTTATTGATTTCTCAGCATTCGCGGCACTTTAACGTGTCGAACACCTCGGTATGGTGTATTTTTAGATTTGCATCTCCTTTAAAAGTTCATTTACAGCGCAGTAGATACTCTTCTTTGGTGTTGAAACAACAGACAATAAACACCGATTTTTCGAACAATATTTTCATCAGTGATGATGCATACTTCTCACTCGGGCGATATGTAAATAAACAAAATTGCCACATATGGGGCACAAGTGAACGAATAGATGCCGTTGCATCGAAACAAAAAGACTCTTGGGGTGCTCTATGGTAGAATGGTGTAATTGGTCAGAATCTTTTCGAGGATTGCAATGGGCGAACGGTCAGTACGCATGATGACCTTTTTCTGTCGGCAATTGAATGTTATAATTTGGAGAATATGTTCGCACAATAAGACTGTGTAACAGGCCACGTAACTCAACCAACCGTGGCGTTATTCCTTGAGAAGTTTCCTGGGGTCGAAATTTTACGTTTTAGCGACGTGAATTTGGCACCGAGATCTGTAGGACTATGCAAAAAACTGTGCTTACACGAATAATCCCCTAACGCATTGGAAACCAACATTACTCAAGCTATGGCCGAGCTACTGCCCGAAGTGTGCAAAAAAGTGGTTGAAAATTGCATTTTCAGAGGCGGCCGTTTGGATGATATTGCTTTCAATTAATGGCAAAGCTCAGACTCTATAAAAAAAATAAAATTTTCATCAAAAATGCATCACTATGTGTTTCTCAATCTGAAAATTAAATGATCCTGTATTTTGATTTTCTGTAAAAGAAAGGATAACAAAGTGTTAAAGGCTGCTAAAAAAGCTGTAAACTGGAATACTAAACTTCAACGAACACACAATTTTTGAAGAACATATATTTTAAATGGTCTTCTTGGAGTAAAAAGTAATAATTGAGTGGCACTACAATCCAAAAGGGACCAGGACCTAGCTTCTACAACAACTACTCGTGTTGTGTTCTCTGACGAGCAGAAGGGGCCTACAGTTTTTTGCCGACTCCAAACGACGAGATTTCAGAAGCTTTTCATAGACAATTGATACTCTTTGGATTTTGTCAGCAACTCGAAAGAGGTGGTGCCATGAAAAATGCGAGGTGTTCCGTCCGGGAATCGAACCTAAACCTTCGGTGTGTGGGCTGACGCACTTACCCACTACGTTGGTATTATGCATCGATGTCTAAAAAAAAAGAAGAAAAGAAAACCTTATTCATCCAAGTCCCTTTCTCGAATTGCTTTCGAATGGCAACAGAATGTTCTAAAGAGGATGATGACTGGAGAGAAAGAGTGAATCAGAAGCAAAAGCTTCAAGCGAAAATTTCATGTCACAGTTCAATAACTTATGACTCCCGGTGACTGTGTTTGATTTGAGGGTCAGTAAGGTTGTATTCTTTTGACAGAGACGTCGAGGCATGTGTTATATCCGGTCAATCCGGTTTGTCGGAACTTTCACTGTACTGTGACACATTTGGAAGAAAACAGCTTCAGAATGCATGAAAACAATCGAGTCTGTTGAAATTCGATACATTTGACTGAAAGAATGAAATTCATCATGTGTGCGTCAAAGACAGCAAACTTGTCACTGGAAATAAAATCCTGCTACCGACTGATCGATACCAAAATATACCCTACGACATTTTGATGTTGAATCACAGTTTAAACTTCCCCTTTGAGCCAGACCGGCATAACTTAAATTTCATTTAAATGTCTACACACACAACCATTGTTCAGTCAAAGAGCGGCAGATCAAGCTATGCGCCGTCAATTGCACACAAAAACAAATATTGTCCATGCTCTTGAAACGCGAACTACTTTCCGTGATTAATTATTACTAGTAACCGAGGGCACGCAGCGAACTCGTCGCCCAAAGCGCAGTATCTGTTATCTCTGCGCTATCTGCTACCAATTGCATTGATTCTTCCTACGAATTGCACTTCGCTGCCGACGCGATAAGGACTTTTGAGAGGGACCTCGCCCCACCACTCGTCTCTGAAAGTGTAAAAATTTTCAAGTTTTTTTTTCGAACCGAATCGAAAAAAATCTTTAAATTCACCCCCAGAGCTGGCCGCTGCCGTACACTAAGTCGAGTTCTCGAATCGAAAGAGTCGCCCAACCGAATAGGCTTTCGCGGACAACTAGCGATACGTTTCTTGTGTAAGTCCAGGATGCAGTGAATAGTTTAGTGTTTTGCTGTTTTTTTTTTCTCCACTCTGCCGAGGTGTGATCTGATCTGTAGTGAAACGTTGCTGCTGAATTGACTTAAGCCGAAGTCACACACGTATTGTGTGCGCTTAAGTGAGTTTCAAAAGCCGCGGCACAATTAAATTGAGTGAATAATGCAGAAAATAAGTGCCCACAGATTAGTTGCGTTAAGTTCCCTCGCTCAAGTGACTGATCTCTCTCGCTGTGTGTGCTGTGTAATGTGCGATTGCAATAGTAATGGGTGTTGAAAATTCATTTGCGAAGAACTCGTATGATCTCATGGTGCTGGGTGCTGGAACTCTTCTGGTTTCCGTCATCGATTAATGGTTTTTGAAGTGGATAAGAGTGATTGCTTGGTGGAGATGGTAGGAAAAACCACCGTGCAGGTGGAAAACGGATGTAAGAGATGGGGAAAAACATTGTAAAGCCTATCATTGTTTGCCTTTACGTCAAGCAGATGTATGACATTCATTAACATATGACACTCAGCTTTGAGATGTCACGCCTTTTTTGTAATTAAGAGGCTATGTACTTCATTGTACCCGTTGCACTCTAAGCACTTCCTCCAAGGTTCCGTCACATTAAATCAATGTTTCCTTGCTTAAACATTGGAAATAATTTTTCAAGTTATTTACAACTTCATTCGTTTGACTTAAGTTTGCCGGAAATGACACATTACATGTTTTTGTGATTCAAAACATTCCTTTGTTTGCTTCGGGAGTGTTGTCCTTTCATAAGCATTGCAGCGTCTTTTCAAATTGTCAAGGATCAATAAGAGCGAACATTTTAAGCCAGGAAGCAGGGTCATTGACAAAAGAAGCAAGTACTTTGAAGTATAGACGATATAGATACAGTTGACTACTGCAGATCTGTCTACCGAGGTATTTTTGTGAGACCTTTTTATAGACAGACAGAAAATTTGGCCTACGTGACCATCTGTCAAAAAAGCCCTATACGATGTATTTGAAGTCTATAATAGCAGAGCCCAGATAATAGCTCATGGTATCTAGAGCTACCCCAAGAACTAAATGAGATTCTGCCCTAAATTAAAATCACTCCCCATTGGTAGGCAGCGAAGCTCTTCTAACAATCAACAATCCTTCAGTGAGTTAAATTTAAAACATGCGGTGCGCCAGAGGACTCCACTAGTACCACGGCTTTAAAGATTTTCTGTAACTTTGTCTTTTGGTCTAAGACTTGAGTGCTGTTTTAGTGAATTTTGAAAGTCTTCATCTGTTATTGCTGGTTTATGAACCTTTCCTTGAACAGTCTATCATCACTGTTTTCGTTGAACAGTTTCCTTTGCTAAGGCGCCTACAGATTTCTGTGCTATAGAGACGCAACTTTTTTTGTGGTGATAGTAAAATTGATCCCTACACTCATTTTTAATAGCACTTCAGTTGTCAGTATATTTCCACAATTTGCAACCATTTTAACGCTGTCAGATTGGGCTTTGTCTCTGCCTGTACTTGAGAGCGTATATTTTATCATATCTTCACTTCTATAGTTGCAAGAGCCCTTTAAGACGATTTTGGTCATATATTCTGTGGGTGGAAACCCCTCTAGACTTCGAGTACCGCACGGGTTGGGAGTGTACAAAAAAAGGGGAGAAGTGGTTCCGATGCCAATTATCCTTAATTCCTGTACATTGTGGAGGAAACAAAAAGTAAGGAAGAATATTGAACATTAGTATGATGCGTATAAAGAAAGAGTCCCTAAACTTGTGCGACCGAAAGTGAACTGAAGTATAAACTAATAGACGTTCTGAGTAAAGGGTGTATTAAGGGTGAATTCTCGAGGTGGAGGAATGCTAAGCTAAAGCTCTTTTTGAGGCTCTTTTTCTTAAATAATATTAGAGATTAGAATTAGAGAGTGATAACGACTAGCTCGGTTTGGGAGCACCAGGCCAATTAGGGGCGTTGTACTAAAGTTTGGTTCGTGTATAAGACTTATACAGTGTTGGAAAATCAGAGGAGGTGAATATTTATTACATCATTTTAACAAATCTGAACATTTCGAGACATTATACTCGACATCAACCCAAACAAGTGGTGATTCGATATCAAGGAAGGAAAGTCTTTCGATTTCAACAGTCAAACAGGGTATGATAGTAAGCAGCATTACATTTTTAATGCATTAAATTCGACTCTATTGTTTTCTCTCCATTTGTTAATACTGTCAATGTCAGAATTAAGTGTGCTTAATATAAGCAGCCGTTAAAAGTCAGAGGGCGGAAAGGAAGGACATGAGCCACAGAACGAATATAAAAAAACTGAAGGTACTGCCATCAGCGAAAGTAAGAAATGGAATAGAAGAAGGGATTATTTATATCCAACAATAGAGGCATTGGTTATAGGATGAGACTTGAAACCATCCAAACAACTTGTATTGATGGATTCGAAAGATTACTTCTAATCCCTAGAAAAAGAGACGTCGATGCCATAAGGACGTATTTTCGAAAAGACAGCATGCTGCTAGACTCTGTTGAATGGCTTTGAATATGAAGGCAACAATCTTGTTCTCTGCTTCACAAGTGCAAGGATTGGTTAAAACTTTTCAGTTAGATTTGCCATCAATTAACTAATGGAGCTATTGTTACAGAAGTTAATTTGCTAATCATTAAAAGGATTCTGTGACTCAAGCTACTTCATCAGGTGACGGTTAATTCAGATAATTTTTTTAACTTCCAAATGTATTTTTTTGTTGTTCATTTTTTTTTTCCAATTCTAATTCTACCTATAAAACGCCCTATGAGGGCTCTAAGTTAATCTAAATATTTATTGCTAGTGCCTTGCGGCGTTGTCTTTTGAAAGTTCATGAACGTAACTACTGTCGTTCGTTAAGAGAAGGGTGATGAATGTTCTCCTTTTGGTTAAAAAGATGGTACTTTCCGCTTACTCAGAAGGAGATCTTAAGAGGAAGTCAGATGAAAAGGCTTACCCAGTTGTTTTACCAGAATAGAAGCAAACCTTTTCTTCTTATTTGAAAGGTTGTCATTAATCTGTCTATTTTATATCTGCCTTTTTGAACTCTCTTCTTAATGTTTTCCCAAGTTTCCTCAGTTTGGAGTTACACCACGTTTCATGCTTAACTTAGTTCTTGTCTTTCAGGGATAGTCGTCATATTGCTAAGAAGATATGATTGTGCTGGTTAGGAATACAGCTGAGGTGGACGCCTTGGTGTAGTGGTTAAATGCGTCGATTCACACGCCAAGAAGCAAGGATTGATTCCCAGTTTCAACACTTCGCATTTTGCATCCCAAGGACCCATATCCAGTCTAAATTTATTGTTGGTTGTAATATAAAAAGGAGGCTTCTTACGACACATGACATTCTTCAATCACATGAAAAACATTAGTAGTTACTAAAGTAAGATCCAGAATCCCTCTTTCTTAATAAATTTGTCCTTATTTAGAATTTTATCGTCCCTTCCATTGTCATTACTGCTTCCTCTTAATGTGTTGTGAGTTTTTAAGTCATAGCCAGTGATGAGCACTTTTCCATTCCCTTGGCTAAATCTAACCAGTTTTCTTTCAAGAAGTATGCCGAGGTAATACCTCGAGGTAATAACTACCTTGCAAACCAGTTCCACAATAAGTAGGGCTCCCCGAATCCTCAGAAATTGATAGAAGTATTTGTTTTTTAATTATCGGCATTGGATGCGATTTTTGAGTATCATTCGTGTCATGTCTCCTTTATTTCCTTAACCACATTCTTCTCATGCTCCTTTCCTTTCGATCTGAGAAGTCGCTGCTACTCTCTTCTCATGATCCGAGTAGTTGTTTCGGACATCAAGAATACTGAGATTGTTTGACGTCAATCACATTGTTTTGAACCTGTTTTATGGTTGATTAATCAACCGCCACGTCTTTTTATGGCTGTTGAGGTGCTTACTACATTGAATTGCGGCCCGGTTCGAGGTCCACCAATCTGTGTATGGTTCCGACGATTCCGGCAAAGATTAATTTTTTGCTGCGCTGTGCGCTGAGGTCTCTACGAACGATCTTGGCGTTGTAGGTATTGATCACATGTTCCGTCTAGGAGCAGTCTGCGGATGCATGTGGTCCGTTAAGGGACCTCAGACTCCATTGAAAATGATTGTCCTGGATTCAAAACCACTGTGTCTCAAATATTTTTTGGTGTTATATGTTGAGGAAGTGCACCTTATCATGCTGAGGAAATTCACCCCATTCTACAAATGATAGGCCGGGCTTATTATTTAAGACCCCTCGGGCAGAGGGCTACCGCTTGGTCCACCATATAAAGGTTGCTGTCAAGACTATACAAAGGACGCCAAGGGGTGTAAAATTTTATTTAATTCAGGTTTTGGCGGCATTTTTCAAAGATCAACCACAGAAAACATAATTTGGCCCAAAAATCAAAAACCCGAATACCTCGTAAGCCAACATCTTGAACAGTCATAAAGGCAAATTTCAACATTGATGAATTTATAAAACGTGACACCTTCACCACTGTTCAACAGTGCACCTAGGCAGATCGGTTTAAAAAGGGGGCATCATGCCCCCATGTCTCAAATGGTTGCAATTCATTTATACCAACAATCTCTCTTGCAGCCATTCCAAGGGAAAGCCATAGGATTAAAACTAAATGAGTTCATCGAAACGCTCATCTCAACTAGCAGAAGTAAGTCCTTTTGAGATCGACAACGGACGGCGAGGAAGAATGGAGCCTGTAAAAAATTCCAGGATTTTTCTGGCAGCTATCTGTGGTAAGCTTGCTGTCGCCGCAAGGTCACTTCAAGCGGTTAAATTTCTTCGTTTCTTTTTACTAGCCAATTTATCTAGTTTCGCGGTGGGAACATGCTTAGGATGGACATCGCCTATCATGCCAAAACTGAAAGACGCAACACCCGACAGCCCACTTAGTATGAAAATCAACAAGGAAGAGGAAGCTTGGATTTCGTCATTGATTGCAATTGGTGCTCTGATTGGTAAGTGGTCTTGTTTGTGGGTTATGAGAGATTCAATTTCAAATCACCCCTTTCACATAGCTCCCTTTGTTGCTGGCCCACTGGCCGATTGGATTGGTAGAAAGTGGACACTGCTCTCAAGCTCGATCTTTTTCGTGCTCGCCTATATCCTGCTGATGATCGGTGGAAGCGTGGGCATCATATATGCCGCTCGATTGATTCAGGTATGTCCCATCCAGAAGCCGTGCTGCCTGTCAATTACACACTTTCTTCCTTCACTTAGGGTTTCGGAGTCGGCTTCGTGATGACTGCCCAGCCTATGTACGTAGGTGAGATCGCCACGGATGCAAACCGAGGCGCCACGGGATCCCTCATGCAGCTGTTCATCGTCTGTAAGTTTCTCCTAAATTCATAGCCAATCCAGACGTGAGCCTAAACTTTTGTCTTCTCTTACAGCTGGAATTCTCTACGACTACGCGATCGGTCCCTATGTGTCCTACATGGCACTGCAGGCCTGCTGCATCGCGGTCCCCATTGTTTTCGCCGGAATCTTCTTCTTCCTGCCCGAGAGTCCTTACTACTTCGCCGGCAAGGGAAAGAAAATTGACGCCACGAAGGCACTGCAATTCCTCCGTGGCCAAAGCAGCGAGGGTGTGCAGGACGAGATGAATAGCATCCAGGCAGTGGTGGAGGAGTCCATGGCCAACAAGGGAACGTTCATGGACATCGTGAAGACCGTTGGCAACCGCAAAGCTCTTATGATTTCAGCTGGTCTGATCGCCTTCCAGCAACTCTCCGGTATCAACGTCGTGCTCTTCAACAGTCAGACGATTTTCATCAACGCCAACACGGGGTTGGATCCCGCCGTGGCAACCATCATCGTCGGCGTCGTTCAGGTGGCGTCCAGTGGACTGACACCGCTTATCGCTGACCGACTTGGACGTAAAATCATTCTTCTCGTCTCTGCCAGCGTGATGTGCCTCGCGCTGTTCGCACTGGGCGCGTTCTTCTATGTTCAATCCACGGGCGATCCGGCGGGCATTCTTTGGCTCCCAGTGCCCGCCTTGATTATATTTAACATCGTCTACTGCGTCGGATTCGGACCGTTGCCGTGGGCTGTGTTGGGCGAGATGTTCCCATCGAATGTCAAGTCGGTGGCTTCCTCAATTGTCGCCTCCACCTGCTGGGTGCTGGGCTTCTTCGTCACCCGCTTCTACCCCGCCCTCGACGAACTGGGACCGTACTACGCGTTCTGGTTGTTCGGTATTTTCTG
Organism: Eristalinus sepulchralis; assembly: GCA_944738645.1. Lineage (NCBI taxonomy): Eukaryota > Metazoa > Arthropoda > Insecta > Diptera > Syrphidae > Eristalinus > Eristalinus sepulchralis. The sequence continues at coordinate 49,403,807 of OX122882.1, forward strand.
CGGCGTTGCCTTCTTCTTTGTACTGTTCGTTGTGATGGAGACTAAGGGACTGAGCTTGCAGCAGATCCAGGATAAGCTCAACGGCAAATGAGGTGCACCCTCATAGGGTAAGGACTTTGTGATTGGAGGTGGTTATATTTATCTTTAATTTCGTTAATTAAGTTAAGTTGTCAAAGTATTGTTAGTTTTAAGCTGCTTAAACTGTAAGGCGTTCAAGTGTTAAATAAATGTGATTTCAGAGTAGAGTGGGTCTTTTGAGTGGAATGCGTCATTGTTGAATGGAATTTGAAGTAACACATCGATAACTTACACTTTCGATCCGCTGTTTAAAAGTATTCTTCTTGTCCTTTATTTGGCGCTGCAATCTTGGGTGGACCTAAGCCTAAAACTCACACTTAACCTCTGCACACCAATCGTTGAGATCCTTCTTAACAAATCACCGACGTCCAAGTTGTCCGTCCTTCCGAATACTTTGCTCTGCAGTCATTTAGATTTATACCCATTTCGTCTAACTTCCACTCTATCCCGACAACACTGACTCCTCGCTGTGTTTGGACTTTTAGAAGATCGTGCCTCTACTTGTGGATTTCGCACGATCTTCTCTGGAATGATGTTGAAAAAGTGGTGGCACATTGCCTTGTATACCCTCCTATTTGACATTGAAATCTCGGTGAATTATTCGACTGCCAGTGAATTCTTTGCAGAAAACTCTGGTAGATGTCGATCTGTCCTTCTTGGGTTTTCTCTAGAATTTGATCTATTGTGGACTTCTGTTGCGAATTCTTCACAGTACAGTAGAAGGGATCTTCAAACCACGCGATTAGCGGCGTCGAAAGGGAAGATTTTTCTCGTCGAACACGCTTTCCTCCAACTACATCAAATAGATGAACTGATGGAGTTCATGCATGCGTCCAATCAGATTCTCTCCAACTTCTTTAAAGTGCTCTTCGTATGGTCTATCAGTGATTCTACTATCTTGAACTCCCCTAAATCAATGGAATAGAATTCTAGTTCACCTTTGTCCAAATTGAATGATTTTAGCCAGCGGCGTTATTTTGGTCGTCTTAAGCTTTCATTTGCCTGCAGAGGTGAGGTTTCCAAATTCCCGACGTCTACTACTGCTAAAAATAATAATTGAGTGGTACAACAGCCCACAAAGGACCAGGACCAAGCTTCAACAACTACTCGACTTGTGCACGCTACTGTTCCTTCACGAGTTGAGTGGACCTATTTCTTTTGCCGAGTCCGAACGGCGAAAATTGAGGAGCTTTTCATAGGCTCTTTGAGTATTGTAATCAAATCAAAATCAAAAGAGGTGCCGTGAAAAATGCGAGGTGTTTGATGCACTTACCCACTACGCCAGGGCGACCATCTTCCACCACTAACTCTCTACTGAATAGTATGTTTCCATCTACGTATGCCCTGACCGATATTTGTATCGATTGGATAACTGTTTTACCTTTTCGTAAAGTCGTCGTGCTTAATTCATGTTACAACACTTCATAAGGAGCCGGTGCTCTTCCCTTTTATGTTCGTAGAGATCAGGAACAGCTCTCATCTGAATATGTTTCTTTGGCCTCGTCCGAAAGCCATTGGTGTCTTCTATGTGGTGTTGTAGGACCCAGCACTTCAGCGGCAGTTACTTTCATGGCCCTTTGACACCTTCGCCGATCCGTAAAGGTAAGAACATTTGATAAATTTGAGGAACACTCGTTTGAGGGACAAAATTTCTAGCTACGAGTATCTGTTAAAAATACAACTAACTGACGTCACAGCAGCAGAAAAGCCATCTGAATCGATGTTAGCATCTAAGGTCGTTTATCCCGTAGGAGACAACAATCGCAATTACCTGGTTGATAGTTAAGATGGTAGATAGTGTAGACAAAACTCTGTTATATGACTTTTTCAACATCATTCTTGAGAAGATCGTTGTAACTGACAACCCAACACCAAAAGCAAGATCTTTCAAAAATGCATTAAGCTGCTAGCTTATGAGGACGCTTAGATATGATTGGACGGACACATCGAGTCATTAATGAGGCGTTTCCTGGCATTGACCCGGAAGCGGCTAAATTGAGTCTGTCGATAAATGAGGACAAAACGAAATATATGCTGTCATCAAGAAATGACACAGAACATCGACGTCTCGGACAGAGCGTCGTACTTGCAGAAACTTTAAGGTTGTCAAGGCCTTTTGTCCATTTCAGCTCCAAGGCAAATAGGAACAACAAAATAAACCGCAACAACGGAAATCAAACGCAGTAGCAGCCTTGCCAATTGCTGCTTCTTTGCGCGCAAATTGAATATCGAGCTGTAATTAAATTTTTATTTTTGAAAGGCAATACGCCTTCACAAATCAAAGATGAGTTGGACTCTGTGTATGGTGACTCTGCACCATCGTTTACCACCGTAAAATTTTGGGCAGCTGAATTTAAACGTGGTCGCAGGAGCTTGGAAGATGATGAACGTCCTGGGCGTCCAAAAACTGTAACCACTAACGATAACATCCCTAAAGTTCATCAATTGGTACTAGACGACCGCCGGATTAAAGTTAGAGAAATAGCTGAGATTATGAAGATGTCAAAAGAACGTGTTTGCCATATATTAAACCAAGATTTGGGCATGAGAAAGCTGTCCGCGCGTTGGGTGCCGCGTTTGCTTACGCTAGACCACAAACGTGCGCGCATGAACATTTCCAGCGCTCTGTTGGCTCAGTTTAGAGGCAATAAGACCGAGTTTTGGCGCCCATTGATAACTGTAGACGAAACTTGGATTCATCATTATACGCCCGAAACAAAAATCCAATCTAAACAGTGGATTGAAAAGGGGGAACCGGCCCCAAAAAACCTAAAGGTGTGTATTCGGCTGGGAAAGTGATGGCGAGTGTTTTTTGGGACAGCCATGGAATTATTTTTATAGACTATCTTGAAAAAGGAAAAACTATAACAGGAGCATACTACGCATCATTATTGGACAAGCTAAAGGAAGAAATTTCGAAAAATCGGCCACATTTGCAAAAAAAGAAAGTCTTGTTCCACCAAGACAACGCACCATCTCACACCTCAACAGTCGCCATGGCGAAAATCCACGAATTGCGGTTCGAACTGCTTGACCATCCACCTTATTCACCGGATCTAGCACCAAGCGACTTTTTTTTTTGTTTCCTCAACTTAAAACTGCGCTCGGCGGCCAGAGATTTTCGTCAAATGAGGAGGCAATCTCTTTCGTGAACTCGTATTTTGCAGACAAAGTTGCCAAGTACTATTTGGAAGGGTTGCAGAGATGAGAGCATCGCTGGGAGAAGTGTGTGGAGTTACAAGGAGACTATGTAGAAAAATAAATAAAACAATTTTGAAAAAGTCGCGTGCATCATGGTTAGGTCGGTTATTTATCAGACAGCCCTAGTATGTCAGAAAACCGAGGAGACTTGTTGAAACCATCTACGAGGGATATATAATATCAATATATTTAGTATCATAAAGGTTGCTTCTTGCAAATGGATGTTAAAATTGAGACCGACCCGTTTATAAAATCATTCCCTGCCATCATGTAAAGAAGTTTAATCTTGATACAAGCAAACTCTCCCCGCTCTTTCCTTAATAGTCCGAAAATGCTCTCTATGCCACAAGTTTTTCGAATTGCATACACCAAGTGTAAATTACGCTCACCCATTAAGGATTTCGTTTTTATATTTGTTATAATTAATTCAAGTACGTGCTGTATTTGTCTTGATGTTAACCTGGAATTTGTTTTGAATTGTAAGCAACACATGTAATCCTACATCATAATCCACATTTATTTATGATTTATTAACTGGAACTGGTAAATTTTTTCAAATTTGGGGCTTAATATCTCTATTAGTGGTAGCTTAGAGTGGTATTTTCGAAAGATAATCATAATCTAAAATGTTCGTATAACTTCTTTGTCACTTTAAAAATGACAAATTACAATTAATTTCCCTTGTAAAAACGAAACCATAAAAATGCGTTGTGACCTTATCGTTTTCGCCAACACTCGACTGATCTTGAATCAACTTTCAACTTGAAATCCAATTATTATATTAATTTCTCTTCGATGGGATTCAGAATAGTTTTTATCTATTTAATGCACTTACTCCTGATAACGAACGCATACGCCTCGAGAAATTTTTGCTCTGTACTCTAGTGAATTCTTGTATCATTTAGATTAGTTGTTCGCTGCTCGGCTGGAAGACTGGATATCCATTTGAGGGCACTGCAAGACTTGTACTACGATTTCTGTTGCATAATTGCACTCAATCGACTTTCGAGTGAGAACTTGTGATAAACGAGCTCGTTGTCTGCTGTCATAGGACCAGCGAGGTGACTCAAATTAGACCCACGCGAAAGTAAGTTCCGTAAAGTGTTTGATTTTAGTTCATCCTCATTTGTGCATGTGATTCATTTCATTTATTTAGAGTGAAATTCTGCATGAAGTGCAATACCTCCGGGTGATTGATAAATTAAAATATTCAAAAAGTGAAGTCGTTGAAGGGGCGTGCTGCCCCCTCATGTGGAATTTTGGATGAATGCAAGTTTGTGTATTCGACGGCGTTTTGATAAATAGTCTCTTAAACCGATGTCGCTGCCAAATTGATGGCGAGACAACTTTGCTAGGTATAGCACATTCTCGTAGACGGTATCTATTCTAATTGCATCCAAATCGTTCTTGTAGATTTTGTTTCTTTTTTATCACGTATGGAACCGGAAGAATTTGACGAGCTACATTGGTCGGTAATTCGATTCTTTTTTTTGGAAAGAAAATCGCGAAATGAATTCAGAAAGTCCTGTGACCTCCTTCTCTCTTTCCATCACGAAGCCAACAATTTGTTTAACAACTTTCAACGTGGACTCACGTTGATTTATGATAAGCGACTCCCAGGTGTCCTGAGAATATTTACCAAGGAAGATTATATGACTTCTCACTTCGGCAGACCACCGGTTCCTGACTTGAAATATTGCGCATAAGAAAGCCCTCTGCACGATGGTTCCCGCTTTTGCTCATTTCTAACAACAAGCTCAATCGTGACACCACTTCAAAGCCAAAGGACTCTGTCTAAACCTAATTCAGAGGAGTTTCATTTTTTTTTACGTCTCGAACATCAGAAATCAAGGTACAACCGAAACAGTGGGCTTCATCCGTTAAACGTCCTTTGAAGAAGGTGAAGACAGCGTTATCGGTCAGAAGACCGTTTTCTAAAAACAAACACTGCTCTACTCTGACGCGTTTTTGTTTCAACTTGCAGAAAACAGTCCTATACGGAGATTCCAAAACTGAGGATCTGACAACAATGGTTTAAATCCAATTGTTTAATTGCGGTTGAAAACTCAATTCTCATTAAGCGGTTTGCTTGCTGTAGGAGAGAGCTACCAAGTGTCTTTCTATCGGTCCTCGATGTTGTGCTGTCTGTTTTCTAAGAGAAAACTCAGAAGCGTTGTAGAATTGCTCAGCTGAAGAGGTACATCAGTTGGAATTTTGTGTTAGGTTGGAATGACTGGTTGTCAATGGGCAACCGTCAATCGGCACATTTGTAGCATTTAGTTTAAATAAAAATGTCTTATTTATTTCTATTTCATTTGCTTTTAACTTTTAATAATGAGTAGTTCCTCCAATTTTTTTTTATTATTTTGGTGAAGATTAGACTCCGACCGAAGGCCACTTTTTCGGCTGAAGCCGAACTTCGCCTTCTTGACCACCTTCGGCCGAAGTCGAATATGATGGTCTAAGAATTACTAACGAATATAAAAAACCTTAGTCAGCAAAGTAACTCAATAGGCTTTGATGATAAAAAAAAATTAAAACAATAGTAGTACAAATGTTGATATAACTAATAACTAATAACTTGATATTGTACGCTTATAGAAAGTGAGCTCAGCTTTGTGTTCTTTCTACATGAAACCAGTACAAACAAATTGCATGCATAAAAATTCAGACCAGTACAAGCAAGTGTATGTACAAACAAACACCGTAACATTCGACTTCTGCAAAATCTTGGGCCTTATTTGGCCAAAGCCGAATTTTTGCCGAAGACGATGTTTTTAGCCGAAGGTGGCCGGAACCGAAGCCGAGGCCGAAGCCGAATGTTTGGTCGGACTCTAGTGAAGATTTCAACAATTTTTTAACGTTTTTTCGTGATAATTTGCCAAAATATGACACAATGCTTTGTTTAAGCTCGTTTACACTCTCCTATTGACTGTTTTCAGCATAAACAGCCCTGGCAAGAAGACCTCATACAGTTTTCAATAACATTTGTATTTGGCTATCGCGCTGGACAATCTAAAACATAAACATTGTTATTTGAAAAATATGCATACATTTGTTAAAAAAATTTACCGCAGTATTTTCTTGCTGAAAAATAAGCGGCAAGTCCTTAATTTCATCAGTCGATCATATTGTTTCATCGACCATCAAATCCAGTCCATTACTGTCCATTCATTAAATTTTTTTCTCAGTCTTACCATGGTACCTTACTCCAGCCCATATCAGTTCCTCCATTATGTTGCCGACGGCTCAATATTGACTCCTTTTTTCTTAAATATGCCTTATCTTAAATATGAAATATGCCAGGCCATCGGGACCATCGAGATTAAACTTTTTCTTGCACGTGAATAATACCCGACGCCATCGTTTTTTCCAATGAATGTGCTTAATGTCGAATTTTAAACTGTCATCCTTGTGCGTGTAACATGGAGTTCACTAACGCCGAAACTCGAGCTATTTTAAAGTTTTCCTTCGTTAAATGCAAATCCGTTAGAGAAACGTTCCATGAGATTAATGGTGTTTTGGGGGATGGTACGACGATTCAGAGCCGGTGAAAACGATACCAACGTACGTGCAAAGTAGATTTACGTGCAAAGTACGTGCAAAGTAGATTTTGTATGCACGTTGTGAAAGTTCTGGGAGTGGATGGATGCAGCCCAGAACCCAAAACACACACAACAATCTCCAAGCTCTCTCAACATCAAATAGACCAACGAAACGAGGGTTATAACATTTATGTTAAAATACACAATAACTTCCTCTTTCGTTCACAAGATAAACACACAGGTTTTCTTCAAAAACGTTAAATCATGTTCTGAATTTTAAGGCGACTTTCGCTTAGCAGCTCAGGAATTGCCGCTTATTAAATGTGTCACCTGCCGCTTAGCCGCTCTGCCACACATTGCGTGGCCAGGGCCTAAGTCCTTCTTTAATTTTTTAGCTTCGTTCCTTACTGTGGCCTAAATGTATTTCATTTCCATGAAAGCTTACCTTTAAGATCACTTCAATCCAAATTAAAGCATTTTTGCTCACTTCCCTTTCAGCGTCTCCAAAATGGAACCAGTTAAAAAATATCGAATCTACCTCTTCACACTTCATGGTAACGAACTCACATTTCCAGCTGCGACCCTATATTCATGACTTTTCTTTCAGCCTGTCTGGTGAACCTGAGTTTTGGCACATGTATAGGCTGGTCATCTCCAACGTTACCCAAACTAAGAGAGCACACCGAAGACAGCCCCCTCAGCCGACCGATCACCATCGAAGAAGAGGGATGGATATCATCCATTATTACGATTAGTGCAGTTGCCTGTAAGTCTGATTCAATATAATTTGCATACTTACGGGTGCCGGTTTCTTCCCCTGTTATTCAAAGCGCTTTAAATGCTGCAATGTCTTCTGTTGCTATGATGTGGAACGTTGTTGAGTGGATTTCAATATAAAATTCAAACAGAGACAACATTTCAATCGAGTGAAGTTGATTTCCTGATGAAGTCGAACTGACTTGCCCTTGCATTTTTGTGTTAAAATGCTGAAACAGCTTTTCTTAAATTTCAAGTACAGAGAAGATTGTGAAATTATGTTTCTTAAGAAGGCAATAAGCTGGGCAGGTGCGAGTTACACTCGGAAGCAAATGGTTTCGTTTGATATTTAAAAAAATGAAATCTAAGTGATATACAAGTCGAAATGGAATCCGGCGGATTCATTGCGGAGGAAGGATTTTCGCATCCGCTGTCTTTGCTATTATTGAAAACGCAGACCATAAAGTGAGCAGATGTCGGTATTGTAGTACAAGGAAAATGATATTATGGAAAAGATCCGCAGTCCAAACACTTTGGGACGTTTTTAATATGCATCATTTCAGTTGCGGATTTGAAGGAGGAAGGATGAGTTTGCAACTGAAAGTTAGTTTTATATATTTGAAATGTACAGAAAGTTTCCGGAAACCTTTCTCCATCTTCATTTACTACTTCCGGCATTTCTAAATTGTCGTCGTTCACATTACAATAAATGCGTATGTTATGCAGCGCTAACACTCATTATCTTTGGAGAGTTATGAAGCTGTCGAGCCCCGAGGCAACATCGAAACCATTTTTTCCAAACGCTGATAGTCCGCTCAATGTTGAGACTACTCATTGGAGTATCAGAACCAGTATTTCTTCTTCTTCTTGTGACGCTACAGTCCCGGCTGGACCTGGTCCTAAACCGACATGCCTCTCCAGCCAGCACGATCTTTCGCAAGCTGCCGCCAGTTGCGCACTCAAAGTTGGTTTATGTCCTTCTCCACTTGTCTGCGCCACCTTAGCCTAGGCCGTTCTCTGTTGCGTTGTCCCAATGGCTTAAATTCGAAGACTTTTTTAGGCCGGAGCAGTGGTGTCCATACACTCTACATGGCAAAGTCATCTTAAGCGTTGTATCCGAAGGCGTTTGACTAGGCGCATGTCGCTGTACAACCCATAGAGTTCGTCGTTAAATCTTCTTTTCCAGATGCTATTAACGCAGATAGGACCAAAAATCGCACGCAGAACTTTTCTCTCGAAAAGACTAAGGGCTTCCTCATTCGCTTTTAGTAACGTCCAGGTTTCCGTCCAGGTCCTTAGGATTGGGATGATCAAAGCGAGCTTATTTCTTCCAGAGAGAGAGCTTAATTACTCAATTGCCTCTTGAGCCCAAAGAAACAGTGATTTACAAGAATGATTCTGCGTTAGCTTCAGCACAGGTAGACGAAGACGAAGTCCTTGACTACCCGAAGTTTCTGCTACTTAGCATGACGCTCTGTCCGAGACGTGTTGTGTGTCCTTCCTAGATGACAGCATGTACTTCGTTTTGCCCTCGTTAACGAACAGACCCATTTTAACCGCTTCTGCTTCAATGCCAGCAAATTCCTCATTGACACCCTGCTATGTTAGTGAATTACGCCAATGTCGTCGGCGTAAGCTAGCAATCGAACTGACTTTTGGAAGATCGTGCCTCTGGTGTAAACTTCTGAGTTACTCACGATCTTCTCAAGAATGATGTTAAAGAAAACACACAATAGTGGGTCACCGTGTCTAAAACTTTTTTTGACATTGAAGGTCTCTGTGAGTTCGTTCCCGACCTTGACGGAGCAGCGAAAGTTCTCTATCGTCATCCTACACAATCTGACGAGTTTGGTAGGAATGCCAAAACTAGACAGGCACTGTATAGCTCGTCCTTAGGCACACTGTCATAGCAATCTTGGCCTCGTCTAAGTCGGGGGGACGGAATTCTTGCCTATCACCATCCAAATTGACAGGCATTGAGCATTCTGCCTTATAGCAGAAATTATGTTTCCAGATTTTCAGCATCAATTGCGACTCTACTACGAGGTTTCCGTTTTGGTCCCGGCAGGCTTCAGCCCGAGTTTTGTAACCGCCAGATAACTGTTTTATCTTGCGGTAAAAATTTCGGACGTCATTCCTGCCATAGCACCTCTCCATTTCCTCGACCGCGCTCTTCTCGTGCTCTTTCTTTTTCCTTCTGAGAAGCCGGTTCTCTTTCCTTCTCTTCTGTTTGTAGAGCTCATGAACAGCTCTCGTTGTTCGATGATGCGTTGCCTTGTAGGCTGCATGTGCCTGCCTCCGCTCGTTATCAGATTTTTTCCTGGTGGTGTCATAAAGCACATCATTGGCTGCTTCTTTGACAGCTTTTTGACGTTTCAGAAAGTTTTTGGAGAAGAAGACTCGGTCGATCAAGTTCTATTGATTGATTGCGATTGTAGCTGTCCAATGGCCATGCCTCTCTCGATATGCTCATCCTTAGTTAAGCTACAACAAGAAAATAATTCCAGTCGATATTTGACTCCTCAGGGCCTTCGGGCATCTAGAATACTAGAGCAGTGGGCGATGTCAGCCGTAATGTGATCAATCTGTTTGATTGATCCAGTGACCGCAAGGTCCCCTTATGATCTGATGAGCACCCGGCGCTGGTTATACATGTGGAGCCAAGAGAAGGCCTATCTCTTAATAAGATGGGAAAGCAACATTCACTTCATATGAGTGTCTGGACACTCTGACATACTGGGGAAATGCAAAACCGATGAAACCGTCAAAAGTGGCACTTCCTCGCCGCTTGCTTCTCTAAGAGTTCTATCTTTCAAGTCACGCCTCAACTTAACATCTTCTTCAACCCTAACTGTCCAAAGGCGAAACCCAGTTATATCACCCAAGCCAAACTTTGGACGCTCGTTTTACTAGCGCTTACAATGACTGCCGTAGCGTCTTTAATTGTGTGTAGTCTTCTCTGGACGTAGAAAACCCCATTTGGAAGCGCTTTTCGACTACCTGAGGGATCTAAACAAGTTTCGAATTTTATAAAAGACTTTGACTTTAGGTCATAGGAAATGAAGTCATCGATCCTCGTGGCATCCCAATGGGCCTTACTTAACCTTGGGGGGGGGGCTGCAGCTTGTGCACTTCTAGCTAGTATGTCCTTGGAGACCCAGCATTGTTGCCTATCGACACAGGAGGCTCCACCAGCACCAGCACCAGCACCTCTGATGAAAACTGATTTAAGAACTATTTTTATTTTCACAGCTTCCCTAATAGCGGGTCATCTGGCGAATTGGATCGGTCGAAAGTGGACACTTCTTTTTAGTTCAGCGATCGTTGCCGTTTCGTACATTCTCCTCCTGGCTGCCCATTCGGTGTGGACTATCTTGGCGGCTCGCCTGCTTGAGGTACCTCTTCTGTCTAACCTCTCCACTCAACAAGCGTTTCATCTAAAATGGACTTGCAGGGCTTAGCCGGAGGTCTCCTTCTCGCATCAGTGCCTATGTACATCGGAGAAGTTGCCACAGATGACTGCCGTGGAGGAGTAAGCTCCCTCTTAACTCTCCTCATGATTGGTAAGTCACCCACGCAGCACATGCTAACCCCTAACCTTCCGCCAAATCCTTGCAGTGGGAATACTCTACTCGTACATCATCGGTCCATATGTGAGCTACATGGTCCTACAATGGTGCTGCCTTGCTGTGCCGATGGTCTTCCTCTTCACGTTCTTCTTCGTTCCCGATAGTCCTCACTTCTATATCATTAAGGGACGCAGAGAGGATGCCAAAAAGTCGCTGCAGTTCTTTCGTGGCCAGAGTGCGGATGCAGTGGAAGATGAACTGTCTACGATCCAGGCAGCTGTTGAGGAGTCAATGTCCAAGAGCGGAACACTCCTTGACATTTTCCGCAACCGCGGATACCGGAAGGCTCTCCTTATAACTTGCTCGTTACTTATCTTACAGCAACTCTCCGGCTCCACGGCGGTCACCTTCAACAGCCAGTCGATTTTCGCCAGCGCCAAATCAACCCTGGATCCAGCCATTGCCACCATAATTCTGGCTCTCGTGCAATTTATGGCCAATTTGGTGACCCCTTTCGTCGTGGACAGGTCCGGAAGGAGGATTGTTCTGATGATCTCCTGCGTCGGCATGTGCCTGGTGTTGTTCGCACTAGGGACCTTCTTCTATATACAGACCTTCAGTGATGCCTCGGACATATTGTGGCTTCCGATTCCGGCCCTTATCCTCTTCAATCTGATGTACGCGTTTGGATTCGGCCCCATTCCATACGTGGTGCTCTGCGAAATGTTTCCATCGAACGTCAAGCCAAGCGCCATGTCGATTGCGGCTGCTGTGTCCTGGATTTCGGGTTTCTTGGTGACACGCTGGTTTCCCGACCTGAACGCCCTGGGGACGTACTATTCCTTTTGGATTTTTGGTTCTTGCTGCGTCCTAGCTCTGCTGTTTGTCATCTTCATTCTGATCGAAACGAAAGGTCTCAGCGTGCAGATGATTCACGAAAAATTACACAAGTCGTAGAACTGTTTGTTGTCTAGCCTAAATGTACAGGGTGCGACAAAAACATTTATTCTTTTAGATTTATTTTTTTAAGAATGCAATAAAATTAACAAACTAAAATGGTTTTCATGTATAAGGTTGTCAAATATCTCCCTTCCGCCTTTTTGTTTTTTGAATTTTCCGGCTATGTACAAAGCGCTACAGAGCTCGTATTTGGCAATACTATACGTCATTGACATAACTTACTTATAGACGTGTACACATGGAGTTCACTAACGCCGAAATTCGCGCTATTTTAAAGTTTTCCTTCGTTAAAGGCAAATCCGCTGGAGAAACGTTCCGTGAGATTATTGGTGTTTTGGGGGATGGTACTCTATCACTTCGAATCGCGGAAAAATAGTTTCGACAATTCAAAGCTGGTGAAAACGACACAACGGTTAAGGCAGCCGGCGAAAGACCTGTAACAACGAATACCGATCGAATCATGGAAATCATCGAGTTAGACCGGCATGTGACATCTCGTGACATCGCTCAGGAGATGGGAGTGAGTCACCCAACCATTTTAAACCATCTGCAGAAGGCTGGATACTAAACAAAGCTTGATGTTTGGGTGCCGCATGATTTAACGCAAAAAAACCTTCCGAATGCGAAATGCTGATGAAACGGAACCAACTCGACCCATTTTTGAAGCGGATGGTAACTGGTGACGAAAAATGGATCACAAACGACAATATCCAGCGAAAACGGTCGTGGTTGAAGGCTGGTGAATCGCCCTAAACAGTGGACAAGCCAGGACTGACGGGCAGGAAGGTTTTGCTATGTGTTTGGTGGGATTGGAAGGGAATCATCCACTATAAGCTGCTCCAAAATGGCCAGACGCTTAATTCTACCATCTACTGTGAACAACTGAACCGCTTGAAGCAGGCGATCGACCAGAAGCGTCCAGAAGCGTCCAGAATTGGCCAACAGGAAGGGTGTAGTGTTCCACCAGGACAACGCCAGACCACACACTTCGTTGATGACTCGTCAGAAGCTACGGGAGCTCGTATGGGAGGTTTTATCGCAACCACGATATAGCCCGGACATAGCGCCATGTGATTACCACCTGTTCCTGTCCATGGCGAACGCCCTTGGTGGTGTGAAGTTAATCTCAAAAGAGGCCTGTGAAAAGTGGCTGTTCGAGTTCTTCGGAAATGAGGGATGAGGAGGGGGGGGGGGGGTTTCTACGAGGGGGTATTATGATGCAGATTACAGATTAACAGATTATCGAACAAAACGACGCATATTTGAACTAAATCCGATCACTGTAACAATTTTTTTGAAACATTGAATGAAGAGTAAAAAAGCGAAATGGAGATATTTGACAACCTTATAAAGGGTGTCCCAACAAGAACGCAAGATTTAAATTTGGCGCCATTCGAATTGTCATTGTTTGACATTTGAACAATTATTATTGTTTGTTAGTAGAAGGTATAAGGTTAATAAAAATGGAGCGCTACACAAATGAACAACGCATTCTCATTGTGAAATTGTTTTACCAAAATGGTGAAAGTCTTGCGGCTACAGTTCGCAAATTGCGATCAATTTGGGGTTACAATAATGATTAATGGATACATTTTCTGAAACTGTGTCTGTAACTGATGTAAAGACAACAACGGGCCTTCAACCAGGTCGATCGACCGAAAATATCGCAGCAGTACGTGATGATGTCGCTCATACTCCATTCACCTCAATTCGACACCGAGCTCAGCAAATTGGTGTTTCCAAATCCAACAGCGAATTTTGACGAAAGATTTGCATCTTCATGGAACTGAAGCCAGCTGACCATGCACAGCGAAGGGAGTTCGTTAATTGGGTATTGGAGAGACAACATGAAAATGCTGATTTTGCCGATAAAATCGTTTTTAGTGACGAGGCCCACCTCCATCTTGATGGCTTCGTCAATAGGCAGAAATGTCGCATTTGGGGAGAGGAAAATCCTGTGATTCACGAGAAGCAAAGGCATCCTCAACGTGTCACTGTGTGGTGAGGATTTTGGGCTGGAGGAATCATTGGACCTTTTTTCATGAAAATGAGTCAGGCCAAGCGCAAACAGTCAATGGTGTTCGGTATCGTAAAATGATAACCGATTTTTTTGTGCCTAGAATTGAAGAAATAAATGTGGAGGGGATTTAGTTTCAACAAGACGGCGCCACATCTCATGCAGGCAGAGAAACAATTCAATTGCTGCATCAGTTATTTCCCAGTCGTGTTATTTCGCGTTTTGGAAACCAGAATTGGCCGCCTAGATCGTGCCATTCAATACCATTTGACTTTTTGAAGTCGATGGTTTATGCGAATAAGCCGACGAAGACTCAAGCCTTAAAAGAGGTAATTGGCCGCTGCATTAATGAAAAACCGCAGCATTTATGCAAAACGGTCATTGAAAATTTAAAGATTAAAGATAAATTTAAAGATTAAAAGATCGCGTATGTGCCAGCAAAGCCGCGGTGGCCATCTAGGTAATGTGTTATTCCACACATAACCGCATCCTGTCTACTTAACGATATAATAAAGAATTCACGATTTTTTTTAAATATCTGCGTTTTTTCGATGTATATTCTTATGACATTGCAATAAAACAGTAACTAAAACAATAAACTTTGCTATTGCAACACTCTCATTTAGCAAAAATAAAAATTAACTAGTTAAAGCCTATGGTATTTGTGAATTTTATTGTTTTTGCAGCATCGATAGAGAATATTAAATAGTCTCCCATTTCAGCCTCTTGGAGCATTCTGGTTATGCTTGATCAAACATGGAAGTACTACCCGCAAAGAGTGGCTCTAACAAAAAGCCTGGTTCAGAAAACTGGTGGGCAGAATGAAAAAAACTTTTGATGCGGTTTGAAGACTAAATGTACGCCCTCTCACATAAATATAACATCATGTTCCAAAGCGGCTTATTTTAAAAAAATTTGAATTTTCTTTAAAAAAAAAACGTCACATTTTTTTAAATTTCAAAGTCTCAACTTTGAGCTTGTCTTAAGCCCAAACGGTTCAATAGAAGTCAACAAAATGTTGGCTTACTAGGATGTACATATGTATATGTATGTATATCTACATCTGGAGGAGAAGATTCAACCACGAACTGTATGGGCTGTACGGCGGCATGAGCCTAGTCAAGCGTCTACGGAAACAACGCTTAAGATGGCTAGGCCATGTAAGGCGTATGGACACCACTGCTCTGGCCCGAAAAGTCTTCGAATCTGAGCCATTGGGACAACGCAATAGAGGACGGCCCAGGATAAGGTGGCGCACACAAGTGGAGAAGGAAGTGCAACTGGCGGCAGTTGGCGAAAGACAGTGCTGGCTGGAGAGGCATGTTGGTTGAGGCCCAGGTCCACCCCGGAATGTAGCGCCACAAGAAGAAGAAGATCTACATATTTAAGAATTGAAAAACCATTACCACTTGGCCGAGAAAATTGTGTCATTTTACGTATTTTTTTCCGCTGCGGCACTGTTGTGCGGCGCCACGAGCCATACAGTGCGCGAAATAATTTATTTGTTGAAAAATCATTTTGGTGGGCACTTAATTTAACATTTCGCTGCGGCAAATTGGCCACCTAGATCGTGCAATATCACACCTTTAAACTATTTTTTTACGGGGGATAGTATCCAGCTAGCGATTGGGGCTTTGAAAGCCAACATTTCTCGTTTTATCCACGAGATAGCATGCGCAATGATTGTGCTCTCTTAGTCTAACGACTTCATCTGGGTAACATATGAAAAAGTATTGCCAGGGCTGGCAAAAGGATGAGAAGAGGGAGAGAGCTACTGTGGGCTCCTATGTGGTTTTATTAATTTTCCTTTCTTTCTTTCTTTACATTTACAAATTATGAGAAAATTTTATTTTCTCATAATTCATAATTTTATTTCCCCCTTGAAGCTAACCTCCTCGTGTTGTGCGCGGGTAACAGGCTTGGGGAGTGCAAAATTTTGTGTACAATCCAAACGTGGGTAACGAAGCGAACTACCCCAGGATGACAATTAGAAACAAGAAAGCCTCTGACAGGCTTCATTTGGAGCCAGGCCTCAATGGCGACAGTATGCGAGCGTCTGGTGGCCGGACTGTCCCGCTTGGAAGCCGGTCGGACTTAGCCCAACTACGAGCAATCCTGGGAGGGAATCACGCTAAGCACTTACCTGGACAACAGATAACGGCATCGGCTCAGGAACATGAAACGTCTCATCGCATACAGGAAAGGATCTCGAGCTGGTCGAAGAATCCATCAAGTATTAGTTAGATTTCGTAAATATCTCCTTGACGAAGCAGAGAGGATCTAGAACTGTGGAGCTTTTGGAAGGGTGGAAACTTTTCCTGTTGGAAGTTGAACCCCAAATGTCTTCCTAGGCTAGAGTTTTGATACTCACAAGTCCCCGGCTAGCAGACAGATTGGATACCGTTAGAAGGGAGTATCGGGACTTAAAGCTTGGTGTCAAAAGGTCACCTTTGTCTTGGATTCAAGTGTATGCACCGAATCTAAAGTCGGAGTAAACGGCTTTTCTGGATGAAGTTGATGCTGCTCTTGATAGGGTGGCTGAGATGGAGACCTTAGAAGGTCTATGCTAAGGAATTGGAGGGCCGTTCTAGGTCTATGGTTGAATCCAGGTTTGGGGATAAACATTGCGGCTTCCGTCCCGGCAGAAATATAACCGACCAGATTTTCACTCTAAGGATGATACATCAAAATGATTGGGAGTATGCCAAACCGATGTACTGTTGTTTTATAGATTTCGAGAAGGTGCACGACTGAGTCCCTCGAGGTAAGCTCTGGAGTGTTCGACAAGAGTATGGGATGATGTCTACTATTGAGTTTCATTCATTTTCTTTACACCAACTGCACATGTGTTCGGGCGAACGGTAGTAAATCAATACATTTCACCGCTGGTGTTGGGCTTCCCCAAGGGTGCGTATAACCACCTCTTCTTTTCATAATATATATGGTCTGGATTTTATAGCGCAGCCGAGGCGCGGAATGTTTCACACTGGGAGATTTGAGGGTAGGCCATCTCATTGTCGCAGATGACTTAGTTGTCCTCACATCCACTCAGACGGTCCTCCAGCTCACTTCGTGGCCGTATGTATTGATGCTGGAATGAAGGAGAACGTGGCCAAGTGCGAAGTTATCCTTCGAAGCTTGTCCAATGCACTCTACATGTTAGTGGAGTCCCATCCCAACAGGTGAAGAAGTTTAAGTATCTCGGGGTCTTTTTCACGAATGATGGCAGGAGCAACATAGAGCTTTCTTGTAGGATTGGCCAGGCTGAATCAATTTCAAATCAGAATGCAGGATCAGGAACACTGAACTTGGTGCCAAAGCCAAGTTATCAGTTTTTGACACATTGTTTGTTCCAACTCTGGTCATGGAATTTTAGTTATGACCGAAAGAATAGGTCGCGCATACAAGCTGTCAAGATGAGATTTCTCTGTGCCGTTGCGGGAGTTACTCGCCGGGATAGGCTGAGAAAGGCGACAGTTCGGGGGTAACTCATTGTTGAGAAGCTACTTCTTCGGACGAAAAGAGTTTTATTTTGTTGGTTTGGCCACGTGGTACGGATGTCCTCTTCATCACGACCTCTGAGGCGTACCTAAGACGCAATCCCATAAGGCAGGCGACCGCTCGGCAGATCTAGAGCGAGGTGGTTGGATCAAGACCATATAATGGCATGGTTGCGCTTTGGAATAAGACCTGTTGAGCTAGAGTCGATGGCGGAGGATCGAGCGGCCTTGAGGTCTCTTGTGCGTGCTTGAGAGCGTGAAAATGCGGTTTAAGAAGATGATGATCAGTTGTTCCAAAATTATTTATTTTAAACCAAAGTACAAAGTACTCCTCTCCGTAGTTTTGAAGAATTTTAAAACAAAGCTATCTCAAATTCAGGTTTTCAACTTATTAATATGCTACATTGCAACTGCCGTTTTTGCGATTCATATATGTTGTTGTTGTTTGACTCATAAATTATAAATTTTTTATTCCGTTCAAATTAACCCTTTGTTGCCCGAATTATTGTTTTTTTCATATGAAAACAAACAATAAAAATAGATTCATTGAACCTTGTTTATATTGTATTGACCATGGAAAAAAATGTTGTTAACTTATTTCGTAGTATTATTAACATTTTATTGGTGGTTTCTCTGAGAAACCACTAGGCATTCACTGAAATTTTTCCGAAAAAAATAAAACAAAATAATTATTCAAAGAAAAGTAAAAACGAAAGGAAAGTAACATTTATTTAGTGTGGAATTTGGCAAAACAATTTTTTTCCGCTGACAAGCATAATGCTACTTGGCAGACTGAGCAGCACCATTTGGAACGATGGGGTTCACTTTTTGTGCTGCAATATGAACATCGTCTGGAAGTACCGTATGTTGGCAAGTGAGCGCACTGGTCATATCTCCTCTCCAATGAAACATTCGGTTTGAAGTGGTTAATCTTCGCTTGTTCTGATGTTGAAGGACGACCTCTGCGCGCGTCATTTAAATTCACTCCAACTAGTCCTGATACCACCGCAATTCTGAATTCTTTCAATGATAAAGATTTGTCGTTTTCAGTTGACCTGGCTTTAAAAATAACAAAAGCATTTATGACGGAAACATCAAGGAAATGCCACATTATCCGATGCCACCACTTTTTGGACTTCCGATCAATTTCATAAAAAGACTTTAGCATGTCGGCTTTATCGACAAAACCAATATTTTTGTTGTATTCAACTACTATTTCCGGGCAACTGATAATAGATGAAGTTCCATCTTTTTGTTTTCGCGTGGTTGTTGAGTTTTTCGAAGGATCAAGGAAGTTTCCAAGAACATTTACAGCTTTAGTGTCCTTCCACTTCAAAAACGCCAATCCGTCCTTGCTGACACGCCAGTCAGAATTGCCCCTAACCATTTTTTTGTCTTCCAATAGGTCATTAGGCAGATCTTTTCTATTGGCGCGTACTGTCCCACATGCGTAGATGAATTGCTTTTTCAAATCTTTTTGCAGTTGCACAGAATTAAAATAATTGTCAAAGTACACATTATGTCCTTTTCCCACTAAGCTTCGAGTAAGGTCTTTAACTACTCGCGCACCCAAATTCTTTTCGGCAGCTTCAGAGATTCGGCCTGTATATATTTGGAACTCTGATATGTATCCAGACTCATTGGCACGGACCCACACTATATATCCACGCTTGATGGGCTTCATTGGCATGTACTGGCGCAAACAGCTACGTCCCTTGAACTTTATCATTGACTCATCCACGGATTGGTTTTTGGAAGGCTTATAGGATGATATGTATGTTCGGGACAGTGTTTCTATCATTGGTCGAATCTTATAAAGTTTGTCGAAATTTGCGCTACCCCTCAAAGGTTGTTGCGTATTATCGTTCAAATGAATGTTTCCCAGAAGCCATATAAATCTGTTTCTGCTCATCAAGGAGCTCAGATATTGATCTCGTAATTCGGGCTTTGTTGACCAGTAATCACGATAACTTGGTAATTTTTTAACTCCCATCATTAAATTTATTGCCAGAAAAGCTTTAATTTCTTGATTGTTGGTAGGAGTGTAAGATGCAAGACTTCCACCCGCTTTCTGAATTGCATACAAATTCGTTTGAAAAACAATCATATTTATTAACACTTCGGGATATATATGCAAAAAGATATCGGTTGGTGTTTCCAAATCTTCAGGAATGGTTGGTTCAGTGTCCTCTACAAATTCCTTTATGTGTCCCTCACAAAACGAATTATCTCGTGTACAAACCGTAAAACACTCCCGTTCTCTAGCTCTAATAAGTTGTAGCGGAATTTCGTCTTCAGACTCCCAATCAGTTGGATTATATTGAACACCATCTCCAACACCTGCTCCAAAATCTTCCTCATTCTGAAGCAATATTGCCTCATCTGGATCATCCTCGTCCACATCTCCAATATCAGATTCCGGGTCCGATGGGATATCCTCTAAAATATCGGCAATATCATTATCCGTCAATTGGCGTGAATAAACCGTCCGCGTTCCAGCTAAGAAAAAAAAAATAACTAGCCGTTAGGTCCTGGTGGTTTCGTAGAGTAACCACACATAAATAATACACGACATCCATAGTACAATTTCATTTTCACACACAGCAGCGAAAAAGCACTACAGAATATCCTAATAAACTCGATTATTATCACACTTACCACTCATTTTAATTTAAAGCACAAAACTAACAAATTTTCTTACAACTCACTTCAAGCACCTTTCACAGTTGATAACTAGCTCACAATGACCCCCACTCATCACAAATTACAAGAATGTTGCACCTGAAAATTTTTCCTGTTGCTCTACGAATGAACAGGAACAAACGTGATATGGTGGTTTCCCATTGAAACCACTAGGAAAGCTGGAAAAAATTATTGATTTGGTGGTTTCATTATGAAACCACCAGTCAACAAAGGGTTAATGAATTCTGTTGAACAGACGAAACAAATTCTTCATCAACAACGGAATTTTCTCTCATTCGCTCGCACCGCCATCTATCCATCACAATTGCAGTCCCACCACCATCCATATTCCTCCATCGCACATCGTTGACAGCAGCTGTCAAACAGCTGTCATACACTTAGCCGAGGTAAAGTGACATCGAAAACTCAACTCGAATTCAGTTCGCGTTCGGAAATTGTTTCTGTTGGTGATTGTCTTTCGGGAGTTCGTTCGTCCAATTTGCTTCAAAAGGCAAAACAAAAAGAAGTCGACAATAAGAAAGAAACAAATACAACCACGCACAGTAACCGAACAAAAAGAATAACGAATGAAAATTCGATCCAAGTCCTCCTCGCGGTCTCTTTGCGTTCATTGCACTTTAATATCTTACTTGTGAATATTCCCTTATTCCGTTTAGCGGTCCCTTGAGAAGCAAATTTTTAACACGTTTTGTTTACCAAGACCCAGGCGAAGACCAGCTGTTTTGCCATCGTATTAGATTCCCCAAAATCACCTTCAACGAACAACAATCAATGCGTGGTCTTCAAAGTTGTTCCGGATAGAGTGCTGTGTTGTGCTGGTGTTGTGTGTGTGCCTATGCATAAGTTCGTTTCGCATTCACTTATGTTTTAATTCATTCGGTTATTGAAGCGGTTTTTGGTGTTTTTTTTTTTTGTTTTGAAAATCATACGCGGGCATGAGTATGAGTGCGTGTGAGTTGGGTTCAGTGAATGCATTGAACAACATTGGGAATCGTTGGCGTTTGCACCCCGGAGCATGGTATCGGAATATGGAGGTTTACTTGAGGAAATTTAAAGATTTTCTGGAAGTTGGCGGGTTTCGCTTCTCCACAATGCGTTCGGACACACATAAGGATTTTAAGAGACTCTGCCTGGTCTTTAGCGTGCTGGTTCTGTTCCTGTTTATGGATGTAGCTGCTGCGACTACTAGCAGTGGACCAAATTACATTAAAGGTGAGTGCTGTTCTAGCCTGTATGTTGCAGAGTTTTATTCTGTTTTTAATTTTTCTGTTTGTGAGGAGGGTCGTTGAAATTCTGCTCGTGTTGATATGGCTGCCGATAGACAGCTGGATAACCACAGCTCAGACAGAGCTCAGAGTGGAATGCTAATGAGCTCCGGAGTCAGTTTTTTGTGGAATCTCCACGATCAAGATTGATCAGCGGTTGGTGTGCCGCTCAAGGTCGTGCCAGAATGCACCTGACATTCGTTTATTGCTTTAATGAGATTTTCACAGCCTCTCAACCCACACATTTCACACCACTTCAGAACAGTGCAATTGTTGCATTCGCCCGAGCACAGTGCGCATTGTGCAAACACCCTGGGGTCGCCTGCCTCGACAGGTAGACGGTAGCAAAGTCAGATAATAGAGATATAAAATCAAAACAAATAACAATAACGAGGGTGTGCTTGAGCACTGACACTCAACCACCGCAGGGGTTGAGCTGGAAGGGACCACACCGCATACGCGTACCTGCATCGGATCCTGCCGTTAGTGCTTATTCCCATTTATCTCGCCAAGAGCTCTTACGCGTCGATGCTGCTGCTTCTGATCGAATTGGCAACCTTTTCAGCTCCAGCACTTGCTTCTCGGCGAGATGCTGGGACGTTGTGGTGCTTCTAGATTGGAGTCCTCCGTGTAGACATCGTTGTTGGATTGCAATCGATTTTTCCTTGTTACTTAATATTTTCTCTGTTCTCTTTTGCCGTCTGCCTCTGGTGGCGGCATTGTCGGCGCCAGGAATGACCACAGAAATAATATAAAATTGATTTTTTCCGACATGGCTTAGGAGGAAGGACTAGTGCAGGGGGTAGTTGAGGATAAGTGTCCTTCGATGAGACGACAATGTTCAGAAATTGAACGGTGCGAAGTGGAGAAAATGAAGCACTGGGAATAATGCGCGATATTATGTCTTCATCGGCTGGCGGTACTTGTAGATGGAATGGTTGATGGTTGCGAAGCTGACGTGGTTATCGTCGAATTGAATTTAAATCTCTGTCGTTCCATCTTTAGCTTTCACGTGGTAGCTTGGTACGGGTGAGAACACAGGCTTTCCAGTGCTGGTCAATAGGCGAAGCTTGTGCAATCATAAAGACCTAACTTGGCCGTAACGCACCCGTCGCTAGGTGGTAGCCAAATGAAAACTTTGCCTAAACAAATTTTCCATTTACGACGCCCCATAACGATTGATGCGACTTTGGCTGTTATAGATTTATGACCAGTCCATTAAAGTCAAGACGAGTGCGTGAGCTTCCTCTCAATGTAACATAAAATCGCATATGTGCCTCGCCAAAAAAGATCAACTTCTGCCGAAAAAGAAACCACCACAACCACCACAGCCAACAACAAGAAAATACCACAAGGAACAGGCAACCAATTAAGATGGAAACCATCTAGCAGTATACCTTTGTGGTTATTTTTACTTCGAATTCAATGAGGAGCGGGCCATACAATGAATGTGAGGCAACGCATGAATCATCTCAATGGCTATGGATTCCTTTCAGCGGGTCGACTGCTCCTGCTGCTGTTATTGCAGGGAACGTGGAATGCCAAATGGGCAAACAAGAAAACACCTGGATGCCTTCGGGCACCATCATCACCCGGCCAGGGAACGTGGCAGAGTCATGATTTCCGCCGGGAACTGGTCTCCAATACAATTTTTTTTTTGTTTTCCTCAATCTCGCTCGTTCTCTCTCTCTCGTTCTCTTTGTCTCCTTGTGATATCAGCGGGCTACCAGCAAATATTAGACAAGAGCGAACTAAGTAAATTTTGCTGAGCAACGTCTCGCAGGGATGGATGGCAAACAAGATACACAGGTGACAGATGACAGAGGACAAGAAGAAGCCAAGTCAGTGGCGCGATAACAGAACGAACAAATGTCGTTCCGAGCAAACAGGAACAGAAGATGTATCCGATGTGTCATTGGCCTTTGCTGCAATTGTCCAGGGATGAAGTTGCCTCATGGGAAGTCGAGGGACCAGATGTGTGTTGATGTGAGAATGTTGCTTGCGACACATGGGCTTGGACATGGGTTTCTTTTTTTTTTTTTGCTTTGAGAAGGAAAGAACGTATGACTTGTGCCCTGTTCAAGATTGCAGACCATTCCGTCACTTGTGGTCCGCCTCGAGACGCTTAGTCGCCAGTTTGGTATGACGTGCCTTCTTGTTAGATTAGGTTTCAAAAATTCCCAAGATATTCTGTAATTTCTCAGTTGCAAATTATAACGAAACCGATGACGTCTTGGTTCAGAAACGTTGAGCGTGCGAACGGCAGAAAAACAACTCTGCGTTATCGCTCCAAATTGTACGTTGCAATGTCTTGCGATTTGATGAATGGCATTTGAACGATCTGTCTTGCTACAAAATTCGACATCCAATGACTGCGACTGTCAGAGTATGCTGATGAAAAAAATGTCGAAGGATTTGAAAAGGTGTTCTGCGTCGAAAAGGGGTGCAATTGATGGAGGGACAGCTAAACGCCTGCTTTCAATGTACGATGACATTCTTTTGACACGTCATTGCAGTAGAATGCGCTTCGTGATTCAAATTTTACTTAAGGAAAGTTTCAGAAACATATCTGCTTACGTCAGGCGGTGGACAAATGTTCCCGCCGTCGCACATGTGTGACGGGATATTCTTGAACTGGACTTCCCTTCATTTCTCATTTCACATGGCTGTAGTTCTTCGGAACTATGAGCAGCTCTCTGATACAATTAATTGCCTGAGGAGTGCTGATCTGATCTGCCGTTGGGAGTTGGCATTAAACTGTTGGTTTCACGCATTAGTGAGACAAAACTATCGGGCATGACACTAGTGATTTTTGTAGAACCTAGGACTTTGCCGGATGTTTACTAATTTGTTGCTTCCACATCACGAAGGTTATGCATGTTCCTCTGTGTCTGTGACAATGAAGCCTTTTAAGTCAACTCCGCTCCCTTCAGGGAATCCTTAATCTTTTAAGGGTTGTGCTGCAGACCTGAGCCTTTACTAACGAATCTCTTGAACCATCAAAAGTGAGCACAAGTTTGCTTAAAAGTTCGTCTCTACTCGTGTCTGCTGATTCAAGCAATAACCTTCTCTGCTGCGTTTCCCTTCACACTCGAATTCAAACCAACAGCAATATTGTTCATGAGCTACCCTTAGTGTTGTTCTATTTGTCCTCAATAAAGTGCACGCCGACTTTCAGTTGTTTTGTAGTGTTTCCTTTGTCTCAAACGGAGATAAATCAAAGACCGCGCAGGGGCTTTTCTCTCCAGTGAAATCCTCATTTGCTTTCAGTAGCATTCATCTTTCTCGACGAACGGCAGGTCTAGACTGTTCAGTCTTTCGAGAAATAGACTTTATTCTGGAATTGCTTCTTGTGCCCAAAGAAACAGCGATCGGCAAGAATGATTCTGCGCTTCAACTTAGTACTGAGGATGCTTCCCACTTTGGTTAAGACCTACAAATTACTGTGACAGACAAGGGTTACGATTTATAAACTCTTGCAGCAGGTATTTGAAAGGAACAGATGAAGAGACCAGGAGCATCTTCTCTGGCATCTTTGTTCTCCAGTAGAAAACAAACCCTGGTAGAATTTTGCTGGAATGAACTTTCAGACATATGCCAAGTGAACGTTAATCAAATAGGAACCTTCATCCAGAAAATGAAATGCTTCCGGGAAAAGAAGATGCACACCAGCTCTGTGGTAACAAAACTGATCCCACTTGGGTCTAAGTGAATCCGACAATTTCATGTTGTTAGCTACCTTACCGCGCTTCCCTTTTTACTGCCGAGTTTAAAAAGACAAAGTCCTGTAGCACAACGGTTTGCTACCAGCGTCTAGATGAAATGAATTTATGTTTGCTGCCTATTGTGACGTTCTTCTCCTTGTTGTCGGTGTTGAACGTCTTCCACATTTGCTTGACCCACCAGACCCATTTCATTCGTTTCTGTTCCGGTGGTAGCTAAGGCCTAATTGACGACACTCTATATTCAACAAGTCACGTCATTCGTTTCTGTTCCGGTGGTAGCTAAGGCCTAATTGACGACACTCTATATTCAACAAGTCACGTCAAAGGTATCCACGTACACCAGAACTTAAATGGACCTTTAAACTATCGCGCCTTTAGTGCTGAGTTTCGTACGATCCTCAAAAAAATGATGTTGAAAAGTCTCTCAGCGTGCCGCCAGTCAATATGACAGTTGGGCGAGAAATCTCCGCCATCACCCGTCACAATCTGGGGACTTTGTTAGGAATGCCAAAATTGGACATGGCACTGTTTTGCTTGTCTCCAATTGCCATACGTGGAATTTAAACCGAGACATAAGTGGTGCAGGTCTATTTGAATTTTTGTGAGCCTCTTAAAGGATGTGCCGCGGTGTGAAAATATGATCTCTCGGAGACCACCCTGACCTGAAACTCCACTGATACGGATCTATCATATTGGTGACAAATGGGGTTAGACATTCACATAAATTGGCAGATAAGTGCCAAGAAACTTATTCCTTTCTAGAGGGTGTTTTTTTAAAAGCTATAGGAAATTAACAAAAAACACATGAAATTCAGAAAAATGAATGAAATCTCTATTTGAATCGATAGTACGGTCCATATAATTAAATGTTGAAGATTATTTCTTGCAAATATTGACCTTGACTGCGCCTCAAATGGTCCATCCGCTTAGTTCAATTTTGGCATACTCTTTCCAACATTTCGGCCAGTATCTCACGAATAAATGATTCAATGTTGTCGTCCAATGCGTCAATTGGAGCGGGCTTGCCTGTATAGACATGAGCTTTAACATAGCCCACCAAAAATAGTCTATAGGCGTTATATTGCACGATCTAGGCGACCAATTGACCGGTCCCGAACGTGAAATACGAGTAAAATGTTCACCGAACTCGCCTCTTAATAAGTCCATTGTTGTGCGTGCTGTGTGGCACGGTCTTGTTGAGACCACATGTCATGTTTGCATCATCTTTGAAGAACTACGGTCCAATGATGCCACCAGCCCATAAACCGCACCAAACTGTGACTTTTTCTGGATGCATTGGTAGCTCTTGCAATGCTTCTGTCTGATATTCACTCCAAAATCGACAATTCAGCTTATTTACGTACCCATAGCCAAAAATGAGCTTTGTCGCTGAACACAATTTTTCGGTAAAAAAGTGGAAAACTTTCCAAGAGCCCATTCACCAAAAAATTTTACGTTGCGGTAGGTCGTTCGGCTTGAATTCTTCCACCAGCTGTATTTTGAAAGACATCAAACCTAAATCCTTCCGCAAAATTTTCCACGTTGTTGAGTAACACTGGGACAATTTCTGCGAACGGCAACGAATCGATAATTGGCGGTCATCATAAACACTGGCCGATACAGCACCGATATTTTCTTCAGTTCGCACTCTACGTAAGCGTGTTGGTGGTTTAATGTCCAACAATGTAAATTTGGTGCGAAATTTAGCCACAATAGCCGCTTCAGTGCGTCGATTAAGCTGATCATAAAATGGAAGAAGAGCGCGATGAACTTTCTTAACAGAGCACGCATTTTGATAATAAAATTCAATAATTTGCAGGCGTTGTTCGTTTGTAAGACGATTTATGGTTAAATTATAGACCAAACTGAAGATGTTTGACAGTGAAACAAAACACATAATAGCTAAAAAATCACCCTTTAGATCATCTCCAACCACCTTAAACTGTTTTGTGTGGAATGTCCACCAGTTTTATTACTACTACTCCTGTTCTCCCACGACTTGAGGGGACCCACAGTTTTATGCCGACTCCGGACGGCGAGATTGAGAAGCTTTTCACAGACAACTGATACTCTTTGAGCGTTGTCAGTAACCCGAAAGAGGTGGTACCGTAGAAAATGTAAGGTGTTCAGACCAAGAATCGAACGTGGGCCTTCGGCATGTGGGTCAACACACTTACCGACTGCGTCACGCGACCACCCTGGCTTGTTCTTGTCTCCAGATGATGGGACTGAATTTATTAATCACAAGATTCAAATCGACTGTTGGACTGAATGATGGAATTTGGTGCGATAGTGGCTATAGAGCTCAGGTGTTGAGAAGACTAGACTAGTGGTGTCAGCTTGACCAGAGGCTATGTTCTGTTGTCAGCTTGACAGTATAGAAGCCCGCTTGCAGGAGTGTCGTGGTGTATGTGGTTTAACATCCGAATTCGAGGGCAGAGCCAAGGTAAATGTGTTCAACTTACGGATTTAGCCCGAGCGGTTATACAAATTTTCCAGGTTCAGCTAAGAGTGGCATTGCAATCGAGTGCTGTGACTCATAGAACGACAGAGGTGGTAAAAAAGGCCTGGCTCTCTACCAAGGTGCAGTGCCTCTCCCTCAAATATGTGCTCATATGGAGGAAGGGTCTAGTTTCACGGCTGAAGACAGTGTCACCTTGGTATAGTTCCGTAAAGCCAGATGATCACGTAAAATCAAATCTTACATTAATCTTGTTCTAGTCTAAGTTAGAAGGTTGAACCTCCAACTATACGCATCGTCTTCAAAATTCCGTGGAACATCTTGCCTGACAGCGATCATTTGGGCCATGATTTCCTTTTTCCTCGAGAGCTCAGGATTGACTTTTCCCTTGGTATCTCTTGTTTATTCTCATCTCAGCAGATTTCGACTCGAAATTAAGTCCCACTTGCTTAATCTTCAAAAACGCTTGGGGGCTAAGGTTTAACATCTATGTACCTTCTTCTTTTTTCTTCTTCTTCTTAGGTTGGCTCTACAGACCAGTTGGTAGGCTCTCTTGCTAGCTCCCTTCAATTTACAGCGTCCTACAGAGTTCGTCATTGAATTTTCTCCCCTAAATGCGCTTAACGCATAAGGGACTAAAAAGCGCAAGCAGAACATTTCTTTCGTAAAGTACAAGGCCTTTCTATCTGCTTTTCACTGTACTGAAGATCAAAGCATACTTGGCTCTTGCTTATTTCGAAAGCCCAAGGAAACAGCGATAGGCAAGTATGCACACTGTTGTTATTGCCTTACTACCGAACCGAGTTAGAAGATGTTGATTTGACTAGCTCAACTCTTAGCTGCAAGCCCCAAGTCAAGCACGCGATTTCGTTAAAATTTTCGACGAATATCCTCTGGGATGTGAGGAGTCTGTATCTTAAACACCAGATCGATGTGTCCCTCGAGTGCATATGTATGCATTTTTTGAAAAAAATCATGTTTAGTGTAAAAAGTCATATCTTTCAACTATTGCGGGAAGTTCTTACGAATCTCGCCTCACAGTAGCTAAAGTTATCTTCCCTTAACCGATATCGGAAATATCAATTGGAATACCTATGAAATTTGGAGCACCATTAAAGTAAAGTCTCACTTTAATGTCTCCGCAGACAGAGGCATCCTCAAACACCGTGTTTATGGTAAACCGGCCACAGTCACGCTATTAAAACGAAACAAAAATTCTGCTGACCACACAGTCACACCCTGTTAATTTCTATTCCATCCACCCGCACATGTGTCCGCGACATCGTAAATCAACAACAGACGACTGCGTCCCTCCCCGACTCCGGCATTCACAATCGAAATGGCAAGCAATGTGCTCGGGGAGAAGTACTTACTGTCGCCTCAATTATTCATTTTTCTCCATCCCCCTCCGCCCAGCCACCACCGCCGCTCATCACATTCATTTCCTTCCTTCCTTACTTCAGTCAGTTTTGTGCGTTATCCCCCATGAGTCATGCACTTTTCCCTGAATCGCTGGCTCGCTGTCCATGGCTTGCGCCATAAAGTGGCATTCATTGATTTTTCCTCAAGCAAATGAACTGAGATAAAGGCGGCGTCGCTGCCGCGGACCGCCACGGCCGTCGTCAGCTTGACCCCATCGCACTATCGTGCATCTTAACGGGGTTTGGACGGGATCCATTGGATCAAGGTCGTAAAACTCGTGAAGTGTGTAAATTGAATTCGATTGCGAAAAACATGACGAGAGGAGCAAACTGACCATTGAGTTGGAGGTTCATTGAACCTCACGAGATACAAATGTACACAGAGCGATGATTCTCTCTCCCTCTCTCTGTCATTCTATGCACACACTTGCTTGTGTGCTCTTTAGATATGAGCGCTGTTACATTGCAGTGTGTGATGCAATTTCTGGGTGCATGTGTGCTGTGTGCTGTATCTGCGCTCTGATAGTGTTTATCTTTCGTTTAGTGATTTATGAAGTTTGAGGAAACAGTGATGGTGGTGGCATTGCGACACACATTCGATGTACTGTTTGCTTTGAACTCCATCTCGGTAAACTGACAATGAACCATGTGTGTTGTGTGTGGCGAGGGAACGAACGAGTCGATCAACAACTCCTTAACGAGATCTGAAATAATATGGAAAAGTGAGGATAACAAATTTGAAAGATTCTTTGTCTGAGAAATTTGCAATAAATTACACAATCAGCGAGAATGGGGTTGACAGACTGCAATAGTTTTGGGAGGGGAGAGGAAAAATCCTAAATTGTTGATACATCTCAAGGGATGAGTATTTTTCAGAGATCGTTTTGTGAGACTGAACTGAGAGTGGTCGTCGTGATGAAGTGGCTAAGTTCGCTGACTTACTCGTCAAAGGTACAAAGTTCAACGAAGTACCAAGTCCTTTCATCACACGTCGAAAACACTGTACGCCTATGTCCTCCAGATGATGTGACTGGAGTCACAAAATCAATCTCACATCCATAACACTGTTATTAGTGTCAACGGAATCACTGATGGAACCAAACTCCATTTTGTGGCAAGATGGCGGCTACTAGACCTACATCGGTGTTAAGGGAATCTGACTGATAGGGACAGCTTGACCAGAGGCTATATTCTGGTGCCACATGAGGTCAGGACCCCCTGGAACTTCGCTTTTAGCCTGACCGTGCGGTAGGCTTCCCTGTGGGAGTATCGTGGTGGATTAGGTCTAAAATCCAATATAGCGCTGACTGGTGTAAATGATTCTGGCCAGACGGGACTTTCCCTTCTGAGTGTGGAGTTGCATTCTGAACCGGGTGCTGCAAACCGGAGAACGAAAGAGGTTTTAGAAAGGCCTCGCTCCAAACCAAAGTGAGGTGATTGTCCCTCAAAGATGATCTTATTTGGTACTTGGGTAATTAACGCGTCTAGGCTTGCGTTATCTACGACTCTAAAGAAAATGAACCTCGTGATATAAGTCGAAACGGCAAGTGATCACGTGAAACCAAATTTCATATCTGTACGCCCATGTCCATGAAAAGTGTCTTAAATCTTC
This sequence comes from Eristalinus sepulchralis, assembly GCA_944738645.1. NCBI lineage: Eukaryota > Metazoa > Arthropoda > Insecta > Diptera > Syrphidae > Eristalinus > Eristalinus sepulchralis. The sequence continues at coordinate 49,434,620 of OX122882.1, forward strand.
AGGATTCGAAATGTCCGCCTTGGCCTCTTTGACTGGTGTGCATCCGAAGTGCTTAAGTTTTCATGATTCTAACGCCTGAAGTTGACAATCAATTTTGTTTTACATGCAGTCCCAAATCACAACTCAAAGTTCGCTCAGTTCTAGTGTGCAGAAGAGCAAGTTCTTGTGAGGGACACGAATTCGACTCTTGCGTACTCCCCGACCATCGTTACTGTTTTCAACAAGAACTGAAGAAGGACTGAAATGAAGCCATTGATCCTTTGTCTTGAAAGGATAGGGATGCTTTTCATCATTTCACAGAACGACCTCCATTAATTTCTGTGAGCCCCCGTAGTGTCTTTTAAAAGAAGTTTAGAGCTCTTTTGAAAGAGTTCAAGGCCTCCACTTCGCAAGAAGCCTTTGCTTCATACAGATTTCGATAATTAATTTAAGCACTTGCACTTGCTGTTGAATGCATGAATATTCGGTCACGGTTATATCGCCAAATAGTCACTTAACGCTATGTGTAGAGTAAAACGTCATTCATATGCCTTCCAGGGCATTTCTTGGGGTTCCGCATCCGAAATATGCAATTTTTCATAATTCTGACCCATAAATCTGACTGAATTTACTTGTAGACCTGCCACTTAAGAAAAGGCCACAAAAAACTCATAACGGCGTTGAACCACACGATCTCGGTAGTTGGTTCTTATTACTTCCAAGGAAGATGTCCGTGCTGCTCAAGTGATACTCGCGCACAGGTTTATGTCTTATATATAAATTTCCATTTTCGCAACAGTCGTAAGTACCGAAAGACTAGTCGACTATGTTTTAAAAGTTCCAAAGGAGATCATTTTTGAGTGTCAGTTGCTGCACGTGGGTGAGGAGCGAGGTGTTCTATGCGCCGTAGCACGCTGTTTCAATACCTGAGCCTGAAAAGTCCCCATTGTCGCCTCGTCTGAGACTGTAGGTTTAACAAAAACAGGCAGTACACTGCACTTAACTTGGCTCTGTTTGCGATTTTCGTTATAAAATCACACCCACCATGACATTTCCAAAAGGGGGCCTTCCGCACAGTCAGACTGAAATAAACTTCCAAGGGCTTCTAACCTCCCGTGGACCTAAAATAAGACCTCCGGGCAAGCTGTAACTATAAGTCAAATTTTCTCAACACTTGGGTTTAATGGACGCCATCGAACCAAATGTTCTTTAGGTGCGATGATTCGGCAGATTCGGCAAGTTTGGTTTAATGGCCTTCGAAACATGTGAAACTCGTCTGGATTATCAGCAAGAAGATTTAATGTCGTGGTGATAGTCCGGGGGCAGGTTTTGAGGCACTTTCATCTACAAGTGTGTACAACAACCGGGCTACGCAGATGACACTGACGCAGCAGTCTGTTTTAGAAGTTGGAAGGCCATTGAAGAAAAAGCGATGTGAACGAGTGCAACATAAAATATATGTATACAGTCAACTGAAATTCGATTTGATCAAACCCGTCTTTGACATATTGTTGATGTTGAATGCTTTCATTTTGCGGTAATTAATGAACATGTTTGTGGGCGCCGTTTCACGGTGGGCTGGGACTTCGACTCACACACTGGAAGCTGAACACGAGTAGCTGATTAAAGAAGGTAGGCCCAGGTCCCCTGTCAACTCTAGTGCCACTTTTTTTTTATTTTTTAAAGAATTTCTCAAAGCAAAAGTTAGCTCTAAAAAAAATCAACGGCTTGGTGGAGGGCCTTGTCGACCGCGATTGCTTTGGTCTGTCGAAACAGCTGGGGTCAGTCAAAACACCCGTCTCGAAACCGCTGTCCACAAGACTCTCAACCTTCGAGTATTGCTACACAGATCCGAATGCTGACCGATTTTAGATTCCTGGAATCCTTCTTTCTGTCTTCATGAAAGGCCAATTAAGACAACATACATAAGTGCGGACTCTGTATGCTGCACCAATTTATGAATGTAGTTGGGCTTGGTCACATCCGGCGACTTCGAATAACAGTCTCCAGATTCAGGAACTTCCACCAAGTCGTGACACAACTTGATCTTGATGACGGAAAGCAGTGTGTCTGGGATTGTCAAGAATGAAATGTTGTCTTACCGAAAGGCTCACATGTTTCATGGGTAGCTGAAAGTATGTTAGCATCTAATGCTTTTCTTAACTTATTCCAAAACCCATTCGCGCAGAAATGAAACTCCTGAATATTTTTTGGACAAAGTCTTGCGTCGTTTTCCAGCTACTCCAGATCATCTAAAAAGCTATGCACACGTCGATGCCTATGGCCGTTTATCTTCAGCTCTTAGGTGAAATAAAATTTGTATTTGTACAGGATTTAATTAAAATCCAAAATTCTTAGACTTAGTCTGGAAAATTTTTTAGTTCTTGTGAGGGAAACGAAATTGATTCCTGCACACACTTGTGGTCAGTGAGTGGGGTTGATTGCGGCAGTGGATGTTTTCGGCAGGTTTTGCTTTTCTTCGACAAGTGCTAGTCAGTTTACAAAACTGCGAGTAGGTTTCTAATAAGGTCTTTCTTAGCGACGACTAAAAGAAGGAAGTGAGCTAAACTTTGCGCGGAAAGATTCCACTTTTTGAAAAAAAAATTTTATTTAATTTAAGAGATGTTTCAGCACCAACCATCAACTTTCAAAGTTCAAAAATCTTGTATTGTTCCTCGATACAACGATATGGGTTATTGAGACGGTTCCAACACCCCTTTTGCACTTTCTTTCATTGCATTGAGATTTGTACGATGTATCTGTTTTCATAACGCCCGCTTGTATCAATTGTTTCAAGTGCCTCGTTTTCAGCATTTTACAAAAAATTGTCACTTCATCGCCATAAATCTGCGAAATTTCTTTTCAACATGTTCCTAAATAAGTGCCGCTTCTCCTGTGCACCACCGAATAAGAGACCAGACTAAATTCTTCTTATGTTTCATCTTTCGTCTATATACCATGACATTGGCAACAAATTTTTCAAGGAGACCGTCATCAGTGGCTCCCTCGCGTTGTTTTCAACTCCACCTAGTTACAAAGCTCTTCACAAGAGCTCTCTTAAGAAGTCACCATCCCAACTACCACTCCCGCTGAAATTTCCCAACGCTGAATGCGCTCAATTTTCCTAGACACTGAACCATGAACCCCAAACCCTAAACCCCACCATAACGAACAAAAAATAGGTCTTATTGCAATTTAAACATCATAGACTTCCCTCTCTCTCTCGCTCGCTCTTTCTCACTCCAGTTGGCAAAGAGTCAATTCTGCTCCAATTAGTCAGCAAACCGCTTCGCCCGGAGTGCCCTTCCCTGCCGAACAAGCTCATCGGAGCGCACTTACCAGTCATGTTACGCGAATATAACCTTCGCTTCTGAACTGCGCCACGATACAGGGTCACCCCGGCAACGACGACGAAGTCTCACAGCAATGCCAGCCTCAAACGCTGCCAAATCTAACAAAGACCACTAGCCCGACGATCGCAATTAAGAGGTCCCAGGCAAATTAACCCCGCGTTTGAGTAACAGATTTTCGAAACTCGGATGACCAGTCGCGAGTTGGCGAAATGAAGGCGACTCATTCAATTTCTTCGGGTCACCCTGTGGCAGATGGGTGCACACGCTACACGACGACGATGTTTGCTTGCAAATTGTAATTATGCTCGCATGAGTACCCGAGTGCGTGGGTGCCAGTGGGTGGAGGGGGCGCTGCGGAGCTTGAGAAGACTTCTTTGTGGTCGTTAAAATTTCAAAGAGGATTACACTAAAAGGCGTTCATGTGATGAAGGCATCCGTTGTGTACACGGGGTTAGAAGTTTAGTGCGATTGGGAACCGAACTAAAGTGGTTCTCAGTCTTTCCGTGACTGGAGCGGGCGAGAAGACACAGTCCACAAATGCACGGGGAGTGAGTAATGATTTATTGAATGTCGTGGATGACGTTGCTCGGAACGTCAGAGGTGACTGAGTTTTGAGTGCCTTGACTTAAGTGAAAAGTGAATCACTGGAGCGAGTCGGTTTATTTCGATTTTACTGCTTGTGCTGGAATGATCTGACTGGGAGTGGGGGTCGCGGTGAAATTTGGAACAAAACATTACTTTCCTGCAAGCGACAGACAAGTAAGATGTCTAGATGCGGTCAGTTATGTTCACTATATTTGTGCTTCCGCACTGTGACCTGTGTGTCCGACGTCTAGGTTCGTTTCCCGGACGGAACACCTCGCTTTTTTTCACGGCACCACCTGCATCTAGTTGCTGACATCAATTGTCTATGAAAAGCTTCTTAAATCTCGCCGTTTGGAGTTGGCAAAAAGTTGTAGATCCATTGTACGACAGCCGGCAAGGGCCGGAGTGCCACTCAATTATTTTTATTATTGCGACTTCATGACTACAGTGATCAGTACATGTTTCACGACGTATTCTTTCCAAAGCACGACAATGCAACAGAAGTCTTCAATGAAACTGCCACTGATGAACTGAGTTTCCAGGCAGGCATTCAGCCCAAACAGGAGGCCTCCAAGGTAATGCTGCAGCGAAGGTCATAAGCTGTTCGTGTGCTCTACAAACAGCGAAGATTCGAGGAGTACGAGCATGAAAAGCGTGCGGTCGAGGGACCGAAACCTGCCAGGATGTTAAGGACAACTTGCAGACTGATGCAGTTGAAGCTAAGACGTTGGAAAAATCATTCCTGCAAACTTTTAAACGATGATGCCAACCCAAGCCTCGCTGTCTGGTAGAAGTCTTCGAGTGGTTTCACACTATACTTGGTTCTCAAAGAACATATCCCTCCATTTTGAAAGATCTCTTACCAGTTGCTTCAAATTTTGCAACTCAACTTGATCTTTTTCTACTAAAGCGTGCTATCTCGAAGGAAGTTGTCCTCTGTTTTTCTGCATCAAAATTCGGGCTGTAGCAGAATTATCAATCCGCTTTACATGACTTAGCCGTCTTAAGTTTCGTATCCGTAGCCGCTTAACTAAGTGCATGGTTAGGCAGAATGATCCACTCAATTTGGACTGCAATGGACAAGAAATTCGTTGCCCTCTGGCTTAGACGAGGTCATAATAGAAAAATCGGACCTAATGTCAAACAAAGCTCAAACAAAGCTCTACTGAATATGATCCTCTTCAAAACGACTGAAGATGATCTAGTTGGGCGCATAAACCAACTCATCTGCTTGCTTAATGAGTAGAACGTTAGGGTCTTTCAAACCACAAGAGAAGCGACCACTAAGACTGCATCTGCCAAGGGATCAGCCTCCTTAATATTTCAAATCAGATCCTCTCTACTGGCTTGTGTGAACGCCTGAAACTGTTCGTTAACACTCTTATACATAGGTCCTTAACAATGCGGTCCGAGATCGGCTTAGCAAAATTTTACACAGCCGCAATTCCTTGCGAAGACACTAGATGTGCAGATTGACAGTCATCACATATTAGTCGCTTTTAAGGCCACATATGAAAGCGTACATAGAGACAGCCTATACAGTAACTTGTCTAATTTTGCCATTCCTATCAGTCTTGTCAGATTGCATAGGGTGACAGTCGGGGGAATGAATTAATTGGGTGAGTGTATTTGTTGTGCGTTGCTGAAGGACATTGAACAAAAGTGTAGTGTTACCAGAACCAAAACCCAGTCTAATGTGGGCAGTTCATTTGGACGACCCGCCGTGAAAAGATATTCAAGAGACCTTACACTTGAAGTTCTTTTTAGTTTCTAAAACTCGCTTTCAGCATTTACCTACATGATGAGTCTAACAATCACCCAAGTGGTAGGATGTCGGTCGTTGCTCCTAGTGCACATCATCCATTTGTGTTGCATATGAATCCAGTTCGTGGCAAGGTCGGTAACGAACTCACTAAGTCCTCAATGTACAAAAATGGTTTTCGACAAGGCGACGTGCTGTCAAATTACTTCTCTTGCATTCTTAAGAAGATCGTGAGAAAGCCACAACAACACCAGTGGCAGGATCTTCCAAAATATCGTTTAGCTCTTGGCTTACGCGGATGACATTGATGTGATGCGAGGAACAAAGCGAACTGTGCATGAGGCATTTGATGGGATTAAAATGGAAGCGGCTAATTTGGGTCTGGCGCTAAGCGAAGAAAAAACAAAGTACATGCTGTCATCAAGGAAACACGCTCAGCATCGACGTATCGGAATGAGCTTCACAATGGGCCGCAAGAACTTCGGAGACCTCGGCTCTGCAGTAAATAAGGCAAAACATTGGTATCGAAATGAAGGGTAGAAGCAGGCTTCCCTTTGTCCTTTGTGGGCTCAAGAGGCAATTGAGGACGTTGTTCTCTCTTAAAAGATTGATGTATTTTTTTAAAAAAACCTTCTCCATCTTTGACTTGCTCTATGACGCATGAACCTGAACTTTATCAAATGGTACTGAGGAAGCCCTTAGTCTTTTCGAGAAGAAAGTTTTATTTCCGATTTTTGGAGGGGAAGATTCAACGTAGAGCTCTACAACCTGCATGGCGACATGTGCCCAGGCAAGCATCAAAGGAAACAATGAATAGGGGGGCCATGTAGAGCGGGTAGACAAAGCTGCTACGGCCTGAAGAGTCTGTGCATCTGAGCCAATGCTACATCGTCTAAGATGGCGCACAAAAGTGAAGAAGGACTTTGTACGAAAAAAAAAAAAAACTGAAACTGAAGACAACTGGTGAGGGAATGCGTCACACGGAGTCGCATTTTGTTGAAGGTCCGAGGTCCAACCTGGACTGAAGACTAAACCTAAGATGAAGAACATCACCTTTTTCCCGTGTTCTTCCATATTACTCATCATTCCTTTTTCATATGACCCCCTAGCATCCCTCTTCCTTAGTGGTCACATACCATACGAAAGTTAAGCCACTCCATCGTTACACATATTCCTTTCATGGAATCCAATTCAAAACGCGGAAAGAGAAGTTTCTGGTCAAAGACTGTGTGGGTCATGTTTCGAACCTTCCCCAAGTCTCTTCCTATGTCCAACTGAGAATGTATATGCAAGACAGTTTTATGAAACCGTGACGATTAAGAATTCAAAATCCTCCTCAACCCCCAAGAGTCCCAGACGAAGAACATGTGAAAATTGATGATCATCCTCAATTTGCAACACCTGTGAATGAAACAATTCGAAAATAACCCATCCCCCCGTCCTTCATATCTTTATCTCTCCCCCTCCGCCAAAAAGCGCTTCCAAGCACAAATTTTTCAGCACAACACCGCCATTATCGCGCAACGCACACCATCGACAAAAGATACTACACTTTATGAAGTCTTTAAAAATTCATGTAAACAACACGCTTCCGAGCGCACAAGGCAGCCAGTCATCGCACCAGCACCGCATATCTGAGAGATTAACACAAAAAACCGAAAATCAAACGAAAACAAAAGCAAAATTATTCAACAGTCTAAATGCAACCGGTTCGTAGCCATAGACGGTGACGACGACGACGACGACGCTGAAATGTATTTTTTCTCGAAAAAAAACGCCAAAAAATCACAGAAAAATAAACTTGTTATCTCCACTAGAGAGAGAGACGAATATTAGCAACTGCCTGCCCCCCTCTTCCCATCGACTGCCGTCGTTTCAGCATCTTTGGGCTTCAATGAAAATAAACTCCGGCAAAATTTGATGAATTTTTTGTTTCCTCTGCGAGAGCAAAGCGAACGCGAATATGCCCCTCTCTTCATCGCGGTCGTTGCAGTCGCTATTCTGTTTGTTTTTCGGAAGGAAAAGTGATCGGGAAGTGTCTCGTGTGCGTGAAAGTCAAAATTAATCGATTTCTAATGAGCACGTCTGTTGTTTGCAGTAAATTAAAATCAACTGGCAGAGCTAGATGCCTTAAGCCTAAATTGGAGAGAGGGGGGCAAGCAGCAGCTGCTGGTGGTGGCGATTCGCAGCAATTTGTGCGCGAATTTCGAAGCAATCTCTCGACAATTATCCACTTACGAGCGATATTTGTTGGCGAATTTCAAATTTCACCGACACACGCGGCGGTTTAGATAAGTGGAATTGATTGCCACTCGGCTGCCTAATGGAGGTTGGAAGGAGAGGTGTACGCCTAGCGTGAGGCAGACTCTCTAATGAGATTTTAACGTTTCGCTGGCATCCGTGGGAGGTTTCCCTTCAAATGTGGTTGAAATTGAGGGGGGAAGTGCTCAGTGAAGGGATAATTAAGGTATCCACCAGTTGAGTGAATCATGAGAAGTAATGAATGAGCGGTTGACCTTGTAGCACCTTGAAGAAGCACTTTTGTCTCCACTGCAATTGTGGATCATGATTTTCTCAGAAATTCACTGAGTGAAGCTACTTAGAAGTAGGCAAGCTACAGTGTCTCACCTGGGTGACTAAAATGTAAACAAAATGTAAACACACCAAGAAACAGGTACACTGATTATTTCTGAAATTTGTACGAAAGCTTGAATTTAAAAAACCTGATCAACACTTTGAAATACATCTGTTCTGAGAATATGACAGAATTCGAAGTCGTGACATTGATAGTTCGAAAGTCTTACAATCTGCTAATTTGTCTCCTAAAATATACTTAAATTGTTAAAGAGACACAATTTCTTGAACTTAAAAGAAAGGAATGTGAGGAAACGAGGAAAAACAAAGTATATGATGTCAGCAAAGGAAGGGGGCACAACATCGACATCGTCTCGGACAGAGTTAAAATGTGCGAGGAAAACTCAAAGGCAGCCAAGGACTTCACCTTACTTGGTAAGGACAACATCATCAGTGTCGAGATCGAGCGTTGAATCACTCTTGTCGACAGTTTATTCGGGCTCAGTGGAAGGGCCAAGCTTGCTTTGTTAGCACCCTAATCATTTTCCTGTGCTATGGCTCAGATACCTGGGTTCTCTTAGAAGTGAATGAGACAGCTCTTTGAGAAGAAAGTTCTGAGTACGATTTTTAGTCATGTCTGCATTGATGAAATTGACCAGGCTGTACGCTGTCATGTGTCTAGTTAAGTGTGTACGGAGTGAACTCTTGAGATGACTAGCACATGTAAAGGGGATGGATAACACTGCTCCACTATGTTATAGTGTCCGATCAATTCAGCCAACGAAACAGAGGAAGACCTCAGCTGAGAAGGCATCCATTAGTGGAGAACGACCTCAACCAACTTTGGGGACGAAATTAAAAACCGCCGGCGAGAGGCATTCGAGGTCTAGGCGGCCTAGGTTCACCACGGAAGTGCTGCTGGAAGTGTTAAAAAATTCTATGCTTTTTCTGCATCTGCATGGATGTCCATGTTTATGTAATGAAATGATGCTGATCTTACTCGAGGCCATGTAAGGCTAAAACTTCGTCGGGATGTCATGCAAAAGATCGTCAGGTATACGACACTCCTTAAAATCTGTCTTCGAAAATTCCTCTCAGAACTCAAACAAAATTTTAAATTTGCTCGAAACGGGGACATCTCTCTCAGACCGGAATTTAACAACTTGTACACACGAAAACTCGTTGGGTGTTGTCTATTTAAGAGAGAAGAAACCCTTTAACTTGGCTTAACAATCTCTATGATGACAGCGGATGAGCTAATCAGCAGATCGCTTCAAGAACTGTGTCCAAAGTGGCTGTTCCTGAACAATATTTCTTTTACAGCGGCTTGAATATATTTTGAGGGTTACGTTAAAATAAAGATTTTTGGGTTCATAGACAACGCAACGCTCACAGCCTTAGGTAACTGGCATCGCATTATTTGGAGTCTCCATCCGTGGATTAAGGTTGACTTCCTTACAGCAAAACATCTTGTAACGAAAAAATAACGTGCCTCACACACGGCCGGATGGATGTATTCCAGCTCCACTTCACCATTACAAATGTTTGACCCAGATGATACTTACGAAGAGGATAAAATCTGAGAGTCTGAATTTCTGTCGTATTGGGCTATCAATTCAAGATCGAGCACGACCACAGTCCTGGTAAGTTGCCTAAGATCTCCCGAGAATAAAGACTCTTGCTGCGGTTCATACCGATCGAGGAGAACATGGAGTCAGATAACGCGGCGGAAGTCAAAGTGGAATAGTTGATCAGTGTACGACACTAGGAACTTTGGCAAACGACCAAAATGCTATTTTTTTCACTTTGCGCTTGCTAAAGGAATTTCAAATACCCTTAAGTAATCGAACTCAGGTCACAACATGGGTTGAAGGTAAAGAGGAAGAGAGGGAAGAGGAGTTACGGCTGCATATTAGTTTTGAAAAGAGGCATCTATAATCGAAAGGTGGCGCTATAACAGAGGTTTACTTTGAAAAGTGGGCTTAAGGGTGAACTAGTGGGCACTTCGGGCAAAACGTGTATTGCTTGTGAATTCTTGAAGTTGGGATGCCTTTAAGAAGCTTTTGTAAAAATATTATTTAATTTTTGAAACAAACGCATTTCTACTTCAGTCAATGACAACGTTCTAAAAAAAACTGTAGATGAGTGAAGTATATCCTTCAAACCTGCATGCCAACTTTAATGTTGACCAGTTGCGCGAAACGGTTACAAATGTTCAGCATTTTTAGGGGTCGCGGGTAACTGATTTAATAGTTCACTTGGCGGCTAATTTGATCGACTCTTTCGTGGGACTCTCAATAGGTATTTTCGAACTTTAACAATGCACTGTGTCCACTTTGTTGAAGTGGCACCTGTGGCTGTCACTATGAGAACATATAGCATTCTACTTTTCGTCCATTTTACAGTTAACATGAGAGTCGTCGTGTGTGAACTATTCGCCATGTAGAGAATTAAAATTGCAATCAATAATTAAATGCCGATGAAACGCAGAATCACAAAATCTACATCACAACGCTTAAGATGGCTAGGCCAAGTAGAGTGTATGGACACCACTGCTCCGGCCCGAAAAGTCATCGAATCTGAGCCATTAGGACAACGCTACGTAGGGCGGCCTAGGCAAAGATGGCGCACACAAGTCGAGAAGGACCTCAACCAACTTGGGCTGCCCAACTGGCGGCAGCTGGCGAAAGATTGTGCTGGCTGGAGAGGCATGTTGGTTGAAGCCAAGGTTCACCCTGGACTGAACGCAAAGTTTACTCAAAGCATCTCCGCTGCGTGCAGAATGGTTGGTCGATTTGATCTATGGATCTTATAGGTAGTTTTCATTTTGATGCTAGTGACAGTAGTAACTGACATCTTTGCCAAATTTTACGTTAAGATATTCATGAATATTTGAATATATATATTGATAATACCATTGAACCCGTGCCATAGTGGCTCTCAGGTGCGATTCCTTCATCCCGCTTTTTTTCACGGGACCGCCCATTTCGAGTTGCTGACAACACTCAAAGAGTACCAATTGCTTGCGAAAAACTTCTTAAATTTCGCTGTCAACAATGAATTGCAGCTCTCATCGCATTAGAGAAAAATTACCCAGATATTACGAGTAGTTGTTGAAAAAGTCAGACCTCAGACTAAGCGGACCTTTTATTTAGAGACACAGGCAGAACTGAATTGATCCTACTTTGAGGTGGATGATTTGAATTTGTTAGAATTATAAAGACTTTTTGATTTATAAATATATTCCCGATTCGCCGACAATAGTCTTTGTATATCGCTGAAGATCATGTCTATGTTAACGAGTTTCATAAAATGACATTCAAATTCATTGAAAATACGTTCAAAAATTTGGATGTTATGTATTACCTGGTGGTAAGCCAGTCGAGGCACACATTTGAATACATACATAATCAATCGGAATGGTAACATCTTTGAATAAAACAGTAATCGTTTCAAAATATTTAATAATATGACAGTACAGTGAAACCTATCTTAATCGGACAGCCAATGAACCGAAGATTTTTTTCCACATAAGAGGAAACAAATTTGAGTATTTTTTTTACGAACGTAACTAATTTAAAAAAAGAACCGCAATGTGATCCATGAAGTGTTTTTTCATCATCGGTTTCGCACTAACAGCGAAAACTGACGGTGGGAATAACATTTCAGACAAGCGGTGGCGGTGCGCGTTACGGAGGACATGAAAATGAGGACATGAATTTAAACAAGATCTGTTTTTTGCAAAATGGTGCGTCATGTCTGACCTCACCCGCAGTATTCTCCAGATCTTGCTGCTTCCGACTGGCTTTTTCGACAAATGCAAAATTATTTTGGGTAGTCACCGGTTCGGGTCTTTTGAAGAAATTGAAGAATGGCTCATTGATGGGATCGATGACAAAGAGGACTCCGTTTATAGAGATGGTATTCGAAATTCGTGGTCGCCCTGGCGTGGTGGGTAAGTGCGTCGAAGAAGGTTTAGGTTCGATTCCGAATGGGACACCTCACATTTTTCACGGCACCATCTCTTCCGAGTTGCTAACAACACTCAAATAGTATCAATTGTCTATGAAAACCTTCTCAAATCTCGCTATTCGGAGTCGGCAAAAGCTGTAGGTCCCCCTACTCGTGAGAGAACAGTAGCACGCCAACACGAGTAGTAGTTGTAGAAGCTATGCCCTGGTCCTTTGTTGTCTGTAGTGCCACTTTTTACAATTATTATTACTTATTCGAAAATGACCGGAGAGACCGGAGAATTTGAACCTTAACCTACGCAAGTTGACCCTCAAGTGTCAACGTCCTCGTAATTGTCTTTAAGAAATTCTTGTGTAGTCCACCAGAAGAGAAGCCGTTCCTTATCAGAAGCTACTCTTTCGCTGGGTAAAGTCGCTCTAAGGAACCGTCATCCTCATGACTGCGAGCGACCTATTGGTGTTGCTTTTCTTCTGTTAGGCGTGCGATATGGAGGATGATAGGATAACCTTTCCCTCTTTGTATCAGGACTCTCGTGGCCATATAAAGAAAAGCTTCAGGCGGAATAAAGCCGTTAAGGCGCAACCTTTCATGGAGCATTACGTTAGGGCACGAAGTCCAAAAGATGAGACGATTTCTCAAGTTGTCAAGTTGACAGCCCCCTAGTCATTGCATAGGCTATGTTAGCCCTGATTAAACCTGTATCTATATGAACACCATCATGCAGATGCCAGGTATCTTACAACACTTTTCACAGTTAATGGCTGTTCTTGTGGGACAACTAAGCTAAACTTCGCCAGTTTCTTTTGTGTCTCAGTTGAGGCTTTGAATAGAATTCTGAATGTGATAGTTTCACACTTGTGGTAGTTAGTTTTTAACTTCCATTCGTTGCAAAGCGTTGAATTGTATCGAATTCGCGTTACAACGAGGCATATACCACTTGATAAGGTCATCTGCAAAGCTTATTAAGTGGTGATGGAAACTATACGATTGCCAGCGAATGCAGTAGACAAGATCCGCGTATCATCGGCTACTTGTTGCAATCCATTTCTTATCTGGGGAGACAGTGGGGGAAGCTACGTTACCGTTTTTTGGTTGTGGATACTGCCAGCTGTTGCAGACCAATATTTGGTATTGTATCGATTCCCACTGACTTCTCCTCCTTCAGTGCGTTGAAGATACGCCTTCGAAGTAAGGATAAAGTCGTTTCAACCATCCATAACTGTATATATGTACCTTCACATCGCTTTAAAAATCAATATAAAACCCGTTCAATCGGAGATCCTCCTCATAACCCATTTTCTTTGGAATGTTCTCATTTTCAAATCGATTCCCGTCCTCCTGAAAACACTTAATCAATTTTATCTTCTTCTTTTCTTTTCAGGTGAGTGCACACTTTCAGGGCCCATAAACTGCAACCGCGCGCACCTATTCCTCGGTAAGGGGCCACCTACGACAGCGACTTATCTATTCAAGCGTATCTCCGTTTGCTTAGGGAACAGAACGCTTTCAGCGCATACATTTCCGTGAATATTTTGTAAACAATTTCGCCTGCCCTTCCTCCCCCGCCGCATTATCAGCGGTTTGGGTCAACAACCTTTAGATTGTGCATCGCCGCGTGATGTGTGTTTCGCATTATCTGGCACACATTGACTTTCCCAGCTGAATGCAGACCGCGCTTCCCATACGCATCCACGGCACTGTCGATTGAGCCTCATTCTGTCCTCGATCTTGGTGCGGACAAAGAACCCACGAATTTTTCACGGCATCTCACGAACCCCGGGGGCCATTATGCCCGACAATCGCTGTCGGCGTGTCGGTGTCGATTGAATGCACCATTCAAGAATGAATTGTCTTATTTTTGTTCTTGCTGTTGTTGTTGTGGTTTTTTTGTTTTGGTGAATGACGATTAATTTTGTAAACTTTACGTGGAAGTATTTTATCGCCGAACGAACGACACAATAAAAGAGAAACAAACAATGAACTGGTGGGTGGTTGGGGATTGTGGCGTCAGGGGGACGGAGATATGTGACAGGTTTCGCAAAACAATTCTTTTGTTTACCCATGCCGCTGATGAACTTGGAACTGTCCGCATGCGTGCTGACGCTTTTGAGACTTGGCGACGACACGCCGAAATGGGTAACTTTGGGCGAGACTTTGTGATGTGATATGAGCTTGAGCGTGTGGAGCGTCATGGCGTTTATGAGGTTGTTTTTATCGGTTGGAAGTTTTGCTCAATCGATGGCGAGGGAAATTTCATTTTGGAGATTTCCGTTTTCAACGTATGATTCAATTTATGTTCGTACTTTGGTAGGTGCTTAGGCAGGTAGGTAGAGGTGGCTTGGGGGATACACTTAGTCCTTCATGAGACCATTAATGTGCTGTTACTCAATATTCGATAAACCTATAACCAAATAAAAGCATTCAAAGCCGATGAGGATGCTCAAGAACTTGGCGGAAGAGGTGTAACTGACATCATACAAGTCGTTAACCAAAAAATTGCTGCTTCTGCGGGACGTTAACGCCAGGTCTAGAGCAGGTGTAGTTCCTCCACGTCCAAACAGTGTCTACAAGAATAATTCGAAGAAGGAAGCGGCGCATTTTTTCTCGAAGCGCAACGCGGCATATCGCTTCTAAAGAAATCATTCCAAGAAACTCCTAGCTGCTCGCTAATCAGACAAGGTCCGGTTATGTCTTCACAATCAGGCTTACGAACGAGTTGTGGTCTAAGCTCAAAGCAGAGCTACATACCGCTTCTACAGAAATCGTACTAGGGGATTTCTAGACTACTTGCGTGCACCCCAATCAGACAAAGTTCGGTTATTGCCCCATAACCAGTTTTAAGTCCGGTATTTTGAGCGACAGTAGCAGTCCAGAGTATTTAGGCTCATCTGAGGACTAGAAATCATTCCAAACGCGGCTCAGGTTTATAAAGGGAATCCAACTCACGTGTGGTATACCTAGATGTTTGCGTTTCTAAAGTAAGAACAGCGTTTTCCCTTATCTCGCTTATTCGCCAGCTCTGCAGATGCTTGAAATGTCTCTTTGGCCTGGCACTGAACACAGACAAGGATTGAATTGTGCAGTCATCTCGCGGCAATGAGATGTTGACCTTCCAGAAGTTCGCTGAGACAAATTTCAAGGCCTTGAGATGTTACTCGACTATTCGTGAGTATTAAGGTTCTGTGTCAGTTTTAGTCAGGACAGTGTTTCGTGAGTGATCATTACTTACGCTTGGATTACGCTACTGTAATTGGGGAGCCTTATGTTAAATATATATGTGCTTTGTGCTTAAGAGAAGAGGTTGTATTTGACGTTTTCAGTCCAATGATAAATAGGCAAAATACAGGCTCTTTGGTTCAAACGTCCGCCGCGGCTCGTATGTGCAACGCTCTTCTTTAATGCCTTGCAAAGTCAATTTTTCTATGACGCTAGAGCATAAATCAGACTGAACCTGTTGAAGGACATAAGTAAAGTTGGTTTTAAGGACCGCTGTGGTTAGCGGGCTTTTCGCAGAGACCTGATTTATAATGGAGTGACACTACAGCCCACAGGGGACCAGGGCCTACCTTCTTTAGCAATTACTCGCATTGTAGGTGCGTGCGTGTTCTCTCACGAATTGAGGAGACCTACAGTTTTTTTTCGCAGACTCTGAATGGGGTATTTTTCTAAGACAACTCTAAAGACCTGAGGTCTACGAAAATCCCCAAAAACCACGATTCTGCTGAGCACCTCACATTACCTCCATGTCAATATTTTCCTCCATGACAATATTTTCGATTCACCCATGCTTCTTTGTCTTTTTCTTGTGGCGCTACAGTCCTGTGCCTCAACCAACTTTCCTCTCCAGCCAGCTGCCTCCAGCTGCGCACTCGAAGTTGGTTGAGGTTCTTCTCCACTTAGTCTAGGCCGTCCTCTGTTGCGTTGTCCCAATGGCTCAGATTCGAAGATTTTTCTGAGCGGGCCGGTGGTGTCCATAAGCTCTACATGGCCTAGCCATTTTAAGCATTGTATCCGAAGATGCTTGACTTGAGTAGGGGCATGTCGCTGTACAGCCTGTAGAGTTCGCCGAATCTTCTCCTCCAGATGCCATCAACGCAAACAGGACTAAAAATCGCACGCAAAACTTTTCTGTCTAAAAGACTAAGGGCTTCCTCATCCGCTTTTAGTAAAGTCCAGGTTTCCACGCTATAAAGTAGGACTGAGATGATCAAGCTCTTGTATAAAGCAGGCTTAGTGCTTCGAAAGAGGGCTTTATTACTCCTGAGCTTAAAGAAACCTTTCTCCCCATGCAGTGCGTACATATACGAGTATGTTCGTCTTGACTGTTCCATACGTAGAGTCGTTCTCTTCGTGTAACTTGTTGTTGGAATCTATGCGATCCAAACAAAAAGAAGAAATGTGTGGGTAATCATCGTTGTGGACAGCTACAGCAAAGCCAACAGCATTCTTCAAGAAATTTGCACCTCCCAGATTCCTCATCAAACTGTCACTCTTTCGTGATGTATTAGACGATCATTTTGTTCGTTTCCATCCGGAAGGAGAATACATCCTTGATGATGGTTACTCGATGAAAATGAGGTTTCAACAAACACCAAACACGAACTCGATGTCATTTCTCAGCTACAGCCGTGGTGAAGCGTTAAAGCAGCAAAGAGTACGAAAGAAACAGATGCACTGCCAAAGTTTCAAAGTTTTGTTTGCTGAGTCCTCTACATCGAGTGCACTCGAAACCATGTGTCCCATCCGAGTGAAACACATCTCCTTGTCCTTCAGATCACCTTCCTGATAATTCAAAGAGTCCCGTCTCGGTTACCATCCCATATAAATTCAGATATTAGAAAGCACAATGAATGTGCGTCCCGGGCACGCTTATCGAACATCCTCTGGTTGTAAAAAGAAATGAAATAAAAAGAATGCTCGTTAAGGCAGTTCATTCAAATTAATTGACGTCCTTCTCAATCTGGAAGCACTCCAGTGTCCGTTCGGATTTTATCTGCTACAGCAGATCGAGAGACCATAATAAACGAGGAACAGTTGCAAAAGTCATAAAGACCATCAAGCGATGTGAAATCACCGCCACGTGTCTTCTCCGGCCATCGCTCACACTTTTCGCAACCACCTGCAGTAGGCTTGCCGCCACCTCTCCCTCTCTCCATCTGTCTCTCCATCGACCTTGTTAAGTAGGCACACTCCGTGCGCGTCAATAAGTACCCATTCAGTGCTTGTTCAAAGAGGGAAGGTGTAATTGCATCCTGTACTGTAGAACCAATTTATTACGCCAATCAAGCAGCAATCCAGGAAACTCGCTCTTCTAAGTCTCGCACAAAGCCAAACATACACACACACACGCACTGATAATCGTTGCAGCTGCATCTGGGGGAACGAATTCAACTTCCGGAGGACTCCAGAAACTCGAAACAATGGAGCCTCCATCACCGCCGATGTAAATTTCAATTAATCAAGAAACCTTCCAGCAGCGCGCAACACATGGACGCAGCGAGCACGATGATTCAGCGTCTAAATTGAAATTGGCAAGCTCTTCAGCCCAAAATGCGGAGAGAGAGATAAACATCTGAAGCATTAAACTCGAACCGAAGCCAGAGCCGAAGCGAACCGGGGTTCCACTTAAATGCGATCAGGGACACAGTGGGGGGGAAGGAGATATGCACATCTTTGTCGTCCGCCTCTTCAGTCTTCGTCTTCTGATTAACGGTGGGACAAGGGATTGGTATTGACTTCGGTACTTAGGATCCAATCCAACGGGATGCGATACGAAACGCCGCCAAGCAGCGGAGACGGCGATTATTTAAATTTTGATGAATATTCAGCGACTCTTTGGGTGCAGTCGTGCAGTCGTGGCCGTCGATAGTGTGGAACACAATGGGCGTGCTTGGGGCGCGAAGGTGGCGGCCTGCAGTAGGTGCTTTGTCTTCGGATTTGGGGTGTGTTAGAATCAATTTGTTGTGACTCCTTCCAGTGAAAAATCGCGATTAAGTACTTTTGATGGGCTGCGGCGGGCGTTGGTGTTTCAACCGTGCCGTCAGAGGGACTGTGCGGGTGCGGGGTTATGACGATTTGCATCGTTGAACAGTGCTAAGTGATGGGTGAATGGTGTTGCGATGGGCGACTTCTTATCGAATGCACGATTTGTTTTACGTGAATCGGAGAGAGAAGGCTGCATCGAATGGGATGGCCTCTGTTGCATTGCAAAGGGTGTGAGTTTGTGAAAATGTCTTTGTTTTGTGTGTAGGTAACTGGTTGATTTAGTTTTTTCCTTGGCGCTGTGCCTTGAAATCGTAACTTTCCAATGAGTTGTGGGAAGAAATGAGTTCTTCATCAATTTGTGTTATACATGAGGGTGCACAATTTTTTTCTGTTCTAAATTCTGTCTTTTTTCAGTCTTCAGTCTTTTGTCTGTTTTCGTTGTGTAAGACCAGTTTCCTGTAACTATTCGATTAATTGATTTGTTTATTCCCTCCGTCAGTGTAACGATAAAAGCTTTGTATCGCCCATTGTGTGGAATTTGATATTTTCAATAAGCCAGTCACCTCACGTGGCGCATTCATTAACGTTTAAGGCAAATCGCAATTTTGTTGTTATGATGATGAAATTGTCTCTACATGATGTGCAATTTGAAAGGGATGACTCAGTATAGGTATCAAAAGTGGAACGTACAAATTTAGCACAAGACATGAGCTGATGAGCTAAATTCTGTCTCCCCTTTTATGGTGTATGCTTGCTGATTTTCTGTTTGACGCTCTGTCCTCTGTTCCTTTAGCAACTACGCCTAGACTCATGCGCATAATAAAGCATAATTCATCGTCAGGTTCGATTTATAATGTGAAATAAAACACATAAATTTGAGAGTTAACTTAAAATTTGTTTTATCCTTTAAAAGAACAACTCATGGCATTTACTTTTTGAAATTGATATCATGTTAAAGTAAGCCACGCCTACGTCGGAGCTCTCTCATTCAAGAGGTTCAATTTTAGGTGACTCGTTCCAGTACCGCTACTACGATTTCAAGGCTAACAGAGTTTGCTCCCAAAGCGTGAATCGTAGCTGGCTTATTCCTGAATTACATATCGCCATCCAACGGTGTATACACCAGTCAACTGCTGCAAAACGTGAAATAAGGTGCTCACTTAAATGATTTTTCAACAAGTCCATTGCTTCCGGCGTTGTATGGCTCGTAGCACCATCTTCTTGAAACTAGAGCCCACCGAGACCTTGTAAAGGGTGATTTTTTAGCTATTATCTTTTCGGCAACACTGGTTTAAACAAATGACGCACGTTTCGTGTATTGTTTCACTGTCAAACATCCTCAGTTTGGTCTGGAATTTAACCATGAATCGTCTTACAGACGAACAATGCTTGCAAATTATTGAATTTTATTATCAAAATGCGTGCTCTGTTAAGAAAGTTCATCGCGCGCTTCTTCCATTTTATGGTCAGCTCATTTTTGGCTCAATGGGTACGTAAATAAGCAGATTTGTCGATTTTGGAGTGAATATCAGCCAGAAGCATTGCAAGAGCTATCAATGCATCCAGAAAAAGTCACAGTTTGGTGCGGTTTATGGGCTGGTGGCATCATTGGACCGTACTTCTTCAAAGATGATACGAATCGTAACGTAACTGTGCATGGTGAGCGCTACCGTGAGATGATATCCAACTTTTTTTTGCCCAAAATACAAGAGCTTGAGTTGCATTACATGTGGCTTCAACAAGACGGTGCCATATGCCACAAAGCACGCGCAACACTGGACTTATTGAGAGGCAAGTTCGGTGAACATTTTACTCGTATTTCACGTTCGGGACCGGTCAATTGGCCGCCTAGATCGTGCGATCTAACGCCTTTAGACTATTTCTTGTGGAGCTATGTTAAAGCTCATGTCTATTCAGATAAGCTCGCTCCAATTGATGCATTGGAAGACAACATTGAAGCATTTATTTGCGAGATACCGGCCGAAATGTTGGAATGAGTATGCCAAAATTGAACTAAGTGGATGGACCATTTGAGCCGCAGTCAAGGTCAACATTTGCATGAAATAATCTTCAAACATTAAATTATATGGACCGTACTATCGATTCAAGTAGAATGCATTTGTCTGAATTTTATGTGTTTTTTTTTGAAAAACTTTCCTATAGCTTTTAAAAAAATCACCCTTTAAGACGGTGCTACGTCTTCTTGAAACTAAAGCTCACCGAGACCTTGTACTCAAAGTTCAGAAAGCACATAGTCCGTTTACAAGGCCAAACTACGTGGCCATGAAGACATGGTCACGGACTTCGCATGCCTTTTCAGCTACATCTGGTAGCTATA
The DNA here is from genome assembly GCA_944738645.1 of Eristalinus sepulchralis. Classification (NCBI taxonomy): domain Eukaryota; kingdom Metazoa; phylum Arthropoda; class Insecta; order Diptera; family Syrphidae; genus Eristalinus; species Eristalinus sepulchralis. The sequence goes on from OX122882.1 coordinate 49,455,168, forward strand.
TGGATCGAGTATCATCTACTAATATAAGCTGAGACATAAATTTGCAAATGATATTGTCACTAGTGGTTTTCAGCTTGTTCCTCGAATCGCACAAAATAAAAACATTCTTTACAGAACACTGATTTTTGAAATGAAGCTGAACAATTTAGAAACGCTGATGTGGCGCAAGTCTTTTCATGATGGTTTGCCAAACGATACTTAACGAATGCGAAAAAGCAGTTTGATAGGATTCACGTGTGATCTGGCAAAAAACTGTACTGAAAATCAAACCTCACGATGAATTTGTAACATTCACCGGGTATGGGTGTAAGGACAGATCCAGGGAAATGGGGAGTCTAATGTTTTTGCCAAACATGGTACCAGATACTCGCCCGAAGGTAAAACGAAATCCAAACACCTACTTAAGCACACACATTGAGCGATTAAAACGATAAAAAAAATTGACCAGTGTTCAATTCAAAACGTTCTTTCCGCCTCGTTGAGTGAGTCTGCAGCCTATGACAGGTGTCATTACAGGTCCCATGTCCCCTTCACAATAATGTGTATGGAAGCTGAAGGAATGAGGAAGAAATTGAAACAATTTCTCACATCCACTGCGATTGCCAACCCAAGAAGAAGAAGGACACGTCTGAGGAAGTGCTTCTTCGACAGTCTTCACAGTGACAGTGAATTCGACAGTGAATTCAGTGACATTATCGGATACAACTAATGAGCTACATGGACACCTGAGAGCTGGTTTTGAGGATACTTAGGAGGAAGTTTATTCGCTCGGTGTCACAATGCGCTCAAATGTGGCCGTTGGTAACCAGAACCACTAACCTAACCTCATCTAACAGGGAACGCTCAAACTCTGCCTAAGTATAGAGCAATGTTTTGTCAACTGGGAAGCAAAAAGAAAGATATCAAATTTTCTTAGGGTACTTTAAATAATCCCTGTGCTGACTCTGACTAATCTTTAAGTTCTCTTTACCAGTTAGTCGGACTGTCTCTACTTCTGATAACTTCTACAAAATTTACGATGCTTCTCTGAATCTCAGCAAATAGTCACAATGACACTCAGATGTGTTTTGCTGCTTTTCGTCCCATTCACAGCATTAGTCATGATCATTTGATGACTCTTCCGGGAAATTCTGACATTTATTGGGTGACACTTGACACTTTGCACAACTCATCGGAAAACACTTTCAATTTTTATCGCAATATTTTTGGTTGTGCACTATCATCGCCATCAATTAGAGAGATCACTTGACGCCCAGCAAGTATATATGTAGTTCAACGACTGTCTGTCTGTTGCTAGACAACCTGTACAAACAAGTTCTGCTTTTGTCTTTTGTATATTTCATGCTTTCAAGAGGGTTTTGTGGAAACAAAAATAAAAGCAACTTCCACACACAGCAGCAGTGACTGACTTTAATTGAATAATGAATCACGCAACCCCCCCACACACACATGATGTCTGAAAAAACAAAGTTAATTAAATTAACATTCGAATTCGGAGCCTGTACGCAACAGCTATCATCATCAATGGTCGCATTCAATGCGCTACCATAATAAATAAAGTTTTACAATAAATTTCCGAGCCACAGTAAAATATTCCAAGTCCTAATTGACAATTAACACACTAATTACGGTTTATATCAGTTTTATATACAATTTCATTTCAAAATTTGATTGAATGCACGGCGACGTCGACAACGCCAACGACACCGACAACGGGCGACGGACAAAATTGTGGGCGCACACAGGCACTTAAAAATCGATAAAGCCGAGCTCAAAACCCGCAGCAGCACCGTTCGCGCAATTAAACCACTTGACAGTGGCAGTAAAATCATAATTTTCTTTCATTTCTCCATCGAGACAGCACCCGAAAAGAAATTGAATCTTAATTCGTGATTATGTATGGCTAACGGATGTGTGATGAATATGATGAATGTCTAATAACGAAATGTAATGGAAAGTGGGGAACATTCTATGACAATCAACAATCCGGCACACGCACGCACACGTCCACACGCATTTCCTGCAAATGTTTGTATCTTTGAGGTCACATTCGTGTGGACGACAACAACGAAGAACCATCCCTCTCCCCTCTGACAAGCTAGACTTGAGTCTAGACAACAGAGTGAAGAAAAAGATGTCCACGGTTTTCCATTTCTGTTCTTCTCTTTTGTCTCGTCGAACTGTCAACTGTCATTTGTCGTCAGTCATTTGTCATTTGGCTCTCAGCAACGATTCAAGATATTGAATTAAAGGGTGACACAGTCGTTTTCTTTTATTCATCTTCCAAAGATATGCGTTCACACAGAAGATGGAGGCGCCACCTAGCCGCTACACGTGCAGAAAATTTCATTTCACTCACAATTGAAAAATTTATTCAAAAAAAAGTGAAAATAAAAAAAGCCGAGAGTCTGCATCCGCTTGTGCGTGTCTCCCTTTGAAGGGTGAACACACCCCGGCAACAACAACAACAACAAAAACCGTAAGCACATCGGTCGGGGTGTCATTTTATTGTATCGTACATCCTTCACGTCAGAGACGAACGCGTCGTGTAGTATGTGCGGGCAGCGTGAGTTTTTGCACAACCCGACAGCAGACACGCTCTGATGGGGAGCTCTGTTTGCGTTTGCGGGTACTTTATTGTACACCAAACTTGAACATTAGCCAAGTTAATTAAATGTTGTCCAGCGAAGTGCAGTGCACTGTAGCCGTACGAGTACAATGGACGCGCACTGTTTCTGTTGTCGCTTCAGTGAAAATGATGAATAGCGGTTCAGAGTTGTTGTTGCGAGATGTTGTTTGACAGTTTGTTCGACAAGAGAAAGTAAAAGGGATTTTTTTTTGACAATCTCCACAAAAATTTGTCTACACCATCGTGTGAAAGGGCTTAAGAAAGTTCTGAACTTAATGACACCTTAGCCCACCCCGATGTGTCGTCTCTTGTCCAACAGACTGCAGGTTATGCGTCTATGAGATCAAGACCTTCCTCATCACTATACAAATATACTCATAAACTCAATTATGCTCGCTCACCAGACTCTGGCGCTGGCCGTGATGAGCGGTGTGGTGGTGCTTGCCACACACGACCACTTTATGCTTCAAAATGCAATTAAAATGCTAATTGCTGTTAATTTTTAGTGTGGAGCTCTCTCTCTCTCTCTCTCTCTCTCTCTCTCTCTCTCTCTCTCTCTCTCTCTCTCTCTCTCTCTCTCTCACTCCGAGTCTAATGAACCTTGAGGGCAGGGTAAAGCTTCTGAATGAAAAAATATTCCGCTCTGGTCATATTTTTGTCACTCGATTTCCGGGAAGTGCATTCCGGGCGATAAGACGAAGCGAAGAATGAGGACGCACATCGTGATCGTCAGAACACAGAAAGCACACACTAGCGTCAGTTTAGTTCGCGATACACATCCATGAATGAAAGCGCGGGCAACAACAGCAATTCAGCAATCAAATGGTAATTTGTTGTGAGGCCAGCGGCCATGTGCCGAACTCTGGACAGCGCGACAGGTGAGTGATTCACCGCCCAGCGCATTCAATCGCGGATGTCGGAGAGTAATTAAATCTCTTGGGGCTGGTGATGGGGAGGGGGGAGTGTTTACCTTTGTTTTGCTTGTTTGCAGCGGAAATGGTTGCATTTTATAGACGATTCGATCGTGTTGTGCGAACGGTTTGCCTATCGTCTGCATCAATGTCGCTGCATGAGTGTGCTTTTTCTGGGTAATTGTGATTGCTCGACGCATTCTTATCGTGAGAAACGTGTTCTGGGTCCAAGTGCAAGTTCCTTGATGGGAAAACTTGTGGATGTGGTCTGGTTGTGATTACAAGAAACTGAATTGCTTTTCGTTGAAATGTTACTGGATTTGCTCAGGGGTCAAAGTACGACGGGGAACTGTGAATTTTATCTAAACTGCGTGACTATCCAGGGCTGCTGTGTGCAAATGACTAACATGTGTCGGGGGAAATATCTGCGTGTTCTGTAAAGTTTGGACATTTTTGAGTTGAGAAGTCAGTACAGTCTGTCAGTTGCTCATAATTTTGGCCAAAATTTGATAAAATTTGTTCAAAATTTGTTCTCTCGATATAAATTGTTTCATTTCGAATCTATTGTTCATTCATTCCAAATCCTTTGTTCTTTGAATCCTATGATGGATGGTCTGAAATTCTGATGAACGGCGGGTTCCAATTTTAGACCCACTTTGTTTTGATCATAATTGCGACCAAACTTTGTTCAGAATTAGCTCTCCCGATGTAATTTGTTTCATTTGGAATCCTTTGCTCTTTGAATTCTGTGATGAATGATCTGAAATTCTAAAGGACGGTGGGTTCCAGTTTCAGACCCACTTTGTTCTGCTAATAATTTCGACCAAACTTTGATCAAATTTGCTCAGAATTTGCTCTTTCGATGTAACTTGCTTCGTTTCAAATTTAAGTCTTCAAATTATGTGATGGATGGTCTAAAAATGTAAATCGCTACGGGTTCCAATTTTTTTCCAATTTAGATGCACTCTGTTTCTCTTCGAATTTTCTCGCTTTATAAAACTTCTTAAAATGATCTCGTCTTGAAATGAAGTCATATGAATTGAACTTTGTTCGGTGCTCGCCGATTGAACGCAAGATCACCGCCTCTGATGACCGCCACACTTGGTCAACGACCGATCAAATCACCTTCAAGTTGATGCGACAAAAGCAATCCATCCGTGGGCGAAGCTCGCCGTAAACTTGATCCAATTACTCCATCTCCTCTCGCATCATCTCATCGACTACATTTGCTTTAACAGACATTTCAGAATTCGCCACAGCGATGTGATAATCACCCATCCTGTCACCGCTTGCCTCTACCGATCACATTTAACATTTCATTAGCACATGGTTACATAAACACACTTCTAATTGCATTGAATTCGCGAACAAAGATCGCCAACAGCGCGCGAAATCAGACGAAAAATCGTTCGCCTTTGTTGCAGCTCTTCACTGAATGCGGTCAGTTTCTCTGGTCATTATGCACCGCAATCAAAGCTAATTGTTCGCTCAAACAAAAGGCCCATAAAGGCCACTTTCACGTGCTGGCACTTTCTATTTTACCGTCGACAAAAGAACTGACCGTCCGGTCGGCAGGCCCACATGTGGTTCTAAAAATAGCCTCCAGCTGCGATCTTCAGCGACTTAGAGGCGCTTAGTGGAAAATCTCGCATCTTCCGCGCCCCTAATGGCGACGAGAATGGATTTCTGTCTAAGTTGACCGGTTTTTCTGTGTAAACCAGTGACTGTCGCCCGCTCGCTGTGGAAGTGAATCACCTTCGCCGAGGCAGATCTTCTTCTCTGCCCCACCGGAAGGCGAATGAAAAGATTCATTGAGTCAGCACTCAGCAGCTCGTGAAGATGCGTCTCCACGTTTGCTGAAAGTCGCTGCAGGAGGAGACGCGAGACCTTGCAGCGAACGATGACTGAGTGTAAGACTTCTGACCCAAATTAGCATGCTTAAGTCGTTTAGCAGCTAAAATGCCGTCACCTCTGTGGGTGGAGGGCGCCGCGCCGCGCCGCTTCATGGAAATTTTACCCGCCCAGCGGGTGAAGAGGTAATGGAAGTACATGTGGGCCACTTGGGGACCGTTGGCCATCAGCACTCTTGACCCGAAAGAGAGTTGTGTTCTTTCTTTGCATTTTTTTCCGTTACCTGTTCTGCCTGCCGTCGCTGCTGGATTGTGAAAGAAATCCAATTTAAGTGCCTAACAGTAACGATTACGAGTTTTTTTTGCTTCTTTTGCCGCTCATGAAGGCTGAGTCACGATCGGTGAGCGGCTGAGTGGCCCGTTTGCCGAGAATGAAGCGGTCACTTGAGTGTGGTCGGACAGTTGTGGTGCAACTATTTAAGACGACACAAGGTCGGCCTACTGGTGGGAGCTCGTAGAAGTGCTTGAATTGAAAGTATGTACTTGGGAGTGTTGAGTTTTGATGAGTCAGTGACCTTCTTGAAAATGTACAGACGCGTGCCGTGAGTACACGATTCTGTCAAACTGTCACTTAAAAGATTGCACAAGAATCTTTAGAAAGCAATGTTTTGCGGTGTGCAACGGCGGTTCGTCTCATTGCACAGGGTGGAGGTGGTTGTTTTACAGGATGTAGAAGCAACATCTTGCTAGAGGCAACGAAGTTCAATTCACCAAAAGATATACCAGCATGCCTAAGTCAAACTCAAACACAAGGAACATGTGCTCGAATTGCGATTAATCTACTTGAAAGGAAGGGGAAGGTTAAAAGTAATAACAAGCTCCAAAAACAAGAAACCGAGGACAGCACGCGGGAAATACTGGGCATAGAGATGGGAGGAGATAAAACTACAATGTCGGTAGAAATACCTCTCGGAGTCGTCACCCAGGTCAAGGAGACTGTTCTATTTATCCCTAGACTCAAAGGAGTCTAGGCGTCCATCCTTCTATGAGCATGGTAGGATACTTTATGAAAGGCATGCATAAACAGATATATTTGAGTAGCATTACATTTCATATGTGGTCGCCGTGGGGTAGTGGATAAGTGTGTCAACCAACACGTAGAAGGTCTAGGTTCGATTCCCGGACGGGACACCTCGCATTTTTTCAAGGCACCGTCTCTTTTGAGTTGCTGACAACACTCAAAGAGTAGCAATTGTCTACGAAAAGCTTCCATATCTCGCCGTTCAGAGTCGGTATAAAACTGTAGGTCCCTTCTACTATTGAGAGAACAATAGCACGCGCAACACGAGTAGTTGTTTAGCCCAGAAAAGAACCTGGGAACTACTGCGTGTGAGTCGATGCACTTACCTACTATGCCCAGACGACTCTTATTTCACTTTGCGAACTTTAAAAACTGATCACAAAGCTAGGTTAGGTTAGAGAAGCTGATTACCAATGGGCAACGTCACTTAAATCTTATTTGGGCCCTTTGTTAAAGGATAATCTCCCTTAAGTAACCTTAACACCAACATGAGCTGACTATACACCCATTGAGCTGTTTTCCGCTAGCATCCCTGAGTTCGCCTGAAATTCTAGAGACGTTACGTTCCTAAGCGCTTCTTTCTTCCTTTTTGAAGTAAGGAATGTTTTCAACTTTTTCCTTGTCCCTACAGCTTCCTTTTTTTTGTTTATAATTGGCGCTCGCTTAAGGGATAATAAAGTGCCCTTGAGTGGCCGGAATTAAGTCTCAGCACGGGCCAAAGGTATAGAGGAAGAGATGGAAAGGAGGTACCGGTATGCTTTGGCCTGTGAATTGTAATGAGGAGCAAAAGTTGAGCTGGGAATAGGAGCATTCCATATACGTGTGGTGCGGCTGAAGAACGAGTCTCTAAACTTATCTGTACGTCCGAAGGTGGGGATTTCTCGCGAGGCGAGTATTGCGGGTAAATTCTTCAAGAAGAGGAATGCAATTGGCTAATTCATGAGAGCCTTGTTTGTTATAATAGCGATAAAATAGTGATAAAGAGGCAACCTTTCGTCAATGTTCTAGCGAGTCGATTGAATAAGTTTCATCGCTCAGCGTCGAATTCTAGTAGGTGCAGGGAGGTCTTAGGAGATCCAGATCAAATAGGAGCCTTATACTCAAGATGTGGGCGAATGTGCGCTCTATATATTGTTGCCAGATCAAAGGGGGTGACATATTTCTTGCATCCCTTTAACAAACCAAGACATGTCGCTGTATTTTTGGCGATCTCAAATATGTGATCGTTTCTACTTAGTGTTGAGTTGATACGCATACCGAGGATAGAAAGTCGTTCTTTCTTATGACTGGTTATTTTGGGAACTCTTGAGTGACAGTAGACAGCACTTGGTCTTGGAATTCATTTTGAAGGATGCTTAGCCTAGAGGCATTGCCCTGTGATAACACCTGTTATAGCGTATATGGTTGAGTTGTAGCCAAATTGGTTTGTTTATGAGGCAATTGGGGCTTTTAGGCCTTCATTATTTTTGATCGCTCAATGTGTGTGGTCTTAGTAGGTGTATGAATGTAGCGGCCTGGTCCAAAAAGTCTTTGAATCTGAGCCATTGGGACAACGCAAGAGATGACGGCCCAGGCTAAGGTGGCGAACACTAGTGGAGAAGGACCTCAACCAACTTGGATTGCGCAACTGGCTGGCTGGAGAGGCATGTTGGTTGAGGTCCAGGTTCACCCCGGACTGTAGCGCCACAAAAAGAAGAAGAAGAAGAAGAATGACTGTAGCGATTCTATGAAAGGGCATGAATGATGTAAGAAAAAGATTTCGGTACCGAGACTGGCACAATTCCGTCAGATGCCACTGTGTCCATGGAAACGCATAGGCAAAGGCATGGAGATCACTAAGTTAGGACACCACATGTGTACATTCAATAAGTTGAGTATATGGTCCACATACACATTTATAAGATAGTCCTTTCTTGCATGTCTTGGACATATAGCTTATAGAAATGTTTCCTATGATTTAAGCCTGATGCGCGTCGACTCCTATGCCCGAAGTTTACCTTCGATGTCCTATTTGAGCAGCCATTCAATTTAAAACGTTTTCATTAATCGAATTGCTTTGAAAACTTGTTGAAACTGAACGTATTTAGTCGGCATTACACTGAGGGTCCCTTCCACTCGTGAAAGAAGAAAAGAACGTTCAAAAATAGTTCGTGAAGAGAATATGATTACTGTACAGCTACCCAGCTGACTTGTTTTATGTATGATTTTAATTTGATTTGATTTCGATACAGGGTTCCCCTCCGTCCAACTGGGGATCTCATTTAGAGCATGACTACCTCAGCAACAAAACTATCACAGCGTGGGTTCTACGGCTTAAATAGTGGAGTTTCTATGAATTTTTTTGTCATACTCTCTTATCATCCATCGCTAATATTCAAAGTGGAGGGTGAAGTGAAGTTTACTCCCAATTTGCTTGTTGCAGCGGGTGTGCTATCGAATCATCGCTGTAAACTTTCTTACTTATTTATCAGGCTGACAACCCAGAGCCTGAACTGATGGGGATTAAAGGTTCTGGGTACCAGACCAAGTACTCTAGTATCTGCTATCCATTGGTTTTTATTATTTATACCGAAGGGTTTGATGTTTCCCAGGGATTGGGTCTTTCCCTTCTTCTTGAAACAGGAGTCTGGGAAACGAACACCCTCTTGGGGCTTTGTTGTCCAGCCGCTCGGTGTGTAATCGGCGGGTTTTTGCCTTCTGGACTACATCCACATCCTTGTACGATTGATAGAGCTCAGAGCTTCTTCTCTTTTCGCAGTCATCTCAGATATGGTCTAATATTCGCCGTAAATTTTTTCCCTTAAGGGCCCCATTTGACTTCGTATAGAAATACTGACTGCCCTGCTTCTGAGAGGATTGTCGCCAGAGACCTTTTCTTCAGGCGTAGAAGTTTCTTCTTTACCCATCTTCTAGATGGGTATTCCTCTTGTGAAGCTCCGGTCCTTCATTGCAGTGCTTTCTTATATGCCTCGTTGGTTGCATGTGTTTTCTTCTCATACCTGCCATCATACCACAGGTTTCGCAACGAGGATGGTCTAAGAAGGCTTCGACTACTTCTTGAATTGCAGAGTGGCACAGCAGCCACAAATTAATGGTGTTGCTCTTTGACGTCGGCATACTGAAAGGTCTCTCGTCAATCATCTATATTTCCAACCTCCACAAAGCTGTGAACCTCAATGTTCTGAGTACGAAAAAAAATCGACTCCAGACCACAAAACACATTTAGAACCAAACCACATTCGCCATTTAAGGTATCAAGCAATAAGGTCAGTCCCACATTTCCATCAGTCTCCTAACAAATGAGTCCAAGTCGTGCTCAAGGCTATCCGGAATCGAGGCGAAATCATAAAAACAACAATCTAGGGCAACACGACGTGAGCTCACATCAATCAGAACAAGAATCTCCAGGCAGAACCTCCACTCCAGCGAAATGAAGATGAGGCGCAGCGCGTGACTTCATTACATTCACCCAAAATTCAATCGACTGATGATGGAATGCCAATAAGTGCGCTGCGCAAAGGCTCTTACAAATCGAAATTCGGTCACCAAAGCCGACAATCAATCACACGGCCAAACAAATGACTTAGGCTTCATAGATGGCGCCTTCAGCAACGCGCTGATTCCAGCGAAATCCAATTGACCTCCGCTACCGCCGTCATCAATCAATAAGCGAACGAAAGATGACTGCCGGTGATAATTAAATTTTCACCACAAATTCAAATGGAATCGCACCTAGGGGCGAATGTCCCGGGGTGTCGTATGCAGCCAATCGGCCAGAATGTCACCCAATGACCTGCTGTCGGGGAGGTACAATTGTCCGGGTCCCAGGGACATCGTCATCGTTCCTCGTTTCCCACATATTTTCGAATCTAAGCGAGTCGATTAACTTCACCCCTTTGCCATGAAAGGGGATGAACGACAGGCTTGTGTTAGCCACCCCTGCTCGTGTGCTCATGTGCTCACGAGGCTGACTTGCCCCGGGAGGAAGGGTGGTGCATTTTTGTGTCTCGCTTTGTTGTCGACATAATGACATAATGGATGGAGACAACGGTTGCCAGGGGAAGGTGAATCCGAACAGGACCAAAACGAACGGAACGATGTGGAGGGTGGGTTTGGGCCGGCAATGAGGGCGCATGATGAATGATGATGTTTTCATTTTGCTTGTTTTTTTTTTGCGAACATGTTTTTTGTCCCGTGCCGGGTGACATAATTGGGGTGAAATGGTCTCGAATTTGGGGGATTATTTATATTTATGAATTCTGGGGTGGCGGTGGTGGTGACTTCTAATTCGTGAGTCATGGGTAGCAGGCGAGTCAGATGGACTTTGGATTGTTGTGGGATAGTTGCCACAAATGTACAGTCACTTGGAAACCAATTATGTGGTCAAGGGTCATTGACACGGAGGTACTTACTACTTTTCGGAACTGTATACCGCTCGAATGATGGCAAGGACAACGAGACTGTGTAGGATATGGTGGACGTTGTTGAACACCATTGTTGGCTGAGTGCTCCATTAAGTTACGATGAGAGTGATTATGATTGCAGCAGAGGAGCTTGGCTGGAGCGTCCGAGGTACTCACGGGTTCAATGGCACACTTAGTTGCAGAGATGAGGAACAATTAGTTTGGATTTTCTGCACTGAATGGTTGGTGTTTCGGAAAGGGGTTGTGAGTGATAAAATACAGACATCCTTAGATCATCTTAATGTGAGGGGGACGATGCCGATTCAGGACAGTCAGATGTTGAAGGATAAGGGGCAATTTTGGTTGGAATTGTTTCTGTTATAAGTCGTATTGTTGAATACTCTTGGCTTAAAGGTACTTCTTCTTTATTGGTGGCTTTAGTAGATCTACGCCTCCAGCAAAATGCCTCTCGTCTGCTGTCTCTCATTGTGTAAGTTTCTTCCTCACATGTCTTTTCATGCGTTGTCCTCTTCATTCTAGAACAGTGTAGTGCGTGTGCTCTGCATGACCTAGCTATTCTTGTGCGTGTAGACTTGGCACATGTCACCAGACATCAAATACAGTGCTTTGTTGCAATTTCTCTTGTCGTCCATGGCTCTCATTTCCTTTCACTGTAGTCCCTGCCCCTGGGTCTCAGAGGAGGCATACAAATTTCGATTGATCTGAGGAGGACTCTGTAACTCAAGTCACATCTTAGACAAAAGGAATGGCAAATGGGTGCTGATGGCGGTGGTGACAGGGAAGAACTTTGGTGCTCTCACAGTGTTAGCTGCCCATTGTGACATTCCGTCTAAAACACAGAACATACTCATACCCATTTGTCTTGCTTTGTCCGCTACTGCTTCTATACCAGAAAATACCTCACTGACGGTTTTTTGAGTTAACCTAATCATCTCAATGTCGTCGATGAAAGCTAGTCGTTCAGAGCTCGAAGCATGTGCCCCGACTGCTGACCCGCAAAATTCTCAAGAAAATGTCAAATGACTGGCGTCGCATTTTCTAAAACCTTTTTTTTTGATCATGGTGATGGCCTTAGTGAGTTTGTTACCGATTTAAAAGGGGGCAGCAAGAGTTTTCCATTGCTTACGTACAAAATGTCAAGAGTGGACATGGTATGGTACAACTCGCCTTTATGCACGTTAGCAGACGAAGGTGGCGGATGGCGTGAGTTTTCTCCAGGATCTATTAAATTATGATCTATTGTGGACTTCCCTGGCATGAAACCACTCTCTTATGTACTTGTCATATTATTGAGGATATTCAAGTTTACACGAAACGACAGAGAGGATCTTGTACATGTTGTTAAGGAGGCACGGATCTTTAAGTTTCCTTAACGTCGCGTACAAGATCCCTTTTTGGTTTTTTGTGAACTCCTTTATATCGTATAATTTTTTTTGATATAAGATGAGTTCATTACTTAGCAGTGATATTTCAGACATCCTGCACAATTTGACGATCTTGATGGGAGTGTCGAAACTTCGTACAACAGTCTACGCGCCAATTTAGTGATGCCTGTCCTTTATACGACTCCCACCTTTTGCCTATTGGACAATATTCAGTTGGATATGGAGGGATAAGTATCCTAAGCTTTGCTTTCCCTCCCCTTGACATCCACATCATGGGCTGTACAATCAAGGCCATCTCCCGACTAAAAAAAAATGAGTTTTGGTCCAACTCGCACTGGAGCTTTGATGACCCCGCGCACAGCATCTCCTATGACACAAGTCTCATTGTCATGCCATCTGATGCAAGGTCACCAACGATCCAGCTGCGGTGCTCATATAAAGTCAAATTCCCCTGTGTCCAAGACTAGCTCTGCCAGAAACTGAACCGGGAAGGGAATGCAATTGGATTTTCACGGACGATTTTAAGACGGCGAAGGGATCTGGGGCCGAGGCTTTCGTGGAAGACGAAATCTTTGAACTTCACCCCTCTCTATGTAACTTCGCACCGGTCGTCCAGACGGAAACGTTTCCGATTCTGATGGCCACCAACTATATTGTGAAGAACAGGTGGAAGGGGCGAAGTATCTGCATCTGCAGCGACAGCCAATCTGTGCTTAAGGCCTTACCCAACCCTTTAACCACTTCCAAGATAGTCCAGGAAAGCAAGTCCTCCCTTAATTTGGCTGACTGATTTCGTTAAAACGTGTCTGGGTCCCAGGACATCACGGAAAACGAGATTACCGATGAACTAGCTAGGCAAGGTTAAAGAGAGGCATTCGTTGGACCCGAACCCATCTCGGGACTACCCGCTGCATTGGTAAGGGCTTCCGTCGACTGTTAGCTCTCCCAACAGCACAATCAGATATGTCTTGGCTCTTCAGGATGCAGGCTGATCAAGTGTATGCTAGAGAACGTTGGCAAGAAATCCGCTGCTTTCCCGTTATCTCTAGACAGAAAAAAATGCAGAAAGCTTGTAGACGTTCAAACGGGACACTTCACCATCGCTAAGCACCTAAGTCTTCATGGGCTAAGTGATGGCACCCTTTGCGACGCCTGTGGAGAAGACACTTTAGAGCACTTACTCTGTAAATGTCCCGTCCTTCCTCGGATCAGGAGGCGGTTGTTTGTGGCTGATGTGATGGGAGTTAAAAAGTTAAGCTCTTTACCACAGAAACTGTTTTTCTTTGGAAAACCAAGAAACTACATTAAATGATGGTTACTGTCTGGTAGTATAATGTACTAGTTTTTGAGTCTGAGCGCCGCACTGTAGTGTTTTTTCAACCTCCAAAAAAAAAAAAACCTTAACATATAAGATCGTGATTGCCGCTTTGTGCGAGCGTCTGCAGCGTCAATCACCTGACAGCTCCTTTCTAGTGCGCTTTCATGGCAGGGAAGTTCAGCATTGACCAAATCTTTACAATACAACAGATCCCGTAAAAATCCCAACAGATGCAAATCAACACTGACCACCTACTTGTCAATTTTAAGACCTTATATAACACCGTGCAAAGAGACGAACTATGCAACGCCATGTATACTTTCGGCATTCCTATCAAACATGCCAAGCTGTGTAGGATCACAATGGAGAACACTCGCTGCGGACTGAACACTGCCTAAGATGGCCAGAGCAGGTAGAGCGCTTGGACAACACTGCTCCGGTCCGAAGACTCTTCAACTCCTAACCAGTGTGACAACGCAATAAAAGTTGCCCACGGACTCGATGGCGCACATAAGTGCAGAAGAACCTCAAAATTTGAGGCAGTTGCCAACAGGTCCTACCATCTGGAGAGGCTCTCTGGTTGAGGAACAGGTCCATTTCGGACTGCAGCGCCATAATCCATAAGTAGGATGAGCAAGAAGAAGAATGGAAAACACGTTAGAACGCGAGAAACTCAATCTTGAGCCTCTTCGAACGGAAAGTGCTGCGCTTGAATGTTTTGTCCACGAACGACGAATGTCACGACTTCTAACCTGTTCCACCAAGTTCAAATATTCCCTTGGTTCCACTTAACTTCCTGATGAGGTATAGCGTCGATGGCAAATGTTCAAGTGGCCTGTGGCCAAATAATCAGAATTCAGATGTCAAAATCTTCAATTCCGGCCTAGCACTAAATTGAAAAAAAAAATTGAAAAATTCAAAAACAGATTTTTACTCACACAAATAAATCTCACACCCAGTTATAAATTCAAAATAAAATCATATTCCATTCGCAGATGAAAACTCAAAACAGTCTGTTGGGAGATGAAATAAAGTTCTAAATTCCCTCGAGGAATTTTGTTTCCTTTCCCCAGATCTCCGTAACAAGTTATGACAGAAATTGCTAGGAAATTCGATCAACCTTTTTCCTTTCGCAATAAATTCTCCGGGCGCCCACGCGCTGTAAGTTTTCACTTTCATTCTGACACAAAAAGTTGCGTGCAAGCACCCGAAGCAGTGGTGACACCCTTTCGTAGATGTACATGTGTGCACTCATGTTTGTGTCTTCCTGTCAAAAGCCAGTTTCTCATGACAGAAATAAACTTTTTTACACGCGCACACACCCCCCATAAGGAGGGTCTGCAGATATCAGAAATCTCCTTTATGGATGCAATAAGCAGCGAGAAAAAAATCCGTATTGTGAAATAGATACTTGTGTCGGTGAGACAAAGGGAAATACGCTCTCAAATGAGGACGGTGTAAAATTGGATTTTCATCAAACCAATGCTCCTCGCTTTTGCGGCTGCAAGGAGTCATAAACGACAGAGAGGTGGGAATATGGAATTTTAAAGCAACGCAAATGGATTGTTATTTTGATACATGGGAAAGAAGGGATATTTCCTCGTTCAAGGGATGTCATGTAGGTCAGGCATTGTGCGGTCAAAACAATAGTGTCAACATTCACCAAGTTACGTAGAAGTGGTCCCAGGCTCACAGAAAATCATTGTTTAAAGAAGTTGGACTAGGCAGGAGAGCATTCCTGGGATACTATGACTTGATAAATTTTTATGTTTGAGAATGACATTGTAAACCAGAAACTTCTAGTTTTGTATCGGGCGCCATTTTCGAAGCATTTCTTTCGAAGTAGACTGGTTGCTACCGGGTGGGGAATATTTTTATTTGAAGCTAAGGCTACACTTAGTACTCAAATTTATACTCCCTGACTGACTCGAACTGTTACCAACTTCAGACTTATTTTATTTCCAAACCGTTCACGACAGTGAGCTAACATTTTGATATAAGGGGATAATTTCATTGCACACAAGATCACTTTTATCTGGGATGGAATTCAAACATGATGGTGTGACTTCTTTATACTTGGCTCTAAAACCAGAAGTACTCCAGCATCTTCAAGTGAATACGTCATTTGTGCCTCAAGCCAAAGTCCATTACCGTGATTCGAGCAGCATTGCAAAACGCCATCATGATCATGAAAAAAACAGCAACATCGTCAGAAATGGTTCGGAAAGTGAAAGAACGAATTGAATGAAATCCACGTCGAAGTGGAAGAAAAATGTCTCGTGACTTCAGCACATCGATGGAGCAGGTGTACCAAATGCTGAAAAATGAGCTTTGGCCAGCAAACTTCCATCCTCATATTCTTCTTCTTTCTATGGGGCTACAGTATATGGTGGACTTGGTCAAACACCATTTCTCTCCGGCTAGCACCATCTCTCACAAGCTTCCTCCAATAGCGCACTTCTAGTTGGTTGAGGTCCTTCTCCATGTGTGTGGCGGCATCTCAACGTTATGCACGCATAACTTTTCTCTCAAAAAGAATAGGGGCTTCCTCACCTGCTTTTATTTACGTCCAAGTTTTCTCGCCCTTAAGGAGGACTGGGGTGATTAAGCTGTTATACAAAGGCAGTTCAGTCCTCTCTCAATTGCCTTTTGAGCTCTGATTGGCAAGAGTGATTCTGCGTTTGATCTCGGTGCTGATGTTGACCCTCTGTATCACGGAGCCGAGGTGGACGAAGTTCTTGACTATCTCGAAGTTTCTGCTGACTAGTATTACGTTCTGTTCGAGACGTGGATGTTGCACTCAACACGATCTCACATAGCAACAGAAAAAAGTTAGTTAGAGTCGAAGGAGCAAGGGAGTTGTTATGCTTGCACGAAAGTGAGGAGCTGCAGTTTTTTTCGATGATTCGCTATTTGTTATCGAGCAAAATGTCAATAAAGAAACTGACCGAGTTTACTTGCCAGATAGGTCCTTTGAAATTTACAGATTAGGATACCCACCAGAAAGAAGGCAGCACCGATGCTGATAGTTTGGACTGCCAAA
Organism: Eristalinus sepulchralis; assembly: GCA_944738645.1. NCBI lineage: Eukaryota > Metazoa > Arthropoda > Insecta > Diptera > Syrphidae > Eristalinus > Eristalinus sepulchralis. The sequence continues at coordinate 49,471,809 of OX122882.1, forward strand.
AATGCCGATGGTAGCTCTCCACTCGTATTTTGAAACGGTGGCGTCAAAATTAATGCGACCGTATACCGCAACATTAGACATTGCACGTCTACAGTAAGGGACCTATTCGCGTACACACGAATGTGCGTAGCCCCACGAAAAAGAAGTCAATCGGTGTCAAATCGCATGATCTTGGTGGTCAATTGAAGAAACTTCTCAGAAAATGAGGCCTTAAGGGATTATGTTGCGTGACTTATTGCCCCGTCTTGTTTAATCTTTCGTCACAACATTCAATCTCCGGCCTAAAAAACAAAAATCTGTTTGCGTTCGACCAATTGCTACGAATCGACTGCAACCGTCTGCCTATTGGCACCTTTTGACCATAGGGCACACCAAAAAGTCAGATTGCGTCTTTGCAACGGCACCTCTTCCATCATTTGAATCATCGCTAGGTTTTTCTGAGCCCCAGATGTGGCAATTCTGTTTGTTTACACACACATCACTCCGAATTGATTGAACCGGTCTTTCTATTTCCATCTTCAAACCAATACGAACCAATATCACCAATGTCACCAATCGACTACACAAACAATAATTTTGCCTAGACGGGAACCTCTCCAATCAACTGTGCAATTTTGTTTATTTACATACCCACTCAGTGAGAAATGTGCCTCATAACTAAAGAAAATGTTGTTCTAAATATTGCTGTTCCAACAGCCAAGAAGGGTATCAACGGCGTTGTGAATGGTCTGCAGACATCATTTGTCGCGTTAATTAAACTTGATAAGGATGGAGATGTTAATCTAAAAGCAATGTACGCCAAAGTGCGGTGTATGACACTTTCAATTCCTACAATCGCTGGAAAATCGATAGGTTCAGGGCATCAGTCTGTTCTTACAGATATGGGATTTGGTTTTACGTGATCACCTCTCTTAAAGGCTTATATATAGGAGTCCATTTTCTTAAAAGTCGTATATAAGACAAGAGTAGATGTCTTAGTTACCCAAGTACCAAATGAGATAAGTTTAAGGGACAATCACCCCAATTTGGTTTAAAGCGAGGCCTTTCTAAAACCCCTACCGCCCTCTAGGTCGCAGTTGAGGTTGCAACTCTACGATGGGCCGTGACCGCAATCAGTAGGGTGAACAACCTGATTTAGACCAGTCAGCTGGGTACACTAACCTTGACTCTGTTATTTTGAGTTTTAAACCACAGTCACCACGATACTCCCACAAGGGGGCCCACCTCACGGTCAGGCTGCAACCGAAGTTCCAGAGGTTCCTCACCTCCCGTAGTACCAGAATACAACTTCTGGTCAAGCTGTCACTACCATCTGTGTCTGGTAACCGCCATCTTGCCACAAAATGAACTTTGTGAGCAGTGATGCCGGTGACACTAACAATCGTGTTACGGATGTGATATTGAATCAAGTGGTTCATAATTCCAGTCTATTCATCTGGAACTTGTTCTTACAGCAAGCACATTTTGAATTATCCATTACGATGATTCACAGGTCAGGTCAGAGAAAAACAATTGATTTTCAGTGTCTCTTCTGTCGGTCGACTTTTTACCATTAAGAACATTTTGCAGAAACGGCAACTTACGGTGGATGCTTTAAGACATCCCAACTGAGTGCCGTAAGTTTGTTCCAGGTCCACAAAGATATGTTTGGCCTATCATCGGCATGACGGAAGACAACTCCAAATCTTCGACCAATGATGATGCTTAACCAAATTTCTTTGCGTTGATTCATGTGGTTCCGTACCAAAGATTGATGGCAGACCCTTAATAGAGAACATGTTTGCGTTCAATGTTTTGGCTCGTTTTGCGTTGACGGAATCTGGAAAAGAAAATTCAACGATGAGCTCTTAAGACTGTGCAGCGGCATGTGCCTAGTCCACCTTCGGGTAAGATTGCAAGGCTATGCAGAGCATATGAGAAATACAGCTCTAGCCCTAAGAGTCTTCGAATCCGAACCAGAGGGACAGAACCATAGAGAACGGCAATGAAACTTTTAGCGCACACAAGTGGAGAAGGACTTCCTTAACCAACTTGGTGTGGAATATTGGTGACTGCGGCTTATTGGTTGAGGCCTATGTGAACATCGGACTATTGCACCTCAAGAGGAAGAAGAAGAAAAATTGGCGCGATTGTCTTTTGAACGCGAAAAGGGCACACACACTGCACAGACATGTTTTTAGTTTCGGCAAACATGCTTCCCAACCTCATAATGGCTCGTCTCCCTCTTTCCTTAAATTTAACAATGTGGTACCAAATTTTTGAGTCATGTATTCTACTGGAATGACAAGAATTTATCCAAATTGCTGTCTTAAGCGAAATCCACTGCTCCAATTCCTTTCAACATTTCACAACAATCCCAAGGTACACCAGCAAAGCGTTGAAAATCGAATTCCTAGTCCAATTAGTGCTCCAATTCAAACTAAAAACAAAAATATTCTCTTTCCCGCAAAACAAACAGCTGTCGGTTGTCATACGAACTTGACCCGCGAAAGGTTTCAAGGTTCGCTCTCGCTCCAACGCCAAATGTCTGGCGCATGAATTAAACAGCTGTTTTGACTATTTTTACACAGCGTTCACAAATAGACTCGAAGGCCACGAGCCGAGCAAATAAAAACACGGCTCCTTGTCCCACTCGCAACTCAACCATCCATCAAACGAAAACAAAACAACGGAGGGCATCGTATAAGCAAACAGCAAAAGTTTCGCGGCACATGTCCGTGCCACACAACTGGAGCGCGAATTCCCATTCAAGGACACACTACCTTCGGCAAATAAATTACCGCCTTTGTCCACAGAGTCCGTCCTCGAATCGATTCAAACCAGACCAAGTCCAAGTCCGCTCACAGGTCCCCTTTTCGGGAGTGACATCTGACAAAGTGGGGAATGGGTGTAAACTGTGTCAGCCCCCTGCCAAACCTTTGAACCCATGTCAGGCGTGTGGAGCGACTCCCCAATGAATTCGCCTCGCCTGTAATCGAAGGAATGGCACTGACTCAAGAGAGAGTGCCTCAAATTTATTGCCTCCCCCCACTGCAGGCTCTGACACCAATCGGATCAGTCGGGTGCTAACTGTTGTGTTAAATGTCAAATGATTAACCCAAAAAGCCAGTCGAGAAGAGTGCTTCATCTGTTCTCGCACGAGACGGTCCTTATCGATTCTGTTCACAACATGATGACTGGGAGTCGTCGCTATTGATGATGTGGTTGATGGCTGATGGTGGAGAGAGGATGAGTGAAGGGAGGCGTGCGGTCGTGTGGACTGGTCGAATTTGGGTCAATGTGGTGGACCATGGAGACGTCTTCAAGTTGGCACGTAAATAAGTTATTGCCTATTACAGGCCGAATGCATCTCGCAGGCAGTTGTGGGGGCTCGATGCAAGCGGAGTGTGTGCGCGGCTCCAGTCGGTGCGGGATGAATGATTTATGCGATGGAACTGGGCACGGATTGCTAGCTGGTTCGATTTGCTTCGGTTTTTGTGTACGTGACGAGGCGAGTTGGATTTATTTTGCCATTTCCTGGTTTAGTGCTAAAACAAGACGTGGCGGCATAAAGGGAGCTGGAAGGCGATCTTATTGAAATGGACTGAAGGTTATTTTACACGGCACGAGGAGAGGGGGTATAGTTTGGAGTTTATATCCATGACGAAGTGATTTCTGGTGACAATGTGAGCATGAGGGAAAAAGTCTGAGGTGGGCCAATGGGGAACTAAAAGCAAAAATGAAACTAGGTGTTCTTTCCTTTGTTTCAATGGAAAAAACCGATTCATACCAGCCTTATGGAAATAAGCCGCTATCTTACCTAATCGAATTGCGAGGGAAATAATGTGACCCAATAAGCTCTCAGAGGTGACAATAAGTCAAATCCCAAGTTTTGTATTTGACTTGATACAGACTTGATTTGATGTGAGGCATCAGGCTCTCTTGACGAAAATGCGTGCTTATGGCATCGACGAGTGTCTTCTTGTATGGATTAAACATTTCCTTCCGAACCAGTTGTTTTGTATGGGTTCGAATTTACCACTGGTGTTCTCCTGAACTGTTGTGTGTTTCTTCCTTATTTTTATTTACGATCTCTTGTCTATTACTTCTCAATTCAATACACTCCATCGCTTATAATAGTACACTCAGCTCCTCACTTGCGTTGCTTAGATCACGATCACGTCCCTCCTCTTTGGTCGCGGACTTGGAACGGCGCCATACGAAGTTTCTCAAAAAATATTTACTTATTCCCCAAATCTATCAGTCTACTCAGAGACCAATCCTCGAAGCAGTTCTGGTATGCACTTTTTGGCATGCCCTTGAGCTCTCTTAGCGATTCGGTTTTTATCTCCTCAATCGTCGCGAAATGCCGTCCTTTTATGGGTTTCTTTAATTTACTAATTGTCTCTGTCGGTGTTCGGTGCGCTCTGATGATATTACAAACATCATCCTACAGCAGACCTATCACGCCCAACTTTTCACGAACAGCACTGAGGAGAATTGTGGACAAAGAACTAGGATTAATCGTTTACAAGGTCAAAATTATTTGGCGAACCACGTTTTTGTTCGAAAAATCTCTTTTTATGACGGGTGCATTTTATTTCTCCACGGCTACGTCAGCCCGCTCGGTAAACCACAAAACACCTGTGATCATCAACAGAGAGTGACAGTTTTGGGGAAAGTGTGCAGTAGTGTCATCCTTGGACAATTTTTTATTCCAAAAATATAAGGTTGTCAAATATCGCTCCCTATTTTGCTCTTCATTCAATGCTTCATAAAAAGTGTTACAGTGATTGGATTTAGCTCAAATATGCGCCGTTTTGTTCGATTATCTGCTACCATGTAGACAACAACTTCATAATACCCCCGTCGTAGAAGCCCCCCTCCATATTCGCGAAGAACTCGGACAGCCACTTTTCACAAGCCTCTTTTGAGTACAACTTCGCACCACCAAGGGAACACAGGACAGGTGGTAATCACTGGGCGCTATGTCCGGGCTATATGGTGGATGCGATAAAACCTCCCATCTGAGCTCCTGTAACTTCTGACTAGTCATCAACGAAATGTGTGGTCTGGCGTTGTCCTGGTGGAGCACTACACCCTTCCTGTTGGCCAATTCCGGATGCTTCTGGTCGATCGCCTGCTTCAAGCGCTCCATTTGTTCATAGTAGATGGTAGAACTAAGTGTCTGGCCAAATGGCAGCTCATAATGGATGCTTCCCTTCCAATCTCACCAAACACATAGCAAAATCGTTTTTGCTTGATATTGTCGTATGTGATCTATTTTTCGTCGCCAGTCACCATCCGCTTCAAAAATGGGTCGAGTTCGTTCCGTTCTAGCAGCGTATTGAAGGCGTTGATTCGGTCCAGAAGGTTTTTTTGCGTCAAATCATGCGGCACCCAAACATCAAGCTTTGTTTTGTATCGAGCCTTCTGCAGATATCCCACCTTCTGGGCGATGTCACAAGATGTCACATGCCGGTCTAACTCGATGATTTCCATGACTCGATCGGTATTCGTCGTCACAGGTCTTCCGCCGGCTGGCTTATCCATGGTGTCGTTTTCACCGGCTCTGAATCGTCGAAACCATTCCTCCGCGGTTCAAAGTGATAGAGTACCATCCCCCAAAACACCAATAATCTCACGGAACGTTTCTCTAGCGGATTTGCCTTTAACGAAGGAAAACTTTAAAATAGCGCGAATTTCGGCGTTAGTGAACTACATGTTTACACGTCTGAACTACAACTGTTAAACGCAATATCCAAACTAATCATGCATAGCGTCGTTTTGTAGGTTATGTCAACACCTTTCAAATGATGTAACAGATACGAGCTCTGTAGCTCTTTGTACATAGCCGGGAAATTCAAAAGACTAAAAGGCGGAATATTTGACAACCTTGTAGGTTGTACGCGAACTCTGTTTTAAGACAGAAGCGAACCAAAGTCACCAAAGAGGTATTCGAAAATTGGGGTGACAGCCAGCTGAGGTAGCCACGTGAAGAGTGTTCCAACTCTCACTAAGAAAGTCAAAATGTCACTTATAAAAAAACAAAAAAAAAATTATATATTATATTAACTATCAAATTTTGGAAGCTTCTTTTGGGAATCTCGAACCATACTAAATTCAGCTTACTTCCCCTTACATTGTGGGAATCCCGACCTGTCTTAACCTGATTCAACAACAACGCATTTCAGTGGTCGATTATGAGGTCTAGGGATCTTTGCAAACAGTCCGCTCTTGTCAATTGCTTAAAGTCTTTGCTCAAAATGGATTAGTTTGGTTACCTAGCAGACGTTCTTAACACTCAAGAAATTGTATTATTGAAAAGTTTAATTTGTGTTTGTTGTTGACAATTGCTTCTGCTCCAATAAAAGCCGCTCCACATTTTTTTCTTTTTAAGAGTTCTCAATGGAAGCTCGTTTGTTCCCAAAGTCGTTTTTCATTTTTTTTTTTCACCGAATGCGATCCTGCTCGGAAGGCAATAAATCAAAAACACAACGCAACGAAAGTACACACTAAATTATCTGCCATCAATAATCTCTAGACAAACATCGTTATGTGCCCCGCCTCGGGATGGCATTGAATTCCTCATGAATCGTTGGGCAAACAGCGCCGTCTATGCGCGACCCCACGTGCTATGCGCCAAGTCTGACAACGATAACCTCAAGCTTGTCGTGTTTTTTTTATTCCTGCGATAAGCCAACCAACAGTACTTGAACCTTGTTTGACTTGCATGTCATCTGTCGGTGGTTTTACATGGGCGCACTTGTAGATGGCGCATCTATCAACTTCAAAGGTGCGCCTTCTCGCCTGTCAAGGTCAAGACACAAAGTGCGTGTGCGTCAAGTCGTACTCCAAAAAAAAGTGACTGTGTCCGAATTCGAACATTTCCGTACAGTGACTTCTTGAAGAAGTAGTTTAACGATGGTAGTTTTACCGGTTCACATATGGCTTGAACGACTAAGCTCAACTTCAACGCGAATGCATTTAACGGTGACAAGTGCCAAATTTATGTTCATTTCGCGTCGTCGAAAACGAGGTCAACTCCGGCAATGGCGCGCGAAGGCGTTCGTGACTGAATTGGTGAATCGAATTCGCCGTAACGTGGGCGGTAGAAAATAAGAATAGCTTTAAAGTCTGATTGATCTCCTTCAAGATTCTAATGAGTTCTCTTTGTTTTTCTTCTTTTTCCCGTTTCAGGTAAGGGATGCTCGTGAGTGGAATTCGTCATGCTTTAGCGCACTAGGATGCGCGGAAAAAGTGGCTTGAGATGTGTGTCACTGGCCTCATGGGTGAATTGGCAAACTATAGAGGCGATTGAGATCCGAGATTGGTATTCACATGATGCCGCGACAACGTTCAGTGAATGGCATTGAATTTTTATTGCATCCGTGAGGGGAGAACAGTTGAGACAATGCCGATGGGGGGTGAGTAAGATCTGTGATCAGGTTCTGCTTTGATGGGTGCCGTAGCTTCGATTGGTGAATGGATTGTGGAATTTATTGAATTCCTTTATTCTTCTGTCGACTGTGGAATTTAGGACATACCTGTGATCGTTTTTAAATGAGCATTAAATGATTGCTCATTGTTCTGGGATGTGATGCAGCTCCAGGCTGTAGTGGCGAGAATTTTGTTTAAAAATGGAACTTTTGTAAATGGACAAAAAATGCTACGCAGATGGAGATTTGAGGGTAAGTCACCTCACATCCTCCCAGAGGAAACTCCAGCGCATACTCGATAGGTTTGTGGGCGTATGTACTGATGCTAAAATGAACGTGAACGTGGACAAGTCCGAAGTTATAATCATTTCCAAAACCCCTGCCGAATACACTCTACATGTAAGTGGAGACCCATTGAAACAGGTGGAGAAGCTCAAGTATCTCGGGATCTTTTTCACGAGTGATGGGGGGAGCAACACTGAATTTTCTTGTAGGATTGGCCAAGCTGGATCAATTTTGAAGCAACATGGAAGATCAGTAATAGGGAAAACCGAGCTTGGTGTCAAAACGAAGCGATCAACGTTTGTCCAAAGTCTCACTTGGGTAATGACTGAAGGAGCGAGATTGCGAACACAGGCTGCCGAGATGAAGTTTGTCAGTGCCGTTGCGGAAGTAACTCGCTGGGATAGTCTGAGAAACCAAACGGTGCGGGGGAACTGCTACTTCTTCGAGCTGAAAGGAATATGTTTCGTTGGTTTGTCCACATAGTACCGACATCCCCTTCATCCCGACTTCCGCGGCGCGTCTTAGGTGCAATTCCATCAGGAAGGCGATGTAGGGCGTCGTTGTAAAACCAAGTCCATAAACTCGCCTGGTTGCGCTTTCGAATAGTCCCTCCTATTGAACTAGAATCGATGGCGGAAGATCGAGCGGCCTGGAGATCTCTCGTGCGTGCCTTGCTTCTGCGGCCGCTTTCTTGTAACATGCATATTAACGAGGATGGTGATGATGACGACGAATGGAACTTCTGTCGCAATTTCATCTCTGAAGGAAGAGTCGAAGCAGAGTATCAAGTACGGACTGATCAGTACTCTAACACAGAATCGCTGCTGCCTTGTACCCCCTTTGCACCATTTCTTTGCCAATTCAAAACGATCGCCCCATCAAAAACTGCCTCCATATGGCCACGATGTATTTGCCTCACATTCAAAGACACATCACTTAAGACCGCACAAGGCAAATTTCGTCGCAGTCCCTCGTGATTCTTAAAATAGCCTCAGTCCATCACTCACAGCGAATGTCCAGAAACCCAGTGAATCAAGTGTTGAAACGCCCGTCTGCAGCTTGACGAGCAGTTTATTTTTATGACTGCATCCAAGAGCAGATTAAAACAACAAGAAATTCTTTCCTAACGCCATCATCGTGTCTGCCAATGATGTCACTATTTGCTGCTGAATGGAAAACACATTCGTGTCGTGACTTTATGGTGTCTGCTGGCATTGCGGTCGTCGTCGTCGTCGTCGCCGCCCGCCCAAGAAACTCCCCCATCAAATGCCAAAAAGAAATTATGAAATACACGACACTCGGTTCCCACCCTTGGATTCGCAGCAGCAGCAGCTGCGGCTCCACGTCTTCCCATGTCAATTGTCACATTGAACTCCACGACCCATCGGCAAATAGTTTCAGTCAATATATTGCGCTCTGAGACACCACAAAGAAGGATTACTCCTTCGAAACGGAAGTGCATCGCCTTCCTTCAATAATTGTGTGCACAACCACACCCTAAGCATCTGCGTTCCGATTCCCTGCTCCGCGGAATTCGATGCGCCCACTGGATACGTGTGTTTTTCTGTTTGTTCCATAAAAAGCCACACAATGGCAAAGACGTTTAGGAATCGTTTAGATCCCCATGAGAACTCGTGAATCTATGCAACAGCGGCAGCAGCAGTGGCAGCGACCGCGGCGAACAAAAGTTGCACCCATCCGTCTCTGACCATATTTGTGAAGTTGAATTATGGACCATAAATCGATCGAAGCGAACGAACGAACGACGACAACAACGTGTGGTGCAGAGTTCAAAGAACCACATAATTGAAGCAGAAAATGCTTCTTTTACAAGGAAAACTGGAAAACAAGCTTCTGCACTTTCGGGGGCGACTGCCGGCGGCAATATGCGGAGGAGGAGCAGCAGCAGCAGCGTTGGCATCATGATTACACACAAATGGAACGGAAGACCTTGTGTTTACGTGAGTTACTCGAGGCGAAATGTTGGTTTTTGGCTTCAGATGAGGGGGACGACTACGTGCTGCAGAGATGCAGTCACACACTCACACCCACACGCAGGGGCTTCGAACACAGAGACCAAATAAGCCCCTGCGCTGCGGTATTCACAGTCTCGCTGCTGGCTGGGGACCCTTAATGGTCATTAATAACGCTCAACACTTTGAAACAAATCGCTGAAAATGGTTTTTCTTTGCATCCCTCCGCGGTGGGAGCGAGCGGGCGCGAGCGTTCATCAATTCAACTTTTCGAAAATAAGCCAACACTTCGTTACTCATAGTGGGATGGGGGTTTTGTGGCGGTGTGCTGTGAATGTGAGGACCTACCGCAGAGTGAGATCGCAGAAGATGTGGTCAGTCCACACATGTGGCCCGATTGCTTCCAATTTGAAATCTGGTCAAGCGGGCAGACACAATGGAGGCCATGGATGGAGCGGTGCTTGGGAGGGGGGAAGTGATTAAATTCGGTCATCTCAGTGTGGTGCAGTTCAGTTTCTCATGTCACTGGGGGATTTGTTTTTTATGATCAGTGAGGGATTTTCAGTTTTCGCTTTTCACGTCGTCAATTCTTTTTGGAGAGATTTATGTGAAATGTTGGCAATTAGATGAGATTTTTTGGGAAGTATTTTTGAGACAAGTTCTAAATTTAAGAACGGCTTTATTTGGGAGATACAATCGACAGTACACTGGCCGATCACTATTCAAACCATTCATTCGGCATTTAGGCCCCGGAGCTTGCCAAAACAGGCTGAGGGCTGAAGATTGGTTCTGGCGTTTCTTTATCATCATCAACAGAAAGAGCGAGTAAAAAGTTAGCCAGACGTGAGGCTCAGCGGTCGCACTTGGTCGGCCTAACCCAAAGTGTAAAACGTTGCCAAAGCAGAACACCCACTTTGTGCTTAAAATGCTTCCATTTGCACGTGTTTTTCAACGCTCTATAATTTTTTTGAAAAAGCATACAGAACGAAAAGTGCAAACAAGGCCACTTTCGATTGTGAAATTTTGTAAATTCCTATTACCTTTCGCTTTGACTAGTTCATGGAATATCTCAGAAATTGATGATAAGCATGTCCAAGCTGTTCTGCTGATCTTTCCTCAACAAAGTTTTCCACCAAATGAGGAATAGTGTTGTATGACATGAGTGACGATATACGCTTTAAGTTTGCAAAACTAAACCGCAATTTTCGGTGTACGATGCATCACTTTGTTACTTCTTTTGATTTCTTAAACATTTTAAAAATAAATGTATCAAATCTGTTGGTTGACAATTGACAAAGCCAGCCAATGTTTATCGACCGACAAGACTTTTATAAAAAGAAGAAAATAAACAGCCAGGTTATTCACACAAGTCTGTAGCTACACTTACAACAAACCTCTCACCGTTTAACATTCCAACAAAGGCATACACCAGAAGCTACATCGCTCTTTGTATTTTTATTTGAAAGTTTGACAGAGGCAATTGGTCTAAGGGGGACTCTACCTCCATCTACCAGCCAACCTACGTAACCGGATGTAATTTCAAAATACATCAAAAACTTCACAGCGTTAACCGCTTAGTTGGCGAAACTTTTAAATAGCCATCGGATATAAAGAGTTAATTTCAAAAGTGCAAGTTTCTAGTAGTACCACGGAACTGCAATAAAAGTTCAGCAATCATGTGTGTTTTGAGGGGGAGATCTTGGGGGTAGAGCGGGTGAATTTGCACTCACCTGCATTCAATTTGTGGATTGTGAAATTTAATAGAAGTTGTTCCGGTCCAAAAAAAAAAGACTTGCTGCCCAACGGCGGTACTTTCGCAACTTGTCATAGTGTAGGACATTTTCATAGATGGCTACTGTCAAAATTTCTGCTGAATCGGACTGTAATTTCACCGCGTCTGGAAGTGAGCGTGTTCACGGATTTTTAGAAAAAAGGAAAAAATACTTGCTAAATCCAAGTCAACTAGGATCTTGCGAAAGTGACGCTTTTCCATCCAAAGCGATCGTCATAAGCTGGTTTAACTAGGTTTAACGTGAGAAGTCAATTTTTGATAAGCCTCGTACAGGTCCCCTGAAAACTTCCATCACGGAGGATAATGTGACAAAATCCACGATCTCGTATTAGGAACCAGCCGATTGAAGTTGCGCCAGATATCTGAGCCTTCTCACGGCTTTGAGTACCATTTTTGTTCAGTTTTGGCAACAAGCGCAAGTGAGAGACCAGTTCAGAGCACTGTTTGACTCTATTTAAGGGCAATTCAAAGGAGCTCTTCTGTCGTTTTCTAACCGTCAATAAAATATGAATCCACTGGTATACACCAGAAACCACTTAACTATAAATTCAGTGGTTATGCAACAAGTTTTTGAATTTCGATAAATATCCAATGGGTACCAGATCTTGTGGAGTGGAAACAGTTCCGTCACTGAGTGCGTTTATAAGTTCATTGTTGAAAAACAATTTTGAGTGGAGGCGGCATAACAAAAGAAATATTTCCTCAAAATACAAGTTTGAAATAAAAGATGTTGCAGCTAGAAGAACATTTTTATTGCAACAAAAATGGTGGTTTTGTGACCATTTAAGGGCGGAATAAAGTTCCAGATAAGTTTTAACAGAAGTGAAATGAATCGCTATAGACGCCAGAATAAGACTAGAACAACGCCAGTAATGAACGGGAACCTAGTCCTAAGACTGTTCTACGGTTCTATGGGTGATGGCCACGGTTTAAATACCAAAGGAAAAGCTTGTAATCAAAGAGGTCTACTATGCGGATGTATCGGATCTATTCGACGTCGCCTTGTTCAGGTTCCATTTTACAAAGAAAAAATGCTATTCCATAATGACAACACATCGTGGGCACACCTACGTCGCCACCATGACCATTTGTTTGAACTGCTGTCCCATCCACCGTATTCTCCAAATTATGGCCCATGCAGCATCTTTTTATCTAATAATAAAAATAATTGAGTGGTACTGAAGCCCACAAGGGACCAGGGTCTAGCTTCTACAGCAACTACTCGTGTTATGCGTGCTACTGTTCTCTCACGAGTAGAGGGGACCTACAGATTTTGCCGATTCCGAAAGGCGAGATTTAAGAACCTTCTCTTAGACAGTTAGTATTCTTTGAGTTTTGTCATCAGATTGAAAGAGGTGGTGCCGTGAAAAAAATGTGAGGTGTCCCGTCCGGGAATCGAACCTAGACTTTCTGGGTGTTTCTGGGTCAACGCACTTACCACTACGCCACGGCGACCTTATCACTGAACTTAAAAAAGTCAGTCGGGAGGAAGAAATTTAAGTCGAAGCCTTTCCACGGAGACGTGTATTGCAGACCCGCAGGGGTAGTTTTAAGGTGAACACTGTTCTATCTTATGCCTGCGGTTTCTGGGATGCAAGAGCTGTGATCTATATCGACAACTTGGAGAGAGGCAAACCGGCTACAGGGGTCTTTTCTATGCCGAATTGCTGTGTCCGTACGGTTCCACTTGGGGCGCTCGCGTATAGCTGACTGGTTTTGTCATTATTGTCTTGGAGTGAGAAAATAATCAAAAAGTAGAAAACAAGACAAGCAAAAAAAAAGGAAACCTTTTTGCCAGAACTCACTGTTTTCAAAGGCTGCCAGAGATGACACCCGAAGAAAGATGGCCCTTTTCACTGTGCCAACGAACCGGCTCACACCTTTGACATCGCAACGATCAAGTTAGTCTGATTAGTTTACAAACCACTACCCCTATTCCATTCTCCATCTTCTCCTAATTTCGCACAGCGTGAGTGACCATATTTTAAAAATTGTATAAATTTGAGTTGGTTGAGGGGCTTAACGCCTCCACAAAGGCCTACATTACAGACTTCCAGACTGGCTACAGAAGATGGAGCATCGTTAGTCTACGTGTATCGAGCTTTAAGGAGACTTTGAAAACAAATAATTCAGCGCTTTCTAAAAATTTTAGTTTTTCTTTTGTAGGCTTAGCAAAGGGTGCTCCATCGAAAACGCACGATGATAGTTGTAAATAAAACAAAATTTTGTAGAGAATCTTATCGTGATATTTTTGATTATGAAAAAAAGACTAATGGCAAATATGTGTGAACCAAAATATCGGTTAAATGTTCACAACGGCTTCATTGGCATAACTCTGTCCGATGGTCCATAAGTGAGCTTCGAGGTTGTTAATGTGACGAATTACCTTATCCTCTAGTTCTTGAATTGTTCTTGCCATATTGCCGTACACTTTTTCTTTTAAATATCCCCAAAGAAAACAGTGCAGCGGTGTCAAATCACATGATCATGTGGGCCAATTCTCATCTCCACGACGTGAGATAATACGGCCATTGAATTTCAGGAACAAAAGAGTCACTGCTTCGTTGGGTGTTGACATGCATCCTGTTGGATACACATATCGTCCAGGTCCATATCCTCAATTTCTGGCCACAAGAAATTTGCTTTCATCTCGCGATAACAAACTCCATTCATGGTAACTGCTTGGCCGACCACATTTTCAAAGGAATAAAACCCGATGACACCACCAGTCAAAAACTGAACTGAATGACTGCTTACATTCTTTGTGGATGTATTGGCTCTTAACAACCACTCGTGGTTTCTCATTTGCCCAAATGCGGCAATTCTGTTTGTTAACGAATCCAGTTGGTCAGCTATGCTGTCAGAAAAATCACCAAGTGCACGAAATGCAATTCCAACTGAACGCCTACTTTCGTAAAAGGCTTCAAAAATCGTTAAAGCGCTCCTCAACCACGCATATCTCTCCGTGGTTCAGTTTGCCAATCACTGAAACAAAGAAACGCCAAATTAAGTAAGACACATTAACTTGGCGGTAAGGTGTGACCAACCTTTACCTAAGGGCAGGGAAAATGTTGTAAGGAAGCTCAACACTCAAAAGTTCCGTTCCTAGAACTTCAATGCCCAAAAGTTCCCGGAAAAGTTAATAAAGTCCAGTAATTGTTAGAGCAGATTGTCGCATAGATTGAAGACTCATTTTCATAGCATCTCTTTGCTTTCTTCAAAAAGACGTCTCTAACCTCAGCTGTCCTCATCATTTCTTGTAGGCAAGGTATCATGTTAACCCCTTCAAAGACTGTCCAGAAATCATGACAAGATGGATGCCAATTCACTGAACTTGAAGAAGTAGAGGAACGCCCTCAATTCATTTAAATTCTCCTTGTGGGTACTTCTCCTGTTTAAGGTTGTGGTCCTTGTGCGCGTTGAATTCCATTGAAAGATGTTTCACGTTTATGGCTGTTTATGGCTACACTCCGCAGCACTTCCTCCTGTGGAGACATATTCGTAAAGTGACTACCGAACAAAAACCTTAAATCGCCACTCGACATAGACACACAGGAACATCTCATTTCATTTGCATCAAGTAGAGTACTTTCCATTCCATAAGCCAGCAGTAATCGAGCAGAGTAGTCGACGAGCAATTCAGAAAGAAGTGAATTCATCATCGCATTCCACTCCTAAAAGGTGATTCGAACCTATGCCGTCATCGTTCATTCAATCATGACATTCGTGCTCCTCACAGCGAATTATTGAGAATATTTTCAGGGCAGACCCATCGCAGCTGAATGATCATTTAATTTATTCACCGTTTCTATTCGAAGCAAATCACCGGAAATCGGGTCAATAGACCCATTTGGTCGCTATACGATGAGCACGACGTTTGCTTTGATTAAAACTGCCTTTCCCGCCGCCAATTTCCGCATGACATGCAATCGCAAGGCGCACAGTCGCTCATATAAGTGCGCTCGCCTCGCCTCGCCCACCCAACCCATCTGTCGATTCTGCCGCCTGAATTCGAATTAAACATGTGATGGGCTACGTTCGGCTCTGGGTTTTTGCATTTTTTCACCATCGATTTCGCATTCATTCGCTTCCGTTACGCATCGAAAACCATCCACCCGTTCGCAACGCCGCCGGGCTCCCCTCCCCGGACGCGCAGAGACATCTGTGGCTCCGTGCCGATTCGCCGATTGAATGGGGAGGCCATTCACATGGCATTTGTTATTCATTATGTCGTTTACTTTGCGCGCATCGTAGCGGAGCCCGCCAACCGTCTGTGCATTGTGGCCTAAATCGGAAAACGGCACATGTGGAACAGTTGGTACTGATGGGAGTGTCGTCTGTTTACCGGCAGGTACATACAATGTTGGTATGTTGTTGCCGCTGGAATCAGGACAACTTGGAGTCTATGCATTTGCTCGTGGCAGGGGGAATGTCGCCCAAGCAATAAGCCAGAGGAGCATTCTGACGAGGAAGTCTCGCACATGTAAACAAACCAATGTCTGAATGGAGCATTCACGAGCTTCCTGTTGATAGATGAGTCACTCAGAGAAGGAAATGGTTTTTAATTTGGATTTGTTTATCTGATCGGGCCGATTTTGAAACTCATACCCGATGCTTTTGAAATGAAATGAGTTTTGCTTCAGGTCAACAAACGCAAACTTGAAAGGAATTTGTTTGTGATTTGTCAACTTTGAGTTTGCTTTAGTAGATATTCGTAGTTTGGTTCTTTCATCAGTTTGTGGACTTTCTTTCATCAGTGGCTCAGTGGACTTGATTCTCAGGCAAACTACCTCTCCAGTTAGGTTTCACACCAGCTGCTTCCAATTCTGCACCCTCCTTCTTCACTTGTGTCCGCTATCTCAGACGAAGTTATATTCTGTTGCTTTGTCCTATAACCTCGACTTCCAAGTCTCGTCAACTCGAAACCGTGTTATCCATCTGCTTTATATGACATAGACGCCTTAAGCGTTGCATTCGTGGACAATTGACTGACCACCTGTTATTGCGAATCTTATTGAATATTGTCGCACGTAAAATCTTCTTCCCGCACCGGTTCTTCTTACCATAGCGATACAACTCTGCGTGAACCTGATCCTCAACCAGCAAGCCTTTCCAGCTGGTTGCCTTCAATTCCGAGTTGGCCGACGTCCTTCTCCTTTATTGTGCGCCATTGGGTCCGTGGGTATCCTCCACTGGTTCGACTTTGAAAACTGGGCTCATGTTGCTGTACCCCGAAAAGTTCGTGGGTTTTCTTTAAAAAACCATCAACGTTAACAGGGTAAGAGATTGAACGCACAACACTCACCTCAAACAGACCTTTCATCTACATCTGCTCTTGAGATTGTCCAAGCATCTGTGCCGTGGAGCAGAACGGGGACAATCAATGGGTATTATAATGTGAGATTGGTTCTTTAAGAGAGGTCTTTACTACTTGATTGCCTCTTCAGGAAAAAAAGAAAACAGCGATGGACAGGAGTATTTCGCTCATTAACACGGTACTCATGTTGTTCGTACCGTTTATTTGGGAGCCAAGGTAGACAAACTCCTTCACCACCTCGAAGTTATGGCTGAGTGATTTGACGTTCTCGCGTCAACTCGTCGATGTTGTTGGTACTATTTCTGATGACAACCTATACCTCGTTTTGCCCTCATTCGCCGTTAACCCCATTTTGGCCGCCTCTGCCTCGATACCTACAAACGCTTCTATGACAGTTCACTGTCTTGACCAATCAAGGTGTTATATAAAACAAGATTAGTCCTTCGAAAAGGGGCCTTATTACTCAATTGCCTCTTGAGCCCAAAAAACATCGATTGACAAGAGTGATTCTGCGTATGATTTCGGTACTAATTTTGCTGTCCCTGTTAACCGCGGAGCCGAGGTAGACGAAATCCTTGTCTACCTCGAAGTTTCAGCTGCCTTGTGTAACGCTCTGTCCGAGACGCCGATGGTATGTGTCCTTCCTTGATGACAGCACGTCAATGTCGTCGGCGTAAGCTAGCAATTAAACTGACTTTGGAAGATCGTGCTTCTGGTGTTGACTTGTGAGTTGCGCACGATCTTCTCAGAAAACGGTGGACTATCCGAGTCTAAAACGGAACTGATAAGGACCTACCCGGTTATTGACGAATGCTTTCAGGCGCTTACACAAAACGGCAGAAAATATTTTACACGCTTGCTTACGAGACTTATCCCTCGTTAGTTGGTACAACTGAAGTGGTCTTCCTTTTTCTAATAATAATTGAGTGTGCCACTACAGTCCATAAGCGACTAGGGCCTAGCTTCGTGTTGCGCGTGCTACTGTTCTCTCACGAGTAGAAGGGACCTACAGTTTTTTGGCTACTCCGAATGGCGAGATTTGAGAAGCTTTTCATAGACAATTGATACTCTTTGAGTGTTGTCAGCAACTCGAAAGAGGTGGCGCCGTTAAAAAAATGCGGGGTGTCCGTCCGGGATTCGAACTTAGACCTTCTGCGTGTGGGTCGACGCACTAACCCACTACGCTACGGTGACCCACTCTTTCTTTTTCTAGATCGAGTAAATAATATTGAGATTGCACTCGCCACGGGACGCTTTCCTCCAACCGTATGTTGCAGATGAGTTGGCTCATGTACCCTATTAACTCATCTCTAGCTGCCTTAAAAAGTTCTCTAGACAACCCGTCTGCACCAAGAGCTCCTTTTGACTTTAGGCTTGATGTGGCTATCTTACCTTCTTCTATTCGTCTGTGGGACGGGCGATTTCACTTCTATTATCGTTTATGTGGCGTGTGTTCCACGCCTGACCGGCAGCGGTTTATGTTTCCACATCGCCGTTTAACAACAGAAATGATTCTTTCAAATTTAGTTGGCTTTTTAATAACGTTCGAGTTTCTATGGAAAAGAGCACGACAGGGGTGATCAGGTTGTTAACAAAGCAAGCTTGATCCTTTGAAGGAGAACTTTGCTTCTCATGTGTCTCTAAAGCCCGAAGAAACAGCGGTAGGCTAGAGCGCTTAATTTCCGTACTGTTGTTGGTGTCTATTTATTGCTGAGCCTAGGTAAACGACATAGACAGTAATATTGAAAACAGTAATAAACAGATTAGAACTTAGGTGGTAATGGACAAGAACATAGATAATTTTACCATATTGTGAAATGGAAATGCTTACGACAATTGGTATAGATCGAGTCTTGTGGCTCTCTCGTCTCATTATGGTGACCTGGGACTGTGGCGATACCCCTATCGATTGTTAGTCTGGATTCTTCCTCTTTTCAAAAATTGGGACAAGAGAGTGCTCCATTTACAGGAGCATATCTGCTTTAAGTCTCCTCGTTAAGGCCAACACTAAGATGTTGGAGGCCCGAGCTATGGTTGAGTCTAGATTGGGAGATGAACAGTTCGGGTTTCGCCCCGGCAGAAGTGCAACCGATCAGCTTTTTACACTAAGAATGATTCTTGAGAGTATGTTAAACCGATCTACAGTTGACCGAGGCACTCGAGGTTAACTTTGGAGTGTTCTATAGGAGTATGGGATTGGTGATCCCCTGGATCAATATCTTTATATCAACCATAGCAGCTGTGATCGCTAAATCGAGACCTTTCACCGTAGGCGTTAGGCTTCGCCAAGGGTGCGTCTTGTTAGCCCTTCTTTTCATTATGTTGCAGCTCAGCCGAGGTGAAGAATGGTTCTCATTGAGATATTTGAGTGTATATTACCTTTATTTCGCATTGACTTAGTTGTCCTCACCCACACGGATTTCCAAAGCGCACTCGATAGGTGTGTGATCGTATGGACTGATGCTAGAATGAAGATGAACTTGGACAAGTAAGAAGTTATGGTCATTTCCAAAACGCCTGTCTAATGCACTCTACATGTTAGTGGAGACCCTTTGAAATAGGTGACGAAGTTTAAGTATCCCGAGGTCTTTTTCATAAGTGATGGGAGGAGAAACGCTTACCTTTCTTGTAGGATTGCCCAAGATAGATCAATTTTGAAGAAACATGGAGGATCAGTAATGACGAAGGCCGAGCTTGGAGACAATCGCTGCTTCTTTGGGCTCAAGAGGGAATTGAGTAATAGAGCCCTCCCACGAACGACTATGCTGGCTTTATGAACAGCTTAATCATCTCAGTCCTTCTTTACGGCACGGAAACTTGGACGTTACTAAAAGCAGATGAGGAAGCCCCTGTTCTCTTTGAGAGAAAGGTTCTGCGTGCAATTTTGGTCCTGTTTGTTTTGATGGCGACTGGAGAAGAAGATTTAACAACGAACTTTGTAGGCTGTACGGCGGTATGCGTCATTGGATACAACGCTAAGCCATGTATGGACACCACTTGTACCGCCAGAAAAGTCTTCGAATCCGAGCCATTGGCATAACGCAACAAAGAGCGGCCTAGGTTGAGGTTGGCGCACACAACTGGAGAAGGACCTCAACCAACTTGGAGTGCGCAATTGGAGGCAGCTGACGAGAGATCGTGCTCACTGGAGAGACAAGGTGATTGAGGCCCAAGTCCAACCAGGACTGTAGTGCCATTAAAAGAAGAGGAAGATAAGCTTGGAGGCAAAGCTAAGATTTTAAAGCAGCGTTTGTCCATTCTCTCACCTACGGTCATCAAATTTGGATACTGGCCGACATAATAAGATCGAGAATACAAGCTGGAGAGGTATGATTTCTTCTTACCCTTCCGGGAGTTATTTGCCGGGATAGTCTGAGAAACGCGAAGATGCGTTTCTTTTCAATGCGTTTCAATGTTGTGTAGCTACTTCTTTGGACGGAAGGGACTATGTTTCATTGGTTTGGCCACATGGTACGGCTGTCCCTTTCACCAAGATTTCCGAAGCATGTCTTGGATTAGAAATTCCATCAGGTAGGCGACGTCTCCACAGGCCCAGGGCGAGGGGGGTAGGACCAAAATCATAGACTCGCCTGGTTAGGCTTGGGAATAGCTCCTAATGAGTTAGAGTCGATGGGGGAGGATCGAGCGGCCTAGAAATCTCTCGTGCATGCTTTGTCCCGCGACCGCTTCAGTGGAACATCCGGGTAAACGAAAATGGTGATGACCATGATCGAATTCGTTTTTTTCTCTTCTTTCGTTCCAAAAGATGCATTTTTGGTTTCCAAAATTTTATATCCTGCGGTTTTTCTGCCACATTGTGTCCTATCCACAATGGCTTCTATTTTCCCACAATTCGTCTTTCAAATTCCTCCAGCCAAACTCCACATTGGCTGTGTCAAAATAATTGTTTCCCATTTTTTCAAATAACTGAACAAAGCCTATGACGTCGCAAAGTTATTGAAATAAATGCCCTTACACAGTGAATGGACAAATATCGGAACTGAAAACGGTTATCCCTAATATCCTGGGGACTCTTTAAGCCTCCGGGCCACCTGGCACACACAATGAGATGACATCCCTGACACACTTGAGAGCAGTTCAACCTCTTTGTTCTCCTTAAATGTGAATCGTTGTTAATTTTACCGCAACATCATGACCCAGCTCCAGAGCCAGGCAGTCATCCTCTGACCGGATGACAAGATTTTCCACGTCATTCAGAAGGGAAAGGGCACAAAGCATCCCTCGCCCGGCAAACACAGGTAGAGGCGACAACGTGCACTGAATACATTATCCCCGGACAAAAGTCGAAACCCTATTGACAAATATAATTCATTTGTCCGCCCAGGTACCAGGGGAGACGGCTGTATGGCGGTGGCGGTGGCGGTGACGGTGGCATAAATCGAAGAGGTTTTCACTTTAATATGACAAGTCAGAGATAGACGTCCCTTACAAAGGACACAATCATTGTTATCGTCTTCCTTTTTCAGTCTCTTAAGTGTCGTCCCGGGACGGGGCACGCCCCTTCGCCGGATGGCCATGAAGACGTCAGCAAAAGGGGGATAATTCAAGGTGAAGCATCGAATGACAGCTCACTTAATCAGAATAACATGTCGAACCCCGTGTCCTTTTTGTGTGCTCTGTGTCGGGATAAGTGGCAAAGAGATCCATGAATCGATATGTCAAGCGGCCATCTGGCTGGCCGGGTTCTCAAAACGGAATCAATTCAAGATCCCAGCAAACGAACGGATGACGTGACGAGATTAGACAAATTGAATTCAATTGCGACTCCGGTCTGGTTGAGGGATTATGAAAAATGTGCCAGAATGGTCGTAAAATAATTAAAACTTTCTTCATGAGGGCTGTGTGTGTGCCTGCCTGCACTGTCATGTGTCAGTTGTTCTCGGTGGTGGTGTCACCCCTCTGGGATGCTCTTCACTTGTCAAGTTTGTGAGTAATTTGTTTGTACTTACAGTAAGTGCTTTTTTTTCATTTTTCATTTTGTTGGGACAGTGTGGTTGACAAGAAAGGGCGGTGGGTACCTTTGTGCATTTTGGGAGGATGTGACTGTCACGTGAACTGATGCGACAACCAACACCTTTGAGGAATGTGATGGCTACCTAATGTCACTTAAAGATGCCACGAGAAAAGGAACATTCTTGTCAACGTGGAAAAACTTGCCCACCACACTGTACCCACGCACTCCGGCCGAGGAACACGAAACGACCTCATATTCAATTAAAATATCGATTTTGAAAAATGAAAATGTATGGCACGCTCAGCACTTACACTCAGCCGCCTGAAGGGATGGGGATTGAGCCGAAGTGGCGGACGGGCGGGCAGTATTTATAGCCGCCAGTGCTCGTTTAGAATGATTTCGAATGCATATCACATTACCAGCACTACCACCACCACCAGCCCCACCATTAGCAACTCGAAGTACTAGCGCTCACGTACATACTCCAGGCACAGAAACAGGGGGAGATGGAGAGAGTTCTTTAATTGCTAGTACACGCCCCTCGGTGTGATCCACCACTTGATATGCTGGATGTGGAATTCCACAATAGTCCGGGCCCCATGAAATGGCATTCGTTTCCGTTCAGCCGCCACAGAGAGCGGCCAGATGATGCTAATGATGAATTGTGGGCTTAGGGTGTCCATTTGCGCCATGTGCGAAGGATTTCACAAGCCGCCGGCAGCGGCGGCGAGTTGAGTTGTCAAAATATTTCGCTGTTTGCCGGTTTCGCAGTGAACGTACACATGTGTGTGTATGTATGTACGTGGCTTGGCCTTGAGGCGCTTATCGCGAGTGAGCGAGTTTATTGATTCTTTTGTTTCGTTGCGCATCATCACCTTGGTGGTGGAAGTGACCTGGCCCAAGGAATGTGCTGATGGCTGGGTCCTTGAGAACAGGAACAAAGGTCAGGCCTGCGTCGCATCACAATGGACCACTCGGCAGCTGCTCTTGTACGATCGATTATCTACAAATATTTGTAGCAGAGATGTTTATGTAATTCGATAGCGGCAGGATGCCTCTCCTGTGAGCGTGAGCGGCTAATGATGAACGGACGAGTGTTTCGTGCGAGATTGCATCTGGCGGGATGAGGATGTTGTCCGGAATATATTGGTCAGGCTTTGTGAGTGCGCCTAATTGTTTGGATTATTGGGGTGATGACACACATCGCACATGAGTGTGCAGCAGACCGTGTGATGGGTATTTGTTTTGAATTGGATGGCAAATAAGCAAACTGTTGGGTGGGTGTGGATACTCCTAGCACATGGAGAGGCCACGTGGAAACATCCCTCGTGCGTAGATTACCTAAATAATTGGCCGACTGAGGCAGAAATCACAGAGCCTTCGGGTGAGAGGGGTTTTTAATGAAAATTTATTCAATTGCCGTTCGTGTGTAAATTTTGCAGGTGTTGCAGAGCGACGATTTAATTGCAGGAGAGCTGTAAAATAAATCCCCTGACAGTTTAGGACTGTGATATATTTGGCTCTCGCTTAATGTGCATGGGGCAAATTGCTTAATTTCGATTTGCTGTCCTCTTGTAACCAATTAAATTGGAAAACACACACAGCTTTCAATTTTTACACAAGCCACTTGAGAATGTTTATTTCTGCGAGATAATTGGAACTCATAAAGCGCTGCTAAAAGATAATATTTCAAAAGTGCAACTTTGTTAGCAAAGTAAAATGGGTCGTCGTGTGCATTCTATTCCCAAGAAACGTGCCTTAATAAAAAAAATGCTTTCCGAGGGTAAAACTTACAAAATTATAGATTAAATTTTTGGGTATTCAAACAAAATGGTCGCAAATGCCAAAAAATACGTTCAAAAGGAAGAAAACGGAAACTAACCCCCGCCGATGAACGACAAATAGTAAGATTATTCAAACGTAACCCGTTTATGAACGCTTGGGAAATGAAAAAGGTCTTAAATTTACCCGAGGCGACATCAACAAAAAGAAGACCGCTGGTAGAGAAGAATTTACCTGACAAGAACACTACAGTCAAAAATTAACCTACTAAAACAAACCAAACTTGCGAAAGAACACCTGAACTGGGAACCTTCTAAATGGCGCAATCCAAAATAGTTTTATTTGGTACTCCTGGGACCAGGACATTTGTTCGCAGGCGAAAAAACCGAAAGTTTCAACCGGAGTGTACTATCAAGGCTATAAAGCACGGCGGAGCAAAAATTAAAATAATTTCCTATACCATACCATTTTTGGATGAAACCGATGATGACCGCCGGAGTTTACGTCAGCATAAGGAGAGAAACCATGCTACCTTTTGCATAGCGGGATGTGCCACTTAGATGGTTTATACAGCAAGACAATGATCCCAAACGTACGAGTAAACTGACCGAGGATTTTTTTCAAAGCAATGGGGTTCAAGTTTTGGAGTGGCCGCCTCAGTCTCTGAACCTGAATCCCATTGAAAACCTTAGGACAGATGTAAAAAAGGCTCTATGTGATGCCAAGGCTAAAAGTACAAAACAGCTATGGGATGTTGCGCAGATTGTGTGGAAGAATATCCCTGTTCAACGATGTCAGGCCTTAATCGACTCCATGGCACGACGTTGTGACGCTGTACTTAAGGGTTGCCTTCTATATTTCGGGATTAGAGATTATTATTTTTCAAAATATTCCTTATTAAGATCTATACACTTTTGCATGTGTTTGAACCAATTGTCGAAGCACTTTTGCCACTCTGATTGAGGTATCTCCAAAACATGCATTCTGAATGCATCAACCTCTTCTTAAGGTGTCGAAAAACGTTTCATTTTTTACGTATGGGAATAAAAAGAAGTCATTTGGTGCCAAGTCAGGACTATACGGCGGATGACTCATCAGATCGATGTTTTGAGCGCTCAAAAATGCAGAAGTTTGAGCCGATGTGTGAGACCTCACATTGTCTTGGTGAAGAGTGATCCGTCTTCGGGTTGGTTTTCCTGATTTCTTGAAAGACAACTGGCAAACAAATGGTTGTGTACCACTCAGAATTGACTGTTCTACGTTGTTCTAGTGGTACGTTTGCGACATGTCCAGTTTTTCCGAAAAACAGGCGACCATTTGCTTGGAAGTGCTTCCTGCGCGAGCAACTTTTGTTGGATTTGGCTCATTTTGAAACACCCATACAGTTGACTACTGTTTACTTTCGGGCTCATACGCATAAATCCCCAATTCTTCACCTGTCATGATGTCATAAACGTGTTTCGAAACACCGCGATCGTATTTTTGGAGGAATTCTTTCTACCAAACGACACGAGCCTTTTTGTGAGCGATTGACAAATTGTGTGGAATCCAACGCGAACAAACTTTTTTACGGTCAAATGTTCATGCAATATTGAATGAATGCTGGTCCCACTAGTGCCTAAGGTTGTCTCAATTTCACTATAGCTCACATGAAGATCTTGCAATATCAGTAGGCGCACAGCATCAATGTTTTCTGGTACAACAACTGATTTTGGACGACCTTCACGAAATTCGTCTTGGACTGAACTACGACCTCGGTTGAATTCACCATACCATCGATAAACACTGGTTCTTGATGGATCTTCATCGCCAAAAATTTAATTAAGTTCATCGATGCACTGTTGTTGAGTTAATCAACTCTAGGGTTGCCCAAATTCGAATGAAGTAGAACTCTTATGGCTTCTCATCGATAACTTGTCCTGCAGCGGCTCCTCGGTTGGCCAATTTTTAACAATTAAGACAGTGACGTAGAGAACCAAACAAATGGTAATCAGAAGGAATTAGGTTCCGGCTCCCCTCTCTCCCAACAAAGATCCATTAGCTTTTTCGGGGTCATCAAAGATGTGTGTGGCCTATAATTGCCAAAATGAATGACGACTTCAATTCTACTCGGTCGTTGCTTTATTCAAATTTTATGCAAACGGTAGAATTCTGGGCATTAGAGGATTGATTAGACATTGTCACAAAGTTTGAGCAACTCATATCTTAAAAAGTTCCCTTCCAAACCCACCAAAAACTCAACTTAACCTAATTCGCCGTCAATCTAGGTCTTGAAGTGGTTCCTTAGACCGGTTTTTGACAATAATGGCTTCCGTTGTTCATTCTCATATTGTAATCCCTTTTTCATCTTCCGAAATGAATGGCTTTGAATGATTTGGCTTCGTTACGTTTTAGTAGCAGTAGTCCTACTTTTTGAAGACTGGACGAAAGAACTATTTCATCGATTGGGGTTTCCTCGTCTTCTACTACTCTTTCCTGGTTATGCCCGCTAAGCTCCTGTTGGTAACGCCACTTAAGCACATCCACAATTCCCTGTGGGTCAGTAACTAGGTCACCATCACAATTTCGAAGAGCCTGAGTGTCTTTTTGGAAGCCTGTTCCAGGATCTTGGCTTTCTTATGCTTGCCAAACGTAGACAGAAACAAAATGACAAAGATGTTTATTAGGAGTCACGAGTGATCTGTCGAGAAAAGCCTCACGCTGAACCACTCTTTACACGTCCTTAGGAGAAAACTTAAACACAAGACGCCCTCAACGTTCTCATCCTGCTCTGATTGCACATCGCCGCTCTTGATTTTTGGTCGATTTTGTTTATTTATTTCGACTCAGAATGACTGCTCTGCTCTGAAGTGCTTTGATTGGTTTACATTTCAAGCTTGTCGCATACCACCATCTCCAATCAAGTGTTCTCTAAACGCGGTAACAGAACAAATGACAATAAATTTCAGGTCAGGGTATAGGAGACTTTTGGCATTTTGGCTACAAGAAGATGTTTGAAATCCTTTAAATCTGTTTTGAACCAATTGACATGGACTCGAGAGCGTCCAACGCGTTTCGAAAGACCACTGTTTGGTGTTGAGTTTGATCTGAAGGCGTTGAATGATCACATGACTCCAAGAACGACGTTGGCTAGGTCATGACACTCAAGTGCAAACCCTTGATGATTACCAACATCAGTCATTTCCAAAGGTGTTCACACATCCAGAACATTTTGACTCTACTCAACTTTTTTTAAACTAATCCCAAACAATACGTTAAATGTTCCCTTCTCTCTTTTCTTTCAGGTAAATTGACCAAGTTGAGACACGATGTTTATACACGTACGTATTTTATCTTCATCGCCTGCTACGGAAGCCTTAAAAAACAGCATCAATTAAGCGTTACCATCGTCCCAAAAATTCAGCAGGATCCGGTCAGTGATTACAAACATACGATTACCGCACCTCGCTAACGAAATATAATTTCCTCAATTCATCGGATAAGTGTGTGTTCTTGTTGGACGCGTTCTTAGCTCTGAGTCCAAGATCAACAACCCCGTCAAGTGGCATTTAGCACCGCGTCGTAAACGGATTAGCTTGGTGTGAAAATACCTTTATTAAATTGCTTTTGTTACCCCGAGGAGTTGTGATTGAAATTACTCAATTTGAGTGCGTTCATGTGGCGGCGTCGAACGACGCGAACAAATAGATGCCAATCAACACAAATTTTTCGTGTCTATAAATAATCCACTACGATGAAGAGAACACAAACTAATCTCTTTGGAAGCTTATGAATTGTGAAGACGTCTACGCCACAAACAAACGCACATATGAGTGGGCAATGATTTTCGGGTGCGGTTCTAAAAGATATAAAAATTTGAGAATGTTTTCCTCATTTTACGATATATTCGAGTTTTGTTACTCGTCTTACTTTCTATTTTGACACCTTTAATTTCTGAATAGTGATTGTTTATCTTTTATGCAATTCAGTCCTTTGACAAAAATTTGTCGAAAAGTAAGAAAAAATTTGTCCTGAATTTATTTTACGCACGTTTCTCGTGTTTTAGTGCAATTTAAAGGTATAATTTTTCATTGGAAGAAGTTAACGGGTGTAATGCTCTGCAAATGGAATTTCGGGTCAAATCATCCAATATCGAATTTTAGGACTTAATTGATCTTAATGAATTAAAACCTGAAGTCCAAAAGGCGAGTTTTTAAGAAAAACATTTATGACGGAGTCTTTTTGAGGCTCGCGGTTGTAGGTATAAATTGAACAACGGCTGGTCCTAAATCCTAATTAGTTCATTGGAAAAGGCCAAAAATCAGAAAAATTCAATCGGAACAAAATTCGTACACCGTGCGCCTTATATGATGAAAAAGAACTTGTGCATCTTTCAACACTCCGCAAGTTATAGAGTTCTTAGGCCAAGTTAAGTCTTTTGTGACGAGAATTGAGGATCTTCTTTTTGTCGACCCGTCGTACAACGTCAAAGAAGTTATTGCTGCTTATTGCAACTCACAAGCATTAAAGGACAATGAGCACCTGTACCGGCTCCCCCTTTCCATCTTTAGCTTCTACCGGTGCTGGGACTCGTTTCCGATTCTTGAATCACGCTGCAATACTCATGTCTCTCTTCGTCCAGAGAGATCTTTACACACACTGAGGGCTTTCATCTTTCTTTGCATCCCTACGTCGACAGAACTCATTGTGGAGATGACTTATCCGGCTTGCGCGCGGTTCAATAGCACAATTCCCAGTGACGGCACCCCCCTTTCGTTCTCTCTGATCCATGATCGGCCTTATCTGATCGAGCACAAGGAGTGGTCAAGATTTGGTTTGTCACAAATAAGCCTTGGATACGGTGTGACCATTCACAATTCATTTTATTGAGACGCTTACTCGAGGCGTATGACATCGGAAGAAGAACTTCTAGAGGATTCAACAGCCAAGTGGTTCCACTTCTAATGAGTCCATTCGCTTAACAATGTCACATTTTCCCGACAACCCTGTGAGAAGATTAATTCTTTAAGATTGACGGCGCATTAGGGATGTTTTGCTGCCAAAGGTATTTGGTGACTGTCTGGCTATCAATACAGAAGGCCCGAATCGCTTCTTCTTTCCATGGCACTACGGCCCGGGGTGGACTTGGGCTTCAATCAACATGCCTCTATCCCTAGCACGTTTTCTCACCAGCTGCCTCCAGTTGCGCACTCCAAGTTGGTTTAGCTCCTTCTCCACTAGTGTGCGCCATCTCACCCTAGGCCGTCCTCTGTTGCGTTGTCACAATGACTCGGATTCGAAGACTTTTCCGGCAGTAGCAGTGGTGTCCATACGCTTTACATCGCCTAGCCATCTAGCCTTGCTTCCGAAGACAGTTGCCCAGGCGCATGCCGCCGTACAGCTTATTACGTTCGTTGTTGAATCTTCTCATAGAGACGCCATCAACGCAAACAAGACCAAAAATCGAACCCAGATCCATTCGCTCGGAAAGGCTAAGGGCTTCCTCATCCACTTTCAATAGTGTCCAAGTTTCCGCGCCATAATGGAGAACTGGGATGTTCAAGCTGTTTTATAAAGCCAACTTAGTCCTTCGAGAGACGGCTTGATTACTCAATCGCCTCTTAAGCCCAAAGAAACAGCGATTGTCAAAAGTGATTCTGCGTTTGATGCGGAGTCGAGGTAGACGAATTCCTTGACTTCCTCCAAGTTTCTACTGCCTAGTGGTACCCTCTGTCTGAGACATCGATATTGTGCGTCTTTCTTTAACCACAGCATTTACTTCGTTTTGCCCTCATTTATCGCCAGACACATTTTAGCCGCTTCTGCTTTAAGGCTAACAACCGTCTCCTTCACGGTTCGCTGCGTTCGTCCAATCAGGTCAATGTTGTCGGCATAAGCTAGCAGTTGAACGGACTTTTGGAAGATGGTGCTTCTGATGTTACTTGTGAGTTACTCACGATCTTCTCAAGAAGACCGTTTACGCACTTGTTTACTTAAATTTTCAAGGTTTGGTATATCGAGAGCTTCAGCTTCTGAAACTTTAAAATAATTTCTTGGGCATTCGCAATCCTTTTAATCACTTATGTCTTTGATAAAACTCATGATTTCAAGTTAACATATTTCTTCATTGAAACTTTTGGAGAACCATTTTTAACAAGAAACCATTTGTGACCATTTTGTTTTCGAACGTCTTAAGAAATGAGGAAGTTACACCACATTCTTCACTTCCTGTTCGAGTTCCATGTTCCTTAAGCGTGTCGACGTGCGATGAGATTTCGGACATAATCTCCATACACTCGCAGAAGCATAAAATCGCCTCTTCCATTCATTTCCTGACAAAAGCCTCACAAAAAATGTTCACTTCCAAGTCTGCTCACAGAGACGTATCGCATCTTTCAACACTCCAGAAGAATTGCTGACACGTAACGTGGTACTTTTATTTGGCACAATTTTCTTTAGAAATCCATTTCCCTCGCCACCCCACCCCACCCCTATTGAGGACAAATTTCCCTACAAATCCTTCATCTGCTTCAGAAAATCTCTTTCGAATCCGGTTTCACGAAAGTACACGCATTTATGGAATAAAAAATCACTCATTCCCTCATTCAGTTCGCACACTCTTACAACCATTCATTGTGTGCAATGTCCATCAAAGAATTGTAACTGCAGGAACGAATCCTGGCAGCGGTACACAGCTCCTCGGAATCCAAATCTACGTGGTCGTTTGTTTTGCAATAATTCTGCATGCTAGAGCTATTCATCTTCTGCCTGAGATCAGAATTAAATTGAAAACAACAACAAAAATGGAATATTATTTGAACGGGAAAAGCGAACAGAACACGGTGAAATGAGAGCGAACAACACACCGATACACACTCTCGTTGGTTCCGGATTCACAAGACAATGGCATTTTCATTTTCCATTTGGGAGCATAAATTCCTTCAAACAAAAGGACCGCGTGGCCTGCTCTGAAAGCAGGCGCCATTGAGTGGGTGTTCGGCCGCCGTATGACGAGGTGGATGAGATGGTGGATTTCCGCGCGTTATCCAGTCCCCGGATGAGTTTTGCCGGCCCGGAGCGTCCTTGTGACTTTAAGGCTAATTTAATTGATTGCAAGTGGCCTTTTGCGGGAACGGGAGTCCTTGAATTTAGTATGACCATGGGATTTGTGAGATTTACGTCGGAGAGGAATGATGTAACCGGAAGACAAATGTGTGTATTTCTTGGATTTGTCTGGTCGTCATTTTTCCTTGAGGGAATTCGTGAAATGAAAATTTTCGCAGACGAATGAGTATTTTTTTTTTTGTTGCGTTTACACGATAATGGCTGGGAATTTGTGGGACATTGTGAGAGGATCTACTTGTAAATGAGGATTATTACATCTCAGGCATTCGTCTTTGCTTCGTCATCTGAAATGGTGGTTGGAATTTTGTTTTGTGCGAAACCCAGAAGTGTGTTATTTAATAATTTGGGAATTCTATGCTCATATATACCTTTTAATTTTGAATTAAACTTTTTTGTTCAAAAATGTATGTGTTAGCGGTTTATATGTTATGGCTGAGGAGCGCCGTTGCAGTCATTCAACCATTCCTGAGTGATGCTCTGCTACATTTTATTTAGTCAAAATTCATATTCAATTCAATTTTGGAACGAACTTCGCTGCCACATGCTTCAAGTCCAAAATTTCCGAAAAATTGCATGGCATGAGCCAGCAACTTCTTTAACAGTGATTCGACGATTCTCCATAAAAATTTTCTACACTTTCCCAACATTTCCAGCGGCTGTTGATGTGCTAGGCCGTCCAGGGTTAGGGTCGTCAGTCACATCTTTTCGACCTTCTTTGAAAAGTTTGTACCACTTGTAAACAATTTTTTGACCTCATCGTATGCAACTGTCAGCATTTCAAGTGTTTCAAGCCCTTATTTTCATTTTTCAAACAAAATTGAATGCAAATTCTTTGAGCCAATATTTTCGACAGCAGGAAATCGCCGGACAAGCAAAACACGTTTAACTTGTATGCCTCTCACAAACAAGATAAAGACGCTATATAACTGAAACTGTAAACATATGCTCGAGACGAGTGTACCAACATAACAAAAAAGAAAATCGATAATCGAATGTACGTAGCCCGCGAAATTTTAAAATTCATCTTATTTTTTCAACAGACAGCAGAGTTGAATATGAGTGAACTATCTGAAGAAAGACGCTTTACTATAAAAGAAGGAAAAACGTTTCAAAATCATACCACAAAATGTGTGCAGTTAAGGATAAGAATGTTGTGAGTGAACGTCGGTCCTATGACTGGTTTGTGCGACTCCGTTTCGGAAATTTCAATTGGTGCACCTCGCAGTGGATAGCCCGTCACTTAAAAAGTCTCTTTAACTATGGAAATGGTGGAGCAGAATTAGCATGTAAGCTGTAAGGAGATACCGGGTACACAAAACACCAACTGACACTTAAGAGTATTTCAAAAGAGCAGGCTACTCATATAGCTACTCATAGAAATTTACTTGCCCGATCAACCATCAGTGACACGCTGCTGAAACAACACGAAATGAAACTATTCTTGAACACCACTATACAGCAGTCAAAATCTTTTGAAGATAATTGGAGTCCATCGACCGATGGAATTTTGCATGGCGGGGGTTCTTTGTTTCACTCCATCCGCAGGACTTATAACACTATTGCATCTGTTTAATATTTTGTGTTCACCGTGGTAATGGGTGGGGTTAGTACTTCGGTAGTGAGTGGGTTTGTGTGTCAATTCACATCACCAGGACCTAGGTTCGATTCCGGACGGAGCACATTGTATTGTACGTCCTATTTCGAATTCCTGGCAACACTTAAAGAGTAGTAATTGTCTATGAAAAGCTTCTCAAATCTCGTGGTTCGTGGTCTGCATCCCATTGAGGCAGTTTTCACCAAAAATCGTTGGTTTAGTGGCGGCAATTCTGAATACAAAATTTTCAAAATGGAAAATTTACCGAGGCATCTGTTTACTTTTTACCCTTCAAAAACTTTGAAAATTGGGTACAAAACCTAAATTCACGACTAAGTGTTGTTCTAAAAAGAGAGCTACCCCAGAAATCAGATAGATCCAAACCCAAAGAAAAAACTGACTTAGGAACACATTCTTGGTAAACTCGAAGCTGTTGCAGAGTCTTCCAGGCAGAGATCAGAAACAGAAATTCTTGATTCCGCTCGCCTTCTGCCAATGGAGCTGATAGACAGTAAATTTATCGTGCTGTATATAGACAGTAAGGCGGAGCATAAAGTGTCTTTAATCGCTTTTTTTAAACCGGATTTATGTCCCCGCAGTTAGACGGTATCTCACCTTATGCTAAGTTCCTGGGCATAAGTGTATACTGTACAACGAAAGAGACGATAAGTTGGTAGGAGATTGGACGCATGTGCCAGTGGTGGCTAATTAGGAAACAACCTTCCCCCTATTCGGGTATATAAGGTGAAACCACCTAAAGATACTGAAAGTGCAATATGGAGCGAGTGAAAGGAGCAAAGATCAATAAATTCCTCAAGGAAGCAAACAGGTTCTACCAACACGGGAACAGATAGGATAGAAATTAGCAATCGTCTGGGCATGTGCCATCGTGGCTATCCTATCCTTTCCCATTCTTACTAGTAGAACCAGTTTTTTCCTTGAGGAATTGTCTGATCTGTGCTCGCTAGCTCATCTAGGCTGTTGTGACAGCAGATGATGATAGATGGTGTATTTCTAATTTTTGCTGTGCTACATTAACTAGTTCGTCTAGGATGTTATATTGGGTGGGTTACTATATAATTGCGGTTTAACTTATAGATTTTTTTTTTGTTATAATTGGCGCACGCTAAAGGGGTTGTTAGTACCCTTAAGTGCCCGGAATTAAGTCACAACACGGGCCGATGGTATAGAGGAAGAGAGGGAAAGGAGGTACCGGTGCACATTGGCTCGTGGATAGGAATGAGGGGGAAAAGTTTAGCTGGGAATGGCAGCATTCCATATTCGTATGGTGCCGCTGAAGAACGAGTCTCTTAACGTAACTGTACGTTCGAAGGTGGGCTTAAGGATGAACGGGCATTGGACATTCCTAGCGAGGCGAGTGTTGCTGGTAAACTCTTGATGGGGAGAAATGCATCTGGCTAACTCAGATGGCTTTACACTAGTAGATGGCTTTAGTTGAATTATTACGTTTGCTGACGTAGTCAAAATGTCAAACACACTTTGTTATTTGATAGTTGGTACTTCAACTGTCAATCAATGGTTTGCTTGATTGGTTATACAGTCGTTAGCGTGTGTCCCATCCACTGTCATTTAAGCCTTCGAACCACTGAGTCAATAGATTCCAGACGCGTTTCCTGTAAAGTTCCATATTGGATATAATATAGAATGGTCCCATTTGTCTACGGCTTCAGTTCAACCTAGGCTAGTCTAACTAAGAACCGAATACGGTTTAACAGTCCCAGTCTGCCATACGAATTGTGCATTTTGCGATTATTCTGTTCTAGATGTCCTTTCTCTCCAATCGACCAAATGATTCTTCATCAACTTTCAATACAACCTCTGAACAGAGATCGAGGAAGGAAAGAAATAATCTTATTTGTGACCACCACGCGGATTTTATATTAACATTAAGCAACCTATTAGGTTAAGATGTCGACACACACGCCGAAAGTTCCACGTTCTGTTTCTGGTTTGAACACTTCGCATTTTATCCCAAAATCACCTCTTTTAAGCATGGCAACACTCAAAGAGTAATAATTGTCAACGACTTATACAACTCGGAACAGCTGAAGCTTACCTGCTGTGCTGACTTTAACTTAAACCCCCTGGAACTCAACCCTGAGCAACAGAAGCCTTCGCGTGTGCACCAATATTCTGAAGAGTTTGCGTGAGTAGATTTTGTCCAGTAGCTAGAAAAAGTAGAAAGTCATACTGCCGTCTAAGAAGTTGAATAGAGTGCTTTCCCAGCTCGAAAAAGACATTTCGGTACAAGAGGAGCTTCCACACGAACAGCAAAGTTATCCTTCGGGACGGTTAATATTACTGAAAGAAACGAGTCAGCGAAAAGTATGTTTGATGTATGTATAAATACGGCTGTAGATGAAGTTGAAAGCTCTCAAGATGTGGAAGATGTTTTCGATAAAATCCGAGATTTATATTTTGATCATCGGGCGGATCTACAAAGGGAGACGTTAAGGATGACTCAAAGTCAACAACCACAACACAAAGCACAGACATACGTTTGTAGCACATTCCAGTCTTGTCGTTCTTTTCGCGATTTGTTTGTGTCCCTGGTACATCACAATGCAGATTTATCTGAAAGCTTGTGTATCAGGTGAAGCCGAAAAAAATATTAGCACACTTACCTATCGTAAACGGTAACTATGCTAAGACGTGGGCCATTTTAGAAGATCGGTATGACTATCAACTGTTTCTTGTAAATACCCAACTCAAGTGTTTATTTAAAGCTACCAACCTTCACGGAATTTATTCAATTCTTGGAGTCGCCTTTCGAAGTCGCCATTCAACTGTAGATCCCCTCCACTCGTGCGAACGAACTGTAGCGTCATCCAATTTATGTTTTTATTTCATTAATTTCGTTCTGCTGACCTAGAAAATGTATAGAGTTTGACCAAGGTGTCCTTAGTTCTGTGGAAAAGTCAATCAGCTGATCAAACCAGCTCACACATATCCACAAAATTTGGTGTATAAAAACCGATTTGATTTCAAAGGGTTACAGAGGAAGAAGTTTAATATCTCCTCGTTTATCTCTGCCCATGCCACACTAAAAAAACACATAATGCAATATTTAGTGTGTTTGTGACTGGGCGCAATTGATTATCTAATCTATCTTGTAAATTTTGATCGGTTAAGCTTTGTAAAAATAGCACAAACGATAAGTTTATCTATTCTACAATTCAGTTCAAGGGCACAATAAAGTTGTATCGTAGACAATTTTCTCTGATTGTGGAGCAATGCCTTACTGCGTGGTGAATAATTTTTTTAATCTCCAACCTATTCCCAAATGAAAACGGCATTCCAATATTTTTCTAAGCGTTTGTTTATGAAAGTCCGATAACTCATGTGCACTTGAACCAAAAAAAAACAAAAGGGAGAATTCAAAAGAAATGGACGATGTCCAGCTGCCGTCGCATACTCGTATCGTATCTTAATTCTTGGAAACTTTTTGGACCAGATCAGAGAATGTGTGTCCAGATAATCTCACATGATGCGGGCCACTCAAACTCCACTTGAACAAATGGGACACTCCGATAGATGATATCTTATCGGGTGATGTGGGTTCGCTGAATGTGTTTGTATGTCCAGCGCTCTTGAAGAAAGGACTGGTGCCTTTTTTAAGTACCTTAACACTATACGCGATGAAGGAAGTTTGATGATCAATTCAAGGAGTATCGAATTTCTAACTCGACGAACATTTCCGACGGTCTATTTCGATTGCCGAAACGAGAGCAGAATCACACTTAAACTGTTTATGGCCGATTTATGAGGTTTCGTGTTGTAGGTTAGGCGCCGGGGATTGGTTACCAATGTTCTGTCTGTGTTGGTTTTGAGTAACAAAAAAATGGCGGAGGGAAGGGATTTTCTTAAATTGTCATCAATTCGACCTAGAAGTCAACACTTTCCTTTCTATAAATCAAATTTGAAGGATTTTCCAATAAGGACTCGACAACTTTTTTTTTAAGTAAAACACAAACCATTTGAGATATGTCCGCTTGCAGTGCACTGAAAACATTTATGAATGGGACTCGACTTCCTTCATATAACCGTCATGAGCACGTTTGCAGCGGTCATTTCTTTCAACGACTTGGCTACACACTTTGTCCGAAACAGGCGCTATTTCGCGTTCAATGATGGCTCTGCGGTCTGATAAAGTCTCCGACTTGTTGGCATAAAGCAATGACATGACGTAGTTCTGCAGAAGATGGTCACGCGGGGTATAATCACACGAATGGGGCGCGATTGCCCGACTAGCCCATTTCTTGAGATAACACGCTCACCACACCTTCTCTTAAATAAATCGATTGCAACGTGTGCTGTGTGGCTTATGTCACCATCCTTTTCAAACCACATGTGATCCAAGTCCCTATCTTCCAATGCGGGCCAGAAATAGTCGGTAATCATGGCCCGATAACGCTGACCATTCACAGTAACGTGCAATCATTATCGTCGACAAAACAAACAAATATGGCCCAATAACGCTGTCGGTGGGGGAGGGGGGGGGGGGGGGTGCAGGGGTGACTAACGACGAACTCTATGCGCTATACAGCGATATGCGCCTAGTCAAGAGTCTTCGGATACAACGCTTAAGATGGCTAGGGCATGTAGAGCGTATGGACACCACTGCTCCGGGCCGAAAAGTCTTCGAATCTGAGCCATTGGGACAACGCAACAGAGGACGGTCTAGGCTAAGGTGGCGCACACAAGTGGAGAAGGACCTCAACCAACTTGAAGTGCGCAACTGGTGGCAGCTGGCGAAAAATCGTGCTGGTTGGATGGGCATGTTGGTTGAGGCCCAAGTCCACTCGGGACTGTAGTGCCACAAGAAGAAGAAAAAGAAGAAGGGGTGAATCATGAGACACAATACTTCAATGCTTATTGCCATTGAATCAAAAATAAAGAAGAAAATAAGAAAAAAATCGGAGAACGTTCGTCACTTCAAATGGTCCTTCGGCTTCAATTTATCAGGCAACTTGCTTTTGTATGGGTGTAAACCAAGATCCTCAAGAAAGATTAAAATAATTCTTACTTTCATACCCCTGGCCCTATTAGTTTGACTTGACTTTCTTTGACTGCTGTACCATAAGCAATTTAAACTTTCTTGCCTCGGCAATGATTACAAGGTGGATCGTCTCGAATCTACGAACACTGACGTCGTTTTCTGCACGAAATCTCGACAGAAAATCAATTGAGTCATTTTTTCATCTGAACAAACTTTTGTGGCCACCCTAGCGTGGTAGGTAAGTTTGTCTATTAACACGCTGAATGTCTCAAATTCGGTTTCGGAACAAAGCATCTCGTATTTATTGACAGCACCTTCTTTCGAGCTGCTGACCAGTCCTTCAGAATGAGCAGCCTTCCAGGTCTGTTCTACTTCTGATAGAACAACAGCACGCACACTCCGAGTAGTTGCTGAAGAAGTTAGACAACGCTTCAGGCACTTCTTTAGCAATTCGGACACGAATAAGCGCTGCCTTCTCTCCCTGTAGCACTCGCTGTAGTAGATATCATAGTTCTTCATCTTCCTGGCGCATCCAACCGCACTTCGTGAATTACCGTGATGTCTGCTTTGTAGTAGTCCAGGATCTCCGTAAGATTTTCGGCTGCACGTGGTCTGTTAAGGGACCGCACATTCCACGTGCAGAACCGAAAATCGTTGTCCTTAAGTCATTTGAAGGGGGTCGTCAGCATTAGATCCGTCCATATCCGAGGCAGGTTGCTATCTCTGAACTCCATTATTTTAACGTGGTAAGGGAGTAAGCCTCACGCGCAACCCACAGGCTGGTACCCTAGACCCATTATTTAGCCCTCGGACCGCATACATTGACTTACCACACAACAGATGTAGGTGGCTATCCAGGGGGCGCCACGAGGAGGCTGTATGTCAACTAGGCGAGGATAGTAATGGCAGCTCGCCATGTTGAGTGCGATCAACGACGTTGCCTTGTTTGCACAGGCCCATGCCCCAAGCTGAGGCCAAACTGAACTTACAATACTCTCCCCTTCCCTCTACTACTCTCGTTCCTTCAGATGGAGGAAAGCGGTTATTGAATGATCCTGCAAAATACGCGATGATGTGGCCGGAGAAATGATCAACTCTTTAGAATGCCGTGGAATTGGCTGATTTCGATCGTTTTCTGCCTGAACGGCAGTGATATTTGCGACACTTCGACCAACTCGTTGTTCCTGACACGGCAACATCACACACGAATTTGTAGACTCAACATGGTTGCACTAGACTTGATATTGCCCGTCTACTTTACTAAGGCGAGAATTACAACCGATAATTGGACTAAACTGTCTCAAAGTTCCAAACACCGACTCCGAATTTCGGTAGAAAATCTTTGGAACTTGCAGACGTTGCTGTTCGTATACTTTTTCATGCGTTTTCTGAATAAATTGACAGAGACAGTTTTAAAATTGTTGAAAGAGTACGTTCAAAAATTTAATTCAAAGTTGACAAGTCCCTTTTGGAACACCCCTTTCAGACAGCAACACGAATCTTGGTCATTTCTCATCCATTCAAAATTCTTAGTTTTGAAGTTTTTGAATATTTGAATAGCAGAAATTTTGTGGAGTATTGAAACCTCAAAACTCAAAGTCCATAATCTGTACCTTTTTCTTTTCAAGAAAAAAAAAACTCCATCCAAAGTTGACCACAGACCCCATCAGGAAACTTCTGAAAACACAAACCGCATCTCTTCCCATTCAATTGCTTATTCCAATCCCAACTTCATGCAGAAATAAAAACCTTCCTGTCTACATACACATACCCGTATGTGCACGTACAATATTTTTAGAAATGTAATCCTTTCAATTTATCATCCACCGCATCCCACTTCCACTCCGCACCACCTTGCTTCCGACCAGTGCACAATAATTCTATTTCATCCTCAAGCGTAAAGCAAACATTTTACGTTGGAACACATTCGAAAGCCAGCAGACTCTCGAAGGCTAAAAGTCTTGGTAATGACTTCATGGCGTCGATTATCGTCACACTCTTGCACACGTCGACATCTTCTGTTTACACTTTAAATCTGATTTCTTCAGGGAAGTAAGTTTTTTTCTCGTCCTGCGAAGTTCACCTCGTCAGAGTTTTTTTTCCCTTTTTTTTTTCAATTTTCATGTTGACTATGAAGACTACGAAAAGTGTTCAAGGGGAAGCAAGCGAAAGGGGGAAAGAGTGAGTGATGCCGGGTGCGGTTGAACTCCACTCCTAGAGTGACACAGCAACTAACCAGTGCGGAACAATTTCAGGATATTGAATTTGAAATAATAATCACGTAGCACTTCTCTCGCTCTCTCCGTCTCCCTATAGACAGGCATCCCCCTCGTCCACCTTGCACACGCGTTCCCGTGTTCCTGTGGTCTTCTGGTTTCACTGGCGGATTCTGTGGCCAGTGCGGGAGTAAGTTATTCATAGCCAAGTGTCGGCTGGGATAGGGATTTCCATTTTTTTCCCGTTTGCTGCCTCATACTTCATGGATGATGGGCGTGTAGACCCTTTGAACCAGAAGCCGCAGGGATTGAATTATGAATCTTCCATTAAATTGTACGAAGGGTTGCCGTCACCGTGGTGTGTTGTTTTAGGGAATCACGAGGACTCTGAAATTAAATGCTGTGCTGTGGTTGATAACGAAAATGGAACCGAGAACCACCGAGACTAAGGAACTCCGAATGAGATGAGTCTGTTGATAGGTTAAATGAAATTAGGGACCCCGGCAGGGAGAGGGGCACTAATTGATTCATGGAAATGAATGACCGATAGCTGGGGGTTAAAAAGGGAGATATGATAATTTGAAACGAAAGAAAAACAAGATATGCTGGCTACTAATCATTTAAATTGGGTTTTGAAAGCAGGTCTTTGAGGGTTTGGAAGCTGGATCAGCGGGAATCACAAGGAAACCTGTGTGATCTGATTCGGGATCTTTATCTAGTCGCCCTTCCTTGATGTTCCATGATGCCATCATGGGCTGTTGTGGCGCCAGAAATTAAACCGAGAGCAAAGTTGAAACGATAAGTGGTGATATGATAGTGTGGGGAGATTCTAGAAATCCTTTGAAGTTTGTGACTTGTAACAGCTGTCTGTGAGTATTAAGATTCTGACAAATAATATGAAAGGCTTCTTTCGATAAGAAATCACATTTTTTTAATTCCTTTACATATGTTTTCAAAAATAATTTGTCCTAGTCATGCATCTTCCAAAAACTTCATTTGAAAAATCTTTAAAAGATCACCTTGCTCAAAAATCATTCACTCCAGGACGACGGTTCTTACGCACTACTTTCCTGCATTTATGGCTTCATCAGTGTGGCATCCAAAGAACGAAAGCCAAAACTTCAAATTCCCCTAAAACTCAAATCTTTTGCTGATACATATCATTCTATGCAGCTTTTAAAGTCGCATACAAGTTGAAATCGTCTCGTACGTAGAAGCCTTATATGTTAACAGAGTCATTCATCCGAAAATTTCGTTTGTTGCTGAAGATGATTTTCCTGCCAAAGTTGAAATTGCATTTTGAGTGAACCAACCTGTGCTCACTAATTTCGAGCTTCCTTACGATTTTTGCATTTGCACTCCCTTTTCACGGCTCTGGATTTGTCATATTGAACAAGTGGAACGACGCCTTCTTGTGCACGGTGAAGAATAAACGAACTCGGGTGACCTTGGTATAGTTTCTTGAATGAAATCTTGAACTAATTATACTTTGCAGAGTAGACTCCAAATGCAAATTGGTGCAAATTTTTCGAAAATCTGAACTTATCAGAACTTACTTTAAAATTATCAAACTTTCGTGAGAGATTAGTAAACAATTCATTGGACAAGTTCGGGTAACACTTGCACATAAAAGGTTCCGTTCTACGTTTATAAAGTGTTCCTCTTAGTCTGACTATACAATGGATTCCTTAATTAGATTTGCATTTCTAAGTCTCTGTGACTTCTTTCCTTCAGTAAGGTGAAGCCTATTTAAGTAAAATAATTCTTTCGCAAGAAGCAAACACTTAAACACATTATAGCTTCAAACATCAACTTCTCGTAGATTCATGTGTACGTCTAACTAGCAGTCCGCTAAAAAAATATAGCGCAACATCTAATTGCGCAGTTAATTTTAATACTGATACTGGTTAATGACCTTCTTCTTCTTCTTCGGATGGCGCTACAGTCCGGGGTGGACTTGGGCCTCAACCAACATGCCTCTCCAGCTAGCACGATTTCTTGCCA
The DNA here is from genome assembly GCA_944738645.1 of Eristalinus sepulchralis. Classification (NCBI taxonomy): domain Eukaryota; kingdom Metazoa; phylum Arthropoda; class Insecta; order Diptera; family Syrphidae; genus Eristalinus; species Eristalinus sepulchralis. The sequence goes on from OX122882.1 coordinate 49,513,289, forward strand.
GCTGCTTCCAGTTGCGCACTCCAAGTTGGTTGAGGTCCTTTTCCACTTGTGTGCGCCATCTCAATCTAGGACGTCCTCTGTTGCGTTGTCCCTGTGGTTCGGATTCGAAGACTCTTCGGGCCGGAGCAGTGTTGTCCATCCGCTCTACATGGCCTAGCCACCTTAAGCGTTGTATCCGTAGACGCTTGACTAGGTTCATGCCGCCGTACAGCCCATACAGTTCGTGGTTGAATCTTCTCCTCCAGATGCCATCAACGCAAACAGGACCAAAAATCGCACGCAGAACTTTTCTCTCGAACAGACCAAGGGCTTCCTCATCCGCTTTTAGTAACGTCCAGGTTTCTGCGCCGTAAAGCAAGACAGGGATGATCAAGGTGTTGTACAAAGTTACTTTGGTCGTTCGGGAGAGGGCTTTATTACTCAATTGCCTCTTAAGCCCAAAGAAACAGCGATTGGCAAGAGTGATTCTGCGCTTGATTTCGGTACTGATGTTATTGTCCCTATTCACCGCGGAGCCGAGATAGACGAAGTCCTTAACTACCTCGAAGTGTCTGCTGCCCATAGTGACGCTCTGTCCGAGACGTCGATGTTCTGCGTCCTTCTTCGATGACAGCATATACTTCGTTTTACCCTCGTTTACCACCAGTCCCACTTTAGCCGCTTCCGCCTTGATGCTAGCAAACGCCTCATTGACGGCTCGCTGAGTTCGGCCGATCACGTCAATGTCATCCGCATAAGCTAGCAGTTGAACGGACTTGTGGAAGATCGTGTCTCTGGTGTTGACGTGTGAGTTACGCACGATCCCCTCAAGAATGATGTTAAAGAAGTCGCATGACAGCGCGTCGCCTTGTCTAAATCCTTTTTTGACATCGAAGGTCTCGGTGAGTTCGCTACCGACCTTGACGGAGCAGCGAGAGTTCTCCATCGTCATCCTACACAATCTGACGAGTTTGGTAGGGATGCCAAAACTAGACATGGCACTGTATAGCTCGTCTCTATGCACGCTGTTAATGACCTACGTGAATTTTTTTTACATCTCTGCACGCTCTAATAAAGCCAAAGTGGTTTTCAACTGGGTGCTTGTAATAGTTTCTAGAAAATCCTTCAGTATAAGAAAAAAGTATAGATAACAGCAGATAAAAGATTGCATATTTTTAACAAACATGAAATTCATTCGCATTTAAGTGATTTTTGGGTAAGTAGGGTGTTTAGATATTTAATGTTTTCATTGATTGTGAATATTATTATTTAACGGCTTTTGGTAGGTAACTATAACTTTGAACATTATTGTCAAAATTTCTTGAGCTATTTAAATTTTTTACGTAGATTGGTGTAGAATCTGGAGGCAGACACACTTCTGCAAACCCCAAACCTTAATGTTTCTAAATTCGTACATCAAATTGAAAAGTTCCATTTCATTTTTAAAGATCTCCCGATGGATATGGTAGCTTACATTTTTTTCCAACTTCTCACATTCGGGAGCAATTTCCAATCTCAAATTAACTCCAAGTGAAATACATCTTCTCATGAAATTACATTATTGTCTTATAATTATAATTATCTCTCCGAACGGCGAGATCTGAGAAGCTTTTCATAAACAATTGATACTCTTTGAGTGTTGTCAGCAGCTCGAAAGAGGTGGTGCCGTAAAAAATGCGAGGTGTCCCGTCCGGGAATCGAACCTAGACTTTCTGCGCAGCGGTCGACGTACTTACCACTACGCCACGGCGACCACTGGTAAAAAAGTTCCTGTTACACCTGTTCTCAAACATTGTGAGCGACTCTTGGGCCCCCCACGCTCAGTTGCTCAACTGCAAATTTCTGCAGTTTGAATCCAATTTCCATGGTCATAAGTAAAATCATGAATTGGACACTCTAGCAACTCTTGTATCTGTTTAGCACTGTATCCTTGAATTCTGGCCTGGTCTAGATCTCGCAACGTCTGGGCGCCTTACTTAAAGTCTGTACTGTACTTTGCTTATCCGCACCTAATGATATTTTGTATGTCACTAGTTTGTTCAGGCGGTTTCATTGAACAAACATTTTTTTAGAGACCTATCTCTGTTAGAAAAAGGCTTTTCTTAATATTATAAACTAAACAATTACTAAAAATTAAATGGCCCAAAAGTCCACTGTGAACAAGGACCTACTCTATTCAGCTACTACTTGGGACTGTCAGTTTATTGCCGACTCCGGATAGGAAAATTTGGAAAACTTTTCATAGACAAAATATGTAGCACTGATTTCAAGAAACTCGAAATGATCAATGGAATAGCCCGGAATTAACATTTGCTGCAGAAATTGAAATTAGAACATTCTGTGTGTTTGGCGACACATTCACGGCAACAGCGTCCTTAAAGATATAATAATTCAAACATTTTTAGCCTCTCCACCCCATTGGATCTCCACAGTCATTCGATCTTTATGAGGACGGAGGCTTTAATTCCTTTTTCACACAAAGGAACATCACTCTTGTGATGTTGCGTGCATCTTGAGTAAGTGAGTGAGTTTGAATAGTGCAGAACTCACTCCTTACAGTTGCTAGCATGCGTCGATGACACTGACGTAATCGGACAAATACAGTCAATAAAACGTTGTCTGGTATGGTAAAGAAAACCTCTAAACTAAGATTAGCCATAAAGGGCGATAAAACATATAAGCTGCGCACAACTTCACAGGCTCGTCCAAACCTTCACCGTAGGCAACTACATATATCTTAAAGTGAGGGACTTAGTGTACCTTGACTCCCAAGTAAATAGTTCAACATTAAAACCAAGATCAAACGAAGAATATATCTTGACATCGGCTTAAAACGAAAGGCACTTGATTATTAGAGTCCTCTCTCTCGAAACACCAAGTTCAGATTATAAAACACTTTGGTCATATTTGTGTTGCTCTATGGCGCGAAAGCACGATCTCAAAATGGATGAGGAAGCCTTATTATGCGTTTAATATTTGAGCTGATTTGCATTGTTGAACTTTATAGAAGTAGATTGAAGCCTATGGGCTGTACGGCGCCATGCGCCTAGTCAAGCGTCTATGGATACAACGCTTAAGGTTTCTAAACCTTTCTATCGAATCTGAACTCGGGGAAGAATTTAATATAAACCCACGGAACCGATTGCGTACACAATTGGAGAAGGACCTCAACTAACTTGGCGTGCGCAAGACTGTAGACTGATGGCAGGAAGACCGAACCAGCTGGAGGAGTTTGTTAGTTGAGGCTCAGGTCACTGACGAATAAGAACGTTTCCACTCCATCGTTTATATTTCGTAAGATTCTGCCGACAACATCGAATCAGCTTGATTTTCAAACAGACCTTGCGATGAGGAGACGTACGTTGCAACGCACGTGTTTCCCTCATTATTGCGTTTAAGCTGGACATAAACATACACTTACATGAATTGTATATTCTTAACTGTCCACATTTAACGCAACACATCGCATGTACCAATTTGCACGTCCTTACTTTGGACACAACGTAAGCGCTGGACAAGTGTCACAAGAACTACAAAAATCATTTCTAAACTTCGTGAGATTATCTCGTCTGCTGACGAGTTACATAGTGGACATAGTCATACATTTCATTTTCCCACAAATATACGTCTTGCACCGCATCCTCTGTGTAATGTAAGCTCCACGTCACTCCGTTACTCCGACAGATTACCCACTACGACAGACTGCAAGTTGCTCTTGAAAATCCACTCTAAAGGGGTTTTAAATTCAATACCAATTACAAATTGCTGAGACAACCATCGAACACGATACCCCGAATAGGAAAAACCTGCAAGCATCCATCACTTCGGAAAACGTGATAATTTTACTTTAATTTGTCACCAGATACGAGCCAGTCCATCTTTTCTCGAGCTCCTCTCGATCCCAATCATCCTTTCGTTCCCATCGTAATTTCTCAAATTCGTAACGGGCCCATAACCAAGCGAAATAAATTATGACAACATCATAACAACAAGCAAAACTCTAAACGGGCAATCATCTCAGTCTCAGTCTGCCGCTTCATCGCATCCACCGGCGCACATTGTTCGGGACTGCGGAGGAACTTGAAAAAACAACGGATACTTTCAAGGATCCTTAAATTCATTTTGAAGCAATTTTCTCACAAAAAAAAATTAATTACTCCAAAACAATGAAATTCCCGCCCATCTCCACGGACCACTCGCGAACGTCTAACTTTTCTTCACCAACACAGCCATCCACCTTCTTGCCTTCATAAATTCTTGTGGCACCGAACCAGAACAAGAGCGCAAAAAAAAAATAAATTGCAGGGATACGGATGAGAAATCCTCTTCCTTGGAGTGGCGTAGTGGAAATCCAAGAGGACACGGGGAACGTAAAAAATCAACGGCGAACTTTTAACAAAACAGTGGAATGACCGCGTAAATAATTTTTATGTCACTCAAGAGCAATGACAAAGCCGATGGGGTATGAGGCGGTGGGTGGAGAAAGGCGCGCAATCGGCTGAGAAATGCAAACCACTGACCGAGGAAAAGTCTGCTTTTCAATTTTGCAATTTTTTGCTTTTTGTCTGATGGGGTGGCTTTTTTTGGGGGCCGCAGAGGTTAATGTATTTAAATTGAATTCAATAAACTCTTCGCCTCCTGAACTGTTTGACCCGTAACCACCTGTGGAAGCTGTGAGCCAATCGAGGTATGCTTTATGAAATTTTGTTGAAATTACTTTGCGAGGACTTTGAAAAGGCCAAGTGGCGGATCAGAGCCATTGAGGTGTAAGTGGATTTTGATGATTCATTCAAGCTTGGGAGGGGGGCGTTTGAAAGGAAGACATCGAACGTTGGGGAAGACGCCAAGAATGAGGCAATGCAATCTTTGTGTAGCACTTTGTTACCTGCAATAATGAGAGACACTTGCCTGCTAGAGGGAAATGGACAAAGTGTCTTAATTCTTTAATTTTGTAGCATGCGCGATGCTATTTTTGGCAGTGTGTCTTTTTTTTAAGTTATATTGTGGAGTCATATTGTGGTGAGCACGATCTCTATAGGCTGTACAGCAACATGCGCCTGATCAAGCGCCTTCGAATACAACGCTCAAGATGGCTAGGCCATGTAGAGCGTATGGACACCACTGCTCCGGTCCGAAAAGTCTTCGAATCTGAGGCATTGGGACAACGCAACAGAGGACGGCCTAGGCTAAGGTGCCGCACACAAGTAGAGAAGGACCTCAACCAACTTGGAGTGCGCAGCTGAAAGTCCGTGCTGGGTGGAGAGGTATGTTGGTCCACCCCGGGTCACAAGAAGATAAAGAAGAAGAAGATTGTGGAGATCACTCGTGACATCATTAAAAACTAAAAATATGTTAAAAAAACATTCGTTTCGATGTTTGGTTATTAATTATTTCTTTTGAAGGTCAAAGCTAGTCTTTACAATAAAAGGTGGTCCAAAGAACTGTTACTTAAACAAAAAAAATTCAAACAATTATAGTTATATGTTTATTTGTGATAAGAGTATCTATGACAATAATGTGTAAAACAAAATGCCAGCCAAGTGCTGCTCCATATTTTCAATGACTGTGAGGCATAATTGAGGTTCATCTTTTAGCTCATCCTTCAGCTGATTCTCTAGCTTCTTCAATTGTTCTTGGCTTATTAACGTGTACTTTTCTTTTAAAAATCCTCAAATAAAGGAGCCCAACTGTGTCGAATCACATCGCCATGACGTGTGATATTACGGCCATTGAATTTCTCGCGCAGAAGGGTCACTGCTTCGTTGGCTGTGTTGCATGTGTCACCATCCTGTAGGAAACACATTACGTCGAGGTCCATATCCTCAATTCTTTGCCACAAAAATTTCGATATCATCTCGTAATGGTGAACACCATTCGTGGTAACTGCTTTTCCCACCTCATTTTCAAAGGAGTACGACCCGATGACACCGCCATCCCAAAAACTGCACCAAGCAGTCACACTTTGTGGATGCATCGGCTTTTTAACAATCACTCGTGGATTCTCATTTGCCCAAATGCAGCAATTCTGCTTGTCGAGGAATCCATTTGGTCAGCTATCCTGTCCAAATGCACGAAATGCATTTCGGCTTGAACGACTATATTCGTAACAGGCTTTCACAATCTTAAGACGCTACTCAATTGTTTACCTCTCCATGGCTCAGTTTGTCAAACACTGAATCAAAGAGTGTGACTCACAGTGACTGATCGTGCATTATGGTTGGACCGCCTTTCACATTGATAACTCTAGTTCTGCTCTATAGAGCAGATGCCTGAATACGGTCGGATGTAACGGTCGAAGATGTTAGACATTGGGACAACAGAACAAGCGACGTCTCAGTGGATATCTCAGATTGAGATTGGTTACAGAAATGTAAAAAGACACTGACAAACCTCGGTGTGCGAAGCTGGAGAAGGGTCGTGTCAACTGTAAAGGTCTGAGTTCAGCCTTGATTGTAGCACAACCCTTAAATGAAAAAGTCAAAGCGAGTTTGTGTTGACATTTTAAAAGACCGAATTTTAAGTTTATTTTTTTCTTTGTTGGACATTAAAGTACTAGATAGACCTGGACAAACTTCTCCAGCCAGTTGCCTACTGTGTGTGACTTAATACCGGTCAATTAATGGTACTAAATAATCCCTTATGCGCGTGATCGTTATCTCAATTTGAACAGTGCCCTGTTGCGTTGTCTAAGTGCGTCAAATGTAAAGTCTCCTCGGGCCGAAGCGGTGTTGTCTATAAGCTTTATCTGACCCAGGCATGTAGAGTGTTGTGTCTGTACACGCTTGACTAGTCGCATGTCGCCGCACAACATGTATAGACTAAGTTTTCATCCCAGGTAGAACTTTCCTTTAAAAAAAATCAGGAACTAGTTCATCCACAGTCATGTAACTGCGCCATAGGGTAGGCCAAGAGTGATCAAAGTGTTACACAAAGTCAGCTTCGATTTTCTAGGAGGATTTTTTAATCCATTTTATCTCTTGCTGTCAAAGAAACTTTTGATTTGAATACTAACGCTATCACTTTTTATTTTGAAGTCAAGGTAAAACAACTGTTTGACCACTTTGAAGTTTTTGCTGCCAATTGTGACGATTTGTCGAAGACGTCGGTATTCTCCACTGTTTCTTGGTGACCAAATACTTTGTTTTGGCCTCATATACCGCAAGACACATTTTAAGTGCCAACATCCGTCTGCTTGACGGATTGGCGTGTTTTTCCAGTTACGCCAATGTCGTCCTCGTAGGGCAGCTGCTCAACGAATTTTTGGAATGTTGTACTTTGAGTATCGATATTTGAATCATCTCAAGAATAACGTTTAAAAAAACACACATGGCAACGCTTTGCATTGTCTCAAACCTTTTGTGACAGTTCAGGACTCGATGCGAATCGACAAATAAGTGGTGGGTGTCGCTCTGCTCTTGTTGGGTTCCTCTTCAGTACTTTTATAGTATTTTCTGGCTTTTAAACATACCAATAAAGACCTTTCGACAATTCTCTAATGGTTTCAAACGTTCACTCGGTATTTAGCGTAAGCAAAGAGGTCTCCTTTCTTGTAGACCGAACAAATAAGACTCCAAAGTACCCCACGAATAGTGATAACTTCTGTCTGGACCACACTGCAGTGAACTGTAAGTCGTAGGTAAAGGCTTATATCTGGAGATTGGGAGAATATTTCGCCGCCTTCATGCCTCGTAGAACCATCTCTATTGAAGTAAAGTCAGTCTATTGTCGCAAAGTCAGCGTGTATACCCCCGGTAGGCAGATTTTGCGATCCGCTATCCTTACAAACAAAAGTCATGGTCTTAATTGAGTATCGCCTAAGACGAACCCCTTCGCTTAAAGGGGAAGCAACAGTTAATATGTCTTATGTCTAAACTTAAAGGGCAACCGAGTCAAAAGGAAATAGTAAGGTTTCCAATGAATTTCATTAAGAAATTTTCTGTTGTTTGTATCAAATATTCATAATGAAACTCAAACGAAACCCTTTATGCGCGAGTGTAACTCGAACTTATAATGTGGCATCCAAGGGACCAGGGCCTAGCTTCTACAACAACTGGATAACTAGTCGACAGTTTGCTTGCTTGGAAATTGGTTCAGTTCCACGCTATGGTTTCAGTGTTTCAGACGGTTGTAAGAGCGAACTTAGATACCACCGACAACCCATGCCCCACACTTGATGAACTATCATCACATACAACAACTACTCGTGTAGTGCGCAACTGTTCTCTTACGAGTAGAAGGGACCTACAGTTTTTTGCCGACTGCGAACTGCGAGATTTGAGGAACTTTTCATAAACAGTTTGAACTCTTTGAATGTCGTCAGCAACTCGAAAGAGGTGGTGCCGTGAAAAAATGCGAGGTGTCCCATCCGGGAATCGAACCTAGACCTTCTGCGTGTGGATTGACGCACCTACTCACTACGCCACGGCGACTCGAATTCGTTCAGATTATTTCACATTGTGTACAACACTCCTAGAAGCGACATCACTCATCAAACATCTTCCTATCATCCTTCCCACTTATTCTATTTTCACACAAAAGTCCTTCAAACCCTTGGAGTCAAGCTCGTTCTTCATGCAATGCTTCCGCCAATTGATTGTTGCACTCTTAACGACACAACTAACTTTCTCCCTGCACCTTTACTGCATTTTCTTCATTAAGCAGAAGCGAGTACATGCCACAAAACAATGAATAAACGGAAAACGCATAAAATTCCATCCTTCAACTTATCCCTTGAAAGCGTCTTATCAATCAGACTCTCAGTCTCCCACGAGATGCGCCCTAACTGGGTTAATCCGTTTCTCTTTCTCCCTCGCTACGTAATCTTTCAATACTCTCATGCAAGGCTAATCTCGTTTTGTCCTGATTAGATCCTCGAGTTGCTACTCGTCTCGTTTCCGTTTTTTTTTCTCTGTAATTTAATCTTGCTCCTGGCATCACATCTCATTGCATATTCATAACCATTCGAGGTTATCCACCTCCCAGTCCGCAGAGGGATGCTGGCGATACCCATCGCATGCATATGAGCCCAACGATTGACATTAATAGAAAGGACCTCTTTCGAGGAGAGAGTTTAATCACGAGTAAGCCATGGTTGCCGTGCATGCAACTGCCACCAACCGTAGGCTCCACGCAAAAAAACAGGTTAGGCAAACTAACCTCCGACAGTTGCATTCATTTGAGACTGTCGGTGGTGGAGTGGAGAGGGGTGGAGGGGGGCGGATGTGGTGCTCGGTGGTTGTTGATGGTCGGGTTCGGTTTTGCGTGTGTGCTGGGATTTCATGTGGCTTATTCGCAGGTGAACCTGCTTAGCACACAGGCATACGACATTCGAGGCAATCGAGGTTGATGTGTGCTGATGGTTTCATATGCGAGAGGACGTCTGGTGCTTCGTGTTGGAACCACCAGCTGGTGGTTGGCTTATGATGTGGTTAGGTGTCACTGGTGGTGTGTGCTGCATGACTCTTTTAATTTAAAAGGAAAATGGATATGATGCATTTTGTGGTGGTGCCAGGTTTTGTTGGAATCATTTTCAATTGATTAAAGCTCTGCACGTGCATATGTTAGTTCAGGGACGAAAGAGAACGAGGAGCTACTTTCAATAACGTCCGAAAAATATCTTTTTGGAAGGGGTCACTTGTAGATGTGTGTTCATCATATAGCTTAAAAGAACCAAGAATCCTGTAGCGGCTTTCTTCGCCCTAGGTACAACTAAAGACAGGTGGTGTAGCTACTGTCTGCTGTTATTTTTTGCCAAACCTTTATCCTTCATTTCGACGTGGTGGTAAATTCTGAATAATTAGCCGACAGTTTGCTTGTTCGGAATTAGGTTCTGTTCCAGGCTGTTGCTTCAGTGTTTCAGATGGTTGTGAGAGCGATCTTAGATTCCACTGACAACTCATGTCCCACACTTAATAAACTATCAGCACATTCTAAGGCATCATTTGAACTCCTTCCACAGGTTGCCTAATGAATACGTGCCTAGATTCGTTAATTGAATTCCACTTGGGGCTAGTGAATGTCGACGGTATCCCCATGGTATTATTGGTCACGATAACGATAAGTTCGATGAAATGAGAAGTACCGAGTTTTACATATCGTGCACGGTCTTTTATTATTTCAGACCACTGCAATCAACCGTGACGGACACACTGGGTGGGCATTGCACCACTGTTTCTGATAAATAGACGATTATTCCACGTTCTTGAACTACCTACCTGAATGCATTCTCTTTATACAAACATTTAAATTCCAACGACAACCTCGATGCCGCTTAAAAATATTGGGTTTTCGAAAAATGTTTGTAACACTCTGGCTTTGAAATGTATTAAGAAAGACAATATTTAGTACATCTGGCAAAATGACCTCTATCCTACTGTCCATATATTCAATATACACTCCCTATTCTTCTGAAGAGGTCTTCTTCTACGCTGGCAAAACCATTGCGTAAGCTTTTCCATTCGTTCTACTCTCTAGGGCTCTTCCCGAGTAAGTGGAAAACAGTATTTGTCCAGTCCATCCCTAAAAAGGGCGAATCATCATCACCCATCTCCTACCGACTCATAGCGCTTACGTCTCTACTTTCTTACGCTGATAAACCGTAAGCTTAATAAATATTTTGAAACCCGGAAGCTTCCGCAGCAACAGGTCCACTGGTGATTTGATGGCATATCTCACCGAAAAATGGAGCCAATCTTTGCACAATGTAGGCGAAAGCAAGATTTTTGCGGTTGATATTTCAAAGGCATTTGACCGAGTCTGGCAACAGGCTCTCTTGTCCAAAATGCGTGCTTATAGTGTCGACGAATCTCTTCCTCAATACAAGTCGTGTTGGATCGGTTCACATCTGATATTCACCATATTAATGCTGGTGTTCCCCAAGGCTCCGTTTTGTTTCCGACACTTTTCCTCATTTTTATAAATGATCTCCTGTCTGTCATCTCTAATCCACTCCCCTCCTTCGCCGATGACAGTACCCTCAGCTTTTCATATTCGCTCCTTGGCTCTCAACCCTCCTCTTCGGCCATTCACTTGGAACGGCAGCGTATGTTAAGCTCATTAAATTCCGATCTTGACAGCATAATTGTGGAATTTAATGCTTCCAAAATCCAGTACTGTCTACTGTCATTCAAGCGTTCCCAAAATAACCAGACATTATCCATTATTGGCTCTAGAATTGCTGAAAGCGAACCACTTTCCATCCTCGGTATGTGTATCAACTCAACACTTAGTTGGAACGATCACACATTCGAGATCGCCGAAATTGCAGCGAAATGTCTAGGTTTCTCAAGGCGTCGCAAGAAATATTTAACCCCCTTTGATCTGGCAACAATACATCCGCCCAAGACTTGAGTATAACGCTCCTATCTGGTCTGGAACTCCTTAGACCTCCCTGCACCTAAGATATGGAATTCAACAGCGAGGGATAAAACTTATTGCGAAGTCAATCGACTCGCTAGAACATCGACGAAATGTTGCGTCTTTATCACTATTGTATCGCAATAATAGCAAACAATACTCTAATGAATTAGCACTGGAACTTCCATTCCCTCTCCTTCTCTAAACCTTCGGCCAGTGCTGTGACTTAACTCCGGTCACTTAGGGGTACTAAATAATCTCTTTAGCGTGCGCCAATTATAAAAAAAATGACTGTGAGACATAATTGAGGTTCAATGCCGTTAATGTGCCGAATTGTCTTATCATTTAGCTCTTCAATTGTTCTTGGCTTATTGACGTACACATTTTCTTTTAAAAATTCTCAAAGAAAGGAGCCCAACGGTGTCAAACCACATCACCATGACATGGGATAACGCGGCCATTGAATTTCTCGCATAAAAGATTCACTGCTTCGTTGCCTGTGTGGCAAGTGGCACCATCCTGTTGGAAGCACATAATTTGCAGGTCCATATCCTCAATTTCTAACCACAAAAAATCCGTTATCATTTCGCGATTCCATTCACGGTAACAAAGCCTGGGCGATCAAGTACGGTCCGACGACGCCGCCTGCCCATGAGCCGCAGAACGAATTCGGCGGGCATGCACAGATTTTTCCCCATTTCCTACAGACTTTGTTCGCTGAAATGTGCGCACAATTTTACCGACTGTGGACAAATTTGGTCAGATATGCAGTCCAAAAATAATTCCCGAGGAGCGCGAAAAGCATTTTGATTTGAACGCCCATTTTCGTAAAAGGTTTCAAAAGTCTTAACGCTGCTCACTTGCGTACCTCCATGGTTGAGTTTGTCAAACACTGAAACAAACAAATGTCAAATCAATTTTGACAAAACAACTTGACGTTAATGTGTGACTTACAACCCTTTAGAGAAGCGTCTCAGTTAGCGCTTCCGCGAATGGATTAGCTGAACAAGCCACCGTCACTGACACCTCACACGGCATGAAATGAAACATGCAACAATGTACGCCAATTTAATTACTTTCAAGAAAGTCTTTAACAAATTACTCCAACTGAATGCCAGACGATTTCCAATCAATTCTTCTTCCAAACGCTGTCTGTTTAACAGACGTTTCCATATCCGCGAACGGTTACGCATTAGAATACGAATTTCGCAGTCAAGCCATACTGCTAACGAACATCCGAAGAATTCAGCAATATTTTTGCATTAATTAATTCAAATCAAGTCTCGGTTATGTCACAGGCTCACGCCTACGTGCCCCGACTGAAGAGGACCCCAGTCGAATGAGTTCCACAAAAGAACTCATTCATCATCGTCAGGAAATGCCTTTCGTCATTTCGATATGATATCGATTCAAGTTCACCCCACAAAACAGCCAAAGCAGAAATTTCAACAATTCACCGGAACCGGAAATAAGATCCGCATATCTCTCGATATGATCGTCGAATTACTGCAAAAAAACAGAAACACAAGCAACCAGAAACGATGACGAATGCAGCAATTTCCTCGAACAAAGAGCAGACCAGCACAGTGGCCACGCAACCGTGGAGAAGAATGCCCATTCAGCGCACCGGAATTATTCATTCAGAGCGTGAGCTTATGCGTCGCTCTATCTCTCGGTGCCGATGTCCCCCTGTGTTCCTGTTTTTGGATAGATTTTAAATTCGGATTCGGAGATAGAGAGCGTATTTAGATGCATGCGCTGTGCTTCACATAAATAGAACCAAGACATCCGAGAGAACCTCAATCCACCTCAAGGCGGCTGATTGATTCGAATGCATGATCTGGAAGGCAAATAAGTTGCGTGCCCGAGGCTCCTTTGTATTCCACGGCACTGGTGCATTATGCATCGACACACATCAAGTGGCCCGGTGCACGCCTGAATACTAAACTTATTTTTATGACCAATTACTGATTTATTTGGAGCACGCAGCCCCTCCCCTGCATCACAACAACGCCGAAGATGACGACGACGACGACGACGATAACGACTCCCTGCAACTAGGAAGTGGAGTGAAGTTTTAAGTTGATTAACAAATTAGCCACGAAGAATGGGCAGCCAACTTAATTACATTTGTTTGGTGTTCGGTGCTTGGTCTAATTGGATGCTTGGTGGGACTTGGAACTGCAGGAGGCTGCTACAGTTGTGGTGCGTGTGTTGGATTAGGGCCATCTCACGGGGGCTGCTAGCGAGTGCTTTTATTGAGGGACATTAAAGTGAATATCAAACAGAGGAACTGCAGCTGTAGTGTGTCGGGCTGATGAAGTGGCATCTTCCTGTCGGCGCGTTTTGAAGTTGCTTGTTTTCGTGAACGGACATGGATTAGGTTAATCGCTTAAGTGGAGACATTTAATTTTTAAATTGGGTCACTTTTAAGAGCTTAGAAAATGGCGAAAACATGATTTAGGAAATCAGTAATAAAAATTTTTGTAAAGTGATCGAAATTTTATGGCCTCGATATGCACTCTGAAACGACAGTTGTGACTGCTTTAAAGGCCTCATTGACTTGAGGAGGGGAAATGTTTCCAAATACAAGGTAAAGTTTGACTGAACTGGCAGGTGGACTTTTGGTTAATGACAGTGAATCCAAATTTTGATACGTGGCCAATAATTTTATTGTTTATAAGACTTTTAAACGATTTGCGTCTCAGTTGTGTTGGAAAATTATATATCCGGAATGGAATTCAAACGACGTTAGAGCCCTTTAGCAGTGCAACGCAAATTAAGGAATTGTGTCTCGAACCATAGCTCGTTATCGTGATACAGGCAGCGTTGCAAAACGCCCTGGAGGTGGTCATAAAAAGACATCAACATCGGCAAAAATGGTTGGGAAAGTGAAGTCTCGAATTGAGCGAAATCCATGTCGAAGTGAAAGAAAAATGACTCGTGAGCTCAACACATTGTTGGAACACCAGTTACACATACTGAAAAATTAACTTGCAAGTTCCAAAATCCAGCCAGCAAAGTTCCAAAATCACACTATCCCTCATCTTCTTCTTCTTCTTTCAATGGCGCTACAGTCCGGGTGGACCAACAACCATCATGCCTCTCCAGCTAACATCTCTGACCCGCTGCCTCCAATTGCTCCCTCCAAGTTGGTTGAGGTCCTTCTCCACTTGTGTGGCGCCATCTTAACCTAGACCGTCCTCTGTTGTGTGACTCAGATTTTAAGACTTTTTGGGCCGGAGCAGTGGTGTCAATACGTTCTACATGACCTAGCCATCTTAAGCGTTGTCGCATATCACTGTACAGCCGAGTTTGTCGTCAAATCTTCTCCTCCAGATACCATCAAGGCAAACATGAGCCAAAATCTCACGCAGAACTTTTCGCTTAAAAACACTAAGGGTTTCCTCATCCGCTTTTAGTGAAGTCCAAGTTTTCGCGCCGTAAAGGAGGGCTCTTGAGCCCACAGAAGCAGCGATTGCCAAGAGTGATTTTGCATTTGATCTCGGTGCTGATGTTTTTGTTCATATATATCGCGGAGCCGAGGCAGACGAAGTCCTTGACTACCTCGAAGTTTCTGCTACCTAGTAGTACGCTCTGTCCGAGACGTCGTTGTTGCTCTCACCACGATCTTACATAGCAACAGAAAAAAGTTAGTTAGAGTCAAAAGAGCGAAGTATTAAAGTTGTGATTTGCCCAATTTGTTCTTGCCCCGATGAGCTGTTATCGTACAATATGTCAATAAACAAAATAACCGAGTTTACTTGTCAGAGTAGTCCTTCCAGAATGTACACCTTCTGACGACCACCAGAAAACAGGCAGCATTATTAGGCTGATTTGACGCAGAATTGCTGAAAATCGGCTCCAATTTCCTCTCAAACAGCCCCATCATGCCCCTTTAACCAAGATAACGAATTGGCTTTCGCCTTCTCCCTCGCCAAGGCCGAATCGACGAAATGCTGTCCCATCTGTGCGACTTCTTCTAGCTCTCAAACTTCAAGAACTCACTAGCGGGGTAGAAGTTTAAGTCGATTGAGAAGGTTACCACCGCTACGGAGGTCTCTTTTTCAAACCCACAGAAAATGTATTTTTTAGACCACTGCTTGATTGAATGTCTTGAGCTTAAATGAAACCAAGTTCAAACATAAGTTGCTATTTGTCCAAAATAAAGGACATGGCAAAGCTCCTTGCATGGTCCCAGAGGGGATTGACTTGAGTTGAGTAGATGCGGATATGGAGCGCTATACCAAACATTTCAACATTCTAAACATGCACCAGTTGTAACATCTACTTCAGACAGCAATGAGTGATAAAAGTCTTTGAATTTTTGTGCGCCACGCGTTCGATTTTTGGTCCTGTTTGCGTTGATGGCATCTGGAGAAGAAGATCTAACGACGAATACGGTTGTACAGCCTAGTTAAACGTCTTTGGATACAACGCTTAATGCGGCTAGGCCATGTAGAGCGTATAGACACCACTGCTCTGGCCCGAAAAGTTTTCGAATCTGAGCCTTTGGGACAACGCTACTGGCGCCCTAGTCTAAGGTGGTGCACACAAGTGGAGAAGGACCTCAACCAACTTGAAGTGCGCTACTGGCGGCAGCTGGCAAAAGATCGTGCTGGTTGGAGAGGCATGTTGGTTGAGGCCTAGGTTCACCCCGGACTGTAGCCCCTCAAGAAGAAGAAGAAAAAGAAGAAGAAGAAGAGTGTACCTCGTATAGTGAGTCTAATTTCCAAACCAATCTTTATCAAACAGACAATTGCCCTTAAATTGTAGCTTACTTATGAGTAGAGTTCAATGGAACATCTATTCAACTAGATCCCTTAAAGTGACATGATTTAAAAAAATACGACGGCAGCACATCTTCCTGCCATATAAAACCTGCTGGTTCAGGTTTCATACGATGTTGAGGTCCACCACCGAGTAGGTGTGTCGCGAATTTGTTGACGTCGCTTAATAAAGTTTCATCAGTTTTTCTGGTATCCCAAATTTGGCCACCGTGTTTTTTGCGATACGTTATGTATCGTAGGAGTACATACGTCATTTTGTTAAAAGGACATCATTAGAATCGCATTTTTCAAAGCACAAAGTGTGGTCTAAGGACGTAGGAGAGGGCACACTACCCTCGCCTATCTGCAACGCTTCTTGCTTGGTCACAGAGAGGGCAGACTTGAGTATGGTTCCACATGCAAGAACATAGAATCTAAACAAAACCACGCCCAATGTGTATATGTAGGGTTTCTTAATTCAAGTTCTAGTAAGATCACAGAAATAATGCCACTGGGGATTATTCCTTAAAGTCTGCAAAGACCCGTTAGGCCGGATGTTACTGTTCTTAAATGCCTATTGCACTTACGAGGGCTATCTGATAAATAACCGACCTCAACGTGAAGCTAGCGGCACAAGTGAAAAAAAGTTTCTACTACTCGCCAAAATTTCAGAAATTTATCTTGCACCATTATCTGTTGACAGTCGTTTTTGTGAGTGTATTTCGGTGATTCCCCCAAAATGGAAAAAATTGAATATCGAGCAGTTATCGATTGATAACTGTAGACGAAAAAAAAAAAATTTTGAAAAAGTCGCGTGCATGGTTAGGTCGGTTATTTATCAGACAGCCCTCGTAAACACATGCAACACATTTTTTAACTTCAAATGAATCATTTGACAGCAAATTCTTAGAAAAGACTTCAGGTGTGAATCCCGCCCATATCAGGATTGACTCATTTTGAAAATGTTTATTAAGAATGCCTTTTTTAAAAACTACGATTCAGTTTCGTTATCAATCTTTTTTCTTATCTTACAAGAGTGCGGCACTTTTCACAACACTTGTTGACAAACAATTTGTGTGGTTTTCGATTATTATGCTATACCTGTCGATGAACGGTGTTTGCACAACATCAAATAACCGTTACAAATGTATATTGATAATAACAGCAATGTTGACACTCTTTGTGTGCGAATCGCTTGTCAACGGCTACGTATGTTGACAAAAATCCTAGAGGCTTAAAATTAAGCGATTCTATCGTGACTGAAATGCATAACAACTGAGTGGCACTATAGCCCACAAAGGGACCAGCATCTGGATCAACTACTTTTGTTGCGTGTTTAATTGGTCGTTCAAGAGTGGAGGAGGCCTACCGTTTTTCGCCGACTCCAGACGGCGAGATTGAAGAAGCTTTTCATAGACAATTGATACTCTTTCAGTGTTGTCAGCAACTCGAAAGAGGTAGTGCCGTGATAATGCGAGGTGTTCAGTTTGGGAAACGGACCTGGAACCCTCGGTGTGAGGGTCAACGCAATCACCCATGACAAGCACTGGTCGGCAGGTATGGGATATGAACATTTCGACGTCATCAGTCAAATGTGAACTTTGTTCATAATGCTGCGACTCTAGAAACAAATATGGGGAATAATTTAACCTATTCACCAATCGTGTACTTGGTGCCATATTCGAAAGGTAGAGAAACATTTTGTCTGAATGTCTATTACCCAATGAATGCTTTTTTACGATTATTGATCTACAGGGAGTAACTCTTGCAACAGCACAGAGAAATCTCATCTCGGCACCTTTCATTCGTGATCCTATTCCTTTCTTTTCATTACTCAAATTTCATGACCATTGGTGAGACTTTGGACAAGCACTTAGTAAAAACCTATAACTTGACTTTGACTCCAAGCTCTACTTCTTCTTCTTTTATTGGCTCTGGGTCTTAACCAACATGCCTCTCCAGCCAGCACGACCTCTTACCAGCTTCCTTCAATTTGCGCACTCCCAGTTGGTTGAGGTCCTTCTTCACTTATGTATGTGCGCCATCTCAACCTCGACTGTCCTCTGTTGTGTTATCCCAATGGCTCGGATACTAAGATTTTTCGGGCCGGAGCAGTGGTGTTCATACGTTCTACATAGCCTAGCCATATTAAGCGTTGTATCCGCAGACAGTTGAGTAGGCGGATAGAGGCGTTCAGCCTATACAGAGCATCGTTAAATTATCTCCTTCAGACGCCATTAACGCTAGCAGGACCAAAAATCGCACGCGTAACATTCCTCTCGATAAGACTAAGGGCTTCCTCATCCCCTTTACGCAGTGTCCAAGTTTTCGCGCCGTAAAGGAGGATTTGAGTGATCACACTGTTGTACAAAGCTAGTTAAGTCCTTCGAGAGAGGCCTCTATTACTCAATTGCCTCTTGAGCCCAAAGAAGCAGCAATTGACTTCAAGCTCGACCTTCCTTAGAACTGATCCTCCGTGTTTCTTCAAAATTTGTCAAACTTGGCCAATAGCTCAGAAAGCTCAGCGTTTGTCCTCCCATCACTCGCGAAAAAGACCCCGATACGTGAACTTCTCCACCTCTTTCAATGGGAATCCCCTGATATGTAGAGTGCATTAGACAGGCGTTTTGGAAAGTACCACAGACTTGGTCGTTTACCTTCATTCCAGCATCAGCACACACGGCCACTAATCTGTCGAGCGCGCTCTGGAGTTGCGTATGGGAGGGTGTGAGGACAACTAAGTCATCTGGAAATGAAGGGAACTTCCCCCGAAGTCTCCCAATGTGAAACATTCTTCCTTTCGGCTGAGATACAACATCCAGTCCATTTATATGACGAAAAGAAGAGATAATAAGACGCGCCTTCGGGGAAGCACAACGCCCACGTGGAATTTTTTACTACAGTTTAACCGAACACAGCTTCTACAGTTGGTGTAAAAAGATTGAATGGCCCTCAACCAGGGGACCATTAATCCCATAACTCGTAGAACACTCCAAAGTTAACCTCGAGGAACTTTTCCAAATCTACAAAACAACTGTAGATGGTAAAGCATGCTCTCAAACCTTCTCAAATATCATTCTTAGAGTAAAAAGCTGGTCGGTTGTACTTCTGCCATGACGAAAGCCGCACTGTTCATCCTTCAACTTAGACTCAACCATAGCTCTAGAAGGGTCCTCCAATACCATAGCGTAGTCCTTACCGAGAGACTGCCTATCAACAAGTATCTCGCCACAGTCACTGTTCATCCCCCAACCTGGACTCTATCATAACTCTAAAACGAGCCTTCAGCACCTAAGAGTAGACCTTACGAATTTAACATTTACAACACCTTGATCATCCCTGTACTACTCTATGCCGCTGAAGCCTGTCTAATCTGAAGAGCAGATGAAGGAGTCTTTTCGAGGGAAAAGTTCTGGAGTTTTGGAGAAGAAGATTCAATCATGAACCGTACGGGTTTTTCAGCGACGTGAGCCTAGTCAGGCATCTACGGATGCAACGCCTAAGATAGCTTGGCCATGAAGAGCGCATGTAGAACATTGCTGCAGTTTGAAGAGTCTTCAACTTTGAATCAGTGGAACAACACAATGGACGACAGCCACAAACTTATGGCACACACAAGAAATGGATTTCAACCAACTTGAAGTTCAAAATTGGAGGCAGCTAGCAAAATATCAGGCCTGGAGAGACTTGTTGGTCGATCCATCTCAAATTGTAGCGCCATAGAAAGAAGAAGAAGGTCTCCTTTTCTGCACATTTCGGGCGGTATCGTAGCCATAGCCAGTGTAATGTCGGTTGGTAATGCGTCTAAACGGTGTTTTGCCTTTCCCCACCGAGAAAAATTCGAACGGTGTCAGATCGCGTGATCTGACCGCCTAAGCATTAAATTACTTTACCAGAAAACTTCTTACACAATAAAGCCATAATTGGTCGTATTGTGTGGCTTGTTGTCCCGCCTTCTTGGAGCCACACATCATCGAAGCCATAACCTTCAATCGCCGGCTAAGAAAAGGTTGGATGTCATTCGATCATATCCGCCCGAAATGTCTGTAGCCATCCGCTCATTTAAATCTTCTAAGAAATACGCACTAATGTCACTTGTTGCCTGTAGAACCCACCGAGCTGTCACTTTGTCTGAGGGACAATTTTGCTCAATCTACTATAATTTCCCTTTCAATCTCAAATTGCCTTTTGAAGTCAAATTTCTGCCAAAGTTCACTTCAGGTTCCCACTTCCTCAACTGTTTCCTTACTTAGGCGTCCACTTTGCGTAAATCTAGTCGACCACTTGAAGACATTGACACCCAAGCCAGAAGAGAACACCACCTCCACTTGGAGAATATTCATTTGCACACCCACGCCACAGCCGCCACGCTTTGCACACTAGACGACCTTCATTCAAGCGGCGAAAACCATCCAGTGACAGGTTGTTCTATCGCCGCCTCAGGTGCAACATCGCGACACACTGCTCCCCTGAAACACGATCGCATAACTTAACGCGGTTAATGTCAATTCCATTGCGCGTACTAAGTGTCTTGTGTATGCACTCATTTTGCTGCAAAGGTGAACCGCAAGACTTCGGTGTCGTGTTACAGAAACAGACGCCGCCGCTGATGATGGTCTGCTGAGCGCGTCTATTGCAGACGAGTTTACCACTGCCGCAGATGATGAGGCGTGTTTACAATTTGGTCCCGATTCAGCGTCAAAGAGACTGCTGCGGCGAATTGAATACATGATTGAAATTTATTCAGAGTCTGCCGCCGCTGGCGCCTTGGGCAGACGCGATCGCGTATTGTATTCAATTAAACGCACGGATATTCATGACACCGCCGTCGCAGCATTTCAATGAGAACAATGGAGTGTGTGATGAGGCAGATGGAATTTGTCACCTCACACAAAGGCGGACACGAGCGCGAACGCGAGTCAGCTCTACAGAACGCCACGACGCGGCGGTTAGATATCTGACGCTAAGTGCTAATATTTGGTTTGAATAAAAGTTTATGACTGGCTTCACCTATCACCGACTGTGTGTGTGTCTTTGACACAGAAACAACAAAGTGTACCGGTTATCTGTGCGGCGCAAGATCGTTTGATTTTATGATTTGACAACAGATAGCCCGCATGAGGTGTCAAATGTGTCAAGCGGGTGACAAGCGATAAATTCTGAGGCGTTTAAAAACGTGGAATAGGTGACACAATTCGAACCAAAATCGTCTTGTGAAGGCAAATTATTGCCCCGAAGGTCGTTCACTTCGCACTCAAATCTTAGAAGTTCAGACTCCTAATTTGGACCGAAGAAAATCAAATCTCTGTGAGTGGGCTCTTCACGATTGCACCTGCTCCGCTGCCCCTTCATCAATTCAACTGCTGCAACGCAATAAAAGTTCATTGTTAGATTGCCAGGTAAAGCCGTCCTTACGCCAGCTGTGCGGGCTCCTTTGTTCATCTATTGGAAATCGATTCTAAGCAACAGCGTGAGTTCATAACAATTGATTTCACACGCAAATGTCCTTGACGGCGACGGTAAAAGTCCTTCTCGGATTTGTTTCACTTGAGTACTGTGAAGAGCGTGCATTTGAATTGTGAAGAGCTCCTGCAGCGCGTGGTGAAAGTGGCAGGTGCTGAGGAGAATAATCAAAGACTTCAACTTTGGGTCAGTGTGGCCATAAACATAACAACAATGCCGAAGGTCTTCAAATCGAGTGGGCAAATAAGTGATTCGGGATGAAAATTGGAAATCCTTCACTGGAACCATAATATCGCGTGTATTTGTTATTTTTTTTCTCCTTTTGAAAGGCAACCTGCTTCAGTCAGTTGTTTGGGGAATATGGTTCGCACGATTCGAGCACAGAGGTTTCAGAGGAGATTCTTTTTTTCGTGGGACTTGTGTGAGATGGGCATTTGGGCTTACAAATGATTGAATTAAGTGGAACCATGAAAATGGGACTTGAATTTCATACTTGGAAATAAAGAACTGCGTTCCCCGGATAGCATTCTTCAAAAATTGTCTGCCTGTTTTGGAATGAAGTAGGGAAGTATCATTTCAGTCCGAAAAGCGTTTAAATGGACTTTTTTTTAATGTAGTTGAAGATCACACAATCGACTACTGAAATCAGATCGAAATAGCCCGGGATGCCCACAACATAAGACTGGCATTCAGTACGTATCGGGTGTCCCAATAGATCCTTACTTTGACACGAACCAGTTTAATAATCTATCAAATCTCAAGTTAAAAACACGTCCTCAATGTAACTGTTTTGCAGTCACTTTGACAGAGTACAGTTGGAGAAGTATGCTCCAAGACAAATTCTATTATTGCACATACAGCAGTGTGCAAAATAATAGCACCACGTCGTTCTGAAGAGCGGACGAATCCAAAACAGTTTTATTTGGTACTCCTGGGATCAGGACATTTGTCCGTAGGCGAAAAAACCAAGAGTTTCAACCGGAGTTTACTATCAAGACTGTAAAACATGCTTTTCCTATTATGGTACTCGTTCCATTGGTTGTATAAAACCGATGACAACCGCCGAAGTTTACGTCAACACAATGAGAGGAACCAGGCTACCTAACGCAGAGTGGAATATGCGGCTTAGATGAATTCTAAAACATGACAATGACCCCAATCCTACGAGCAAACTGGTCAAAGAATTTTTCCAAAGGAATGGAGTTCTAGTTATGGAGTGGAAAATCCGTGGACAGATTTAAAGAAAGGTGTATATGAAGCAAAACCCAAAAGTACAAAACAGCTATGGGATGTTGTGCAGGTTAATAATAATAATTATTATTGAGTGGCACTACAGCCCACAACGGACCAGGGCCTAGCTTCTACAACAACTACTCGTGTTGTGCATGCTACTGTTCTTCACGAGTAGAAGGGACCTACAGTTTTTTGCCGATTCCGAAAGGCGAGATTTGAGTGCAGGTTGCGTGGAAGAAGTTAAGCCATGTCAGGCCTTAATCGACTCCATGCCACGACGTTGTGAAGCCGTACTTAAAAATAAAGGTTAAACGACCAAGTACTAACATAAAAATAAAAATAAAAATAAAAAAATTCACTAGTCCATTGACTTTTACTTCATATTTATGAGCACTTGGTGTTATTATTTTGCACAATCCGAATAACTGCCCTAAGTTCAGAATGTACTTTTTTCTTATCTTGTTATGGGTTTAATTGCTGATGGAATAGGGATATTGTGCAGTTGCCTGACGGTAGGAAAAAGTTATTAGCAAAATAGTGACAAAGTCGACCATGGTGCTATTAATTTGCACAGTGCTTTATATATATGTAAATATACGTCGGATATATTGTTCTATCTGTGAAAAAAAGAAATGGAACAGAAGCGAAACAGCGAAACCAGTCAGTGGGACACATGATAAAAACAAACAAAAACAGTCCGGACCACTAGATCGGTAACATTGAGCGCATGAACAACTACGCTCCAGTTAGGTCTTTCAATGCCATCCGCCGCGATCTTGAAGAAACATTGAACATTTGGTAAAAAGACTAAGTGATCGCGGGCGCATCGTCAAGGCTGAAAAATAGAATTAGTAAGGTTCAATCTATGTAGGAAACAAGAGCATCCATTTATCCTGAAAAATCACTTTTTGGTGTGGTTTTGGACTTCAGCTCTTTTCACCTGAACAGATGGCTGACTAGGTGACCACAAGACATACCGCACAGCTCACGAGACATGAGTTAATCAATTCAATAGCAATTTATAAAGTGTAGAGACAATTTCCCGAAATCGAAAATCTAGAGATCTCAGAAGGCAGAAATTCCGAAACGCAAAAAAAATCTGAGAAGAAAATCTGATCGCAAAAAACACAATCACGAAATCAAAATCTTGTAAAAAACATTTCAGAGGAGAAGGTATGGGGGCATGCTGCCCCCTGCATACAGACGCTGTAGGATTTGGAGTAGGTTTTTTTTTGCAGAAATATTAAGTCTTAGGATTTTAAGATTATCCCTTTTTGATTTTTCGGCTATTTAGGATTTTGCCTTGCTTTGGGGGGATTCTAGACATTTAGGTGTTTTGACATTTTCAGGATCTTAGGCATTTCTGAAGTTAAGCTTTCTCGGGAATTTAGGTATTTTGATATTTTTGAATTGGGATATTGGGCATTGGGGGATATTAGCTTTTCAGAATTTTTGACCATTTTTAATTTTCTGGATTCTGAGCCATTGTGCGATTTTGACGATTCCGGATGTGGAAATTTTGTCGGTTTCCCGAATTAAAAACATGGTTATATTACGATGAGGTAATATAAGCTTATTTCCGTTCTTTTCGGGCACAATAGGGTGGCCGACAGAGAGTTATACAATAAACAGTTTCCACCGATAATGGTCACTTTATTGACCCTCTCTGACTCAGCTGTACAATCTATCACATCATTTAAACTCTCGCAGCAAGAGTTTTCGAAAACAATTACACAATTATCAGGCCAATGACCATACAAAGGTGATATAAACTGGCAGTTGTGATACCTATTTATTGCGACAAGCATTAAGCTTACAGCGTTGAGTAGAAAAGTTCGTACTCAAGCCACAAACCACAGTTGTTCATTTATAGCCCATGACATATAGCCCTTGTGCACCAGAATCGTAAAAAATTTGCCATTTCAAGTAGGCGCTCTGGGGCACATTTTGACGATAATGGTATTGATGGGCATTTCAAACGAATCAAAAATTACGATGACATTTCACAACCACCGTGTTTAATTAAAATCTAGAGATGAAGATGATACGCTTGTTTCTATTCGGGTCCGCCAAAATCTCAAATTTTTAAAACCGTAGGGAGCAGAAAACAAACAAGCAGCAGCAAATGCCAATGGCATTAACACATCTCGTCACTCATTAAGAGGTCACCAGTTGCCATCTGAATTATTGCTCAATCGCGTCCAGTCACTCATTACATGACCTCAGCCTTGAATGTGACAGCCGGTGAACTGCCAACGAAGCTGAGTAAAATGTCATGACTCAATCGTATGACTGGCGATTTATTGGCATCTAGAATATGACGAAAATCTGGAAACCTATTTCAGGATTTTCTTCCATCGCAACCATCGAGAAAGAATTCGCATTTTGACGCATCGTATGAACTCTCACACGTAATATACGCACACTCAGATGATGATGTAGACGACGATTCGTGTGTGTTCACATAGCGCCTACAACTTCCATCTCATCGCTTCGTCTTTACCAACAGATTACGCGTGTTTCGAACCGATTCATTGGCATGCAAAGAAATTGTTCCATTGGACAATCATACAATTAAATACTAATTAATGTTCGGCGTTTAGCGAAATAAACCAGGCCTGACGAAGCGAACAATTCGCGAACTACAAGCGCACTTCTCATGCAACACTTTTTATGGCGAAACGACACGCCAATCGCAGCGCAATTCAGCTGTCAGCTGTCAAATTAATTGCGGATCTCGAGAAAATGTTCCAAATATAGAAAAAACCAAATGCTTAGAAACGGATATATTTTTTTTATCAGCCAAACTCCCGCAGAGCAGCAGATATTCATTAACTCCACCATTCAAGGCCAATGTGATATAAAAAAAGAAACACGTCTCTCCGCATCACCGTCAGCAGTCTCAAAACATCTGTCAGTCGTTCGCGCTGCGTTGACTTATTATCAAATTTTATTGGATAACTCTAAAAATAAGTCATAACATTCACGAGAGAATGAATTCTAAAATTACACCGTTATGTCTCGTTGCTATTTCCCATAATTAATGACATTCGTGAAGCTTGTAAGTGTCACCGTCTGATATTTTCCATTTTGCTCCAGCCAAAGCCAATCTCATAAATCGCACACCAATGTCATTCTCTTTTTTATGCTGTCACTTTATACGGGCGAATCTGTCATGAATCCGAAGGCGACCGAATGAAACAAACGAAATACGAGCGTTCACGTGCGTCTGCTTCAACGAAACAACACAAAAACGTGTCTTTCCTCTACTACTCTCCATTTGTGGTGTTATTCAATCATTTGACAAGTCCCGATATAAACCAGGTCCGTTCGTTCGCGGTGACAGATCACACAAAAGGGTGGGAAGAGAATAAAAGAAAATTAAAAACGGATTACCTACGATTGGGTATTTTTTTGTTTTTGTTTTTTTGTTTATGTGGAATCAACTCGACTTCTCCCGAAACTCGTGTGGAATTAAAGGGAAAAGACGATATTCATTTTTTTTTGTTTTCCACATCACACATGACATTTAATATGTCAAAATGGATTAGGGGGAACGAGATGAAGGGTTTCTCTTTGTCTTGTTTACAGTGTGGCCCGGTTGACAGGAGTAAATTTCGAAAATTCTGTCGACAAATGACAGATGACTGTTGTTTGTTTTAGGAAAAATTTTGTTTGGAGAAGAAAAGTTTGGTGAGGTTTCACCAATTAAAATACATCCCGCTGACAGTTGACAACTTCTGCTGAACAACCAGTCACATTCTGCGATTTCATTTCAGTTCGAGTTTAGCAATTTTCACGCAAGATCTAATCTACACGCCATTACCCCTGTTTACATTCACTGGCGCCAAAGTTACGAGCACTCTTCCACATAGCCGCTAGCGTGCACCCTGGGGAGTGATCCGAAAAAATGTGTAATGTGTGTATTTATAAAACTGTCACAAACCACTGGCATATGCTGCTCCAGTTTCTAATCACTTTCAAGATCATCGAGTTAATGCAGACGTTGTCTGTGCGAGGGAAGGCATAGAATAAGGATTGTATTTTGTGCACTCGTTCAATCACGAATATCCTTTTCACATCCATTTACATCGTCATAAAAACCCGTCGAATGCATCACGATGATTGAAGGGTGCATGGAGTGAGAGGATGCGGCTGACAGGCAAACACTTCAGACTGTTTTTTTTGTTTTTTCATCCAACACACTCATAGACACTTGAAAGCAGAACACGATTTGTTTCAGTTTTGGTCCTTATCCACGGCTACAGGGGAACGAAGAATTCAAGTGACGACTTTCAAAGATGAGCATGTCGCATTTCTCATCATTGTGGTTGACTGAGAAAAGCAGGTGACTGTGTCTTCACGCATATGACAGGTTGTCTATTTCGCACAGTGGGACCGTAACGAGGTTGACAGAAAGTAAAGTTTTTTTATACTTATTTTTTTGTTTCAGAATCCAGGGAAGTTCGCTCAGTTGTCAACTGCCGATTCTGTTCGTCTTACAAATCGACAATTGCATACCATTGAGGACTCGTTGAAATCGAGAATTCCAAAATATCCAAAATTTCGAAAGCCAAACAGTCCAAATAGTTAACACATCCAAATGCCCAAATTCTCTAAGTGCCTAAAATCCTTCAATGCCAAAAAACATAAATGTCCCAAATTCCTAAATGCCCAATGTCCCTAAATGGCAAAAATTCTTAAATGACCAAAATTGCAAAATGCCTTAAAGCCCTGTATGTCAAAAATTCCGATACAGCAAATAGCCCAAACCATAAGAAACACAATTCCAAAAGATTCAATTGCGAAAAAAACATCTCTGAATAGTGCGTATGATGTCCTTATGCGGTTTGTTTTGGCTTGGTTCCAAATTTGGATTACCCAAACTTCCACCATATTCTGTAAAGTTTTTTTTTAAGTTTTATGATTTTCTAATCTTGGTTTTTCGAAATTGTAGACATCTCGAAATTTGGGGCATTTCTGGAATTTGGTCATTTCGGGGTTCCAAGCAGTTCGGGATTTTGGCTTTTCGGTTTTCTGGTCATTTCTGACTTTGGGGATTTTGAACTAAAACCGTCCTTTCATTTGACGATTTTCGGACATTACCATTTGTTGGCTTTTCGTGAGTTTAGGCATTTCAGAATTTCGACCTTCGAGATTTTTGGCATTTTGGATCTTTGAATTCTGTCTGCCTTCCACTTGAAAACTTTGCAATTTCTTCCTTGTCAACAACTTGAACTCCCAGTCGGGCAAACAGCAAGCCTCAACCCAATTAAAAACAAAACTTCCTCCCAACTTTAACACTCTTCATATCATCACTCCATTCCAATAGCATTCCAGTCCAACACACTTCGAAGCAACTTCACAAATGACATCATCCACTTTCGAATGTCTATTCCACCACTGTTCGGCGCCGTATTGGCGTCTGCCGTAGTTGAATGAGTCGTTTCTTCATCTTCCTTATAGGTTCACACCCTTTTTCATTTCCACAGATATTGCACTTGCTTCCCAGAATACTAAACAAAGTCACCCGATGCCTGTGGTCTAAACTGGAAAAGGAGGGGTAGGGGATCAGAAGCACTGAAGATGGCTCACAGCTATTGGCCCCCAAAGTGACGCACTCCAAATGCGAAACATGGGAAACACATTGTCGCAGCAAATGAAGAGGAAATACGTCTCACACCTCACTGGCTGCAAGGGACAAAAATCAATTGATGCCCGCCATCCACACCGAGCAAGCACCGAGCACCGAATGGGCCATGTATCGTTGGCTATTTGTGGAGCATCCTCGTCATCCCCAGGGCAGGTCTGCATTCCTCGGCCCATCGGCACGCACGCTTCACCCATTTGCCTTTCGTTTATACTTCCTTAACAGCCTTGGGAGTTTTTGTGTAAATAGACGCTGCTCTGTTTGTCAGGTGCATCCAAGCGTTAAAGTATTCCAAAGAGCGTTGAGTCGTGCGATGGGTGGAAAGGGAGGGAGGGGGGATGCCGAGAACGGGTAAACCGGCGTACATATGCCGTACGCACCGCACCTAGCGAGTGTTGATCTAAAAATGTGCAGATTTGCGTTACGAAAATAAATATTGGAAGCTCAGGCGAGAAACGTATCCAAAGTGCATCTGGGATCTGGCAGAAGAATCTGTGCCCCGTTCCGCCCCCTTTGGACGTGTGATGATTAATTATAAGTTTGTTTTCAAGACATTTTCTCAGATTCAGTGTGTACGTGCTCGTATCCCCGGGAGACGCGAACGGAGAAAAGGCCACGAGTTCATGATACTGTCTGGGAATTTTCTGTCAGAGGGAGTGGATTGGAGCTTTTTGAAGTCTACAGAGTGAAAAAAAGGGAGGAAGTCGTTTGTTGAATTCTCGTTTTTTTTTTTTGTTTTCCTTTTCGCCGCATCGAAGATACGGTGAGGCCGTGACCTCTGAAGGGGGTTGCTGGAGATGACTGCACGTTTCGGCATTGAACTCAATTCGCTTTTATTGATTTTTGAGTTGTGCACGAGTGCACGGAATGTTTGTGGCGGAATTGATTGTTCTGCGGTTAAAATGCGGAAATCAGCTGATGTACGTGGCGGTAAGGCAAAGAAGGAATGAAGACACGTAGGTGACTTATGAGGATTGACGAGGGAATTAAAGGCAACAGAGTGTTTTGAAATGCGTACGCAAATTGTGTGCACTTGAGAAACAGGTTTTCGGGAGAAAATATATAAAATTGAAGAGCAGTGAAAATGTGAACGAGTTCAAATGAATAGGGATTGTTATGAGGAACCCCTTTGCCAGCGAAGCCCAACATTGACCTTCAAGGACATTCGGGTTTTTTGTAAATCCTCTAGTGGCTACAATTTCACACTTGAATACAATTTATGTCCAAAGATATCACGTGCTTGATCTGTGGTGGTTCAAAACTCATAAAATCTTCACATTAGGGTTTTAAATGGCATATTCTACTGCTATCCTCTGAATTCCACTCTGCTTCAGATCGCCTTTGTTCAACCGCGTTCGTTAACCCCTTCCCATCTTTAAATTTAACCCTATAACCGAGTGCCTAAAATCAGTTCTTTCCCCATCAAGAATTTACCCGCAAAACTCGCCTCGCTAGGGATGCCCACCCGTTCAAAGTTAAGCCCATAGATGGACGTAGAGTTAAGTTTAGAGACTCGTTCTTCAGCCGCACCACAAGAATATGGAATGTTCCGATTCCCAGCTCAACTTTTTCCCTTCATTACAATCTACAGGCCAATGTGCACCGGTACCTAATTCCCTCTCTTCCTCTATACCTTCGGCCCGTGCTGTGACTTAATTCCGGTCACTTAAGGGTACGAAACAATCCCTTTAGTGCGCCAATTATAAAAAGTAGATCTTATGCATTGTGTTACAAATATCCAACAAAATATTTTCGAATGCTCATTTTGCAATTCTTCTTTTGAGGCCTAGGTGGTCGTTTAAATAGTTGACTCCACTTCTACCGCCCCACCCCTTCCGAAATGTGCAATTTCTAATGTCGTAGTGTACAAATCAGGCGATTTGATTGACGACATGGCTTATTTTGGCTTTGAGGAACGTTGTGCAATGCGACTTTTTCGACGTAGCTTGCGAAAAAATGTCTTTCGGTATCAAAATGCCAGAACTTGGCAGTAAATTGTAATTACCTTCAGGGGTTTTCAAAGCACTTGTGCAGTCTGTTGAAACTACATTTTACTAATGTCTACATTCTCCAATTCCGGCTAAACAAACTGAACTCCATTTTTAGCTGCTCTAAAGCTCCAGCGGGCGGCTATGGTTGTTTATAGAGTACATAGAGTTCCTGAAATTTTGTGGAAATCAGGACTTTTTCACAACTCAAAATTCGATAAGCTTTAGTCTGCGACAGATGAGTTCTTGTGAGTGTTAAGCAATCAACTGCCTTAGATTTTCCTGCACCCTCTCACCATCAGCGCCGATAGTTTGACTGTGATTACTCAAGGATGGTTTTTAACGGATTTGGCAAGATGAGGTTGTAAGATATGGTCGGAGGAAAGTATACCCGATGAGAGGAATGTCAGTATCTCCTGTCCACTCCACAAGAAAGAAGATCCCTACAACAGCGAGGAGTGTCGTGGGATCAGTCTCCTTAATATGGCGTTAAACATATCTCTACCGTTTGACGGAAACGTGATCCTGGAAAGGACCCAAAAGATGTATATCAACACTCACTACATATTTATAGAATTAAAGGCCGCATATGAAAGCGGGCATGTATAGCTCATACAGTGTCATGCCTAGTTATGGCAAATTGTGTAGGGTGGCGATTGATAACACTCACTGTTCATTCTAAGTCAAATTCATCGACACTTTTCATGTCAAAAAAAGCTGTAAACAAGGCGACACATTGCTATGTGACTATTTTAACATCATTCTGGATAAGAACGTGCGAAACTCAGAAGTCAGCACTAGAAACATGATCTCCCAAAATTACGTTCAACTGCTGGGTTGCACTGGTGACTTGAACGTGATTGAAGGCACATAACGTAGCGCAAATGAGACGTTTGCTGGCATTAAAGTTGAAGCGGTTAAGATGTGGGTGGCATTAAAGAATATGCTATCACCAAGGATGGTTGTACAACATCGGTGTCTCGGACTGAACTTAAAAAAAAAAGACAGCAAGGGTTTTAAGGTTGTCAAGGACCTACCTTGAATCACTGTTGCCTACGTTTTTTTCTTCCGCTTAAGAGACAAATAGGAGTCAAACACCTTCCCGAACAACCATATTTGCTCTATTGCCAACCCATTCATCCCTGTCTTACTGTTTAGGATACAAATGTCTTTAAAGGCGGTTGAGGAGGTCTTTGGTCTTTCGGGAGGAAATTTCAATGGGCGGCTTTTTTGTCCTGCTTGTTTGCGTTCTGTTAACGACTGTGCTTGATGACTAGATCATATACAGCGGTTGAAAAAACGAAATAGAGGGCGACCTCGTCTGGTGGCACACACAAGTGGATAAAATCTTCAGCTAACTTGAGGTTCAAAATCAGAGAGGCAGCTGGCGAGACACCAGCTAACATAATCTCTCGCCAGCTGCCTCCAATTTCGCACAACACTGTTGTCTTTGTCGTTGTTGCCTGATGTCTTTCGTCACTTGTGTATGCCATCTTTGTATTGTTCATGCGCTCCACATGGTCTACCCAATCTCTCTAAGTTATGCCAGCTAAGCAGTTGCTGTGGAATATGTGGAATAACTAGCAAGCTGTCTATAAAATTTATCTCCAATATATAGAAACAAAGAAATGCAGCCGCTATGGGGTAACACGAGTAACACAACACGAGTAGGTGCGTCGACCGCCACGCGGAAAGTCTATGTTCGATTCCCGGACAGGACACCTCGCATATTTTCACGTTACTGACAACACTCAAAGAGTATCAATTGTCTTCTCAAATCTTCCCGTTCCGAGTTGGCATAAAACTGTAGGTCCCTTCTACTCGTCGAAGAACAATAGCGCACACAACACGAGTAGTTGTCTTAATGACCCTAAGCACACAGGTGGAAAAGTCAAGAAGTGGTTATTGTACTATGCCCCAAACAGTTGTGGGACTTCTTAGAGAAACAGCTGTAAAGACACACAATAACTCTAAAGGCTACTCTCAAGGAAGCTCAGCTAATAGAATGGGATAGGGGCGCAAGAAGTACAAATCGACATTCACCTCCTATTCGTCGATTTCAAGCCTGCATATTACAGTGTGCATACAGATGACCTGTATAGTGCTATGTCCAGTTTTGACATCCCTACCAAACTCGTCAGATGGTGTAGGATGACGGTGGAGAACTCGCGCTGCTCCGTCAAGGTCGGGAACGAATTCACCGAGACCTTCCATGTCAAAAAAGGATTTAGACAAGGCGACGCGCTGTCATGCGACTTCTTTAACATCATCCTCGAGAAGGTCGTACGTTACTCACAGGTCAACAACAGAGGCATGATTTTCTAAAAGTCGGTTCAATTGCTAGCTCACGCAGCAGTGGACGAACGCAGAGAGCCGTCAATAAGGCGTTTGCTGGCATTGAAGCAGAGCGGCTAAAATGGGTCTGCTGGTTAATGAGGGCAAAACCAAGTACATGCTGTCATCAAGGAAGGACACAAAACATCGACGTCTCGGATAGAGCGTACCAATAGGCAGCAGAAACTTCGAGGTAGTCAAGGAATTCGTCTACCTCGGCTCCGCGGTGAATAGAGACAACAACACTAGTACCGAAATCAAACACAGAATCGCACTTGCCAATCGCTGTTTCCTTGGGCTCAAGAGGCAATTGAGTAATAAAGCCCTCTCTCGAAGGACTAAGCTTGCTTTTTCAAACTTAAACCTGGACGCTTCTAAAAGGAAGGAGGAAGTCCTTAGTCTTTTCGAGAGAAAAGTTCGTGCGTGCAATTTTTCTCTTGTGTGATTTTTGGTCCTGTTTGCGTTGATGGCATCTGGAGGAGAAGACTTAACGACGAACTCTATGGGCTGTACAGCGCCTAGTCAAGCGTCTTCGGAAACAACGTTTAAGATGGCCATGTAGAGCGCATGAACACCACTGCTCCGGGCCGTAAAGTCTTCGAATCTGAGCAATTGGGACAGCGCAACAGAGGACGTTCTAGGCTAAGGTGGCGCACACAAGTGAAGAAAAACCTTAACCAACTTGGAGTGCGCAACTGGCGGCAGCTGGAGAATGATCGTGCTGGCTGGAGTGGCATGTTGGTTGAGGCCCAACGCGGACTGTAGTGCCACAAGAAGAAGAAAAAGAAGAGTACTCGAAGATTTAGCCCAGAAGCTGGGTTGTTTAACCCCGCGAAGACTACAAATCCTGTTTAGGTCCAACATTTTTTTAGTAAGCGTACGATGCATTTTGTCGTGTAAATGAATTAAGAATTTGTAATTTTTTTTTTAATTAAAGCCAGCAATTGAAAACTGGATTTTCTGTTATACGTAAATAATTTTTGTTTTTTATTACAATTTATCACCATTATTTTACCCATAACGGTCGTACGATGACTTATGGCGGCCTGTGTATGTTTACCAAAACCCCTGAGTATGTGTGTTGGGCCTAAGCAAAGAAAACATCCGGGACTTCCGTAAAGAGGATGAAAGACACTGTGGAGCGCTTTCGCCTTTGCTTCGATCAGGCGACACATTTTTGACGATGAAATAATAAGAGCTTATGATGTAGGCTCCCTGTCAGAACCGTCTGCTAGTCTGGAACGTCTGGAAACCTCGCGTGTGAGCCGACGGACTTACCCACTACGCCACGGCGACCACATGACCGCACACACAATACGTTGCACCCAACTATCTGTTCTGCCGAAGATAGGCTCCAGAAACTTTAGAAACGGACAAACAACTTCCTTTGTGTAAAAGCAGCAAGCAGTAACTAATCAAACGTCTAAAGTATATGTAGTCATCACTCTTATCTTTAATTTTTGAAGTCAATTTAACTAACTAGTGGTGGCATAGGGGTGAGTGCTTCGTCATGGGTTGAATTCCTTAACTAAGCTATGTCTCTCGTATTTTTCGCGGCCTTGTCTCTTTCAATTTGCTGACAACATTGAAGGAGTGCAAATCGTCTATGAAAAGGCTCTCAAATTGCACTGCTAGGAGTGGGCGAGCTCCTGACAAAACAATATCACACTCAACACGAGTGAACCTACGTTCTAGTCCCCTATGTAATAACCTGCTTTAGTCTGTTTTTAAACAAATTTGATGCCTGAAAACCCCGTAATCGCTTTTCCCACAAAATTAAGCGCGTCTTCGAGAAATGTAAACAATTTGAAGAAATATGGAAATACCAACCATTCAAATTCCAAACTTTATTATCTCATTTAGAAATCGATAAAATTACATTTTTATTTTCTCTTCTTTGCAGGACGAAGTTTTCGCCATTCGGTTAACGAGTTCACCACACACGAAGTGATACAACCAAAAATATATCACGGAATAAACAAGATAGCTTTAAACAATACACTAAACTCAGAGGTAAGTGTGTTTGTCAGCCCCAATCAATCATTCATTTCTTGACTTTCTTTCGACTTTGCCTTGAAATAAACACGATTGCCCGAGTCCTGTGTGCGACACGGGCAACTGAAAAGTTGTGCGCAAATATCACCTCTTGTAATGGGGTTTCCTTGTTCCCGTGCGCATTATTTCCTTCGAATTTGTTTCAGTTTCCCGGTGAGGGGTGCTTTCGTAATGTCTAATTTCTAATTAGAAGGGGGTGTGTATGAGAAAGTTTCCATCGGCGAGAATCTGTGTCACGGGGTGGTGTAGGGAAAGGGTGCCAAGTTTGATGTTTTCTCTGTCTGAGCAGAGCTATTGGACAGTGCGAGGATGAGACTGGTGTTTAATATTCCGAATGGGAACTGCTTTGTTATGTAACTCGCTTGTGCTGACAGCGTTTTGAACTCTGTTTACCAGAGTTGCTGACAAGTGAAACATGAGGCGGGTTCGGGGGAAGATGGAAATCAATTTGCATAATTAATGCAGCAACTGCATCAAAGAGCGCTTGTAATGCTTTGTGCTGATCTCTGAAATGAAAATCTTTGAGGGAAAATTGATGCCAGATCGAATTGTTTTCAAGATATCCTCAGGACGGCTAGGGTGAATTAAAGTAAATGGAGCGTTTTGTACAAATTGAGGGGGAAGAGGACGGTCATTTTGAAATGAATTAATTCATTTCTTAAAGTGAATCATCGAAAGTGACTTTCAGTCTATAATATTCTTTGAAATTCAGATCCTTCAAGGATTCATCTGGAAATTGAACCTGAACTTTCAGCGTGTGGGTAGACGCACTTACCCAATACCCCACGGCGACCGCTTACGAGAATTTGTAGCGAAAAATAAGCCGGCGCAAACTGTATCGAACCAGGAATCACTGCCAGAAAAAGTTTGTGTTTGCACTACAAGTTACTACCCTACGGCCCAAATCTCAATTCGCAATGTCAACAATAAGACCGTCTGATGGAAGCAATCATTCAGAAGCGGTCGGCTGTTGGTAGAATAGGAGCTGACTTTCACTTCCTCGTTAATCGTCAGAAGCTCTGGGAGTTCCAGTCCGGACCAAGTAATTACTATTTGCTCCAGCCATTGCCGGAAGATTTTGTTGGTGAAAAATTTGCTTAAGGTGAGATTTTCGAAAGTCGGTTGCTACACTTTTTGACCATAAGTACCAGGGTTTACTGATAATGGTACGAATTTTGCCTTTTATATTTCGGGATTGAGCAACCCTAGTGTTGCAATCTGGCAACTGCCAGCTCTATCGTAAAGTATGACATTGTTGAGATTATACGTACTCAGAACGTTTTGACATACGAGCGCTATTTGTGTTGTTTACAGGAACCGCAGAGATTCATCTCGCCCACTTTCGACGTGGATTAAGTCAACAACAGTGCATCGATGAACTTAATTCAATTTTTGGCGATGAAGCTCCATCAAGGACCGGTGCTTATCGATGGTATGGTGAATTCAACGAAGATCGTAGTTCACTCCAAAACGAATTTCGTGAAGGTCGTCCAAAATCAGTTGTTGTTCCGGAAACAATTGATGCTGTGCGCCAACTGATATTGCAAGATCGTCATGTTACCTATCGTGAGATTGAGACAACCTTAGGCATTAGTGGGACCAGCATACATTCAATATTGCATCAACATTTGACCGTCAAAAAAATTTGTTCGCTTTGGATCCCACACAATTTGTCAATCGCTCAAAAAAAGGCTCGTGTCGATTGGTCGAAAGAAATGCTCCAAAAATACCATCGCGACGAAACACGTCTATGACATCGTGACAGGTGATGAATTGGGGATTTACGCGTATGAGCCCGAAAGTAAACTGTTGTTTCAAAATGAGCCAAATCCAACAAAAGTTGCTCGCGCACGAAGCACTACCAAGCAAACGCAAAACAGTCCATTCTGAGTGATACACAACCAATTGTTTGCCAGTTGTCTTCCAAGAAATCAGGAAAACCAACCGCCGAATACGGATCACTCTTCACCAAGACAATGCGAGCTCTCACACATCGGCTCAAACAACTGCATTTTTGAGCACTCAAAACATCGATTTGATGAATCATCCGCCGTATAGTCCTGACTTGGCACCGAATGACTTCTTTTTATTCCCGTATGTAAAAAATGAAATGAGAGATCAACGTTTTTCTACACCTGAAGAAGCGGTTGATGCGTTCAGAATGCATGTTTTGGAAATACCTCAATCAAAGTGGCAAAATTGCCTCGACAATTGGTTCAAACGCATGCAAAAGTGTATAGATCTTAATGGGGAATATTTTGAAAAACAATAAAGCTATTTTCGATGATTGCGAGTAATATTTGTTTTTGTTCTCTAATCCCGTAATATAAAAGGCAACCCTGGTATAACCTTCAAAATCACCCTTCAATTTTATACAACAATACTTGAATTATCCAGGAGGTTTAACTTCAGTGGCGTTGCACTGTGAAGGGTAAATGCAGCACCTCATTTACCAGCACCAGGCGCCTATGGCAAGAGTGCATATTTTCATCATCATCATCATTCACCGTTAACTAGACCGCACAAACAACGCCGCATCAAGAGGAATTCAATCGTCTTTTGCGATGAAACTGCACGATGCGATGAACTTCCACGTTCCGGCCGATGACCGGCTTTCAGGAAAAAACTGCACGCTTTCAACCTCAATGCTAAAGGAGTTGATCTAAAAATCCCCATGGCCTAGAGAATGCTGATGAGGATCAGTTCAAGATGCTATGCACCGACTTTGTTAGGCGGGAGCCCAATTGAGGATGTCAACAAATTCCACTAATTCGACAGCATTTTGTGTAAAGATTGAAGTGCATAAACTTATGTTGTGTCTCGGATGAATAAAACCCACCATGCTTAGTTCCTGCTTAGAAATGTCTGTGGATGCAATCAGCTACCCACCTTGCTTCTTCGGATACTCAATTCTTACTGTACGAATGTGAAGCTTGAAAGATGTATTAAATCATTGCTCCAGAGCTTCATGTCTTTGTCAATAAATGCTTGAGATGAATCCTGAATGTTTTTTGGTAGAAATGGATAACAAACGAAAAACTTCTGCGTAGAGCAACAACATCGAAAGTGGAGCTGGATAGGCCCTACGCAAACCGGAAAGGGACAACGTAAGGACACTTGGACACCGCAAGGAGTGCGTATTTGAAACTAAAGTTTTATGGTGGACACGTTGTCAGGCCGACAAATCCTGGCTGGAAGTTTCGCCTTGGTTTACGTAGAAATGTGTCCTAGTCTTGAAGGCAACCAGCCAACGTTTTCAGTTTACTTGAACTACTACTTGAGTCCAAAATCAAACTCACTGTAAAATTCTTTAATGTCTCCAAGGCAAAGTTGTCACCTTGTATTGGCATGCATATTAGTTTCAGCTGATTAAGTCGATCAGACCCAATTCAGCTACCAAATGTGGAATAATTAATGAAGAAGGACGACCTTGAAAACATCGGGCACCTATCTGATGACTTGCACAACATAGCAACTTGTCATGTCGATTAATCCCTGTTGCCTTTCCCACATAATCATTGCATCATCAAGTCGTCCGCAAACCAAGCCCTGAACCCGCCTCACTGAAAGTGACAGTGTTCTATAACACTGCTATGTGCCAGCCCCCTCCATTAGAAAGTGTCAAGTAAGACACAAAATGATTTGCGTTTGAAACCATAATTTACATGAGCACAAAACACTCCCACATGATTAATGACTCACCATTACAAAAGCACTCCCCGGGTTCCAATCCTTTCATAACCGCCATTAAGCTATTAAATTTCGCATATTGTCGGGGCGACCTTAAAATTCCTCTTACGACACTAACACGTTCCGTAATTAAAAAAGAGAAAACAACGCTTCCACGTCACCCAAAGTGATGAACAATTAAAACGCCGCCTTAATTAAGCCCCATCATCACCCCGACATCGAGTGTATGTGCTTTTTGATAGCCGCCACCTAAATTGGGCGCTCCTATCACATCACATCCAGTAAAACACACAGACAAAGTGTGCAGTTTCGATAAGCCCCCCGTGATATCATGTCACTGGCCTGCCTCTGCACTCTGCGCAGATATAAATCTCCCGCACTGGTACCGCTGCCATCGAGAAGGTACAGGATGTGCTAATTCTGCCAAGCCGCACACCCCCATTGGCGGCGGTATCGTATCATCTGCAGCTACATCGCATGTTTATGTTGCGTTAGTGATCCAATCAAATTTCAGTTGGCCCGTCATTTCCTCCGACACGAACAGGCGAAAAAAACCGACCAACCAACCTGCCAAATAATCCCCTCGAAGAACTAATGGACTTTTGTTTCTTTTCGCTTTCAGAGTAGACTACACGAATCGCATATCACACTGTCCTACTACTACAAGGGCGAGAGGGTAGTTGCCGACCTTCACTTGAACGAGCACCTCATCCCGGAGAGACACTTTGTGCGCTACCAGGATCCCGCAAGGGCGGGAGAGCACGTTGTTCAAAACTTCACAAAAGTTGATGTCGACCTTTGTCACTATCAGGTGAGTCTCTGCAGCTGGGAGCTGACGCAACGGGTGGCATTAATTGGTTCCTCCACTTTCAGGGTATCATAAGAGGAAAACCGAACTCACGGGTGGCTGTGTCAACCTGTAATGGAGGAGTCAATGGAATGGTGCGTGACGACGACCACACGTATTTTATACACTCGGACGAAGATGGACAGATCCATGATGATCACTTTTTATTTAGGTATGAGCAAATTATTTCAGAATTCCATTTGGTGTGGGAGTTGTTGATGCAGTACGTGGAATGGATATTTGCAGTCAAGTCAGTTCTCTCTGAGGAACAAAAGTCCTAATTAGGTTGGGCAAAATTGACGTACGTTTTACTATGGGTGTTGCGAGAGAACATTGTCTGGTGGGTATCCACGATAGGCATCACGCATCTGCAGGATGTGAAGGATATTGTTCTTTATTAACCAAGGAAAGGCATAACCCGATTCTAGTTCAAATCAGCAATTGGTACAGGGGAGAGATGAGCTTCCGGATTTGTAATTATGAAGAAAACAAGAACAACAATATTAAGGAATTTTAAAAATGTATTTCAACGTGTAAAATTCCCCTAGAGACCCACAAATGTCCTCATCCTCATATTCTTATGATGGTTCCCGCGCTCCTTAAAAGTCACATTCCAAATATGTATCGACTCCAATAGTCTGTTTGCTACTTATTTCGCTGTCAGCTCAGTCCTGCTCCTATTCATTGTCTCCGTCTGTGCAGGGGACCAATACTGTCAATCCTGGTCCACTGCACCTGGTATGTTGTTGGAGCGTATGGTTTTAGAGTTTATACAGTGGATCAAAGTGAAACTCGTACACCCT
Source organism: Eristalinus sepulchralis (assembly GCA_944738645.1). Lineage (NCBI taxonomy): Eukaryota > Metazoa > Arthropoda > Insecta > Diptera > Syrphidae > Eristalinus > Eristalinus sepulchralis. Next base: position 49,553,455 of record OX122882.1, read on the forward strand.
CTTATGATGAGTAGAAATTTCTTTTTTAGGAAAATATTTTTTCTTCCTAATTGGCAAAAACAAGAAATAATTCAATGCAACTAATAAATAAGAAGAAACAAAAACTTAAATTATTAATATTATTTTACGTCAAAGTAAATACATGTACAATATTTTTGTGATTGTTCTGTATAGCCTGTTTGTCTTCCCATTGTGTTCCTTTGATTGTAATACGTAACAGAAGTACAGCATTGTGGAAAATAATAGCATCATGTTCGACTCTGTCAATATTTTGCTTATAACATTTTCCTACCGTCATGCAAGCACATCATATTAACTGCACAACATCCTTATTCCATCAGTAATAAAACCCACAAACAAGATAAGAAAAAAGTGCATTCTGAACTTAGGAAAGGCCCTTTATCCGGAATGATGCCACATTACGGATTGTGCCAAATAATAGCACCAACTGCAAAAATTCACAAATATGGACTAAAAGTCAATGGTGAATTTTTTTGTTTTTATTTTTGTTATTGGTTTAGTACTTGGTCGTGTAACCTCTATTTTTAAGTACGGTTTCACGTCGTGGCATGGAATCGAATAAGGCCTCACACCGCTGAACAGGGTTATTTTTCCACGCAACCTGCACAACATCCCATAGCTGTTTCGTACTTTTGGACTTTGCTTTCCATGCAGCTTTCTTTACAGGAAAGAGGTTCCTGTCCAGAGGTTTTCAATAGGATTCAGGTCCTTGCTTTCGAAAAATTCCTTGGCCAGTTAGCTCGTACGTTTGGTTTCTCTCATTATGCTGACGTAAACTCTAGCGGTCATCATCGGCTTTATCCAAAAAATGGGACCAGTACCATAATAGGAAATTAATTTAATTTTTGCTCCGCTGTGCTTTACAGTCTTGAAAGTACACTCCGGTTGAAGTCTCTTGTGTTTTCGCCTGCGAACAAATGTCCTGGCCCCAGGAAGACCAAATAAAACTATTTTTGATTCGTCCGTCCATAATAAATTGCGCCATTTAGAAGGTTCCCAGTTGGTGTTCTTTCACAAAATCCGGTTCGTTTTAGTAGGTTGATTTTTGACAGTAGTGGTACTTTTCTGGCAGGTATATTCTTCTACCAGGATTTTTCTTATTGTTGACGTTTATTTCCCTAGCGTTCATAAATGGGTTACGTTTGACTAATCTTACTATTTGTCGTAAATCCGCGAGAGTTAGTTTCGGTTTTCTTCCTTTTGAACGTATTTTTTGGCATTTGCGATCATTTTCATTTATTTTTCATTTATCAAAGAATTTGTATTAAATTTTGTGTGAAAAATTGATTTAAGTGCTCTTAACACTTGAAGCGTTGACCATGGCAACGACGATCCTCAGCCAGAATATATAGGAAGCGCCACTAACAAAAAATCCGTACTCGTATTATTTTTAGGAAGTACAAACATTCAAATGATACCAGTCAAATTTTACAATCTGATTATTAGGTTACAAGTTACAGTGCTGCAAGCTACTTTGCAATTTTTAAAACAATTGAAAAAACTGAATTTCGTGAGTTGACGGGAAAAATATCGTGGAAGCTCAGCAATGGCTTGAAAAGTGGTACAGGGACCCTGCTCCATCAAAAACAAATATTTGTCAGGGTATGCTGTATGTCAACGTGGCCGTACAGACACCAACGATGCTGCCCGCTCTGGAAGGCAAATTGAGGTGGTTAAAACGTCAAAAAAGTACACAAAATCGTTTTGAAAAACCACAAAGTGAAATTGCGTGGGATAGCTAACACCTTAAAGATATCAGAAGGCAGTGTATACCCTATTTTGCATGAACATTTGTCCATGAGAAAGTTGTTTTCGAAATGTGTGCCACGTTTTCTCACAATATACCAAAAAACAACAACGTATCGATGATTTTGAGAACTATTTGGAGCTGATTCACCAGAATAAACGGGACATTTTGCGTCGGTATGTCACGATGGATGTGGTCGCCGTGGTGTAGTTGATAAGTGCGTCTACCCACACCCAGAAGGTCTAGGTTCGATTCCCGGACGGGACACCTCGCATTTTTTCACGCACCTCCTCTTTAGAGTTGCTGACAACATTTAAAGAGTATCAATTGTCTACGCAAAAGCTTCTAAAAATCTCGCTGCTGGTAGTCGGTACAAACTGTAGGTCCCTTCTACTCGTGAGAGAAAAAAAGCACGCACAACACGATTAGTTGCTGTAGAAGATAGGCCCTGGTCCCTTATGGGCTGTACTGTCACTCAATTATTATTATTATGTGACAATGGATGAAACATGGGTTCGCTTCTACACTCCAGAGTCCAATCAGCAGTCAGCAGAGTGGACATCAGCCGGTGAACCACGCCCAAAGCGTCCAAAAACACAAAGGCCGGCTGGCAAGGTTATGTCATCCATATTTTGGGCTGCGCACGGAATTTTATTCATGGACTATCTTCAGCATGGCAAAAGGATCAGCAGCGAATTCTACATGGCATTTTTGGGTAGAACGGTCACATAAGAAGATGAACAAAATTCTCCTCCACCAAAACAATGCACCGTGTTACAAGTCGTTGGCTACTATAACCAAATTGCACGGATTGGGCTTTGAATTGCACCCGCATCCACCGTATTCCCTAGATCTGGCCCCAGCTACTTTTACCTCTTTTCAGACCTCAGAAAGATGCTCTCCGGAAAAAATATGAGTCGCATGAGAAGACGATCGCCGAAACTGAAGCCTTTTTTGAGGCCACAGATAAATCGTAGTATCGAAATGTTAGAGCGACGTTGGACTGATTGCATCACTCTTGAAGGGAACTATGTCGACGAATAAAGTCGAATTTTGTTTAGAAATTTTGTTCTTATTGGTTAGTCCCGGGACTGATTGAGTGATGTATTATATTGGCTAAACCATTTCATTCGAAAAAAGTGAAATGCAGCATTTGTCTAGCTCTAGCCCATCCCGCACCTTCATACCGACCAAAACGGAATGATATACCTTCAGCCTTATGAAATATCATGAATCGAGAAAGCTACATAACGAGCAGCATTTAAATTTCACTCCAACAGACGCACTATTGATTTGATGGGCAATCTGTGCACAATGCTGACGAAAACAAGATAACACAGATAAGCGTAGTGGATAACTCCATCGACTTACACACCGAAGGTCCCAATCCGAATATAGTTGTTCAGAGTCGGTAGGTACCCTCTAGTCTGGGTTATTAGGCTCTGACAAGTTTTTGCACCGTAGTGTCACCCAATTTATTTTTTTTTTACTTGACAGTGTCTTGTATCAGACCCCCTTGCAAAAAGTACGTGAATTGAAAAGTACATTTCAAACCGTTCATTTCAAGTTCTTTAGAATTGACTAATGTCTGTTATTCACCAAATTGACGCAGGTTTTTCCCGGGGCTCTCCTCATTTAAATAAATGATCTCATATCTGCTACTTTTAATGCAGTAGACTTCTGCGCTGATGAGTGTTCTCTCACTTTATCATATTCCTTCCACGGCTCACGTCCCTGCCCGGTTATACACTCGGAACGATTGCGTATGATAAGCATATAAAACTCCAATCTAGACAGCATAATTGATTGGGTTAGAACGATAGAGTGAATTTAAACGCTTTCAAAATTCAGCATAGTCTCATATCTCTTTATATATGGATGACATTTCAGTTTAAATTCAACTAGGTTAGTTCGCAGAAAATTTTATGAAATAATTTTGTTTCTGAGAATGGCGCAAGGAATACGAAGCGACATACAACATATAGCCTACAAATGAATGGTAATTTTGAAAAAGTGACGAATCATTTTTTACCATAGTCGTCTTTTAGCATCGACCCAACAATGGTTCAACTATTTTCACCTGTTTAAGAAGTAAAGGGCTTCCCAATATGACCTGGACTACTTTTTTTTTTAGATAAAATGCAACGTCATATAAGATATTTAAAAAATTTTACTATCGGCTTGAAATGAAATCAAAACATTTTTGAATGCAATTCGACGTCCTTTGTATGACCACCGGGGCATGTTTGTTGCGATCAATTCCTCTGACCCAATTTTCTACGACTAGGGCACACATTTTGGCCGAAACTGCCGCTGTTTCGCGTTCAATGTTGGCTCTGAGCCCATTCAAAGGCATGTTCGCATAAGTCAATACGTTAACGTAGCCCTACAGGAAATAGGCAAGCGGTTAATCGACTGGCTCATTTCTTGAGACAACTCTCTCACCATACTAATTAAGCGATTGTAACGTATGTTGTGTGGCTTTTGACACCATCATCATCATCGTCTATGTCGTTTAAGTCCCTGTCTTCCAATGCGAACCAAAAATAATCGGTAATCATGGCGTAAAAACTCGGATCATTCGCAGTAACGACTTAATATGACGCAATAACGCCCTATTGACAAACCCATTGAGCCAAATGTGAGCTTTGTCACTGAAGATGGTTTTGCGATGAAATTTATCATTTGGGCGCTTCTCCAGAACCCAATCAGAGAAGTCCCTTACAACAATTACGAGCTGTTGAAGTGTCTACGCTAATGTCGCTGAGTTCAAATAGGTTGTCAAAGAAGTACTTCCCCGGGGTGCATGGGGTTGACAGTCGCGTAGCAAATGAGACTACCTCTTCCATGTTTCTGCAGCTTCTGCTGAAGTCGCTGCGAGGGATGTTCAATATTCAATATAATTTATTTAGTAAAAAGGGGTACAATAAGACATGAGTCTTTTATAGTACTAAGATAATAACAAATTCGGAAATATATACAATATTGATTTCTTAAAACTACAGAAAGGGGTATATAGATAGGAAGAGGACTTAGGAAAAGGATGAAAAATAAAGAGTAATAGCATATTTAGAACGTTTTTTGTTTATGATATTTCGTATACCAATTGACAAGGAGTTCCAAAGTTTAATAGCATGAATGAAAAAAAGACGCGATGAATTTGTGTAAAAATGACGGGATGGTATTAGGGCATGAGTTCTGGTAGATCGAGCAAAATTAAGTTTTTTGTATAGATATGATGGAGTTTTGGTAACAATAATGCTATGCAAAAATATTAAATTTCTAGCATCCATATAATGCTCTAGAGTAGTTCCTAGGAATCTTATAGTATGATGAGATACATGATCAGATCTACGCAGCTTGTGAACATACCTGATAGCATCATTTAAAGCTATCTGCAGCTTTCTTTGGGATAAGGAGTCGACTTTACTGTAGACAACTTCAGCATATGTTATCAATGGCATGATGAGAGTGGTAACAAGTTTCCTTCTAGTATCAATTGGAGTGTAACTTGAGGTCATCCACAACTTACGCAGGCAACCATAAATTCGTCTAATGATGCTGTTAGTGTGGTCATATCCAGACAACTTAGTGTTAATTTTAAAACCTAAACTGGTGACAGTATTAACAATCTCAAGTTTATCCTCTGAAAGTACAATGTCTGTTAAGGAGTGAAGAGATGTGAGGGATAAGTGTGGAAACCTGTGTTCCAATGGTACGATGGCCCCCACACTTATAAGGGTTCACGCTTTGTTTAAACTGATAATGTAAAGGGAGCGTTTAGAATTAAGGTGTGGTCAAATTACTTTGGTTGTAACGCAGTTGAGTAATAGGGCCCTCTGTCGAAGGACTAAACTGCGTTTGCGTAACAGCTTGATCATTCTAGTCCTCCTTCATGGCGTGGAAACTTGGACCTTAGTAAAATGAGATGAGGAAGCCCTCAGTCTTTTTAAAGAAAAAGTTTTGGTTTTTAGTCCTGTTTGCAATGATGGCGCCTGGAGGTGAAGATTCAATGACGAACCTTATAGGCTATACGGCGGCATGCGCCTCAGCAAGCGCCTTTCGTTACAAGATGGCTAGGTCATGTAGAGTGTATGAATACCACCGCTTCGGCCCGAAAAGTATTGGAATCCGAGCCACAACGCAACAGAGGACGGCCCAGGCTTGAGATTACGCACACAAGTGCTTGGAGTGCGCAACTGGAGGCAGCTGGCGGTCGTACTAGCTAAAGAGGCATGTTGGTTGAGGCCCAGATTCACCCCAAACCGTAGCGCCAGTTAAAGAAGAAGGAGAAGAAGTAAGAAAATAGAGGCTCTACGACGTTCTTTTGTTTTGCCTGTACCGAAGGATAACAAAGTTTGTAATCTTTCGGTGAGATTTGGGATTTGGTGCCACGGCTGACCAGTTCATCGACTTCACATTACCCCTGGATAACACTGTGTCCCATCACCCACATAAGTACATAAATCTTTATAAAATTTCGCGCACCAAATTAACGGTCTCTGTAATTGGTAGAAAGTCCCTATCACAAGTTATTAGCCGTGCAAAAGGAATGGGAACAATGTCTTGAAAACTCTATGCTCCATTTATTATGAGAGAACATGTTGGAAAAGATTCATATCCTGTGGAGGTAGTAGTATTTAAATCTTCTCACTTTAGAATTGACATCATACTTGTGACTCTTCTATTTATAAATGAACTCTACTAACTAAGTTTTCAATTATGAAGTCACCATTATTTTTGAAGTGTTTGATTGGATAAGTCTTTTGATCTACAACTCATCAGCTGAATGCAAGTGACTTCAAGCAAATGGTTAAGACTATAGGGTAATTCCAGTGAATCCAAAGTCAGTCGTTAAGACTGATTCTGTCAAAACTTCAAAAATGAATGAGAGTTTTGAGTGTTGACGGCTAGAACATCGAGTAAAGTCTACCGAACTAATCACAACTCATTCTTTTAAAAAATTCAGGAACGGCATTACGAAAAATTTCAGTTTATTACAAATCCCTGCAGTGTAGCTTTATTTTTGAAATTTCGAAAGGCTTATTGTTCCACAAAAATCCAAAGCAATCTCGAAAATTATAATTGCCTAATAGTGGTTATTATACGCTTTTCATTATTTCCAGGACACCGCCCAAAGCGTGCTTAGATCACTTTCTGATATTCGATACCCTTTGAGTTGAAACAGTGTCATGGCGAAGTCTCATAATCAAAGAGAATTGGTTAAGAGAAGGCCACTCCTTAATTAATTGTTACATTTGCTCGTGTCAATGTGCGAAAATTCCTTAAAGGGCGTGGCGTTAAATACCTAAATCGATTTCTTATCGACTCAAGCCCGCTGTTATCTTGGAAATTACAAACAAAAAGTTGTTCTGATTGACACACTGTCACCTTAAGAAGATGGACTTTTTGCAAAATTAATATTTGCTGGCAAATTGCTGGTAAACTTTTCGAAATGAAATGAAATGTCCACATTTCTCACGAAGCCTCTATAATTTTACCTTTTCCGCGATCGCACATGTCTCCACAATGCGTCATCGGAAAGTAAACAATCCCAAATTTTCGCAACAGCACCACAATTCCCTTTAGATCCACGCATCCACTCAGTCCCAGTTAATCAGTGTCTTGTCTAATGGCACCCGCATGTCTGAGAAACGCCATAAGCGTGCATTCTCACCTTCACACCTTCCTCCGTCAGCGCTCGTCTTAATTTGCCCTAATATGCTGCCTCACAAATATTACCGAGCCGAGTACCAATGTTTGCCCGAATAATGTAAACCAAACAATTCCGCAGTGTACGTTCCGTTGCTGGGGTACTCTTAGCGCCGTGTAAATATTTGTCATCTACATTGAACGCAGCACATTCCAAACACAGGCAGACAGGTAGCTTCCGTTCGTTACACGCACACAAATATTGACATATGTTCCTTGGCGGTTGACCATGCCAGTGACAGGAAACCGGAAAGAATAACTTGGCTAGTTCGAAATTAAAGCATCTCCCCCATCCGTCTATTTGCAGACATGCTGACTTGGTGGCCAATGCAACATGTGGATACAACAGTGAATCGAATCACATACACGAGACGAACGAAACACCAAGGGAGTGGGACTCCGTTCAGAACCGAATCGATGGCTCGGAGTTCAATCGCATCCTACGAGTAAGTTTCAGACATTGAGAGTCAAGGAAAATTTAGTGAAATGTTTCCCTGTGTTTCAGTACAAGCGGTCCAGCACTGATAACATCATCCGGGGACCGTTCAATGCCAACAAGCATTCGTCGTTCGTCGAACTGGTTATCGTCGTTGATAACAAAGTGTACAAGTTTCTTGGGGAGAAAATGAAAAAGGTTCACAATCACTGCAAGGACTTGGCGAATATTGTGAATGCAGTAAGTTGCTTGGAGTGCCGGTCACATGACGTTGTTAATGAGTTTTGGTTTGTTTATTTTCTTGCAGTTATACGAGCCGCTGAACATCTTTATCGCACTGGTCGGCGTCGTTGTGTGGAATGAATCGAATGAGATTGAGTTCTCTGAGGACGGCGATAAGACACTGAAGAATTTCTTGTATTACCGCCGCACGAAATTGGCCACGAATCACCCGAACGATAATGCTCAGCTGCTGACCAAGGAGCCGTTCAACGGTGGTGTTGTGGGTAGGTTGCAGTCACTTGTTTCTCTTTTCTATACCCTGCGTCAATTTCACCTGGTTACGGTTAAACTGAGAACGTCTATTTTTGGATTTGGCCATGGAGATAAATTCCGAGAAGAAAGTTAATTCCCTGATATGGAATGGATGGTAGTATCGAATGAGTTCCGAGAATTCTCTACAACCTCCTCAACTCATGAAGTGGATTGGTTTTCGAAGGATTGGGAATCCCGTAATTTAAATTGATTGTTCTTTATGGATAGCATTCTATCGAATCAGTCTTCATTGCCCTGATATATGATATGTTATATGATATGTATCCATTGCAGTATTTTAAGCTGCAGGGACTCTTGATGCTTTAAATATAATTGTCAAATTTGTTAATTTGTTCACGTCTATAATCGCCTGCTTGTGGTCAAACATCTTTAGTGCAGTTTTCAGCCATAAAATATTCTCGGTATCGATATAAAGACACCTGTCGGTCGCCTTTTTTTCTTAATTTCCTTCCGTAAATGATGCAGGCGTTCCAAAATATTTCCTTTGAGTCCCAAAAAACTGTGACCATTAACTGCCCAGCAGACGGAGAGTCCTTGAAGTTCTTTTCGGTGGTCTGTATCTTTTTTTAGGCACGGCATAGACACTTTCTTACTTTCAGGTTCATAATTCTGAATCTATACTCTGTCCATATTAACATTTCTTTCAAAAAAAGTTTCCAGGTTTTCTCTAGAGAGCTCCAAATACTCTCTCAAGCACGCGATTCGTACTTTTTTTTGACGCACTGCGAGCACCTTGCACTGACGTTTGCACCATTAAAAGGCAAAGTTGATCATGGAGAATAGTTTTCATCGTATCAGTCGACAGTTTAGTCATGTCTGCCAACTATTTCACCTTCATTCCACCATCCTGAGGTACAAGTTTCTCGACTTCTTAAATGGTTTCTTCCCTAAAAGCAGCAAACGGGCAGCGTGAGCAGTGTTCGTCTCTCCGCCTCTTTTAAACTCACTTGACCACTTTGGCAGAGTTTGAAAAAAAGGTACGGAACCTTGATAAACAGCCATCAAACCATTTCTATGAAATTTAATCAAAACGCTTCGCTTATTTTTCACCATCATCCTTTCATTCGCCATTTTGAATGTGTTTACCTACAGATTAAACATTAGTGTGAAACTTTACTGCCCCTGTAGTACATAGCCATAAGATCTTATGGTGAGTTGAGGTCTTACACGCAAACGGCGCTGAGTTTAACTAGGTTGTTAAAGAAGTATTTCCACATCTTTCATTTCTATGCAAGAGTAGCCACGGAAGAAGATAGAAATAGGTTCAGCCTCTTCTCTATCCCAGCAGCTCCTGCAGAAGTCACTGTGAGTGATGCGGATCCTCGAAGATTCCACGCAATGGCGTGTCGTGACATCTATTATGGTTCGTAGACGTGATTTCTTTAGATTTAAGCTGTGGAAAAATGGGCTTGGTTCAATGACAAGTGGGGCTCTGTAACTTTCTTTTGTTTTGGTGCGAAGGGAATGGAAGGCACTTCAACTTCGGGCGATATTATGGATTTGTTGCCGCACCTGGCAACTTCACCAGCTTGGAAGTTCCCTGAACAACAGCGGACTCGAATCACCCATATCCACCTCTTTCGAGCTGCTGACAATATTCAAAGAGTATCAATTGTTTATTAAAAGTTTCTTAAATCTCGCCCCTCGGAGTCGGCAAGTTTTGAATGGAAGTTTTGGCCTCCAAGGGATTCAACTGCAACAGATGACTATATACAGCTTGGCATAGCTCTCCAGCCATGAAGGTGCCTCTGTGATTGCCATTATCTTTGTCTGCAATAGGCTACAGTATAAGGTAGATTGATAGGGAGACGAAAGTTTAATTATCTGGAGTAGAAGCCATCTCTCAACACATCATCCATGTCTGTAAATAACAGAATACGTCTTCTAGCGTGTGTATAGGGTCCAAGTTCGATCTTTTCGAGGAGTAATGTGTGGGACGAGTGTGGAGACCTATGTTCAAATAGTGCGATGGCCTGTGATAACGCTTATTAGGATCCATAGACGCGCTTTGTTTAAGCTTATAATGCAAAGGAAGCGTTTAGAATTGAAGTGTGGTCACATTACTTTGGTTTTAACACAGTTGAGTAATAGAGCCCTCTGGCGAAGGATTAAACTGGGTTTGCATTACTGCTTGAACATCCCAGTCCACCTTCATGGCGAGGACACTTGGATCTTAATAAAATGGGATGAGGAAGTCCTTAGTCTTTCGTTCGTTTCGTTTGCTTTCGTGGCGTCCGGAGAAGTAGATTCAACGACGAACTCTTTAGGCCGCACAGTGAAATGTGTCTGGTCAAGAGTCTTCGAATACAACGCTTAAGATGGTTAGGTCATATCGAGGGTATGGACACTACCTCTCCGGCAGTAGTAGTAATCTTCGAATTCGAGCCATTGGAACAACGCAACAGAGGAAGGCTTAGGTTGAGATGGGGCACACAAGAAGGAGAAGGACCTCAAACAGCTTAGAGTGCGCAACTGGAGGCAGCTGGCGGTGGTGCTAGCTGAAGAGGCATGTTGGGAAAGGCCCAGGTCCACCCAGGAGTGTAGCGCCAGTAAAAGAAAAAGAAGAAGAAACACCAGAGAGGCTCTTAATGAATATACTTTAAGTATTTGACTGTAGCGATTGATTAGAAGGTCAATCACATTCCGATGAAGTTTTGGCCTCTAAGTGATTTAACTGCAACAAATGACCGCTTGGTACAGTTCCCCAGCCATGAAGGTGCATCTTTGATTACAATAAGCTTTGTCTGAAAGATTCTACAGTATGAAGGTAGATTGATATTGAGACGAAAGTTTGGATGTCTATAGTAGACGCCAGCTCTCATCACATCTCCATATCTGTAAATGACAGAATGCGTCTTCTAGCGTCTGTATGGAGTCCAAGTTCGATCTTCTCAGTAGGTTGAGAATTTTTTTTTTTAAACATGAGCTGGGATAAAGCTGTCTCAGGTTACAGAAATGACCGGTTTTTAATTCAGAGCATAGTCTGATAGATTTGAAGCCGTTTGCCGAACGGGCGGCACTTTCCTTTCCCAAATGTTTTAGTAAAATAGGATGACTTCTAGTGCAACGGAGGGAGTGCTAGTCAGGGCTCTATGCATAGATTCTTTTATCCATGATTCCGATGACGTAACGTTACGTCGATTGAACTGCTCCCTTGCAAAACCATTGAATCACTGAATCATGTGAATGTTTGGTTTCCAGCGTAATTAAGTATACAATTAAACTACAAACGCAAGCCTCCATAATCAGTAGTAGCCTTTATTTCTAAAGAATGGGGCAAACACTATCCTGTCCCTGTTAACCGCCATGCGGATTGTGCAATCTCCTGACGTTAGAGTTGATGAATAAAGCTTAACCGTGACTCCTCAATTTCGAGGTTACTGAGGGCTCTTGCAATCGCTTCTAATCCAAAGGCTCTTACAACATCTAGGAATGCGCCGAGGGTGAATTCTTCGTTGACAAGAGTGTGTAGTTTCCTACTCTTATAGCAGGTATGTTGGGCCTTTGCACTATTTGGGCTACGCATCATTCGTTTTGAAAAATTTTAAATAATTCCCAACACTGTTTATGCGTAAAGCGACTCATTTCGTTCCGCAAATGATTTAAAAAAAAGAAAATACTAGATGGCCCACCCTGTACAGCGCTACTACAACTTCTTGATCGTGCGGAAGATGATCCAGAATATCGCCATCAGTCTCCAGTATGGAAACACTGTCTGTGTTGGTTTGTGTCTGAAGCACATATGCTAGAGTGTGTTAATCTGCTTACTATACAAATATTCTGCAACTACTCCCATTGAAACCCATTTTAACTAAAAACCATAAAAAATCCCTATTACTGACCCCAAATCTTTTCTTCTAGGTAAAGCACTTAAAGGACCCATCTGTACTTATGAGTTTTCTGGCGGCGTGGCCATGGAACACAGTCAAATAGTCGCCGTTGTGGCAGCAACAATGGCCCACGAAATGGGTCACAACTTCGGCATGGAGCACGACACACCGGAATGCCGGTGCCCGGAAGAAAAATGCATCATGTCCGCATCGAGCACATCTGTTGTGCCGCACTTCTGGAGTGACTGTAGCATCGACCAACTGAATGTCGCCTTCTCGCGTGGCATGAACTACTGCTTGCGAAACAAGCCCACAAAACTGTTCGAATCACCGCAATGTGGAAACGGATTTGTCGAGCCGGGAGAGCAGTGTGATTGCGGATTGCCGCAATACTGCAAGAACACCTGCTGTGATCCTTACACGTGCATGTTGAGGTCGAATGCGTCGTGTGCAACCGGCGAGTGCTGTGACTTTAACAAGTGTCTGCCGAAGCCAGCGGGAACCAATTGCAGACAGGCGGAGAACGAATGCGACTTGCCGGAGTTCTGCACGGGAGCGTCTGAGTACTGTCCACCGAATGTGTTCAAGCGGGACACCGAGAGTTGTGACAACGAGAATGCGTACTGCTTCCAAGGCAACTGCCGATCGAGGAACAACCAGTGCCGTATTCTATGGGGACCATCTGGAGAGAGCTCGGAGCACTGCTATTGGAAGAACCTCAACGGGAGTCGACACGGCAACTGCGGTTTTGACCGCATTAACAACAAATATGAACAGTGCAAGACCGAGGACATATTTTGCGGGATGTTGCACTGTAGACATCTGAACGAACGGCTGGAGTTCGGCATGGAGTCTGTGGCCGTGCTATCGCACAGTTTCCTTAACCATGAGGGCAACATAATTCCTTGTCGGACGGCAATTGTAGATCTGGGCCTGGAGTCAACGGATCCAGGCTTGACGCCGAGTGGTGCTAAGTGCGGGGACGAGAAGATGTGCGTCAACAGAAAGTGCAGAAGCATTGAGAGCCTGCGTGCGAGTGGACTGGGCACAGAGTGCCCAAACAATTGCAATGGACACGGCCAGTGCAACAGTAAAGGTCACTGTCACTGTGACGAAGGTTTTGCCCCACCCTACTGTGATAAGCCTGGTTCGGGTGGCTCCATTGACAGTGGACCTGCAAAGGATCTAAGTGGTATGTCACATTGTTTCGTGGAATTCCAAATTGATTCTAATCGATTTTTTTTGATTTACAGTTCAACACATCTTCACAACAATCTTATTCATTGTGTTTCTGGGCATCATACCCCTGACGATAATTGCGCTCTTCGCATTCCGCTATCGGGATCAGCTGTGCGTGAAGCGAAAATTATTCGGCAATATGTATGTACCATCACCACGTAGTAACTCTTCTACACCTTCTTCTGAAAACACAACTTCTGATACTACCACAATTTCCAAGCCTTCAGCAACAGTAAACAATAACAATAACACAAGCAAAACTAAACTGCATATAACTCACGTTAAACTGTGTTCGACTACTAATCCGCACGCACTTTGCAATGGCACTGACTTTAAGTTAGATCAGAAAAATGGGTGTGTCTATCAGTTGACTTGAAGTTGCATTGATCTCTGTATTGTATCTCGTATTGATGTATTGATTGGATTGTACTTGCAATGATTGCATTTCTGTTAGTGAATGTAGTTTTAATTGACCTCATATTCATTTAGTTCTTAAGTTTTTATTTTTTCGTTTTGTTTTCTATTATTTTAGTCTTGTTTGCATTGTTCTTTGTGGGCTTATGTATGTCTGATTGTGGCACTTGGTGGCTTTTCATTATCATCCTCGCTAGAAGATAGCACGTCATCTGAGGGGTATTAGAATCTTGAAAGAATTTGCTTCGTATTTCGGAATGAACAGAGCTACATCCAATTTTGCATATAAAGTCGATTGAGGTCCTCCTCCACTTGTGTACACCATCTTAAACGAAGAAGGCCTTAGGGTGCTTTCCCACAAGTAGAATTTTGTCTATATTTTGTGAGGCAGAGATAGCTAAAGAAAATTTCCGATTTCACCTCTGTTTCCCTTCGTGCTCTCAACGTGTGCCTGAAAATGCGATCGCAGTGTATTTGTCTGGTTGCAGTGTTTCTCTGGTCAATCAGGTTCTCAGCGTCATGAATGACGTTCTACGGGTCGACAACGGCTGTCGTCGCATGAAATACGGTCGCCATACGTAATAAAATCCTTATCCCCTCGATGTTAACCGTGCGATGAGGGCAGAAAATGTTAAAGTTGTAGGCAAGAAAAAAAACAAAAAATTGGAGAATATATAGCAGAAAAGTGCGATGAGAGCAGAAAAAGAATTGTGAGAATATAGAAAAGTGCGACCAAACACAATTTCGGTAATCCCTACACACTGCATACACCCCTATTCCCAGGAAAGTTTAAATCGAGTGGTCTTACAACTCGACGCTCCAAGAGATCCATTCTACATTTTTGGGAAGAATGATAGTTACATAATTTACCAGAGAGAAATCTGGCAGAACACTCACAAAATGTAAAATGGGTCTTAGTTTTCTTGTCCGAAACTGTTTGGCTAACGTGGTAACAAATCACACTGCGAGTTTGCTGCTGTCATTGCAAAACTTAAAAGTTAGGTGTCAACAACTACGGACGACGGAGAAGACAGCAGGCATACGTAAAGCAGATGATTATTGGAGGTAATAGCCCAGTGAGACGTACCAGTGAAAGTTTTTGTGTGACATAACGTACATTGCAGTGGAACCTTTCTTGGCTAAATGGTACGTTTTCTCCTTAGTCTGAGAGTATTCAGTATACAGATCCATGACTAAACCTGTGACCGTGTGTTATATATTTTTAATCAACCCGACAAGTGAAGAACATAGAATAGGTCCACTCGAGTACCCAAAAATCAGTCAGTGATGACTACGAAAATTACCAAATAGTGAGTACTCGCAATAGAGATCGCTAGAGTCAGAGAGCTAGAGAAGGTTACGAATTACCCCAGACAGACAGGGTTTGATTGGAAACGCTTCCTTAACATTCACTGACAGCCTGTGAATTTTGTTGCATCTCTCAGGTGTGATTGTTTTTATTTTTGTCTCGTTGCTCCATTTGTCGCTATTTTCAAACTTTCGACAGTAGTTTCATCAGTCACTTAGTACAGATGTGGGATTCGGTTTCGCGTGATCAAATGCCTTATGGCTTATATCACGGGATCCATCTTCGCAAAAGTCGTAGGTAACGCAAGACTATACGTCTTAGTTACCCAAGTACCAAATGAGATCATGCTTGAGGGACAATCGGTATGAAGCCAGTCCTAAAACCTCTGCGGCTCTATGGGTCGCAGCACCCGGTTGAGAATGCAACTCCACACTGAGCCGGGAAAGTCCCCTAACCGCTTGGCCTGAATCAGTAGTATGAACAACCTGAATCAGACCAGTCGGCACGGTACACTAACCACGGCTGTGCCCTCGATATGGGTATTCAACCACAGCCACCACGATACTCCCACAAGCGGGCCACACGGTCAGGCTGAAACCGAAGTTCCAGGGGCTCTTGACCTCCCGTGGCACCAGGATATAGTCTCTGGTCAAGTTGTCACTACCAGTTATTGAATTATTATATTTGAAAGAGGTGGAGCTATAAATAGAAAACAGATGTAAAAATTCGAAAATTGGAACCAAGAGGAAAGAAGTCGACGGACCCACCCATTACACCACGAACGCAATGATGTATAGGGTAAACAAGTAACCAGACTCTGTCGTCTTCAGCAGGCACTCATTTGTTGATAGAAGTATGTCTCTGAAAAGGATACCAAAAGATATAGACACTGGTGATGTTTTGATGGGCATTGGTATTTTAAGTCATCGGTACCTGTTGAGATGAAGTACCAAGGATGTTGGTGTATTGATTCTATGTTTTCTCAACCATTATCCTGTCCTCTATCAGTACATAAGTGCAAATGGAACTTATCATGTCCATTTTAGGCGTTTTTTTGTGTTGGAGCTTAGTTGAGCTGCACTTAGGCGCTCAGACCAATTCAGGCTTAACGCGAATACTTATCTTGTCAAACTCAAGTCGATAACTTACTTGATTTTGTTACTGCCACGTTGAACCTACAATCATCCGGTGTTCTAAATTTTTTCACAATCTCAACCTTGGGAGTCTCCGCTTAGACTCAAACGAAGGGTTCAACTAAATCGAACTTGAGAAGCTGTCCTGTTCCTTTTTCGGTCTCTATATCAATTTATTCTGAATCACAATAAGTAAGCGTCTGAAAACTGCAATTTGTTCATTTACATGGATTTAAATTGGTTTTTATTAACAAAAATTCTGATCAAGCCTTCAAAGCCTTCTTCTAGCCCCGATTCAACTATTTCTTAAAAGTAAATTAAATAGCTTTTTTGCTTTTAAAATAATTAATGTCTAGTGGTCGCCGTGGCGTAGGGGGTAAGTGCGTCGATCCACACGTCGAAGGTCTAGGTTCAATTCCCGGGCGGGGCACCTCGCATTTTTTCACGGCACCGCCTCTTTCGAGTTCCTGACAACATTTAAGAGTACAATTGTCTATGAAGAAGCTTCTCAAACCTCGCCGTTCGGAGTCGGCAAAAAACTGTAGATCCCTTCTACTCGTGAGAGAACAACAGCACGCACAATACGTGTAGTTGCTGTAGAAGGTAGGCCCATGTGGGCTTCATTTAATTGATGTTTGAGTTAAAGGCGGCTTCTTGGCGCCTTAGTAACTTAGTAACTAGTTTTTCAACAGCCTTGTTCAGACCAAGATTTAATTGCACAGCCATTACACTTAGAGATGCAGAGAGAGCAATCCATACTCATATGAGATGTTCCTTGAATAGGCGCTGTGGCGCAGTGGCGGTAATCAAGTTCTGACCTTTCGTTAAACTCGTATTTCTTCAGGGTTTAACTTTACTCGACCTGTCAGCAATATATTAATTGCTTCTCAAGAAAGCTTCTCAAATTTGGCCGTTCAGATTCGCGGAGTAGGTCTCACTTCACTTGTGATAAGAAAGAAACATCACCAACGTCTCGCGCAGCCAAAAAAAAAAAACGAAACTTAAAAAAACACCACATGGTCTCATACTCTAGAGAGCTATAGTCGGGGATGGAATATCACATGCTAGCATAATGCCTCACCCAGTGTCTTCAACGACGTAAACGAAATTAAAGTGCTTTCCCATTAGTGTCCTCTATTGAAATGCGTTTTCCTTGTGAATCTAATTTATAGACTCTTCAGACCGAATCTATATTCTTTCACTATCCATATAGCTTGATCTTCCTAAGTGCTGCGAGGTATTCTAACCTTCCTCTCTCCTCTACCATTAATGGAAACAAGGCACGAATAAAAAAATCTCTATCTTCATCTCGAGGAGACAGAGAGTTCAATCACCCACCTTCTACATTGTCCACATCTTTAGGCTGTATACCAAGCAGTCTGCAATATTAGGCAAGCTTGGTCTTTCAAAAAAGTCCGAATTCGAAAACTTAAAAATTCTCAAACGACTCAAATTTAAAATCCAAAATCCTTGCAGCCGCCTCGATCCATGTTAATGTGTTCATTAGTCATATCATCCCTTTGTGTTCGTCCATCAAACATCCAATGCATACATAAGAGCCACTCAGAACTGTAGAAAATCTATAAGAACTGTAATCCTCACCTCTGCTGTGCAAAGTACCAAACTTAATCGCTATCTGTGTTGTTAATCTTAGTTCTCTTTTGTTTTTACCTTTTTTTACATTTGTACTCACATAACTTTCATAACTGTAAGTCATAGAAAATGTAGAATACACTTAAAAACTGAACAAACAAATAAAACATGTACTTTTTGTTGTAGTGGTTCTTTTTCATTTTTTTGATGTTGGTTTTGTTTCATGTAATGCTTATGTGGTGTCTTTTGTTTGCCCGCTACGCATGGTTGAGGGTTTTGTTACATTCCCAATTGTTTACAAACTTTGAGAGCTCCATCAATTAAATAATAACTTAACATCAGTCTTGGAAAACTTTGTTTCAGTATGAAGAGCACCACCAAAGGTCCGGCTCCCCGTCCACCTCCGTCGGCACCCAATGGCGGACTCCCCAAATCCTCACCGAGCAGTACGGATGACATGAACTCGGCGCTGCTGAAATCACCGTCGGACTCAGATGCGTCAACGATGAACAATGACATGTTTGGGAAATTCAAGGGATTCACCCTAAAGCCCCTTTCCGATTCGGCAACTCCCACACCGGTAACAGGCCGAAATGTGGCATACGTTCAGCCCGTCAGCAAGTCAACTGTGTCTGAATCAAGCAATGAGGGCGTTCCAGCGAGAGCAGCGCCTCCACCGCCGGTGCCAAAGCACGCAACCCTTGGTTACGATACCCCAAAGCCGAACGCTTCCTTTGAGAATGCGAAGAAAGCCAGTACTTTGGGAAGATTCACCGATGGAACGGCACCAGCGCTGCCACCACCTAATCCCGGTTCACACCCACGTCCAATCATATCGAACCCTGTCTTGGAGGCATCCACTTGTAGGGAAATCGGAGCTCCAGGCAAATCGGGTGAAATCACCCCTTCGCGACCAGCTCCAACAGCTCCGCCGCAATGGCCTGCGGTCCCACCCGCTCCACCAGTTCCCCTGCACACCGATCCAAAGCTGAACGCAAGGTCTAGGGATCAAGGGACTATAAAGCGAATTGCATCGTTCTTAAAGAAAGAGGACAAGTATCCCGCAAAAGTCAAGCCTGTCATTGATAAGGAGAAGTTGAAGAACATCGAGATTTCAGCTCCCATCCCTCAAGTAGACACCTCAAATTCGGACTCCGAGCAGCAGGATGAGACAAAGAATCTAGTCAAGCGAGCACAGAGCATGCGCAGTCCGTCTAAGAAGCAGACCACCGTGCAGACATTTGGCTCAATGCGCAACCCCTCCGGAGTCAGCCGGCCGAAGAGCGTAATAGGCTCTGCTAGACCCAAGAGTCCACCTCCACGGCCGCCAGGTCCTGGTGGAGCTATACGAAAGACACCGTCAACCACCTCGTCGGGCTACCAACTTCCACTTGCTGGCATAACGGATCACACTTACGATGACTGCGAGGCTGTGGAGCTCCCACTGTCCGACATCAAAGAGTCACCATCTCCGTCGAATTCAGATAACATTTACTCTGTAATCGATGAAGCGCCCTCCTCTTCGTCTGCGACACAAGACAACATGGGTCTCCTCGGGGAGATCGTAAATGAAATCGAGAAGCGAAACGTTGATTCGATTTACTCTGCGTCTACGATGAAAAGCTCGAGCAGCACAGACGGTGTGAAACCCATCTCGCCTTATGAAGACCTCCCCGAAGAGGATGTCCCACCTGAGCCAGAATACATAAAATCCAACAGCAGCACTGCTTCTGGAGGCTACATTCGACCAGCAGCAGTAAACGCTCCCGTTGCTCGAGTGGCCCCAACACGATCTGACTCCGCGGCAACAAATGCATTCTCCAGCTTCAAGCCAAAGGCAGAGAATGCCCCTGCGAGTACCCAAGCTGGCCGTACTGGAAAATCCACTACTCCCCCAGTCAGCACCAAACCCTCATCCGTCGCTGCGCGAGCTAAGTCATTCAACAAATCAGCGGTCTCGCCACAGACAACCTCTACAGAGACAAAGAGCTCAGGAGAGACTGCTGCTGCAAAGAAACCACTGCCTTCAGGTGCTGCCAAACCAAAACCTCTCACAAAGCCATCAATCACAAGCGCTGGCGCCAAACCAACAATCAACCGGACGACATCGGCTCCCAAAAAGCCAGTCGGGTCGAACACCTCGAGCACGACGACGACATCAAAACCCGTGCTAAATGGTTCAGTGCGTCCCCTAGCTGGTAAGACATCAACTGTAGCCTCACTGCAGCAGAAGTTCGAGAACTCGGCAAAAGGCAAGCCAACCGTAACCGGATGAGTGTTCACTGAAAAAAGGACTAATTAATCAACATGTGCAAAAGAACTGACTGTGCTGCCGTTGCATCCGGCTAACTGGAACCTGATCTCCACGTAGCAGAGCCCCCATCCCCGGATGAACAGCCGCAATAGCTAATTAGCTGAATTTCGTGTGACTGTAAATAACCCCCATTGCATACTTAAGCAGTATCAATACTTTAAATAGGACCTAAGATTGTAAATTGTGTAATTAAACAAAAGGTATGATATCTCAAAAGAGAAACGCGGATGAAGGGAATTTTTGTTTGTATATATTGTACCAAAGAACTGTTAGATAAGAATGAATCCGAATCTGAATCTCGAAACTCTAAAACTCTCTGGGGATGTCTGCTGTAGCATACATTCCTCTAGACATTAGATTCCTTTTCGATGTAAATTTAAAACGAAACAAGAAAACACTAACTAACGAAAATAAATGCATACACATATGTAAATGTGTATTTTACTACGACTGTGTGTAGAGAGAACGAGAGAGAGATCAATTAGCGCTTTTTAAGATTGTTTTTGTTTTATTCTGTGCTTGCAAGTGAATGTTATCGAATCGGGTCCAATCGCGGAGGATAATAATTGACTCACACGTGAATGAACCTGAGACTTGGTAGCTTATGAGAATAAAAGTAAAAGCGTGCAAGCAACACCTTTTTTTTAACTTTTAAGATTTTACATTGAATATTTGAAAAGTGTGATGTCATTGAATCTTTTTATTGAATTTGATCTTTTAACTCAAGGATTTGGACATAGATTTGCAGCCTTAGGAGCTAAACCAATCCAAACTGCTGCCTTTAAGAGACTTCCCAGAGCTAGTGTCAGCCTGCAATGTTTTTGGGACTAACTTGCTTAAGGTAGCGCCGCAGTCCGGGATGGACCTGGGCCACAACCAACAAGCGTCTCTAGCTAGCTCGATCTTTTGCTAGCTGTCTCCAGTTTCGCACGCATAGTTGGTTGAGGTCCCTTTCCACTTGCGTGCGCCACCTGAGTCGCGGTCTTTCTCTACTGCGCCGTCCCTCGGGGATGGATTCGAAAATTTTTCCGGCCGGAGCATTGGTTTCCATCTGCTCTACATGACCTAGACATCTCAATCGCTGGATTTTCACTCTTCTGGCTAAGTCGATGTCGATGAACAGCCCGTATAGTTCGTTATTATATCTCTTCCTCCACTCACTGTCTACGCAAACGAGATCGAAAATCACACGAAGAATTTTCCTCTCAGAGCCCTTGATTGCAGCTTCATCCGCTTTTGACAAAGTCCATGCCTCCTCGCCAAATAGCTGGACTGGGACGATAAAGGTCTTGTAAAGCGTTACCTTGGTTGTTCGAGAGAGGGCTTTGTTTACCAATTGCTTTCTTGGCTCCAAGAAGTAGCGATTGGCAAGAGTTGTTCTTCGTTTGATTTCAGCGCTGGTGTCTTTGTCTGAATTGATAGCTTTGCCTAGATAGACAGAGTTTTTGACTACTTCAAAGTTATATCCGTCTGCTGTGACGTTCTGGCCAAGAGGTCGGTGTTGGGTGTCTTTTCTCGTTGACAGCATATACTTGGTCTCATCCCGTTTACCGCTCAACCCATCTTCGCGGCTTCCGTTGCAATACCCACAAGAGCGCCATTGACATCAAACTGCTTTCTTCCGATAATGTCAATATCTTCGGCGTATGCGAGTAGTTGGACGGACTTCTGAAAGATCCTCGGGTATTGGCGTTCGAGTTTTGAACAATTCTTTCAAAAACGATGTTAAAAAAGTCGCGTGACAGCGCACGCGCCTTGCTTAATCCTTTTTTGACATCAAAGGTCTCGGTTGGGTCTTTACCGATTTCGATAGGGCAGCGTGCATTCTTCATCGTCATCCTACACAAACGGACGAGTTTTATATGGATGCCAAAACTAGACATTGCTCTGTATAGCTCGTCTCTATCGATAAAAAGGTGGTCGGTATCGATTTGTTGCTCCTGAATTTTCTTTTTTTTTTATCTGCCGTAGTGTGAACAATTGGTCGATGGTGGATTTTCCTGGCCTAAAGCCACACTGGTTTGGACCAACCAGGTTGTTGATGAATGGCTTCAGACGTTCACTCAGTACGGCATATGATAAGATACTATATGCTATACTTGGGAGACTGATGCCCTTTGTAGTTGGAGGGTCTCCTTTTTTAAGGTTTCTGGGACGCTGTTTATAATTTACAGACATTTGCCAATGACTGATGACACTTCTTGATAATGTGCGATTCAAATGCAAATCAAATGATTTTACTGGTTGTCA
The DNA here is from genome assembly GCA_944738645.1 of Eristalinus sepulchralis. NCBI lineage: Eukaryota > Metazoa > Arthropoda > Insecta > Diptera > Syrphidae > Eristalinus > Eristalinus sepulchralis. The sequence goes on from OX122882.1 coordinate 49,576,008, forward strand.
TGGCATTGGGTCTACACGACCGTTCTCCTCCGGATCAATAGACAGATAGCATCTCTCTTTAAATAGAGTTAATAAAAAAAAATCCGAAGGTTTAATCTTGTGCGACTCGTTCGACTATATCGTGCGAATAAGGCAGATAATGTTGGTTTCCGAAGCGTCAATCGCACCTGACTTATCCATAGACATATTCCATATATGTGCTACCGCACGGTCTAGGCGACCAATCTACAGTAACAAAATATAAAATTAATTGCTCACCAAAATGCTGTCTCAACAAATCCATTGTCAAATCCATTGCTCACTAAGCCTATGTGCTTGAATTTCAGAAAGCTGTATGCCTTGTCCATAAGTATGGTGCAACTGTTAAAAGTGCTGCATTGTCCGATCTTGACAGCATAATTGTAAAATTTAATGCTTCCAAGACCCAGTGCTGTCTACTGTCATTCAAGCGATCCCAATATATATCGCCATTACCCATAATTGCCTTCGGCGTTGCTAAAACTGAACGACTTTCCATCCTCGGTATGTGTATCAACTCAACACTAAGTTGGAACGATCACATAATCGAGATCGCCAAAAATGCAGTGAAATGTCTAGGTTTCTTAAAGCGATGCAAGAAATATTTCACACCTTTTCATCTGGCAACAATATGTAAGGCTTAAATCCGCCCAAAGCTTGAGTATAAAGCTCCTATCTGGTCTGGGGTTCCTAAGACCTCACTGCACCTACTAGATAGAATTCAACAGCCAGCGATAAAAAATTGCGAAGTAAATCGACTCGCTAGAACATCGACGAAATGTTAGGTATTTCTCACAATTTTATTGCTATTATAACAAAATATACTCTAATGAGTTAAGCAGTTGCATTCCTTCCCTTCAAGAATTTACCCACAATACTCGCCTGGCTATGAATGCCCATCTTCTCACCCTTAAGCCCACTTTCGGACGTACAGTTAAGTTCAGAGACTCGTTTTTCAGCTTGAATATGGAATGTTGAATATGGAATGCTGTAATTCCCAGCTCAACTTGTCCCTCTCATTTCAACATGCATATAAAACCAATGTGCACCGGCACCTCCTTTCCCTCTCTTAATCTATAACTTCGGCCCATGCTGTGACTTAATTCCGGTCACTTAAGGGTACCAAATAATCAATTTAGCGAGCGCCAATTATAAAAAAAAATAATTTGCCCTGCTTTGGTCCTCACGTACAGTACTACGCCCTGGACGCGGTGTAACCACGAATTGTATTGGCAACAGTGGTTCCAGTAGCTCGATTATGCGCGTCGTAAATTCCTCGAATCGCACAAAAAATATTTCTCACAAAACGGTGATTATCGTAAAACATCTGAAAAATGTGCAGACGCTATTGTGGTGTGAGTCTTTCCATGATGACTTGCCAAGCGATACTGCCCACTAACTAAGTTTGATAGGAGTCATGTGTGATCTGTAAGAAAGAGGCTACTTATAACGCCACGCCCTGGGTCATAGTATCGCCAAATAATGTAATTCAAATCAGTTCTAAATTTTCACGTTAAATTCTGGGCTACATTAACGCAGTATTGTGCCTCACGAACATCAGTTATTAGTCGCATAGTTAACCTTAATTTTTCGCGTTTTAACCCCAAAAAATGTGTGATTTCTTTCAGTATCCTCTTGTATTGTGTATCGGCCATCATGACGCTTAAATAATGCTATTTTGACATTTAACCTTGTCTTATAGACGCTGTCCTAGATGTTGTCTACAACGGGCAAAATCTAAGTCAGTTGATGTTGAACTTTAGCTTAATGCTCATAATATTGAGACTCCCGTGTTCCTTATTTTATTGAACTACCGAAAAACTGTAGCAACAAGAAATTTTTGGATATAGGTGCGTCGATGAACACGCCAAATGTAACAGGTTTGATTCCCGGACTGAACCCTTAGAATTTTTTCCACGGCCCCACCTCTTTTGAATTGCTGACAACACTCAAAGTTTACTAATTGTCTATGAAAAGTTTCTTAAATCACGCCGTTTGGAGTGGGTAAAGGTCCTCTATACTCGTGCCAAAACAATAGCACGCATAACACGAATGGTTGCTAAAGAAGCTAGGCCATGGTCCCTTGTAGGTTGTAGTGATTCACATTTCAATAAAAAATAAATTTGTTTAAACATAACTCCCAAGTAAATATTCAAAGTAAACCATCTGTGGAACAAATTTATCTCGTCCAACGATAACGGTCACTTGCAGCACAACTTTAAAACAAATCGAACATAAATTATAGACAGGCATTTATAAAACAAAAAAAAAAGGAAAACAAAAAAACTAGAACAAACAATGGATGCATGAACTACTAGGTACTAATAAAAAAAAAATTAAGATATAGATGTATAAATGATAATCATAAATAACTTATAAACCAATAAGCTACGACTATGTTTGAAATGTATCATATTTTAGAAGTATACCTTGCATATGCTAACAAGAAATGTTTTTTGACAAAAATTATAAAATGTGGTTTTCTTTCTACTTGGCTGCGGACGTTAAAGGCATAACATCAAGTTCAAACTAAAAGAATAATAATGTAAGTACGACAATCAATAAATGTTCCAGATACCATTGGAATGACGAAAAAATTGCCTTTGTTGAGTTTTATTTTGCTTCCTTTACTATTATTTACACACCCAAGCGGGGTCGAATGAAATGACTTTTTCCCAGGGAAATGTAGGAAACTAATCGGCTGAACGAGTGTCTAAACCAAGGTAATAACTGAGGTCCACACAAGTATTTGGAAGCAATTATTCTTTGTATTAATACAGTAGGAACTCGATGCATACAGTCCTCTTTGGTTGTAACTATCCAGTTTTTGTTTCTTTTTTTGAGGTTGGGAAAACTGCACTGGAGCGCTCAGACCCGAATCCTGCTCCATTGTACTACCGGGCAGTAACCTACATTTCATTTTCCAATGAAGTGAAATACCTTAGTGTTAATAATAATAACTGAGTGGCACAACAGCCAACAACGGACCAGGGCCTAGCTTCTACAACAACTACTCGTGTTGTGCGTGCTGATCTTTACGAGTAGAAGGGACCTATATGTTTTCGTCGATCCCGAACAACCAGATTTTTGAGAAGCTTTTCATAGACAATTGACACTCTTTAAGTGTTGTCAGCAACTCGAAAGGGGTGGTGCCGTGAAAAAAAATGCGAGGTGTCCCGTCTGGGAATCGAACCCAGACTTTCTGCGCGGCGGTCGACGCACTTACCACTATTCCACGACAACCTAGGTTTAAAACTAGGCATTTCCTGGATAAAAGAAAACTTCTTTGGAAAAAACCTATTGAGAAGAAAACCTTCAAGCCGCTATCAGTTTTCTGGCAGTATAAGGGAGTTTTTGGTAAAACCTGGGGCCTATCACCAAAAAGATCTGTGTGGATTCATACGGCACTGATCGAGGTGCCATCTTATCTCTCCTATGCATCACTCGTTTGGTGGAACAAGCGTGACTGCTGTTTTCACCGAGTTTCAAAGAATATTCTGTCTCGGCCTTCCCCAGCACGCCTGGCTCTGGTCTTGATGCATTGCTTAATTTCCCTCCCCTTGTCATCCACATGTACAATCAAAGGACTAAAAAGGAATGGTCCTTGAATCAATTCACACTGGTGCTTTGATAACCTCGCTTACTGCTTCTTCTATGACACATGTCTCATGGACATGCCGACTGATGCAGGGTCACAAACGATCCATCAGCTTTGCTTATACAAAGTCGACTTTCCCTGTGTCCAAGACTCTGGCCAGAAACTGAACCGGGAAGGGAATGTAGTCGGATTTTCACCGACGGATCCAAGACGACGGAGGGATCTGGGCCGGAGCTTTCGTGGAAGACGACAACTTTAAACTTCTCACATCTTTAGGTAATTTCACATCGGTCTTCTAGGCGGAAACGTTTGCGATCCAAATGGCCACCAACTATATTGTGAAGAATAGACGGAAGGGGCAAAGTATCGGCGTCTGCAACGACGACCTAACTCAACCCTTTAACCAATTCCAAGATAGTCCAGGAATGCAAGTCCTCCCTTCATTTGGTCGGCAGCCACCACGTCAGCGCCAAACATCCTCCACCTGATACGAGCAAAGCCGAGACATTGACAAAGAAAGTGCTCTGAAGTGTCTTCACTTTCTCCACAGGCGTCGCATAGGGAGCCCAGGCAGACTTAAGTCCTTGGCGACGTTGAAGTGTCACGTTGGTACGCCAACAAGTCTCGGATTTCTTGCCGACGTTTGGGAGCATGCACTTGGTCGGCCTGCATCCCGGAGAGTCATGTCATCTCTGGTTGTGCTGTCGGGAGACCTAACCGTCGACGGAAATCCTAACCAAGAAAGCGGGTAGTCCCAAGATGGGTTCGGACCTTACGAATGCCTAGTTTTATCCTAACCTAGCAATTTCATTGGCATTCTCGTTTCCCATAAATCTAGGACCCAGACAAGTCTTAGCGAATTTAGTCTGCCGACCAAAATAAGGATAGATTTGCATTCCTGTACTATTTTGGAAGTGGTTAAAGAGTTGAGTGATTCCTAAAGCACAACTTGACTGTCGCTACAGACGCAGATACTTCGCCGCTTCCACATATTCTTGAAAATACACAGAAGTTTGTGGCCATTAGGATCCCAAACGTTTGCGCCTGGAAGACCGATGAGAAGTTCGTGCGAGCCCGGAGAAGTTTTCATTAGCTCTTTTATAATTGCAACGTTTAAAAAATCTTACGTTTGATTCTTGCAACAACAGAACAGGTATTCCTTGGCAAACTGTTATCTGTGTTTTGTTCTTGCTATGGTTGATCCTTATTTAACTAAGAGATAAATTCATGCAGAGAGACGGGCAAAATTCACACGTTAAACAGTTTTTGAATTAAACTTTAAATCATTCGATTTTCAAGTCACATCTTAAAATCTAGACGAAAGTGCTAATTTCAAGTACATTTACAAGAAGGCATCATCATCATCTTCTTTCTTTAACCCGCATGTTCCACAAAACGATCACTGGGCAAAGCACGCACGAAAGACATTCAGGCCGTTTGCCCTTTCCTTATCGACTCTAACTCACCAGAAGCTATTCCTAAGCGACACCAGGACAGTTTATGAAAATATTCTAACTACCTCGCCCTAGGTCTGTCGAGTGGTCGCCTACCTGATGCAACTGCATCTTAGGCAAGCATTGTAAGTCGTGATGAAGAGGATGTCTGTACCACTTAGTCAAACCAACGAATATAGCTATTTTCTTCCAAAGAAGTAGGTGCTCAAAATTGAGTTCCCCTAGCACCGTCGCGTTTCTCAGCCTATTCCGGCGAGTAACTTCCAAAACGGCAGGGAAAAATCTCATCCTGGTAGTCTGTGTTCGCAATCTTGTTCTTTCGGTCATTAGCCAAACTTTAAATCAGAGGTGAGAGGTAAAAGAAAACACTGATTTAATAACTGATAACTTCGCTTTGACACCAATCTCGACCTTTCGTATATCTGATCTACCAAGTTGTTTCAAAATTTATCCATCCTGAGCAATCCTACAAGAAAGCTCAGTGGCGCTCGTGGAAAAAACACGAGATAATTAAACTCTTCCTCCTGTTTCAATGAGACTCCACTAACATGTGAACAGTCGTTTTGGGAATTACCATTACTTCGGACTTGCCCACGTTCACCTTTATATCAGCGTCAGTACGGTCACAAATTAGTCTAGCGGTGGAGTTCCATCTGGGAGGATGTGAGAACAACTAAGTCATTTGGAAATGTAGGTAACTTTCCCCGAAGTCTCCCAATGTGAAACATTTCTCGGCTGCGCTCCAACATCCAGTCCATATATATAACGAAAACGAGAGGTGAAAAGACGAACCCTTGGCGAAGCCCAATGACTACGGTGAAAGGAAGAACAAATATTAACTGATTATACTCCATTAACTTATATATGTACATATTTATGTCCAGAGCTATTTTTGTACGACACAGCGTTGCCTGGTAGGCCTCCTGTTTTGCTGCAAGGCCTGCCTGCAAACCATGGGTTCCGTCTGGGTGCTGGCGTGAAACCCAGCACATCAGTGGCAGCTTTTTTGATGGCTTTTTGACAACGTTTCCATTCTTCTTCTATTGCCAATGCAGGTAGCGTCGAACTTTGGGAGAATTTTGGGGAGATTCAGTTGACAAAGACCCCAGCAATCTGTTGCGATTGTAGCTTTCCGACGTCAAACCCTTTTTGCCTATCTCGACATCATAGCTCTCTCGATATCCGGGTTCTTACCTTGGCTACAACAAGGTGATGATCTGAGTCAATGTTGGCACCTCGGAATGTTCGGAGATCGAGCACGTTTATAGTAGGAGTGTTTGACGTCGATCGCAACATGATCAATCTGATTGATCAGGGGATCGCCAGGTTCCTTTATGAATGTTGATATGTGGGAACCGCGTATTACTCACAGAGAGGTTCCCCCCGCGGCGAGGTCCAACAGCCTGAGTCCGTTTCTGAAGGTGGTGTCGTGCAGGCTGTGTTTCCCAATTACACCAGCAAAGACGTCCTCTTTTCCCAGCTGAGCATTGAAATCTGCTAGTATGGTCTTGGTTTCATAGCTGGGACATCGATCGTTTGTTCTTTCTAGGAGAGCATAGAACTCATCCTTGCTATTGTCATCCTTCTCCTCTGTCGGGGCGTGAGCGCAAATAAGGCTTATGTTGGCAAATTTAGCTTTGATGCGAATTGTCGTGAGGTGCTCTTTCACGAACCTGAACGATAAGACTTCTTGCCTAAGTATGCCTCTGACGACAAATCCACATCCAAATAGGCGCTGTTTTTGTTGTGTTTTATCCTTCCTTTGCCCGGTCCATCCCATCGCGCTTCATGGATGGCGGTTATATATGTTTTGCAGCAGTCTAGGGCTTCCGCTAATTGTTCGGCTGCACGTGGCCTATAAAGGGACCTTACATTTCACGTACAGATCCGAAGGTTGGTGTCCGTACATCGTTTACAGGGTTTTTCATATGCAAAATCATCCGTTTCCGAGGCTTATTGTTGCTTCATAATTATGCATTTTTTGTGTGGCCGGGCAGTTACCCCGACGGCACAGCCCCCACCCTGGAGGACCAGTTCCATTTTTAGTAACCCTAAGGACAAGATGTCGCATTTATAAGTTTGGCAAGTTGAGCTTGGGTGAACTACAACCAGTACCCGATGGCTACCACTTGGAGGTAAAATCAGCACAATTGGTGTGTAGAAAAAGTTACAACACTGGGCATCGCCAGCTTGAGGCCAGCCAGTGTCTATCCGATTCCCACAGCACCCAGCCACGTGACAGTCGGTTAGAATTAAGATCATTAGCTTATATTGGTAAGCTAGTTTTATGTACTTTTGTCTAGCATGTAAGTCATGTAGAATGAATAAATAAAAATGCGTTTAAATCTAAATCTAATAACAAGCATAACAAAAACCACAACATACCGCTGTGTAGGGTTTACTCTCTGTCGCTTCTTGTTCGGTACATATGGCTTGGTTTGGTACACACGACAAGCACAAGCTAGCATAGCAACAACGTGGCTTGGCAGATAGACATGCTGCTAGCGCTTCATTCCTCGTCGCATGTATTGCCAATTTGGTTGAACTCATTCTGCGTGTAATTTGCAGTTGGACTTATGCTGCATGTGGGGCGTAGTGGGCAAGAGCGTCGACTCTCACATCGAAAGATCCAGAATGAACACCTCGTATTTTTTCACGGCACCACTTCTCACTTGTTCCGGACAACACTCGAAGATAACTAATTGTCCCCGTTCTGAACCGGTCAAATACTGTAGGCTCGGACTCAGCACAAGTAGTTGTTAAAAATTGTAGGCCCTGGCCCGTGTGTGCTGTTCTGACACTCAATTATTGCGCTGCATGAACCTAAATTCCAGTATCCCCTTGGATATATTTTTTGAGCTTCCTCATCGGCTTTTAATGATCCTAATTGGTTATAGGTTCCTTCCAACAGCACAATGGACCAGTATAAGGCAGGAAGCTACCTCTAACCGTGCATCAACATAAGAAACTGAAAGCGCAAGTAGTGGAAGTAGACTTAACTCTGCTGAATACTGGGTCATTTGTGGACAGAGGGCAATAAGTTGGTCGACCCTCTTACAAGAAAAGAGAATAAGAACCCATTACAGGCTCGAAATCTTCCCGGACATTCGAACTCCATCTCAGCAAAGAAGAATGCCTTGGAGTGTATCACCTTCAACAGCAATCTGGAGAGTATGGTATGTGAAAGGATATCACAAACTAGAAGTAACACAGTTGATCCAAAGCCCACGGATCCTGGACCAACCAAATCTTAAGATTTAAATACACTTACGTCATTTACTCGCGGGAATCGTTTACAAAAAATATTTTCAATTTTACCTTTGATTCTTCTTATTGTAGACAAAGAACTTAATCCCAGATGGGCAAAATTACGAATTAAAAGTTGTTATATGAACCAGCAGTGGAAACTTTGTAATTTTGAATAATTTAAAACCGGAAGAATGTCGCTTCCGACAATACAATTTTTTCTTACCGACACCAGAGACATCTAGTCACTCACACCACGAGTAAACGTACCACATACCACAACCCCCAGCTGATGAATGTCAACATTTCATATTTGACGTTTCCTCCACAATGTGCGGTGTTGGTAAACTCATCGCCTTGAGCCAGCAGAAAGTAATTAATTCCCTCTGTTAATGAATTAAAACACATAAGAAAATATGTTTATTAAGAGGTTTGTGCAACTAAGATCCTTCTCGAGCGCAGTCAATACCACATTCTACGTGACAACCCCGATTTTCTACGTTAACGCATGTAAGTTACCCAACCGGTTACCGACCAAGTCACATTTAAACAAAGTAAACACACACGTTTAGCCGCTCATATTGGACACTTGTATTCCGCTGTAATTGCCGATGCCATCGTTCGCTATCAGCGCCTGAAAAATCCTCAAACGCAAACACATTTTTGCACTGGTACCGACGAACACGGAACGAAAATCCAACAAGCTGCAGCCAACAATAACGTTCCGGTAGCCAAGTACTGCGATGCCATATCCGAAAGCTACAAGAAAGTATTCCACGAAGCCAGAATCAACTACGATGACTACATCCGTACAACAGAAGAGCGGCACAAAACAGCCGTTGGACACTTTTGGGTTTGTAGAGCATCACTTAGAGTTTGCCGCTTAAATCAGTCGTTTCAATTTTCCTTGCAGAATGAGATAAAATCTCGTGGACATATCTACTCTTCGCAGTATAACGGATGGTACTGCATCTCAGATGAAACTTTCCTCACAGACAGCCAATTGCAGACGAACCCAGATGGGAGCAAGTGCTCCCTGGAGTCTGGTCATCCGGTCGAGTGGACTGAGGAAACAAACTACATGTTCAGTTTGTCGAAGCTGCAGGAGGACGTCCTGTATTGGGTGAAGAAAGGTGGTCGCATTCGACCGGCGAAGTTTGAGAAAATCCTCTTGGACTATTTGAGTGAACCACTGCCAGATGTATCGGTGTCCAGACCAGTTAATCGAGTTCATTGGGCCATTCCTGTGCCTGGAGATGCTAGTCAAACGGTTTATGTCTGGTTGGATGCGCTAATCAATTACCTCACATCTGCTGGATATCCAAATGAAAAGGTTAGTTGAGTGACGTCGCATTAGGTTATGTGTGGGTGGTTAGAGTTCGACGTGAGAGATTTTGAACTTATTTTTATGCGAATCATAAGGGCTATAATGGACTAGACTAGGACAACCTTCAATTCTTAGAGCAAACTCATGTCGTCTACAGCGAAAAATTCTACTTTCGCTGACGAGTAGAAACAAAAAACCCTTTCGGAATCAGCAGAGTTAGAGGACGGTTTTCTTGAGGAAGTGAAAAACCAATGATGCTTGTGCAGTCCAGGATTGGACTTGAATCTTCTTGTAGTAGAGGAGTCAGCTACAGAATATGGCATGGTGATCACAATTGACTGTAGGTTAGGTTAGGCTGATGTAACTCTCTCAGCAAGATTGCTAAATCCCAATTATTCCATGAGCCATTGACTGATACCCGTTTTCGTAGTGTTTTGGTTTTTCACAAGAAAAACCGTAACGTGCAAAGAACGTTACGCATGAGACCGGTCCGATGAGCCCATAAAAGAAAACCAGAAACAGTGGAAATTTATTCCTCAACATTTTCTTCTTATAATTCCATACGCTTAACCTCTAACTTCTGAAAAGGCCTCCGTGGCGTCGATAAGCCCCTCAGTCGACTCAAATTATAACCCGATGTCATACGGAGTGAGATCTGGAGACAACGATGGATGGAGCAGCAGAACGCCACCTATTCGAACAACTTAATCGTGGCGACGTGGGATATGGGAAGTCGATCGGTAGAAGAACAGTTTGTGCTTTGCCAAATGGAGCCGTTTGTTACTGAAACACGACATTTGATCGACCTAACAATTCGACCCTTTTGCCCCATTTGCTTGTTGTGATGTCCCTTACTTCGATAGATTCCCGTTTTCGGTCTGTACTAGTGGTTTCATGTTTAACTGACGGACGACGCAGAAACAGCTTCAGATACTGCACGGAATTGTTTTTTATTGTTGTGCTTGTTGTGCTGAGTGATCAAACGTGGCACCCATTGTGTATACATGCCTCAGCTATGGGTAGCCATCTATGAGCCCGTATTACATGATTGTGTTGCGATTATGACCTTATTGGGTGGTCAGCCTACCGGCGAATTGCATTTTCTTATCTTAACTTTCTGCAACTTTTGAAAGTTTTTTCTGATCTACCCTTTAGCGGAGCGTGCAAACATTATGGAGCCTCTTTGATCCCCGATGGCAGAAACTCGACATACTTACAGTAAGTTTTTCACAGCTTGCAGTCAACTTAGTGATGTCTACGGAGGTCAAACTAAGTGAGAGTGTCCGGCAATAGCACAAATAAAAATGTAACTAGGTGGCCGAATTCTTTCAGAAAATCTTGGTAAGCAAGAAGCTTGTTGCTGTTGATAGAGTTGGGAATATGTTATCATGTCAGGTTTATCGAATGAACTTTTTCTTCTTCTTTCCAAGACGCTACAGTCCGGGATGAATCTGGCCCTCAACCAACATGTCTCTCCAGCTATCACGATATCGTTAGTTGCCTCCAGTTGCGCACTTCATGTTGGTTGATGTCCTTCTCCGATGGTGGGGTGCGTCATCTCAACCTAGGTCATTCCCTTTTCTGTTGTTCCAATGGCTCGAATTTCAAGATTTTTCTGACCGAGCGGTGTTGTCCATACACCCTGCAAAGCCTAGCCATCGAAGACGCTAGACCAAACACATCCCGTCGTACAGCGTATAAGGTTCGTCGACACCAATAACGCAAACAGAACCAAACATCGCACGCAGAACATTTCTATCGAAAGGTCTAAGGGCTTCCTCATCCACTTTTAGTAACGTCCAAGTTTCCGCGGAATAAAGCAGGACTGGGATGATCAAGCTGTTATATAAAGCAAGCTTAGTCCTTTGAGTGGTCGCCGTGGCGTAGTGTCTAAAAGTCTAGGTTCAATTCCCGAACGGGACACCTCCCACTTTATTCACGGTACCCCCTCTTTCGATTTGCTGATAACATGCAAAGAGTATCAGTTGTCTATGAAAAGCTTCTCAAATCCCGCCGTTCGGAGTCGACAAAAAACTGTAGGTCCCTTCTGCTCGCGGGAGAACAGTAGCACGTACAACACGAGTTGTTGTTTTTGTATAAGCTCCGCCCTGGTCCCTTGTGGGCTGTAGTGCCACTAAATTATTATTAGTCCTTCGAGACAGCGCTTTATTACTCAATTACCTCTTGAGCCAAAGAAACAGCGATTGGCAAGAGTGATTCTGAGTTTTTTGGTACTAATGTTGTTGACTACCTCGAAGTTTCTGCTGCCTAGTGTGACGCTCTGTCCGAGACGTTGATGTTGTGTGTCCTTCCTTGATGATAGCATATACTTCGTCTTGCCCTCATTTATCGCCAAACCCATTTTAGCCGCTTCCGTTTCAATGCCAGCAAACGCCTTATTAACTGCTCCCTGTGTTCGTCCAATCACGTGAATATCATCAACGTAAGCTAGCAATTGAACTCACTTTTGGAAAATCGTGCCTCTGGTGTTTACTTGTGAGTTGTTCTCAAGAGGGACGTTGAAAAAGACAACTGATAGAGCGTCGCCATGTCTAAAACTTTTCTTGATATTGAAGGTTTCAGTGAGTTCGTTACCGATCTTCATGGAGCAGCGAGTGTTCTCCATAGTTATCCTACACAATCTGACGAGTTTGGTAGGCATGCGAAAACTGGACATGGCACTATTCACACTGTCACATGCGGCCTTAAAATAGACAAATAGGCGGTTTGCTGTGGTCGGCAACAATAGATATCCGAGGCATATGTTTGGTCTAAACTTAATTTTTTAACGTGGTGTGGGAGTTAACGTTACGTACAGCCTAAAGACTGGTAGTTCAGGTTCCTTATTAAGCCCTCGGGCAGAGGAGTTTGCTGCATACACTGATTTACCACAGAACGGGTGCTCTGATGGCTATCCAAGGGGAGCAGCGAGAAGGCTATAACATAAGTTCGCCATTTTTAGCGCGATCAACGACATTGTCCACCGTTTCTGGCCCAGACAGTGGCCAAATTTGAAGATATTTGGAATGAAGAAGACGATGACCAAATAATGCAAAAGCTTTTTCAGCATTGGACAAAGCAGACAGCTGTCCCACCCAACTTCTGCTGTTGAAGTGAATACCTGATTTGGCTGCGAAGAAAAGCTATCACAAATCCATTAAAAAATCATGATAAGAATAATAATGATTGAGTGGTACTTCATTCCACGAGGGTCCAAGGTCTAGCTTGTGCATCAACTACTCGTGTTGCGTGTGCTGTTGTTGTCTAACGCGTAGAAGGGACCTACAGGTTTTTGCCGATTCCGAATGACGAGCCTTGAGAAGGTTTTCATAGACAATTGATACTCTTTGAGTGTTGTCAGCAATATCTTTGGTTTCAGTTGCATGAAATTTAAGAATCGACTCCGATGTTCCGAACAACCCTCGGTCGCTACGTCTTATTTGGTGTACAAAAGCTAAAGAACGTAACTTGTTGGTGTTGTTCCAGGTCGACACTGTAATGACAAAAAGAAAACCCATTTAATTGATTTTAAAAGCAATCACCGCCACAAATGCTGCATAACCACACACACTGAATAGAATTCTTGAATTTGAGTGGTGAATCAAATACTAAATCGTCTCTTTCTCTTACAGTTTCAAAAACAATGGCCACCCACGATTCAAGTGATTGGAAAGGATATTCTTAAATTCCACGGAATATACTGGCCAGCATTTCTCATCGCAGCAGGTACCGCAATCACACTCGTATCTACACTCTATTAACGCGTCATTGTTAATTTAGGTCTGGAGCCACCACAGCAACTGTTCGTTCACTCCCACTGGACTGTCGACGGACAGAAGATGTCAAAGAGCAAATTCAATGTGGTCGATCCGATGGAAGCATCGAAAGTTTACACAATGGAAGGATTACGATATTTTCTGCTCCGGGAAGGAGTTGCACACAGTGACGGCAGTGAGTATAGAACAATATTCTAACTATTTATTGATTTCCCTGCAGTGCCTTAGTTAAATTCTCTCCCACTCAACGTGGTGTTCCGTAGATAAAGTTGTCCAACTTGCGACCTTATAATTTTCAACAAAATTCGCAAACATGTTCATGTCACCTTGTGTAAAGTTGCACTGGATGAGGTTGGGAGCACATCCGCTCAGCGTCAGCGGGACAGTTATTCTCGGCCAAGTTTTTACCTGTGCAGCGCTGTCAAAAGTTGCAGTAAACAACTTGGTTAACTTTGACTTTGGGAGTAATGGTGTTTAGTTTTTTTTTCCGTCGGGCTTCATCACAATGGCGCTGCACCTATTCGCTCTTTGTATATATATGAGACTGGGAATTGAATTGAGCGACGAATGGTTGAAGTTTTACTAGTGCTTTTGTGAGGTTTGGACGAAGCGAAATGGGCTGAGATTTCGCTGGAAGAAGAACATTTTGATTGTCCATGTTGAGTGGTTTTATTAGAGAAAAGAGAGAAGTTTATATTTCTGAAGAGAAAGAAATGTCTTCGGAAAGAGGTGATGGACATAAAGAGAGGAGGTGATGATAAAGTTTCAACTCACCATGAAGACAGGTGCAAGTTAGTCGAGAGTTTGTCTGAAGTGTCTTATCCAACATATCGCTTGTGTGACTGTTGAGATGACGTTGGCAGTGTCTATGGTAATCGTTGTTTGTCATGTAGCGACTTCGTTAGCAGAGTTTTTTAAGGTAGTTGCAGATGAGCTGATTGGGTGCATGCACCAACTTATCTAAAAGATATGATCAAAGGAAAGCATGCTCGACAAGTACACAGAAGCCCAGTATTTTTCGCCCATTCCACAAAAATGAGACCCCTTCAACTATGTCAACTACGGAGGAACAAATCTTCTAAGAATCACATTTAAGATCTTTCCTACAGTTCTGTGAGTACCTTATCAGTGTGGTTTCAGGACAGGGAAGTCCACAATTTACCAGATCTTCACTTAAAGGAAGATTCTAGAAATTACCCAAGAAGTATAGATCGACACGCACTACGACGTCAATTTTAAGGCTGCCTATGACAGTGTGGATAGAGACGAGCTATCCAGCGGCCATGCCTAGTTTTGACATTCCTGCCAAATTCGTTGTGTAGAATGATGGTTGAGAATTCTTATTGGTCGGTACCGAACTCACCCAAAGTCACAAAAAGTTTCATACAAGGCGGCGCGTTGTTATATGACTTTTTCTTCATCGTTCTTGAGAAGGTCGTGCAGAACACACTCGCTAACACAAGAACCACAATCTTCAAAATATCTGTACAATTGCTAGCATACGTAGATGACATTGAAGTTATTGGGGAGCACAGCTAGTCGTCGTCGTTTGCTGGAGGCAGCCAAAATGGGCTTAAGGGTAGACGATACCATATGCTGTCATCGAGAAAGAACGCATAACATCGATGAGTCGGTCAGAAAGTCACCATAGGCAGCTTTAACTTGGAAGTAGTAGACAGCTTCGTCTAACTCGGTTATCAAGTAAACAGTACGAACATGAGTACCGAAATGAAACGCAGAATAATTCTTTACCAATCGGTGGTTCTTGGTTTTGAGAGCCAATTGTAGCAATTGGACAATATATCACAACTTTCTTGTCTTTTAAGAGACAAGTTCTGCTTCAATCTTTTGCCTTGCTTGCGTTCATAATTTTCCGAGAAGAAGATTTAAATATGAACTGTGCGGGCTGTACTACCATATGAGCTTAGGCAGATGGCAAGACCACTAAAAACGCATGAACAACACTGCTCCAACTCAAAGAGTCATCGGTTCCAGAACACTGGTACAATGCCGTAGAGGACGTACACGGGTTCGATGTCGCACACAACTGGAGAAGAACCTCAATAACCTTGGTGCAGAAATTTAGATGTAACTGGCTAATCTTCGATCTTGTCATCTCTTCGTCTCGCATTAAAAATGGTAATAAAAGATTGTCGGCATCGCTTCAAGATGTTAGTGGGTCTTAACAATGCTCTTGGTCGAGCTAAAGGAAATCTAATTTCATTATGTTCAGTGTGGAAAGAGTTTTGATATAGAACACTCAGAGTAGTCCTGAAGCCGAATTTTTCAAAAGGGAGTCAACAAAAGGACTGATCTGGGAATATGAATAACATATGGAACAATGTTATTTTCTCTGACGAATCAAAGCTTAAACTTATACTGCATGTTAGGATTCCGAAGGAACGACTAAGCTCTGAATCTATCTGACCGAAGGCGTAATTTCCCCGGAGTTCTATAAAGTTTATGTGAGCTCTCTGGACTAGAGTTTTTTGATGACTTTTAAATAAGAAAATATTCCTTTACACACCTGAAATACTTTTATGAGCTACTTTAATATTTTCTTGTCTTATAACATAATTCCGTTCGTTTTTGTTTGTGTTCAAAAAACGTTTTTTTTATTAAAAAGAAACGTTAAAAATACATCACATGCATTGTCCGTGGGAAGCGACTACTTCCTCCATCTCTTCAGCAATACCTTCTCTGAAAATTAATCCTCTCTGGCATCGATCCAATGATTGAGTCGTTTTCGATACAAAAACCGGTGACTCCCTAAATCGTTTTGCATTCATCGCAAAAGCCAGTAGTTGCAAAGAGGAAGGTCTAGAGAATTTCATTTCATTTCCCCATTTCAGCGTTTTTAAGTGTTTTTAACCATTACAGCCACGTGTGGCCGAGTGTTTCATGTTGCAAAATCACCTTGTTATGCCTTTCGGTCGTTTCTAGCCGTTTTTTCACACAAAACACGGCACAAACGCATTAGTTGTAGTCAATAACGTTGCTCATGAACGGTTACGCCAGGTTTTAGCAGCTCATAGTACACCACTGTATATGATCCCACCAAATGCAGAGAATAACATTTGAACAGCGGATGCTTTTCATTGACGTCGATGTCAGGCTTTGCGTAGTATTTATTCCTTCATTGGGTTATCGTAGTATATCCACTTATTATCTCAAGTCTCGATCCGGTGCTTTTATTCTTTCGAAGAAGCAGTTTCGAGGTGAAAAATCCTCTTTTGGCACGTATTGATTCCTTCCTTACTTTTGAGTTTATCCAAATTTCTTTAGCAAGCAGATATTGTTTTCTGAGTTACTCCGATCTATTCTGCGGGATCATCTTACGTCTGGCACGGGTCTTGATCCAGTAAAGGCTTCCATTCCTCATCTTCAAACTTTTCGGCCAAGGTGCTCTTTGTCTTCGATGCTAAGATTACCACTTTTGAAGCGTCGAAACCACGCTCTGCATGATTTATCGTTAGGAGCAGTTTTACCATAAACTTCAACTACAAGCATTCCATGGACTTAAGCTGCACTTTTCTTCCAATTAAAAAAATCAAAACTTCCCACAATATCTGTTTATTTACGACAAATCCGGATATTTACGAAGGGGCAAAAAGGAATGCTGTTGTCTGTAACAAACGCACTAATTATTGCTGACAAATGTTACACCTATCCAAGGAAGTATGCTTCCAAGATCACCCACAACTTGCAGGCAGTAGCATCTCTTGGAAACAGATCGTATTTTTTAGTTTGTACACCAAATAGGTTAAAAAGTCAGCTTAAATGCAGGTCTCCATCCAATTCAGAATATCTGGCTAATTATAAAATTGAACGCTGCAAAGAGGCATCCACAGTTAATTTAAGACCTAGAATACTGTAACCCACTGTAATTCTCTTACTACACTCCCTATGAAATCCAAATCATGGGTTGTACAATCAACGCCATCTTTCGATTTAAAAGGAATGGTCTTTGGTTCAACTCGCACTGCAGCTTTGATGAACTCGCACACCACATCTCCTATGACACAAGTCTCATGGACATGCCGTCTGATGCGGCTTCACCAACGATCCAGCTGCGTCGCTTATACAAGGTCGCCTTTCCCTGTGTCCAAGACTAGCTCTGGCCAGGAACTGAACCAGGAAGGGAATGTAGTCCAATTTTTACGGACGGCTGAAAGACGACGGAGGGATCTGGGGCCGGTGCGAAGACGACAACATTAGACTTCACACCTCTTTAGGTAATTTTACATCGGTCTTCCAGGCGGAAACGTTTGGGATCCTAATGGCCAACAACTATATTGTGAAGAATAGGTGGAAGGGGCGAAGTATCTGCGTCTGCAGCGAAAGCCGAGCTGTGCTTAAGGCCTTACTCAACCCTTTAACCACTTCCAAGATAGTTTAGGAATGCAAATCTTCCCTTAATTTGGTCGGCAGACTGAATTCGCTAAGACTTGTCTGGGTCCCGAGACATCATGGGATCACGGGAAACGAGATTGCCTATGAGCTAGCTAGGCAGGGTTTAAAGAGGCGTCCGTAGGGGTCGAACCCAGCTTGGGACTATCAGGTTCCTTGCTTAGGGCTTCCGTCGACGGTTGGGTCTCCTAACAGCACAACTAGAGATCTCATGACTCTCCAGGATGCAGGCTGACCAACTGCATACTCCCGAAAGTCAGCAAGAAATCCGCGGCTTTTCTGTCATCTCTAGACAGAAAAGAGTGCAGAAAACTTGTCGGCGTATAAACGGGACACTTTACATTCGCTAAGCACCTTAGTCTACTTGGACTTCGTGATGGCACCCTTTGCGATGTCTCGGAGAAGGTGAATACACTTCAGAGCACTTTTTCTGTCAATGTCCTGTCTTTGCTCGTATCAGGTGGCGGCCGTTTGGCGCCGATGTGGTGGGAGCTGAAAACATTAGGTCTTTATCACAGAAGCGCCTGCTGGTCTTTCTTCAGAAAATCAGAAAACTACAGTAAACGAAGGTTACTGCCTGGTAGTACAATGGACCAGTTTTTGAGTTTGAGTGGTACAGTGCAGGTTGCTAACTGAATCTCAATATTTTTTAGCGTCACTCCCAAGTACATAATGTTCCAAAAGTTAATTTTGATTGAATCGCTATGAAATGCATCCTTATCTGAAATTTCATGACGAACGGAGAGACACACCAAGAATATAAAGGTTTTGTTCTTTGAAAACGAAGCCTTATTAGTATACTCTATACAGAATAAACGAGAATTATATTTCATAATTTTAAAGGCCTGAAAAGAATGCAAATTCCTCTTCTTCAATTCAAAGACTTCCTTTGATTTATTTCTATTGAATACAGCGAAAAGAATTACTATTCAGAGACAGGTTCTTTAAAGAACCATTTAATTGGCTGCATTCCGGGAATGCCCCCCAAAAGAATTCATTCTGTTACAGCTCTGGTGCGCTCTCCCTCCCCATGACACACTTCTCACAACCTACACTTGTTTATTTTCAAGCACAATAGGTATGGAATGGAATATCCATTGCATGCTGAAAACCATATCCAACCACGTATATGCCGTGGTATCTCGCATTTCATGACGGCCATTCATCACCCTCGAAACCGCAGACGTCGCATGCACACACCTGTCCAAAATGCAATCACATTCAGAGTCGCACAAATGCATGCGAAGAAACCCATCAATTTCCGTGGGGCCAATATCCTGTGCCGTGAAATTGGAATGTCATCCTCCGATCGCCGAAACTATGCACAACCAACGCCCCCAAGAGGCGCCTGCGACCGTGTACACAGCTCCAATTCTTGAGCACATTCACGGTATTTCACAACTGCCAACCAGCCACTGCAAGTTGAGAAATTTGAAATAATTTACCGTTTCGTTTCATTCTCTCTCTCCCTGACACTGTCACAATGGAAAACTTTTACATTTGTTTCCGAGTCAGTGACAAGCGGCGTTTCACATTCCTCCTGCTGCATACCGTTGCGCCATTATCGCAGCCATTGCAATGAACTTTCCGCTTTGAAACGAGAGTCAGTTTTGCACCAACATTTATTTTCATCCAAATCGTCTCAATGTGACTGTAATTGTGACGTGACGTCATTCCCACCAATGCCAATTACACAATGTCAGCGAAGACGCGACACTGAAAGGAGGAGGAACAGAATGAAAGACGAAACCAAGATGCATTTGTGCCGTGAGGGAAGTTCCTTCTCATCACCGACCACTGTGAATGACTCTGGCGCTGGATTACACGAGAAGCAATTGAAAATTCATTTTAATGTGCCTCGGCATTGCTGGTGGTGTTACCTCGACAAGTGTACTCTAAATCATCTCGTTATGCTATTTAGGAGGAGGATTCACTGGCTCCAGTGTCCTGTGGGTAGATGCACAGTGATGCGCTAAAGTGCCTCAGAGATGGAGAGTGTGCGAACACATGACTCGGGACACTGCCACTCGGCAAAATCCTAAGTGTAATGCAATTTAAATTGCATGAATTTCACTTTAATGATGGCTGTGCTATGGTGTGTACCGTTATAATGCAATGCAGCTCCTACGTCCTCGGAGATTTACTGTGGCCCATATTTTTAGGGCATGTTTTTGAGATTGTGTATGCAACAATGAAAAGGTATGGTGGCAGAGATGAAACATTGCGGGACGTTGTGGGAATACAGTTACCTACTGTGGGTGGTGGTTTTTAAAGAATGACTGGCGAGACTTTAAGTAAATCCATGAAACAGCAAGCAACTTAAAAATTTAAGCAGCCAAGAAAACATTCCCAGTATTCATACGTTTGATGTTGCAAACTGATCTTATAAAGTACTGTAAGAAATGGAAGTCTACAAATGTATAATCACCGTCGATTGACAAAATGCCGCCCCCTTTTTAAATTGTATTTCATATATGTAAACAATATTTAAAACAAAAACAAGTACTTCTCTCGCAATAATAAATAATAATTGAGTGGCACTGCAGCGCACAAGGGACCAAGGCCTACCATCTGCACGAGTCGAAGGGACCTACAGTTTTTTGCCGACTCCGAGCGGCGAGATTTGAGAAGCTTTTCATAGACAAGTGATACTCTTTGAGTATTGTCAGCAACTCGAAAGAAGTGCCGTGAAAAATGGAAGGTGCTCCATTCGAGAATCATTCCCCTAACCCAATCCTGCAGGAATCACTCGTTATGCCAAGTTTTGCACATCAACGGCTTTTGCAAGTCTCAGTTTGCAATAATTCTACAGAGATGTCATCAGAGCTCACCGCTTTATTATTCTCGAGAGACTTCAGTTCAAATTTACTGCGATGCACGATGCGGATCCACGAATACTCGTTAGAGCATTGCGATCACGTCTAAGTGGTTTGAGACAAGAGTGAAATGTCCCCTCCAACATTTGCCATGGGGGAATTATTGGGGAGGATGCAATCGAATTGATTTAAAGTCAATTAAAGTGTGCACTTTCTTTCATTCTTCCCTGTTTCCCAAACCTCGATACAGGCTTCTTCAAACTCCTAATGGGGTACACTTTTGAGCTATCAGATAAGAGACTATTTCAAGATTCAGTAGGAATCGGCTTGAATTGTGGCGTGTCAGTCGATGTATTTTCCCCATAATCAATCGACCACAATCCAAAAAATCCTTTATTAAATGCTTTAAAATGGGCGGAATATATAGTCCAATTTTGGCATACGCTTTGCAACATTTCGACCAGTATCTCACGGATAAATGCTTCAATGTTGTCTTCCAATGCGTCAATTGAAGCGGGCTAGACATAAGCTTTAACATAGCCCCACAAAAAAAAATAGTCGAAAGGCGTTAAATCGCACAATCTTGGCGGCCAATTGACCGGTCCCGAACGTCAAATAAATTGTTCACCGAACTCTTCTCTCAATAATTCGATTGTTGCGCGTGATGTGTGGCATGTGGCACTGTCTTGTTGAAACCACATGTCATGCAAGTCAAGCTCTTGCATTTTGGGCAAAAAAAAAATGGATATCATCTCACGGCAGTGCTCATCATTCATCGCATCATCTTTGAAGAAGTACGGTCCAACGATGCCAACAGCCCATAAACCGCACCAAACAAACCTTTTCTGGCTGATATTCACTTCAAAATCGACAATTCTGCTTATTTACGTACCCATTGAGTCAAAAATGAGCTTCGTCGCTGAACTCAATTTTTCGGTTAAAAAGTGGATCTTCGGCCAACTTTCCAAGAGCCCATTCACCAAAAATTTTACGTTGCGGTAGGTCATTCGGCTTCAATTCTTGTACCAGAGTACCAGTATTTCGAAAGGTATCACATCTAAATCCTTCCGCAAAATTTTCGACGTTGTTGAGTAACAGAGGCCCAATTGCTGCAAACGGCGACGAATCGATAATTTATAGTCATCATTAACACTGGCCGATACAGCAGTGATATTTTCTTCAGTTCGCACTCTACGTAAGCGTGTTGGTGGTTTAATGTCCAACAATGTAAATTTCGTGCGAAATTTAGTTACAATAGCCCGAATAGCCGCTTCAGTGGATCGATTAAACTGACCATAATATGGTCACGGAACATCGGGATACTTCACCACAAAAACGAACACATCTGGGATGAATTGAAGTGAAGAATTCACAAGCTCATTAAAAACTGTCCTTTCGACCATCTGAACTTCAATTTCCTCCGACTTAAATATAATCAATAATAACAACAAAAAGAACTACCCTAGTTAAAATTTATATGGACAAAAGTATTCATAATTCAACTTAAACTTACCATAAATATTATTTTACTCAAAATTTAATAATTTGTTGCACTTCCTTTTTACTTGATCACTGCCAGTAAACCAGCATAGAATTTACCAAGTTTCCGGTAACATCACTCCCTATTTCCTCCCATTCTTCTGGCACTAATGTTTTACCATCGGAAAACATGGTCTTTTAGCACCCTTTTATCTAATACATCCCAGGACTGCTCTGTGGGACTTTGACAAGGGGATTGGGGCCGTGTTTTTAGGGTATAAGGGGTATTGTATCGTATCCATGGCCATACCATTTCCACAGTGTGCTTTGTGTCTTTATGATGTTGGAAGTTGAAATCGTCACCCAGATGTAATTGCTCATCACTTTCTCTCGAATTTTCCTTTAAAATATTAATGTAATGTTCTTCTTTCATGATTTCATCTACAAGACACAAGCTTTTCTACAACAGAAGCTGCCACACCTGTGCTTAACTGTCGCTGAGTTACAGCGTGCGCTTTTCTCCACGTCAGAATGCGTCCATCTGACCGTCCATCTAAACCCAAAATTTGCTCTCATCGGAGAAAAAATCTTCTACCAAAACGATTTTAGATTATTTCAATGTTCCTTTAAATGTTCTTTCTTTTTGTTCACCTTTGAAATGAGAGGTCTTCTTCGTCAAACCATTGCCCTGTACCCCTCACTTCTAAGAACTCTTCGCACTGTATGAAGGTGACCTTCTTTTCCAGAGGTCTCTTTAACTTAAGAAGCTATTTTTGGGGATAGTGTTTTGGATTCTATCTTCACCATGGACATAGTTTGTGCCTTGTCCGTCGTTGTTTATTTGAAAGGCTGACTACGTTGGCTGAACATTGGACGGGCTGTCCAATGTTGCATTGTCCCAATGGCTCAGATTCGAAGACTTTTCGGGCCGGAGTGGTGTGGTGTTCATACGCTCTACATGGCCTAGCCATCTTAAGCGTTGTATCCGTTGAGGCTTCACTAGGCGCATGTCCCTGTACAACCCATAGAGTTCTTCGTTAAATCTTCTCCTCCAGATGCCATCAACCTAAACAGGACCAAAAATCGCACGCAAAACTAAGGGCTTCCTCATCCGCTTTTAGTAATGTCCAGGTTTCTGCGCCGTAAAGTAAGACTGGGATGATCAAGCGAAAGGACAGTTTTGATGAAGAAAATAAAAATCAAACCTTCGGTTCAAGGATTAAGCTGTCGTTGATGCCAGAGAGCTTGACCTGGAAAGCTGGCACCAGCGTCCCTGCGATCGAATGACATGGAAGGGTGCCGCGTCTAAGGCAGACTCTCTTCATGAGTTGGCATATCCTACACCCTGGCTGATTGAATCAATTTCGAGACTACTATAATTTTCAAACTCACAGTTGTTGTTCTGTTGTTCACAAGCCTTTTAAATGATTTGCGCCTTAGTTGTGTTGGAAAATTTATATTCGCGACGAAATTCCAACTTGGCTGGAAAACCACAAGTAGTTATCGTTAGAGTAATTCAGCAGTGCAACATGAATAAATCATTTGTGTCACGAACCATTCCTCGTTACCGTGGTACTGGCAGCGTTGCATAGCGCCATGGAGGTGGTCATAAGAAGACAGCAACATAGGCAGCAACGGTGTGGAAAATTCAGGCTCGAATCAAGCGAAATCAGCGTCGAAGTGGAGGAAAAATGGCTCTTAAGCTCAACATATAGTTGAAACAGTGCAACACATACTGAAAATTGAGCTTGGATTAAAGTCATTTAAGTGCCAAAAAGCACACGATTTCACACCGCGACAGAAAACAAGTTGGAGTCGAAAGAGTTGCGCATGCACGAAAGTGTAAGTTGCAGTATTTGTGTCTTTCCGAAGAGGCGACATTTGCAATCGAGCAATACCTATGTCAAAAAACAAAATGAAATAATGTACTTGTCAGAGAGATTCTTCGAAAACCTACACCTTTGAAGCGCAAACAAAAGTCAGACAGCACCACTACACCAATGGTGATGGTTAGGTCTGCCATAACCGCCAATGGCAGCTCTCCGCTCGTATTTTTGGATCATGGCGTCAAAATTAATGCGGCCGTATACCGTGAAACTGTCTTAGATGCAAAACCTTGGGCAAACAAACATTTCGATTGAAGATCGTGGATATTTCAACAAGACTCTGCATCGTCTCACAAAGCGTGCTTCAAGTAAAATTGATTAAAAAAACAATGTTCCGCACTTCATTTCTTCGACAAACTGAATTAAATATTCTCTTAATGCGAATTTGTTTGATTTCCCTGACTGAGGTATTTTGAAGGCGACTAAAACAAAAGTTTGGACCATTTTGCCGGGAATGAGGAAAAATGCCGCAGAGTCACTTCCGTGCAGCTATCTTCGGTGGTTTCAAAAGTGGACAAATTGAAAACTATTGATACAATTTGAAAACTAAAGTATTTTCGATGTTAGACGACAAAAAATGAACAAAAAAAAAAAAAAAAATACAGAATTTTAAAAAGTTGCAATCCCAGGGCTTACACTAGACTTTGTTAAAGAGCCTGATTGACTTTAAGACAAGGATAGTGATAAATTGACAACACGTGTTTATGCAGAGTTAATTTTCAAAACCCCTTAAGTACGTTGTGAAGTAGAGACGCCTGCGTACAAATTTATGTAAATATAAGCAATTGACCACTGTCTCACTTTTTCCATCCACTTCCCCCTTTACTAATTAACTTAACTTCCTCAAATTGCGTACGTTTGTCGTCCCTTTGAAAGGATTAGTGGTCGGGTTTGAACCCACATTTAATTCCACATTCGGTCAGTTCAGACCCCCATCCAATTAAGATGCCACCGCCATACTGTCCTCCAGCGGGACACCGTGGGAAAGCTACTTGCAGCAACCACCTTTAGTGGAGTCCCTGTAGAAATTTACAATCTAATTGGCAAATACCACATCTGTCTCTGTGGTTTCCTTTGTGCACTGCGAATCGCCACGCAAAGACCCGAACACCCGAGGGTCCTTTTCTTCCATAGAACGTAATTAACAGATGCTTAACCTAATAAATTACATTGCAGTCAAGGCATGTCCCATCTCTTCCCTTTGACCGCGAGGGCATCCCATTAATTTGTCCTTACCGTGTCGATGGTGAGCTCGTCGTTGACCATGCAGGATACTTTACATTTCCATGAGCCATGTGCTGCGTTCGACTTTGCTCCCGGGCACGTGGCCTGAGATTGGACATCTTGTGGGCAGTCATAAAAACACCATCGACTGCACCGTATTCTGCTGCACGATGATCCTTCGTTCAACGATTAAGTGCCTCTAACTTCACGTGTATCTGAAACTGCCGCTCCTGAACTTCGAGTGTCCTGAAACACATTTCTCGTTCCTACAATGTTCACTCTTGTGGTGAAATAAAAATCATTATAGGCACTTGCTTTGCGAGCTGACTTCTGACATTTTCGCCGTCCTGTGGAAGGATTTAAGTCTTCATTAGGAAACCGCAAACCGGGAAACGGCTTTTTTGGAAGACTCTGCAACCTTTCACTGAAAACTCCCATCACCCAGACTGTTCTTGTGCCAATATCAGCCAAAAGGAGCGTGTGCATCCTTTTGGTTGACATTTGTGTAAATAGTTTAGCACAACCGGAGAAGAGCATAAGTAATTTGCGTTCTTGTGTGGTGCATCATCCAAGGATGAGCCATGACATGAAATATGAAAATTTATTTCGCTCGGAATTTCATTCCCTTGCCAGAGAACTGCAGCTTGTGTCCCTTTGGGATATCTTGCTCGCTGTTGCTGGCTTTTTATCTGCGAGTTCTCATCAATTTTTTAGGGACCGCGCCTGGGATAAGGGGCAACAAAGTATTTTCAAGGAGACGCGAACCCAAAGCCCCGGAAGCCTTTGACAAACATGTTTTTCTGGACTTACCCGAGTGTGGTGAGGCAGTTTTTTTTGTGCGGCAGATCACTTGGAGATTCATATCCGAGACGTTCAGTCGTAAAGTTCACTTCGGCTGGCAGGGAATAAGTTATAACTGCGCTCCTCTCTGAGGTCGGGTTTATTTGCGTCTTCCGGAGGGAGAATCGTAAAATCCGCTTCCGAGAATTATATCCCGAAACACCGAGTGCTTATGAATAATTTAATTCATTTTCCATGGACTGTTACATTTGTTTACGACTCTCTGACTGGCGAATAGTTTAAGTTATCTTACTGCGCTGGAAGGTACTGCGTCAGGATGCAATTCATTTTTCTTCGTTTATGGTGTTTTCTTTTTGCTAAGTCGCGTTTGTGGGAAATTATTTTGAGTGTAAACACGCGACTTGTTTTTGGCTTTAGGTGAATGCCATACATATTTGTGTCTTCAGGCAGATGCGGTACATGTTGTGATTGTCAAAATTGACTACAGATGACATGACTTCTCAAGTAACAGTGCGATTCGATATAAATAACGCTGTCCGCCTGAAAAAATAAGTTTTGTGGAGGTGACGTCGACAATTCCCTTTTTCGACCCGAATATCTGCCCGTCCGTGCCGTGTCTTTTTCAATTTTGGCAACAAACAAAAGTCGCACGGGACTAAATCTGGATAATACAGTGGAAAGCGCAGCAATCCATGGCTAGGCCATGTAGAGCGTATACACCTCTGCCCCAGCCCGAAAAGTCTTTGAATCTGAGGCATTGGGACAACGCAACAAAGAACGGCCTAGGCTAAGGTGGCGCACACAAATGGAGAAGGACCTCTACCAACTTGGAGTGCGCAACTGGCGGCACATAGCACAAAATCATGCTGGCTGGAGAGGCATTTTGTTTAAGGCCCAGGTCCACAACGGACTGTAGCGTCACAAGAAGAAAAAGAAGCGTAGTCAAATTCGAGCAATTTGTTCCTGCGACGGTGATCAGTTTTTTCTTTGCCAAATAGGACCAGTGATGCGGAAGATCTAGTCTTCCTTTATTAATAATTTTTGTAGAAATTGGTTCAAAGCAAACAGTAACAAAGAGAAAACATGTAGAAACCCAAAGGGAACACATCATCATCATTTTCGTTAACCCGCGTATCCACTTAAGGGGTCACGTAGGCAACGCACTCACTAGAGTCGCTCGATCCTGCCCAACTGACCCTACATCACCAGGAGCTGTTCCTAAGAGCAATCACGTAAGTTTATTGACTTGACTCAACCACCTTGCACTGAGTATGCCGAATGGTCGCCTACCTGATGGAATTACATATAAGTCGCGCCTTGAAAGTCGTTGATGAATGAGACATCCGTAACATGTGGCCAAACCATCGAACTATAGCCCTTTACTTCCAAAAAAGTATGCAGTTGTTCAAAATTGAGTTCTCCCATACCGTAGCGTATCTCATCATTCCCTAGCGACTAACTTCCCGAATGGCACGAAGAAATCCC
The DNA here is from genome assembly GCA_944738645.1 of Eristalinus sepulchralis. Classification (NCBI taxonomy): domain Eukaryota; kingdom Metazoa; phylum Arthropoda; class Insecta; order Diptera; family Syrphidae; genus Eristalinus; species Eristalinus sepulchralis. The sequence goes on from OX122882.1 coordinate 49,603,528, forward strand.
ATCTCGGCAGCCTGTATTCGCGATCTTGTCTTTCGGCCATTTCCCAAACCTCATACCCATTGGTGAGAGGTGGAAGAAAACACTGAATCAAAAATCGATAACTTTGACACCAATATCGGCCTTACTTAAAATTGATCTACCAAATTGCTTCAAAATTGATCCAGCCGAACTCATCCTACAAGAAATCTCAGTGTTGCTCCTCCCATCACTCGTGAAAAAGACCCCTATGTACTTAGACTTCTCCATCCGTTGCAATGGGACTCCACTAACATGTAGAGTGCATCGGACAGAAATTACCATAACATCGGGCTTGTTTACCTTGACTTCATTCCAGCATCCGTAGATACGGCCACAGACGTGTACACCGCGCACTGGATTTCCGTCTGGGACGATGTGAGTACAACTTAGTCATCTGCGAAAAGACTATCCCAAAGTAAAATATTCCTCACCTCGACTACGCTGTAACGTCCAGTCCATGTATATAATGAAAAGTAGAGGTTACAATACGCACTCTTGGCGACGCCCCACGCTAATGGTGAAAGGAATTGATTTCCTAGCGTTTATTCGAACACGGTTGCAGCATTTGGTGTTAAGAAATTGAATTGCAACAACAATTCCATACTCCTGTGGAACAGACCAGAGTTTACCTCGAGGCACTCGGTCGCACACCTTCTCCAAATCTACAAAACAACTGCAGGCCGATAAAGCATACTTCCAAGTCTTTTCCAGCACCATTTGCAAAGTGAAAAGCTGGTCTGTTGCATTTCTCCTGGCGGAACGAAAGCCACTCTATTTATCACCTAACCTGGACTTAACCACAACTCTCGAACGGTTTTCCAACACTCTAGCGTGATCCTTCCTGAGAAGACTTAAAGCGATATGCCCCTGTTTTTGGAGCATTTTTTTTTGTTGATCTTTTTGAAAAGAGGAACAATCACTTCAGTCTACCCAATCGATATCTCGCCACATTTCAAGGCGTCACTAATGTGGCCAAGAGACGTTTGCACTCATCGCCTTAAGTATTTCTGAACGGATTTTATCCACACCGACGGACTTGCCAACTTTTAGCCATTTAATCACCAAAGCGGGTTTTACCACCCTTCCGCCACTCAACTCCAAACATCAGCTCTGTCGCATTCAGTGCCCTCTTCGCGATCGAGCGCCTCAGACAATCACAAAATGTCTGCCACATTGGAAAGAAGCACACCATTATTGATTTCTTGAAAGACAAGTGGCAAACAAATGGTTGTGTACCACTCAGAATTGACTGTTCTGCGTTGTTCTAGTGGAACGGTTGCGACATGTCTAGTTTTTCCGAAAAAACAGGCGACCATTTGCTTGGAAGTGCTTCGTGTGCGAGCAACTTTTGTTCGATTTGACTCATTTTGAAACACCCATATAGTCGACTGCTGTTTACTTTTGGGCTCATATGCGTAAATCCACGATTCATCACCTGTCACGATGTCATAGACGTGTTTCGAAGCACCACGATCGTATTTTTGGAGCATTTCCTTCGATCAATCGACATGAGCCTTTTTTTGAGCGATTGACAAATTGTGTAGGATCCAACGCGAACAAATTTTTTTGACGGTCAAATGTTCATGTAATATTAAATGTATGCTGGTCCCACTAATACCTAAGGTTGTCTTAATCTCACGATAGGTCACATGTGGATCTTGCAATATCAGTTGGCGTACAGTATCAATGGTTTCCGGAACAACAACTGATTTTGGACGAACTTCACGAAATTCGTCTTGGAGTGAACTACGACCTCGGTTGAATTCACCACACCATCAATAAACTCTGGTCTTTGATGGAGCTTCATCGCTAAAAATTTAATAAAGTTCATCGATGCACTGTTGTTGAGTTAAGTCGAAAGTTGTAAAAAATAATCGCACGAAAATTTTCTCGATTTAATTCCAATTTTTGTGCGAGATGAATCTTTTAAGTTATTGTAAACAACACAAATAGCGCTCGTATGTCAAAACGTTCTGAGAACGTATAACCTCAAAAATGTAAAACTTTACGGTGGAGCCGAAGTTGCCCGATTGCAACACTAGGGTTGCCCAATCCCGAAATATAAAAGGCAACCTTCTTACTCGTGTTGTGCGTGCTACTATTCTCACACGAGTGGAGGGGACCTTCAGTTTTTTACCGACTCCGAACGGCGAGATAATTGATACTCTTTGAGTGTTGTCAGGAAATCGAAAGAGCTGGTGCCGTAAAAAAATGCGAGTTGTCCCGTCCGGGAATCGAACTTAGACTTTCTGCGACGCGGTCGACGCACTTACCACTAGGCTACGGCCACCACAAAGCTGTACAAAACACTCACTAATATATTTTTTTCTTGATTTTAGCTTTGAGTGCTATTTATATGTCCGCCCATTTTTCAATACTCCTTCCCTTTTGCTTCTTAGCTATTTTTTTCTCCAGTAATTTTAATTTAGGAGATTTTAATGAAATCTGATGTTCACTTCAAATTAAATATTGGGTGATTTTTCGGCCGATATCTCACGAATAAATGCTTCAATGTTGTCTTCAAATGCGTCAATTGAAGCGGGCTTGTCTGTTAGACATGAGCTTTAACATAGCCCCACAAAAAATAGTCTAAAGGCGTTAAATCGCACGAGCTAGGCGGCCGGTCCCGAACGGTCGCCTCTGAATAAGTCCATTGTTGCGCTTGCCGTGTGGTATGTGGCACCGTCTTGTTGAAACCACATGTCATGCAAGTCAATCAAGCTCTTGCAGTTTGGGAAAAAAAAAGTTGGATATCATCTCACGTTAGCGCTCACTATTCACAGTTACGTTACGATTCGCATCATCTTTGTACGTTAGTACGGTCCAATGATGCCACCAGCCCATAAACCGCACCAAATTGTGACTTTTTCTGGATGCATTGGAAGCTATGCTTCTGGCTGATATTCACTCCAAAATCGACAATTCTGCTTATTTACGTACCCATTCAGCCAAAATTGAACTGACCATAAAATGGAAGAAACGCGTGATGAACTTCTTCTTAACAGAGCACGCATTTTGATAATAAAATTCAATAATTTGCAGGCGCTGTTCATTTGTAAGACGATTCATGGTTAAATTACAGACCAAACTGAAGATGTTTGACAGTCAAACAAAAGACGAAACATGCGTCAGCTGTTGAAACCAGTGTTGTCAAAAAGATAATAGCTAAAAAATCAGCCTTTATATTATTGAGTCTTAGATAAACTTTATACTTGAATTTTGTCGAATTCTATATTACTAACAATGGGTGCTTCTTGTCTTTCCACCACTGTATAGTCGCTTTCTAATTTCTCGCTGAACTCCTTCCAAGACTGTTTTATGGGAGCTCGCACAGTCATTTTGCAAGTTCTTCGCACCTCTTTGTACCGGTCATGAGAAGCAGAGTCGACCAAGAGAATCCAGTCACTGAAGGTCTTCTTCTTTTTGATGGCGTCTTGTACTCCGGGTGTTTAAAACCGCGCACTGGCTTAAATTTTCATCGACAAGTTTTCTAAAGATGAGGTCTTGTTTGTGGGTTTTCTCGAAACTCGTATGTCTTTGGAAAAAAGTCTCAAAAGGAAGATGAAAATGTTGCTTCAGTCAGAAGATCTGCTGACTATCTTTAAAAATGCTCATTTGTCAAAATCATTCACCTGCGCTTCGTTTAACCATGGCTTGAGTATAATTAAACCAAATAATGAGCTTCTCTTGATTAAACTTATCGAACCACCGTCGTACGTCAGTGGGGACCGCAAAAATATTGCATTCCAGAATACCATTTATTTTAACAGCTCAAAACACTCATTATCTAATGGCAACATCGTATCGTATCTCTGTTTCCAGATCGATTAGGAATATTAAATTCGATTCATCTCTTAAAGGCAGCACACAACTTAAAGACCCTTCTCCAAACAACTATTCATCCATCTTGTTGTAAATAATTTAAGGCTGTTTCCCTCTACAATCCCTACCTCCAGTGAATCCTTTAGAACTAAATAAGAACCCATCCCGCAAAGTAAACAGGCAAACAGACGCACAACCACTCAGATCCGAAATAACACCACACTCCCATGGAGCAATCGAAGTTCAGCATTCCACAGAAACACCAATACACACTCGCATACAGCCCGAAACAACGGAAGACGACCTCCGAAGCGGTCCTTTGCATAATCAATCTCAGATAAAATGAATTTTAATTCAGGCGATATCCCAACTACTCGGCCGTGAAATTGAATGTGACCCACAGCGGCGCGTATTCCGTTTTCTTATCTTCCATCTTTGAACTTGTTGGTTCGAATTAATTAATCCCCAATTCGCCGCGGCTTTAAGGGCGTCAATATCTTGGTCGATTCATCTCCGGGGATTAAAGCAGCCACTGCAGAGGTTAAATTTTAAAGCGCTTACCACCGCACATCGCCCCTCCAGGTCCGGTTTTTTTTTTGCTCTACGAATAGCTAGTCGATGAAACACGAATTTGGGATGTCCAGCAGTTGGAAAAGATTTACTTACCCTCGGCCATGGTCAACAAGTGCGGATGTGGTGTGTGCCCCGCCTGGTGTACGAATAAATTGATCAAAGTTGCACCGTTTTCAGTGGTGGCAACGGAGGGGAATTCACTTGCCGTGAATTTTTATACCTCGCTCAGTCGTTCCCCCCACCAAATCCGGGACCACCCCGGTGGCGGTGGAGCGCATAAGAGCGAATCGCGTTCTACTTACTATTCCGCCCGGTGGCAGGTGCCAGCCGCTGGGATGTGGCATTTTATGTCTTCTGGCATTTATTGCATGTAATCTCTTTTGTCCTGTGAAGGTGGATCGTAAAAACATCAGCGACGCCGGCGGCGGCAATGGACGGTGGCATGAATCCATCAAAATGAGATTTCCTGCGCCCGCATGAGGAGCGGACCTCGAAATACGGGTGTATCTCTAGTTTAAAGTCGCTAACGCGAAAAAAAAAGAAATGTGTGGCCGTGCCTTTAATGGGAGACAAGGGGATAGCAAGTGATAATGTTATGACGTGTGAGATTACTTCCGGCTAACTATTGTGTCCCGATTTATCGGCGAAACGTGCCCGGAGTTAGTGATTGTCCGTGCGCAGGAGTCGGGGCTTGCCCAGATTTGATGGAGGATGCGGAAGTAATTTAAGCAAGTAGGTGTGTTCTTCATCATTCGTGATGAGTGTCGTTGGCGGGTAGAACTCATTCTGTCTCGACTATGGAATGAAGTCGTTTGCGGGCATTATGCGGAGTCGGCACAATATGGGGAATTCTTAAAGGGAAGCTGCCATAAATTTGTGGCAATAAGTTCCGAATGAGAGTCTCTAGAAAAGTGTTTGTTGTGTGGCAGTTGTTTATGTTTTTTTTTTCTTAATTGCTTTAATTAATGACAATCTTATCGAGCAGCCTATATTTTATAAAGCACTGCTGACTTCTACTAACTGCTAGTCTATGACGTGAACAGAACTGAATAGCGGCGGAAGGAAGGCGGTTAGTTCCCTGATCAAATCAGAGGTGGTGATGGAGAGGACATTTATATCACATGGTTGAGCCATGAAATCTCAGCCCTTTCTATTTGAATAGGCCACAGCTGCGCAACTCGTCACTTTTATAAGGTTGTGAAATACCTCCCTTCCGCATTTTTGTCTTTTAAATTTTCCGGCTATGTACAAAGCGCTACAGAGCTCGTATCTGGGAATACTATATATCATTTGAAAGGTGCCATAACCGACAAAACGACGCTATGCATGATTAGTTTGGATACTGCATTCAACAATTATAGACGTGTAAACATGGAGTTCACTAACGTCGAAACGTTTCGTGAGATTAATGGTGTTTTGGCAGATTGTACTCTATCACTTCGAACCGCGGAGAAATAGTGTCGACGACTCAAAGCCGGTGAAAACGACTACATGGATAACCCAGCCGGCGGAAGACCTGTGACGACGAATACCGATCGAATCATGGAAATCATTGAGTTAGACCGGCATCTCGTGTCATCGCCCAGGAGATGGGAGTTAGTCACCAAATCATTTAAACCATCTGCAGAAGGCTGAATACAAAAGAAAGCTTGATGTTTAGGTGCCGCATGATTTGACGCAAAAAACCTTCTAAACCGAATCAACGCCTGCGATATGCTGCTGAAACAGAACGAACTCGACTGATTAAATTGATTCCAGAGAGGACTAATTTTGTGAAGTATTCGAAACTTACTACAGAGATCATCTTTTTTGACGAGCAAAACTTTAAGTGATGCATTTTTTGCCTTTTTTTCAATAAAAACAAATTTTTGCACACAAAAAAATCTAAATAACTCGTACTTCATCGTTTCTAAGTTCTTTTAATCTGACGCAAAACATTCGTTTTTAAAAGTTTAGATTTAATTTGTGAATAAATGTAAAAGTATCGAACTGAATTGTTTGATGTATAAATCTTTAGCAATCTCGATTTTTGTGTATCGACTTAAATTACAATTCTATGGCTCCTCTATCCCAGTAAATTCGCCCGGAAATACCTTGGAACAACAACCAAACGCCTCGCAGCCCCTAATTATCACACCACTTGAATCCTAATTGCAACATTGGAATATCCTCTCTGCCTTCCGTTGAATGTTGATAAAAAATTTATACACACGCACTGAGAAAATGTGCGGCCGAATTAATTTATTGGCAAATTCAGTTCCGTGCCTTGGTCTGTATCTTCCACGCCAGCAGAGCTTTCACTTCATCAGTCGAGTCGGAGGTAATCAATAACCATCGTCGCACAGTGGGGCTGAATGGTCTAATGATTGGAAAAAAATAATTTAAATATGCCAGTGTGTGGAAAACCTGACATTGTTCCCAAGGGTGTGGCTTTTATGTATCCATCACTTTTCAGAGGGGAGAATGAATGATACTTAACGCGTTTTTTAATTGAAAAAAAGAGAAAAATACGGGGTCGGTCATAAAAGTGCTAAGCCTCAACAGCAAAAAGCTAAATTTTATATCGAGTAGCACATACTTGAAGACGGATTCTGTCAAATTTGCAGCCGAACCGAACTCGTAGAATTATTTCCACCGCTATTTTACATATTCAAAAATAGGAAAAAGAAGCGATATCGATTTCTGATTCGTTTCGAGCCGCGATATGAAACAGCCCTTGCATGCTGTCTATGGTAACTCTTCTTCTTCGATGGTGACCGTCAAAAAATATTTTCAACTTGGTATTCTGTCCCAAAAACGCCTGCCACAGAGGATTACGTGACAAAAATCCAGAATTCACGGCAGACCGCCGATCAAAGGTGTACGCGATAGCTGAGATATCGCAAAAGACCAAGCGGGTCATATCCTACTAAATATTGGGCATGAGACTGCAAATTTCAATCGTGAGATTACTTCAAAGCTGTGTTTTACGTTTTCTTAGCATAATTCAGCGCGTCATAGGCGTTCAACTAAATTCGAACCTCTAAAAGTCGCGGAATGCCAAAAGAGTGGGTTTCTGAAAGCTTTAACAGAGTTGATAGTAGTCGATGAACCAAGCACAAAGTGGATAACAGCGCTCGCCTAAGGCTATAATGTCTGCATTTTGCTATTAATTATTCATCTTGAAAAAGTAAGGTAGACAATGCATGACGTCCTTCGGTTGTTTAAAAGATTTCGAATAAATAGTCTCATACCCAAAGCCGCATGAATAAGAATAAACAACAAATTACAAGACTTTGACTCTTATTCCGAACACTCAAAATAGCTTCCACAGCGTTACTCTACATTAAGCTCGTAGCGGTTTTTTGCAACGGGAATGTGGTTGCAACGGGAATGTGGACGCCCAATATAAAGGTGTAACATAAAAGTGTTTTTAAGGGAACCACTGCAGGAGCATTATTGGAAGTATTAATTAATCGCGTGTGTTTTTTATTGAAAAAAGTGAAAATTTCGTCACTCAGTGACTTGGAAGCGACTTCTTTTCCTCATCTCTCCCGTTAATTTCGAATACCATCTTACCATCTCCAAAAAATTAGTCCTCTCTGGCATCAATTCAATCATTGAACCATTTTCCGATATCTTTAAGAGACCCGAATCTGTGACCCCGCCAAAAAGTTTTAAATGCGTCGAAAAAGCCAGTAGTCGGAAGGAGCAATGTCTAAACAATACGGCGGCTTGGGGTAAGACCTCGCAAATAAGTGTTTCCATATAGTTTTTGATCGCTACAGCCACGTGAGACCGAGAGTTATCATGTTGCTAAATGGCCTTGTCATAACTTATACTTTTTGGCTGTTTTTCACACAATGTACGGCTCAAACGCATTGGTTGTAGTCGATAGCGTTTCTTATCAATGGTATCGCCTGGTTTTAGCAGCTCAAAGTACACAACACCCGCCTTGTACCACCAAATGTCTTAGACGTCTGAACCATGGACATTTTTCTTAGGCTTCGATGTAGACGCTGATGGACCGGGTTCGCTAGGCTTTTTTCTTCTGGCGGTTGTCGCAGTAGATCCACTCTTCATCTCCAGTTAAAATACGTGTGGTACCCAATTTCCTTCCTTTTGAACATATCCAAATTTCTGTAACCGAACGAAACTTGTTTGCTAAGTCACTCCCAATGATTCTACGAATTCACTTTGTGTTTGGTACGGATCTCCAATTCCTCACCCTTAAACCTTTTGGGCTGGCCAAGACGCTCTTTGTCTTCGATGCTTAAATCACCACTTTTGAGGCGTCGAAACCACTCTCAGCGTGATTTGTTGGTTGAAGCAGTTTCACCACGAACTTGTACAAGCATTAGATCAGTTGCACTTTTCTTTCTATAAAAAATGAAAATCAAAATCTCCCGTTTTTTGGACATGTGGATCAACGGGTGTCCTTTTGGACATTTTTAAAGAGGCTAAAAACTATGTTGTTGTCTAAAACAGACGCCGATGTACACAACTTCACACTTTTCCAGTGAATAGGTAATCGTTTCCAAGTTCAGCCGAAACATTCAGGCGGCACCATCTTTTGAAAACAGACCGAATACCCGTACCTTAACAACCACCTATGTTGTCCCTAGGGAGTCGACTATGTCGTCTTCATGTTTGACGCCGGATTTCACGTAGTTACTGGCAGAAGTTCCCGACTGCTTTACGGCGGTCAAAAAGCGCTCTACTGAACCATAGGAGATCCTTGTGGCTGCGAGCTATTAGCACCTGCTTTTTATTTTTTCCGCGTGCGACATGGAATATGATAGGACAGTCTTCTCTACCTTGATTCCGGTTTTTCGCTTTCAAATAGAAGAAAGCTTTAGGGATGAATTACTTTAGAGAGATCAGACTGTTGGTTCAAATCATGACTAGTCAACTTAATAATAAAATGATCTACACCGATCAGGTTTGCCTCGTTGTACAGAATCTCGTAGGGATGAAGTTTCTCGTTCGAGGGTCCAAAGAAATGGAGGCAGGGCCGAAGACACTGCATCATCTTTCCATATGGGAAGGACACGCGTTGATCCGCACTTTGATTTTAAAAACCAGTGATCTGTTCGTAATTCAAAATTTTATGTAACAATAAATAAAATTTCCGCATTTGGAGTGATGTTAATTCTCAAGTGTATGTTGTACTACTTTAAAAATGGAGCTGACCTGAAGCTTACAATCAATGTAGACCGCTACAGAGCCATGATTACGGACTTTTTCGGTTGTCATTAGTTGAACAAACATGATGTGCAGGAGTTGTGGTTTTAACAAGACGGCGCAATATGTCACACAGCTTGTGCCACAACTGGTTTATTGAAGAGAAGCGTTTGGTTACCGCGTACTTCACTACTACAATTCACTATTAAAATAATTGTACTTTAAGTTCGTGCTATTTTATGCCACATGACTATTTTCTGTAGAGATACGTGAAGTCGCTAAGGTAAGCCCGAAATTGATTGGGACATTAGACAGCGGGGTACTGAAAATAATAACTTCACGTTTACAGTGGTTGATTTTTACGGTCCACTCGTCAATGTGTCGAAATGGGGCCAAGTAATAAACTTAAACAAAATCTCGTTGTGCAACGGAACGGAAGGACTGACAGTTTCTGAAATCTGATCTGATTCTTCATCTTTTCTTGACTGAAGGAAACATTGAACATGGACATACGTGGTTCGTAATAAAATATTTAGAGCCACTTGAAGGTTTAATTCCACAGCGTATTTCTAAAACGTATTTTTTAGCAAAACTCTTAGTTTAGGTATTTGCGCTTTACTTTCGCAAAATAAAGGGGTAATTGTAAAGAAAGAGTAGTCAATTAAAGTCAATTAAATAAGTGCCCATCTGATGCATTGCCAAAAAAAAACGCAAAAAACGCATCTCTTTCAATTTTTGAATTTTCTCCAATTTTCGATATGTTCTACCCCACTGTACATCGCTTTCACTTCCCGTCCATTGGCTAATTTCAAATTCACACCCGCAACCCAACACAGGATCAGTTTATTTCGCGTCCAGGAGGATAATTACTTCGACTGGCTCCGAGAAAAAATATTGTTGAGACACTTGAGTGCGCACGATTTTATCGCACATCTCTCTCGCCTTCAATGGGGACGAGAATGATTTTATTTTGCTCCCCTCTGCAGAGGTACACTTAAAGGAAGCCGAACGTTTAAAGGAGCAGAGAAGAAAACCCCAGCTGCCTGAGATTTGTTTTCCCCGATGGAAAATGGTTTGAAGTACGGTGAAAGCGGTTGTCGAAGAGACTGCGTTGTATAGTTGCGATGAATAAAAAGCGGCGCCCTCATAAAATATGAACTGTATCCTATTTTTGTGTTATTATGCTCTTTGAGGCTAACAAGATTAAAACTGAAACGAAAACAACAACGCAGGTCATTGCCAAGGAGATCTTTTTTTCTAGTGAAGCTACATTAGGGGTGCAGACTCCATAGAAACCGGGAGAAAGCTGACAGGGAGCTATAGTAGAAGTGAAACGCGTATGAACGTTGATGCTGCATACCACCGATAAAGGTTGTTGCTAAGATGGGGGAGTGGCTTTAGACACATTTCACAGACTACAAAGGATACCATTGTTTTATTTTTACTCTTGTCATGGTTCCTATTTTTCGTTCATAGTTTAAACGCTTAATTTTTAAGGTTTCGTTTTCATAAAGATGTGTCTGACATAATCGGTGTATGTGCATTAATTTAGGGAACTAAATGGGTGGAGGCTACGTGATGTAATGACAAGATCTTTTACCAGCTGCTTTCAATTTCCCACAACAAGTTGGTTGGGGTTCTTCAACGGTTGTGTGAGCCATCGGTTCTGTGGGCGTCCTCTATTGCGTTGCTCAACTGTGTCGAAGTTGAAGACTCTACAGGCTGGAGGAGTGTTGTCCATGCGCTCTAAATGGCCTAGCCACCTCAGGCGAGCCTGGATAGGCTCATGTCGCTGCAAAGTTCGTGGTTGAATCATCTTCTTCAACAACCATCACCGCAAACTGGACCAAAGACTGTCCTATCGAAATCTGTTTTCTTACCTTGGCGACAACAAGGAAATTATTCGAGTCAATATTGGCTCCTCGGAATGTTCGGACATGGAGTATACTGGGGGAGGGTCTGACTTTGATTGCAACATGCATTCTGAACGCATCAACTGCTTCTTCAGGTGTCGAAAAACGTTGACCTCTCATTTTGTTTTTAACGTACGGGAATAAAAGAAGTCATTCGGTTCCAAGTCAGGACTATACGTCAAATCGATGTTTTGAGTGCTCAAAAATGCAGTTGTTTGAGCCGATGTGTGAGAGCTCGCATTGTCTTGGTGAAGAGTGAACCGTCTTCGGGTTGGTTTTCCTGATTGCTTGGAAGACAACTGACAAACAAATGGTTGTGTACCACTCAGAATTGACTGTTCTGTGTTGTTCTAGTGGTACCGTTGCGACATGTCCAATTTTTCTGAAAAAAAAAACGGGCAACCATTTGCTTGGAAGTGCTTCGTGCGCGAGCAACTTTTGTTCGATTTGGCTCATTTTGAAACAGTCGACTTCTGTTTACTTTCGGGCTCAAACGCGTAAATCCACGATTCATCATCTGTCATGATGTCATAGACGTGTTTCGTATTTTTGGAGCATTTCTTTCGACCAATCGACACGAGCCTTTTTAATTGTTCATTCAATATTGAATGTATGCTGGTCCCACTAATGCCTAAGGTTGTCTCAATCTCACGATAGGTCACATGACGATCTTGCAATATCAGTTGGCGCACAGCATCAATGGTTTCCGGAACAACAACTGATTTTGGACGACGTTCACGAAATTCGTCTTGGAGCGAACTACGACCTCGGTTGAATTCACCATACCATCGATAAACACTGGTCCTTGATGGAGCTTCATCGCCAAAAATTGAATTTAGTTTATCGATGCACTGTTGATGAGTTAATCCACTACGAAAGTTGTAAAAAATTTCGCACGAAAGTGTTCATGACTTAATTCCATTTTTTGTGCGAGATGAATTTTTTAAGTTACTGTAAACAACACAAATAGCGCTCAAAAATGTCAAACTTTACGATAGAGCCGGTAGTTGCCTGTATGCAACACTAGGGTTGCCCAATTTCGAAATATAAAAGGCAACCTTCGTACATCTGGAACTGGAAGGCTTTCAAAAAATACGTCGGAGCCAACTAAGTGGAATACTTCAAAAACAATAAAAACGAAACACGAAGGAATTAGTGGTCGAGATTGGCAAATTTTGAAATCCGCAGACAGTACCACGGCTTTGGAGTATCCGACTGGAGTTTGCCTATGAAAAGGAACAAAAAAAAAATGGATAAAACGGACTCCAGCGATTTTAAACGCATATGCCGTACCACTATTGCATCCAGCTAGATTCTCAAATTCTGCCGCCAAACTTCATTAATGCTTGTAAATTTTAAATAATCCCAAAATTTCTTGGTAATAGTTTTATTTGCATACCCCATTAGATAGGTTACTTGAACTTAGCAACAATGCAGAGAGACGAGAAGAAGAGCAGTTTTCGTCATTCTCAATGGGAAGATCGTGATTTCGACCTCTAATCCTTTTGTCTTCTTCTTCTTTCGTGAAGAACTTCTTCAACTTTGTTGTACTGTACACCGCCTATATACAGTTATGAGACAGTTTAAGCTGACAACGAATTGTCAGAGTGTTACGTTCAGCCTGGTATAAAACCTGGAGTTACGCATGCAAACATGTTGTGCTTGCTACTGTTATTTCATGATAGGAGGAAACCTAGAGCTTATTGCAGACTTCGAACGGCGATGTTTGAGTCCAATTTGCCCAATGTTGTGAATAATGAAAAGGCGGAGGCGGGTCAATGTTGGGCTTAGAAGTGAGATGTCTTTTATATTGTCATCTGTGAGGCTAAAATATTCATATACGATACACCTTTTTCAGGTTACTGAGTCCTGTGAACTTCAACAAGGTAGATAGAGAAGATCATACATATCCTCAGTAGGGTGAAGACCAGGCACCCAATCTGAATGTTGGTAATCTAACGCATGTATATATGAATACATCAGGCCTACGACCCCTAAAGGGTCTGAGCCCGAGTTATAGATGCTCGGGATTCCAGTTGTCGAGACCAAGCTCTCTAACGTCTGTTCTTCATCTTGGCCTTCCTCTCCTTCAAGAACCCGGAGGCTGGAAGTCAAAGACCCTCTTAGCTGGGGCCTTGTTGTCCACTCGCTCGATGTGGCCAACCCATTGTGAACGTCGGTTTTTCGCCTTCCGGACTGCATACTCATCTTGGCACAGTACATAGAGTTCGCGAGTATGTTTTCGTTTTCTCTCCAGACAGGACCATATATTCGTCGCAGAATTTTCCCTTCAAAGGAATAAAGAATCTGTTCTGCCGTTTTGTTTATCGCCCAGCACTCGGCTCCGTATAAGAGTACAGGTAGGATGAGCGTCTGTAGAGCATTATCTTAGTCCTTCGAGTCAGCAGTTTTGCACCTATTTGTTGTGACAAACCGAAATAACACCGGTTGCCAAGGGGCATTCTGCGCCAAGTCTACAGTGCGGTGTCGTTTCGTGGAGTTCACGTTTGCCGCGAGGTAGAAAAACTCTTTAACCACCTCACAGTTGTAGCTGTCAATTGTAACATTCACAGAGGTGTTGTTCGACGGATCGATTCTTTTTGCCGTGTTTTATCCTCGTTCACTTTATGACCCGCTCGTTTAGCCTGCTCTTGAGGCTCATGCATGCTTCTAAGCTTCCTAGGAACGGGCGATAATATCGATGTCATCAGCACATCCCAACAATTGCACTGATTTGTGGAAGAATTTAACATTTTCGGGTGGTTAAGCACGGGATTAATAATAATAATAATTGAGTGGCACTACAGCCCACAAGGGATCAGGACCTAGTTTATACAAGAACTACTCGTGTTGTGCGTGCTACTTTTCCCTCACAAGTAGAAGGGACCCACAGTTTCTTGCCGACTCCGAACGGCGAGATATGAAAAGCTTTTCCATAGACAATTGATACTCTTTGAGTGTTGTTAGCAACTCGAAAGAGGTGGAGCCGTGAAAAAATGCGAGGTGTCTTCCGGGAATCGAACCTAACCCTTCTGCGGGTGGGTCGACCCACTTTCCCACTACGCCACGGCGACCACGAGAGGATGGGACCTGCAGTTTACTACAGACTCTGTCCGGCGAGATTACAGAAGGTTTTCATTGACAATTGGTACTATCTGAATGTGGAAGGAGGTTGTGCCATCAAAAATGTGAGGGGAACCTTAGGTACGAGAGTCAACACACTTACCCACAACACCATGACAACCAAAAATGTCAAAATTCGAATTTTAAAAGGCATTCAACTCCAAAGTGTAACAAAACAATGAATCCGAATGCGAATCAAGACGAAAGACAACATTTTGTACCCGAAATGATTTCCTTCAATGTTTTGACAGGATCGCTGATCAACTCGAATGTCTTCGCAGTACAATCTGCCGCGATCCCTCATTCCTCTACAGTCCTTTTAAGCTTCCTCTCTCAGTGGAAAGAGAATCCAATACAATGTTCAGTGCTTTCCAGGTCCTTAGCAGATTGTACAAACAAACATAAATTGAAATGCCACCGCTTCCATTTCGAACGGAGAATTCAGTATCTAATGCCAATCACGTCAATCGGAGAATTTCTTGTTTGTTTTTCTTTTTTTTTTTTTCAAATTCCTATAAAATTACGTTTTCTTCAGACGTGCCTGTTAATTAAGTCTGGTCCAGTGAGTTTACACAGCAAATTAACAGGAACTTTGTGCTTATGTGCGTTTCTTATTTTTGCAGGACTTTTCCTTGACTGACATCTGCCACTGAGCGAGAAGATTAGAGGCGGTTTCGCAGTTCAAAATCCGCCTACACATCGCACACATGTGCGACTGGAGAAGAGTATGTCTGGCAATTAATTGCCAGATATGTGTCTTAACTGTGATTGGCATTTATCTCAGATGAGTAGAGTTCTGATGTTTAACACGAAATTCGTCTGGTTGACTGTACATATCAAGGTGATGGATTCGTAGGGAGCGGGGGTAAGACATGCGGCGAGAAAAACAATGTCTGGGATTATACTGTCTGATCTTGAGAAATATCTTATCCAGAAGGAAGACGAGGGTTGTGAGGGATTTTATGCGAGACATGACCTATGGCGCTTAAAGTGCTTCACTGAAGAAAAATACAGACAAGTGTGGGTACATGTTGGCTGCTGAACGCCGATGATGTCTGCGCTTATGATTTAAATGCTCCCCGGTCTGAAGTTTTGTTGTTCGTACCGTCTACATGATCTAGTCCCTCCTAACGTTGCATTTATATGTAGTCCCTTGACTAGGAGCATGTAGCCCGTACAGTTCTTCGTTGCCTCGTTTTTTTCAGTTTTCATCAAGACTTCGAATGGAACTATTCGCTTTATTTTTAATACAAACTGACACTTATTCATGTGTTATAGAGATCCTCCCAGTTATTCCCTCTAATAACCCTTTCGCTCAATTTCCAATTCCCTTGTTCAGTGATTGAAAAATATAATTTGACACTTGATTCAGGTCCGACGTTCTTGGCCATTTTGTCGCAGCCGCCCAAAAGTATTTGATTTCCTGGAGTAGTGGATTTCTTGCGTCATTCGCCGATGACAGCACATACTTTATTTTGCCTCAGTTTGCCGCCAAACTCATCTGAACCTAATTCCGCTCCAATGTTAGCATAAACTCCATTCAAGCTTCGCAATGTTCTTCCAACCACGTCATCCGCCGTAGCTACATGTTGAACAGATTTTTGACAAATCGTGAGTTTAATGTTGACTTGAAAGTGTCGAAGAATCTTCTCAATACTGCCCTTGAATGAAAAACTTATCTGACAGTCGGTCACATTTTCTAAAACCTTTTTTGCCATCGAAGGTCTCAGTCTGCTTGCTACCAATTTTAAAGGAGTAGCAAGAGTTTACCCTGCAAACGTCGTACACAGTCAGACGAATTTGGAGAGAATGCCAAAAAACAACGCATGACACTGTTTGGTTGATCTCTACGCACTCTATTATATGTGACCTTGAAATCGACAGATAAGTTGTGGATCTCGAAAATTTCAAACTACACTGTCAAGCACACAAGATGACAGAGGGCGACTGGGCGGAAACCCTTATAGCATCACGAGCGCCTAAGCAATAAAAACACATTTTCTAGACAAAATTCGACTTTATTCATGAACATAGTTTCCTTCAAGAGGGATACAATCAGTCCAACGCCGCTCTAACATTTCGATTCGAAGGGCTTATCTTTGGCCTCAAAATAGCCTTCACTTCCGGCGATCACCTTCTCATTCGAGCCATATTTTCTTCCGGCGAGCATCTTTTTGAGGACTGAAAAGAGGTAGAAGTCGCTGGGTACCAGATCTGGAGAATATAGTGGGTGCGGTAGCAATACAAAGCACAGTTCGTGCGATTTGGCCATGGTAGCCAACGACGTGTGACACGATGCATTGTCTTGGTGTAAAAGAATTTTTTTTCTTCATATGGGACCGTTCTTTTGCAATTTCTTCCTTCAAATGCACCAATAAAGTCATGCAGTATTCGCTGCTGATCCTTTTGCCTTTCTCAAGACAGTCAGTGAATTAAATTCCGTGCGCATCCCAAAATACGGATGTCATAACCTTGAAAACCGATCTTTGTGTTTTTAGACGCTTTGGACGAGGTTCATCGGCTGCTGTCCACTCCGCTGACTGCCGATTTGACTATATAGTGTAGTGGTGGATCCATGTTTCTTTCATTCTGACATACAGACGCAAAAACTCTAGCGAAACAGCTCAGAACAGTCTCAGAATCATCGATATGTTGTTTAAGTTTAAGTTTAAAATGTATTTTTTTTATTTTGAGTTTCAATTGCATTAAATCTAGATATAAAATACTTAAACTAGCTATAATAACTTTTATTTATTCGATATGTTGTGTTTGGTCCATTGTGAACAAACGCTGCACCCATTTCGAAAACAGCTTTCTCATGGACAAATGTTCATGCAAAGCAGTTTACACATTTCGTTCTGATATTTTTAAGGTGTCAGCTATTTCACGCAATTTCACTTTGGGGTTTTCCAAAACGATTTTGTGTACTTTTTTGACGTTTTCAGGTGTAACCACTTCGATTGGCCTTCCAGAGCGTTCAGCATCATTGCTGTCTCTACGGCCACGCTTAAAGTCAGCATACCACCGACAAATAGTCGTTTTTGTTGGAGCAGAGTCCCTGCAACACTTTTCAAGCCATTACTGAGCTTGCACTGTATTTTTTTCATCAAAAAGCAGTGTTTACTCAACATACGAAATTCTGCTTTTTCATTGTTTTAATCGTAAAAGTAGTGTCACTTGAAGCACTGTAACTTGTACCCTAATAATCAGATTGCCATGAAAATTTGACATCCTCAAAATAATATGAAGTTTGTGTTAGTGGGTCCCCTATATGTCAGTCCCGGAACTTATTGAGTGATGTGTTATTATTGACACCTACAAGTTGTTGCTGATCTTTAAAGCGATTACGAAGGTGTCTTATTTGTCAGCAAGGTGTGTCATTTGTCAGCAATAATTAGTGTGCACCAGGCTGAAATGGAACGTCTTAGCCCACCCGTCGTATTTTCCAGACCTTGCTTCTTCCGACTTATTTTAACGGATGTAAAACAATTTGGCGGGTCACAGATTCTGGTCTTTTGAAGAAATAGAAGAATGGCTCAATGATTCGATCGATGCCAGAGAGAACTCATTTTTTGAGATGATATTCGAAACTTACCGGGGAGATGGTAACTCTGAAAACCAGAGCAGAGTCAACCGGCCCAATAGTTGGTCACAGTAGATCAATCAGTGTAGACCACACCCCGTTAATCAAAGAAAAAAGTGGTCATCACCTTTCCCGTCGAGAGCACAATCTGTGCCTTCTTAGGAGCATATTCGTCGTCCACTGTTTCGACTGCTTCATACTTCATCGACGGTCATGAAACTCAATTAGAAGGAACACATTTTAACAGTAAGAAACTCTGTTCTGAGGTGGTCTCACGGTATTGCTCATTAGTCCGGGATGTGTAAACGCGGCACGCGGTTTCTCATGGCCAATATCATATCAGGATTAGATGGCTACTATCTTAGTCTATCTATCACTCGGCTTCAATCGCCTAAAGGAAGTTCTGGATTCTTTTATTCCCCGTGTTTGAAATTTTGAGGCCTTTGGGTGTGGCACATTTAAAACTGACTCACTGCTAACATTTTTTTACGGTCGCCATTCAAGGAGAAGGGTCACCTCGCTCCAAAAATAAAAATCGGATTACTTTCCCATTTTACTTAAATCAGCGAATATGACCGCTTCCACACTCCACACGTACTACGGGTCGAATACGACTAAAATTTTACAGTAGAAGTAGAATGTACTTTAGGACAGAAAATTGTTCTTGTGACAGTAGCGCCACCAACCGGTGAGGGAATGACAGCCCCTTAAAGTGTTGTCCATGATTATCATCATCGATGTTACACTTCGAATGTTCCACTAGACGGATAAGGTGCCGATGCTCTCTAACGAGATTTCCACTCGATCCGTCGACTCTATATCATCCGGCCGTGCCCAAGTGAGTTTTTGGCCCTTGTCCTGCCATCCAATACACGCCTTAGACGTCGTGATGATACGAACATCGGTGCCAATTAACTAAACCATTTAACCACTGTCCCTTACGTTTGACAAAGCAGCTGTTAAACTTAAAGCTCCCTGCACGCTGTCGTGTTTCTTAAACTATCCCTGGGAGGAACATCCTGAACGTCACGAAGAAATTACGTCTCGGTTGCCGTCCTTAGAAAAATTATCTTTCTATGTTTATTTTTAGAGGTCAACAGTTGATCCGTCTACGTTCCAAGCTTTGCTTTATGGAGCTCTTTCCGTGGAAGAATCCATAGCATTTTGTGGAAGGTCAGGCATATTAATTTATTCTTCTGGCAGAGGCGATTCCATATACATAAGTTTATTTGGGTTTCTGTGATGGTAATCTGCAGAGTGCCAGAAGGAGGCTGTTTATTATCTTGACTTGCGCACCAGTTGCAATTATTGTTTCTTGTTTATTGTCCCCTGCATTGTTCTGTGTGGAGAAACTCACACCCGCCTCCTACTGACAAATTCAAACATTTCAATTCAAATGACGAGAACATTGGTCTGTATAGAAAGACCTCTTACTGACAATTGAAATGTCCATTCAAAATGGCGAGTAAGAAGTATCATCGATCTAGAACATGAAAACCAATATAGGCCCGACAGTTTATCCTTTACCTTACAATTTATGTTCTATTCCTCCCACTGATCCCCCACCTACAACCCCTGTCGTCGAAAGTGCGTTTCATTCACACGGCTCATGGCAATGCGTCCTAGCATGCCTGATTTGCATATTAGAAGGCACTCGTTTGTGGGACACTTCAACCGAGACTGCACCAAGTTCCACTGGGGTTCCAACGCCCAAAACAAAATTCCAACAAACCGCGTCCCACATGAAAATTCTAATTAAAGCTGCACCGCCGATACTCAGGCTTGACAAAATGTCAAGAGGTTATTGTTGGCGCCTCCTGCGCACAACCGACGCGGATTGGGGCTGCCAAACGAATACTACGCCAATATTAATTTTCCATGAGGCGGAAAGTGTGGGGGGGTGGGTAGCAGAACACAAATAGCAAATTCGCATTAAAATTAATGCACGACTGAGTATTAGCCGGCACCCGGCGCGCCCCAGCGTCCCTCCGTCCACGGGGAGTCGTTTACGTATTACATCTGTTCAAGGTCTCGCTCGATGGATGACGAGATTCCTGTTTCTGTGCGTTTTCCTCCCCCGCCTCCGTCGCTCAGGATAATAGTTACATTAACATATTTGATTTGCGGAAAGATTTCATGGCAATTTGTTTGGCTGCCTTGGCTACATGACCAATTATGTGTGTCCCGGATTAACACTCTATGTCCGGTCATAATTCGTGCTTTTCCTGGATTTCCCGGGAATGATTTGTGTGTGTGCGTGGGAGGTGGCGGTGCTAAGTTACTTCTGCTGGTGGATAAGTGAGTGCTTGCGGCGCTTTAATAAGGAGATGAAAACACTTTTATTCGTGGCTCTGAATTATTCGCCGCATTGAGAGATGTCCCTTTGTGCTGGAAATGGATTTCTTTCATGTTCTGAGTGGGTTTGAGTCACGGAGGTGCACATGTGAGTGAATATGAATGAGTCGTGTACGCGTGCAGGTGTTCTTCGTTGCATGACTGGTGTGTCTTGGGCACAGATGCTTGCCCCGGGGACTGATGAATTTGACATAAAGGGGTTCGAATGGCATACTCATTTGTGATGTAGTTTGCTGCAAGTGCATACTTGTCCTTCGTTTGTCCTTGCATCGATTTAAATTCTAATCTGGGGTTAAAAATCTCTACATGTGATGCACGGAGTTATTTCTTCTCCCATCGGTTTCTAAGAAAGTGTTAAAAAGAAATATCTGAGATCTCAGATGTTCCTTCTCCTGTAGAAGATTTTCCTCCTTTTCAATGATTCGATATGAAGATTTTCTTAACAAACTTTCCGTTAACGACACGTCTGGAGCATTGCTTCATCAGATGGTGCAAGTTTTAGAAAGAGAATTGAATTTAAAAGGATTACGCTTTTGAACTCTTGTTGTACTTCTGAAGAGATGCCCCCAAGTTGTAGAAATCAAATCAAGGTGAAAAGCGAAATTCTCTTCGCTATAGATTTACCAAACAAATGTGCAATTCTTATGAAACCCCAAAATATAATATCATTCATTTTTCGGTTTTGAAATAAATGTTTCTTAAAGCTCACACGGTGCACCTTTCTTATAAAAATGTTAATTCTTTATAGAAATTGGAGTTTGCCATTAAGTGTAAAGAAGAAAAGGTCACCTCAGCAAGATTCCCAGCATACGATTCTCATGAAGGAATTTTTAACATGTTTTTCACACATCTCAGGTAGTTTCATTGGCATAACCTAAGTAATGTTGGTTTCATGCGTATATGCATTATGCACACCAATTTGATACACAATTTACGCATTGGTCACAAAATTGACGGTGGGATGGGAACAGGATTTCCTCAAAGGACTTAAGCCTTCGTCTCTTCATCAATCTCGTCTCTCAGTCATACATTCATTCATTTACTCTGTTACATCTATGGCTGAGCAAAAGCGTTAAGGGGAATATAATAATCTGTTCCTAGGAAGCCACAATTTCCATTCGAATACCTCTCTCAAGTGCCGACCATCTCTTAAGGAGATGGCCAAGTACCTTAACACTGATATGGATGCAGGAATCGATTGAAAAGCAAAGGAATTGAGAAACCTGGGAACTTGTCAGGCATGGCACCAAATCCTTAATCTCACCCGAATATGACATACTTTCTACTCCCTTTGCTACAGTCACATGATGGTCAGTGAACCCCACTTATATTATTCCAAAAGGAATTTGACTACTGCCGAATTCTAATCGAACTCCTCCCTTCGTCAGCTTGGACAAAGCGCACTCAAGGAATATAATTGTTTTTCATAAAAGAACACATGCCCTGGTATAATGGAATACCTGGTATTCCTAATAATGACTTCTGTAGGAACTGGACAGATGAAGAAGAGGTGTCTCACCTTCTCTGCAACTGCTAAGGCCTAGCAAAATACGAAAGAAATATTTAGGGAAGTACTTCTTTGGTAACGTAAGTGAACTCAGAGATAATAGTGTGAGTCAGCTCAACGCACATTGTCGCCCAAATTCGGCCTAAATATGGTAGCCCATTGATAAGAAGTCGTCCTAATCTAGCTAAATATGCAAAATTATTACAAATTTTGAAAAATTTACTTGACTGAGGCTAAAAAGTCTGCGTGCAATTTTTGGTCCTGTTGGCTTTGATGGCATTTGGAGGAGGAGATTCAACGACGATCATTATATGCTGTACGGCGACATACGCCTGGACAAGCGTCTTCGGATACAACGCTTAAGGTGGCTTGGTTATGTAGAGCGTATGGACACCATTGCTTCGGCCAAATCCGAGGCATTGGGTCAACGCCACAGAGGACGACCTAGCTTGAAATGGCGGACGCGGAAGAGGATCTCAACCAAATTTGAGTGTGCAACTGGAGGCAGCTGGTGTCAGATAGTGCTGGTTGGAAAGGCTTGTTGGTTGAGGCCCAGGTTCACTCGGTCCGTAGCGCCATCGACTCAAACTGCGACTAACTTTAGACTGCTATAATTTCCAAACAGTTCATGGCAGTTAGCTCAAATGTTGACAAATGACAGATAATTCTGTTCTTCACAGGCCTTTTGCCTTGCCTTGAACAATTTTTATCCGCTATGGTACCTGCTAAAAAGTACCAAGTATCTATCGTTAGAGCCCACCAGCACCACAGCGTGAATAAGTCCATTGTGTCGTGATACTGAAACCGTTGCATAACACCATGAAGGTGGTCATAAAAAAGGAACATCGGCAGCAATGGTTCGGCAAATGAAGGCTCAAATCAAGTGAAATCCGCGATGAAGTGAAAAAAATGGACCGCGAGCTCAACACTACGTTGGAACGAATGTAACACATACTGAAAAATGAGCTTCAGTACCCTAAAGTTCCAAAAAGCACACGATTTTACAGAAAAAAGTTAGAACTGAAAGAGCGAAGGAGTTTCTACGCTTGCACGAAACTAGTGAGTTGCCGAATTTGTTTTTTTTTCGATGAGTCGCCATTTGTTGTCGAGCAATATATCAAGAAACAAAATGACCAAGCTTACTTAACAGAGAGGTCCTTCGAAAATGTCCGCCTTCGGACGGGTACCAGAAAGCAGCAGTACCGATGGTGATGGCTTGGACCGCCATTACCGCGGATGGTAGCCCTCCGCTATTTTCTACTGTGGCGTCAAAATTAATGCGACCGTGTACCGTGAACCTCTTTAAGAGGCCTGAAGCCTTGGCAAGCAAAAGTTTCGGTCGTCTGAATCTTAGCTGGCTTTTTCCTGAAGACTTGCGACTTTTCATATCCCCAGTGAAAACAGTCCAAAATTCCAGTATCGCCCGACCTAAGCAGTCAATTTACTAAAGCAAAACGCGGAATTAAGTTCTCACAAAAATAATTTCTCAACAAGTTCATTGCTTAACGCTCTTTGTGACTCGTAGCGCCGTCTGAAACCAGTACTCAACGATACTATCTGTTTGAATTTCAGGAAGCACATGATTAAGTTACTGAGACGGAAGACGAATCGTACAGTGCGTGCTGGATATCGTCTAACTGGTAATTAATATCATTCACTCATGTAATCTGCAACACAAATATACGACTGGTATTGACAATAGAGGTTTCACTAGCTCACTAAGTTTCTCGAATCGCAGGAGAAACATTTGCCACAGAACTGAGATTTTCGTGACTCAAATGAACAGACGCTGTTGTGGTGTCTGTCTGTGCTGTTGTGACTCTAAACAAGAATGACGAAGCATTTCGATAGGAGTCACGCGTGATCTGTCAAAAAAAGCCTATTGAAAATCAAACTCCACTATGAATGCTCCTTGATCCTACATACTCAGTCCTCTACTTTAGCCTATCCACATACAATTAGATACCATCGGCATTAAGCTGAATTGGGATCAATTGCTCACAGTTCATTATAAGGT
This sequence comes from Eristalinus sepulchralis, assembly GCA_944738645.1. NCBI lineage: Eukaryota > Metazoa > Arthropoda > Insecta > Diptera > Syrphidae > Eristalinus > Eristalinus sepulchralis. Next base: position 49,627,602 of record OX122882.1, read on the forward strand.
GTAAATTCAGCTTCAACACTATGGAGTGCTGTGCCATAACAATGTGGGGAAAGTTGTTGTGGCACAGCACTCATAACCATTGATTCCGCAAAAGCTCTCCTTCTTTACACTCTTGATACCACTCACGTATGTGGCTCGATGCTCCTTCTTCTTCTTCTTTTACTGGCACTACAGTCCGGAGTGGACCTGGGCCTCAATCACCAAGTCTCTCCACCTAACACTATCTCCCGACAGCTGCATCCAATTGCGCACTTCAAGTTGTTTAAGCTCCTTCTCAACTGTGCATGAGCCATCTCAGCCTAGGCCGTCCTCTGTTGCGTTGTCGCAATGGTTCGAATTAAAGTTACTGAGACGGAAGACGAATCGTACAGTGCGTGCTGGATATCGTCTAACTGGTAATTAATATCATTCACTCATGTAATCTGCAACACAAATATACGACTGGTATTGACAATAGAGGTTTCACTAGCTCACTAAGTTTCTCGAATCGCAGGAGAAACATTTGCCACAGAACTGAGATTTTCGTGACTCAAATGAACAGACGCTGTTGTGGTGTCTGTCTGTGCTGTTGTGACTCTAAACAAGAATGACGAAGCATTTCGATAGGAGTCACGCGTGATCTGTCAAAAAAAGCCTATTGAAAATCAAACTCCACTATGAATGCTCCTTGATCCTACATACTCAGTCCTCTACTTTAGCCTATCCACATACAATTAGATACCATCGGCATTAAGCTGAATTGGGATCAATTGCTCACAGTTCATTATAAGGTGTAAATTCAGCTTCAACACTATGGAGTGCTGTGCCATAACAATGTGGGGAAAGTTGTTGTGGCACAGCACTCATAACCATTGATTCCGCAAAAGCTCTCCTTCTTTACACTCTTGATACCACTCACGTATGTGGCTCGATGCTCCTTCTTCTTCTTCTTTTACTGGCACTACAGTCCGGAGTGGACCTGGGCCTCAATCACCAAGTCTCTCCACCTAACACTATCTCCCGACAGCTGCATCCAATTGCGCACTTCAAGTTGTTTAAGCTCCTTCTCAACTGTGCATGAGCCATCTCAGCCTAGGCCGTCCTCTGTTGCGTTGTCGCAATGGTTCGAATTAAAGACTTTTCGGGCCGACGCAATGATTTCGTCATTTTAAGCGCTGTATCCGAAGACACTTGACCAGCCGCATACCACCGCACAGCATATAGAGTTCGTCGTTGAATCTTCTCCACGTCATCAACGCAAACAAGACCAAAAATCGCAAGAAATTGCACGCAATTTTTCGAAAAGACTAAGGACTTCCTTAGCCACTTTTAGTAGCGTCCAAGTTTCCGCGCAGTAATGGAGGACTGGGATGATCAAGTTGTTGTACATAGCCAATTTAATCTGTCGCGATTGGGGAAGCGATTGGCAAGATTAATTCTGCGTCTGATTTCGGGATTGATGTTGTTGTCTCTGTTTACCGCGGTGCCGTGGTAGACGGAGTCCTTGACTACGTCGAAGTTTCTGCTGCTGTTGTTTGTTCTTCCTCGATGACACCATATGCCTCGGCTTGCACTCATTTATTGCCAAACCCATTTTAGCCGCTTCCGCTTCAATGCCAACAAACGCCTCGTTAAGGCCCGCTGTGTTCATCTCATCGCGTCAATGTCGTCGGCATAAGCTAGGATTTGAACAGACTTTTGGAAAACTGTCCTTCTGGTGTCGACTTGTGAGTTCTGGACGATCTTCTCCAGAATTATGTTGAAATAGTCTCATGACAGTGCGTCGCCTTGACTAAAACATTTTTTGTCATTGGAGGTTTCGGTGAGTTCGTTCCTGACTTCGACGGGCGAGAGGGAATTCCATTGTCCTCCTACATAATCTGACGAATAAATCGACGAATATGTGGAGGTCGATATTAACCGAACACAATGTTCACTGAAGCCAAAGTACAACCTGATTTTTCTAAATGTGTCGAATTGTATCCAAATCTCATCAAGCACTTAAACAAGCAAAATTATTATTGTGACTAAGAAAATAAATAAATTTTACAAAATGTGTGCTCCTGCTGGCTGTTTCCGCTTTCTTGGCCATGACTCTAGACTGCGGAGATAAAACATTCACCATCCTTAAAGCGTATTCCCTAAACTACTAGACAAAAGTTCAAAAACTGTGAAAACCTTCCCACTCCGTAGCCATTCAAGTCTCTAAATGAAGTCTTTAACATCACAAACATTCTTTCAAATGAGAGTCATTCTGTTATGTTAAATTCAATCACCATCAGGTGGTCCGGGCGTTATTCTCTGTCGCCCAAAAGTATCGAGCAAGTTGCACTTAGCCCCGATTCCGTGACACCATGATATCATTTACCGGTGAGTGCACTCCTCCTTCCAGAAGTTATTCACACTCCATTCTATTCTGAATTCAATTACATTCCTCGACGGACGAGTGCAGCACGTTCCCTAAAGATGTCATTTTCCACCAGATACCCCATCTCATTGGGATGCTGTGCAAACTTTGAGTTCTCGCCCCTCTCTCCTTCTTGCACGGCAGCAAGCTAAAAAAGAAGATAAAATGGAACTGCAGCAAATCTGATCTCAACCCCTCGTCTTGTGGCTGGGGACTCTATCGATTCGCACTTGAGGATATTCAGCTGCTCATCCTGCCCGCTCCCCGTTCAAAGACAGCTGTTCGAAGCGCAATTTGTAAATTCTTTCACCCCTGAAGGAATGGGGATGCGTTCGAGAAAGTACCTAAAAATGTATTGAAATTGATTTCGAATCCAAGAGGTAGCCTCCTCTGCCCCGGAAGATGAATTTATTTCAACAAATTTCCTGGCAGCAGCGGCAGCCTAACAGCCGTTGGGCATTTGTCATCGTCATTAGCTGACAGAACGAGTAAGTCTCCTCGGATGCATCTTTGATGAGAAATGCGAACTGCGCGATTTATCAACCTGTCACGTAACCACTGGGAGTCTCACACCCTTTTCTGGATGAGGCAAGGGGATGTCAATGGTGTAGTTGCGACTTAATTAAATTTCCCCCACACACCGGAGAGGACTGTTTGAACTTTATTCCTTTGTTTGACGTACAATTCTTCAGAAACTTCCTCTGGTCTTTGAAACCATAGGTGAATGCAAAGGAACACACACATGGAGAAGGCAAGTTGAATCTTCGTCTCTCCGCAACGGTATGCTCATCCCTCATCCTCATTTATGATTAATTACGTTGGAGGGAGGAAGGAGCTCTCGCCACGCTTGGGATCTCTCTGAGGAGCATAAGTTACGAACAGACAGACAGAGAGGTGTCCTCCTTTGTCGACAAGCCTCAGTGGTGACCTATAGGTTTGGGTCGAAGTATTGTTTTGCCTGGTCTGTCCAGCGACCGGCGGTTGGATGGAATTTGAAATGCAAATCATCAGAGTCGGAGGTCGGAGGTCCTCCGACAGACACCGAAGGAAGGCCAAAATGGTTTTGTATTTTTAATCCAATTTCCGGTCAAGTTTCGTTTTGACAGTTGGGGGGCGATTCGGAAGAAACGGAGGGATGACTTTGTGTGTCCGATCTCATCATGGTGAAGCACTAGGGGAGGCCGCGTTGGTGAGAAGAGGAATGATAAGACTGGGTGCTGCTGAGTGCCGTGTTTTTGGCAGGGAAATGCAGACTGTGCGTCGTTACGTATGCGAAGCATCAAAAATCGATTTTGCATTATGGCCAGCTGCGAAAATTGCTTAAACGCTTGCGAACGTGCACGGAACATGCTGTTCTTAAATCGTAGACAGACAACTTTAAAGTCATTTAGTGTCGTTGGAATGTTGGTCTTACAAGGAAATGCTGCATCAAAAGGCGAGAGTTGCTCGTAAGCTCACCGAATAGAGAAGTAGAGAAGTGCACCTGTTTCACATAGGGCAAACGAAAGCGCATTAGAAGCGCGCGTTTGAGGAACTGCAGAAGTGTTATGTTGGGAATGAATAGCAAATGTTGCCAGTTGACGGCAGAGTCGCATTCGATGCTGTGCTTTGGAAAAATCACATCTGCCAACTGTTAAACGGCGAGAACGAACAAAATATCAGGCACAACGTTTCACTTAATTTCCGCAGCCATGGACAAGAAGTCCGTCCTCTCGATTTAGACGAGATCAAGAAAGCAACTGAAGTTAAAAAATGCTGCTGACGGTGTCGACAGATCAATGACAATTATGCGTGAAACAAAATATTGGCCAAATGCTAGACACGACTTCAGTGGCACACGTCTATCCGATGGTCCATATTTTCAATGCCCTTCGAGAGAAAAGTTATGCGTGCGATTTTTGATCCTGTTTAAGTTGATGGCATCTGGAGGAGAAGATCTAACGACGAACTCTATGGGCTGTACAAGGCATAAGATGGCTAGGTCATGTAGATGTCCATACGATCATTGCTCCAGCCCGAAAAGGCCGCGAATCTGAATTATTGGGACAATGCAACTGAGGAAGGCTTAGGCTAAGGTGGCGCACACAAGTGGAGAAGGACTTCAACCAGCTTGGAGTGCGCAATTGGCGGCAGCTGGCGAAAGATCGTGCTGGCTGGAGAGGCATGTTGGTTGAGGCTCAGGTTTACCCCGGACTGTGGCGCCACAAGAAGAAGAAGAAGACGATCCGATGATGGCGCCTGCTCAGAAACCGCACCAAAATGTGATTTTTTGTTTGTGCATCACCTTTTTAATAATCAGTCGTGGATTCTCATTTGCCCAAATGCAAAATTCTGGTCGATTATGGTGACCAACGAAATCAGGAGTGCATTTTGATTTGAAGCCCAATTTTTGTAAAAGTCCTCAAAGTCATAAGATTGTCTAAGACAATTGCTGTTCCGTCGGTAATAAACTCACCGAACCCTTCATAACTTTCGATTAGATCGCGTGGAACTCAGAAGTTGCATTTCAAAAATTCATTCTGCTGCTGGCTAAGGCTGATGGTATTGACGTCATTGAACGAACACAGCGATAAGGTGCTTAGGCGATTAAAATGGGTCTGAAAGATTTAAATAATATATGGTGTCAACAAGGAATGACGCACAGCCTCGACATCTCGAACAAAGCGTCACAATGGGCAGCAAAAACTTTAAAGAACTTCGTTTGTTTCGTCTAGCCTACCTTAAGGTGGCTAGACCATGTAGCACGGATGTATAATACCGCTCTCAAAAGGTGCATCACGGCGTATTAGATATATATGTAAAGCATATAAATAACACATACGCCCTGGTGCACGTGTCCGTATAGTTTTTACGGGCATAGTTAAATTTGATGTAAGTAGACTTAAGTTTAAGGTTAGTTTAAATTGTATATAGTTATACATTTTAGTTTAGTTTTAGGTAGTATAGTTTTAGGATGTAGTTCTTTAAGTAGGTTAAGAAGTCAAGATAATTTTGAATTTCAAGTTTTTAAAAAATTTTCTTGAAGGATTTAAAAAAAAAATGTGTAATTAGTTTTTAAGCAAAGAATTAAAAATTTAAGCAAAGAGGCCGAAAGGCAAAAAGAAAAATATACTAGATTAGCTTAGAGTACTCAAGAAGAGTCAGTAGGTTAGAATTAATATCAATGGATTATATTATTAAGCTAGATTTAAGTATTTTTGTCTAGCATTTAAGTAATAATGAATGAGTAATAAAAAATGCATTTAAATTCAATTCAAAATATAATACCGCTCTAGTATAAAGAGTCCGCGAACCAGAGCCACTTAGACAACGCAATTGAGGACGTCCTCGTCTGAGATGGCGCAGACAACTAAAGAAGGGGCAATAACCAACTTGTGGGCGAAATTGTCAGCAGCCGGCGAGATATTGTTGATTGAGGTTAAGGCCCACCTGCAACCTGTTGAGTTGATGCTTAATCGATTTTGTCTACATTGCTCTATATTCTACATATATGAATTCCGGCGATTTGTCAAATGCGTGTACACTTCCAAGGCCGCATTTGACAACGTGCATAGAGACGTGCTGGCTGGAGAGGCATGTTAGTGGAGACCCAGTTCCACCTTGGACTGAAGCGCCAGAAGAAGAAGAAAAACAAGTTAGAGACAAACTATATAGTGTCATGTCTAGCTTTGGCATGCCTACCAAACTCGTCAGATTTTTTAGGATGTCGTAGGATAACTCTCGCTGCTCCGCCAAGGTCTCGAACTAACTCAGAAAAAACCTTCAATATCATCATTCTTGTGTAATTCACAAGTCAAGACCAGAGGAACGATTTTCCAAAAGTCCGTTCAACTGTTAGCCTACGCCGCCGACATTGACGTGAATAGCCGAACACAGCGAGCCGTTAATGACGCTCTTTTTGGCACTGAAGCGGCTGAAATGGGTCTGGTGGTTAATGAGGGCAAAACGAAGTACATGCTGTCATCAAGGAAGGACACAAAACATCGACGTCTCGGACAGACAGAGCGTACCAATAGGCAGCAGAAACTTCGAGGTAGTCAAGGACGTTTACCTCGGAACGGCGATGAATATGTAACAACATCAGTACAGCAATCAAACGCAGAATTCTTCCTGCCTATCGTTGCTTCTTTGGGCTCAAGAGGCTATTGAGTACGAGAGCCCTTTCTCTAAGGACTAAACTGGATTTGTACAAAAGCTTGATCGTCCCAGTCCTCATTTACGGCGCGGAAACTTCGACTTCCTTAGTCTTATTGAGAGAAAAATTGTGCGTGTAATTTTTGGAGCTGTTTGTTTTGATGGCCTTGGAGAACGGCGGCATGCGCCTGCTCAAGCGTTTTCGGTTACAATGCTTAAGATGACTAGGCAATTTAGAGCGTATGGACGCCACTGCTTCGGTCAGAAAAGTCTTGGAATCCGAGCCATTGGGACAACGCAGGAGGATGTTGCTCATTAACAGTGGAGAAGGACCTCAATCAACTTGGTGTGCTCAATTGGATGCAGCTGTCGATAGATCGTGTTAGGTGGAGATGAATGGTTCACACCGGGCTGTAGCGCCAGTTAAAAAAGAAAAAGTAGCAGTAGATTTTCAATCTCTTGGATATTGCCAAAAGAGTGGTTGCCAAGCACTTGGAGCACTAATCGCAAAGATTCGAGATTCTTAAAATTTCTGGCGCTTTCGATATTCCATATCAACGTGCGAGGTATGGGGCTTATAGCCTGTTCTGGTCCGTTTCTGTTAAATTTATGGGGTAACAATTGAGATTTTTCACTTTGCCTATTTGATGTAGGACTGTACTTACTGTCATGGAAGATACTCCCAAGTTTTGGTATGTCGTTTCGTTTTCTAGGCTTCGATCTTCTGAACAGAACTTACAAGACCCATGCCGAAAGGTGTTTTCGATCACCATTCTCAGAGGCTTCATTTCTTTTTTTAACTATTAGAGGCGTATTATGCCTCAGTTTGAAGTCGATAAAGAATGTCAACCTTCGACATAATGATACAAATATTTCTAGAACACACATAAAACACACAGATTTACAACTTTATCTTATAACACAAAACATGACGGTGCCCTCAACTGCTTCTAATATAGGATTGCATGAAAAATTGTACTTTTTGTCTTGTTGTCCTTTTCAATTGTGTTATCATCACCATAGTGGCTTAGTGAATGAGCGTCAACTTACATGCCAGAGGTCATTGCATTCTTCCACCTCACCACCTCTTTCCAGCTATTGAGAACTCGTTCGGATTCGAGCATTGCAGCAAGATCAACACTGAAGCTGTCACAACTTAGCTAAGACTCAACATCATGATGAGTTGACATCATTAGACTACTCAAAGGAGCTCGATTTTTGGGTACCTCAAGAATTAAGGCAAAGAAATGAAATCATTTTTGAAGCAATTTATTATTGGTACTGAAACATGAGAATATCCAATGCAAACGATCATGGTGAAAGGCTGGAAAGGACTTCAAAGAGCGGATGGACTGCAAACAAGGCTATGTTGAGTGTTTGTTGGGATTGGACTGGAATTTTTTACTAAGAGCCAGCAGAATGTGTTGAAATAGATCTCTTTTCTGCACAACTCGACCGTTTGAATGAAATAATCGGAACATTGGAATTGGCCAACAGAAAAGTAGTCGTTCTGTATCGTGAAAATAAAAGGCTACACACATATTTAATGACCAAAAGAAGAAGTGACCTGTAAAAGCGTTAAAAATGTTGATGCGTACACCTCATAGGCGGAACCTTGCACCCGCTGATTATAATTTGCTCCGACCTCTGCAAAACTCTCTTGTTTGTTTAAAAATCAAAAATCACATGGTCAAGTTTTTCGCTGATTTACTAAAGAAATTGTAAATTTTAAGCCAGCCCAAAAATGGTAAAAGACCATAATTTCGTGACATCTGATGTATGTATTTGTGTAGATGAGAGTGGCCAATGGAATCAGAACAATCAGATTTACAGAAATTTCCGATTGAGCTTCCTTTTAAACATGATATTGTCACGAATACAAATTACCTACCGTGCATCTCCTTACGTTCATCTTCATTAAGGTTAATTTCAGTTTCATTTCGTGAAAGTCTTTCTCCCAACAATCATTTTTCACTTTAGTGAATTACGAGTTTATTACACGACTTCATTTAACACCTATCAGAGCGTTAACATGCTCTTCATTAACTGGCAATACCGCAACTCGAAACTGCCTTGAATGGAAATGACAACTTACTGAAAAATGCTTGACACTTAAAGCGTTTCATTATGGCATCGCATCGCAAAATCGAACTCTGGAACAATTGAAGCACAACAAAGGACGCATGCACAGCGGCAACAGTGTTCAAGTTGTTAAATGAATGAGAGAAAGGTGTCAATTTTCATTACATTTCAATTAAATCAACGCTCGAATGTCATTCGATTTCGTATTCATTTGTTTCAATGGGTTGATAACAGAATTGTATATTGTATTTTATTGATTGTGTACACTGTACTCCAATTAATAAATTTTTTGGAAAAAGTTTTTGGATCGTCAGCTGAATAATGAGAAATTTATTGAAACAGTGAGCTGAAAAAAAATGTTAGCTGTAAATAGTTCTGTAGTTCAATTGTACATTCTCTTACATACGAAATATTTGAGATATACTAATACCAAGAGAATGTAAATTAGATTATTTAAAACAAAACTTTTAGATACAGTGTCTAAAGGTCGTCTTCTTTTCCAGGAGAATTTCTTGAACGCCGGCTATATCCCCGACGGTATCGAATGTATTTAAGAATGTCTTTTTGTGGGAAGAATTTATTCGTTATGAACTTGTCATTCCACATTCTCCTGAGGTTCAACGTTCCTCCCAATCACACTTCCCCGTGCCGTTACATCCACAGCCAAATAATCATTGAAGGCACCAATCAAGATATAGAAATCCATCTTAGTTGCCTCCTATCAAGAACAACATCAACTTCGTCCAGGAAAGCTGGCAGGAAAGCAGGAAAGCTATGTGGTTAAGTAGAATCAAAAAGCGTCATTTTGTGCCACAATCAAACTTGCAGCCCTTCTTCCCCTTCTTCTCCTAGTAGTGGGAGGGACAACAAAAGCGCACCACTCTATAATGACAAGGAGAAAGCGTCGAATACCGCCTCCCTGGTGTACCAAACCCCATTTGGAAGCAGGCCTACATATATGGTAGAAGTGTACATGCGTCTGGTGGCCTACCGGTCTCGGTTGGCAGCCGTTGAACTTCGAGCAACCCGACAGTGGCTTTGTGAGCTACTATGAGGGAAGGATGAAAGTCAAGCCATGCACTTACCAGTACGTGCAGACACCAAAAACCAACGGACAACAGATCCACTCGGCATCATTTTGCCACATGGACCGCCTCATCGCTTATAGGAAAGGGAGCTAGTCGACGGTTAAAGAGAGATGATCTAGAACTGTGATCCTTTTTCCAAATGTCTGCTCAGGCTAGAGTGGGGGTACGCAAAAGTCCCCAATTAGCAGACAGAGTATTGAAGTGATTAACATCAGAAGAGAGGATCAGGATGTTAAAGCTTGAAAGATTAACTTTGGCTTAACTGCAGGTGTATGCATCAAATCCAGTCCAACCTCTTTCGAGTTGCTGACAACACTCAAAGAGTTTCAATTGTCAATCAACTGTTGTTCGCAATAGATGGTAGAATTAAGCGTCTGGCCATATGGGAGCAGCTCATAGTGGATGATTCCCTTTCAATCCCACCAAACACACAGCAAAACCTATTTGGCCGTCAATCCCGGCTTGGCCACTGTTTGGGACGATTCACCGGCCTTCAACCACGACCGTTTTCGCTTGATATTGTCGGTCTAACTCGATGATTTCCATGATTCGATCGGTATTCGTCGTCACAGATCTTCCGCCGGCTGGCTTATCCATGGTGTCGTTTTCACCGGCTTTGAATCGTCGAAACTATTTCTCCGCGGTTCGAAGTGACAGAGTACCATCTGCCAAAACACCATTAATCTCACGGAACGTTTTTATTAGCGGATTTGCCCTTAACGAAGGAAAACTTTAAAATAGCACGAATTTCGGCGTAGGTGAACTCCATCTCTACACGTCTATAACTGTTGAACGCAGTATCCAAACTAATTATGCATAGCGTCGTTTTGTAGACTTTTCAAATGATGTACAGTATTGCCAGATCCGGGTCTGTAGCGCTTTGTACATAGTGGGAAAATTCAAAACACAAGAAGGTGGAAGGGAGATATTTGAAAACCTATTATTGCGTTTTTCCATTATTCTAAAATCCGTGAACGCGCCCACTTTTCCACGCGCGATAGAAACAAAGTACAGGTCCGATTCGGTTGAAATTTTGACAGTAGCCGTCTTCAGACACTTCGCGATATTAAACTTCTCTTACGGCGTCATCGAGTGGTGAGGCTAAGTACTTCTCGGACCGCCCATGTCGATGTTGCAAACAGACTGAAGAAAATGACATCTCATCAGACAGATGGCACAGTATGGTAGCTCTCAGCTGTAAAAGGTTGGAGTTTATAGACCTATCCCATACACACACAACTACAAGATAATAATTGAGAATGTATACAATTCCTAAAACCACTCCTGTTTCCCCGCCTGTTGATTGCATCTTCAGAAGTGAAGTGAAATGCAACGTCGAAATATTCAGTTGTTGCATGAACCTCTCTCAAAACAATTCCCTCACAGACCTCAATTACTCTCTGAACGCGGACAAAACCCACTTCCATCGATGAAAACTGAATTAAATTGTGATCCAATCCAACGGTTCTCTAATCGCCGCCCCAAATGTTCCCGCCAAGAGTGAAATTCAATTAAAATTCAATAAGCAACCGTGCAGAAAAAGGATTATTTGGCTTGTTTCGATTAGACTTGGGATCAGGGGTGAGCGTTTCCAGTAGATTGCATCGGACATCGGGTGTGCTGCGTGTGTCTGTTGAGCGTTTGCGGGATTCTGAAATGCCTGGTCAGGCAATTACGATGAATTTCGACATTTCAAATGTTTGGTTGTGATTTACGCCCCCCCGTGGAGCGATGTTGTTCGGTCAAAGTTGGTGCTAGTGCGAACATTCGCCGATGAGGTGTGAGCGCGGTTGCTAGGCCACGGGACGTACAAGGGAAAAACCAACAATGAATGACGGGGCATAGATAAGTTTGACGGTTTGTTAAATAATTGAATGGGAAATGGGCTTTGGGCAGGATTGTAACATTCCGCTGATAACCTCTGCCACTTGCAGATGGAAGCGTTATGGAATGCTTCATGACGTCTGTCTGGTTTTTGCGAAGTTTGATTTGTTACCTTTGCTGACTTTTCTCGGGAAAAGAGAATTCTCTTCATATACGCGATTTTATGAAAATTTTATGAAACAGTTTTTAACGACACAAAGCAGTGAACATGTCTATGGCAGTGGCTTCTTAGAAGAATTTTTTCAAATTTGGGCGTGCTTAAGTGATTTTGAGTACCTTCGAGTAATCAAAATCACGGCCATGGGTAAAGAAGGAGCCTACGATGCCTGTGAATTGCAATGGGGAGGAGACAAAGAGTTGGGAAGACCATTCTATATCATGAGCTTACGGAAACTTAAGAGCATTCTGAGCCAGGTGCGTATTGAAATGGAAGTTCTTGAAGTGAAGGAATGTTAAATAAATGTTAAATTGTCGATAAAAGAACGATGAGGACGACACATTCTGTCGGTGTTGTAAACAGATGACTAACTGTCTTCTATGAGATTTATAAGTCTTCGGATCACCAGACTGGATAGAAGCGTTGTACTTAAACTTTGCGCAAATAAGTCTCTATTTAGTATACAAATATATGGAATGATTCAACCTAAGTTCAATATGCGCCATTACGTGTGATAACTGTCAGCAGTATTTGTGGTAAATCCTTATACCCCTCTCATAGAAACGCCGTTCCTTATGATCAAAAAACTCTATCCTATCATTTGCCTAAGCCTTTCTGGAGGCTAATTTTTCAACATCTTTATAGTAGATGCATAAGAACCTTTCAACCGAACTTCCGGGGCTTCTGATGAGTAACTATCGACGTGCACGGTCGGGCGTTGTCCTAATGAAAGACAACTTCTTCTTCGTATAGCGCTTCAGTCCGTGGTGGACAAGCCCCTCCAGCCAGCACGATCTTTCGCCAGTTGCGCACTCCAAGTTGGTTGAGGTCCTTCTACACTTGTGTGCGCCACCTAGCCTAGGCCGTCCTCTGCTGCGTTATCCCAATGGCTCAGATTCGAAGACTCCTCGGGCCGAAGCAGTAGTGTCCTTACGCTTTACATGCCATCTTACTAGCCATCTTAAGCGTTTATCCGGAGACGCTTGACTATGCGCATGTTGCTGTACAAGCCATAGAGTTCGTCGTTAAATATTCTTCTGCAATTTTTCAAGGAGGAACAATTCATAGTGAAAATAACTAAGTGGATAAGAGTATGTTCACCCCACAACACTCAAATATCAACTGATGTTGATGAAGGTGTTCGCTTCATACATTGGTTCACCACAAAACGAATGTTGTGATGGCTTGCGCGCCATGAGGAGGCTGTATGTCAACTTGCCTTTTGAAACACAATTCCATTTCTATCATTTGCTTCCTTCAGATGGTCTAAGTGCTAGTACACTGTCGAATTTAGAGTTTTGGGTTGCGCGTAGGAGATGATTTCTTGCCAATCCAACCAAACACGGAGTAAAACCATCCTGGCACCGTTTTCGCCGGCTAATTGATTTCCATTCGACCACTACCGTTTTCGCTTGATGTTGTCGAGAGTGGATCATGGATCGATTTTTCCAATAGAAATTCAGTCCATTAGATTTTTCAGAGCTTAGATGATGTTCGGCCTTAATGAGTTAAATTTTTTTGTATTTACGCTTTTCATAACTGGTCTTCTAGGGCGTGGTTCTTCTTTAAAGCCAATATTACCGGAACGAAAACGAAGGTGCTAAAATTGCGAATTTTTCTGTTATTGTTTCTGGACCATAATCGGTCTTCATAGTTTCAGCTGGCTTGTTGTAGCGCATTTTTTCTTTCCAAAGGTTCATTTTTGGCTAGTGCGCAAACGAAACTGAAACAATCAAATGCAAAACGGTGAAGCAAGTTTTTTTTATCTCTAAATGGTGTAAATCAAGGAAATACTCTGCCAGATAAGGTACCAAATCTTTTAATGGCATAAATTTAATAATGGCTTACTTCTGTACACTTAAGCCAAATTTGTTGCCTAGACCTAGACATTTGGCGACCTTAAATATAATAAACATACTAAACGCTAAGTTGATACACATATCGCATAGAAAGTCGTTTGGTTTCAACGACACAGGAACAATGTGGGGGAAGTGGATATCATTGAATTTTGGGTGCATTTAATTAACCTTTAGTGTTTGCCCTAATTTGATTACGCTTTTCTATGTCAAAAATGCCCTCAGCATTGGCAGTTATAAGTTTCGGTCCCACCGAATAGGGACATGTGCCAAGGAACGAATACAAGAATTTGCGGGTTCTGTCATCAGAGAGTCTGTGAATTGAATAAGAAGTAGCGACAACAGATCATTTGTAAAAATTTGGAAGAGTCTTGTAGACAAACAAACAAAAAAACAAGCTCTGCGGAACATGGCGCAAGTCAGACTTGAACCCATCCAAAACAAGTTATATTGAGCAGTTCGAGAGATAGTTTCATATCTATAGAAGAAAGTATTCAGCGATGCCATAAGCACGCATTTTCTATAAGAGAACTAGATACCAAGCTCTGTCAAACTCCTTGGAAATGTCAAGTGCAACAGTCTTCCTTTATCCTCCAGCGGGCAAGAATTCGTTGCACTTTTCGCTGAGATATGTCATCATAGCACCTGCAGGGACCTATTGCTACGGAAGACGTTCTGTCGTTCTAAAGAAACTCACAAGATTCAAGACATGCAGCATATCAGTATTTCAATGATCTTAGAAAGAGAGGGTGTAGGTAGTAGGCGGGTCACAAATGGTCGCCTATTTTACGGACAGGCTAAACAGATGATGTTTTCCAAACAACTCGAGAAGAGCTCTAAAGAGTATCACAATGGACAACGCTTACGCAGTGGTTTTACTAACGAAGAAGAACACCGCTGCAGAAGAAAAGGGGGATTACCTCCGGGCCAGTGGATTTGTTTATGTTAAGATCCTTAAGAACTCTTGAAACTGTATCAGTGCGGAAGTGGATTTGTTCCATTATAAAATTTATCTGTGGTCGCCGTGGCGTCATGGTTAAGTGCGTCGGCTCGCACGCCGAAGATCCCAGGTTCCACTGCTGGACTGAACACCTCGTACTTTTCACGGCGCCGCCTTTTCGAGTTGCTGATAACACTCAAAGCGTACCAATTGTCAATGAAAATTTTCTTCAATCTCACCGTTCAGCATCGGCACAAAACTGTGGGTCCCTTCTGCTCGTGAGGGAACAGTAGCACGCACAACACGAGTAGTTGTTGTAGAAGCTAGGCCCTGGTCTTGTGGGCTGTAGTCCCACGCAATAATTTTTATTAATGTTTTTGAACACATAATAAATTTTTTTATGTTTGGAAGTTTTCGTTTTTGAGAATCTTCCGTGATACAAGATATACACCAGAGACCTCCAAATAGTGGCAAGTGTCTGTGAATGGGAAAAGCGCTGATTTGGTCATATTCTTCAAGATTTTACGTAACTTTAAGGCACACTATGCGTTGGAAAAGATAAAGACATGTCTGTTAAGCAGCGTATGTATCAAATTTTTAACATTGAATCCCTATCGAGTCTCGCAACAGTGGTCCTATGCAAACCCAAGCGAACTCCATCGGACCTATCGACGTATGCATTTGATTCCACTCACAAAATACCATCCATTCAAATTTTCTCTTCATTCCATTCTCTCCATTTCAGATTACAGCAGCACCAAGGCGCTACGTATCCTCAACTCAGAATTGGCCGATACACTGGGGAATCTTCTATCACGCAGCTGTGCGAAATCCCTTAATCCTTGCCAGCTTTATCCTCGCATCTACGCTCATCATTGTGAAGAAATCCTTCGATCAGATGCATCCAAACGTCTGCACGATGTGCTCGCTGAGCTGCCAGGTGAGTCTTACAGCCTAATCCGTGCTTTTGTTGCGCAGTTTATTTGCACTTTACCATCTCCCGCAGAACGCTGTGCCGAGCATTACGAGAACAACAACTTCTACATGGTGGTAGACGCAGTTATTGGCGCACTTCATGCCACGAACAATTTCTTCGAGTGCTGTAGGCCGTGGGAACTGAAAAAGCCAGCCACGGGTGAGGCGTCAGCCGAGGAACGCTCGCAAAAACTGCACACAATCATCGCGATGACAATGGAGAGCCTTCGTCTGTGCGGCATCATCCTGCAGCCGATTATACCAGATATCAGTGCGAGGCTGTTGGACAGATTGAATGTCCCGCTGAGTCAGCGAACGTGGTTCAACCTGAAGGAGTGCTTTGTCTTCGATAGGAACTGCCGTCAACAGGATACCGCTCTGGTGGACGCTGAAGCTGTTCTCTTTCAGCGTATTCTTTTGCAAGATGAAAAGGATAAGCAGCTGCAACAGAAACCAAAGCAAAAGAAAACGAAAAAGGTGCAATGACAATGAGATTTGTCTGCCTGGTGTTTAACTAGACCTTGTTAAGGGGATAACAATAAAGGAAGAGAGGGCATCCTCAGAAGAGATAATTTTATGGGCTTCGCATTCATTAGTGTCATTTGCTGCAAACTATAAATTGTATTTGGGAAAGTCACTCAGATGAACGTACTTAATTTGAAAATTGTTTCTGTATCCCGGTGAAAGTGGGCGAATTTTCTCATCTCTGCGGTTTTCCTATCGCCAGTGCGTAATGTGCTGCTTTAACTTCAAGTCTGATGAGTGTGTTGTGAACTAAGGAAATTCCGAGATGAGCTTTTTTTTTTTGTTTTGCAATTTGTGTTTATTCAATTCATGTAACCTACATGCTAGACAAAATTACTTAAAACCAGCTAAATTAGGTGAACAATGTTCTTAGCCTAACTTACAGACCCTATGCAGGTACTCTAAGTTAAACTGATCTTAATATTAATTTGCCTTTCGGCGTCTGAATTTATTTATTTTTTTGATCTAAATCTTAAACTTACTAAAATCTTAAACTTACATTATAGACCAAGACAATTTTAAAAAACTTGGCTAAAAGATTTTAGTTTTTTTCTAAAACTAACTTAATCTACCTTAAAATAACTTAAACTATCCTAAGAATATAATGTAAATCTACCTTAAACTATGTCCGCAATACGGGCGCGTGCATCAGGGCGTATGCATCATGTACATACATATATAGCGACATTCGGCGTACGACATGGTAGATAATAGGACATCCTTCCGTATCCTGGATTAGGCCTATCATTTCTAAATAGAGGAACGCTTCAGGAGGGATGAAGCCGTTAAAGCGCACACTCTCGGGTCATTTCATTAGGGTAATAGGCCCCGAAGATCAGACTGTTAGTCGAAGTCCTAGCCCATGCAACATGCCTTCGAATCAGCTTAATAAAGAAATTATCTATCCAAATCATCTTTGCCTCGTTTTACAAGATCTCGTTGGGATAGAATTTCTTATACGGAGATTCTGGTGTTCGATACAAACCGGAGGCAGGCCTTAAGACACTGCCTCTCGAACACCCTCATCATTTCCATTTGGGAAGAACTCACGTTGAACCACACAGGACAACCGTATGCCATGACTGGCCGGATGAGGGCCATGTAGCAGATGACCTTCACTGTGGTATTAAGTTGGCTGCTGTAAAACAACCCCCTTGCCACCGCAAAGGCCTTTCTGGCTTTCGTCAGGGCAGCATCTATATGTCTGTTGAAATATAGATACTGATCCAACTAAATGCCAAGATACCTGACTACACTTTTCACAGCTAACGGCCGTCTCTGCGAGTCCACTATGCGAAACTTACGCCAGTTTCTCTTTGTATCCCATAAGTCCTTAGATAGCGGGGTCCTATGAGGATGATTTCACACTTTCGGAAATTGACTTGCGACTTCCAGTCGTCGCAAAATCGCTGGATTTTCTCGAAGTCATGTTGCAACAGGATATTTATTACTTCGACCTTCGGGCCTGATCTGTACGCAATGATTTCATCGTCGTACGCTATTAAGTGCGGCATAGAACCTATAAGATCGCTAGTGAATATCGCGAACAAGATCGGCTAGCCAACTGCCCCCTGTTGCAGACCATTTTTTATGCTATAAGGCCGAGCTATACTGCGCCATGTTTCGTTGTGGCATTCCATAAAACTCGTTTGACTGTGTACTGGGGAGAACTCTTGCTGATCTGTTACCGTTACCGGTCTCATCGGAGCCTTCAGTGTTGAAAAATATTTTAGTGAGGCTGTCATGTGATAGTCACACATCCTTCCTAAGAAGGTCGTGTGACACTTAGAAGACAACGCCAGACGCACGATTTGGCATTTTATGATTGATGCCATTTCACAACGTGCCGTCAATGAGGCGTTCGCTGGGATGTTTAAGACTAAAGCGGCCAAAATAGGGCTTGCGATAAATGAAGGCAAAACAAAGTATATGCTGTCGTAAAAGAAGACCTTGACAGAGTGTACCACTAGGCAGCAGAAACTTCGAGGTATTCAAGGACTTTGCCGCAGTAAATAGGTGCAACATCAGTAATGAAATCAAGCGTAGCATAACTCTTACCAACTGCTATTTCTTTGGTTCTTTAGATCTGGTTTTAACATCCCTGTTAGGTCTTATGAAGTAGAATGAGAAGGGCCTCGGTCATTTCGAGAGGAAAGCTCTAGGTGAGATACAACGTTGGTTGGATAACACTGTTTCAGCTCGAAGAGCCTGTTCCACACATAAAGCCAACGCAACTTAGGGCGAACTGGCAATAGCGCCAATTGGTGAAAGATTGTACATAAATTGGGGTGCGACATTAGTGGCCAAATACGAAAAAAGCGCTCTAGTTAGAGGGGCATCTTGGCTGAAAGACAGATCCCGCCGGGCCTGTATTTAAAGATGAAGAAGAATTAAATTTTGTGATCATTTATGGCTGTGAAGAACATTTTTTCAAAAGTGTGTAAGAATCGTTTCAGCATGCTCCACTAATTAGCATAAAATGTCCTTTTATCGATTTTTAACAATTACTTATCGACAAATGAAGCGACAATACTTCTAAACAAATTTACCACAAAGTTTACATTTTCTAAACATTGGATTTCCTATCAGCTACTGACAACCCATTCAGAACTATAATCAATTCCAGCAAAACATTCGAAAGGAGTCGGCATGTCGATAATTTAAATAAAAATTCGCTCCATTTTTGAATAAAATCGAATTCAATTTTCTCTCACAACTGATTCCGTAATGAATTCAGAAAATTCAAATATACACAATGTAAGCGAGGGTTTCTTGCACAATTTAGCAAATACAGATGTGGGATTTGGTTATACCTAATCGTCTGCCGTTACCGCTTATATCACTGAATCCATTTTCCCAAGAGTTGTACATAACGCAAGACTAGATGCCTTAGTTATGTTACCAAATGAGATCATGCTTGAAAGACAATCACGGCACCTTGGTTTCTCTCTCTCTAGCTCGTAGCACCCGGTTGAGAATGTAACTCCACACTAAGCCGGAAAAGTCCCCTAACCGGCTGGTCTGAATCAGTAGGGTGAACAACCAGTCAGCGTAGTACACTCACCTGGACCCTACTTGCTATATTGGGTTTTAATCCAGAGCTACCACGATACTCGCAGAAGGGGGCCGCATGGTCAGGCTGACATAGAAGTTCCAGGGGTTCCTGACCTCTCGTGGCACCAGTATATAGCTTATAATCAAGCCGGCACCACCAGTAAGGTTCCCTTAACAACTGGGTCTGGAAGCCGCCATTCCGCCACAAAATGGACTTTGGATCCATCAGTGTTACGGATTGAGTTACGGATGTGATTTGAATCAAGTGATTCATCTGGATGTTGTAAATACAGCAGAAAATAGATATTATGAAACTCACCTATAGAAAGGCATGTTAAATGTTTAAGCTTCGGAAAACCGAAAACTGAAGCCGGAAACAAGCGAAAAAAAATCGAATTCATTCGCAGCACGAGTTAATGGTAAAGAAGAAATGAAGGCCACGTTGTCCTTAAATTGTGGATTGTTATGGAGAGGAACATCGAATTGAAAAGCGTATTCCATACTCGTGTGGAGCAGCTAAGAATGAGTCTCTAAACTCAAATCAATGTCCGGAAGTTGGCATCTGGCTGAAGTGATGAATATTTTGACCGGAACAAGTATTACAGATTCATTCTTGAAGTAGAGAAATGCAGCTGGCTAATTCATTTGAAATACTAAGTGCTAAGAGTCTATCGACTTAGTTATGTCACCCATTAGCTTCATAGCTCGCATTTGTATTCTTTTCAGTTGGCAGTAAGAGGTCATTAGAGTACCAACCCAGACACGTCGGAAATCAGAATTAAATATTTTTTGAGTCCTTTAAACAAAACATGGACATTTCGCAGAATTTTTTAATACATGATCGTTTGGTCTACATGAGCGTAGAATTGACATACCAAGGATGAAAATAATTTCGGCTCTGGCGGATGAATAGTGTCGTTGTTTTCTCATATGCTGCAATCCAGGGTGGACCTCGGCATCTGCCTCCAGTAAGTCCTTCTCCACTTGTGTGCGTCCTCTTCTGCGTTGTAAGAATAGGTAGGATTCGAGACTTTTCGGGTCTGAGTGGTAATGTCCATATGCCCTACATAACATAGCCATTTTAAGCGTTGTATCCGAAGACGTTTGACCAGGCAACCTATAATGTTTATCGGGAAATCTTCTCCTCCAGATGCCATCAACGCACATACAACTTTTTTCTCGACAAGATTAACGGCTTCTTCATTTGTTTTTTTAGCGTACAAGTTTTTACGCCGTAAAGGAAACAAAGCCAGTCCTTCGAGAGAGGGCTCTATTACTCAATAGCCCCTTGAGCTCAAAGAGTGAATTTGCGTTTGATTTCGGTCCCGAGGAAGACGAAGTCCTTGAGTTGACTGGTGGAAGTTTCTGCTGCCTAGTGGTACGCTCTGTCCGAGGCGTTGGTGTTGTGTTCTCCCTCGGTGCCAGCATATACTTCATTTTGCCCTCATTTGTCGCCAAACCCATTTCAGCCGCTTCCGCTTCAATGCCAGAAAACGCAGCATAAGCGGCTCGCTGTGTTCTTCGGTACTGATATGGGGATGAGCCGGGCTTGTCTATCATCATCCAAATTTAGTGGAACTTATTATCCAACAGCGGGATTTCGTCCGCCATCACTGTTGAAGAGTGCAGAAATGATCTTTGTAGATTGTCAACATCGATTGTTCGTTTTAGTCCCGGCTGGCTTCGGTCCGAAACTCATATCCACCGTAAAACATTCGGACTTCATTCCTGACATAGCAACTCTCCAGCTCTTCGGCCGCGAGCTTCTCATGCTCTCTCTCTTTTTTTCATTCTGAGAAGCCGGTTCTCTTCCCTTCATTTCTGATCGTAGAGCTCACAAACATCACTCGTTGATTGATGCAGCGTTTCCATGTAGGCCTCCAATTTACCTGCAGCAAGACTGTGTTGTCGAAAATCCCAGCGATTTGCTCCGATTGTAGCTTGCCGACGTCAAATCATTTTGGTCTGTCTCGACTACGTTGCTCTCTTGACATCCGTATTCTTACCGTGCCTACAACAAATTATGATTCGCCAAGCAAAGGTGTTCCCTTTCCCAGCTGTGCGTTGAAATCTCCTAAAACGATCTTTGTGTCATTGCTGGGGCATCGATCATATGTTCTTTCTAGAAGATCATAGAACTCATCCTTGCTGTTGTCATCCTTCTCCTCTGTCGGGGCGTGAGTGCAAATCAGGCTGATGTTCCCGAATGTAGCCTTAATGCGGATTGTCATGAGGCGTTCGCTTACGGGGTCGTAGCTGAAGGTCTAAGTCAAAGCTCAACTTAGCTAAACGAATTCGAAGACTTCTTTCTCTCACGGTAGCAGTGTAATTGATGTTGCAGTTGTTCATCTTCCTTTTGCCCGGCCTATCCCACTGCATTTCCTTGATGGCGGTGATATCTTCTTTGTGGCAGTTCAGGGCCTCCGCAAGTTCTTCAACTTTACGTGGTCTGTTAAGAGACCTCACATTCCACGTGCAGAAAAGAAAATCGTGGTCCTTTACTTGTTTGCTGGGGTCGAAGTTGTTTCTGGCGATACCGTCATTCAATTCAGGTTATCAATGTATCGCACTTTGAGTATGCAAATCTCGATCGAAACCAATGCTCTGCCTACCTAAAATTGAGAGAATCACTATTAAATTGTAAATGCCAACCGGCAATACAGAATACACCGAAGCCGAAAAGAAACTGGAATCGAAGAGATCGCCATCGATATGAATCAGAAATCCGACAAAAGCTATGAATAACAAAAAAAAAAAAAGGCGAACACAGCGTAACCCGACCTTGCCAGCTCCCGAAGCATCGTAAAAGGCTTTGTGTGTGCGATTGCTTCAATCCAGTCAAAGTCAGTAAACTCATTTCTCGCTGCAATTGAATTAACTCCCGTCTCCTGCAGTCACACGGCCAACACCCCCCCCCCCCCCCCATACTCACAGTAATCCGGGCATCTTTGATTCGACTGTGTGTTTTGTACTCGCAATAGTTCCCGTAACACTCTGCTGACTCGCAGGATATTGTTCTTATCCTTCCTCGTTCCCATTGCATAACGCCGTTATCCCTTACACTGACGCAAGGATAAAGGCGTCGTTCTGTCTCCCCATTCCCCGCGTACACAAGAACACCGCCCATCACTGTGGGTTGTCCTTGTGTCCCTGCGTCTGCAGCACAATCAAATCCCCATCAAATTAAATTTAAATTGCAAATAAAAAAATAAATAATAAAATCCTATTACCAGTTGGCAAGTGCTTGGGGTCGGAGGGTTTCGCCGCGGCGAATTGTCACGGCAAGAAATTTTCCGGCCGTCCAGTGGGAGAGCATTATAATCGATTGCGACAATTTTCATCGCAGCCACTTAACCTCGATGGCCTGCCTCGGCAAGGGTACTTATGTCGAATTACTGCGGTTTTCGTGTCGGGCTGTCAAGAAGCATCATACAATAGCTGGGCAATAGGAATGAGTGAACCATCTAGCGGTGGCAGGGGTGGCAGGGGTGGCGGCGGCGGCGAATGGAAAATTAATTTAATTTTGAACGTTTATTGGGCATCCTTGTTGATTGCTGGTAGTTGTTGATGTTTGTTTGTGCAAAACACGAGCTCCTTGCCGTATGCGCACGTCTGTGGTTGTGGAGGTGGCGTGCCATTGGATAAGCCACAGATGGCTGAGTTTAGCGACGCTGAAGTGGAGTTGTTGAGTGAGGGATTTACTTATTTTATTACATCTTTTATGCATTTTTCTGAATGGACCCCATTTGTATGGGGTGGTTATAGTGCTGTGCGTAGGTCAAGGGGATCCGGTCTCATTAACGGCGGCTCTATGATATTCGTATTCAGTGATGTTTGAGTTATTTTTTAAACTTTACACCAACACTTCAGGTTTACAGTGGCATCCTTGTGCTGCTCTTGAGATAGTCTTGAGAGGCGGTGGAATATTTTTTTTGACTTAATTAGGGGTTAGTAACGACCACATAGGTGTCTTTAAGCTTGAGGACTTCATAATGAATATTCGACTTAAGTCCGTGCAACCTTCAGTTATTCAAAAACAACTTCTTTTAATGGCGTAATCGGCATGAAGATGTCATGAGAAGTAAATAATGCACGAGCAGCAACAATAGTTGTGACTGTAGTCACTGATCGACTTGCGACATACCCTCCTTGCGACTGTAGGGGACTTCGAAAATTGGAAGTGTGGGAGACCGGAATATTAGCTCCATATGCCCCATCCACAAAAAAAGGCGATACTACCTCGTGCAACAATTACAGAGGTATATCCCTGCTCAACGTCGCTTACAAGATCCTATCCAGCGTACTATGTGAACGTCTAAAGCCGTTTTGCACCGCACTAATCGGCACGTACCAGTGCTGCTTCCGGCCCGGCAAATCAACTATAGACCAAATCTTCACACTGAGGCAAATCCTGAAGAAGACCATCGAGTTTTAAATCGATACGCACCATCCGTTTATCGATTTTAAAGCCGCATACGACAGCATTCATCGCAACGAACTCTTCGAGGCGATGGCCGAATTCGGGATCCCGGGAAAATTGATCCGGTTATGTCGCACCACTCTCGGCTCGAGGACATCTGAGCCGTTTGAAACCTGCACCGGATTTCGGCAAGGAGATGCGCTGTCGTGTGACTTCTTCAATTTGGTACTGGAGAAGAAAGTGCGGCGGGCCAAGGTAAACACGGAAGGCACTATCTTCTACAAAACAGTCCAGCTGTTGGGATATGCAGACGACATCGATATCGTCGCGCGTTCCCAACGTGCCGTAGCGGAGGCTTTTGCGGCAAAAAAAGAAGAGGCGAAACGAGCTAGCCTTAAGATCAACGAGGGGAAAACAATGTATATGCTGTCGACTAAAAAGCGTTCCGTCACACAACACCTAAGGCAAAATTTATGTATCGACAATTATAGTTTTGAGGTAGTAAAGGAGTTTGTCTACCTCGGGGCAAACGTTAACTCCACAAATTACATCACAGTGGAGATCCGACGTAGAACCACCCTTGGCAACCGATGCTACTTCGGTTTATCGAAACAACTGGGGTCAAAACTCCTGACTCGAAGGACCAAAGTTTTGCTCTACAACACCCTTATACTGCCAGTCCTGCTTTATGGAGCTGAAAGCTGGACGATAAGGAAGTCTACAGACCGAATCTCCGGTATAGAGATCAAATCATCGCGGATGTAAGACAGCTTGGCCTTGATGACTGGAAGCAGCGTGCCCAGGACCGTCAGCGATGGAAGGCAGCAATTGCTCAGGCTCTGACCCTTCATGGGTCGCCGGCTTGATAAGTAAGTAAGTAAGTAGGGAGGCTGCAGGGTAGCCGTGATTGACGAAACTGCTTTGGAGAAACCATGCCTTGGTTACACCGACACGTCAGTGCCGATTTGACCAAAAGCCAAAGACAGATTTGTTTGGATGGGAATCCATGTGCATTTGCGGCAAGAGTCTTTTGGAACCACAACAAGATATAAAATTGGCCATTGGAGTTTGATGTTGTTCAAGAGCAAGTTGTGGACTGGTTGAGGGTTTATTTTATATCCGGTCACCTGTTAGGAAATGAGAAAAGGTAATGTCTGCGTCCATAGTCCTCTGGCTGTTATCAAAAAGATCGAAGTCGCTGCTGCGCCTTAACTGTAGAAAAGCAAGACTTCTAGAATGTGTATAAATGGGGCACTGGACCATTAGCAATCATGCTTAACACGCACACGCAAAGACTGCAGAAGAGGTTGCAGTGACGAACAGGAAAGAGAATTGAGAGTGCCCAGCGCTGGTCAGACATATATGAATTTCTAGGTAACGCGGTCATCGCGAATCTGGAGGTTCTGATTAGTATTACACTGAAGAACATCCTAAGATTAGATTGTAACGCAGAATGATGCTAAAAGCCTAAGGATATTCAAGAATGTCTCACAAGATACTTTGCTCCACAGTTAATCCCCTTTAAGGACTTGATCTGCTGGTCCATGTGTGCCTTGGCAGTTTTCATTAGGGTACCCTATCAAACTGCTTTCATCTGCCGAGTTGGACAACTTAATGAGTTCATTCAGGACTGGGAGTTGGTCTCTACTGAATTGGTTCCAGGAAGTCCATTAACGTGAAACGCTGAAAGGAAAATGGTTGCATTTTGTTGACAGGCATACGGTGACCATAGACTTTCACTGTATCCGCATTTGTTTGAACCTTAGTTGATATCCCAGGAACGGATTAAAGAGAAATACCTTGTATTATATATCTCAAATGAACTTTTAATACAGAACTATAAGCAAATGTTATCTTCCTGGCAGAGCATACAAAACATTGTGATAGAGACTTTTCAGGGGACAAATTCATCGATCATAAGACTCGGTACTTAGATCCTTTCCAGTAAGATTTGAGAAGCCTTTTTGTAGACAATTGATACTGTTTGAGTGTTGTCAGCAACTCTAAAGAGGTGGTGCCGTGTAAAACATACGAGGTGTTCCGTTTAGGTATCGAACCTAGAATCGGCGTATTCTAGTGGCTCCTTAAAGTTGTTTCAGGAACCTTTTCTAACCATGTTTGTTTGAAAGAACTTCCAAAACAGTATGGCAATTCGAAGCCTGTGCTCAATCTGCTGCCGACGGGCTGTCTGAAGAGCTTTTTAAGAAAGCTGGAGATGAGTAACATCATTCCTAAGAAGATCGTGCAAAACTCACAAGTCAACATCAGAGGTACGATCTTCTTATAATCTGCTCCACAGCCAGCTTATGTACACGACATTGACATAATTAGATGAACACAGCGAGCCTTTAATGAGGCGTTTGCTGCAATTGTAGCAGAAGCGGCTAAAATGGGTCTAACTTGGATTTGTATTTGGGAATAAGTGAGGGCAAGACGAAATTAATGCTGTCATCGACAAAGGACACACAACATCGACGTTTCGGACAGAATGAACCACTTGGCAGCAGAAACTTGGAGGTAGTCAAGGACTTCGTTTACCTCGGCTCCGCGATAAAAAAAGGACAACAACATCAGTACCGAAATCAAACGCAGATTCACTCTTGCCAACTGCTGCTTCTTTGGGCCAAAGAGGTAATTGAGTAATAGAGCTCTCTCTCGAAGGACTACGTTTGCCTTATATAACAGCTTGATCATTCCAGTCGCGGTGCGGTAACCTGGGCGCTACTAAAAGCGCCTAAAAGTTCTGCGTGCGATTTTCGGTCCTGTTTGCGTTGATGGCATCTGGAGGAGAGGATTTAACGACGAACTCTATGGGCTGTACAGCGACATGCGCCTAGGGAAGCGTCTTCGGATACAACGCTTAAGATGGCTAGGCCATGTAGAGCGTATGTACATCACTGCTTCGGCCCGAAAAGTCCGCGAATATGATCCATTGCGACAATGCAATAGAGGACGGCCTAGGCTAAGGTGGCGCACACAAGTGGAGAAGGACCTCAACCAACTTGGAGTGGGCAATTGGCGGCAGCTGGCGAAAGATCGTGCTGGCTGGAGAGGCATGTTGGTTGAGGCCCAGGTCCACCCTGGACTGTAGCGCCTGTAAAAGAACAAGAGTAAGAAAATGAGTTGACCGAGTATATGCACCAGCTCATTTGTAAGATATAGTCGGAGGAGAGCATCTCCGACGAATAAGATTTCAGTATTGCTTGTCCGATCCATTTAAAGGGAAACTTTTTTTATTATACCGTGCTCGTCGTGGCTTAGAGGGTAAGTGCGTCGATCCACATGCCAAAGTTTCAGGTTCGATTTCCGGACTGAACATGTCGAATTTTTCATGGCGCCACCTCCTCCGAGTTGCGGACAGCACTCAAAGAGTCCCAATTGTCTATAAAAGCTTTTCAAAACTTGCCGTTAGAAGTCGGTACGGTAGTGTCTTATACTCGTTAGAGAATAGTTGGACGCAAAACATGAGTAGTTGTTATAAAGGGTGTCCCAACAAGAACGCAAGATTTTTATTTTAAATAAAACGCAGATATTTAAAAAAAATCGTGAATTCTTTATTATATCGTAAAGTAGACAGGATGAGGTTATGTGTGGAATAACACATCGGCCAGATGGCCGCCGCGTGTTTGCTGGCCCATACGCGATCTTCTAATGAAATTTTCAAAGATCGTTTTGCATAAATGCTGCGGTATTTCATTAATGCAGCGTCCAATTTCCTCTTTTAAGGCTTGAGTCGTCGTCGGCTTATTCGCATAAACCATCGACTTCAAGAAACCCCAAATAAAAAAGTCCAATGGTGTTAAATCGCACGATCTAAGCGGCCAATTCTGGTCTCCGGGAAACACGACCGGGAAATGACTGATGCAGCAATTGAATTGTTTCTCTGGCTGTATGAGATGTGGCGTCGTCATGTTGCAACCACATCCCCTACACATTCAATTCTAGAATTCTAGGCACGAGAAAATTGGTTATCATTTCCCGATACCGAACACCATTGACTGTTTGCGCTTGACCTGACTCATTTTCATAAAAAAAGGTCCAATGATTCCTCCAGCCCAAAATCCACACCACACAGTACCACGTTAAGGATGCATTTGCTTCTCGTGAATCACTCGAGGATTTTCCTCGCCCCAAATGCGACAATTGTGCCTTTTGACGAAGCCATCAAGATGGAAATGGGCCTCGTCACTAAAGATAATTTTATCCGCAAAATCAGCTTTTTCATATTGTCTCTCCAATACCCAATTAACGAACTCCCTTCGCCGTGCATGGTCAGCTGGCTTCAGTTCCTGACTCAATTGAACTTTGAATGCATGAAGATCCAAATCTTTCATCAAAATTCGCTGCATAGTGGGTTTGGAGACACCAATTTGCTGAGCTCGGTGTCGAATTGAGGTGGATGGAGTTTGAGCGACATCATCACGTACTGCTGCGATATTTTCGATCGATCGACCTGGTCGAAGGCGCGTTGTTGTCTTTACATCAGTTAGAAATCCAGTTTCAGCAAATTGTTCCATTAATCGCTTTACAGTTGACTCTTTTGGAGCATTATTGTAAAATCAAATTGATAGCAATTTGCGAACTGTAGATGCAAAACTTTCACAATTTTGGTAAAACAATTTCACAGTGAGTTTAAAAAAAAAATGTATTTTTTTATTTTGAGTTTCATTTGCATTAAATCTAGATATAAAATACTTAAACTAGCTATAATAAATTTTATTTTAATTAAAACTATCTTACTGGCTCCATGCGAGCACTCTAAGTTAATCTATGAATTTTTTATAATTGCCTTTCAGCCTTTCAGTTTTTGTAGGTATGTTCAAGTAAAGAACTAAATTATGTGATACTTAATACTAAGAAAATGTTCTGGAAAAACTTAGCAATCTAATGAAATTATTTTTAAATTATTATTATCTAACCTAACTAAACAAACTTAACCTAACTACCACTATTTTTTTTTTTTTTTTTTGTTTTATGGGCTATATATATACTACACTAACTTAATCTTAATCTAACTTATACTATATGTAAGTTGTCCGTAGGGGGACCAATTTCTGTTTCAGCTGACGGCAGCTGGGCCACCAGATGTGGCTCTAGCCACCAATAAAATTGCCTATCCTTTTCCCGATCTTTGATGTCGCGAATAGGGATGGATGTGCTGAAGCGGAGATCACCCGGCCTTAGACAATTTCAAAGTGAGAATGCGTTGTTCATTCGTGTAGCGCTCCATTTTTATTGACCTTATACCTTCTACTAACAAAAAATAATAATTGTTCAAATGTCAAACAATGACAATTCGAATGGCGCCAAATTTAAATCTTGGGTTCTTGTGGGCTGTAGAGCCACTCAATTCTTTTTATTATTAACTTGTGCCAACCACCTACGGAAAAGTCTCCTAAGCGAAAAATATTTGAACTTCTCTGTCGACTTCTCTGAGCGCCTGAAAGGAAAGGATGACACTGGGGAATTTTCGCTTCTCCCTTAAGGTTGATATCGAACTCATCGTTCTTCAGAGTGTCGTGCAAAACTAACTTGCCCACACGAGAAACACGATCTTCCTAAAATTCGTACAATTGCTAACATACGTATGTCGACATGATTGGCTGAACGCAGTAAGCCGGCCGCGTTTGCTGCTATTGAAGAGGAGACGTACCAAATGGCTTTAACTGTGAAAGAAGGCAAAGCGAAGTATATGCTATTATCGGGGAGGATGCACAACTTTAACGACTCGGACAGAACTTAACCCTAGGCAATTGTAACTTCGATAAAATAAAGGACTCGGTCTATCTCGGCGCCCGAGTTAACAGTACGAACAACATCAGTACCGTGTGTAATTCTTACCTATCGCTTTATCTATGGGCTTAAGAGACAATTGAGAAGCAGGACCCTCTCCCGATGGACCAAGCTTACATTCTGCCATATGGTGCTGAAGCCTTGAAATCTCAAGAGTAATTTGGAATAGAGAAGTTCTGCGTTAAGTTTTTTGGCGTTGATGATTTTTGAAGAAGACTTAACGACTGTACGCTATATACACCCAAGCGTCTATGGTTAGGTCATGGACAGCACTGCTCCGGACCTTCGAATCAATGGGGCAACGGAGCAGACGACGCCCACGGAATCGATGGCGCACACCTCAACGTATACAAGACACGACTCGCTGCTTTGTGCAGGAGAGTCACAAAGTGGTAGATCTTCCAAATCCCAAAGGCGTGATCCCTTACAAGAGAAAATCGGACTGAGATTTAATCATTTGTTGTGAAAGTTCACTAAAGCAGGATTTCAATGTATAGTTGGATTAGAATACCTTCCCAAATCATATGTGAAACGTAATCGCAGTCTTCTCCCCTTGGTTTAATGAGTTGTGCATTTTTTTCCACTCCTCTATCCGGCACTACAATTCTGTGGGAATCTGAAGCACAACCAAATATTTTGCACGACACTTATGCGCACTCAGTTTTCTTTTCAAAAATTTCGACTGATGACTCTTTGCTCTCATCTCTTGCATCTCCTGCCAGCAGTCCCAAAAAAACGAATTGAATTTCGAATGACATTTCAATTGAAGAAATTCCCAAACGATTCCGAGCCCTTTTGTGACCCTTGCACTCAAGACCACAGTCAAGTGCCAGAAAGCCGGCTCTGTCCCTCCAGATATTATCTGTATGCATGAGATCTCTTCAAACTTTGCATGTCCTTGCTGAAATCTATTTTCTGGAGCATCCTTAAGCGTATTTGCTCAAATATCTGTCCTTCCTTGGAGTTCGGAGAACCGCTTGAGGCTTCAGTTCACCAAACAGAATTCACTTTGTACGCCCAGCAGAGAATCTCCATCGAAGTGAAGATAAATCTTTGCTCCCATTGTTGTGGCAGCAATCAAATTGGGAATTCATTGGTCGTGTTCGATGCTGCTTCAAGGAGGAACCACCCCCCCCCCTCACCATCTCGTTCCCACTTAGTTCCATGCCATAATCAAAAGCAACATCGATTTCATCTTAACGTGGCACCACCACCAACTCGTTACGGCACGTTTTCTGCAGAGCAAATTGAACGATTCTTATGTTGTGCACCACCCCGAAATGTTCCATTAAAAGTGGTCACCCATCCTCCTCACGCCATGGCACCACCGCCACAGCCGACACCCGCCCGCCCGCCGACCCAACCGAGTCGGCATTCGCATTCAATTCCATTCACGTTCTTTATTTAAATCAAATACCAATATTTTCATCCTTTCGAAATAGAACAGGCAACTCCAAACAAAAGCTTAGACCCTTAATTTATCGCCAACGGAAAACAAGGAATTTCAATACTGTGCTACAGATTTGCCTACCGCCGCACCCTCCTGCCGGGGTGGCACAGAATAAAGGCATACCTCCACGCTCCGACCGCAGAGGGGGCACGGTGCACGGGGAGGGGAAATGTCGAGAAAGAATTTAAAGGAAAAAAGAAAAACACAGATACTCTGGGATGATGAATGGCGGGCCATGGAGGGCTTCAATACATTTTGGGTTGGTTAAGCATCTGACAAATGGGGGCGCCTGCCGCAGGATACCGAGTGCGGGGTGTTATCCTTTTTCATCGTGTATTCAATGAGTTTGTGTTCGCCTCCAAATTGATTCATTGTTGAACTGAAAAGGGGCTATTAACGCATTATCACTGCAGGCTCGTTCTGGGGACGGACGTGGCGCCCAGCGGGCGGCCATAACTCACTCACGCCATAACTCGTACTGTACGGGTGGAGCGATAAGTGGGCGGTTGTTAGGCGTCATTAATACGATTTCAATTAAATTTTGAATCTACTCGTTCGGGTCTTTAAGCTGTTGGGGGAATGGAATTAGTGGCAAGACTGCAGCTGACACCGCAGTTACGTGCAAACTGGTAATTGTCTCAATTAAAAGGACAATGGGGAGGACAAAGTTGAATTTAATTATAAATCAGGATGCACCTGACCGTCAAAAGAGAATGAATGACACTTGTCCTTGACGGCGGGACGGGCGTCGCTCGTCTAATGAGATGCAAGGGATGCAGGACTGCAATTTAAATTAATTCCCAAGCGGGTAGTAAAATATAAATTTTCAAAAGCGCAACAACGTTGAGTGGGGTGTGAGGAAGTTGGGTGGAAAATAATTTAAGGCACTTGCTGTGAAATTTTGGTACTAATCGGACTTTTTCATTGTGATGATGATGCACTTCTGCACTCCTTTGTACCGATTTCAGTTTATAAGTCTTCTGTTTTAAAAATAATCGAATCGCGCCAAGATACATGCTTGAGTTGTCGTAAGGCAGACTTGAAGACACCTTATTTTCTGGATCGATTTCATTTTATATTGATTGGATCGTTTTCCACATTGTTCTCGTTTTCGAAGCAGAAAGCAACTTCTGAACTTGTTGCTTGAACCTGCTGCTATAGCGCAGGTTCAGTCTCCTTAAGTAGTTAAGTAAAAATGCTCCCATTTAGTGCGCCTGTTAACTGCTCGTTTGGGGGACGGTTGCCTTTTGTATTTCGGGATAAGAGAACAAAAACACATATTAATCATCGAAAATAGCTTTATTGTTTTTCAAAATATTCCCCATTAAGATCTATACACTTTTGCATGCGTTTGAACCAATTGTCGAAGTACTTTTGCTCCTCTGATCGAAGTATCTCCAAAACATGCATTTTGAACGCATTAACCGCTTCTTCAGGTGTCGAAAAACGTTGACCTCTCATTTTATTTTCAGTCATTCGTGGCCAGAAGTAATTCGGTACCAAGTCAGGACTATACGGCGGATGACTCATCAAATCGATCGACTTCTGTTTCATCACCTGTCACGATGTCATAGACGTGTTACGAAGCACCGCGATCGTATTTTTGGAGAATTTCTTTCGATCAATCGACACGAGCCTTTTTTTGAGCGATTGACAAATTATGTGGGATCAAACGCGAATAAATTTTTTGGACTGTCAAATGTTCATGCGATATTGAATGTATGCTTGTCCCACTAATGCCTAAGGTTGTCTCAATCTCAAATGACGAACTTGCAATATCAGTTGGCGCACAGCATCAATGCTTACCGGAACAACAACTGATTTTGGACGACCTTTGCGAAATTCGTTTTGGAGTGAACTACGACCTCGGTTGAATTTATCATACCATCGATAAGCACTGGTCCTTGATGGAGCTTCATCGCCAAAAATTGAATTAAATTCATCGATGCACTGTTGTTGAGTTGTCGAAAGTTGTAAAAAAAATCACATGAAAATTTTCACGATTTAATTTAATTTTTTTGGGCGAGATGAATCTTTTAAGCTACTGTAAACAACAGAAATAGCGCTCGTATGTCAAAACGTTCTGAGTACGTATAACCTCAAAAATGTCAAACTTTACGATAGAGCTGGAAGTTGCCAGATTGCAACACTAGGGTTGCCCAATCCCGAAATATAAAAGGCAACCTTCGTACCTAACTAATAAAATTCCGGTTACGTTTTGATCCTAATGCACTGTCTTCCAGTTCTCTTCTGTTTTACTTACTTCTCTTCTGATTTACTTCTCTAATGAGCTTCCAACCTATGAAGGGGGTCTGGCTGAGACGCGGCAGCCTTCTATGCCCTATCTTCTTGGCCACGTTATTTCCAGCTATCCAAACCTTCAAATGAGGGTTTGGTCGCCCTCTTCTACTCGATCTTATAGGCTCTGGTCTGAAATTCCTCTTTGCGAAGAAGATAGCAGCCGAGTCAGTACACTCTTTTGTTCAACTCCATTTACATTTTGGTATAGCTCGTAGATTTCGCTGTTGTGTCTCCTCCTTTATTTCCCCATTTCGCATATGGAATCGAATGTTAGACTGAGTTTCTTTCTCTCGAAATTTCTATTTTCCACCTTATGATCCTAAGCATCACTTCTCAATGCAGACCACCACTTTCTTGTACGAGGCTGGTCCGGAAAACGCCTCGATTGCAGTCAAATATTTACTGAACAAATTTTATCAGTGGTTTTTGATGAGCCACGCTCTGAAAACGGCTATCGCCATAGATAATAATAATAATCAGTGGAACTACAGCCCACAAGGGAGCAGGCCTAGCTTCTTAAGCAACAACTCGTGTTGTGGGTGCTATTGCTGTTTCACGAGAAGAGGAAACTTACAGTTTTTTTTGCCAACTCCGAACGCCGATATTCAAGAAGCTTTTCGTAGACAATTTGTACTCTTTGGGTGTTTGGTACAATTCGAAATGAGTGGTGCAGAAACAAACTCGAGATTTCAGTCTGGGAGTCGAACCTGGGAACTCGTACACGTGTCATATGCTCGTATCCCCTACGCTAAGGCGACCACAACTAAGATGGATAACGTGACGAAAATTCATGATTGGAAGGCCGCCGATTGCTTGAGGTAGCGTCTCAAAAGACGACAAGCGTCATATCCTGCATTAAATACTGTACCGGAGAGGTTTTTGCGTCATTGATCGTCGACGAAACAGTTGGCGGTTGGAGGCTTCTACCATTATTAGGCCATTCGTCGTCAAATTGATGGAAAAAAGGTTCAAATTGGTGAAGTGGTGAAAAAAGCGTTCTTTGTCTAACACGTTCGCCGTCAACACTGCTTCCTTTTCTACCATATTCCGCAGATTTGAACCCGTGATGATAATATTTGTTTCCAAATGTTAAAAAGGCACACACCAGACAGAAATTCAAGTTGAATGAGGAAGTTGTCGCCATCACGGAGGCCTACAATCAGATCTCCAGAAAATGTATTTCTCGTCAAAAATAAAGGCTCTCCTCCTGTAGGCTAATAAATAATTGAACCGCTTAAACTCCTCCCAATATTCATCACATGCATGACACATGTTCACATGTTCTTGCGATTTTTTGTTCTGTTTGTGTTGATGACGTTTGGAGGAAAAGACTCAACGACGAACTTTATGGGAAGTACGGTGGAATGCTCCTGGTCCAGCATCTTCCAATGCAACGCTTAAGATGTCTTGGCGATATAGAGCGTTGAAGCCCAGGTCCACCCGCCATGCAGCGTCACAATATGAAGAAGATGAGAAAGGAGCAAGAAGAAGAGAAAAGAAGAAGAAACAGAAAAATGAGGAGGAGAAGAAGAATAAAAAAAAATAAAAGAAGAATCTGCCATTAGCTGTACATACGGATCTCAAGGCGTGATATTAAGAAAAAGATGAAGGAGTAATTTGAAAAGAGCGCAACTAAGGCAAATGGATGCTATAAATTTAACTTTATTCTAGTTAGAGGATGCTCGTGGAGGTTCCACTTAGTTCAATGATGCGTATACCATTCGTGTTGATATAGCAAATCTGGTGTGGTTACAGATCTGATCTGACCTCGATAGCCTTTACGGCCGCGTTCAGCGATGTTTCGCTTCCCGAATAAACTTTCTGTCATCCATATGTCTCAGGAAAATAGCTGCAAAACAGCATTCTGCGCCTATAATGATAGGAGAGAACAAAAATTACTTTTTTTGAAAAAGACAAGTCAATTTGTTTAAGCATTGACACTTAGTCCGTTGTTACTGGTCCATTTCGGCAACAGTTAAATGGCTTTTTGTATGAGGTTCCTTAGTATGTTCAATGTTCTCCACATATGTTATCACCTTCTAATAGCCCACTGACTACGGCAATCAATAGTAGCGGGTAGAGGTGCCCTCTTTGGGTGTTACTTCTGATGACGAATCTGACAGAGTGAAGAAACACATTCAGTGCTTTAGATATCAAATGAGGGGAAGATATTGTTTAAATCGTCAAAAATGTCTATAAAGTATATCAAATGACAGTTTAAGGCTGTATCGATAGACTTGCCTTATAATATGCATATTGGGAAGCTACCGTTGTGCGTGCGTGAATTGTGAATGCGGGTATCAACGAGTGCTACCACAGTCCACAAGAGACCAGGGTTTAGCTTCTTCAGCAACTACTCGTGTTGTGCGCGTTATTGTTCTCTCACGAGAGAAGGGACCTACTTGGAAAGCTTTTTATAGGCAATTTGTACGCTTTGAGTGTTTGCCAGCAAATCGAGAGGTGGTGGCGTGAAAAAAAATCCGAGTTGTTCAGTGCGAGAATCGAACTTGGACCTTCAGCGTGTGGGTTGGCCCACTTACCCATAACGCAACGTATCAACGATGCTTACTTGTAATTTGAGCAGAATTTATGATAAGCTAATGGGACTGGTATTACAAGTTTTAATAGGTTAGCTGCGTTCCGGGCAAGAACACCACTCTATCTTGTCTTGAGATAAGTATGATCTTAAGGTAAAAGAGGGTCAATTGCGGGGAATGCAAAATTTCAACAGTAATAATCCTTATTTGTCCTAGTGATTGTTAGGGTTGGAAGGTCTAAGGTGTCTAGTGCTTTGACATCCAAAAAACACTTCAAAGTGTTTGACAAAGAAATGAAACACCATATTAAGGTCGTTTGCAATGTCCGGTCAAAATTTTTGAACTTAAGAAGTGCCTGTATGTAATACATTCTCAAACGCAAGGCATAGAATTTCTTTTAATTTCCTTGCAGATGCTCAACTACCTACAGGGGCTTAGTCAGAATTTTTGTTCCGATGTGTTTAAATTCGTTTACCCTTATGGCAACAATTGACAATTCAGCACGCAGCTGTGCTCTGTGACAATTGCACTTCCTCACATTATCTCACATCCCTCTTTTTTGGCACTTGGAGTGAATGAGCTAATTTGTCACTCTGCCTTTCTGTCATAGGGAGCGACATAAAAACGGATTAAGTAAAGACACACCTCCAAGTCTTAGTCACCTTTCAGCGGAAATTCCGTAAAACAGATTTAGGATTATTCATTTTTCGGCAACAAAGCCTCATCCAGATCAAAGTTAAGCCGGTGCTTCCAACTACGTGCCCTGTTCTACGAAATGCAAATTCCGTACAAAAGGACACCCCCACGCACAGCCAGAACAGCCAATATCCTCTCGTCGCTGGGTGGGATGACGCATTTTTTGTTCGTCTTCTTGAATGAAAAGCCGATTACCGACTAAGACCTTACACATAATGCTTTTCGTTTTATATCCTTAATCACAACCATTGCTGCTTTTATTATCCCCGACAGTTTCCGTCGGCTTAAAATTTAAAATAAATAAAAACGAGGTTCCTGTGTACTGGGAACATCCCTTCAAGGCATCGTGATTATTTTTAAATGAACCCCTTATTTAGGGTAGTCTCAAGCGTGGGACGTAGGGAGGTCTTCTTAAGGAAACGATTCAAATTAATAATGGAATAGCCTGCTGGAAAGACGAGAGATCACTGCAGGAAGGAGAAGGATAACTGCCCTTCGACATCGTGGATGGAATGTACTCGTAATATTTCATTGCTGGTGAGTCGTAGGTCGTGCGGTGGGGGTGACCTGTTGGTTTGTGCTAGCTGCCTACATGCTTGATCCTTGGAACACTCGTGAGTTATGCAATCCTTCCTCTAAGACAAGATTAAAAATTCCCTGGCCACGTTGGTAGTGTATCACTGCTTCACTTGTTGCATAAACTGTACTTCAAATTAAAGGACTTGTGATCCGGTCGGTAGCTGAGAATGAATTATGAATTCACTGGTCGGCAGTCACATAATAAAGGCTTGTTTCTTTTGAAGCGCCAATAGAAGATGGTTTTTGCACTTTCTGTTACAGCGAAAGAGTGAATTGTTTCCTTCAT
Organism: Eristalinus sepulchralis; assembly: GCA_944738645.1. Taxonomy (NCBI): domain Eukaryota; kingdom Metazoa; phylum Arthropoda; class Insecta; order Diptera; family Syrphidae; genus Eristalinus; species Eristalinus sepulchralis. The sequence goes on from OX122882.1 coordinate 49,664,745, forward strand.
TCACCAACAAAGAATCAATAGACTTAGTTAGGATTGTGTTTGTGGAGGAAAATGAGGGGAAATTACAGGTGCGTCCGATGTGGCCAAAAGAGTCAGCACAATTATGACTCATTGAAGACATGTCACCTTCCAGCGACATTGCTGCCCAATTGAATCTTTCCCTTCTGAGCTTCTGAGCACTGAGTAGAGCACAGGTGGGTGAGAATACCGATTTGTCGGATTTGAACCTGCCTGGATATAATTTGGTGCGCTTGCTTTCTCTTCACCGCGGTCTTGCCATTTATGTGCGTAGTAATGTTGCTTACCAACTTCAACCACAATACGGTCTCTGTTCCAATCCGGAATTTAATTTTCTTAAAACTCAATGGCCGTAAGCATTTAATCCACTACTGCTTCATGTATAGAAGTCCAAACCTGGACAGTGATTCGATTTATAATGAGTTTGATGCACTGTCCGATTCCATCACAAGAATTTTATCCCTGTGTTCTCGCACTGAAACGCTATTGCTATATAATGTACACAATTCTTCTTGGCTTCGACATGCAGGGCAGATAACACCCGAAGGAAAGTATTCTGAAATCTTTGCTGAGGTAAATAATTTGACCCAGCTTGTGAATGAGCCAACACGAATACCTGACATTGCAGATCATGCCGCTATCACCTTGGACCTGTTTCTCACCTCTCATCCTGAGAAATACCCAATCGAAATACTGTCGCCTCTAGGCTCGTCTAACCATTGTGTCGCATCAGCTAATTTCTCGTATTCACGCCACACAGTTAGAAAACGAATTCCTAAGAGAACTGTATGGCTCTATGAGAAAGCCGACTGGAGCGGACTTAATAACTTCTTTAGGAATTTTAACTGGTAACTATGCTTCCTCGATAGTGACGTGGATGCCGCTGTTGATACGATCACAAATATTATTTTGCTGAGGCAAGAGCATAGTATGACTCGAGCTGCAAGGAGGCTGCAAGGAGGCTGCAAGGAGGCTATCAGGTTAAGAGAGATGAGTTTCCGGAAGTTACCCTTCTGAGAAAAACCGGAAGAAGCTTAAACGGGACCGAAATGACTGCAATTCACTATTAAGACGTGTGAAATTCTCCTACGACCAAAAGTTGAGGCCAAAAATGCTACAATGTCCCAAGAGTATCAAAAACTTTTGGTCTTTTGTGAAAAACATAAGAAACTCAGCTTCGTCTTCAATTCCGACGCACAGTCACAATGACATTCCAGCTGTCAACCCTTTGGACAAAGCAAATCTGCTTGCTGCTCACTTCGCAGCTAGCTCAACGCTTTCAGATTGTGCTTTGTCTCCACCTGTACTTGAGAGCGTAAATTTTTCCATGGGACAGATTCACTTTTGCACTCCTACAGTTGCAAGAGTCCTCAAAGATCTATACGTGCACAAATCCGCTGGCCCGGATGGTATACCCCCTGTTCTTCTGAAGAGGTGTTCTTCAACGCTGGCAAAACCACTGCGTAAGCTTTTCCATCTGTCCTACTCTTTAGGGCTCTTTCTGAGTAAGTGGAAAACAGCATTTGTCCAGCCCGTTCCTAAAAAGGGGAATCTTCGTCACACACCTCCTACCGATCCATAGCACTTACGTCCCTTCTTTCCAAGGTCATGGAAACGCTGATAAATAGTCAGCTTGGGAAGTATCTTGAATACCGGAAGCTTCTTAATGACCGGTAGTACGGCTTCCGCAGAAACAGGTTCACTGGCGATCTGATGGCACATCTCACCGAAAAGTGGAACCAATCTTTGCAAAATGTTGGAGACAGCAACTTTGTTGCGCTTGATATTTCAAAAGCATTTGACAGAGTCTGGCATCAGGCTCTCTTGTCGAAAATGCGTGTTTATGGAATCGATAAGTATCTTCCTTCATGGATTAGTAATTACCTTTCAAACCTTTAAATACAAGTCGTGCTGGATGGGTTCAAGTCTGATATCCATTATATTAATGCTGGTGTTCCCCAGAGCTCCGTTCTGTCTCCGAAACTCTTTCTCATATTCATAAATGATCTCTTCTCTGCTACTTCTCTGCTACTTATTCACTCCTTCGCTGATGACAGTAAACTCAGCTTCTCATATTCGTTCCTGCACTTCGGCCGTAGATTTGGAACGGCAGCGTATGTTAAGTACATTCAATTCCGACCTTGACAGCATAGCAAAACGTTCCCAAAATAACCACCCATTATCCATGGACGGCACCTGCGTTGTTGAAACCGAAAAACTTTCCATCCTCCGTATGTGTATCAACTCAACACGTAATTGGAACGATCACATACTCAAGGTCGCCAAAAATGCTGCGAAATGTCTAGGTTTCCTAAAACGATACAAAATATACTTTACTCCCTCTGATCTGTCTACAATTTACAAGGCCTACATCCGTCCTAAGCTCGCGTATAACGCTCCTATCTGGTTTGGTGCTCCCAAGACCTTTCTGCACCTACTACCATATAATTCAAAAGCGAGCAATAAAACTTTTAGGAGACAACAATATTGCGAAGTCGATTGACTCGTTAGAACACCGACGTAATGTCAAGATGTGCTCACACGAATTAACCAGCTGCATTCCTCCCCTTCAAGAATTCACCCGCAATACACGCCTCGCTAGGAATGCACATCAGTTCACCCTTAACCCCACCCTCGGACGTACAGTGAAGTAAAGAGACTCGTTCTTTAGCCGCACCACACGAATATGAAATGCTCCTCCCAACTCAATATTTCCCTCTCATTACAATCCACAGATATTTAAAACCAATGTGCACCGGTAGCTCCTCTCCCTCTCTTCCTCTATACCTTCGGCCCGTGATGTGACTTAAATCCGGTCACTTATGGGTAGTCGTAACCCCTTTAGCGCGCGCCAATTATAAAAAAACAAAAACTTCTGAGCTACTTCAAATAATTTATAGTAGAATTTAAAGAATCGAAATCTGTTGGTGTTGTCATTTTGACAGCTATAGAGCGGAGGAAACTTGCAAGACTGTGATTCAAAATCCCTTTGGCAGCATTGCCAACCGCCCCCCCATAAGATGCCGTCCTGTTGCATCTCCTATGGTACATGGTCCACTCCTTGTCTGTCGCTTTAAATAAATGTAATACCCCCAACCAGGGTTACGCAGATGATGTAGCCGCCTACGTAGCTCATGTAAGCTCAAGTAAGCAGACGGTTATAGACGTGATCGATGACTGGTGCACCAGGAACAGGCTTTTACTCAATCCTCTTAAAAGTGAGGCTGTTCTCTTCACCAGGAAGAGGAACCTACATTCTCTGATTCAACTAGTACTAAAAGGCATTATCCTAGACAAAAAACTTCTTCGGAAAGACACATTGAGGCGACAACCTCCAAGGCGCTGGCAGTCTTCTAACAGTGTAAAGAGTTTTCGGTAAAACCTGGAGCCTATCGCCAAACAGATCCGTACCTCTGTACATCTGACCTCTTCTCTCTTATTCACCAGTTGTTTGGTGGAACAAGTGAAAATACGTGACTGCTGCTTTCATCTAGTTTCATAGAACGGTCTGTCTCGGCTGCACAGGGGCCCTCCCCAGCACGCCTGGCACAGCTCTTGATGCATTGATTGATCTCCCTCCCCTTGATGTCCACATAATGGGATGCACAATGAAGGCCATCCCCCGACTAAAAAGAAATGTTCTTTGCTTCAACTCGTACTGGAGTTTTGATGATCTCACGCACCACATATGGCATGGCACTAGACTCATGGATATGCAATCTGAGGTGAGGACACCAACAATCCAGCTGTGCTGCTTATACAAAGTCGACTACTTTCCCTGAATCGAGGATTAGCTCTGGCCAGAAACTGAGTCAGGAAGAGAATTTAGCCGGATTTTCACGGACGGCTCCAAGGCGATGGAGGTTTCTGTAGCTGGGACCTTCGTGGAGAACAACAACATAAGACTTCACACGTCTGTAAAAAATTTCGCATCGGTTTTCCAAGTGGAAACAATTGCAACTCTGAAGGCCACGAACTATATTGTAAAGAAGATAGTGCAGAAATGCAAGTCTTCCCTTAATTTGGTCGGCAGACAGACTAATTCTTGACTTGTTTGGGTCCCAGTATACCATGGGAAACGAGATTACTGGTAACCTTGATGGGTTAGGATTAAAAGAGACATACCTAGGACCCAAACCCACCTAGGGACTGCCCGTGTTGAGACTTCCGTCGACAGTTCGGTCTCTCGGCAGCACAGACGGACATCGCATGACTCTCCAGGATGCTGACCAAGTGCATACTTTCCAACGTCAGTAAGAAATCTGCGTATTTCGACAGGAAAGATTGCAGATGGCTTGTACTAGTGAGGCGTGGTCGCCGTGGCGTAGCAAGTGCGTCGACCGGCACGCAGGAGGTCTAGGTTCGATTCCCGGACGGGACACCTCATATTTTTTCACGGCACCACCTCTTTTTAGTTGCTGACAACACGCAAAGAGTATCAATTGTCTTTGTAAAGCTTCTCAAATCTCGATGTTCGGAATCAAAAATATGTAACTTCCTTCTATTCGTGAGAGAAGCTAGGCCCTGGGCCCTTGAGGGCTGCAGCGCCACTCAATTATTATTATTATCCTGGAACACTGTGTTTGAGCTTAGTGACGAAACCATCGGCGACGCTCGCAGAGAAAGTGAATAAACTGCAGAGCATTTCCGCCCGGCTCCAATGCAGTGCTTCCCAACTTCCAACCAAAATCAGATACGGCTTGGGGAAATACAACGAAATCACACTTGAATAATATACCTTACCTCCAACATGGTCTTGGAAAGATTGTTGGACCCATCGACTTAAATTTTAATGTCTTCGATGTAATGAATTTTAATGCTATCTTTATTGTAATATCTGAGATTTGGGTTTACGATGATGAGCAAGCTATGTATAACATTCCAGGATATATACCTTTTTTCGGTTGTAATAATTCGTATAGATCAGGTGGTGTCGTTGTATATATTCAAAAAGAGTATGAAAATATCTGTTCGGTTAAAAAATATTCTCTATCAAGTGCCGACATGCTTAAAATTGATTGTCATGTATGTAATGAATGTTTTACGATCTTGTGTGTGTATCGTCGTCATTTATGTGTAGATGTTTTCGTAGAACATATGGATAAGGTTCTCAAAGACGTAAAAACAAAAAACTTATTAGTGGTAGGTGACCTTAATATCGACATTTTAAAAACTAGCAGTGATTCATATAAATACTTGACTCTTATGTCCTCTTTTGGACTAAAATCCCTTATTACAGAGCCGACCCGAATAACAGCTAACACCCAGACTTGTATCGACCACATTTTTCTGAGACTTGACTCCAAATTTCCTTGCAAGCTTTCTGCTGAAGTACTAGATTACAAAATTTCGGATCACTGCATGACAAATTTAAATATTATAACACAAACAAGAAATCCAGACAAATACGTTCCTTTTAAGAAGCAAAACAAAATTATTTATAGTGACCTAATAGAACGATTGAAGTTTGAATTCTGGGATAATGTATATGCAGAAAGTAATCCTTGTTTGGCCTATGACAAATTCTTAATAACGCTTAGAAAACACATAGAAAGCTGCACTATTATAGTAAATAACAATTATAAACACCTAAAACGTCTTAGACCTTGGATAAATGTGAGCTTGCTTAAAAAACTTAAGAAAAAAAATGATTTACGTAAGAAATGCAAACGTCATCCAGGAAACCAATCTTTAAAAAAATATTATAATAGACTAAATGAAGAAGGAAAGAACGACGTCAAAATATGCCGGAATATATACTTTACAAGAAAACTGCAGAATTGTAGGGGTAATTCAAAAAAAGAATGGAGAGTGGTAAATGACATCCTAAACAATAACATGAGTTCAACTGACATTCTCCATATTGAGGTAAATGGGACTAAAATATCAAACCCTGTAGACATTGCAAATCAATTCAATTGGTACTTTACCTCTATAGCAAAAGAATTGAAACCCACTCCTCCAAAGTACAGTTGTAATTGTAATTTATTTCCGGACTTAATTGACGATGCTTCTGTAAGCAACAGTTTTGTGTTTGAACCTATTACACCTAATGAGATTCATAAATGCATCATGTCATTGGATAACAAATATTCATGCACCTCTGATGACATAACTAACTACCTTTTAAAGCGTATTTCATTCTTTGTAATTGATGTTTTAACTCACCTGTTCAATCTAAGTGTAAGTTGTGGTCATTTTCCGTCTTCTTTGAAAAATGCTGAGGTCATACCACTATTTAAAAAAGGTAACAAACACTTATTGACGCAATATCGGCCAATATCTATACTTCCGACATTTTCCAAACTTTTTGAAAAACTCATAAAAAAACGAGTGATTTCCTTTTTAAATAAAACCAATTTCTTCAGAAATGAGCAATTCGGGTTTCGTGAAGGCAAGTCAACTGAAGATGCTATTTTAAAATTATGCAGTGAGATATTTGACAGTTTCAATAAAAACAATCACAACTTAGTACTCTTCATTGACATGACAAAAGCATTCGATATGGTAAATCACGATATTCTCTTGAGCAAACTGTATAGTGCTGGATTAAGAGGTATAATTCATGAGTGGTTTACTTCATATCTGACAAATAGAACTCAACGGGTTAAGCTTAAAGGGATTTTTAGTGATAAACAAGAAGTAAACATTGGTGTGCCACAAGGCTCTGTCTTAGGACCATTGTTGTTCTTAGTGTATGTAAATTCATTATTCTGTCAAAAGTTGAACAGTAGCATTACAGCATTTGCTGATGATATGGCACTGACGTACAGTAATAGCTGCATATTGGACACAGCAATTAAGTTAAATATGGACCTGAACATACTTCGACAATGGTTTGCCAAACATGAGTTACTAATAAGCAGTAAAACTAGACTTATGATATGTAGTCTACGAGAATCTTTTCCACTTGACTGTGACACCATCTTCCATTCTAGCTCCTGTACAAGATTGTCAATGTCTAATCATACGTGTGGTAGTGCAAACTTCGATGATAAACAAATATGTAGCTCAAATTGTTTCAAAATAGAAGGTGTTGAAACCTTTAAGTATCTAGGTGTCTTAGTGGATAAACATATGACTTGGAAAGCACATGCTGAAGATTTAAAATTATATATGCTATCTGCCACCCGTAAAATGTATCTTCTAAGAGAACACTGCTCTATTAACATCCTAAGAATGTTTTACTACGGGATAGTTCACTCCAAATTGCAGTACGGTATTGCAAGTTGGGGTGGAACCTATAATAGTACTATGGAACCGTTGTATATAGCACAAAAATATGTAATAAAAATAATGTGTAAAAAAAACAGGTTAGCTCATAGCTGGCCATTGTTCCAAATGCTACGCATACTTCCACTAAGACACCTATATGTCTTTAAGGTTCTCAAGGTTTTCTTCATGAGAAGTGGGTACAATAATAATCTCAGAAGTTCGAACATATATTACTTGAGAAATAATGGTGTGTCAATTTGTACTATCCCATTCTCAAGAAAAACCTGTTGTTCTAAATTTTATACAATGGCAGCACCAAGACTATATAATAAATTACCAATTGAAATCAGGCAAATAGTTCAACCAAAGTATTTTACAAAAGAAGTAAAAAAACTCCTTTTTAGTATGGAAAGCTCATCATTATTAAACTAAAATCTCTTATATAACAGTACCTTTCATTAACTCGCCGTTATGACTATTATAATAAATAATAAATGTACTTTTTGTCGTCATTGTTACTGTATATATATAAAAAATAATTGTATTGTTTCTTAATCTTTTGAATTTACCCTACACTTACTTACTATAATCAAAGTTTATTTTTAATTGAAGGATCATTCGCCACTAGTTCTATCTGAACTAAAGAATGATGCCCATTCTTTTCTTAAATTTTTTCAACTTGTAATTAATTAAGTAACCTTGTATGAATTCTGCTGTTAAATTTAAGAAATTGAATAATAAATATAAACCAAAAAAAAAAAAAAAAAAAAAAAGCAATCTTACAGATGACAACACCACTACACTGTATGAGTGATCAGAGGTTTCAGTAATCCATAAGCTACACTTTGAACGCAAGAAGACGAGCCCAAGGGTAGCTTGAGGGTCTGAAACTTGCATCTGTCGCAATATTTCTTTAGAACAACATCTTGTTTATCCCAGTCTTGCTCCATATCGCAGAAGACAATTTCATGAGTAAATGGAGAAGTATTTTACTTGTTTTTGTTTCGGGAGATAAGTCATCCGCTTAATCTTTGGCGCTATTTGAGTTAATGGTTTCTGGTGCAGAAGACTCAACTGTAATATGTGGGGGCTGTACAGTGACATAAGCATATCCAGCTACCTAGACCATGTGGGGAGCATAGACAGTACTGTTCTACACCAGTCGGAACCTCCATTGACCAGTGGGAATTCCTCAAAAGAGGAATTCTACGGACCCGATGACGCGCACAAGTGAAGAAGTGCATCAATCTTGGTGGTAGCTGCCTAAAGATTGTGCCATCTAAAGAGGATTGTTGCTTGAGGATCAGAAGTGTAGCTGTACTTAGAAGAAGTTCTTGGGCACGAGCGAGTTAAAGTGGCGCTTTGACTGTTTTGTGTTCTTGGATAAGTGTCATCTGGAAAATATTTAGGATGCAAATTAATTCAGTTTTCAAGAGATTGCGCCATCTACAAGTTGTGAGTGTTTTCGGAAGCTATTACCTACTTCATTGGGATGTGTGACATTTGTCAGCAACATTAAGTGTGCACCAGAGTCTGTCTTAGACAAAAACATTGTTTTGTCCTCTTCGAAAATGTCCGGATTTGTCTTAAATAAACGGCATTCGCGGGAATTTTGTTTTTGAAGCTGAAACGCGTTAAAGGCTTGCAGAAGTTTATGGTGAATCTGCATCGACCGATAAGCCATGCAGAGAGAAGTTTCGAAGCTTCAAAATTGGTGATTTTAACGTCGAAGACAAAGTGCGTCTTGGCCAAACCAAAAAATTTGTAGATGGGAAATATGAGGCTTTTCTGGGTCAAGATCCATGTCAAACGCACATTGAACTCCCAGAATCGTTGGGAGTGACTTAGCAAACAATTTCTGTTCGGGTGCCGTACGAGTTGAAACCGGAAGATGTCAAAAGGCCTCTGAACTTCTTCTTGAAAGACGCCAAAGGAAGATATTTTTGCTCATGATTGTGACTGGGGATGAAAAGTGGATATAGTACGATAACCCTGAGAAAAAAAAATACTATGGAAAACCAGGCTAACGCGATCATCGTCTACATCGACACCATGGACAGACATCCAAAGATCTTGCTCTGCATATGATGGGACCAGGCGGTGGTGTTGTACTTTGAGCTCCTACATACAAGCGAAACCATTGACAGGAAACGTCTGCGTTTTTTTTTGGGTGCCCCTAAGAATGTGGTAATCTTCCGAAGCTACTAACAGCCCAAGCTACCAGCATGCACGATTCGCAACCCGCAATCATCGTTACAGAAAAACGCCTACGTACTAATCCACACCCTTTCTTTTTGCTTCAGACTGCCTAAGTTTGAAATGAACCCTCACTTTGAATGAGCATACCTTTTTCCAGTGCTGTACAGATCTTACCATGTAAGGGATCATATTATTGGATCATTGGACCTGCGCAAAGCGGTTACGTGCTCTGCGTCCTCCTCGGAGTTTGGGCATTGTGGGCGCACAATGGCGAGTTGTCGTGCCCAAACCTGTGCAGATATTTTGCCGCCGTGCCCAGAAAGGAAGGACACGTTAATGCGATTGCACTGCGCATTGCTTTGAAAACGGCCAGAAACGAGCGAAAAGCATGACAAGCTGATTATGCAACCCGATGACGCTCGGACTCACGGGGCAGTTGTAGTAAAAAAATACCTGGGAGGCCTTACCCCACCCGCCGTATTTCGTATTCCTTTCAACTACAACCTTTTCGGACGGTTTCAAAACAATTTGGCTCAGTGGCTCAATGATTGGATCAAAGCCAGAGAGGACTACCAGAGAGATGGGAAAATGTACGAGTACTCTCTTCCGACGGACATTACTTTGAGAAATGTATTTTTTACTTTTTTTTTATAAAAAAATCTGTTTGAACCCAAAAAACGGACCGAATTTGTAATTTGAAACTTTAGTACATTGTGAATTCAATATTTCGCCAAATTTGGAAAGTGCACAACTTTCGTTTTCTTTAACTTTTAAATAATTTCTTTTTTTTGTAATTAATAATGCCAAACTTGCCTAGTTTATTTTAATGTGAGCACTATCATGAAAAAACACAGACACGAAAGGTAAGAGCACCTAAATATCCTCTGAGAACATATGTTGATGCAGTGCAGTTCAAAATTCAACGTAAACGTAAGTTCTTCATGAAGAGAAATTTATATACAATTCGCCCAAAGTAATATTTAATGTTTGTCCTGATTTCAGTTCAAATACGCCAAAAATGCACACTTACCAAAACACGCATAATTTGTGTCAATGTTCTAGAGCACCATCTCCACCACTCCTCACTTGACGGTCTCACTTCAGAAGTACTTAGTTTCTGGCAGATGACAGCCATTGTCTGCAGCCACGGTCCCCAAGCCGAACGCCGAACGCCGTCCCCAGCCAAGCGCTCAGTGAATTAGATTAACAACCAGATTTCCGATGCCTCCATTTCCTCCATATCCCAGTAATCCATTGTCCCACGCACAAATTGCTGTTTTATTATGTTTCTCTTCCCTTCGATCCCCCATCTCAGGAGAATGCGATTCCCTTGTCAGCTGACAGTGGGCTGTGGCAGTTGGAGGGGGGGGGGGGGGGGAAGGCACATCCTGGAAAGGGTTATTATTCTTTTCGATTTGTGTCAGTCGAATGTCGGTAGCTTAGCGAATGGCAAATACGATGAGCTGGTAACAAGAATCGAGCTGATTCAGAACAGCGGGAAGCGCGCACTCACACACGCATCCTACGTGCGCGAATAAGTTTCACTTCGTGTAACAAATGACGGCACAGCCTCGTAAAGCGTGACGAATGAAAGAGAGATGCGCATACGAGGCGTATCGGTGGGGTGGGGTTTTGTTTTGCTGCCGAGTTGGTGGGGCTGTGGGGACTCTCTGTGATTAAGAATTGAGAATGAAAACAAATTTGAAGCCCTGCCGTCTTGGAGGCTTTCCGAGGGCTCTGCCAGCTGACGGCTGTGACAAATGAAAGTTTTATCTTCGAAACGTGCCGTGAATTTGATTGATTCGGTCCCGTTCAATCGTGGGAATTGCCAGGATTGTGCCATTTTAAAAATGAAAATCTCGACAATTTCCAAAGCGAATGTTTCCCCAGAGTAATTCGCAGCGACGGGGACGACAACGCACTCAGGCATGTGGTACTGTTGGTTGGCTTTCGTTTACTGGAAACTCACCGTTTACATGTCTCCTGGGCCGATCCTGACTAAGGAAGTGAATTTTTTCGATCAAGTTTTCCGGTTTCGAATGGGTGGGGAGTGGTGAGCGGTAAACCAAAATGTCATTTCTTGTCGGCAGTGTTTGTTCCAATTTTGGAATACCGTCGTAAGGGAATGAGGAAAGGGGTTTTCTTTTATGTTGGCATGTAAATGTAGAATTGTGTAAAAACTGAGAAGCGAATTAAAGTTCACACGGTTACTCGTTAATAGAACATTTGACAAATATTAAAGGTCGCGGTGCTTACCACACCTTAAGGTTGCATCGGATGATGCATTAATCGATCGTTAATGCATGTCTCGTAAGTGCATTGTTTACCATCGACCGGCGATGTACAAAGCGCTTCGGTGAATGAATCGTGTTTGGCAATACTATACATCATTTGAAAAGTCTTGACATAATAGTTTGGATATTGCTTTCAAAAGTCATAGACGTTTAAATATGGAGTTCACTTACGCGCTATTTTAAAGTTTTGCTTCGTTAAAGACAAATCCGCTAGAGAAACGTTCCCTGAGATTAATGGTGTTTTGGGGGATGATACTCTATCACTTCGAACCGCGGAGGAATGGTTTCGACGATTCTGAGCCGGTCGAAACTACACCATGGATAAGCCAGCCGGCGGAAGATCTGTGACGAAGAATACCGAACGAATCATGGAAATCATCGAGTTAGACCGGCTTGTGGCATCTCGTGACATCGCTTAGGAGATGGGAGCCAGTCTGCACACCGTTTTAAACCATCTGCAGAAGGATACAAAAAAAAGCTTGATGTTTGAGTGCCGTATGATTTAACGCAAACAAACTTTCTGGACCGAGTCAACGCCTGCGATATGCTGCTGAAACGGAACGAACTCGACCAATTTTTGAAGCGGATGGTAACTGGCGACGAAAAATGGATCACATACGACAATACTAATATCAAGCGAAAACGGTCGTTGTTGAAGGATCGTTCCAAACAGTGGCCAAGCCGGGACTGACGGGCAGGATGGTTTTGCTGTGTGTTTGGTGGGATTGGAAGGGAATCATCCACTATGAGCTGCTCCCATATGGCCAGACGCTTGATTCTACCATCTACTGCGAACAACTTGACCTCTTGAAGCAGGCGATCAACCAGACGCGTCCAGAATTGGTCAACAGGAAAGGGTGTAGGGTTCCACCAGGACAACACCAGACCACACACTTCGTTGATGACTAGTCAGAAGCTACGGGGGTTCGGATGGGAGGTTTTATCGCATCTTCAAACCGCATCAAAAGTTTTTTTCATTTTGATCACCAGTTTTCTAGACCAGGGTTTTTGTTAAGGCCACCTTTTGCGGGAAGTGCTTGCATGTTTGGTGGAGCATATCAAAAATGCTTCAAGAGGCTCCAATAGGAGACCACATTTAAAATATTTGCTATCGATGGTGAAAATATAAAAATGCACTTCTTTGCACTTTGGGAGAACGAGTCATTTAAGTGGAGCAAGGTCGGCCATTTTTAAGCATTTTTTGGAATTTTTCTACGTTTTCCCTTCTAATGCTTGCATTGCACAAATACAGTGGGCATGAACCAGGGAGTTTATATTATTGCTAAATGAAATATTTTAGGTATTGAAAGTGGTGTCATAATAAAGTTTGTTGGCTTTACTACTAATTTATTGATATGTCCAAAAATACACGTCCGGTTACATAGCGTCAAAAATGTGAGAAATTAGGGAGTTTTAATTGAAAATGTGATTTCTAAATACTGGAATCGGATATTGTTTATGGTAACTAATATCTTGAATATTTGATATCCAAAAATGAAAGCTTATTTAAATACATTTCGAAATCCTCTGAACATTGCAGTTGAATTTCAACATTTGATGTAGAGTAGAGTTCACGATTACAAGTTTTTTATTTGAATACAAATTTCTGTGCGATTATTTTTTGGAAGTAATATTTCCAACTTTAATGAATTTTTATTAAATAATTATAAGACCGTACCAAAAAAATCAACTCGTTTCAGAAGTAAAGCAAAGGTATTGGCGACATTTTAATACGCGGTATAAGGTTGTGTGTCGGATAAAGCAAACGTTTCTAGTGAAATATTCAGAATGGTTAAAAGAACATTTTTCAGTGAATTTTGAAAAAGTTAGGAGCAATGCTATATTCGGGATTGGATTGCCGTCTAATAAAAGAGGAATGCCAAGTAAAAATGTTGAAAATTGTTGTGATTTCATAACTCAAGTGATTCCATATCTCCAGATTTAATAAATGCTGCTGCTGAGCCCTCAACATCTTCTAAGAAGTCCGGCCTTAGTCCTGATGAAGCATTAGAATTGATAATCCACTAAGCACTATAACTAAGCAAATATCAATAAGAACTAATAAGAAAAGCTGCAAATAACATTGGCGATCCAATATTTTAAACAAGTCATAAAGGCAAAACTACATTGTTACCCGGAAAATATAGAACTAACTGAAATTGAAGCTTAAATTTCACTTCAACAAATACTTGACTAATCTGCAAACGGACTTATAAAGATTATAAATTGCACAATATTCCAATCGCAAGAAAATGATGTATCTTCTGGGCAAAGTGAATTTAAGCAAACATTTTCAAATGAAGATTCAAACCCGTCCGGTTCATGATTATTCAATTGATGGAATTGGATGGTTGGTAAAATTTGAAAATCCTCGATCCTCTTCCACAGTAGTAGGCCGGTACAATTACAACTAAAATAAGCAACTATGGACCTAAATCGTAAAGAGAGATCAAGAGTTTAAAATGAAATTTGAAATTTACATAAAACAATAATTGCAACTAGTGTAATTTAAGTAAAACATGAATTGCGTTTTACCATAATTGATGGTAAACTTGAGTTGGCAGTAACAAGCACATCTATCCGCAAGTTTATGTTTATATGGCCCGAGACCAACAGAGATGTATGACTTAGCGCTACAAAAAACAAAAGCAAGCTATGAAGAAGCTTTGAAATTAAACATTTCGCCTCTACATGTCCGCATCAATACTTATTACACATAGCTTATTATTTTTAGATTAAAGCATGGAGAACAACAAAAACTGTCTATCCATCAAGAGTGGAAAAATAGTTTTAGAAGTAGACATTGTAAAGTAAGGAACTGGTACAACGCTCAAAAATTTTTCCAGAACCCTTGATCAACAGCAGAAATAGATGTGCAACTTGTAAGAAAAGATTCAGCGTCATACTAGAGATAATATCTAGCAATTACTAGATTGACGTTGAGAATTATGTTCCACGGAGTAGATACGATATCATCAACAGCGTTGCCATCAGATCATTATTAGAGAAGGACCAGGAGAGTCGAAAGAAAGATTATAGGCACTACCGAAATAATAATAGCAGAACATTTCTCGTTCGGCTACGAATAAAAATTGAATTCATTAAATGATGGTATAATCTTGATCCCTGGATAACATATTTGAGGCCTGAACCGAAAACAAAGGATACACTCCCACTAAATGGTGAAGCGCCAGCCTTATTACACTAAATTTCGAATGTACGGCGAAAGTGTGTTAGTAAATAGTATTGAAAGTAGTTTTTCTATATAGGTATGAATTCTAGCTTTGTTTTGAGCCCAAAATCATTGTCGTAAATTACTACTAAATATGTTTTTTATATAATTAAACAAAAAAGTGCATTTTTTCAATTTTGTTTCTTAAGATTACTCCGTTATCCTTACGCTATATCAACCATTAGTCAGAAGCAGCAAAAGGGCCTTATGGCACTTATACTTCGCTCCAAATTTCATTAAGATCGGGCAACAGGTTCAAATTTACAGATTTATTTGCGCATTCTCCATACATGGGCACCACTGTGCTCCGTGACCTTAATATAGACCTTGAGGCACGATCTTCTCAATTGAGGTGATTGGACGAACATAATGAGCTTGCAATAAGATGTTTGTTGGTATTGAATGGAAGCAGCTAAGATAGGTGAATGAGTGACACGAATTGCAACCTTCTTCCAACTGCTGTAATTTCCAAACAGTTTATGACACTGAGCTCAAATGTTGGCAAATGACAAATAAGTTTTTTTATATTTCGTCCTTCAATCGATTTGCGTCTTAGTAATCCTCCGAATTCAAACGGAAAACTACAAGTAGCTACCTTAGCCCTACACCACCTCAAGGTGAATAAATCATTTATGTCTTACCGTGATACTTTCAACCTTGCAAAACAACATGAAGGAGCTCTTTAAAAGACAGCAACATCGGAAGGCTCGAAAAGTGAAGGCTCGATTTGAGCGAAGTCCGCGTCAGAGTGGAGGAGAAGTGGTTCGAGCTTAAGATATACATACTTGGACCGAATGCCACACTTACTGAAAAATAAGCCTGGACAATTCAACACAGCAAACAAAATTAGAGTCGAAAGAGCGAAGAAGTTGTTACGCTTGTACAAGACTGATGAGTAGCCGAATTTGTTTTTTTTCGATGAGTCGCTATTTGTTATCGAACAATGTGTCAACAAACAAAATGACCGAGTGTACTTGCCAGAGAGGTCATTCGAAAATGTACACCTTTCGACGGCCACCAGAAAGCAACCAGCGCCGATGGTGATGGTTTGAGCCATCATAAACGCCGATGGTAGCTCTCCGCTAATATTTTTCGACCGTGGCGTCAAAATGAATGCAACCGTACACTGAGAAACTGTTCTGGAGGCAGTTTTGAAACCCTGGGTTTGATCTATAATTTAACTATAAACGCTTGCAAATTATTGAATTTTATTATCAAAATGCGTGCTCTGTTAAGAAATTTCATCATTGTGTTCCGCGACGAATCTCATTTTTGGCTCAATGAGTACGTAAATAAGCAGAATTGTCGATATTGGAGTGAATATATCTAAGCGCCGACCGTACTTCTTCAAAGATGATGCGAATCGTAACGTAACTGTGAATGGTGAGCGCTACCGTGAGATGATATCCAACTTTTTTTGCCCAAAATGCAAGAGCTTGTCTTGCATGACATGTGGTTTCAACACGATGGTGCCACATGCTACACAGCACGCGCAACAATGGACTTATTCAGAGGTGAGTTCGTTGAACATTTTATTCCACGTTCGGCTGCCTAGATCGTGCGATTTAACGCCTTTAGACTATATTTTTGTTGGGCTATGTTAAATCTCATGTCTATACAGACAAGCCCACTTCAATTGACGCATTTGTAAACAACATTGAAGCATTTATTCGTGAGATACCGTCCGAAATTTTTTAAAGAGTACGCCAAAATTGGACTAAGCGGATGGATCACTTGAGGCGCAGTCAAGGTCAACATTTGCATGAAATAATCTTCAAGCATTACATTATATGGACAGTACTATCGATTCAAATAAAGATTTCATGAATTTTTCTGAATTTTATGTGTTGTTTTTTGAAAAACTGCCTCATAGCTTTTAAGTCACCCCTTACAACTTATTTCTTCTGATGTGAATAATTAATTGATATTGTTTGTTCTTACACGAAACCTCTTATTTGCCGAGGTGACTGCATGAACTTTAATTGGGTCACTAAGTCCAGATGCTAAGTGAGCAAAGCGTGCAGTCGATGCGGTATGTTGTAGGGTCTAGTCAGCGTTTGGGCAGCGGCTAAAGCGGAGTGACGGATGATGGGCTAAAAGGGCTCATAGGCATCTAGGCGTTCCTGTTGATGATGAGACGGCGGCGGGGATAGGTGGTAGACCTGTACCAAAGCGTGGGCCAATTTAAACAAGCACTTCATCGGAAATTGGCTAAAATACTGAAGAACCACTTGCATGCAGGGTGTGATGCTTTCTTCGCAAATATTGTAAACTACTGATACAATTTGAAAATTGATGTCGTTTCGAACATTTCGTGCTTTGTCACAACAAATTTTATCAAAACAAAGGATTTTAAAATTTTGGAGCTCTGTTCATCAGCGAAAGCATCCAATGCGTTTCCAAAATCATTTTCGTTTTGAAAACGTAGTCAGATTGGAAAATCGTCGTGCAATATGATAAACCTACAGAAATTCATTACAGGCTTCCAAAACATAAAGTTTGGTTAAAATCCCTCAAGTGCTTGGTTTAACTTCTTTTTATTTTATTTTGAAATCATCTTGTAAAACAAATAAAAGCGAAAACCAACTCCACGCCATCATCATTTCGGAAAATGTGTCCAAAATAAGCTCCCCGTTCCACACTATGAGTGCTTTTCATAAAACTTTCCCCCCGATGAAACCACAGACATCGAGAGAAGAAAAAGCATTAATTTGCCAATTTTGAAAACGTCCCTGGTTTCGGCTAAATTGAATAGAAACACACCGCCGCGCCGCCGTCGTCTTATCAATTCTTCACACTTGAAGTGACCCAGGCACCAAGTTTGAGTTTGAAATTTCGCCCAGTAACATTGGAGAGGCAAACTTCTGCCCCTCCCGGGCAGAATTTCAAATTGAATGTGAAAACTTCGGTAAACTTTTCACAGCGCCAATGAAGTGCCCTCGACTTAATTAAATTTCAAAAATTACAAAACCAGCTGTATCAATCGCCAATGCATTAAGTGCTGATGATGAATTCCCTTTCATTCCACTCGGACGATGAATCGATAATTCGAGACTCTATCTGCCGCCGGAAATGGAATTATGAAGCGCGCTTCTGTTTCCCTTCGTCGATGGGGGGGGGACTCAACTTTTTTGGTCTGGTTTGCGGGGAATTTTCGTTCAAATGATTAATTCATTTCACAAACAGATTCTCGTCTCATCGCTGCCGCAGCCCGAGCTGAAAATTCTCAAATGAGAAATTCCTTGGGTTTTAAATCAGTTTTGAGGTTCGCTCTCGGTCCTCCGCAGAGAAAATAAATTCATTTGTCTGAGGAATGGAATGCATGACCATTGGGTGTGGGTCAGTGCCCAGCCCTGGCCACACGTCCATGTGTTCGACGCAAACTTCAACTATTTGGTTTCTGCGAAAGTCGACCCGTTTCTCGGTTGACCGAGCGATTGGTTGTTGATGCTGTGACCGCAATAAATGGAATAAATTATGCCGCAGGAATCCCTTGGAAAAACTCTCAAAACTTTTGCTTGACCCTCGTTGCGTTTTTGTTTGTTTGCGGACATGATTTGGGACACGAGATTGAATTAACAGCATTCCAATTAGTGTTAATCTCAGATTAATCCCTCACTAAAGTGTCTTGGATTTTGGCCAATTCGTGAGAGTTTCAGTTTTTTTTTGTTTTCGTTTTGCAAGAGAATTGTAAAAATGTGCGCTTTGCAAGTGGATGCCGAACAAGATTGAGCGACATTGAATGTAATGGATGGATTTTTGGGGGCATGGGTCTGTGCACACGAGGTAACGTCGTTGATCGCACTCAACATGGCGAGCTGCCAACACTATCCTCGCCCGTGCACAGGTCAAGTTGACATACAGTCTCCTCGTGGCGCCCCCTGAATAGCCATCACAACATCCGTTGTGTGGTGAATCAAAGTATGAAGCGAACCTCTCTACCCGAGGGTTAACTAATGGGCTTGGCCTACCAGTCTGTAGGTTGTGCGTGAGGCTAACTCCGTCACCACGTTAAATAAAATGAAGTTCAGAGACAGCGGCATGTTGCCTTGGATACGAATGGATCTAATGTTGAAGACCCCAGCAAACGACTAAAGGACAACAACAAGCGCATAACTGCTACAAAGCCGACATCACCGCCATCCAAGAAGTGCATTGGAATGGGCCGGGAAAAAGGAAAATAAAGAACAGCGGCATATACTACAGCGAAGGATTTGTTGTTTGAGGCAGACTTAGGCAAAAAGTCGTAAGCTACGACCCTGTAAGTGAACGTCTGCATGACACCACATCCCAAAACGGACTCAGGCTGTTGAACTTCGCCGAGGGCCGAAACCTCTCTGTGAGTAGTACTTAGAGTGACCGCAGAACTGTTAGAAGCAGCTGGAGATGACCTGGTTGGGCACATGCACCAGCTCATCTGTTAAATATGGGCGGAGAAAAGCATGCCCGATGAGTGGAATCTCAGCGTCGGTACACAAGAAAGGAGACCCCTTCGACTACTATCGACCAAATCTTCACACTATGGCAGATCCTGGAAAAAACCCAAGAAATGCAAATCGACACTCACCACCTATTCGTCGATTTCAAGGCCGTATTTGACAGTGTGCATAGAAACGAGCTACACAGTGCCATGTCTAGTTTGGGCATTCCTACCAAACTCGTCAGATTGTGAAGGATGACGATGGAGAACTCTCACTGCTCCGTCAAGGTCGGGAAAAAAAGGTTTTAGACAAGGCGACGCGCTGTCATGTGACTTCTTTAACATCATCGATCGCAACTCACAAGTAAACACTAGAGGCACGATCTTCCAAAGCTGTTTTCTTGGTCCCAGCGACAATTGAGTAATAAAGCCGTCCCTCGAAGGACTAAGCTTGCTTCATAAAACAGCTTGATCATCCCAGGCTTACTCTATGGCGCGGAAACCTGGACGTTACTAAGAGCGGATGAGGAAGCCCTTAGTCTTTTCGAGAGAAAACTTTTGCGTGCGAGTTTTGGTACTGTTTGCGTTGATGGCATCTGAAGGAGAAGATTCAACCACGAACTGTATGGGCTGTACAGCGACATTCGTCTCCGGATATAACGCTTAAGATGTCTAGGCCATGTAGAGCGTATGGAACCAGCAAAATCATCGAATCTGAGCCATTGGGACAACGCAACGTAGGGCGGACAAATGAGATGGCGCGCCTTAACCAACTTGGAGTACGCAACTGGCGGCAGCTGGCGAAAGATCATGCTGGCTGGAGAGGCATGTTGAACGAGGCCCAGGTCTACCCCAAACTGTAGCGCCACAAGAAGAAGAAGAATGCCTAGTATGCACAGTTTGAAGATTAAGGGTGTGACAGACATGATGAATTAATGAACAGATGTATAAACGCAGAGGGTAGGTGGAGAGAAAGACCGACGGCACTTCGAGTCTTAAATGTTGTCGATGTACAAAGCACTTTAAAGCGAAATTAATTTATTATTATTATCATCTAAACTTACCGACTTTACAAGCCACATCGATTGCGGCAATATCCAGCATCATCCTTACAGGAAGTTTCCCCACTCTATTCCCAGTGAAAATAGGCATGCCACAAATTGAAACATTCGATCACTCTCAACAATCACTAAAAGCCTTTGTTTTGTTAATTTTCAACAGCAACTAATCTGATTAGCCTGTATTTGAGCACAACATGTGTTTGGCATGTTATTACGCTAATTGAACACAAATTATCCTTCCGGATAGTCCGTAATCAATGCTACTTGCAATAGGCAACACTCGGCAAAAAGCAATTAATTTCACCAACAGCTCTTACTCAACACAACCAATGACTTGCAATAATTTAAAATATACTGACAGCCCTCACCGACATCATATGTACAGGAGATTGCATCTGCTGGTGAAAGCCTGTTGAGAGCCGGGGCAGCAGTCTGTGGTCTCTTGGATTAGGTGTTGAGATGTCCGAATGAAAACAATTTGTAATTGGTATGCACTTCAGTAATATTGCCATGTGACCAATAGATAAGCACTCCAGTGACGTTCTGCGCCTGGTCCTAGTCCTGGTCCTGGTCTGGTGCATCAATTAGGAGATATGACATTTGTACAAACACCAGTTGCACAGTGGAATTGAAATTGTCTGCTGAATTCTGAATGGAACACATTTCGGAAATTGTCGTTTGATTTGATTTCCTGAAACAGCTGTGTGACGGTGAATGTTCGTTCAGATTCTGAATCATAAAAGTAACGAAGGGGGGAGGGGGATAAATTCCGCAATTTCGGGAGCTTATGTGTAATATCTGAGGAGGAAGAAATGAGGTCATGACAAAACTATGCCGATCGAAAAAAACAAACTCAGTACTATAGCTCCCCCCAACGAAATGAGCCGTTTTACGTTGCAAAACACATTAACACATTCCAAAGTGAGTGCTTCTTCTTCTTCTTTTTCTTGTGGCGCTATAGTCCGGGGTGAACCTGGGCCTCAACCAACAACATGCCTCTCCAGTCAGCATGGTCTTTCGCCAGCTGCCGCCAGTTGCAAGCTTAGACCTTTGAGAGAGGGCTTTATTACTCAATTGTCGCTTAGGCCCAAAGAAACAGCTATTGTCAGGAGTGAGCGTTTAATTTCGGTACTGGTGTTGTTGTCCCCATTTCCCACGGAGCCGAGGTAGTCGAAGTCCTTGACTACCTCGAAGTTTCTGCTGCCTAGTGTGACACTCCGCCCGAGACGCCGATGTTGTGTGTCCTTCCTTGATGACAGAATGTACTTCGTTTTGCCCTCATTAACCACCAGACCCATTTTAGCCGCTTCCGCTTCAATGCCGGCAAACGCCTCATTGACGGCTTGTTGTGTTCGTCCAATCACGTCAATTGGTCGTCGGCGTGAGCTAGCAATTGAACTGACTTTTAGAAGATCGTGCCTCTAGTGTTGACTTGTGAGTCGATAATGTTTAAGAAGTAACATGACAGTCTCTATGCACATTGCCTTGTCTAAAACCTTTTTTTCCCGACCTTGACGGAGCAGCGAGAGTTCTCCATCGTCATCCTACACAATCTCACGAGTTTGGTAGGAATGCCAAAACTAGACATGGCGCTGTATCGCTCGTCTCTATGCACCCTGTCATGTGCGGCCTTGAAATCGACGAATAAGTGGTGAGTGTCGATTTGCCTTTTTGGGTCTTTTCCTGGATCTGCCGTAATGTGAAGATTTTTTATTACAATACATTTTGTACTGTTGGCTGCCTGCCGTAAGGCTCTTGGCGGCAAAAACTGTTCAAAAATTCTTCTCAAAGCTCAGCGTTGACTTCGACATTAATCTGCAGGAGGTTTTCTTCTTCTGGTAAAAAAACAAATCACAAACAACACGACTGGTTACGAAAACTGTTTCCTTGTGCACTGTAGCACCGTTTCCTTGTTTCCTTGTGCACTGTACCTTCACTCAATTTAGTTGAAGTTTTCTTTAAAGTTTTGGCTATATTCACGAAATTGTGGTTCTACTGAATCAGAACTTACTTCGCAACACTAAACCAACGAACGCCGTCCTGCTAAATTTTCTCTAAAGCAACAATTTAATCAGTCCTATTTGCATTCATCAGAAGTCTTCCGGGGCAAAGTCACATGCACTCCTGAAGTCCGCGCCTCCTCGAAAGGAACTTCATTACAAACCTGTCAGAGAACTTTGCCACAATAGACCGCCGCACAACTCGTGGGTGACTTAGTTCCGCATGCAGATGTGACCTTCGCACCGCGACAGAAGAAACTGAGTCATCAACAAATTGCATTCGGAGAAGTGTTCTCAAGAAGTTTCCCATGGAATTGCCTCCGTCAGACGCGTACCGCCATCCAGTCGACGTACAAATAAGTTACAAGCCGCGTCAGGCTAAAAGCCAAGCAAGACAAAACTTCAAAATTTATTCCCGCCCATGAATCTCCGAGGAAATATCGCTCCACTTGCAGGCACAAACTTTGCCCTCATTATTCATAGGGCCAGGTTCGCAGAGCTGCAGGGAGCAACTTTTCCACTCACGGCTCTCGAGCATACCCGCGCCACGGCTTCCCTTGTGTTTGTTTACCACCCACATCCGTGTTCGTTTAACATCTTTCCCTTATTTTAGCTGACATTCGGCGGCAGGTGATGCATGGAGCCACGCGCACACATGCACTGCCCCACATTTCGATCGCGTAAATACCCGTTCGGCACGTTAGTGTTATTTGTTTTATTCTGCCTTTCGTTGGTCCCGTAAAAA
Organism: Eristalinus sepulchralis; assembly: GCA_944738645.1. Classification (NCBI taxonomy): domain Eukaryota; kingdom Metazoa; phylum Arthropoda; class Insecta; order Diptera; family Syrphidae; genus Eristalinus; species Eristalinus sepulchralis. The sequence continues at coordinate 49,687,929 of OX122882.1, forward strand.
GGCTCGTAAACCTGGCATAGTCATGAAAATACAGTTACAAAGCAAAAAGAAACAGGATTCCACTCCGTGCGCACACATAAAGGATCCGGAAACTCTGCAACAAGTGCCATAATCGTAAACAGGACTGCAAACAATAAGACATTCGTGGGAATACGCCAGCCAAAGCCGTTGGGAGCATTAAGACGTATTTGGATCGGCAGATGCGGAGCAGCCGACTGGAGGAGTGCTTTTCATGAGGACGATTTTATTAAGAAGCCGCCTCGGTAGTCGACAGTCGCCGTGTCGGCCCAGGGTAAGGCGACACACTTGTAGGCGTCATATTTCGGATGAAGTGAAGTCGAAGGAGTTAGGACAAACGCTCCGTCGATTTGCGCTGGATTGGGGATGGGCGTGTGGGGGAGAGTGTAATTTTGGTAAACAATATCCTAAGGGTAAATTGAGTTTCGGGAAATAAAACAACATTCGAAGGACATAAATCTTTTGATTTACTCTGCTCGCAATCCAATAAGTCGCCTTGATTAGGGACGATAAGGGTGGTCATACATCGGTGATTTGCAGTAAAGGGGGAACATGATTTTTCCTTGGTATTTATGTGTCCAACAGTATGTACCGATTGACATTAAAATGACGGGGAAGGAGCTTTTGTGGGAGAAGTTCATTCTGACTACTGGCCGGTCTTGCTTGAAGTATTTTGTCAAAGAAAATCTGGTTAGTTGCTTTACGAGTAGGCAGAGTGATCATCGACCTAGAGTATGACATGGGTTGGAGCTTTTTGCACATCTTCATGTCCTTTGGAAGGAAACACAGTATTGAAGTTTTTAAAGAGGAGATAGGGATGGGATAGGACTTCAGCTCAAACTCATGCACTATGACTAGTTTTATTCAACAAATTTAGTCAGTCACTGTGTAGGTTCACACACCGTGACTATGACGCGGAAACGAGACAGTTGCTTAAAAGAAGAAATTGGACCTTTTCTCAGTAATCCATCAAAATGTCGTAACAAAACCCTTTACTTAATTATTTGATTGAATTTTCTGAGAGCCTATGAAAAACTGAAAATAAAATTCACAACAAAAGGGTTATTCATTGTGAGGTTAGATTGTCAATAGACACTTTTTGACTGATCAAGCGTGATGCCTATCAAACTGTTTTTTTTTCAATTTCTGTTTAGTATCCTTTGGCAAGTCATCATGGGAAGGCTCACACCATAAAGGTGTCTCCAACTTCTTTAGTTGTTTTACGAATTTCAACGATGTTTTTGGTACGCTTCGAGGAGCTTATGGTGCATACTGAAACCGCTTTTGCCAACACCATTTTCAAATTTAAACCACAGTTTACATCAGTGGGTGCTACTCGGCTAGACCATATCCAGCTGTAGTTGAAAAAGTATGCGAAGAACGTTGCGAACTCGATTCCTCATCGTTCTTAGCAGTTTGACTCGGCGTGTGCGACAATGTCGTATATTTTACGTGACGTTCGCATTCTTTCACAACTTGTGAAAGAAATTAAGCTAGGGGACTTGAATTTGCGTATAGGGCTCTAGAAAAACTCGTGAAATTTTGTTAAGTAATAAAGACAATTAATGACTGACTCAGACGCCAGAGGTCCCAGGTTTTGAACTAAACACCTTACTTTTTTCACGGCTCTACGTCTTTCAAGTTGCTAAACTATCTCCTTCGAGCTCCTCAAATCTCGTCGTTCGGAGTCCTCAAAAAACTGCAAGTCCCTTTAACTCGTCAGAGAATAGTAGCATGACAACAAAAGAAGTGGCTGAGGCGGTTAGGTTTTGGTCCTTTTTGGGCTGTGGTTTCCCTTAATTAATTAATTAATGGTGTGGGCTATAGGCTGGCGGTCCATATTACTTCAAAAATGAGGAAAATCAGAAAGTTACCGCAATCCCACGCTAAAGGACTCCCTTCACGCTATAGGACTATGTCCTTCCTGTTATTCATGTGCATGGCTTCGGTGAACTTTGGTTTCAACAAAGAGACGCACAGCTCGTGGAACAAGTGACTTGTTGGTTCACGATTGCTCGCAAAATTGTCCTCCTGGATCATTGAATATCACATATCTATCTCTATTCCTATTTTTTTGGGGATATAGGAAAACTCTGATGTTTAAGAATAAGTTCACTACGATTGACGCATTACTCGAATTATCCGCAAGAGAAGTTACAATGCTATAACGAGCCGTAAAGACAGTTGCATGATATTCACCCTTGTTGCGAGTGGCGTTCAAGTTGTTCGTTATCGTTTTTCAAGTCGTGGCAGTAAAGTGGGGTAGTGTCGGTGTTACAATAGCGAAATGCCTTGAGTGTCGTTTAGCTTATGTTACACATACATCCCACAGATTAATTTTACAACCGAGAGATTTTTTAACTTCCTTTTGAGGGAGGCAAGTCATGGGTTATATTGAAAAATAATTTTGCTAACAATATGGACGCATTTGAATATATATAATATTATGGAATAGTGAAAAAGGCGAGGAAACAAGAAAATACGATCTAATGCGAATACTCAGCCATTGGATTTTATAGATGCTAAGTACCCTAAAGGGTGTCCCAACAAGAACGCACGATTTAAATTTTAAATAAAACGCAGATATTTAAAAAAAAGTCGTGAATTCCTTATTATATCGTAAAGTAGACAGGATGAGGTTATGTGTGGAACAACACATCGGCCAGATGGCCGCCGCGGCTTTGATGCAGCAATTGAATTGTTTCCCTGGCTGTATGAGATGTGGCGCCGTCTTGTTGAAACCACATCCCCTCCTCATCATTTTCTTCAATTCTAGGCACGAAAAATTGGATATCATTTCACGATACCGAACACCAATGACTGTTTGCGCTTGACCTGACTCGTTTTCATAAACAAAAGGTCCAATGATTGCTCCAGCCCAAAATTTACACCACACAGTGACATGTTGAGGATGCATTTGATTCTCGTGAATCACTCGAGGATTCTCCTCGAAAATGCAACAATTCTGCCAATTGACGAAGTCATCAAGATGGAAATGGGCTTCGTCACTAAAGATGATTTTATCGGTAAAATCAGCATTTTCATGTTGTCTCTCCAATACCCAATTAACGAACTCCCTTCGCTGTGCATGGTCAGCTGGCTTCATTTCCTGAGTCATTTGAAGTTTGTATGCATGCAGATGCATACAATTTCGTCAAAATTCGCTGCATAGTGGATTTGGAAACACAAAACAAATTTGCTGAGCTCGGTGTCGAATTGAGGTGGATGGAGTTTGAGCGACTTCATCACGTGCTGCGATATTTTCGGTCGATCGATCTAGTCTAAGGCGCGCTGTTGCCTTGACATCAGTTACAGACCGAGTTTCAGCAAATTTTTCCATTAATCGCTTTACAGTTGACTCTTTTGGAGCATTATTGTAACCCCAAATTGATCGGAATTTGCGAACAGTAACCGCAAAACTTTCACAATTTTGGTAAAACAATTTCACAATGAGAATGCGTTGTTCATTCGTGTAGTCCTCCATTTTTATCAACCTTATACCTTCTTCTAACAAACAATAATAATTGTTCAAATTTCAAACAATGACAATTCGCGTTCTTGCGTTCTTGTTGGGACACCCTTTAGAAGTTCGTCACTTCTTTAAACACATAAAAAATTACTAATGTGTTTTTTATAGCAAAAGTTTATTGATATAATAGTACTTTAGGATAGTTTAGTTTACCTGCAAAACTAAATGGATGTGGCTGTTAATTTATCGCAACAAATCTTAAGGTGACTCTAGTTGCTTTCCTAAATCTTTTAATTAAAGATTAATATGTATGAATCAAGAATTGTATGATACGTAATGAGTTTCCATAAAAAATCCTTTTAAATCCTTTTTCCTTTTTTTTTTTAAATTTGGATTTGGGATTACTTTAATACAATGTGGCAGCGACTTCGTTAATTTAGGAACTGTGTAACGTAGTTCTCGGTCCCCATAAAAGTTGTATGTTCTCGGAACTTCACGCATCCCTTGGGCACGTGTGCTGGTGTTAAGTGTGTGACTTAATGGATGCTGGAACCGTGAGTCTTTAATGTCCTGCAACAGTGTTGTCATCTGCGATATAGCTTTGACATCTAAGATTTGAAAAGTTGAGTAAAGATGCCTAACAATTTTTAGAAGACGGTGTTGTGTGCTAGATATCTTATCCAGGTGGGATTTTGCTGCGTTTTGAGAGGCCAGAATGCCGTATCTGATGCGCCGTTCTGCTAATGAGTAATACGCCTGCTTAAGCACTTCTACGTTTGTGAAATGCTTAAGATACGTCCTTGCGAAGACGGTGGTCTTAAGTTGTAAGCGCAGGACGTTGATCTGCTCACGCCAAAGAAAGTTCTCGTCGATTGTGATTGTTAAGTATTTGATACTTCTGACAACTTTGATATCGTTGCTGTTTGTTGATTGTGGACAGCGGTCAATTTGACAGAAAATCTGAAAGACTTCTGCAGGTTTTGACGGAGTTCGAATGTGCATCACTTTTGTTTTCGTAGCATTTATGACTAGGCCATTATCATGACACCATTCGAATACAGCGTTGAATTCGTTTTGGTGTTTCACCACGATTGCTAAGTATGACGTCGGCATAGGATTGCAATCGGCCTGTAGTTCCCATATTCGCTTTTTACCCCTCCCTTGTAAGTTGGGCGAATTGTTGACATTTTGAAGTTTAAGAAATCGCGGACACTATGCCAGCTGGACAGAGTGAACAACATCTTAAGGGGGCCGCATTAACCTGTCTATCGTACAAGTCTGTTTCAGCCTGACTGACACTCGTGCCCAACCAGACAACCCACAGCACAGCCATCATAATAGGCCACCTCACATCGGTAGCGGAAATGCTTCCCCTCCGCGGTCATATATCTCCAGCAGGCAAGCCAAAAAACGAAATTTCAAAGGATATTAATTCTAACCCGCCTGACGTCATCCGCACAAGGGCAGGGGAGAATAAAATAAATTACGTGCGCCTGAAATTGAAAACTTTATTGCAAGCGGTGGCTAATCGTAAACCGAAGCCCGATGCACATTCGATTTTCAAGTGCTTTCCAATTCACTGCCTGCCAAAAGGCGCCCACGGAAGTCGGCCGAGCCTTCCGGTCGACCTTTCGTTTTATATTCGTTAACTGTAATAACATTTAATTGAAAACATTAAACGGAATGTCAATCATTTCAATTTGTTCGGCATGAAAGGACACTCTGCCGCCCGAGCGCTCCACAGAAAAACAAAATTCAAACTCATTGGGGAGGAATTAAGTTTGTTTATTTTTTTTTATTTCCCGGCGCTGTGCGCCCTGCGCCCTACACCGCCCGGTCGTCGCTTCCCAGTAGGTAATTGTTTAATTTGCTTTCATTGAAATTCCATCACAAACATTGCAAAAGAATATAAAAAAAAATTCAATTAAAAATACCTACCAACGTCGTCGGACAGAGGAAGGGAAGGGAGCCCATGAAACATTTCCCCAACCCCCGCTACCACCGCTCACAGAGCCGTACTTGAGGACGGCAAGAAGCGATACCTTGTGTGAAGAAGGAAAGCCGCTTTGACATCCTAGAAAAACCTCCGAGTGCCTATCGTGGCATCCCCACCCCAGCGCGTGTGGGGGAATTAATTTCGAGATGAGTATCTTTTTTTGAAGCCGTAATTGCCACAAGCTCACAGGAGGCAATTAATTATTTTACATATTCTTGCGTTCATGGCTGACACACACATACGCTGGGGCTGTGTTCAGGTTCCGCTTGAGGCGGGTGGGGAGTTTGATTAATAGTGATACCTTCCTATCATGGGCAGCTTCAGGAGGAAGCCGACAAGAATGATGAGAGGCCAACCTACCAATGCAACGGTGGGCTGAAAGAGCGGTATTCTGGATAATTACACGAGAATGAGTCCCACAACTATCCTCTTCGGGTGATGGGCCTGCGGAACAATGGAGATAGAGTTGTTGGATTGCTTGGAAGTAATTCGACAACCGATGAGCTTACCAAAGGTCTTAATGACAAAGGTGTGATCTGATCCATTCGATTGTGGGAGAATATGTCGATGCGGGGCCGCTTTGGTTTCAACTGAATGGAATTGGGCGACAACGGGTTGTTCGTAATTTGCAATCTAATTAACAGACGCCCCCTATTGTGCTCGCTTTGAGCGGCGGCTATGACTTGAAGACGTTTTTAGTTCGGAGCCGATGTTATTGTCCCTATGTTCAGCGGGGGGAAGGACTTTAATGAGTGACAGTTGCGACGTCTGGTTGAGCTGTTGATCTCGTTGACAGCGCTTATCTACTTGCGATTTCTGTTGCAGTTTGCATTCATGTTTATTGGAGAAGATGATTCACCGACAAACTCTTCCAGTTGCATGGCGGCATGCACCTAGTTCTAATTTTCTATTATATATTTATATATAATATATATAAAAATATATAATATTTCTATTCTAATAATAATTGAGTGGCACTACAGCCCACAACGGACCAGGGCCTAGCTTCTACAACTCGTAATGTGTGTGCTATTGTTCTCTCACGAGTAGAAGGGACCTACAAATTTTTGCCGACTCCGAACGCCGTCATTTGAGAAGCTTTTCACAGACAATTCTTACTCCTTGAGTTTTGTCAGCAACTCTAAGGAGATGGTGCCGTGAAAAAATGCGAGGTGTCCCGTCCGGGAATCGAACCTTGACTTTCTGCGTGGCAGTCGATGCATTTACCACTACGCCACGGCGACCACTCTAGTCAAGCTTATGAATTAAAATTTTAATAATACTGCACCTGACCGAGGAGTCTTTGAATGAATTGAGACCAATCAACAGAGGACCTCGACGGGAATGGCCACACAAGTGGAGATGGATTACAAACAACTTGGAGTGCAAAATTGAAGGCAGCTGACAAGAGAAAGGAAAGGCATGTTGGCTGAAACTCAGGACTAACCGGGACTGTAGTAGAAAAACATTTTCTACAGTAGCACAAGTATGTCAAGGGGTTCCTAGCTTGTTCTTGAATGTAAGGCTCCCAACTGGGTTTACAGTCGATGATAAGACTGAAGTTACATTTTTAAGGAGTTCACGTCTCGACCCAGTTATTGGTCTTCAGTTTATGGAAGACTTGATGCCACTGAGTTAAGAGGTAAATTTCCAAGGCACTTCAGGTACAACACTATCCACCAAGACAGTCACTTTGTCACAATCTCTCTCTATAATTAGCACCCGTTCATCGATCACCGCATTTTCAGGAGATGTGATGAGAGGAACAAATCATGTATTGTGACTTTGGAGACTTTGGAGCTTTTTGTGTGTTTTATTTAGCCAGTTTGAAGTAAACGACTCTGACAAAGAGTAGCGGGTGAATGAAAGCCACAAGAAGTTCATTAATCCCGAGTCTGTTCAGGGTAGGGTAATTGAATTTGCTTTTATAAGTTAACAGTGAAGTTGACAAAGAAAATTGAAGCAAATTGAGTGGCGCTACTACCCACAAGGGATCAGACCCTCATTTAAAACTCCTGGTGTTCTGTGCGTCAAGACTTACAGTCGAGTGCTGGCAAGATTTGAGAAGCTTTTCATTGACAAAAAAGAACACTTTGAGTGCTGTCGAAAGAGGTGATGTAGTGCATAAGTGAAGCGAAGTAGTCCTTAAATCCTAACTGTGAGTCAACGCACTTATCCACTATTTCTCGGCGGTCACGAAGTCGAATCAAGTGATGTGCAAAAAGCTGCCCCCGCTAATTGGAAAATTATTTGAACATCATTTAGTATAAATTTAACGCGTTCTTCTCTCACAATGATCGCAACAAAATAGAAGAAAGGACCGGCTTGGGTCCGTAAAAAGGCTTACCACGCCTGGTTGTTGTCGAAATCACCTTCATGAAGGTTATTAGAATTCTCAGCAAAAGTTTTAAAATATTTGCTATATTCTTTACGAATGATTTTAATCTATGCACATCCCTACACGTACTGCATCATCATCATCGTCATCACACCTCATGTTCCACATAAAAGGGGTACCGGGATTAACGCACAGCACGAAAGAAATCTAGGCCACAGGATCCTCCGCCATTGACACCAACACATCAGGAGCTTATCCCAAGCAAATCAAGGCGAGTTTATGGAGCTGATCCATTCACCTCGTGCTGGGTCTGCCGACCGGTTACCTAGCTGATGGAATTGCATCTAAGGCACGCCTCGGAAGTCATGATGAAGGGGAAATCTTTAACCACCAACGAAATAAAGCCCTTTTCGAGGCAACGGCTCGAGGTTCCCCCGTAGCGTTTCTCAGCCATCCCCAGCGACTAACTTCCTGAATCGTACGGAGAAATCCCATCTAGGCAGCCCGTATTCGCGATCTTATTCTTTCGGCCATTACCCAAATTTCTTGACTCAGAGGTGAGAGTTGGAAAGAACACTGACTTAGCTTTGACACCAAGCTTGGGCTTCCTTATTACTTATCAACCAAACTGCTGCAAAATTGATCCAGCGTGGCCAATCCTACAAGAAGGCACAGTGTTTCTTCTCCCATGACTCGGGAAAAAGACCCCGAGATACTCCATCTATTTCAATGGGACTTCACTAAAATGTAGAGTGCATTGGACAGGCGTTTTGGATATTGCCATACCTTCGGACCACTTTCACCTTCAAACCAGCACGCTCTGGAGTTCCATCTGAGACGATGTGAGGATAGCTAAGTCATCTGCGAAAAAAAGATTACTTACCCTCAGCTCTCCCAAAGTGAAACGTTCTTCGCCTCGGCTGCGCTGTTACATCCTTCTTCTTCTTCTTCTTGTCGCGCTACAGTCCGGGGTGGACCTGGGCCACAACCAATATGCCTCTCCAGCCAGCACGATCTTTTGCTAGCTGGCTCCAGCTGCGCACTTCAAGTTGATTGAAGTCCTTCTTCACTTGTGTGCTTCACCTTAGCCTAGGCCGTCCTCTGTTGCGTTGTCCCAAAGGCTCAGATTCGAAGACTTTTAGTCCCGGAGCAGTGGTGTCCATACGCTCTACATGGCCTAGCCATCTTAAGCGTTGTATTTGAAGAACACTTGAATAGGGCATGCCGCCGTACAGCTCTTAAAGTTCGTCGTTGAATCTTCTCCACACCATCAACGTAAACAGAACCGAAAATTGTACGCAGATCTTCCGCAGGCTGTTACATCCAGTCCATATATATAATGAAAAGGAAAGGGTGACGAGAGGAAAAGGAGAGGTGACAATACGCACTCTTGGCGACGCCCAACGCCCACGGTGGAAGGCGTTGATTTACTACTATTCATCCGAACACGGCTGGTACAGTTGGGGTAAAGAAATTCAATGGGAACAACAGGGAACAAAACACTCCAGAGTTTACTTTGAGGGACTCGGTCGTATGAATTTTTCAAATCTACAAAACGCAGTATTTCTAAAATTAATAAGCCGCCATTAATTTAGTCCTGAATTTCTTGAGCTCCACTTCCGAACTTCTTCTGGTTAACCAACTCTACATAAGATTGTGTAAGACCCATTGGTGTGCATGTGGATGTCAACATTGCTCGTGATATCCGCGAGATACTAGTCGCTACGCTCCAGCGAGTCGCCCAAATTTGGACCTTCCGAATGAACCACCTCAGATGAAGTCGTGAGAAAATTTGTATGATATTTGCGGCCGGGTAACCTACTACCAGCACACTTTGACCACCATTTGGAGATGTAGGAAGAGTTACCACTTCTGGGCATCGCAATGGTGGAAGTAAACCGGGTCTTCGCTGTAGGGGAATTATTTTGAGAGGGACTGTGTCGTTGCTCGTGCCGATTGGTTGGCCAGTTTGAACCGACAGTAAGCAAACCACAAAAACTTTTACACAAAATTGTGATATTTCGTCTCTCTTAAAATCACTTTATAAGCATGTCGCATGAAATAACGTGGTATCTTAACTGTGAAAGTATACGATGATGTCTCAGGATGATGCCTCATTGCATCGCAGATAGTAAAACCTAGCGACAGCTTGTGTAAAATTCCATTTTTAAAAGTGATGAACACTCTCTTATTATATTAATTGTCTCCACGCCTGTTTAAGGCCCCTTGTCACAACAGAGATAAGTTGAAAACGTTGAGTTGAGAAACGTATACACCGCCGAATCCACAACATCTGTGCATTTCTTTCCGCTCTCGGCAGTTGCTTAACTTTAATTAAAATTGCACGCGAACTCATTCATCTTAAGCAGGACTCCAACTTTGCAAGTAAATTTGCATATAAATTACCATCCAACCCCGTCGCCGTTCTGCACCGCCAACACCAGGACGCAACCAAAACGAACGTATGCACTAAAATGTGTCGAATTTCATTATGAAACCAGAGGGGGATGAATAACCCCCCCATCTGGCTGCGGCCGGCCCCAGAGTCCATCGACATCATTAAATTCCCATTTGCTGCACAGTCAACCCGTACATTGTATTAAGGACCCATTTACCGGTTGAATACTGTCGCACAAATTAAAGATGCAAACGAGGTTCACAGTGGGAAGCTGCTGCCATAGCTTGCCCATTAATGCTTGCCACATCATTCTTTTTGTCGTTTCGGTTTTTGTGTTGGTGAATTGCAATCCATGGTGAGGGAGACAACATGTGCGAAAACAATTACTGGTCCAGTTGACGCGATTTAATTTTTTTTTGGGGCAATTCATGTCGTACTTATTGTGAAATGGGCAAATGGGCTCAAAGGCGGTTGAGTCTTCTGTGCGTGGAGCACTGGAAGAAAGTCACCCATTCAAGTTGGACAATCTCTCTATCCTGTGAATTTAACAATTATCTTTCCATTTTCCTTTCAAATTCATTACCTTAGCATCCTTCACCAATTGAATCACTCGAGAACTGCCAAGTATACAGGCAATTGGCTCGTTTCGCTAAGACCTTGTCTGGTCCATTCATGATTAATATGGAGTACAGATACTACCTGTGGTTGCCTTGACGTAATGGGGAAGTGCGGCGACCCACACGTCAAAGTGAACACATTGACTGAGTTTGCAGTTTGCCCATGAAAAAAAAAAGTCAAAAAAGCTGAAACTGTAGATCGAAGGCGGCAAATAGACATCCCCAAAAGGACTGCTAACACGAATTGGGAATTAGGTCTGTTAGAGAGAAAGGAAGGAAACCAAATAGAAAAAAATATTCTTCTTATTACATAATCAATGATAGAGATTAAAAAAACAATTTTGCTCTTATTCATAGTGAAGCTAGGCTTCCAGTCAGAAAATAAGTAACCTAATCAGGTGTTTCAGATTTTTCACAGATTTTTGAGTAAATGGAAACCGTTGACTTGAGGTTTGAAAATTGTTTTTGTAACAGATTGTTAGTATTTGTTTTAATTTTGTTGTTTTTTCGTTAAATTTTTACCTCAACTACAAGCCCATGTGGTCGCGGTGCCACACAGTGGTGCCCTTGTATGGGGAACTCGGAAATATGTAAATCTGTTACTTTTGAACCCGTTGACTGATGAAATGAAATTTGGAATATAGTATCAGTGTCTGCCGTTTGAAAATGGTTGATATATGTAGCATGGAGGAGAACGGAGTAATCTTAAGTTAAAAATTAAAAAAACGCACTTTATTTGTTTAATTACATAAACAAAATATTTAGTAACAATTTACGATAGTAAATTTAGGTTCGAAACAAAGCTGAAATTCGTGCCTATTTACAAAAATTACATTCAATACTATTTACTGATATATTTTCGTTGTAAAAATTGTAAAGTCGGAATTCAGTGTAATAAAGCTTGCGCTTCAATACTTAGTTGGAGTGTATTCTTTGTTTTCAGTTCGGACCTCAAATATGTAATCCAGGGATCAAATGATACCCACTTTTGATTAATTACATCTCCATTCTTCACCGAACGAGAACATTTTCTGCTATTATTAATTTGATAGTGCCAAAAATCCTTATTTTGGATATCCTGGGCCTCCTCTGACAATGATACGACGGGCAACGCTGCTAATGATATTATATCTACTTCGTGAAACAGAATTCTCAGCGTCAATCTAGTAATTGCTCTATATTATCTCTAGAAGGACGCTGAATCATTTTTGCAAATTACACATCTACTTCTGCTGTTGGTGAAGGGTTCTCAAAAAATCATCGATAAGCTTCACTGTCAGTAGTTGAACAAGTTCCATGCTTTACAATATTTACTTTTAATCCCATTTTTTTCTACTTTTGATGGATAGGCAGCGTCACTTTAATTGTTCTCCATACTTTAATCTCAAAATTATTAGTTATTTGTATTAACTATTCCATGAACTTTATGCGGGCTATGGCGAAAGTATTAAGTATTCAATGAACTTAAAGGGGAAATGCCTAATTTCAGAGCTTCTTCTGTTCTTAATCGCGTTAAGTCATTTATCTCTGCTGGTTTTGCGCACAAATAAAACATGAACTTACAGAGGACATGAACTTACAGTTACTGCCAACGCTTTCTGTTCATGTATTAGGTCCCTTGTGTAAGAAATATTTTTATGAGCACTTTTGTGCACCACTGTTTGGAAATATAAAGAAAAATGCAGTCAGTTATCTGTCTGCTAAAATATGTTCGAGCAACTGATCAGGTGAATGACCCCGAAAAACTCTATACACAATGTATATAAGCAATGTATAAAAAACGCAGAAGAGAAAATATAAAAAACAGTGTGTTCAAGGCCAAGTTGCGTTTTCCTTTTACTCCTACAACTCAGAAGTGGGATAACGGGTGCATCGGTAGTACTAAGCAAGTGCACTGGGGATTTCTGCAGAATTTTGTTGGAATAGAAACCAATACCGCGCAAAGTTTGAATATTCCTGTGAAGTGACTTTTGTTGGGTTATTAAAAATGACTGAAGAGTGGAACAAATTTTTAGAATCTGTGACAGTTTACAGACTCAAAGATGCCCTAAGGTCATTAAAATGTCCAACCAATGGTACCAAAGCAGAACTGAAGATTCGATTTGAAGAAGCGGTCCAGGGTTTCGCAGCTGAGAACTTTATTAAATTGCTTCAAGATATTCCGTCAACGAGCAGAGATTTGAGTGCGAATGAGTGTGCTCAAGGCCAAGTTGCATTTTCGTTTTGCTCCTACACTTGATTCATATTTTTTTAGTTGTAATTTTACTGGCCTACAGTATTGCGTTGAAGAGAATTGAAGATATTTCCGAATTTAACCGCAGCTTTACGAACAATGTCATGAATAATCACGAATCGGGTGGATTCGTATCTTCATTTAAATATGTTTGCTTAAATTCACTTTGCCTAGAAGATCCATCACACCCCCACTTGGTTAAAAGCGTGAAGCTAAGTAATTAGGTAATATGAAGAATCAACTTTATTACTGCAACACTTTCATAACCTAAAATATTACATTTAGCATTAATAAAAACTTCTTGGGTCATGCCCATTGTATTGGCGCAACACAATAATGAGAAGGGAAATCGTTGGAAAATTAAAAAAAATGCCGAAAAATACCACTTAAAACGACTTGTTGTCTCAAATTGCACTAAAGTGCATTTTTTTATTCACACCATTTATAGAGTATATTTCAAGCTTCCAGAAAAATGCAATCTACCGAACATGGAAGTAATCCCTGCAAAAGGAGGCCTTAATAAAAAGCCTGGTCCAGAAAACTGGTGGTTAAAATGAAAAAACTGGTGACGCAGTTTGAAGGTTAATTGCGCGCCTTTTCATAAAAATATTTCATCATCTTCCAAGATGTCTTATTTTAAAAAGTATGCCACACCGAATTTTCTTGAAAAAAACGTCCAATTTTTTAAATTTCAAAGTTCCAAATTTAAACTAGTCGTACTCCGAAACGGCCATGTCATCAAATTCAGTAAAATAACAATATCGATGAACATAACTGTATAATACCCTCCGTTGACCAAAACCTTGAACCCAGCCTCGTTTTCGAAGAAAGTCTTCTGAGGCCATCACTTCACAATTCGTACCAAATTATCACACCCCGTTGACTTTTGGACAACAACGTGTGGATTTTTTTAATGCCTAGAATTTGCTTCGCCAATGTGGCCGTCGAGTTGAAACTGTTGACATTTTCTACTACTTTCTAAGCGATTAATCTGAAATTATTATGCGGAATTCTCCACAGTGTAGTATAGGCTTTTGAGACCGACAGCGATTCAATTTCTGGGAATTGAGTCTCACGTCTCTGTTCGACGCCGTTTGACGAAGGGGACCATAAGGTTTGTCCAATAGCTTGCCAGGATCGCGAAACAGCAGTAACTAACTGGCGAATACAAGCCGTATTAATAGACTTTGGTAATATGTGGAAAAACAAGTGCATATACAAAATATATAGATATGTTTGTTTTGTCGCCGTGGTGTAGTGGGTAAGTGCGTCGAACCACTCGCAGAAGGCTTAGGTTTGACTCGCGGACGGAACACCTCGAATTTTTCTCTGCACCATCTCTTTAGAGTTGCTGAAAACACGTTCTCAAATCTCACCGTTCGGAGTCGGCAAAAAACTGTAGGGCACCTCCACTCGTGAGAAAACAATAGCACGTACAATACGAGTAGTTGCGAAAGAAGCTAAGTTTTAGTTCCTCATGGGCTGTGATGTCACTCAATTATTAATTACAAGGATTACATTTCCATCGAAGTTAATTTCGATCAATATCGACTTGCGTCAATTTCTGTTTCCTCTCCCTCTCATTCAGAAAAGTACAGAAAAAATGTGTTTTCCTCCTCTCCGCACACTCCTCCCGCAAGAATCCTGTTAAAGTATTGAAAATTGATTGTATCACCGACTCCTTGAAAAGGGTTAAAAATAAAGATAAGGCCCTGAAAGACAGTTAGCCAATAGTTGAAATTTATTCGAAAGATAAAATCATTCTGCTGCCTGCCTTGGGATTGCTGGCAGAAGAGCAGTAGGCAAATTGCCTGCTCCAAAAGATGATGGGAAGGCGGATGATACTTTTTTACGGAAATCTTTATCTGGTAATTCAAGTCAAATGGTGCAAGTCGATACTGAAGCCTGGGGACACACGTAGTGATGTGATACGTGATAAGAAGTGCCAACCCTTCCATCTGAATTGGCAAAAGTGGGTCACTTGTTTTGAAAGACCCCAATTTACGACCTTAATTGAATCACTTTAGGGGCTTGTGGCCGAAAACGTTTGGGTTAAGCTTCGTCATTGCAATAAATTTTAATCAAGAATTGATGGTGAGCTATTGGATTGGATATATATAGCTTGTATTTGCTCCGTTGCAAGCCCCTGAAGTAAGATTGTTACCAAAGTCCATTGCTCTTGCAGTGTGTTTCCGAATCAGCTTCAGGATGAAATAATCCACTCTGATCATTTTCGCCCTATTGTATGAGACTTTATTAGAATAGAAATTTCTTGAACTCCTTGGTCCGGAATTCGGTAAAGTCGAGGACAGGCCCGAGGACATGCCCTCTCGACTCTCCATTAGACTAGGTCCTACAGGTCCTACCACACGGGACAGCCATAGGTAATCATATTACTTATTAGGGTCGTGTATCAGATTACCTTTACCGAGTTAATAATAATAATAATAATTGAGTGCCACTACAGCCCACAAAGGTCCAGGGCCTAGCTTCGACAACTACTCATGTTGTGCGTGCTACTGTTTTTGCCGACTTCAAACGGCGAGAATTGAGAAGCTGTTCTTAGATAGTTGATACTCCTTGAGTGTTGTGAGCAACTCGAAAGAGGTGGTACCGTGAAAAAATGGGAGATGTCCCGCCCGGGAATCGAACCTAGACTTTCTTCGTGGCGGTCGACGTCCTTACCACTACGTCACGGCGACTACACCTTTACCGAGTTGGCTGTTGTAAAACAGTCACTTTGCAAGGGCAATGGCGCCTCGAGCCCTAGCCGTAGCAGCATCTATATGTTTTTTAAAATACAAATACTGATCCAACCAGATGCCAAGCTATCTGACCATCGTCCTCTGCGCCATTGGTTCCCCGTGTTATCCAATGATAGCGAGCTTGCGCCAATTCTTTTTTGTGCCCGTTGAAGCCTTACGCAACGGCGTCCTGAACAGGATGGTCCCGCTTTGTCCACTAACAATATTATGGAAGCGCTGATATATAGACATCTTATGAAGTGGCTTGAACCGCGGAAGCTTCTTACTTAGCGGCAGTACGATATGCGCAGGAATAGGTCCTCAATAGTGATGTGCTGGCATACCATATTGAAAAGTGGATGAAAACTTTACACAAAGGAAGAGAAATCAAAATCGATATTCCAAAGATATTTGACAGAGTCTGGCATCAGGCTCTTTTGTCAAAAATGCATGCTTATGGTGTCATTGACTCTCTTCTTGTATGGATTTCAAGTTACTTTCGAATCGACGGTGCGAGTTGTTTTCGATGTTTTCAAGTTTTTTATCCACTAGATCTACGGAACAACAGCACGCACGACACGAGTAGTTGCTGAAGAACCTAGCTTCTGATTTATTGTCGTCTGTAGTGGAACTCAATTTAGGCTTATATACACCCGAAGAAGCTTGAATGCAAGCCTCCTATCCGGTCTAGTGCTTCAAAGACCTACCTACACCTACTGCACAGAATCCAAAAGCCTTAGAAAAGACTCCTTAGAACATTGTTATTGAACATTAGACCGGCGCAGTGTTTGTGCGTTCACTTTGGTGTTTGACCTACCCGAGCAATAATAACCTTCCCTCAACTCAAGCGTACCCCTAAGCTATCGTTCATTATGTGGACTGGCATATATATGTCTTTCTCCTTCTATCCTATTTACATCTTCGTTATGGAAAAGTGCGGCGGTAGTGTCATCAACAGACGCGTTGAAATGCTTACTTGCACCGATCTCTGCGAAGAGTAGTTTCACCTTATAAACTTCATGTGTGACGAATGTACTCTTTCGGAGTGAGTTAAGAGAAATTAAAGACTCCCGCCAAACTACGTGCTACATTGTCATTGAAACGTCGAGCTTAACTAACAGGTTAATAACTTGGCTGCGGTTACTTATCTCAAAGCCAGTCCACAAAGAATTGGATACTATCCTCGCCCGTGCACAAATCAAGTTGACATACAGGCTACTTGTGGCGCACTCCTGATAGCCATTACAATATCCGTTGTGGGGTCAACCAATGTATGCCGCTAACCCCTCTGCCCGAGGGTAAAATAATGCGTCTGACCTACCAGTCTGTAGGTTGTGCGTGAGGCTAACTCCACCACCACATAAAATACAACGAGTTCAGAGACAACACCATGCCTCGGATATAAACGGATCCAATGTTGACGACCCCAGCAGCCGTATAAAGGACAACAATTTTCGGTTCTGCACGTGAAATATGAGGTCCCGTAACAGACCACATGCAACTTTCGGAGGCCCTTCACTGCTACAAAGTAGACATAACAGTCATTCAGGAAGTGCGGTGGTATGGGCCGGGCAAAAGAAGATGAAGAACTGCGACAGACACTGCAGCGACTGATACAGAGAGAGAAGGCAGTGATCATTCGGATGCGGATTTGTTCCTTGAGGCAGAAAGTCTTAAGCTACGACCCCGTAAGCGAACGCCTCATGACAATCGGCATCAGGGCTAAATTAGGAAATATCAAAATGATTTGCGCTCACGTCCCGACAGAGAGGAGTTTTATTATCTCTATGACCTAGAAAGAACACACGATCGACACCAAACAGAGGACGGCCTCTGTTGTGTGACGCACGCAAGAAGGACCTCAACCAACTTGGAGTGCGAAACTGCTGGATGGAGAGGAGTGTTAGTTGAGACCCAGGTCCAACCCGAACTGTACCGCCACAAGAAGAAGAAAAAGAAGAAGCAGTGTTTTATGCACGAATATACTTTGCACCTAGATTCACAAGCCTGGAGATAACTTGACACAAAAGTTCCGACTTAAATAATATGCCAACGGTTTGTAGAATAAGGCAATGAAACGCGACCATAAAACGATTCTCAAATGGTTTTCTTTGAATCGAACCCATAACAACACACTCTGCTTGAAGATAATACCCTTGTAGGTTGTCTTAATATACAGCGATATATAGAAAATATTCAAAGGTTCCAAACGGAGAAACTCCAAAGGCACGATTGCGCCTGGAATAATTAATTGACCCTCAACGTCAGAAGAGCTGCTTGAAAAATCGGCTCAAGAAGCGAGGCAACTCTGCTACTAGGTGGGTGCCCATTGAAGGATGTCGAACTAATTCTGCTAACTTGGCAGAGCTTTGTGTCTCGTATAGACACACCACGCTTACTTCTCATCTGGAGGTCCATCTCGCCCTCCCCCTACATTCCACTCACTCACTTATTTTAATTTCCTTTAAAATTTGTTCATCTTTAACTTTGTTGTGCTCAACTTTCACCATCCACCCTTATACTATCAAAAGCTCAAATTATCCTCCTGCAGAGTTGGGCTTCAATTCCCCTCGAAAACAATTATCCTCACCCACACTAATCGCGTGTACGATTAATTTCTCTTTTGCCCAACGATTGAAATCAATTATCCAACTCCATCTGCCGTGCACACTCGCCCACTGTAATGAGATCCTTTTTCAAACAGCTCACATGCATGTCGTCCAGGTTGACGATAAAGGACTTTCGAGAAAGTAATTGGACACCCACAGACGGTCGATTAGTGCGGAAAATCACTTTGTGAAGTTCATTGGAAGTCCCTGAAAGGGTCAAAAGTTCAGTCAGACGGAAGGAGGCGCCTTCAAGCGTACCGCTGTGCTCCTCAACTCATATGACATCTTTCAGTGATCAGCCGAATTACTGACTAATCGAGTGTGATGCCATCTTTCTCTGCGATCCATGTCAATGTGCTTCGAATGGATGCGGATGCACGCAATTGGCTTTGCGCCCAACTCCAGCCCCTCGCCAGTAACGCACCGGGCCAGCTCAAGGTTCGGGACAATCCCATAAAGGAATCCATCGCTTCAATTGATTTCCATTTCAAACAGCTGAAGTTCGTCCTTCTGTAGCCCGGATATAAGCTCCTTTTCCTGAGCACAAAAAGAAACAACCCTGATGATGGCCCACCATCACTCATCCTTGGGGCGGAGTGGGCCTGCGCTGCTATAGTGCGGCAGGCAGTGAAGGAAGGTAAACAAATAATGCGAACGAAATTAAAGGGAAAACGGTATTCATCCTTTCTTGCCGCTTAAAGTTCACACAGAGTTCCACTCCCCCCACGGCGAATGCGAAAAAATCACAACCACTTGGCTGTTGACTTAACCAACTCGGGCTGCCTGTGAATACTCACCGGCCAGCGCTGGCTATCCTTCGCCAAGTGTCCTCATTCTGTTTACATTCAGCCCCATGCCCCTGCACTGCATAACTGACCATCTCCGTCCACGCTGTCCACGGAGGGAAAAAAGGAATAAATTAACGCTACAAGCTTAATGGTCGCCTGCAGTCGACTATAAGGGCTGCCACCAGGTCCTTTTGTTTTCCGCTTCACCGACCGCCAGAAGGACCCCCGGGCTGCGCCGGGGTGAGGATATGCTCCGAATCTAAATCGATATCCAGCTACAGTCCAGCTGGTTGACTGGATGTGTTTGTGTTTATCTTTTTCACTCGCCGAAAAAAAGATTGAAAATCTGCTTAAAACCTACATTTACCCTTGCGTCCGCCGCCCCTCCCCCTGCGCAGGGTGCACGGCTTCGGGGAATGATTGGTTTTTGTGTCAATAACATGGCAGGGAAGCGAGCTTGTGCACCTTTGCAAGGCGAGGATGATCATTTCCCGTGTTCGTATCCGATTTTCAGTCCTGTTTAGCAACTGCATTGTTGGTGCTGAAGGGCTGAAGTGCGGGGGCGCTTTCCGGTTGGACTTAGTTTTAAAAGTTCGTCCGACGGGAGGAACTAATATTCGAAGAGGCGGATGTCGTTCGGGGAAAACTTTTCAATTTCGATAACTCCCGGTCGGGTTGGCCTGGGACTAAACTCCCGATACCATCAGTCACGGATAATTAGGTCGAAATCGATAAGAGGAATTTTGAGAAACGATTTCGTTTTTTACTGGAGTGAGAATTAAAGGCTCGCTCTTCGCCATGATGTTGGGAAGTGGGTTAAGTTGGGTAAGTCGCAGTAGCTCACAACTGATTTCAAGGATTCTAGGGTACATGACAATGAGAGGATTATACTTGACGTTCTGTCCGAGAGGTATTTGAAAAACTTTCCAAAACATCTTTTATTTAACGAATACTGAGTTTCGTGAGCTGGGTTATGAAATCCTCCACAGAAGCACGTTTATCTAGAATTTCAGGTTCCCAAAATCGACGAAAAGGCCTTTTCTGCTATTCAGTAATGCCAAAGCACAACACATGGTTTGTCTTAATGTGCGGACATGGGTCTCTGCACACAGAACTCGCTGATCACACTCAACATGCCGAGTTGCGGTTGCGAGATGAATTGCAAAGTCGAGAAAGTGGAGTGGTGCTGTGGCAGGAATGAAGTTCGAAAATTTTACAATTAGCCACGGAAAACAGATACTAGAGTCAATGCTGAGACTTTGGAGAAGTCACATCTGCAAACTGTTAGAGGGCGATCGCGAACCAAATACAGCTCTTCGGGCGAATCTTATACTCAACCAGGATGACAATGGCCAAGAATTCAGTTCCCCGACTTGTACGAAGTCAAGGCTGCAATTTCGAAGCTTAAGTCTAATAAGGCTTTTGGAGCAGACAGTCAATCCGTAGAACCCTTTACGGCAACAAGAGATGATCTGAGAGATCTGAGATCATCTCGTCAGCTTGGTCCACAAGAAAGGATTCCACTTCGACTACGGCAGCTTTAAAGACATCAACCTCCTCCACTTCGCATGCAAGATCCTCTGTGCCGTATTTTGTGAATGCCTGAAGCCGTTCGTCAACAACCGGATAGGTCCATACCAGAGTAGTTTTAGGCCAGGGAAGTCTTCCACCGACTAAATCTTCACAATACGGCAGATCCTCGAAAAGACGCAATTGACACGCGCCATATATTCGTCGATTTTAAGACCGCATATGAGAGCGTGCGTGTACTAAACTCGTCAGATTCTGTAGGCTAACGACAGAGAACTCTCGCTGTTCCGTCGAGGTCGGTATTGAACTCACCGAGACCTTTAATGTCAAAAAAAGATATTAGACAAGACAATGCTCTGTTATGTGACTTCTTCAACATCATCCTTAAAAATATCGTACGTAACTCACAAGTCAACAGCAGAGGCACAATCTTCTAAAGTCCTTTCAATTGCTGGCTTACGCGGATGGTTTGGTCTGTCCATCTGGAGTAGAAAATTAAATGACAAAATCTACAGGCCGTGCGGTGATATGTGCCTAATCAAGCGTCTACAGATGTACTCCTTAGGTCGGCCAAGTTTTGTCAAAACACTGAGCCGTTGAGATAAAACAAGAGGAATTTACCTCGTCTGAGATGACGCATACAAGTGGAGACCAACCTCAATCCACTTGGATTGCGATATTGAAGGCAGCTAGCCACAAACCGTGTTAGTTGGAGAGGCATATTGATTGAGCCCCCCCTCCTCAGACTCTAATGGAGTGTAAATTTTGTAATGATTGAGATAAAGAATATGATACCGATACCGAAAGCGGTAAGGGCTTGAAAAATATTTCACTCAGAATCTAGTAATTTTCTTTTTCTTCGAGGCTGTCATGCAACTCAACCAAAATCTACAATCATTGCCCGGGTGGCTCTAATTTCGCAAACCGGGTTAGGTGAGGTCTCGTCTGTTCCGCTTTGCTGTTGCACTTGGATTTGAATGTTTGTTTGTTGTTTATTAGGCCTGAAGGGTCTGAGCCTGAATTATAGCCGCCTTCACTCTTGACGGTCCCAGTCAACTGGTTTCCACTTGTCAAGACCAAATTCTCTAACGTTCGTTGTCACTTGGTCTTTATACCAGAGGTTCGGACTTCCTCTCCTTTTCGAACCCGGAGTCTGGGACTCGAAGACCCTCTTAGTTGGAGTGTTGTTGTCCATGCGCTCGATGTGGCCGAGCCACTGTTGTCGACAGATTTTTGGCTTTCGAACTGCATCCACACCTTGGTACAGCGCATAAAGTTCGCGGTTGTGTCTTCTCCTCTATTCGCTTTCCTCACAGACAGGACTATTTAATCGTCACAGAATTAATCTTTTGAAAGAATCAAGAATCTGCTATACCCTTTTACTTATCGTCCAGCACTCGGCCCCGTATAAAAGTACGAGTAGGATTAGCGTCTTTTAAAACATTGTCTTAGTCCTTCGAGTCAGGAGTTTCGACCCTTGCTGTTTTGACAAGCCGAAATAACACCGGTTGCCAAGGGTGATTCTACTCTGAATCTCCACTAATGTGTAGTTCGTGGAATTCAAGTTTGCCCCGAGGTAGACAAACTAATGAACTACCTCAAAGTTGTAACTTTTCGAGCCGATGATGTTGTTCGACGGATCAATTCTTTGTCGACAGCATATACTTCGTTTTATTCTCGTTTTTTTTTTTTTTCTCCGTTTTTTTTTATTTAATTAATTTTGAAAACGTGGTGCCTTAATTCTAAGAAAATACTTAAAACTAGGTTCCTTAATCTTACCATCTTAAATCTAACTTACTGACCCTTAACAGGTGCTTTAAGCTAATCTGTATATGTATCCTCTACTTTCAAAGTGCCTTTGAGAATCATAAATTTGTATACCATGATATCAATGAAAAGAAAAAATGCTTAATACTATTTCAAAAAAAATTACACTATAAAAACTTGGCCGAATGTCTTTTTTTGTAACCTAAGCTTAACCTACTCTAATTAAAACTAAACAAAGTGAACAATTCTTAAATACTACCTAACTATGTTTAACATACGGACGTGTGCATCATGGCGTATACTTATCATAAAAAAACTATGTAAGTGGGCCACAAGGTCAACTTTTAATTTTGTTTTTATTGCGTTAAGAGCTTATTGCGTTAGATATGACGTTCTCTGGCGGAATGTGCCCTGTCTCGGGTGCCCTACTGAACCGAAGAAATTCCTCGTGGCTACGGGCAACGTCCGGTTCTTATTGGAGCCGCCTGTCCACTGTTCGGCGTACGACTTGGAAGATGATAGGACATCCTTCCATATCCTGTATCAGCCCTTTGGAGTCTAAATAGAGAAATGCTTCAGGGGGTATAAAGCTGTTTAGGCGTACCTTTTCATGGTACATAATGTTAGGGTCATAAGCCCCGAAGATCAGACTATTGGTTTTATTTTCATTCACTCTAAGACCAGCTCATTTCGCCTGCTCTTCAATAACCAGGAATGCTCCTTCGACGACTTGCTAAGAACGTTTACGTTTCTCTATGTACACACTTTCATGAAATTGGAAGCACTTCCCAAAAAGAACAATTTGTATCATTGCTAACTCGAACTGACCGAAGGAAAAGCGAGAACAAAGAAAAAATGTTAAATTTTGGGAATATGCTATTATTAGACACTCCAATGAGTCTACAAAAAAGACTGGTTTATGTTGTTCTTCTGCTTTGTTTGCGGCACTACTTTATGGACCAGCATATTTTTGAAGCTGTCTGTATTTGCGTACACCATGTTGGTTGAGGTTCTTCTTAACTTGCGTTAGCTTTTTCAGGTCCACTGTTCGTTGTCCTCTCTTAAATTCAACACTCGTTGGGACGGAGCTGTGTTATTCAACAGCTGTGTATGGCCTAGCCACCATAAGATTTGTGTTATAATGATTAAGTGGATCTGCAGCTCACGAGGGACCAGGGTCTAGTTTCTACATCAACTTCATGTGTTGTGTGTGCTATTGTTCTCTCACGAGAAGAGGCTTGTAAAGGCTCAGCTAGCCCCATAAACAGGAACGAAATTGCAAGCTTCCCGAAAGGAATAAGGGCGCCTTCATCCGCAGAACATAGTGTCCATGTTTTTGAGCCTAGACTGGGATAATAACATTTGTATTGCCTTTTGAGAGAACGCTCTCGCAATGAAGTGGCTTCTGAGCCCGAAGAAAGGGAGATTTGAAAAAAAAATGATTCGGCGTTGGGTTTCAGTACTGAAAGCCTGTTTATTGTTGAGCGGACGAAGACGCTCTCCATCACATCGGAGAGTTTGCTGCCCATTCAGACGCTTTTTTTGAAACGTCGACGTTGCGTGTCCCTCTTTTCAAGCAGCATATGAATGGAGATTCATCGTGAGGTTTGATTTTCAAAAGGCTTTTCTGACAGACCACGAATGGCTTCTATCAAACTGCCTTATCAATTTTGTTCAGAATCGTTCCGCAAGTCATCATGAAAAAACTCACACCACAGCAGCGTCTCCAAATTGTTCCAGTGTATAAGAAAAATCGGCATTCGGTGAGAAATGTTTTTCGTGCGACTCTAGGAATCGACCTACTGAAACTACAATTGCCAACACCATTCTCAAATTTGGATCGCAGTTGGAGTTGGATGATCCTCTACCGGTTAGACGAAATCGGTTATGTAAAGACGCTATAGCAACTGCACCTGATAAGTGATGGAGCCCATTTTGGCTTAATGGATACGTAGCTGAAGAGTACCAGTGGCTGCCATTACATCTCTTAAAAACATAGCATAGTTGCGTTTTTGAGCTTGTGGAATGATTGGTTCAGTTTACTTTAAAAATGAATGTTACCGTCAATGGTAACCCTTATTGCGCTATGTTAACCGTCTCTGTGCTTCCTAAATTTCAAGCACATGGTCTCGGTGGGGTCAGGTTCCCACATGACCGCCATAGAGCGCGTGAAACAATATACTTCGTGGAAAGCCATTTTGGTGGTTACTTTAACGTATTGCTACGATTGGCAGCCGAAATCATACGAAATATCTCCTCTGGACTATATTCTCGAGTGAAAGTGGAAGCTCTTTAGAAATAATTCAGTTGCGATTGAAGCTTTGGAAGTCAACATTACCAGTATTATTCGTCATTCGCTATGGTCGAATGACGTACCCAAAGTTGAACCTTTCGAAGGACCAACTTCGAAGATATCGTGGCAAACATTGAACTTTCATTTCTTTTTCTAAAAAGTAAATGCCATGAATTGTTCTCTTAACCGATACTAAAACTCCTAAGTTCGCTTTCCAGTTTATGTGGTTTGTCTTACATTATAAATCAAACCTCTTGAGGGATCACTCTTTAGAAACTACGTTTTTTCCCGTTGTAACCCCCTGACGGCGGTGTTTAGAAAGCGAGAGCTCTATCAATGGAGTATCCTGCAGTCTTAGCTGCTTCTTCAAGCAATTGAAGAGCCGCCTCGCTTTTAGGATTCTTTCTAAAATCCACAGAGTGTTGCGGAAAGGACATATCTTCTGCAGACATACCAAGAAGTTGACCTTCAGTGCCAATCAGTCTTGACAGACAAACGCCTTATTCCAAATGTTAATGAATTCAAAATCATTTGCAAAACCCCTCCACAGCTGACTCACGAAACCACATTCTCTGGGAAGTGTCTTGGATTTGCTTGCATTATCGGAACCTCGAAAAGAAGAAAATCAAAAAACCGAGCAGCTGTCCCTCCGAGGCAAGAAGAAACAACCGCTCAACTGCAGCACAAAACGAAATATCCCAAGCAGTTCCAAAATACAGCGTCCCCTTCATCGGATGAGTAATCCAATTCATCGCAAAAAAATGGCAAATACGATCAAAAAGGAATCATAACAACGGACGAAAAAAGTAGCGCAGTGGGAAGAATCCATTAGACAGTGTGATGCGGAAGAGTGGCCTTTATCCATCCTTCCGTTCGACGCGGGTGAATGGGTACAAAGTTTCAGCTCGTTCCTCGTCCGAGCGCGGACGACACAAAAACACTAACAACACAAAAACTAATTATACCCGTACTTGGAGTAAAACTTTTTCATTGCCCCGGGTCGTGTGCGGATTTTGTGCTGCAAAGTGAACAACAGCTGTGCTGATGGCGGACGACCATTTATACTCGAAGCTTAGCGACCCAGGGAGACGGGTGGTATTCGCGAATAGTTGGCTGTCTTCACGCGATGCTTCGAATGAATTACTAAATGGATTTATGGCTTAAATACAGAGTATCCGGATGCAAGTCCACAACTTAAATCCTGGCGGGTCTCTTCTTTGCAATTTTAACCATTTCAGTTTCTTCAATAGGTTTCGTGAGCATCGCTGGCTGGCCGTTAATTTGAAATGATTTATTTACAAGCAATGAAGCGTATTACGTGATAATGTGGTGCTTTTCTTAGTTTCACCAATCAATGGGCGGGAAATTGCGCACTACGGATGAAGGCAATTAGAAGGGAACCTATAAAGCTCTTTGGGAAGACTTTCGGTTTGCGCGAGTTAAGAATCATTGCATTTAATTTTTGGACTTTCATTTTAATCATTTTAAACTACATTGATCTTACTAAACTTACCCCGTGTTTCCTGGAAACCTAGCTTGATTTTCAACGCTTACTAGACCTACAGCGGGAGCTATCAACTTTGGACAAACCAATAATCCGGGGAAAAGGAATACAAAAAGTCAATTTGGTCCATGTGGACACAATTAGAAAACGAATAGTGCATTAGGCAATGGGTAGGTACATTAAGGGTGGCACTATTGGTACTTAGCATTGACGCCTAAACAAATGGGTAGAAGAAGAATTCTCAAATATGTTTTACGTATAAACCAATAGGGATACTAAGGAATTGGGAAAAACGTAGGGAAAGGAGGATGCACTGCGATTATGATGACGAGTGAGTTTATGTTGCTAGATGACCAGGGTTAATTTTAATAATTGACAAGGGACCAGGGCCTAACTTCTACAACGACTACTACAACAAAAATCGGTAGCGTCTCACAAAGCGCGCATCAATCCAGATAAGTTAAAAGATGGCGTTTCACACTTAGATTGCAAATTTTTCGGATACAAATCCCGTGGTTG
Organism: Eristalinus sepulchralis; assembly: GCA_944738645.1. Lineage (NCBI taxonomy): Eukaryota > Metazoa > Arthropoda > Insecta > Diptera > Syrphidae > Eristalinus > Eristalinus sepulchralis. The sequence goes on from OX122882.1 coordinate 49,714,752, forward strand.
GCACTAAAAAAATAAACTCTAGACCACTTCAAATAAGCATTCCGCCAAGAATGGCCCAAAATGCTGCACAGCAAATTGCGTATATTGTGCGATTCTTTCCGCAGTTTCAAGGCCTATATTCACTGCATAATGTTGATATGGCGAAAACTACTAATACGAGATCTGCTCAAAAACTGAGATGATTTTTCAAATTTCGAGGGCTACGTATATTCGATTATCGATCTTTTTATTTTTTTATGTTGGCACTCTCATCTCGAATATATGTTTAAAGTTTCAGCTATATAGCATATTTTTTTTTTTTGTTTGTGAGAGGCATACTCGTACAAGTTAGAAGTGTTTTGCGCGTTCGGTGATTTCCGACTGTCGAAAAAAATTGTTCAAAGAATTTGTGTTCAATTTTGTTTGAAAAATGAAACTCAGTGCTCAAAAACACCTGAAATTACGACACGCTGAGTGTCCTCTAAATGTTTACAAGTCGTACAAGCTTTTCAAAGAAGTTCGAGAAGATGTGAACGCCGACGCTCGTCGTAGACGTCCCAGCACATCAACAACTGATGAAAATGTTGAAAAGTGAAGAAAAGTGTTATGGGGAGTTTTCGAATCACTATTAGAGAAGTTGCTGAAGATGTCGGAATATCGGCTGGCTCATGCCATGTAATTTTTTTCGGAAATTTTTTGCATATATCAAAAAATTGCTGAATTTTACATAAAAAAGTGTCGCATAAGCATCGTTATGTAATTATTGAATGACGTCAACGGCGATCTAGATTTACTTAAAAGGGCCATAACTAGTGATGAATCATGGTTAGTGATAATCATGGGTTATGACATGGAAACCAAAGTCCAATCGTCTCCTCAACCGGCCATTGAAGAGATACAAACCGAATAACTGAAAGGCTGAAAGGCAATTATAAAAAATTCATAGATTAACTTAGAGTGCTCGCGTGGAGCCAGTAAGATAGTTTTAATTAAAATAAAAGTTATTATAGCTAGTTTAAGTATTTTATATCTAGATTTAATGCAAATGAAACTCAAAATAAAAAAATACATTTAAAAAAAAAAAAAAAGATACAAACCGAATCGCTTAGAGAGCTTAAGGGCATACGAAAAAGTGCATATCAGAACTGCCTTGAGGATTGGAAAAAAAACGCTGGCACAAGTGTATTATATCCGAGGGGGACTGCTTTGAGGAAAACAAAAGAGAAATTGATGAACAAAGAAATATTTTTTGAGGAAAAATGAAAATTGACCTTTTATTTTTGGAGAGACCTCGTGCAATTTAAAAATTCACTTCCAAAAGTTTTTGCTTTGATATAAAAAAAAAGAAAAAAGAAAAAAAGATATTATGTTAAGACATGATAAAGGCCCTGGCCCCTACGTGTCGTGCGTGCTACTGTTCTCTCACGAGTAGAAGGGAACCAAAGGTTCTTTTTTCAAGTCCGAACGCCCAGACGCAACCACCACGAGCGGCAACTTGCTGTCATTTAAAATGTATGTCGCTCCACCCTATTTATAAAAGCTTGAGGTCATAGGATTTTTCATGTTCATTCATCAGAATGTTGTTCGAGTCTGACAACTCTGCACCAGAGTTGTAAATTGGGGATCTCTTGTTCCGGCCATGATCTGAAGCTATTGTGTATAAAAATTATTTCGCTCCGTTTTAAAAAGGAAAGTTGCCATTGGCAAGTTTAGCTTTAGACAACAACAAGGTTTTTGTCTAATTAAAGTATTTTCGAATTTGTCTCAAATTAACAGCATCTGCGGGAAGTTTTGATTTCCTTTCTAAATTGGACGAAAAGTGCAGCTGAAGCCCATCGGATGCTTGGTGAATCTGTTCCAATCGATAAATCATGCAAAGAGTAGTTTCGACGCTTCAACAGTGGTAGTTTTAGCGTAGAAGACAAAGATCGTCTTGTCCAGCCCAAGAAGTTCGAAAATAAGAAATTGGAGGCTCCACTGGATCCTTGATCCTTGCAAAATGCCAAGTGAACTCGCAGAATTATTGGGAGTGACTCAGCAGACAATTTTTGTACGTTTGGAGATATTTGTATTTATTTAAAAGCAAGGACATCGGGTGCCGTACGAGTGGAAATCGAAAGGCGCCTTTTTCATCTCGAAACTGGTTTTTGAAGAACATCAAAGGAACTGATTTTTTGCACCGGAACATTACTGTAGATGAAAAGTGGATGTTGTAGGAAACCTCAAGTAGAAAAAATACTCTGTAAAGCCTGTCTACATCGACGACAAAGAAAAACATCCACGGTTTAAAGGCCATGCCTTGCATATGGTGGGACCAGACGGGTGTGGTATACTATGAGTTGATAAGACCAGACGAAACCATTGATGGGAGACGTTCTTGACTGCAACTAATGTGTTCGAGCCATGCATTGTGTGAAAAACGGCCAGAAATTCCCGAAAATTATGACGAGGTGATTTTGCAAAATTTCAACGTTCGGCCCCACTTGGCTATAGCGATCAAAATCTAACTGAAAATACGGTGGTTCACGCCAACCCTCGCATTTTCCAGACCTAGATCCTTTTGACTTCGGTGGATGCACAAGAAATTGAGGAGGTCACCAATTCGGGTCATTTGAAGAAATCGAAGAATGGCTCAATGAATGGTTCAATGCAAGACAAAAATCATGTTCTAGAGATGGTATTCGGAAATTACTTGAAAGATTTCGGTTCTGAAACCGAACCTTGGCGTTTTTAGCACTTATTAAGTACGTCATGGTGACCGTTCATAAAAAAAACTTGTACTCCCAATATAAAGTCACACATTTTGATAGGCATTGTGCCATTCAAGGCCTCTTAGTACATTTCTTATGGTTTTTCACATGTTTTCAAATGTCCTACAACATTCAACATCAGAACATTCAGTTGCTTTGTGCTGACATCGAAAAGTTTACGTTCAAGAGTAAAGTATTAAGGTCTGTCTCTCAATGAAGCGTTTGCTGGAATGGAAATGGAAGCGGTCAAATTGGGTCCAGTAGCAAAGGGCTCTCATCGCAAAAAGGTTGCAGAACATGGAGATCTCGGATATAGTATAGCAGTTGGTAGAGATGGTCAATGACTACGCCTACCTTAGAGTAAATTGCAGTAAATATGGGTAAAACGATTAGTATCAAATCAATCTTGCCAATCAGTGTTTCTTTGGGCCCAAGAGGCAATTGAGAAACGGAGCCCTCCTTCGAAAGACCAAGTCAGCCTTGTACAACACTTTGATCACCCCTGTCCTGGTAAAAGTTTTGACATTTTTAAAGAAGGATAGTGAACTGGGTCTATTCGAAAGAAAAAATATATGTACGATTTTTGTGTCTTGTTTGTGTAAGTAGCGTCTCTAGGCTGTGCGGTGGGGTGTAGGTAGTGAAATGTTTACAATATTGCACGGTTATTAAATGTCTCGCTTAAATGAGTCTTTATTTTATTGGCTGTGTGGAAAGTGGCTTCATCCTGTTGAATGAACCACATATTGCCCAGGTTGTCCATATACAAAATTGTGAACACATTAGGACAAAAAAAAATCACTTAATGTACGAAATGCATTTTGATGTAAACGTCCGTTTTCGTGAAAGGCATCAATAATTTTAATGCCCCGCTCTATTGTGTACCTCTCAATGGTTGAACTTGTTAAAGACTAATCAAGGAAATGTCACATAAGTTGGGCAAAAATGAACTTGTCGTTAAAGTGTGACTCATAATTAACATCACGCATCACTCAATAAGTCCCGGGATGGACATATAGGGGGCGCCACTAACGAAAAATTTTTTAGCAAGTACAAACATTCAAATGATACCTGTAAAATTTTTATGAAAATCTGTTTATTAGGTTACAAGTCACAGTGCTTTAAGTGATGATACTTTTGCGATTTTTAAAACAATGGAAAAACGAGAATTTCGTGTGTTGTTTAAAAAATACTGTACAAGCCCAGCAATTGCTTGAAAAATGTTTCAGGGACCCTGTTCCATCATAAACAAGTTTTTGTCGATGGTATGCTGGCTTTAAACGTGGCCGTACAGATACCAACGATGCTGAACGCTGGGGAAGGCCAACGGAGGTGGTTACACCTGCAAGCGTCAAAAAAGTACAAAAGAACTTTTTGGAAAACCGCAAAGTGAAATTGCGTGAGATAGTTGAAACCTTAAAGATATCAGAAGGCAGCAATAATGATCAAAATAATAATTGAGTGGCACTACAGCCCACAGAGGACCTAGCTTTTTAACAACTGCCTTTGTTGTGCGTGCTACTACTCTCAGGAGTAAGAGGGACCTGCAGTTTTTAGCCGACTCCGAACGGCGAGATTTGAGAATCTTTTTTCACTTGAACTCGAAAGAGGTGGTGCCGTAAAAAAGTGCACAATGTCTCATCAGTGAATCGAACCTAGATCTTCTGTGTGCGCACGCACTTACCAACTACGCCACGGCGACTACGAGACTTTTTTTTTTTTTTTGCAATTTTTGTTCATTTTATTTCAGTTTCTTTTCTTACGTACTAGACAAAATTACTTAAAGCTAGCTTACCTAAGTGAACAATGTTCTTAGCCTAACTTACTGACCCTATGCGGGTACTCTAAGCTAATCTAATCTTAATTTTAATTCTAATATGCCTTTCGGCGTCCGATTTTATTTATTTTGATTTAAATCTTAAAGTTAACTTACATTATAGACCAAGAAAATTTAAAAAAAAAACTTGGCTAAAAGAACTTTTTTGCATCGGTATGTCACAATGGATGAAACATGGATCCACCACTACATTCTTAAGCCAAATTGGTAGTCAGCGGAGTGGACAGCAGCCGGTGAACCTCGCCCAAAGCGTCCAAAAACACAAAGGTTGGCTGGCAAGGTAATGGTATCCGTATTTTGAGATGCGCACGGAATTTTATTTATCGCATATTTTGAGAAAGGCAAAAGGATCAGCAGCGAATACTTCATGGCATTATTGGTGCATTAAAAGGAAGAAATTGCAAAAAAACGGTCTCACAAATTTCTCTTCTACCAAAATAATGCACCGTGTCACACGTCGTTGGCTACCTTGGCGAAATTCCACGAATTGGGTTTCAAATGTTTTCCGCACCCACCGTATACTCCAGATCTGGCTCCTAGCGACTCCTTCCTTTTTTCTCAAACCTCAAAAAGATGCTCGGAAATCGTCGAAAAAAGTAGGCTTGTATGAGGAGGTGATCGCCGAAACTAAACCCTATTTTGTGTCCAAAGATAAATCGTTCTATAAAAAAGGTATCGAAATGTCAGAGCGGCGTTGAACTGATTGTATCACTCTTGCAGGAAAATTTGTTAATGAATAAAGTCGAAATTTGACTAGAAAATCTGTTTTTTATTGGTTAGTCCCGACTTAGTGAGTGATTTGTTAGTTGGACCATAGTTTATATTGCTTCTGTCAAGTCCTGTTGAGAAGCAAACGAAACCTTTTATGTGAGAGTAAAACACGTTCTTTTTCCAATTCTTTACTTTCAGCTGTTTTCTCTCTTTTCAACTCATCACTTAGCAAGCAGTTAACAGACTTAAAAATTAAGGAATATAAAGGATCTTCTTTTGAGAATAATCGACAATCTGAAATTCCTCCCACTCCCATTCCAGCAAATACCTTTCAGAAATTTTTCTCGACTCAATGACTGCACCTCACTTCATCTAAATTGTCGTCAATTCAAAATGTCGATTTCCTGGAAGCGATTTGCATTTAAATGCCTCACATCGAATCATCCGATCCAAGCGATGAAGATTTGATTTAAAATCCATTTAATCTTCATCCAGTCGCCTGTTGACAGCCCTCATTGCGAAGGTAAACAGTTTAATTCTTGTGTTAATTGGCTCGTGGGACATCGACCGCATGGCTTTGACAGGATTGCGCAAGGACCGCAAGCAAATATTGACAAAACTCTTTCCGTACGTAAACATTTGCACTTGCGACCTGCGAGGAGTTATGCTCATCCCTGCCTGCGGAACAGTTGAATCGGTTGAATCGTCAAACGGAAGGATGGAAAAGTTCACTGTGTATCCCTTATCATTGTCTCCCATCCTTTATCCATTATCCTATTCAAAGTGCCGTAAGTCAAGCCCCCGTCATCGCACAGCACTGAAGGCGAACTTATGTTCTCCGTACTGATACGGGAGACTTGAGATGTTCTGAAGTACTTCTGGCGTGGATATCCGCTTTGAGTTCCGGTTCGAATACAATGCAGCAGATAGTTGCGAAGTTTCAATCTGCCGCTGGATGGTCGCTTAAGGAAAGCGGTCTGTGGCAGTGAAAGGCTGGACGTGGTCGTCGTCGTTCGTCAATTGTGACGACTCACATCCTGTGTGATCGCTACTTCGCACCCCATACACTTGACACAATGAATTCCGGGCAGAAGTTATAAACTAGACACACGATGTACGGAGTGCGACGACTGTTTGGATTCATCGCAGAGCGAGGAATAACGAATTTTCCGCAAGACTCCACCGGTTGGTCATGTCAAGGTTTAACGAAGGGAATACTTCTTTTTTCCGCCCTTCATCAGCTGTCAAGAATTTCACCCAAAAGTGTTGTTTTTGGGGTCATTCAAGTGCGTCACGAGTTGAAGGCGATGTATCTGCCAACAGACGAGGTGACTTTGAGTGAAAGGGTACGCTTGCAGTGAGAACTTTTTCGCCGCAGAAGGAGATGAGCAAAAAAACAAAAAACACAGGAGAGTCGAATGAATGTGTTTTTAGATAAGAAGGGTCCGGAAATTTGTTTTGTTGGATAAAAATGAAACGGATGGCGTCAGGGATTAGAAGAGAAGTCATGGGGATACAACTTGTTTGAAAGAAATCTGAGTGGCGTTGGACGAGTTAACGAGTAATTGCATCACTGGAACGGAGGGGAAACGTTTGTTTTGAAGGACACGTAAAGGCGAATGGTTTTAGTGGATTGGAATGGAACTTTTTTGTTTAATCTAGTGGAAGTTCAAATTTTGGAATGAAATGAAGTTAAGTGCGTGGGAAATGAAACAAATGGGAGGTAATACATTGCTGTCGTTGGATGTTATTGATGCTCTCCTCGAGAACATTTTATCTTCTGTGATGCGATGAATTGTTCAATTTCATTAAACTAAGATTGATCTTAAATTATAATCTTATCTTAGAATTAAATACTTAAAACCAATTATGAAAAAAAGAATAAACTGCGGTGATTCATTGTGACGTTCGAAATATAATGTTAAATGAAACACATATATTTGAAAGTAAACTTAAAATTTGTATCATTTATTCAAAGAACAATTCGGGGCATTTCATTTTTGAAAATTATGTCATGTAAATGTTGGCTTCGACACCGTCTGAGGAGACCACCAGTTCGTCAATTTTAAGGCCACATATGACAGCGTGCATAGAGACGAGCTGTACAGTGCCATGTGTAGTTTTGGCATTCATACCAAACTCGTCTGATTGTGTAGGAGGGCGATGAAGAACTCCCGCTGCTCTGTCAATGCCGGGAATGAAATCACCGAGAACTTCAATGTCAAAAAAAATTTTAGACAAGGCGTCACACTGTCATGTGACTTCTTTAACATCATCCTTGAAAAGATCTTGCGTAACTCACAAGCAACACCAGAGGCACGATCTTCCAAAAGTCAGTTCGATTACTAGCTTACGCCGACGACATTGAGCTGATTGGACGAACACAGCGAGCCGTCAATGAGTCGTTTGCTGGCATTGAAGCGGAAGCGACTAAAATGGCTACGGTTTATGAGTGCAAAATGAAGTACATTCTGTCGTCAAGGAAGGGCGCACAACATCGGCGTCTCGGATAGAGCGTCACACTAGGCAACAGAAACTTCGAGGTAGTCAAGGACTTCGTCTACTTTGGCTCCGCGGTAATTAGGGAAAACGACAGCAGTAACGAAATTACACGCAGAATCTCTCTTGCCAATTGCTGCTTATTTGAGCTCAATAGGCAATTGAGTAAGAGAGCCCTCTTTCGTAAGACTTAACTGGCTTCGTACAACAGCTTGATCATCCCAGTTCTGCTTTACGGAAACTTGGACGTTACTAACAGAAGACGGGGAAGCCCTTATTCTTTTTGGGAGAAAAGTTCTGCATCCGATTTTTGGTCATTTTTGCATTGATGGCATGTGGAAGAGAAGATTCAAGGACGAATCTTATAGACTGTACGACGGCATACACCTGGTCAAGCATATGATACAACACTTAAGATGGCTTGGCCATGAAGAGCGTATGGACACCACTGCTCCAGTCCGAAAAGTCTTGGAATCGGAACCATTGGAACAACGCAACAGAGAACGGCGGAGGCTGAGATGGTGCACACAAGTGAAGAAAGACCTTAACCAACTTGGAGTGCTCAACTGGAGCTTGCGAGAGGTCGTACTGGCTGGAGAGGCATGTTGGTTGAGGCCCATGTTCACCCAAAATTGTAGCGCCATGAAAAGAAAAAGAAGGGGGGAGACCGCAATAACAGGAGACCTGACCCTGATCTTACTGGCAAAATATTTTTGATTCACTTGCCCACTTAAAGAGGAACATTGATTTCTGTTGTGATTCAAACAAGATATTTATTTTGACGTTTGAGTTTCGAAATGAACAGCAACGGAACGAAGGATGGCGGAGGAAAACTAAGATAGACAAATCCCTATTTTTGTTTTTTTTTAACGTCTGCTACTTCCGTTTGATGAAGAAGTTTGGAGTTGATACCGCCTCGAGTGAAGGAAAGCATGCGGTTGAGTTCAACTTCTAATGAACAAAATTCTTCCTAAGAACAGCCTGCTAGCAGAATAAATGCTTACAAACATTGATAGATCTCTCCACTCAACGCCATTCAAGTCAATTTGCAACAATTTTTTTCCGCGTGAAAATCAATTTTTCTTTTAGCAGCAAAAGTCCAAACCTTTCACACTCGATTTCTGCTGAAAAAAATGCAGTCACCTGAAAACCCCTCGCCATTTGCAATCATCGCCACGAGCTTGTTGCAATTTATCGAATTCATCACCACTTTTTCCATTTGAATTCTGTGAATGTGTCTGTTTCGCTCGACATAACGCACCACTCTACCGCCCACCCTACAGCAACAAGGCCAAAATCAAACCGTGACATTTTAGTGACTCATCACAATTTACACGGGATAAGTTAATTTAGTTTCGGTTTGTACTTTTTGCTGGCATAAAATGCACTTTTTATCGATTCCAGTTGATAGTGCGCGTGGCATTGTTTCGCACTCGCACCACCGGAAGCCACTGAAATTTTTGGATTTATTTTCTTTCTGTTTGCATGACAATGCACATTTTTGCAGTTGCTACTTGTTGGCGGAGTTAATTTTTGAACGCTCATCAAATTAGAATAAACAATTTGAATTTGTTGGTTGGTTGCGCAAATATGACACGAATTGTTCTTGTTGCCAGCCAAAAATTCACTCAATTTGATTCATTGATTTGATTTGAATTTGGTCAAATTGAAATACTCGTGGTGATTTGATTCCTTGAATTTGACTGCACTGCGAATTTACAAAATTATTTGAACTAGCAACTACTGTTGGCGTGACTAAAGGGATTTGTTTGTGTTGGGGGTTGGCGTGAATTTTCAACTGTGTACGTTCCTTGATTCTACTTTGAATGCTGTTTTCAATTTTAGAATTCAGCGGAACTGTGTAAGGAATGATTCATTGTGGATGTTGATTTTCAAACTGCCTTGTCACTTTTATTCAGTATCGTTTGGAAAATCATCATGGAAGGACGCACACCCTAATAGTGCCTTTAAATAACGGAAATCAGCGTTCTTTAAGAAATGTGGGAGGTAACAAAAACAAATTAGTTTTCATAAAACGACGCCACCTGCAAGTTGTGACTGATCTTGAAGCGATTACCTACTTCACTAGAATGGTGAGACATTTGTCAGCAATAAGTCGATAAGAAGCAATAAGTATCAGACAACAACATTGTTTCCTGCTTCTTTCAGAATGTCCGGATTTGTCTTAAATAAATAGCATTTGCTGAACGTTGTGATTTTCTTTTTTAATTGGACGAAAAGTGCAACCGCAGCCCATCGAATGCTTGTATTTACTTCCATAGGTGACAATGGGCCTCATTATATCCATACACAACCAGCGAACGGTGTGTAGTTGAAGAAGCCGTCTTTCGCCCAATATCAGCTTCCTAATTTAGAGGGCGTTAGGATATTTTTTTTACTTCAGCCTTAGTGTCTCTTTTCCTGTCCAGTTTAGAATTGAATATAATTCCAAGGAACGTTCTTGGAATGGTGATATTTTGGAATGAATGATATAATATTTGGTACTTTCTGGTTTGGCTTCGAAGAATTTTCGGGCCGGAGTAGTGGCATCCATACGCTCCGCATGGTCTGATCATCTTAAGCGTATCCGAAGACGAAGAAGAGGCGCTTGCCAACATACGGCCTATAAAGTTGATCATTCAATCTCATAGACGCCATAAACGTAAATAGGACCAAATATCGCACGCAGAACTTTTCTCTCGAAAAAAACAAGGCCTTCCTTATCCGCGCCGTAAAGGATGGCTGGGATGATTAAGCTGTTATACAAAGCCAGTGCCGTCCTTCGACAGAAGGCTGTATTGCTCAATTTCCTCTTGAGTCCAAGGAACCAGCAGTTGGCAAGACTGATTTTGCGTTTGATTTCGGTACTAATGTTGTTGTCTCTATTTACCGCGCAGCCGAGGTAGACGAAGTCCTTGACTACCTCGAAGTTTCTGCTGCCAAGTGGTACGCTTTGTCAGAGACGTCGGTGTCGTGTATCCTTCATTGATGACAGAACATATTTCCCCTTCAATGCCAACAAACGCATCATTAACGGCTCACTGTGTTCATCCTATGGTGTTGACTTATGACATACGCACGATCTTCTCAAGAATGATGTTGAAAACGTCAAGGAGTATGAACCTGTGCACACGAGGCAACGTTGTTGATCGCACTCAACATGGCGAGCTAACGACACTATCCTCTCCCATGCACAGGTCAAGTTGACATCCTTCTGGCGCGCCTGGATAGCCATCACAACATCCGTTGTGTGGTGAACCAATGAATGCAGCGAACCCCTCTGCCCGAGGGCTAAATACGGCGCCTTGCTTTCCAACCTGTGGGTTGTGCGTGAGGCTAACTCCGTTACTACGTTAAATAAAATTAAATTCAGAGACAGCAACATTCTTCGGATACGAACGGATCTTGTGTTGACCATCCCAGCAAACGACTAAAGGACAACGATTTACCTGCATGTGGCATGTGAGGTCCCTTAACAGACCACGTACAGATGAGGAACCGCCATCCAGGAAGTGTGGTAGGATGGTCCGGGCATAAAAAGATAAACAATTGCGTCAATCTACTACAGCGACTGCTGCAGGGAGCGCTTTTTCGAATGCGGATTCTTTGTTCGAGGCAGATTTGGGCAGAAAATCTGAAATTCGGGAAGATCAGAAGATCCGGAAACGGACTCAGGCTGGTGGACCTCTCTGTGGTCAGCAGGCGATTCTCTGATCAATAAACCGTCAATCAAATTGCTCACGTTGCGATCGATGTCACACACTTCTCCAGTATTCTCGATGTCCGAACTTTCCAAGGTGCCAACACCGAATCGGACCATTTCCTTCTTGTAGCCAAGGTAAGAACCGACCCCGGATATTGAAAGAGCATCGGAGTCGAGATAGGATAATACGTTTGAACTTCAGATCGACACGCACCGCCTATTCGTAGAGTTTAAGGCCGAATATTACAGCGCGCGTAGACATTCCTACCACACTCTTCCGATTGTAAAAGATGACAACTCAGAATTTTTCAATGTCAACCATTCAAAATTTGTTTTCAACGTCGTCGCACGTCAATTAAGGATGAGCATGCACAAGTTAGGCCAAAATATCTACAATGGTGGCAAGTTCGCGATCTCGTTTCAGTAGATTGGCGAATTATGAGTAAGCAACTCCACAGACCACATTCACATCTTAATCGACTACCTGGAGAAGAGAGAACGGCTGCAGGGATCTACTCTTTCGAAAAAATGCGGCGATGTGATGCAGAATTACAGGAACGATGTCCGCATTTTGCAAAAGAAAAAATTGACTTCCACAACGGATCGACTTACACCTCCATTCCGATCCAAGTTTGTTGCAAGCTGGTGCACCTTTCATTATATTCTCCAGACACTTTGGATCCAAATTTGAAAAAGTTAAAAACCGGGGCCTCTATTGCCACCACGTAGGCCTTCTTTGCACACTTAGAGAAGTCGTATTTCTTCAACGGGCTAAATAAGTTGAAGTAGCCCTTGAGCTACTTTAATGGAGACTATACCAAAAATCTGAACTAACACTTTCCCAGGATTTTTGCGTAGTAAAGTACTTGTCAGACTGCTCTCAGTATGTGTATGCTTCGCAAAATCGTCCTTTTCTAAATATTATCCTCCAAAATAGCTTAGTGTCACATGTATCGCTTTCTTCGCTTCTAACTCCAATCCCATTGCGAATTGACCACTTCTTTGGGACAGTTTTGTAGCCAGGAACGATTTCGGTTTCCCGAACTTTCTCTGCATAGTTTAAATAGACCGTCTTACCGAAATTCACGCCTTAATCTCTGAAGACATGAAAGCCCCAAGCTTGTTTTATTTGATTGTCTTGTTGTCTGAAACGCGTAAAGCACAAAAGACTTTTATTTTAAGGTGCTACACAAGTCCTTGCTGCAGTGCAATTGAACTCCCCCTGTGGATACGAGTGAACCGTCGTTGAGTTCATGATTATTTTTATCCATCCTCAGCTTGACTTTACAGCCACCGTCAACACTTTAAACAATGAACGTCATTAACTGAGTTTTAAAAGGACGTTAAAAGGAGCTTAAGACAACCTTGTCTGGCAGATAATACATTTTCTTAATCACACCATTGCAGAAATGCACTCAGCTCTAAAAGCGCATCATTATGTCGACTCAAATGAAGACATCATCGTCTCGTATACCTCTTCAAGGAAGCTGTTGCCGTTAACTTAACGATTACTGGGTGAACGAGGAAATTCCAGGGAAAAAATTTGAAGACCGGAAAACACGATGTTGGCCTTGAACTTGCCACGGGTTGGGAATGCCTGATGAAGGATAATTTTTTCTTTCTTTCCTTCAGAGGAAAACATCGTCGTCACGGGATGCCGGGCTCCGGAATTTTAACACTCCACGCGTACGTTCTACTCTCGAGATAATGATGAGCATTTCCCGAATAACTTAAAATGCACACGGGGTACTGGGGAGCGGCTTATTGGGATTCCCTGCGGAATGCCATAAGGTGTGGATGAATGGATTATGTGAGGAGAGGACGTCAGCTATTAGGCGTCCCCGTAAAACGATTTACCAAAGAGGGTGCTTATTGAAATTTTGATGTCTTCAAAGAATCGTGTGTCGTTGACGAGTGGACATTTTTTATGAAAATCTGTAATTTTAAACCGACGAGGAATGATCAGGAGACTGAGTGGTTTTGTATTTGCAGAGCGATTAAGGTGGAGGAATTCATTGAAAAATTGAAATATTATAAATAACTTCTTAATGAGTTTTTTCTTAAAGTTCGGTTGCTCATTCTTTAAACCAGAGATACCGCTGCATGACACAAGTCGAAATTTCACACTTTTTGATGAATATAAAGAGCTCAGAGCCCACATCGAAAGTGAAATAAGGGCCGTTTCGGCCGAAATGTGTGGCCGAGTCGTGAGTGAAAATCGGATACAAGGAATCGGCCGCTGCAAGCGTGCCCATGGTGGCCATATGAATGTTTTTTATAAGTCCTAATTGGACCTCTTTAGTAAGAGCTCAACGAGCTCCGTTGCCAGGTTCAAGCATTCCCATTGTCCACCTTTTCCATCTAGTTGATCAGTAAAGAAATAGCCTTGAATGTCCCTTTATTCCGTTCGGGTACGTACTTGATAGTATGCACCCGCAGTTATCCTCCAGTGTACCTGTGCAGCGTTCAGCATATGAAGAACGGAATTCTATACCGAACTCTTAGCCGCATGCTACAATGAAAGAGATTTACATACTGTTGCGTATTCGCGGATTCGGAGCGACCCAACGATGGCAAGAAAACTATGGATTATAGATGAAAAATGCCAAGAACAGTTTGTACCACGCTTTTTATTTCCTTACCTCAAAAACACCACTTCGTCTACTTCATCGCACAAGAGAGACGGTCGATCTCTCTAACCCCAAATTGATCGTAGTTTGCGAAATATAGCCGCAAAACTTTCACCATTTCGGTAAAACAATTTCACAATGAGAGTGCGTTGTTCATTCGTGTAGCGCTCCATTTTTATTAACCTTATACCTTCTACTAACAAACAATAAAAATTGTTCAAATGCCAAACAATGATAATTCGAATGGCGCCAAATTTAAATCTTACGTTCTTGTTGGGACACCTTTTACAACCGACTCAATTTCAGCCGCTCCACAGGAAATACAACTGTCATAGCATACCGTGGGAACTATCTAAAAACTTCCTGTTTATATTTTGTATACACTACCATATAATGGATTTTTTCCCTTTCCTTACAATTTGCAAACAACAACACAACAGAAAACAAATTCTCAATCTTATCTGTCGAACTATGGTGAGCCATCTAAAGTTCCTTTAATTGTTAATTTTGAAACTAAGAGCTGCTTGTTGTACTGCAGTGTGAACAGATGATAATGTGGCCGAGAGTGTGAGACGCTCTTCACGACCATCAACTTTCCGTACTAGTGTGAGGAGAATTCTGCACAAAGATCGCGTGTCATTCGCTTACAAGGCCCAATCGTCTCAGTAATTCAAAGCGTGTGATAATTCGCATTTCAATTGTTTTATATTTCGGGCCTTAGTGAAGTTTAAATTGGACAATGACCTTGAGCTGAGAAATTATCTTTTTTTGATTACTGACTCATTTTCGTTTCACCAAATTGCCGTATCTCGGTATGGGAAGTGCGGTCTGTGGAGTGGTGACAACATTGGGTGGTGTTTCCTTATAAATGAGGTGTTTCCTATTGAAAAAATTGACAATCTATGATTTGCCTATAAGTACTTATCGCGCTCAACGTCCATTTTACGGTTAACATAATCGTTTATGGGTTATTGGTGCACCACGTTTACTCTATAGGATAATACGCATCCACAGAGACGTCCAATAGTGCGAACAGAAGAAGTAATTGCTGCTGCAGAGCGTAGCGAAATCCGAGTCAGTCTATCTGGCATCGTGAACTAGGGTTGGGATACGTGATCATCCACTTTTTGAAAGATTTTGCGGAAAGATCTTGAATTGCGTGCTTAAAAATTCCAATTTGTGCAAGAATTGAGGCTGCAGGATCACCCAGCAAGGCGTTGACTCGGCCCCAAAACAAGATTGCCGTTGATCCCAATTTTCAAAAACAAAATTTGTTTGACGATTGAGCTCTGCTTTGTTTGAATGGATACTTCAATAAACAAAGCTGCCTGTTTGGAGTGGTTAAAGCACCATCACATCCACAAAAGCTTAATGTCTGGTATACTCTTTGGGTTAGTTGAGTAAAGCCATGATACCCATAAAGTTACGGTCAATAGGAATCACTATGGTGCCATGATTACTAACTTTTTCATTTATGAATTGAAGATGATGTGTAGGAGCTGTGGAATCAACAAAACACACGCAAAATGTCACACAGCTCGTGATATATTTGATTTATTGAAGGAAACGCTTCGCAACCGCATTACGGACGTTACCGACCCGTGCTGAGCCGATATGGAAAGTCGATAGTTTACGCTGATAAGCCCGAAACGATTGACCACTTAGAGAACATCATTCCCCGCATTATTGCCGATATATGGCCAAACATGTTGTAAAAAGTCATCGAAAATTATACCTCCAGATAAGGCTACCTTCGAGCCAGCGGTGGCGGTCATATGCCAGGAATCTTATTTTAACTTACCAGTTAAAAATGCCAGAAGAAAATCTTTCGAATAAATTAAATCTTCACTTTATTTTATTTCTTTTAATTTTTTTCTAGGCGCTACAGGCCGGAGGTGGACGTGGGCCTCAATCAGCATGCCTCTCCAGCTAGCACCATCTCTCGCCAGCTGCCTCAGTTGCTTACTCCAAGTTGGTTGAGGTCCTTCTACACTTGTGTGCACCATCTAGGCAGTCCTCTGTTGCGTTGTCCCAATGGCACTTATTCAAAGACTTTTCGGACCGAAGCAGTGGCGTTCATACGTTCTACATGGTATACCCATCTTAAGCGTTGTATCCAAAGACGCTTCACCAGACCAGCCGCCGTACAGCCTATAAAGTTCGTTGTTGAATCTTCTCCTTCAGAATTCACACGCAGAACATTTCTCTCGAGACTACGGCTTTAAGTAACGTTCAAGTTTCCGCACTGTAGAGGAGGCCTGGGATGATCAAGCCAGTTTAGAGCGATTTTGCTTTTGATTTCGATACTAGTGTTATTGTCCCTTTTTACCGCGGAGCCTAGTTAAACGAAGTCCTCGTCTACTATCGTCGAAATTGAGTGACGATCAAGAGCTTCCAAATTCTCAGCATCGATTGTGACGTCACCACCAGTTACAATTTTGGTCCCGGCAGGCGTTGCTCCGAACCCTATATCCACCAGATAGCTGTTCCATCTTTCGGTAAAACTTTCCGACTTCATTCCTGCCATAGCACCTCTCCGACTCTTTTATCTTCTGACAAGCCTGTTCTCTTCTCTTCTCTTTTGTTCGTGGATCTCACGAACAGCTCTCGTTGTTCAATACAGCGTTTCAGTTGTGACGTGAAACCCAGCACATTGAAGGCTTCTTGACAACGTTTCCATTCTTCTTCTATTGTCAGTGCAGGCAGCGTCGAACTTTGGGTGAGTTTCAGGGAGACTCGAACGGCAAAGATCCCAGCGGTCTGTTGCGATTGCAGCTTTCCGACGTCAAAGCGTATTGGCCTGTCTGGACTTTGTTGTTCTCTCGATATCCGGGTTCTTACCTTGGCTACAACAAGGTGATGATCCGAGTCGATGTTAGCGCCTCGGAATGTTCGGACATCGAGAATGTTGGAGGAGTGTCTGACGTCGATCGCAACGTGATCAATCTTATTGACGGTTGATTGATCAGGGGTCGCCAAGTTCCTTTATGGAACCCGCGGCGAAGTTCGGCAGCCTCAGTCCTTTTTCTTAAGTGGTCTCCTGTTATGTCGTAACTAAGGTCGTAGTTTGGGCATCGATCGTAAGCTCTTTCTGGGAGATCATAGAACTTATCCTAGCTGTTGTCATCCTTTTCCTCTGTTGGGATTTGAGTGCAAAAATCAGACTAATGTGCTCGGATTAAGCCTTAATGTGGATTATCATGCTTCATTCGCACTTCCTGGATGGCGGTGATATCAGCTTTGTAGCAGTCAAGGGCTCCCGCAAGTTGTTCAACTGCACATGGTCTGTAAATGAACCTCACATTGTACGTGCAGAATTCAAAATCGTTTAGTCCTTTGCTTGGATCGTCAACATTAGATCTGTTCATATCCAAGGTATGTTGCTGTGTCTGACATTTTCTTAGTATTAAGTACCACATAGTTTAGTTGTTTAGTTGAATATAAATACAAAAACAGAGGCTGAAAGGCAATAATAAAAAATTCATAGATTAACTTAGAGTGCTCGCATGGAGCCATTAAGATAGTTTTAATTAAAATAAAAGTAATTGTAACTAGTTTAAGTATTTTATATCTAGATTTGAGACAAATGACATTTAAAATAAAAAAATCCATTTTTAAACTTAAAACTTGCTGTGTCTGAACTTAATTTTATTTATCGTGGTGAGGTAGTTTGCCTCACGCACGACCCACAGGCTGGTAGGCCAGGCCCACTATTTAGCCCTCGGGCAGAAGTGTTCGCTGCATACATTGGTTAACCCCATAACAGACGTTGTGATAGCTATCCAGGGGGCGCCACGTGGAGGTTGTATGTCAACTTAACCTGTGCTGTGTTGAATGCGATCAACGACGTTGCCTCGTCTGCATAGACCCATGCCCCCCGTTTCTTTTACTACATTTATAATGTATATTTAAACCACTATATATTCACGTAAGTATTTATTCATGAGAGAAATTCTAAAATGTTATTTACCAACCAAGACCAAACAAACAGCGTGACAAGTTGTGGGTTAATGACTCGTCATCATAGGCAACGCCATCACGTTTAGTCAAATTACACCTCCAGCTTAGTGATTATAGCGCAAGAATGTTGACTGCCTTTCCCGCAGAGCATGTGATTCCCATGCTCAAAGTGGATTTTTTTATTTATTTTCATGGAGCGTTGAGCAGTCATTTAAACGAACCTGAAGGTTGACGACATCCGTGTTGCTTGTGCTTAAAGCAGTGACTCATCAAATGAAAATCAAAATACTCATTTGAAGAGTCATCACGGCGCTTCACCCTTTGCTACGCCAGTGCCTACTCCCATACCTCTTGTCTATTTGAAGGTTTTGTATTCGCGTTGAGTTTACAAACCAGTTTTTTCTTGGATTTTGTTTGTAGCCAAGATCAGCCTCCATCACACTGCAAACTTTAGTATTATCCAACCAATTGACCAATAAACACTGAAACATGACTGCGAAAACGTTGCTGATTTTCATTTTTGTAGTCTCCTTAATAAATTCGGTATACTTAGCGAGTGTTGGCTACGCGGTGCCTCCGTTTAGGGGGCCAACGTATTTACCACCAGCAGTGCCCTCACCAAAAGTACCAGTATTCAAAGGGCCACTCTACTTGCCGCCCTTCGAGCCATCTGAAGCAACAACTGAATATCCTATACCGGTCGTAGCATCACCTGCCTTGAGTCTCGACACGCTGAAAACTATAACGGGATGACAGTGTACATAAATTTCAATTTCGCGTGTTGTTCGAGACCTTGTTACAAGGCGTTCTTTTTTCAAGTTTAGCAAAAAATTGTTTCGTGAGGGGAGTGGCAATAATCTTAAATTTTGTACGAAATTTGTGTTTGAATATATTTTTGTTTATGTCATAAGAACGATGTAACATCAAAATAAAAAAGGATTACCTGTGTTTAAGCATTCATTTCGTGTACTTATTTATGGTTTCGTTTTCTAACCGATACGTGGTAGCTTCTTTGACCAGGTCGTGGTCTTTTCCCGGAAGCGATGAAACGTTCGATGTAAAAATCCTAAAATACTGCAATACCTAACTATTTCTGTAACAATATGCGGACGTGTGCACCATGACATATATGACATTTATAGGCGACAATTTAGCGACTTTACGTCGAAGTGTTCCATCCGCGTGTCTATGGTGTCATTTTTTAGTGATTTGATGGAAATTGGTGGAAAACTCTCCTCTTTCAGCATGTTGTGTGCTTTGAGGAACAGATTCCTCAAGTTCCTGGTGATTGAATAAGTCAGAGTTCTTTTTAAGCTGCTTCTTGAGAGAGAATGAGACGTGCTTTTTCTTAAGCCTTCTACTTGCTGTTGTGTTTCATTCATTTCTTGTCGATGGTAAGACGAATGCAAATGCGTAGTGACTTCCGTTCGGAAATCGGGAATTTGTCCACACTATTCTTAGTGTACCAAAGAATCTGCCGCCGATGTGCTGGGTTTCACGCCACTACCCAGAAGGAACCCATGGTTTACGCAGCTGGAGATGACCTGGTTGGGCGCATGCACCAGTTCATCTGTAAGATATGGTCGGAGGAAAGCATGTCCGATGAGTTGAATCTCAGCGTCGTCTGTGGTTTCGGCCAGGGAAGTCCACCATCGACCAAATCTTTACACTACGCAGATCCTGGAAAAGAACCAAGAAGTGTAAAACGACACTCACCACCTATTCGTCGATTTCAAGGCCGCATATGCATAGAGACGAGCTATATAGTGCCATGTCTAGTTTTGGCATTCCTACCAAACTCGTCAGACTGTGTAGGACGACGATGGAGAACTCTCGCTGCTCCGTCAAGGTCGGTAGCGAACTCAAGACCTTCGATATCAACAAAGGATTTAGACAAGGCGACGCGCTGTCATGCGACTTCTTTTACATCATTCTTGAGGGGATCGTGTGTAACTCAAACGTCAACATCAGAGGCACGATCTTCCACAAGTCCGTTCAACTGCTAGCTAGATTAGATTTTTAGATTTAAATGCATTTTTATTAGTTCTTTTCAAATTACTTACATGCTAGACAAAAATACTTAATACTAGCTTACACATACGATCTGTTGATCTTAATTCTACCTTACTGGCTCTTTACGAGTACTCTAAGCTAATCTAGGATTTTTCTTTTTATTATGCCTTTCGGCCTCTTTTATGTTTTTAACTTAAAATTTATCTAACTACATTTTTTTTTGCTTAATATTTCTCCAAGAAAATTTAAAAAAACTTGGAATTCCGTATTTTTCTTTCTTCTTAACCTAACTTAAAAATAAATTTAAAAACTACCTACCACCTAAAACTTATAACTATATACAATTAAATTAACCTAAAACTTAATTCTACTTAACTATTTACATTAAGCTTAACTATGTCCGTAAAAATATACGGACGCGTGCACCAGGGCGTATGTGTTATTTATATGCTTTACATATATATCTAATACGCCGTGATGCACCTTTTTTTTTCATTTTTATATTTTGTTGTTTTTTTTTGTGTTTTTATATTTTTTATTATTTTTTTTTTGCTTTTAATTTTTTGTATTTTTTTTTTTTGTTTTTTGTATTTTTTTTTTTTTTTTTTTTTTATAATAACAGCTTAACTACCTTAACTACTACCTTAACCTATGTGAGTTGGCCCTGTAGACTCAACTATCCCGTCTATGTGTTTGCGAAGTTAGCGGCACCGAACGCTGGTTCTGGTGTAACCACCAGTAGAAAAACCGCTCTTTGGCAGAAACTGCTCTGTCGCGGGCAGAAATCGCTCTACTGAACCGTAGGACCTCCTCATGGCTGCGAGCGACGTCCGCCTCGTATTGGAGTTGCCTCTCGACTGTTCGGCGTGCGACGTGGAAGATGATAGGGCAGCCTTCCCTATCTTGTATCAGGCCTTTAGCGTCCAAATAGAGGAAAGCTTCAGGCGGAATGAAGCCGTTAAGACGTACCCGTTCATGGTACATTTCATTTGGGTAGTAAGCCCCAAAGATCAGACTGTTGGTTGAAGCCATGCCTCGAGCAGTGTGACTTCGTATCAACTTGATAATAAAATTATCTATCCTTATAAGGTTTGCCTCGTTGTACAAAACCTCGTTGGGGTAGAATTTCTTGTACTGAGATTCTGGTGTTCGATATAAACGGAGGCAGGCCCGAAGACACTGCCTCTCGAACACCCTCATCTTTTCCATCTGGGAAGGACTCACGTTGAACCACACAGGACAACCATACACCATAATTGGCCGGATGAGGGCCATGTAGCAGATGACCTTCACTCTGGTGTCAAGTTGACTGCTGTAAAACAGCCCTCTTGCCATAGCGAAGGCCTTCTTAGCCCTGGTCAGAGCTGTATCTATGTGGATACCACCATACAGATACTGGTCCAACCAGATGCCTAGATATCTGACTACACTTTTTACAGCTAATGGCTGTCCTTGTGGGTCGACTATGCCGAACTTGCGCCAGTTCATTTTCGTGTCCCTTGAGGCCCTGGACAACGGGGTTCTAAAAAGGATAGTTTCACACTTCTGGTAGTTGATTTTCAACTTCCAGTCGTCGCAAAATCGTTGAATTGTATCGAAGTCGCGTTGCAACAAGACATTTATTACCTCTACCTTCGGACCTGATCTGTACGCGATTAGATCATCGGCAAACGCTATGATGTTAGGCATAGAACCTATGAGATCGCTAGTGAATATACTGAACAAGATCGGCGAACCAACAGCTCCTTGTTGCAGCCCATTTTTTATATGGAACACTGTAGTTGAAATTTCGTTGCCATTTTTCACAACAAACTTCCTACCTGTGACCATGTCATAGATCATATATAGCAATGTTTTATTGATGCCGAGCCTGACCAACTTAAGGAAGAGACCTTCTAACCATACGGTGTCGAACGCCTTCTCCATGTCGATCAGGCAGGCGCCTGTACACTGGGTCTTGTTTCTATTCCACTGTATGTCGGAAACCAATTTAGACGCAGCATGAATGGTGTCATGCCCCGCCCTGAAGCCAAATTGATTTTCCGGTATTATTTGTTTTACCTCAACCCATTCTTTGAGAGCTCTAATGACTATCTTCTCGAATACCTTGCTTATGCACGGAAGAAGACTTATAGACCGGAGATTTGTCGGGATGGAAGTATCTTTGTCCCGTTTCGGAATTGGCTGTACCACAGCTGTTTTCCAATGCTTCGGGTAATATGCATTACTCAACGCATTGTTAAACAGTGTTGTGTATACATCCACCGCCTCAGAGGGTAGATGGCGCAGAACAATATTTGGTATCCCATCGATTCCCACTGACTTCTTATTCTTCAGTGAGTTGAAGATACCCTGGAGTTCATCTTTCGAAATAAGGATGGAGTTGTTTCCATCGTCGGCGACGGCATTATTTGCCAGAAGATCGTCACTGAATCTGGTAAAACCAGGATTCTCGGATCGCCATTGACTTATTTCGTTCCGAAGGTAGAAGTGGTTCAGCAAGGCCCTGTTCTCCAGGTCGTGGTTCGGACTACGAGTCTCATTGACCGTGTACACTTTCTGGAAAACAGCACCAATTGCATTAACCTTCTCCTGGGGATCTTCCACTACGAAGAAGTCGTTGTCAAGCACTGCCCCATCTGGATCGATGCCAACTGACGTAAGTAAGTTGGCGTTGTCTGTTGTTCTGTCAAGTCGAACGCACTGAATGTCATTATGATCTCTCCTCCGGAAGATTTTATTTACTTGCGGGAACATGCTCGGGTTGTTAGATCTTACAGCCCGAATCTTATTGCCCCAGTGCAAGCTTACAGCTAGACTGTAATTTTGTCGAATTAACTGTTGGAGTACTTTGATCTGTGACTTCAGAGAGCGAATCTCTGCACTCTGTGGATCCGTAAACCGTCTATACAAGAGTTTTAGTCTTGATAGGAGTCTACTTTTTTGCACGTGAAGTGCATCGATTTCGGAGTTCCGATAGATGTCGCCATAATCGGTTTGTGACACCTTCGGAATCGTCTTGTCCATTGTACGTTTGATGACTTCGTCCATTCGTGTGAGGTACCCGTCAACCTCTTCGTTCGTTAGGTTTCTGTTCGTAGGAGGATTGATCACACTCGAACTTATTTCTCTGGCTAAGGCTCTAGAAAAACGTGGCCAGCGCACCTTATTATAATTATAAGGATGCATTTGGACATATTCTTCTAGGTCCTCCAGCTCGTTCGGGAGCTGTATTACCGCGGCGAGACCACAGTGATCACTGTCATACTCGACCGTAGTTAAACAGTTCCTCGTGCGTCGCTCTACGTTAAGTATCGTCAGTCGTCTGTCGATTAGCATCACATCCAGATAGGACCCACTTCGAGGAAAGGATGGTCTATCGGTTGCAAGCAAATCTAACCTGAACTCGATATTGTTCTGTTCCATCCACTCTAAGAGGGCGTTTCCCCTCTCATTTGGAACATTATTACCCCACTCACCGTGTTTGGCGTTCAAATCTCCGGCTAGGATATAGTAATTTTCTTCCGAGTTCAAGCGCAGGCTAGTGAAGAGAGCCTCGAGCTCCGAAAGAAAGTTAGGGTTTTGAGGCTCCGATGCATAAGCAGCGATCACATACAGCTTCTTTCCACCTTGGAGAGAGATGCGTGCGATGGATGCTTCTAGCACGCTAAATCTACGTACTACATTGCTATAAACGACCTTGTGAAAAATGTTCTTTTTAATCAAGAGAGCGACCCCGCCACCTCGAGTGGATTGGGGTCGGTCTCTTCTGATTATGTGGTAATTTTTGTACCTGAGAATGCGCGTCTGGTTTAGCTTAGTTTCGCTAGCCATCAGCACGTCAGGATTGTGGGATTGCAACAAGTTTGAGAGCGTTAATTTTCGTTCGATCCTAATCAGCGAATTAACATTCACTCCTAGGATCTTAAGGGTTCTTACCTCGCGTGAGCCCATTATATCTGTGCGCGTTTGTTTGCGGGCAGCTGAGAGAAGAGGAAATCTACTCTAGCCGTCTGCGCAAGGAAGCTGGTCTGTAATTCGACCATCTGTTTCTGCAAGGCAATCATCTGCGCTTGCATCGACTGAATGGAGGACATTACGTCCCTGATAGAGGGCTCTGCCTCGGGTTGCCTGGCCATTGGGGCTGGGGCAACCTTCGGCACTGTCCGTTGTGTCGGTTCTCTGCCTGACACCATTTGGGCGTAGGAGATGGCCGGCGTAACAGTGGTAGCTAAAGCTCTGGCAATCGGCCTGGCTTCTACCTTCTTGTTTATCCTTGCTTCTTTTACTCTCTGCCGGAGTTCTTTTATTCGTGGACACCCCAGATAGGTTGCAGGGTGTCCATTTCCTCCGCAGAGTACACATTTGAGGAGCGTCTTATCCTCGACTTCATCCGTACCCAAAGGGCATTCCCCTTTGTTGTGGCTGAATGTGCAACGTGCGCAGCGGAACTCCATATTGCAGTTCTCCGCGACGTGCCCCAGCCTTCTGCAC
Organism: Eristalinus sepulchralis; assembly: GCA_944738645.1. Taxonomy (NCBI): domain Eukaryota; kingdom Metazoa; phylum Arthropoda; class Insecta; order Diptera; family Syrphidae; genus Eristalinus; species Eristalinus sepulchralis. The sequence goes on from OX122882.1 coordinate 49,739,325, forward strand.
CTCGCACATTGAAGTACGTGGTCAGTTTTGTTTAATCTCTCCCATTTTACACTTAAACCGCCTACGAAACGGATTTTTCGTAGGTTGTCAATTTTCGTGCCCTGGGATACCTGGACTAAGAAGAAGGGAAGTGCCTTCTTCTTCGCTTTCGCTGCCGCAGTGCTGAAAGGCTTAACCCCTACGAACTGGACCTCGTCACTCTCAACTTGGCGCAGCTTGTTGAGGAGGACCTTCGGGTCAGCAGAGGGGTTTATGCCTTTGAGGAGCAGTGTCTGAGGTCTTTCTCCTCTGGGGGTATAGGTGTAGAAATCAGCGTTCGCTGCCGCTAACTTCTCTTTTAAAAATCTAAACCCGTCCATTGTTAGGCAATGGACGGTATGAATTCGGGTAGTCTTATATTTTATGAAATAAGTCTTATTTTCTAGAGCCAACTCACATAAGGTCTCCAACTCTTCCGTCCCCATGTCGAAGACGTTAATTGGTGGGCATCTGGTCTTCGGTTTTTGCTGTTGCTGTTGTGGCTCCTTTTGTCTCTGCTGCGTTGGCTGCTGTTGTTTCCGCTGTGTTGGCTGCTGCTGTCTCTGCTGCGCAGGCTGTTGTTCTTTCCGTTGTGTTGGCTGCTGTTGTCTTTGTCGCGTTGGCTGCTGCTGTTCCTGCTGCTGCTTCCTTAGCTGGGGCTTATGTTGCTGCCCCTTATGCTGTTGTTGCTGCCCCTTCTGCTGTTGTTGCTGCAACAACTGCTAGCTTATGCGCATGACATTGACGTGATCGGCAGAACTCAGCGAGTCGTCAATGAGGCGTTTGCTAGCATCGAAGCGGAAGCGGCTACAGTGGGACTGGTGGTAAACGAAGGCAAAACGAAGTATATGCTGCCATCAAGGAAGAACGCACAACATCGACGACTCGTTCAGTGCGTCACACTTGGGAGCAGAAACTTTGAGGTTATGAAGGACTTCGTCTACCTCAGCTCTGTGATAAATAGGGACAACAAAGTACCGAAATCAAACGCAGAATCACTCTTGCCAATTGCTGCTTATTTGAGCTCAAAAGGCAATTGAGTAAAAGATCCCTCCTTCGTAATACTTTTACGGAAACTCTGGACGTTCCTAAAAGCGGATGAGGAAGCCTTACCCTTTTCGAGAGAAAAGTTTTACGTGCGGTTTTTTGCGTTGATGACATCTGGAGAAGAAGCTAGGCCATGTAGAGCGTATGGCCACCACTGCTCCGACCCGAAAAGTCTTCGAATCTGAGCCATTGGGACAACGTGACAGAGGACGGCCTAGGTGGCGTTCACAACTGGACAAGGACCTTAAACAACTTGAAGAGCGCAACTGGCGGCAGCTGAGGAAAGATCGTGCTGGCTGAAGAGGCATGTAAGTTTAGCTCCAGGTCCACCCCGGACTGTAGCGCCACAAGAAAAAAAAAGAAGAAACTTAGTGCTGCTGTACCACAGAGGTAAGACATATGCATTGGTGGACGTTTTGACCTGCTTGCATTGTAATGGTTTCGTCTTTTGGGCACCTCCGTTCTCACTACGTCACTCCTCACGTCAATCGATTGTAGAATTCCGTTCTGGAAAGGCGGCTGCTGTGCGTGGTTGCCTAAGCAACGGATTGAACAAAAAAACCAACAAATCAATAAAACAAATTTAAAAAAAAAAAAAAAAAAAACATAGAAAAAGAAAAGGAACCAAAAATGGATGAAGAGCTGCTTCCGAGCAACAATCCGGATAATAGCGCCGAAGATACCAAATTGAAACGAAAGAGTAAGATCCTCAAGTTAATTGATCAGCAATGCGAGAAACAACAGCAGCAACAAATTTTGCAACAACAGCAACCAAGACAGCAGCAACATCAGAAGAAGTCATTGAAAAAGCAGCAACCACAGAATCAGCCAAAGAAGGAAATATAAATAAGAAGTATGGATATTGAAGCGACAGTAGGGGAATGTCAAATGTCCGAAAGTGGCAAATTTTTTATTTGAATTGAGGGCCTCCAAAAACGAACTGTTCACTTCTTATCAGCGGGCAGTTATAAAGTTTTGAAGGAGCAGATGACAGCAGCAGGGAAGGAGTTTTACACGTTCACTCCAAAAGAGCACAAAATATAGATGGTACTGCTTAGAAGGCTAGTGATTCTGATTTCCTTAAGAATGGCGTAAGGTGGAATAAAAAAACTGCTTCGGCTGAACCGGAGAACATTCCTAAGACGTTAAAAGAAATTAAAATTGATGACGTGAACGTCGTTGCAGTAAAGCGATTTTCAAGTGTCCAGAATGCTGAGCGTTTACTTCCCTTCTTCTTGGTCCAGGTCACACCAGAGAGCAAACTTGAGGGTGTCAGGAAGTTGAAAATTCTTAACTCCCATGTGATCTCTTTGATGAGACTAAGAAATATCAATCAGAAGCTTCTATGCGGAAGATGCCATACTTTTGGCCATGCAGCAGAAAACTGCAGTATGCGGCCTCGCTGAAATAAATGCCCAGAGATCCATCTGTTGGCGCGTTGCCGACAGATGAAGATGGAAAAGTGGACGACAATGAGTGCATTGTTTGCAGAGTGAACATCCCTCCAGATATCGAGGATTTCCGAGGGTGAAAGAAATTAAAAAGAAAATTTGCTAAAAAGAGCAAAAGTGGTGGTGTCAAGGCCGATCCCGTTTTCTAACAAGGAACAGAGGCCGTCCTCTAGTGTCTGACTGCTTTTTTCTACTTGAAATCTGAACAGAATGTCAATGTCATAGCACAAGTCGATTGACGCATGAGCAACGCTGGAAAACATTTCGAATCCTATTTCCAAAGTGAATGTTGTGTCTTGGCGATAACAACTGGCCTTCAACTTCCGAACCGCTATTTGCCTCTTTTGGCTCTTTTTCTTCTTGGCATCCGTGTGTTACAGCCAGAAACCTTCGGCATGGTCATGAAGCCAGTCCTAGGTCTTTGACAGGTGAGAAGTTCCCAAATGTGAGTAAATACACAATCAAACGTTTAGTTTCGCTTTACTACTTCAATTTTAAAGTTCCACAATATCACAGTTGTTCCACATCGCCGGCTTTGAATCCAATACACCCCTTCGCCGCCGTGCTGTTGCAACATCCTTTTTGCTTAACCTCATTCGTCCTGTCCTTTTGTCACCACCAGGGGTAGATGGCTTACTACCAATGAGCCTTTGCTGAACTTTGCCAATGGGGTTCAGACATTGAAAGATTACCATTTTTATTTTTTTGGCTTTGCGCTTTCTGCTACTAACCTTCATGTTGGGCAACACGTACTATCCAATTTCAAACAGTCATTCTTATTCATATAGTTCACTAGAGGTTATCGAGAGGATGAGGATCTCTGGACGCTGGACGCAGCTTCATCGCAACTGACAAGAAAAATCCTCTCATAAAATAATTGCAACGTTTCATGCAATTATACCTCCACCAGATCGTAAAACATTTACTGTCCAATTGCCTGCTTCCGAGTTTCGGCAGAAATTTGTCTAACCCCCACCAAAACTCATTTCCGGCCGAATTGTGTCCACTGCCACAAGTAAAGCCAACCCCGTCAAGCGACAACTCCCGTTTCACGTTTCACGTCTCACGTCACATCCATTGCCATCCGCTGCGGAATCAAGGATTTGATCTGCCGAATTAAACCGAAAGATACTATTTCATTTCGTTTGTGGTCCGCTGAGCATAACCCCAAGTTGAACGACGACTCTCAGGCGGAATACAAATCGAGTCGTTATGCATGTGGCCACGTAAGCACTTGGCCGCACCACAGTCAAGCGGCCAGGACTCCAGCATATTGCGTTAATAATGTTTTTCATTTACTTGCAACACGTTGGATGATTTAATAGCAATCAGTAGACGGCCTGCCCGGCCCTGGCAAGCGCCCATTCTCACGCAGTCGATCCAATTTGTCTGCTTTAGCTGTCGATGGCGGGCGCCTAACCCTAGCCGAAGGATAACACAGCAACTCGAGATGAAATGTATTCATAGCCTCGGGGAACTCACATACTTATGCGTGCTCATGCGCTCGTCTTTCATTCGTTTCGATATCGTCGGCCGAGATGGCAGGAATTGCGCCATCCGGCGTTGGGGGATAATGAGGTATGGATGAATCTGGCGGCACAACTTTCCCCCAAAGGATTTGCCCGTCTTGCATGTGGAGGGTGGAATAAAAAGTTTATTGCCAAATTGCGATAACGGTATTTATTTCTTTATTCGAGGGAAAAATTTAAATCACTAAGAGGATTGAGGGGAAATGCGGAAATTCGGTCTCACCCGCCAGCCGGATGAATGAATGAGCTGGTAATAGGATTTCCATTTGTGTGTCTAAATTGAATTTCGCCGAAGATAACTGGGTTAAGGTGACAATCGAACGGAATGAGAGTTACCTTTGAAGGCTTTGTGCCTCACTACGCGCAGGGGTCCCATTGTGCGAAACTTCAACCTGCCGAGGTTGTTGGATAGGGTTTCGTATATCAATTTGGAATAACAAAAAAATCTTTAGGTATCCTCTTCGGGGGTTAGGCTTCGTTAGCACAGTAGGGAAGTGCCCAGCTTCCAAGTGTTCCATTCTTCTGGTGGAGGTCCGTCAACTTCGGATAACTTTAAATAAAGTGCTTCTCAGTATACACAATATTATCAACTGTTCAAGTACCTACATAAAGGGCTACATCAAGGAGCACTTCAAGAAGGCTTTTCGATTTGAGGGTGGCTGAATGGTGACGGTCTTTTGCAGGAATGTTGTTGCATCGTTTTTTTTTTTTGGATTTCTTTACTGATGTAGGTTCCTTTGAGAAGGTGTAAGATGATAGGTGTTTGAGCAGTAGATCTTCGAAAGGGATGTGGTATCCCATCCAGTTTCAAAACATCAACGATAACCCCAGAAAGTTTTTTTGGCCTCGGTGTGAACGCCTGAAACCGTTCGTCCACCATCGACCAAATCTTCACACTACGGCAGATCCTGGAAAAGTTCCAAGTAAAAGAGGTCGACACGCACCACCAACCATCGATGTAAACGCCGCCCATGACAACTTTCATAGAGACGAGTTATACGGTGACATGTCTAGTTTTGGCATTCCTACCAAACTCGTCAGATTGTGCAGGATGACAATGGGGAATTCTCGCTGCTTCGTCAAGGTCGGTAACGAACTCAACGAGACCTTCAATGTCAAAATAGGTTTTAGACAAGGCGACACGCTGTGATGTGACTTTTTCAACATCATTTTTGAGAAGATCGTGCGTATCTCACAATTCAACACCAGAGGCGTGATTTTCCAAAAGTCCTCTCAACTGCTGGCTTAGACCGACGACATTGACGTGATTGGACGAACACAGCGAGCCGTTAAGGAGGCGTTTGTTGACAGTGAAGGACACACAACAACAACGTCGCGTACCTCGCCTCCGCGTGAGCACTAGTGCCTTTTCTCGAAGGACTGATTATTCCAGGCCTCCTTTACGGTGCGGAAATGTGGACGTTATTAAAACCTCGTTATTAAAACGAATTTATTAAGACCTCTCGCCAGCTGGCTTCAGTCTCGCAATCCAAGTTCGTTGTGCTCCATTTTAACCTATCCGTGCTCTTTATACTGGGTTGACCAAGCTCTTATATAGAGGCACTTTAGAAGATCGAGAGAGGGCTCTATTACTTAGTTGCCTCATGAGCCCAATGAAGCAATAGTTGGCACGATTGATTTTGCGTTTGATCTCGGTACTGATGTTGTTTCAGCCCACAAGGGAACAAGGCCTAACTTCTTTAGCGACTAAGTACCGGAATCGGATTTTCAGCGTGTATGGGTCAACGCCCTTACGTTGGCCACTGCCACGGCATGGGTAAGCTTTATTAAGAGAGAGATCTTTGCTTTTTATAGGCTCGCGGTATCAAGATAGTTCAATAGTGCCTTTTGTTTTTAAGCCAACAAGACCGCTCTTCTGCCATCTGTCTGAAAACTTATCTGACTGCGAACAATTCTAGTTATGATGTCTGTCACATTGAGCAGTGAAAAAAAAAAAAACATATTTTACATGATATACCACAAGGTTCCAAATAAGGACTCCCTTAATTTATTCTTTTTACATTCGAACTCCGATGACTTCGTAATCATGGTAAATCACAAACACTTGAATGTGACTGTGAAAATATTGAATTTAAATGTTTGAGTCCAAAGAGGAGTTTTTAAAAATTTTATTGTAACTCTTCCTAACGATCGAGTACGACCATTGTGGATCACCTCGACTTAGGAACCAACATTTCATCTTAAGAATATCTTATTGGTCGCTTGATGGCATCATACGACTGGCTGTTGTTCTTAATGGTCCGTGCTGCATGTGAAATCACACTTCCGATAAGTGTGTTTAGAATAGAACTGTGAATCGCAATCGATTCTTAATATTTTTAAGTGTTTATGTGGAACGTTAACTTATTGAAAAACGAATTCAAAGCAATATTAGAATGGCGTCATGCTTATGACCTGCTCATTATTAGTTACAGTAAGTGAGTCGATCCACACGCAAAAGGTCTAGGTTCGATTATTAGACGGGACACCTCGCATTTTATAACGCCACCACCTTTTTCAAATTGTTGACAACACTCAAAGAATATCGATTTTCTATGAAAAGCTTCCCAAATATCGCCATTCGGAATCGGCAAAATACTAAAGGTCCTTTCTACTCGTGAGAGAACATTAGCACGGACAACTGGAAGAGTTGTTGTTGCCTTTGTCCTTTATGGGCTGTAGTGTCACTCAATTATTATTATTAATGTAAAAGAGGCCGTCCAACTTTTTCATTAGGCCAGCAACCCATAAAGGGTCTGAACGTGCATTCGTGACGGTCCCGAGCATTATGCTCCCAGTGGTAAAGACCAAGCTCTCTAGCGTCCAAGATTACTTGGTCTCTTCCTCTTCTCCTCGAACCTAATTTTGCTGGGATTCAAATACCCTTTTAGCTGGAGCCTTGTTGTCCATTCGATCGATGTGGCCGAGCCATTGTAGTGATAAGTCAGCCTTTCTCGCAGGCAGGTTCATAAATTCGACGCATAGTTTTTCTTTCAAAGGTACCAAGAATCTGCTCTGCCGTTTTGCTTATCGTCCAACACTCGGCTCCGTATGGGTGACCGAGTAGGACAAACGTCTTGTAGAGCATTCGAGTCCTTCGAGTTAGGTGCTTTGACGCTAGCTGTTTCGACAGGGAATTTCTGTGTCGAATTTCCATGAATGTGTCTTTCGTGTAGTTCACGATTTTGCAGTGGTGTATTGTTCTCTAAACGTTACTCAAGCAAGGAACTGGTGCGACTAATTATAGTAATACTTGTCGAAAATATTTCGAGAACCCTTTATCAACAGCAGAAATAGATGCGCAACTTGTACCATGCCAGCAATGGTTCATAGAATTCTGTTCCACGTAGCAGATATAATATCATCAGCAGCGTTGCCCGTCGCATCATTGTCGGAGGAGAAGGAGGCCCAGGATAGCGGAAATAAGGATTATTGGCACTACAGAATTAATAATAGGGGCACATTTTTTCGTTCGGCGACGAATGAAGATGTTATTCATCAAATGTTGTTATCGTCTCATCCCTGGATAACATATTTGAGGCCCGAACCTAAAACAAACGATTCACTCCCACTAAGTAGTGAAGCTAAGCCTTATTATACTAAATCCTTAATTTAAAATTTTTTACAACAAAAGTATGTTGGTGAATAGTAATGAATGTAATTTTTCTAAATAGTTACACATTTTCAGCTTTGATGTGAGTCTAAATTTACTGCAGTAGATCGTTCTAAAATATTTTTTTATGCAATTAAATAAAACAAGTGCGTTTTTTTTCAATTTTGAACTTAAGATTACTCTGTTGTCCTTTATGCTTTATCAACCATTTTTAGACAGCAGGAGGATCCAAGACATTGGTACCACATTTCAACAAGATCGGTCAACGGGTTCAAAAGTTACAGATTTATTTCCGCGTTCACCATACAAGGGCACCACTGTGTGCTGTGGTGTAGTGGTAAGTGCGTAGACCGCCACGCAGAATGTCTAAGTTCGATTCCCGGGCAGGACACATCCCATTTTTTCACGGCACCACCTCTTTTGAGTTGCTGACAACACTCAAAGGGTATCAATTGTCTATGAAAAGCTTCTCAAAAACCCGCCGCTCCGAATCGGCAAAAAACTGTAGGTCCCTTCTCCTCGTGAGACAACAGTAGCACGCACGAGTAGCTGTTGTAGAAGCTAGGTCCTGGTCTCTGGTAGGCTGTAGTGCCGCTCAATTATTATTAAAGCTTCAGGGAGAGCGGCCTATGTAACACAGTTTCAATGCAACTCCACACTGAACCAGAAAAATCCCAATAACCGCCTGTTCTAGGCCTGTAGGGTAACCAATCTGAATTACACTAGTCAGCACGATATAGTTACCATGATACTACTACAGGGGACCCTACTGCACGAACAGGCTGAAACAAAATTTCAGCGTTTCTTGACACCAGACTTTAGTCTCTGGTGAAGTTATCGCTACCGGCCAACTTCCCCTAACACCTGGGTCTGTTAGACGCCGTCACACCAAGTAGTCTCTATTTCCATCCGTGTTTTTGTTGACATTAATTATAGTGTTAAGGAGGCGATTTTGAATCATGTGAAGTGATTCAGTCACCTCATCTGGAAGCTACTGCCCAGACTATCAGTTAAAGAGCCAACAATTGTCTAAGTCCCTTAACAGGCAATGCAAAGTTCGCTTTGGACCCTATTATTCATATAAGCACCATTTAGGTCTAATCGGCATCGTTATACAGACAAGGTAAAATTGGATACTTTCGTTAAGGTGGCTCATGCCTAATCCCAATCACTGTTTTCCATTCATTCTCAAGTCCCTTGACCATTAAAATCCTTTAAATTAATTCAAAAAAATACAAAATAGTCTAAACAGGCCGCCAGGACTCGTTAAAACGCCCGTTTCGGCGAAGCAGTTAAGCCAGCGAGGAGAGTTTCTCCAAATTATCGTGGAACTTTAAACTTTTAATCGCTTCAAACGGTCCCGTAAATAGCCCCGTTAACAGAAGTATGCTTAAGAAAGGATTCACGATTGGTCGAGAAAAGAAAAAATAATTAAATGACGCAGTTTATTGAATTATCCTCGCGTCAGATTTAAGAGAATGTAAAAGAATTGCACCTCCTTTCCATCGGTGCCGGCGATGTAGCATAATGTCTTGCCGGCCGCCGTAATGAAATTATTCTTGATCCCTGAAAAGTGTTTTCCTCCTTTGAAGGGATTCGTTAAATTCAGCACCGAACAATGGACTTGTTAATGTTATTTGACGAATACTTCTCTCGCCCCACCGGATACACGTACGTCGCCGCAGTGTATCTGCGAGATTCGATTTATTTTGCCTTTCATGGTGGAGCAATAAAGGATAATCCCCAGATACGTGTCCTATTACCGATGGGCTCTGGTTGGAGGTGTGTCAATTCAATTTCTGCCAGAACGGGACGCGAACATGTCCTTGTGCCGAGGAGAGTCGAGCATCTAGGGGAGCCTTAATAAATGTTTTGTCTGTGAATAACATTTGAGTGAAATTGCCGACTCTAAGGGGTGGGCGAGGAATATTTTTCTTTGTAATTTGCCAAACGGCATTGCAGACTGAAGGGTTTTTGGGCGGTTATTGCTGGCAGACGTAAACAATGAACATGCGTTTGGTGGGATTGAAAGGATTAATGTAGAGGCATTTTTGACGGCGAACGTTATTGTTTCAAGGCTGCGACGTAAATTGGGATTATTTACATTTGCTGCAAGTTGGAAGTGGAAACATTGTAGTGCTTCTTGTATGTGTTGGGAAGGTAGGCATACGCAACTCCTACATAAAGTTGACTTAGGCTAGCTTCGCTGTAACGCTTAACTTGCCTTGACACCTTGTGACCCTCTCTGCAATTACTTGGTTTGATTTGTGATTGAAGAATCTAATTCCTCGTTGCAGAATTTTAACATAGTCAGTAGTCAGTGCTGATTTTGAGGCGTTCTTGCTTTTTATGTCGCACTTGTGGCCAGCCATTCTCTGCCGTAAAAATTGTTTTGTTGTACCTACGAAGCATGTTTATTCGTCAGTTCCTTGACTTTGTTGGCGTTAATTTTACTTTTTTCGTCAATTTTCGGTTTGAGTTTGTTGAAGAGAGAAGTAAGAGTGGTGGGGTGATCTGGAGGCTAACTTCATGTTGTCAAAAGGGTCAGATATGATTTTCTTGAAATTTTCCGAAAAAGTTGGCATGTGAAACATGTATTGGTACATGTCATGTTATCCGTGAAGCAGACTAATTGTCACTTCTCTTGGAATTGCATAAGGGGTGATTTCTTAAAAGGTATAGGAATCAGAAAAATGCATGAAATCTTTATTTGAATCGATAGTACGGTCCATAAAATTTGATGGTTGAAGATTATTTCATGCAAATGTTGACCTTGACTGCGCCTCAAATGGTCCATCCACTTAGTCCAATTTTGGCGTACTCATTCCAACATTTCGGCAGGTATCTCACGAATAAATGCTTCAATGTTGTCTCCCAATGCATCAATTGAAGCGGGCTTCTCTGTATAGACGTGAGCTTTAACATAGCCCCACAAAAAAATAGTCTAAAGGCGTTAAATCGCACGATCTAGGCGGCCAATTGACCGGTCCCGAACGTGAAATATTCATCATCACCGAACTCGCCTCTCAATAAGTTCATTGTTGCGCATGCTGTGTGGCATGTGGCACCGTCTTGTTGAAACCACATGTCACGCAAGTCAAGCTCTTGCATTTTCGGCAAAAAAAAGTTCAATATCATCTCACGGTAGCGCTCACCATTCACAGTTACGTTACGATTCGCATCATCAAAACACAAAACGTGTGTCAGCCGTTTAAACCAGTGTTGCCAAAAAGATAATACCTAAAAATCCACCCTTTATACGCCGCCTAGTAAGCTCATCTGTGTAACCATTGCTTATCAATATATCTCTCACAATCCTCTCGTTCTTCGGATGAAATTTTTCGTCGCTTATTCTGAACACTTTAGTTACCAAATTCGCCGCTGTGTTGATCAAAATGTGTTTGGCCTGGTTGGATCTGTAGTTGACCAGCCTTCCTGATGCTGTATCCTTTTGGTGCCAGTCAAAGCAAAGACAGTTCATCTGTCTGTGGATTTTGCTTTTCGTATTCCACAGTAAACTGTATCTTCTCGTGTTGTTTGTTTAGAGTCGAAGGTAAATCATCCAATTTGTCGTGGTTAATTACCGCAAATATAGCGTCGACATACTTGAAAATTGAATTCAGTCTGTCTATCTTGCCATAACAGTCATCAAGAAGTCCATCTAACACCAAATCTGCAATGGTTGGCAATAGTGGATTGTCCATTGTCATGCCATGTTCTTACTGTCTTTGTTGTTTTCTCTCAGACAGTATTTTAAAACGTCGATAAATTTCTTCTGGCTGAGTCTTGTGTGCTTATGGCTGACCAACGCTTTTTTACCATGTTAATAGCGAGATTTGTTGGGATGTTCGTGAAGTGTGATACGGCGTCGTATGAAACTTACACGTCGTCACTGTCCAATTTAAGATGTTTTGCTGTCTCTATTAATTGAAAGGAGTTTTTAATTTTGTACTGTTTTGCAGTACTCGGCCAATGTATTTCGCAAGTTCGTAGCAAGGTAGACTTTATGGACCTAACAAATATACATGTTTCTTGGTTTCTTTAAGTACAATTAAACGAATTATGAAACTAACTTAGAAAGACCCAAAACTATTCTGAAGGAATGTTTTTGAGGGATGAAGCTCGAATTTTGCATATTGCAACAGTACCATTCCAACCGTAGGCAGAAGACTAACGCTTAAGCAAGCTTCCAAATGCTGCCAAATTGTTACATAAAACTTTGGAACAACCAATTTTTACTTTTAACACATTTTTTAGCTTCCTGGTAATGTTTATTTGACTGAGCATGTTTCTCTAGGACGCAGACAAATCAAATGGTCCCTAACATTTGTAAAAAATTCGTAACATTCATGTTTCCTCTTTCTGAAGAAAACTGCAGATGGGAGCCGTAGAAAAAGGTCACGATTCATGCATTAACCACCAAATTGTGATACGGTTGGTTAAGCATAAAAGATCTCTGCGAATACTGTGGAGAGAACGAAAACACACCGGATCACTTCGTCTCTACTTCTCCCAGCAGATGCTTGGCGCTTAAGTGATGAGAGTTAATGTTATAGAGTCCTTAACACAGAAGCATAAGAAAGTATTCGAGGCCCCAAATGTATGATCGTACCTCGCAGTTCAATGGACCAGTTTTTGAGACTAAGTGCTGCATTGTAAACGAGGGCTGTCTGATAAATAACCGACCTAATCATGATGCACGCGACTTTTTCAAAAAAAAATTTTTTTTTTTCGTCTACAGTTATCAATCGGCGCCAAAACTTGGTCTTATTGCCTCTAAACTGAGCCAACAGAGCGCTGGAAATGTTCATGCGCGCACGTTTGTGGTCTAGCGTAAGCAAACGCGGCACCCAACGCGCGGACAGCTTTCTCATGCCCAAATCTTGGTTTAATATATGGCAAACACGTTCTTTTGACATCTTCATAATCTCAGCTATTTCTCTAACTTTAAACCGGCGGTCGTCTAGTACCAATTGATGAACTTTAGCGATGTTATCGGTAATGGTTACAGTTTTTGGACGCCCAGGACGTTTATCATCTTCCAAGCTCGTGCGACCACGTTTAAATTCAGCTGCCCAAAATTTTAGAGTCCAACTCATCTTTGATTTGTGAAGGCGTATTGCCTTTCAAAAATAAAAATTTAATTACAGCTCGATATTCAATTTTTTCCATTTTGGGGGAATCACCGAAATACACTCACAAAAACGACTGTCAACTGATAATGGTGCAAGATAAATTTTCTGGCGAGTAGCTATTATAATATGCACAATTTGAAGTAGAAACATTTTTTTCACTTGTGCCGCTAGCTCCACGTTGAGGTCGGTTATTTATCAGACAGCCCTCGTACTATGAGTCTCGCCCCTACACAGAGTTCCTACTGTGTTCCAATGATAAATTGCGGGTAAATATTGCTAAGCGCGTGTAATACGTATTATGTCTAAAGAAGCAACTAAGGGCTTTCAAAATTGAAAGCAAACGGCGAAACAGCTTTTAACTTTCAATCTTAGCTCTTCCAACTTCATTGGCTTGTTGGCATATGCTATTGACAGAACACAGCCTCACAGAAAATAGCCAAGCTGGGTTAAATCGCACGAACGATGCAAGGCGGACAATCGACTGCTCCATTTCTTAAGAGTACTGTATTTATGCGGTACTATCCTGTTGGAACCACATATTGTCCAACTCCATATCTCCCAATTCGGGCGAAAAATAATCACCTTCGACGAAGCAATACGGCCCAAGAGCGCCGCCGGCATGCAAACCGCACCAAAATGTTTTTTTCTTTTGATGAAGTGGCGTTTCATGGAGCACATGTGAAATTTCATCAGACCAATAACGCATATTTTTTCCAAACGTTTGTTCAGCTGCTAGCTTGCGCCGATGATATTGACGTGGTTGGACGAATACAGTATGTATGTGTCAGGCCTACGACCCATGAAGGGTCTGAACCTGAGCTATGGCTGCCTTCCATTTTTGACGGACCCGGCTGCTTCCAGTTGTCAGGACCAAGCTCTCTAGCCTCCGCATTCACTTGGTTTTTATACCAGAGGTTCGGCCTTCCCCTTCTCCTCGAACCTGAAGGTTTGTTTTGAAGACCCTCTTTGCGGGAGCGTTGTTGTACATTCGCTCAATGTGGCCGAGCAGCGGTTGTTTGCGGGAGATCGCGGTTGTGTTTTCTCCTCCATTCGCCTTTCTCTGAGGCAGAACCATATATTCTCAGAATTTTTCATTCAAGGGAGCCAACAATCCAATCCAATCCCACTGCTAATCTGCACTGCCGTTCTGCTTTTCGTCCAGCACTCGGCTCCGTATAAGATTACGGGTAGGATTAGCGTCTTGTAGAGCATTATCTTAGTCCTTCCAGTCTGGAGTTTTGACTGTAAACATTCCGACCGCCGACAGTATATATTTCGTTTTATGCTCGTTCACTGTGAGACCAGCTTGTTTGGCTTATTCTTAAATAGCCGTGAATGCTTTTACAAAGGCATGCTAGGAACGGGCGATAATATCGATTTCATCAGCATCAGGGCTAGGTTAAGATGGCGCACACAAGTGGAAAAGGACCTCAACCAACTTGGAGGTGGCAGCTGGGGAGAGATTGTGCTACCTAGAGAGGTATGGTGGTTTAGGCCCAGGTCCACTCCAAACAGCAGTGGCATTAAAAGAAGAAGAAAAAGAATGACGCATAATTAGCTTATTGACGAACCCATTGAACCACCATTGAATGAGCTTCATGACTGGCGCATCTTCGCCAGAACACAATCGGAGAACGTACGTCGCTTCAAATGGTTTATCGTCTTCAATTCGTGAGTCGACTTGATCTTGTATGGGCCTGAGACAAGATCCTTAGGCAGAAAACAACATATTATAGTCGATGTCTGATTTCAACGTCTTGAAATTTAATGATTTCGATATTTTGCCACGGACACTTGAACGGCTTAAAAATTGTTGACACTTCGACCAACCTGTTGTCTCACTGATACGGCAACGCATCTAACTAACTACGTAGATCTGCCTGCTGTCTGATGAGAATTACGACCAAAAATTTTAGTCAACACTTTTAAAGTTGCGTCGTGGCTCCAAATTTCGGTAGAAAATTTGTATAATTTGCTGACGTTCCTCTTCGTGAGCTGCACAGCGATGAAAATACTGAGATTCATGACGATTGGTGAAAGAATGCATTAACAAACTGAGTTCCAAGTTGCCAAGTCCCTATAGGAAAACCTTTCTTTGGAGGTTTGTAACACTGCACTGGAGTGCTCAGAATCGAAAATTCATCTGTTGACTCTTTTTTATTTTTTACTGCATATTTCTTCGAAGGTCATTTCCACCAATTTGCTTTAGTTATAGGTACGTTGAGGTAACGGAAGTCCTGTAGCGTGTCTTACCGTGAAAACCTTATCTGTCTGTTGGGATATAAAGGGGTCAACAGACACCCCATGTAATCCATTACACGAATATTCCCAATTAAAGTTAAGGTCTTAGCAGAGGCTAAATAAAGTTTGTACCCTTTAGTGGCATTTTTAAGTCGCACCTATGACACACAACAATTAAATGTAGAGACCCCATTAACTTAAGCCCGACTAAAGACAGTTCAAAATTCCGATTACAAATCCTTCCCCTCCTCAACACCCCACCTTTCACAAACAAATTTGTTTCGCTCTCTTCTAGCGCCCGCAACCATTAAGTACCGGGTTGCTCATCCATCATCACTCCTAACAGGGAATTACATCAACTTGCAGTTACCCGAAAACATAAAGTGGCTGAAACTTTGGAAACATCCATTAAATTCACATCCTATGTCGTTATCATAGCCCCATTAAGCACTTGCTGAGGGACGTAATCGTCTGGGATGGACACACGACTGCGGTCCAAAGCAGGGAAAGGAACGTGTATGTGTCCACAGGGAGTTGTGTGACAAATATGAATGCACTGGGCTTCAGAGCTGCCATGTACGCCTCTCGCATTTAATCGTTTGTTTGCGATAACAACAGAAACAACAGAATAAGTCATAGGATTACGTACAAAATATCTACTCTGTTCTAGGAGAAACTCTCGCCACTATGCTGGGAATCGGAGGAAGTTCATGATGGATAGAAATATGATCTGAGCAGATTATTTGAAGAATATCTCGTACGGAAATCTGCCCATTAAATGAAATCATTTGCAGCATTTTGATGGATTTTGGGAAGTCAGAGATTAAGCCAAATAAATCATATTCAGTCTGTTTGATCTACAGGGGGACGTGGGAGCATTCTGTCATTATCTGCATATCCCAACACAAGCAGGAGCATAACATGCAGAGAGGTGCACGTAACTTTCAGTCTGGCTTAACAGCTTAACAACTTTTGCTTTATTTCCAATTTGTAGGTTTTTATAGCTTAAGAGTGGAAATGAATTGAAATTTCGGACCAGACAGATGAGCAGGTACGTCGCTACCTACAAGTTCTGACGTTGAGGGACAACAATCGTTCCAGCAGTGGCAGCAAGTCTGGACTTTTTGAATTAAATTGTGCGCAGCGGAGAGTTTTAAGCAAATTTAAGGGGATGCAATAACACATCATAGTTTTAAATTTGTTGTCCAACTTCATTTGACATTTCTTTGTTTGAGCGTTTGACAATTTCAGAGAGCCTTAAAATTGTTGAAGCCTCTTACGAAAAGTGCGTTAAGTCAAAATGCATTTCGAGCACTTTGTAATTCTTCTGGTCAGTATACTTGACCAAATGTGTCCACAATTCGTATATTTCTGCACAAAACTCAGCAAATTGCGCCTGAAGGAAATGTGAAAACACTTGCGCATGCTTGGTCTGTTCGTTCTGCCGAAGACACTGCTGTTGTTCGTGATAGTGTGGCAGAAAGCCCGTCAGCTACGACTCGTCGTCCTGCCGAATAATTGAACGTCTCAAGAACAACTTCTTCCATTTTTAATTGCTTTACATTTTGGGGTGAACCTGGGCCTCCGGCATCGTACCTCTCAAGCTTGCACTATCTCTCGCTAGTTGCCTCCAGATGCGCACTCCAGTTGGTCCTTCTTCACTTGTGTGCACCATCTCACCCGTCCTCTGATCCGTTGTCCCAATAGCTCAGGTTCGAATACTTTTCGGGCCGAGGTATGCGCTCTAGATGGCGTAGCCACCTTAAGAGTTATATCCGAAGACGCTTGACTAGGCGCATGTCGCTGTACAGACCATAGAGTTCGTCGTTACATCTTCTGCTCCAGATGCCATTAACGCCAACAGGTCCTAAAATCACAAGCAGAACTTTTCTCTAAAAAAGGCTGAGGACTTCCTCCTCATTCCATTCCATTCGCTCTGTAATGGAGGACTGTTACACAAAGCCAGTATAGTCCTTCGAGGAAGGGTTCTTTTACTCAATTGCCTCTTGAGCCCAGAGAAAGAGCAATTGGCAAGAGTGATTTGATTTCGGTACTGCTGTTGTTTTCCCTTTTAACCGCGGAGCCGAGGTAGACGAAGTCCTTGAATACCTCGAAGTTTCCGTTTGATTCGCTTTTACCGCTCCATGTTGACAGCATATACTTCGTCTTGCCCTCATATGTATATATCCTAAGCCGCTTCTTCTGCTGAAAGATCGTGACTCTGGTGTTGACTTGTTAGTTACGCAAGATCTTCTCAAAAATTATGTTGAGGGAGTCACAAGGCGCGTCGCCTTGTCTAAATCCTTTTTTGACATTGAAGATCTCGGTGAGTTCGTTCCCGACCTTGATGGAATAGCAAGAGGTCTCAATCGTCATCCTACGCAATCTGACGCGTTTGGTAGAAATGCCAAAACTAGACATGGCACTCTATAGCTCGTCTCTATGCACACTGTAATATGTGGCCTTAAAATTGACGAATAGGTGGTAAGTGTCGATCTGCACTTCTTGCGTCTTTTCCAGGATCTGCCGTAGTTTGAAGATTGGGCCGATGGTGGACTTCCCTGGCCTGAAACCACACTGATAAGGACATATCAGGTTGTTGACGAACGGTTTCATGCGTTCACACAATACGGCAGAGAGAATCTTATATGCGATATTAAGGAGACTAATCCCCCGATGGTTGGCGCAGTTGAAAGGGTCTCCTTTCTTGTGGACCGGACATGCGACGCTGAGATTCAACTCATCGGACATGCTTTCCTCCGACCATACCTTACAGATGAGCTAGAGCATGCGCCCAACCAGGTCATTTCCAGATGCTTTAAACAATTCTGCGGACAGTCCATCCGCTTCAGCAGCTTTGTTCGACTTCAGTTTCGATAGTGCTATCTTGACCTCTAAGTCGGGGGGATGGAAATCTTGTCAATCATCGTCCAAATTAAGTGGAACATTCTGCCTAACAGCGGGATTTGGGCCGTCATCGCCGTTTAAAAGTCTGCACAAATGATCTTTCCAGATTCTCAGGCAGGCTTCGGTCCGAACCCTGTATCCACCGGATAGCGGTTTCACCTTTCGGTGAAACTTTCGAACTTCATTCCTGCCATAACACCTCTCCATCTCTTCGACCGCGAGCTTCTCATGCTCTCTCTTTTTCCTTCTGAGAAGCCGGTTCTCTTCTCTTCTTCTCTGTTCGTAGAGCTCACGAACAGCTCTCGTTGTTCGATGCAGCGTTGCCTTGTAGGCCTCCTGTTTGGCTGCATGTGCCTGCCTGCACTTGTCGTCAAACCATGGGTTCCTTCTAGGTGGTGGTGTAAAACCCAGCACATCAGCGGCGGTTTCTTTGATGGCTTCTTGACAAGGTTTCCATTCTTCTTCTATTGTCAGTGCAGCCAGCATCGAACTTTGGGAGAGTTTTAGGGAGACTCGGTCTGCAAGGATCCCAGCGACCTGTTGCGATTATAACTATCCGACGTCAAGCCGTTTTGGCCTATCTCGACTTCGTTGCTCTTTTGATATCCGGGTTCTTACATTGGTTAAAACAAAAAATGGTCCGAGTCGATGTTGGCGCCTCGGAATGTTCGGACATCGAGAATGTTGGAGGAGTATCTGACGACGATCGCAACGTGATCAATCTGGTTGACGGTTTATTGATCAGGGGATCGCCAGGTTCCTTTATGGATGTTGAGATGTGGAAACCGCGTAGTTCTCACAGAGAGGAGTACGAACATCACTGATTCGAATTTTGAATAAAAATTTGAATTGACACACTTGCAAGGTTCAACAGACTCAATTGGTGAAGCCATTTCGTGACCATTTCGTAATCAGTACACCGAATGGATGGTTCAACAAACAGCAGTGAATGGCGATATTACAGAAAGCCACGACGAGGCATACTTTCACCTCAGTAGATTTATTGGCAAGCAGAATTGCCGCTTTTGGCCAAATGTGTATTCACCAATGATTTTTGAAAAGCTAATTCATTCACAAAGAGTCAATGTTTGGTGCGGTTTATGGTCTGGCGACGTCATCGGGCAGCTACAGAGAACTTTCGGAAACGATTTAAGTTGGAAACTCTTCTGCTTTGTGGCTTCAATACGGAAGGGGCAATGCAATGAGAGATACTCAGAATATCCTTGACTTGATTAGAGTTGCTGTGGTCATCGTGGGACAGTGAATAACCACACGCTCAAGGTCTCCTATTCGATTTCGGGACTGGACATCTTCTATTTTCTCACGGCATCATTTCATTCCTGACGGCAGAATTCATACCGACTAAGTCAAAAGAGGGGGCTTAACCGAAACATACCACAGCCTATTTATAGCCTTACAGAAGTTGGCAAACTTTTGATTGAATCTTCCAAATCCCAGACTAATCCGAACCATCCCTACAACACATAAATAGATAAATCACTTACGCCCGAGAAGAACCACGTCATCGCTGTGACATCAAATTCGAAAAAGCTCTTTACTATTCCATCACAAGACACTACGCCTCACAAGCAAAATCGAAACCACTCCCCCGCCCGCCGCACTCATGCCCACCAATGACACAAGCGATTTTTCTTGGTTAGGCCACATCAACAGCGGCCCTATCACATTAATTCGTGATAAATTATCCACGGCGCGCAAGGAAGAATTATTCGAATTGTTCGAAGGATAATGAATTGCTGAAAACGTCCATACCATCACGCTCCCGTTCGCCCGGGGATAACTACACAAAGGATACACACTCTGTGCCAGTCATTCCGCTATTTAAGGCTGCCCGTGACTTATTCATCGATTCCGCCCTGACCTTGTTCTTGAATTTCACTTATCCCCGGGGGAAGCATGTCCGGACGCAAAGGAATCATTAATAAGGTCCAATCCAATGAGTGGTTGTTGGATTCTTGTTTTTGTTTCGCCTGCTTGTCTGCGGAACTGTAGTGGCGGCGGCCGATCGGAACAGTGTAAGTTCTTGCTAATGGCCTCACTCGTCGTTTGATTGACTGACTTGCGGTTATTTATTTTTTGCTAATTGCCGTCAATGTGTTTGCTAGATTGTAGTTAATTTGTCCCAAATAAAATCGAATGTCTAGTTTCTGTGGGGGGTGTGACGGGTGGATGCCGTATGAATGAGAATGAATGCTTCTCGGTGAAAGTTGGACTTGGGGGTATGGGACATGTGAGGCGTGAGGTACAAGATGTTTGTTCGTTGTATTTATGAGAAAGGTGTCGGCCAAGTTTCTCTGAAGGTAGCGTTTATTTAACTCTCGGAAAAGGCCATGGCGGGCAGATACGTGAGTTTGTTATGGCTTCAAATTCTTTATGGTTTGATCCAGGATAGTGTACTCATGCCTGTTGATGTAGTTTGTCTGAGTAGGTTACTTGGAGATGATGATAAATCTTCAGCGTTGACAATCGTACCGTCATAGATTTTATTAACCAACTGCTAGCATTTTTCACATCTCTTTCGAGTTGCTGACAACACTCACTTGTGTATGAAAAACCTTCAAAATCTCGTTGTTCGGAGTCGGCAATAAACTGTAGATCCCCTCTACTCGTGGAGCAACAAAAGATGGGCCACGTTCCTTTGTGGACTATCATCCGTCATTATCATCGGTCAAACGTCATTTCCAAGACCAACTCATGGTGTCGTGTGGATAACGATAAAGACGGCTAACGCACGTTATAGGATCTTCACACTACGGCAGATTTGGTAGATTAAAAGATTTGTGTAAGTTAGTTTTAAGAAAGAGCTCAATCCGAATATATAACTTCAGTCAGAGTCTCCAAGGGTTTTGAATACGAAACAAAATTTTTGTTTCATTTCTTGAACTTTATATGACGCTATAGTCCGGGATGAATCTGGGACTCAACAAACAACATATTTGGACAAAGAGAGATGGGAAGTTCAAACAGTGAATGAAGAGACCCAAAAAGAACAAGACCCGTTTGTAAAGGAAACCTTCCTCTTTGAGTTGCATTATAGTTCGAGGTTTACCAGGGTCTCAACAAATATGGGCCTCTAGCTAGAACGATCCCTTGTCAGCAGCCTTGAATTTAGCAAAGCAAGTTGGTTCCCCACTTGTGTGTGACATCTCGCCATCTGTTGCATTTTCCAAATAACTCAGATTCAAAGACTCTTCGGATCCGAGCAGTGTTACACATTCACTCTAGAGGTCCTTACCAACTTAAGAGTTTCACATTCACATTTCACTCGACACATGCCGCCTTACAGGTCTCAAAGTTCGTCGTTGAGTCCTCTTCTCCAGATGGGATCAATGCAAAGTGTAACAAATATTGAATGGAGACCTTTTTTTCTTTAAGCCAAGGTTTCCTTTTCCGCTTCTGAGCATGGTCCTTCCAGATAGGGATCTTTTCCAACCTTAACTACAAGACACACCGGTTGTAGGAGTGATTCTGGATTTAATCTCGGTACTGATGTTCGTGGTACATTTCGGTTCAAGACTTTTCGTCTAGTCCTTAACTTCAATATGAAGCTGTCTACAGTGACGATCTTGTCGATGTTTTACGTCCTTTCTTGATTATAGCATATACTTCGTTTTGCCCTCGTTCCTTGCTGCTTTCGTTGTGATACCACCAAAAGCTTCCTTGACAGGTACACTACATCAAAAAATTGCAAATACGTCCCATGAATTACAGCAAAGGTCTGAATATTATATAGACGTGTACTAATGAGTACTAACTACGTCAACGTTATCCCCGTATGCTAGCAACTACATAGACTTTTGAAAGATCGAACTTCTTGCGCTGATGAGTAAGTTATGTCCGGCCTTCTCAAGTATGGTACTCTATCACTTCGAACCGCGAAGGAATGGTTTCGACGAATCAAAGCCGATGAAAACGACACCATGGATAAACCAGCCGGCGGAAGTCCTGGTACATCAAAATGTTGGTCCTTCGAGTCAAGAGTGTTGAACTCACTTAACACTGGTTGCTAAAAGCGATTACCGAAAAATTTAAGCTGTCGATAATGCTGGTTTAACCCTTGTGGTGAGTGACCGATCGTCTATTGCTCGACAACAAATGTTTCGTCTTTCCATAATTAACTTTAGGGCCAAATCAAATCGCCTGTTTTTAAATCGCCGTGGGAGCTTCCATAATGGCACATAACAAGCAGCTTTAGATTTCGTCTGCTTATAACAACAGTTGAACTGACCTTTAGAAGATGATGATGCCATTACATTCAATAGCTCAAAGCCATGAATGCTGTGGTATGCAGTTTTGAAAGGGAGTAGTGCGCATCGATCTGCAACTCGCTGGATCCCTCCAGGGGTGAAAATCTTATCTATAGGCTGCATTGCTTGTTGTTGTGGCTGCGCCGACTTTTTTTAAGTCTAGGTTGAACACTTATTTTTTCCCTATTAACCTCCCCTGGTCAGTCCCACTAAGCAGCTGTTGAAAATGCTGCTGGAGCCTATCCACTTTTCTCTGCGAGTCCATTAAAAGATAACCCCCACAGTTTCGAGAAGTCTGGGCACCTTTCCTTAAAGCAGAGACCAAGGTTTTGCCTTTTGCCATAAAAGGCTCGTACTTTCTTTCTGTCCCTCTTCGATGTCCTTTAACAGGAAGGCTGTGAGAAAACTTTTCTTCAGGCTTAGAAGAAAAGTTCTCCCGTCGTCTAGCATGGTACACCTCTTGCGCTGCTCTTGTCTTACGTTGCAGCGCCTTTTGGTATACCACTCACCTCATACCAAGTATTTCCTGTTAGAGGTGGTTAGTATCCTAAAGCAGTTTCCGCCCCCTCTTCGATGGCCGAGCGGTTGGTTTTGGTAATCGACGTAGCCATACCAGGCATATCATCTCACTCAAATGCTCTTCGAAGGCTGTGACAATCCCTGGTGTGCTCGGATATCGAATGTTAAACCATCATGCTGTTTAGTGGTGCACCTTTCTGACAGTGGACATTCCAACTCTGAGCGGTGCTCCTATTTTTATGCCTGTGGCTGCGCTTTTTGTTGTGTAACTCCATTGTTTTCAGTTTATCCACGACTTTAACTTCTTCTTCTTCTTGCAGCGCTACAGTCCGGGTGGACCTGTGCCTCTACCAACATGCCTCTCCAGCCAGCCCGATCTTTCGCTAGCTGCCTCCAAGTTGGTTGAGGTCCTTCTCCACTTGTGTGCGCCACCTTAGCCTAGGCCGTCCTCTGTTGCGTTGTCCCAATGACTCCGATTCGAAGACTTTTCGGGCCGGAGCAGTGGTGTCCATACGCTCTACATGACCTAGCCATCTTAAGCGTTGTACGACTTTAACTAACTCGCTTGAAATTCGCTTAAATCACCACCCGCCAGTCCAAATTAACATCGTTTTGCCTTAAAGCATCACAATTCATCAAGAAAGGGAGACCGACTTCATTATTTTTCTGTCATTAATGTCCGCATAAAAATCTTTTAAACCTCCCTTGTCCCCCATTTGCGGGCGCCCTTTGGCAATTTTGAATAGCAGCAGCGCCGTTAATCGCAGCATAATTCTCCCCAAATATTATCTCAGTCCTCACCACTGGTACACAAAACACAATGACCCAATCGGATTGTGTGTCTCTTTTAAATGACGCCCTCTAGCAAGCCTGCCGCAAGGCGATGTATGAGCGCCACGGCTAACAAAGCAAAATCCATTAACGTCCGAAGAAAAATATTTATCCAGGATGATGCAGAAGATTCCGGCATAATCGCGTGTAGGGCACAATAGAGGAATTCGCGTAGGATTCAGGAGCACGTCTTTGCCGTTGAATGAAGGAATTTTGTCAAGACAATGTTGCGTCATTGGCTTCTTCGCAAATAGAGCGTGTTTGCTTTTTTAAGGACTCAGACGTCGTTGACTCATACACTTCGGACGATTAGTGCTTTCGGCGGGACCTTGAGATGGAGTCAGGAGTCAAATGTGCTGGTGGCGCGACGTATTTTAGTCGCCACGGGCAGGAAGGCACCCGTGCGATAGCCACTTTGAAATATTTCTGAAAGCAAACATTTGCTCTGTGAAGTCCCCCAGCAGTGTGTGGTGAAATGCAAATAGTCACGTTCGCTGTCAGGAGAATTCAGCCAAAGGATACGCAAGGACAGTCTGCATACGTTCCCAGGCGGACATGGGTGTAAATGTTTAGTTTGCCAGGATCGCTTGCGGGTACTCAGCTCTGTGTTAAGTTAAACCCAACGACGATGTGTTGCAGGGACTTGTCCTAACACCATCCTGCATATAAAATAAGATTTTATAGAATTCACGCTTGAGTTCTTTTCAAAAATATAAGCTCTGGTGTTGTACGTGGCAAAGTAAGTGGCTTCACAGGCAAGCAGTTGCAATTTGTTTATTTCTCTTCTTCATTTCAAGCTTAGTGTGAGAGAAGGTCTTCTGCGTATCTCAATTGACTGTGGATAGCTATTGTTGTCTTTCAAGCATCCTGCCAATTAGAATGCAGCTTTCGTAGATCCCCAAAAGAACCTAGTCTTTGAAAACGTGTTGACGCTTGACTTCTATTTGTAGGGCTACTTGAAGCCATTGGTTTATGTCAACAAGTCAACGATGCTTGGAGGAGCCCAGATTCAACAACAAATCGACCGCTTGAACATGCTCGTGGTGGCCATATGAAGTCGAGTTCCGTTTTGTTTCAAAAAAGAGTTGGTAGATCCTTATTGGCTGTTGGACTTAATTCGGGAACTTGCGCTCACGCACCGACAAAGGAAAAGGCTGACAGCAGTAAGGATGAGTTTTATGATCTCCTAGAAAGAACACACGTTCGATGCCCCAGCTATGACACCAAGATCGTTCTAGGAGATTTCAATGCTCAGTAACGAAAATATGACATCTTTGTTGGCGTCATCGGGAAACACAGCCTGCCCGACACGACTTCCGGAAACGGACTCAGACTGTTGGACTTCTCACATCTCAACGTCCATAAAGGAACCTGATCAATCAACCGTCAATGAGATTGATCATTTTGCGATCGACATCAGACACTCCTCCAAGATTCGCGATATCTGAACATTCCGAGACGTCAACATCGACTCGACTGGCTCGGGCACATCGATCGAATGGATAACAACGCCCCAGCTAAAGGTGCCTTCGAATCCCAGCCTCCGGGCTCGAAAATGGGAGAAAGGCCAAACCTCCTTTATAGAGACCAAGTGATTGTGGACGCTAGAGAGCTTGGTCTTGACAACTGGAAGCAGCGTGCCCGGGACCGTGTGGCAGCTATAGCTCAGGCTAAAATCCTTCACTTCACTTTAACCGAATCCGTATGCCAATCTCTCCTTGTATAGGAGTGACATAGAACAAGAATACGCTTAGCTCGTTCTACCTGTCCGTTTGATTGCGAAGAACGCGTAGCAATTTTCAACTGCTGAATATTATTTTAACGCAGAAAGGTGGCAAATTCTGTTGGTCCCGCGATCTGATACAATTCGCTCTGGACGAGAGTAGTTTTCGAAAAAGGACTTCAAGTACTTTATCGCCTCACTGCTTGGTGTTGTGCTTAACACCATAGAGCTTGATAAATTTCCTAAACGCGTCTGTGGGCCAGGCAACGGACCAAGGTAGTCGATATAAATTGTGTAAAAAGGAACGTTCGCTTTCGGGATAGAATGCAAGATCGCTTCAGCTTTACGAGTGGGGAGAAAAATAGATGTACGCTTTGATCTTTTCCATCATGTTAGAAAAGGCAGGCCTGGTAAACAAACAAGAAACAACAAAAAGACTCTTTTAATCATTTCCAACCTCTATCTGTGACATTGACATTTTACTCTGTCGCGTCGCCTTTACTCGTACCCCGATGTTTCAGGTCATCGACATTGCGAGGAAGACAGATGACTGGAGATCCGTTGGCAATATGACCACAACTCTGAACCATATCGACGTAAGAGACCCCCAACCCCTCCTTTTGCTGGTAAACTTTGGGTGCAAAAACAACAGGTTTCCGACCAAAGACGACTGTTGCCCCACCGTGCAAATTGAGTAACACATTCATTTCCATTATACGCATCGTATGCGCGTTAATCCTGCTTTTTCATTTACCTGTCATTAAGCTTTTATCCCTGACTTCAAAACAGAAGGTTGCTGAGAGAATAAATCTTAATGCATTTTGAACAGGTTCATTGCATTGTCACCAACCAGGCTCGGTTTACTCAACAACACTGACGTGTGCGTGCTCCTCGCTGTGTGACACATGTCATACCTTCAGAATGCCACACAAGATGGAGACCACACTCCGTGGGTTAATGTGAATGGTTGATATTTCTCAGGAGATCATGAACACGACAGTGGGTGTCATCTCAAGGCATTGTCTTTGACACGTTCCGCAAGTAATTGAATATCGTCTTTAAGCATTTCATAAGAACTGTCTAGACACAGTGGACGGGGAGAACACACTTCGTCTTTGTTTAAGTTTGGCAGAATGCTTCTGCGGTAATCTCATCGGTCTCAACTCCAGACTTCGATGCACACTTGCCACACTACATCTCGCTGTTGTGGGCAGCTCTCCCTTCAACGTGTCACTGTGGAGTTCACTAAAGTTGAAACTTATAGCTAAGTAACTCGTTGTCACTTAAGTTTAATGAAAAAGGAAAGTTCCATATTCACTCGCATGGTGTGCAGCATCTGTCAGAAACCTAGTTTCCTCAGCCAAGCGTCCTTCCCAGGACTGATTTATGAAAAGGACTATGCATTCCAAGTCGGGCAGAACAAGCTGCCAATAAAATGGCACAAGTCATCTACGTCGACTGCCATCAACGTCGCTATGAAATGTTCACAGTTGACTCAAATAGTCGCAACCATCCGCTGTGGATGCAAATTCACTCTCCTTAGACATGACGTGTGCGGCATTCGCTTGACAGGATTTATGTAAATATAATTCGCAATCAATTGCAATCGATGCTGTGTGGTCGCTGCACACCTCAGAAATGATCATCAATTAACCACAGGCGTTGATGGGTTAATTAAAATCGTCAACCGTCACAGTCGTGATCAGGCTCATTCCCGTTTATGTTTTCCTTCGTGGCTGCGGTTAACCTCACTGTCATGGTCAGGCTGCGCCATCAATTCCATTTAATTTCACTGCAAATACAATAAACGCCGACACACTTCTGCCGTCAGGAGCAATTAAAATTTCGCGCACAACACGAATCGAAAATGAAATGGCGAAGAAATTTACCCATTAAGTGGGGCGGGGTGACGTTGGGTTTCATAAGTTGTGGGCGGAGATAGATAGGAAAGAGTCCTGTTGGGGGCGGGGGCGAAATTGAATGTTATTTACGAGGTGAGCATTGTCGTCTTTTGAGTGGCGTTTGGCGTTTATTGACTGTGGGACGGTAAATGAAGCTGATTTACGAGTGAATGGTCTTTGATAAGTTATTGTCTAAATGACACAGCTTATAAACCGTTGAACGGAGTATTGATTGGAAAATATTTTGAAAGGCACGGAAGGGGTCTTGTTTTACTTATTGCGTGGTAGGTTTGCTTATTTTAATAAAAAATTGTCCGTACCACTGTAACCAAGTACAGGCTTACTTAATGCGCGGATGATGAAGGAAGAACTGCCAATAACAGATTCAAGTCGTAAAGTTGATTTTGGAGCTACCAAGCTGTAAGCGTAAACCTGGATGTTACTATAAGCGAAAAGGAGGAAGCCCATAGTCTTTTCGAGAGACAAGGTTCGCGTGGGATCTTAAGTCCTGTTTGCATTGATGGCATCTGGATTAGAAGATTTGGCGACGAATTCTATGGGCCGTACAGCGCCATGCGAATAGTCAAGCGTCTTCGGATATAACGCTTAAGATGGCTAGGCCATGTAGAGCGTATGGACACCATTGCTCCGTCTTGAAAAGTCTTCGAACCTGAGCCATTGGGACAAAGCAACAGAGGACGGTTTTGGCTAAGGTAGCGCACAAAAGTGGAGAAGGACCTCAACCAACTTCGAGTGCGTAGCTGGAGGCAGCTTACGAAAGATCGTGCTGGCTGGAGAGGCATGTTGGTTGAGGTCCAGGTCCACCCCTGAGTGTAGCACCACAAAAAGAAGAAGATGCTGTTAGCCAACCATATTTGTAGGGCTAGTAACACTCAATGCCAGTAGCCTTCACAAGTTGAATTGACAAGGAAACGTCTCTTCGCTGAAGTAAGGGTGTGATTACTTCTGGCTTAAGATGGCCTTTAGACAGTCGGCAGAACAGACGTTTTAAAATATGTTGCGGTTAAGCGTACTGAGAAAATGTGTCAACTCATCTCAGGTTCGATTCAGTTTTTAAACGTCTTACATCATTCTTACGACAGCACCTCCTTCTTAAATAGTATTTGACAATACTTATTGACGAAGAACAGCTTCCTAACTTCACAACAACAACTGCTCAAGTTGTGCGTGCTACTGTTCTTCCATGAGTAGAAGAGACCTACAGTTTTTTGCCGACTCCGAACGGCGAGATTTGAGAAGCTCTTCATAGACAATTAATACTCTTTGAGTGTTGTCAGCAACTCGAAAGAGGTGGTGCGTTGAAAAAATGCGAGGTATCTGGGAATCGAACCTGGACTTTCTGCGAGGCGGGCGACGTACTAACCACTACGCCACGGCGACCACATTCGATTCCCGTACGATCAAAAATTGAGGCAAAAAGTAAAACATTGTCTCAAGGATAGCAAGCAAGGTAGCAAGGGTAACCAGCTGTCAGCTCTTTGGACAAAGCAATTTTTTTTTCCGTTTGTACTAGGGAGCGGAAATTTCTCCAAGCGATAAACCCACTTTCGCACTTGTAGATTGTCAAAAATTCTTTAAAATTTCAAGTTCTCTAAAGGGCAAGTTTACTGGTCCTGACGGTTCCTTTGAAGAAGTGATCTTCTACGTTACCAAAAGTGCCCCGCCCGTAAGATTTTCCATCTGTTCTACTTTTTAGAGCTCTTTTTGATTAAGTGGAAAAACACCACCTGTCCAGCCTATCACTAAATAGGGTAATTATTTATAACCCACCTTCTATTGACCAGTTACATCCCACCTTTCTAAGATCATGGACACGCTGATAAACCGGCAGTTTATAAAATATATTGAATCTTGAAAACTTCTTAATGACTGAGAGTATGAGTTCCACAGCAACGATCTTACGAACAGATGTCTTATCTCACCAAAAAGGGGAACCAATCTTTGTACAATTTAGGAGAAAGCAAGATCGTTGCTCTTGATATATCCAATGAACTCGACAGAGTCTGACATCAGGTTCTCTGATTAAAAATATGTGCTTATGGCGTTGAGGAATCTCCTTTTCAATGAATTAGAAATAAGCCTTTAATTTAAGTTGTGTTATATGGGTTATGTGCGAAATCCTCCATATTAAATCTGGTATTCCTCAGGGCTCAGTTTTGTTTCTGGCACTCTTCCTCATTTCTATAAATGATTTCTTTAAATTCTAATCCAAAATACTATGCTCAGATTTGTATACTTGTTCCTTGGCTCACGTTCCTTCTTTTCGGACGTAGACTTGGAACGGCAGCGGATGTTAAGCACATTTAGTTCCGATTTTGACAGAATAACCAATTGGGGTAGAAATAATGGAGTGGTAATGTACGAGTATACTGTCACACTCAAACTAATCAGCCGTTATCACTGATCTGGATGGAAAATTCACATAACAAAAAATTAAATGACACTACAGACCGGTCTGGTCGGCCTGGGCCTACCCTTTTCTTCTTCTTCTTGTGAGGCTACAGCCCGGGGTGGACCTGAACTTCTTTCGCTAGCTTCTTACAGTTGCGCACTCCAAGTTGGTTGAGGTCCTTCTCCACTTGTTTGAGCCACCTTAGCCTAGACCGTCCTCTGTTGTGCTTCGGGACTTTTCGGGCCGAAGCAGTGATGTTCATACGCTCTACATGGCCTAGCTATCTTACGTGTTCTATCCAAAGACCCTTGATTAGGTGCATGTCGCTGTACAGCACAAAGAGTTCGTCGTTAAATCTACCGTACAGACGACGCTGAGATTCCACTCATCAGCCATACATTTCTCCGACCATATCTTACAGGTGAGCTGGTGCTAACCGTCACTGCCGTTTAAGAGTCTGCAGAAATTAACTTTCCATATCAGTCTACCTTCTACTGCAACTAATTAGCGTGCTAATTTTTTCTCACGAGTAGTATACCAACGGTCTTCTGCTAGTCAACAGCGGAGAGATTTAAAAATCTTCTTAGTGACATTTAGAAATCTGTGTGTGCTGTCAGTTTCTCAAAAGGAGTGGTGCTGTGTTCATTTCGGGTATTGAAACTGGAACCTTCGACGGCAATCATAAAGCCTTTATATTCTCTAGAGCCTTGTATTTAGTAGCCTTTCCTTTCAAAGATAACTAGAATACTCACATAAATGGTGCAAGGGACACAGGTTGAAGTTGATGACGTGGCGTTGTCATGGTCCGACATCTCTATGTTCATTTGAAATATTCAGGGCTGTCGGAAAAGTTTTCATATTCCACTTTTTGAATCATTCTATGCACTGAATTCCTTTTTTCACAAAGAATGCCGTCACTTTCTAATATATATTTTCTTCCATTTGTATGAATCTGTTTGTCTCTGTCTGTTAAATGTTTCACTTTTTCAGGTTTCAGAGAGCGAAACCTTTATACGTTCGGTGTGTGTGTCCGATCGTCCGCTTGTCACGTCTGTTATACTTTCAAGTCTCCTGAACTTATCTGAAATTTCAGAAATAGATATTTTGGGATTAGTGTTCATTGTAAGTACGTATATGAAAATTTGGAGCATACTTGAGAGTGACCCAAGTTTGCATGAAGTTAAGGTAGAGATTTTAAATTGCTAGTAACACTAAGTGACTATAAGCCGACAATTAATAATTATTAAGTGACACTATAGCCAACAAGAAACTTTTTTTTGTCTCACGATTAGAGGGGACCTAGAGTTTTTCCAGACTCCAAACGGCGAGATTTGGGAAGCTTTTCATAGACAATTGGTTCTCTTTGAGTGTTGTCATCAATTCAAAAGAGGTAGTGCTATGAAAGAATGCAATGTGTTCCATTCGGGAGCCGAGCCTAGGACCTTGGCGTGTGAGTCAACGTACCTACGAACTACGCCACGGTGAGCAAACTGTCAGCCGTAAAAACTTTTGTCGTATTTATTTGTTGTATTTAGTCGACCATTTTGTAGCGCAAAAGTTTTCTTTTTTACTATTTACCTTTGAAGGCGACTTTTTCGTAACCAATTGAATATTGTTGCTGTCAAATGTTTTTCAGAAACAGGCTGTACAACAAAAATTGTAGGCCTGTAACTTTTATTCCCCACTGCACCTGCATACTATGTAATTGGCTTTGGTGTGGGCTATTGGTTCACACTGTTAAATTGGAGCGGTGGAAGAAGTAATGCCCACTCTCGAACAATGCGAGACGTGAAAATATTTTGAGAGATTCTTGCCGAGATGCAGTGCTGCCGGGCGAAAATCAGTTTTATTGAATGTAACGAGGAGCTGCTCTGAAGGGAGTGAAGCGAGTGATACAAATTGTATCGATCAGCTTGCAAAAAGGTCACGATTCTACCGTGCACACAGAGAAGTCAGAGGGGGGTGTGGGGAATTCGTAAGTTTGAATTTATCGCAAAGTATGTGAAGGACCATCTCTGCGATTCGTTGGTCGGGCAGATAATTGAAGAGACGGTTTCATAGTGTAATTATGTTTTCGCTGCCCCCATTGCAGATAAGACATTCGGAGATAATTTCACTCCAATCAAAGTGAGAATTGTGCAAAAATTCCTCATGGCTCTTGTCGCAATTATTTTTCATTTTCTGTCCGCAGTGGTTCTTCAATGAATTTCACCTTTGCATGAGTTGCGGGGGATAATAGCCTCGGATACTGGTTTGGTCAGAGGAGAAATGAATGACTCGATGAAAGAGAATGTTGTTTACTTCAATATATTATTTTAATTATTATTGTAAACATTCTTTATTGATCTTCATTTTAACAACTAGTAATAGAAAAAGATAGAATATTTAACATGGTAAAATGCCGTCTGTTGGAGATCGACATTATTTGAAATAATACAGTGGCCACAGAAAAAAAAATTGAACTGTATGGATAAAGGTATAGAAAAGAAAAACCTTAATGCTAAATGAAACTATTACGGTAATTCAAGGCATGAATACAGAAACTATAAAGGAGGTTCCAACCATCCGTGCCATTGAGTATACTCTTCGTTTCTTCAAGGGTGAGAGAAACTTTTGAGAAATAAAGCAGACACAGTTCTAGCAATAAAGGACAGATTGCAATAAAATGGTAAATATTTTCGACGCGATTGCAAAGAGTGCAGGTGGCATTGGCATCTTGTCGATGCGGTACGTCAGCAGTTCTCAATGTCTCAGCAGTTCAGTTCTAAAAATAATACTTATTTGTCTATTTCAGAGTTCTGTGTTAAATTGGTTGATAGACCATAGTGTATGGTTAAGATGTTTGTACATATGTCTCGACGAAGAGGAACGAGCTCCATTTAGGTAATCTAGATACATCTTGTCATCGTGTTTTCTAATGCATTCGTATAATTTATCCTCTCATTCATCTGAATTTTCCCCAGTAAGCCTAAGAGCAATGTCAAGTGAGGTTGCGAGCTCATGCCATACTTTAAAAGGAATGGCTTTAAAAGTTTACTCCAAAAAATTCTCTGTTTCATCACCTCGAGGATGAACTTCTTCTTCTTCTTCTTCTTGTGGTGCTACAGTCCGGGGTGGACCTGGGCCTCAACCAACATGCCTCTCCAGCCAGCACAGTCTCTCGCCAGCTGCCGCCAGTTGCGCACTTTAATTTGGTTGAGATCCTTCTCCACTTGTGTGCGCCACCTTATCCTAGGCCGTCTTCTGTTGCGTTGTCCCAATGACTCAGATTCGAAGTCTGTACTGTCGGTGTTTTTTTCCGGAATCGCCCACAAGTCTAAATCCATTTTCGAAATTTATCTTATTGACAAAGGTTCTTGCCTGTCAAAGCCCAACCTTTGCAACTAACTTTTACGATTTGTTCCTAAAAAGTTGTCAGAAATGAAAACCTGTCATTTTTTACAAACTATCAAATGCACCTGCATTTCGTTCTTAGTCAGAAAGTCCTTCTGTTTTCCTAGAACTCCAGTATAGTCCTATTGAATGTACATAAGTTTTTTAAATTACTTTTTTCGTTTGTTGTCAAATTTTAATTTTAAAATTTCTCAGAACTTAGAAATGCACTAACAACTTAGTTTAGTTTAGTTTAAAAGGCATTTTTTATTTTTTATCTAATGGTATTTTAAAACTAGGTATAAAACGCTTAACCTAGGTACGACAGAAATGAAATCTTATAACTACTTACTGGCTCTATGCGGGCGCTCTAAGCTAAACTATTGATATATTTGTTTTGTTTTTGCCTTTCGGCTTCATATGCACTAACAACTCTGGCCAGTTAGATGCACACATCATGTCCCAATTGTGAGGGTCTCCTCTGCGGTTTGCCCATTTTACACTTCTATCATAATATTAATACTAGCAACTGGAACACATTTTCTCTCAAAATTTTTTTTTTTTTTTATTTTGCACATTTCGTCATACTGTGTCTTAGGTGTTAACAGATGGCCAACGAAGGACGTGTTTAAGGTCAACTTACTGATGGGACATATATTTTTCAGACAATTCACAAGAAATCCATTCGACACACCTTCAATCTCCACACTATGCTTCCTAGGAACTTGACATTTAAGAGCAGCCTACGTCCAGAGCTGGAGACATTAACAAAGTTTATTGCTACATTTTCACACCATTAAATTCAGCCATCTGTCAAGAGTAATGTATGGAGTGTGTCACCCAACTAATCACATTAGGAATTCCCGCTAAATGTTTTGATTTCCGTGTCGACAGAAGGCGAATTTGTCATGACCGTGACACTTGATGTGCAAAAACAAAAATAAATAATTGATTTTCAAGACTTTATGAGCTGTTTAAGCACCGATTGTTTGGTTAATCGCCAGCGTTCGTGATTTGCGTGCTTCAGGTTTTAAGGGCTCGGAGGAGTGTCCGTTTTATGTGAATTTTGCGATATGCTTTGATTTATTTTTTAAGATGAAAAAAGGAAAGTTATTAAATACAAGGAAAGTTGAAAGCAAAGTTATTTCCTATGGCCAAACTGTTTGCATTCATTCGATAAGAATTTTAAACAGCTTCCAATCACTGTCTCTGGAAATGTCAGAACTAATGAGCGGTGAGACAGAGAGACGATCCATAAAATGTCTGTTTCTGTGCCAGTAAATGTCTCATTGACTGTTCGCTGCGTTTGTGAACGTCGACCTTTTGGCCAGCAGCTGAAGAGACTACTGAAATATGAAGCCCTTAACGTTCACCTACGACATTCAGTCAAATTTCAAATGTCGAAAAAATCACATGACAGCATATGACACCTTCCCTTAAATTATTCGTCTGACATTCGTCTACGAAACTTAGCTATTTAAAAAGTCGTTGGGGGGGAAAAGAAACTGAGGGGGAAGTTTTCATATTGGTCACTGATCTGCAACGTCACCCATTAGTATCTTAAGCGATTTATTAGTAAATAACTGTGAGTATTGGAAATTGGAAATTGAAACAACGATTCGTTCCCGAGGGGCGCGTGGGGGAAAAAAGACGTACACATACATTTGAGACAGCGGCTTGTTCTTCCCAATGCTCTGAAAATTGTAGTTTTAAGCAAAATTAAAGATGGCAATTTTTCTTAGAGTCACGAATCTTACGAACTAACTAGTGTAAAGCAAGTGCTGCTCGAGAGGATAATATCCCCATCTGCATCCAATATGTAATACGTAGTGCGAGTCACGTAACATTTGATGGGAGGAATCTTTTATTTCCTTTTTTTTCTGTTGAAGGTTGGGAAACACTGCACTTGAGCACTCAAACTTGCAAACTGGAGCATTGTACAACCAGGCTGTAACCTACTCGTATTTTGTTATTTAATGTCGGGGGTAAACAGGGGCTACCCCCAAGGTGGCGTACTGTCACCCCTCCCATGGTGCATGCTAGTCAACTCTCTGCTCTCCGCCCAGGCTTACGCGGATTATGTAGCCGTACTGGTCACTGTACCATGCCTCACGGTCGTATGTGCAAGTGAACAGACGGCCCTTGACATGATTGATGACTGGTGCACTACGAACAGGGTTTCAGCCAATCCTCTTAAAACCGAAGTTGTGTTCTTCACGAGAAGGAGGAACCTGACTGGTCTGACTCGACCGGTACTCAAAGGTGTCAGCATTCCATTTTCCAAATATCTAGGTGTTATCCTGGATAAAAAACTTCTTTGAAAAAGACACATTGAGACGAAAACATCCAACTCGGCATCAAATTTCTGGCAGTGTAAGGCAGTTTTTGGTTAAGTCTGGGGCTTATCACCAAAAAGGTCTATGGGGATCTATACGGCAATGATTAGATCTCTTCTATCGCATCAGTCGTTTGGTGGAACAAGCTCTGGCGAAAATATGTGACTGCTGCTTTCACCCAGCTTCACAGAACGGTCTATGTCGGCTGTACAGGGGCCTTCCCCTGCATGCCTGGCTCTCCTATTGATGTATTGTTGAATTTCCCTCCCCTTGACATCCACTTTATGGGCTGCACAATCAAGGCCATCTGCCGACTAAAAAGGAATGGTCTTTTGTTCAAGTCATCTCCTATAACACAATTCACACGGACATTCCGTCTGATGGGGGGTCATCAATGATCCAGATGCATCGCTTGTACAAAGTCGACTTTCCCTGTGTCCAAGACTTCCTCTGGCCAGAAACTGAATCGGGTTGGGAATGTAGTCGGATTTTCACGGATGGCTTTTCTGTTGTCTCTAGACAGAAAAGAGTGTAGAAAACGGTCACTTCACCAAAGTCTACTTGGATTTAGTGAAGACACCTTTTGCAACGCCTTTGGAGAAGGTGAAGACACTTCAGGGCACTTTCTCTGTCCATGCTTTGCTCGTATCAGGTGGCGGTTTGGTTTGGCGCTGATGTTATGGGAGCTGAAAACTAATCCTGAAGGCCGAGGAACTCAAACTTTTTCAATTGACAGACAATTCTCTCTCTGCGGCTGAGATTGTTACAAAAAGTGTAAAGAATAAAATCGGAAACACATTTGCAGTCTGAAAGTTTAAATCTCAGACACTGCACTTTTTTTCACATCAACACATACACCAATTTGTGCCGACAAATTAAGAGTAATTATGTTAGTCTCAATCTATGTTGAGCAAACCAAATCTTCAGATAGTTAAGATCGCAATTTGTGATAGAGATAAGGTCCAGAGCAAAGTCATCTACAAATGCTGGTAGCTTACCAAGAAAAAAACTTGGTCCAACTCCCAAATTAAAATACTTCTCGTACTATCAATCTGCACCCTTTGAGATCTAATTGAAAAATTCGTTTGGAACCAGTCTATAATGAACCAGAGCAAAACTATTTTTTTCCATCTGATTAACCATGTCAAATGTCTTTTAGATGTCAATAAATGAGCAGTCAATTTTTTATCGTCAAGATTATGGAAGACATTCGAACACAATTATGTTAAGAAGAGCGTCTTCTGTGGATGGATGACTGAACCTTTTTTAAAAAGTCGTACTACGTTCGCGGTAGTAGAGACGCAATCGCTGCTGAGAATCTTGAGATCATTTCTGCAGACTTTTAAACGGCGATGACGGCCCAAATCCCTCTGTAAGGCAGAATGTTCAACTTAATTTGGACGATGATAGGCAAGAATTCCCTCCCCCAGACTTAGACGAGGTCATGATAGCAATATCGAGACTTAAGTCGAACAAAGCTGTTGGAGCGGATGGACTGTTCGCAGAACTGCAGCTGAAGATGACCTGGTTAGACACATGCACAAGCTCATTGTTAAGATATGGGCGGGGGAAGGCATGCCTGGTGAGTGGAATCTCAGCGTCGTCTTTAAGATCCACAAGAAAGGAGACCCCTTCGTCTGCGCCAACTGTCGAGGGATTAGTCTCCTTAACATCACAAGATACAACATCCTCTTTACCGTATTGTGTGAATATCTGAAACCGTTAGTCAACAAACTGATTGGTCTTAGGCCAGAGAAGTCCCCCATCGACCAAATTTTCACACTACGGCAGATCCTGGAAAAGATCCAGTCGACTTTAAGGCAGCATATGACAGCGTGCATAGAGACGAGCTATACAGTACCATGTCTTGTTTTGGCATCCCTACCCAACTCGTCAGATTGTGTATGACGGCGATAGAGAATTCTCACTGCTCCGTCAAGATCGGCAATGAACTTACCGAGACCTTAAATGTCAAAAAAGATTTAAGACAAGGTGATGCACTGTTATGTGACCTTTTTACCATAATCCTTGAGAAGATGATGTGGATCAAAAAAGGACGCGCAACATCGGCGTCTCGGACAGAGCGTCACACTAGGCAGGAGAAACTTCGAGGTAGTCAAGGACTTCGTCTACCTCGGCTCCGCGGGGTTGTTGGAGACAACAACACCACAACAACACCAGTACCGAAATCAAATGCAGAATCAATCTTGCTAATCGCTGTTTCTTTGGGCTCAAGCGACAATTGAGTAATAAAGCCTTCTCTCGAAGGACTAAGCTTGCTTTATATAACACCTTCATCATCACAGTCCTACTTTATGGCGCGGAAACCTGGACTCTACTAAACCAAATGAGGAAGCCCTTCGTCTTTTTAAGACAAAAGTTTTGCGTGTTTGGTCCTATTTGCATTGATGTCTTCTGGAGGTGAAGACTTAACGACGAAGTCTATGGGCTGTACAGCAACATGCGACTAGTCAAGCATCTTCGGATATAGCGCTTAACGTGGCTAGGCCATGTAGAGCGTATGAATACCACTGATCATTGGGACATCGCAACAGAGCGTAGACTAAGGTGGTGCAAAAAAATGGAGAAGAACCTCAACCAATTTGGAGTGTGCAACTGGCGGCAGCTGGCGAAAGACCGTGCTGGCTGGAGAGGTATGTTTGTTGAGGCCCAGGTGTAACCCGGACTGTAGCACATTTGAGAGTACTACGAAAAAATAAAAAATTGTTAAATTCCTTCAAAGACACAGGCATTCGTGTTTTTAATGAATGAATAAAATAACTTCAATTCAGTTATAGGCTCAAATACAAAGCCTTTTCTCTGGATTTGGTCGCTGGAGATGGTCAAATACAGAGAACATGTACTTCATACTTTATAACCTGGTTGTGCTGTATTAGAGTTATCAAAACGTCCGGACATGCAAGAAAAACAAAAATATCTTTCAAATCAAATTTGACTTCCTGACTAGATATCTTTTTAAGCCGCATAATATAGATTCTGACATTTTAAAGTAAGTACCTAGGCCCTATAACCCATCCCAATTTATAGTATGGAAGACGGCAAATGACAATGAATGACAAAACCAAGCCCCCATAGCGCTTTGTGCCTGAGATATCACGAAGTAAACGAGAACCAAAAAAATCCCCATCCACCTCTGAGACGAAGATGCGATTACTGATTGCTGAAGATACAGAATGTTGCCATGTGTGACAACAAAATTAAATTAAGTCAACCGAAAAACGTGTCTGCCAGTCCCACTGAAAGCATTTTCATCTAACAGAAGCTATCGCCGATCAATCCTGGGCTCCATCTCAACGCAATTTGTGTCGAAATACATGTTTAACGAAATAATTACTTTCTCCGAACGTGTCTGGGTAATATGCACGCGTCATTAAGCAACACATTGCCTGCAAGTCACCGACCACGGTGGTTGTGACCTTGAACTCCGTCTAGTCGTCTAAAATCTCTAAGGATTCCCCAATAATCATGCTCATGCTTGTAATGCTCTTTGCGCTGAAATTTTTGTTTGATAGAACAGCTTTGGGGACGAATATCTGAATGCAGTCCAAAATTTTCCACCGTCTCCTGAGTCCAAACTTCGCAGTCGAACAGGCAGGCAGTTGGATGATGTCCTTCCATTAAACGTGTCTTCACCGTCAGGCGTCTATATTTACCTTAACGGACGTGCTGGGAGAACTGCGGCCATTCATCCATCAATTACCAGCTTTTCCCGGCTATTGTCCGGGCAGACACCCGACCGCCCACCTCTCGCATCGCAATATATCATCATCAGCCACTAAACAAACGAACTTCATTAGGATCCACCTAAGCGCCACAAGGAATTATTAATCGCAGCCAGCGCCCGGGAGCCTGCCTATCACTCAACGAATCAAATCGGAAGTTTATTATGATTAACCGTCTAAACAGTTTCGCAGAAAATCGCAAACTTTCCCGCTCAAGTTTACGATGGAACTTTCAATAAGCGCTTGGCTGCCGCTCGAATCTTGCAGCCTACCAATCGATGGAGATTCACGGCAGCGGGGACGGGGGGTGGCACATGAAATACTTTAATCAAGTGCAACATGGACGAAGAGGAATAGATGCTCCTCGTAAAAGACACGAATTGCGTTTTATCTTGTGGCCACTGTGGTGGTGGGTTTGAGAGCGCCACTGAAGACATCGTCGGGGGAGTGTGAGGATACTTGAACTCCATCGAGATGCCTTGTTGGTTTGGGGATGGTGAAAGCTCCACTGTTTTGGAGTGCACAACAGGTGAAAGCTTGACAAGGGCATAGGTCTGCGCGGAGTTGTTATTCAGCTGGGCATTGGTGAAGGCTGCTCGCGGCCAACATGTGTGCCGCAGTCCATGTCCCTCTGGCCGATGGGTGACATACTGTTTGCGTGAGGGGGGTCGCGTTTGTTTTGACCTCAAATTGTGAGAAATTTGTACCATTTTTGTTGAGGTTACTTTTACCCGAGGTTTGTCAGTTGACTCAGCTTGAAATTGCGTTTTTTTAAATGACTGTCGTCGTATGTATTTGGATATCAGTCAGACTTTGCGCACTCAGGACGATAGAAAACAAACTTTATACTTTCATTTGCGATTTAAGGCGGCAAAATGCTGGATCATTCCAGGAAAATAGATTTGACTGGAAATAAATTGGCAAAAGTATCAGTAGCGCCTAAAGTTCTGACCCTTCAAAGAAGGCACGGATATTAGCCGGATGAAACTGCTCTATGGGCGTATTTTACCATCATATCGAGTCAGTAAGACCAGAGTCGTCCATAAAAAGGCTTCAGTTTCCTTAGGTGATTTTATGATCCTCATTTGTAGAATGGATGACTTATAAAAGTCACTGTCATAAAAGTTTGCCGGCAAAGTCAAGTTGTCACCAAGTCAAGTTGTGGCCGGCGTCAAGGCAAGTTGTCACCGACGTCAAATACTCCTCTAGACTTCTTGCTGTTCGAGACTTCCTAGGTGCTCAGATTGACTCGGATCCTGTCCCCGTTTGGTTGCGCTGAAGAGGCAACTGAGCAACAGAGTCCTGTCGAAACCCAGCTGGCCTCATGTAATACCCTGAGCATCCCTGGCACAGCAACCTCTACATTATTAAAAGAGGATGATGACTCCCACTTTTTGAGAGAAAATTTCTGCGTGTGATTTTAATTTGTGTTGATGGCGTCTGGAGAATAAGATTGAACTCCGAAGGATGGCGAGCTCATGTGGAGCGTATGGACAAAATTGTACCTACCTAAAAAGGGTTCGAATCGAAGCCAATGGACGTCATATCATAAGATGGCATCCACAAGCGGAGAAAAACCCCGAGTTCCGCGAGACTTCTGTGTGAAAATGGAGGCAAATAGTAAAGAGGCAGCTGCAGGTCAGTTTCAGACTTCCAGGCAACACCAAGAAGAGGAACAACCGTCGGATATGTATCCTGAAATAAGGTACATGATCAGTTTGGCACCTTCTGATGTTCATCCTACTTTAACAGATCTTTAGCATTCAGATCAGACGAGCTGGATAACTCTGTGCAAGTAAAAGTCTGTAGACAGGCTTGATTTGGAAAAGCTGATTTCCACTAAGAGATCGAAAACAGAAGCAAGCATGAGAACGGCGATCTTCTGTGAATCACTTGGATTAAATGATAAACATCGATTTCCAGTGCCCTTCAAACATCGTTGCCGTAAAGCAAGCTGCGAATATCGCGCAACAAATTACCTCTCCTCCTTCTGGCATGGAAATTGTGTTCTGTATAGTCCATCGTGGGGCTTACTTTCGACTCTGTGAAGGATTACATGAAGGAGTGTGTGTGTGTTTTCGGGGCTCCTGAACATTGGAGCACTAAGGAACTAAAACGACTGATATCCTGGTACGGACTTATTCAAGTTCAAGCAAAGTAACGTGTGAAATTTTTTTTCATTCGCCCATTAGCTCAACCAAAAGACTCTAGCTTCACAATTATCTGTTGCCTTAGCAAGTGAACAGTCGAAGAGTTGTTGTGGCTGCTCCGTTTCCCATTCCTTATTGCCTAAGCAAACAATAGGAAGAGGAAACGCATTGTAATATGAGCTTCTGCTTGACACTGCACGATCGTTGAAATGGCGAGGAGACCTAAACTCCCGGTGAACTAATTCAGCAAAAGTTGTAGCAGCGAAGAACAAATCGATTTAGAGGAACACCTTTTTTGTCACTGTCCAGCTCATCGGGAACGACGGCTCATTTATTTGAACCGAAGGTTCTTTCTTGAGGTCAGTGAACTGACGAGGCTACCTCAACAATAACCACAATTACGTTAAAAAGAGCATCTTCTGGAAACCAAATTACAAAGGTCTGTAAAGCTAACGTAATGTAGAAAGGACACCACCCGCTTTTGGCTAGCTTTTCCAAAGACTTTGTCAAGGGTTGGTAGGGTTGAACTAGACCTCTAGTCTTAAGGATCAGATGAATTGTTGTGATGGATTCTTAGGAGGGCTAAACGGGGTTTGTACTTCCGGAACAGGTGAAAACTGATCCTAATATTCATAAATGTCAACACTTCCGCTTCTTTTATTGGCGCTACAGTCAGGGTTGAACCTGGGCCTCAACCAGCATGCCTCTCCGGTTAGCACGATCTCTCGTCAGCAGCCTCCAGTTGCGCACAACAAGTTGACTGAGGTCCTCTCCAATATTTCGGATTCGAAGGGTTTTTAGGTCAGAGCCCTACATTTTCTGAATATCTTAAGTGTTGTATCCGAAGGCGCTTGACCAGGTACAGGCCGCCATACTGCCTATAAAGTTCGTCATTGAAATTGAGGTTCAATCGGGAGCAAAAACCGTATATCCGTCTACTCCCCATCAGAGGAGAATGATGACTATATCAAATCAAATGAGTAATGCTCCAGCTACGACATCAGAACCATTGTAGGAGATTTCAACGGACAGCTGGGTAGAAGGAAATCTTCACTCGAATCTTTACAAAACACAGTCTGCATAACAACCCATACACAGTGGACTCAGGCTGGTGAATTTCGTGACCTTAACTTCCATAAAGGGGCCTGGCTATCGCCTAATCACAAAAACCATTGTAAAGTGAACCAATGTATGTAAGCTAAGTTCCTCCGATGGACCTGGTCTTCCATTTGTAGGTTGTGTGTGCGGATAACTTCCTTATCACGTAAAAAAGAACAAGTTCGGAGACAACCACATGCTTCGGATACGAACTGATTTGCTGTTGGCAGGTCCGGCAAAAAAATGATGCAAAATGAATGCCAAGGGTGTCTGCCTTGCACGTGGAATGCGAGGTCGCTTAAGAGACAATGTCGTTTCAGCTGAAGCAATGACCTGGACTTAGTCCAGAACTTTGTGTACCATGGGCACGCAGTGGATGAAGACAGAAACATCAGTACCGAACGTAAACGAAGAAACACTCTTGTTTTCTTAGTCACAAGAGGAAATTGAATAGCAGTCACCACTCTAAAGAAAAACTGAACTTTGTAGAATACCGTGATCTTCCCTGTGCCACTTTATGACGTAGAAGCTTTGACATTTTGAAAACCGTATGAGGAACTAAGACTTTTCGAGAAAACAGTTTTGTGGGCAAGTTTTAGTCCTCTTTGGGTGGATGGCATCGAAAGGAGAAGATTCTGTGAAGGCTTTACAGGGTGTACGCTGGCAGGGGCGGGGTTAAGGTCTATTGTTACAAAGCTTATGAACCGGATGGATAACACTGATCCGACGCGTAAAGTCGTTGGTTCCGAGACTTTGAAACAGGACTACCTCGTCTGAGATATCCCACACAAATTGAGAAGGCCTTTAATCATCTTGTGGTATGAGATTTGAGACTGCTAGCTAAAGATTGTGCCAGCTGGAGACAAGTGTTGGTTGAGTCTCAGGTCCATCCTTGACTGTATTGCTACTCGAGGAAGACGAAGCAGTACCGAATCTGATAAGAAATCTACCAAAATCTGCTGCTGCAACTCAACTGAGCAGCGTGAAATAGATTCCCTGTAAGATCTCACCAACAGAGGCGATGTTTTCAGCAGATCGGGCATTTCATTGACGAACAGGTTTCACCGAAGCAGCGGATTTAAATTATCCACCGCACTGCGTTTGCACGTTTGTTTAATTATTGACGATATTTTTGTTTTCCTTCCTTAAGATGGAAGCTCTGGGATTACCACAAATCACATTTTTTTCCTTCCATCTTACAGTGCAAAGCAGCTCCTTTCCCACTAACATTCTTTACGCACATCAAAGACGACAACCACCAAAATAGAATCGGACGTCTTATCCAATCCAAAGAGAACCCCATGCCTCCAACAGCAATAGTTCCTGAAATTTCACACAAGCAGTGGCGCCCTCATTCAAAGTGACAACAATCAGTTGCACACTCACTAAGCCACCGGAAAGCACCGTCCCCCATCTCAACCGCAAGCATTTTAACCATTAACCATTCGAGCCCAAGCGAGTCGTATATTTAACGCCTCCTCGCTGGGCGCCCTGCGGCGAGCATATCGTTGCCAGAATTCGCAGTAAAATGGCCTGTCTGAGGCGGCTTTCTTGTTTCATATCTCATTACTACCCATCTGCCATGCCAGCCACTTCCACTGCTAATGGCATTTTCACATTTTCCATAAGTCTAGGCTTTCACATGCCAGAGCACCTCCTGGTGTCTGGCCGTTCTTCACGCAGCCGAAGCGAACTTGTTGAACAAAGCGAAAGCATGGTGACAAGGGTGACAGGGTGGCCCAGTGGCCCAGTGGCCCCTCCTTCATCTTGCCACTGCCGTGCGTCCTCAAGTATTCATTTCAATAAGGAATGATAAGTGTATACTGATTCTTGGCTGGCTCAAGGGGAGGCAGGCCGAGCCATCGAACTGTGCCAGATTCCCGGGGATCTTCTGAATGAGTGGACATTCCCCAGTAGCTCGGCATCAAAAGGCCGGCCAGCAACGTGGAGGGGTGCCAGAGAAATAATTT
Source organism: Eristalinus sepulchralis (assembly GCA_944738645.1). Classification (NCBI taxonomy): domain Eukaryota; kingdom Metazoa; phylum Arthropoda; class Insecta; order Diptera; family Syrphidae; genus Eristalinus; species Eristalinus sepulchralis. The sequence continues at coordinate 49,783,590 of OX122882.1, forward strand.
CGCCTCCTTCCGATTTCCTTTGAAAACCGATTTACCACAGGCTATTGGATTTCATTGTCCCACGGCTACAACCGAAATGGCTATTTATGTGGATAAACAGACGCTCATTATTGAATGGGACTGTAATAATCGGGAGATTGGTTCCGCCCAGACTTGTCGGGGTGCTGTGCAGTGTGGGGCGAACCTTCGCATGGGAAGTGAGAATGTTTCCGGTGCCGCAAAAGCATGCCTGTCTGATGACTGTCCTCTGTCAAAGGGCTGTGGTATATTCTGTGTGGTGGTGTGGGTGGAGGGGAAAAACTTTTCCGTTCGAGAATTCTTTCAACTTTTTGGTCAGACTTGGTCTTCGGCGTTGCCCATGTCCAGTCAACAAGTGAAAATATATTTTCCCTCTAGGATACTTTATCGTCGACCCCAAGATGCTTCCGTGATTTATCTTGCGAACCACTTATGCCCGAAATTTGTCGAGATAGTTGACTGAATTTTCTCGGAATAATAACGTTGCCCTTGTTGCCAGAGGATGAGCTCGTGCAAGTAATTAGTTTTGCCCTTAATTAAGCGTTGATTTAATACAGCCATGCGACAACTTGGCAGTCGGGCGAGAATCGTTTTCTTGACAATTCATTAATCCATCGTTGTCATTGTGTTCATTAGAAAGTTTTCAACAGCGCCTGCTGCTGGGAATGAGCGAAATTAATTGTTGTCGCATGTCATCCAGGTCGTGAGGATGCATGTTGTGCGAGGTCCTTGATTGCCTTCATAAAACTTCTTGTTTGCAAAGGCTGAGAAACTGGAGTTCCCACAAAGGTGAAGACTAACCTTGACAAAGCCGCACGCGTGGGCGACGTGCGAACCTCTGCATCCAGAAGTTCACAACTACATCGCCACTTTTATAAACCAGGCAGAGAATACCTGAAATTGCAATGAATTGTAAGCTTAAACAGCAAGTGTTGAGGTTAAGACGCTAAATTGAAGGAAATGCACCACCAGAGCATCTAATCATTTTCCAGTCTTTGTGAGGGTATAATTACTTGGATCATATCAGAGAGGCATCACTTAATGAGCCTCCGTCCCGAAAAAGTTTCCTACCTAACACGCTTCAGCGTTCCATGTCTAATGGTCGTTCGGTAAGTTGCTTTCAGTCATGCGGATCAAGCAGTTAGCTCCATGACAGCTTGATCGTTGAGACGGAGGTTAGACCTTCCTTTTCTAGAGTTTTTGGGTTGTCCGTGGAATATGCTCTTTACTGGAGCGATATTGTCTATTCGATGGATGTGGGCAAGCCATTGTTGTCCTTTGTCCTTGGCTGTTCATAATTCCATCCAAATCTTGGTATAGATCATACAGCTGCTGCCCTTTTCCCATGTGAGACCAAAATTCGACCGACAGATTTTCTATCACAAGCACCCAGGATATGCTCCGTTTTGCTTACTACTGTCCAACACTTGGTTCCTCATTGTAGACTTTGAATATAGCGACACAACTGTAACTACAGAATTTTGCAATAAAAAAAGGGTTCAGCAGAAAGCAATTCACCGATTCTGTTCATTTACATACAATCTTGTAGGCTCCATGTCCCACTTAGTGGCGTACGCCGGTGATCTGCTATAGATCATGCCTGAAGGTCGAAGTATTAAATTTCTGGTTGCAAAATGGTTTCGACATAATTCATCCATATTGCGACAACTGGAAGTTGAAGATTCACTAACAAAAACGAGAATTTCCAAGGCTGCAAGAATCACGATGACGATAGATGACCCGCAGGGCCATGGAACGTTTGTAAAAATTTGAGAAAATTGCATCTGGTAAGTACTGCTCCGACAAGAGCTAGGAAAGCCGCATACAGATTTATTTTACATCAGCTAACTTGATAGGGAATGATGTCATATTATATTCCACGGCGCTCACCCAACAGTGATAAAGTAAATCAAATACGAGACGGACGTCGCGGGTAGCACGAGAATATTTTTAGGTTCAGAAGGGCAGTCTCCTCCAGAGACAGGCCACATTTCAGTAGATTAAGTCCCTTCTTCAGGTGGCTGCAGTAAAACCTAACCCCGTCGTCACTCACAAGTCAGTAACATTGTGTAGGAGGAGTGGGTGGAAAAAAGAACAAAAAAAAACGGTTTGTTGTGTGTGTCCCGACTTTATTTCATAAGCTGAAGAGAGGGTGAAGTAATGCTGCATGAGTATGATGTATAACTTCACTTTATCTTATGCTGAGGATTTTTTTGGAACAAGATTTCCATAAGAGGGGGAAAGAACGTCTCCGTGAGGGGTGCCTCTGCCGACTGCTCAAATGGCTTATACATCTCCCATCGTTCCCTTCCTTGTTTTTGTTTTCTTTTGTTTTCATTTTAACTAACTTTACGTACCCTGTCCTAAGCCACAGCGACACTAAAACGTAGGACTACTTTAAGTACTTAGATCAACTTAACTATTTTCGTACCACAATACAGAAGCGTGCATCCGAGTGTATATGTTTGACAAAAATAACTAATAGGTCATATAGGGGACAATTAGTTAGCCCTTCCTCAAGGATTTCTCTAAAACTGTGAGAGTTAGCGATAGAGTCAAAAACCAATTGAGTGCCTGTATTTAAAACTGCTGAGTATTTTTCGAGCTCAACTACATTAGACCAGTGGGCGTCAATCTTTTCTTATATGTATATACACACACATGCCTCTTTCCATCCAATGGTGTGATCTACTCGAAATGTGAATTTCCAAATCATCATCGTCTTCTTCTTCTTCTATGGCGCTACAGTCCGGGGTGGACCTGGACCTCAATCAACATGCCTCCCCAGCTAGCGCGCTCTCTCGCCATCTGTCTCCAATTGCGCACTACAAGTTGACCGAAGTCCTTCTCCACTTGCGTGCGCCAACTCAACCTAGGTCGTCCTCCAACAGGTCGGATTCAAAGACTTTTCATGCCGGAGCAGAGGTGTCCATACGCCCTATATGGCCTAGATATCTTAAGCGTGGTATATGAAGGCGCTTGATTAGGCGCAAGCAGCCGTATAGCGTATGAAAGTGGTCGTTGAATCTTCTCCTCCAGATGCCATCAACGCAAACAGGACCAAAATTGCATGCAGAACTTTTCCCTCAAAAAGGGCCTTCCTCATCTACTTTAATAACGTCAAAGTTTCTACGCAGTAAAGGAGGACGTGAGCCTATGCAAACAAGGTGTCGTCATTGATCGCACTCAACATGGCGAGCCGCCAACGCTATCCTCCTCCGTGCACAGGTCAAATTGACATACAGCCTCCTTGCGGCGCCCCCTGGATAACCATCACAACATCCGTTGTGTGGTGAACCAATGTATGCAGAGAACCCCTCTGCCCGAGGGTTAAATAATGGGCCAGGCCTACCAGTTTGTACGTTGTGCGTAAAGCTAACTCCCTCACCACATAGAAAAGAAAACGACTTCAGAGATAACAACATGCCACGGATATGGACAGATCCAATGTTGACGACATCAGAAAACGAATAAAGGACAACGATTTTTGATTCTGCTCGTGAAATGAGAGGTCCATTAACAGACAACGTGCAGCGGAACAACTTGCGGAGGCCCTTCACTGCTACAAAGCAGATATTACCGCCATTCAGGAAATGCGGTGGGATGGGCCGGGTAAAAGGAAGATGAAGAACTGCAACATCTACTACAGCTACAGGGAGAGAAAGCAGCACTTATTCGGATGCGGATTTATTGTTTGAGGCAGACTTAGGCAAAAAGTTGTAAAATACGATCCCATAAGCTAACGCCTCATGACAATCTGCGTTTGATTTCGGTACTGGTGTTGTTGTCCCTATTTACCGAGAAGCAGAGGTAGACGATGTCCTTGACTGCCTTGAAGTTTCTGCTGCCTAGTGTGACGATCTGTCCGAGATGTCGATATTGTGCGTCCTTCCTTGAAAGCAGCATATACCTTGTCTTACCCTTGTTTATCCAAAAACTCATTTTAGCAGCTACTGCTTCAATGCCAACAAACGCCTCTTTATCTGCTTGCAGTGTTCCCCTAATCACGTAAATGCTGTCGGCGTAAGCTAGCAGTTGAGAGGACTTTTCGAAGATCGTTCTTCTGGTGTTGGCTTGTGAGTTACGCACGATCTTCTCAGGAATGATGTTGAAGAAGTCATATCTAATATAGCCTAAACAAGTTTAATTTCTTAACCATGTCAAGACCAGCAAACCTAGTCCTAGGCCTAGATTTGTTCGTCACACCTTCCTTAACTTCAAGGCCAAGTTTTCTCTCTTCTTCTTTATTGACCTTCACGGCTTTACAGCTTTTGCAGCTCTCTGGAAGTGTCAGATGGTGTCACTGTCGCTTGCGTAATCCAGCAACCGAACGGACGGACTTCAAAAAATTAAACTCAATTTGGGGCGGCACTGCAACCAACAATGATCCAAGGTCTAGCTTCTTCTGCAACTACTTATGTAGGTCGTACTATTATTCTTTGACAAGGAGAGGGAGTTACAGGGTTTTGCAGTCTACGAGCTTTTCAAAGACAGTCAAGAGTGGTGTTGTCAGCAATAGGAACGAGTGAATTGGGAGATCCGGAATAGAACTTGGAACCTTCAGCGTGTGAAGCGAGGCACTTACCCTTACCTACCCCACAGCGGCCACAGAAGAAGGAACTTTACCAGCATTTGCAGCTCTCCTTAAATTAGTGTCCACTGGGAGTAATAACGAACTCAGTTGGGTGCAAAGAATATAGTAAAAGGTCACCAAAAAGTAGATCCCTTTGATTGCACGTACTACCCTGGAATCAGTCTTTCTGTATACAAGATCCTCTTTTCCCGTAATTGCCTGAAACCGTTTGTGAGTAATCTGATATTGGTCTGGTCTAACGCCAACAATGTCCACAATATGTCTAATTTTTAGACTTCGTCAGATCCCGGAGAAGTCCCAAGAAAGCGCGCATTGTGACAAGATATACAGTGCAACTTTATTCTGCATTCCAGCCAGGATAACAATAGAGAAACCTCACTACTCCCTCAAGTTCTGCAAAGCACTCCCAGACCTGTGTAGGTCATTTTCAAATACGTCATTTGACTGTTTGAATGTCAATCTTGCGAAAATTGAGCCAGAAATCAAGACCAAAAGCCTGTGGTTGACATTGACATGATTCGATGAACACAGTGACCTATCGACGGGTCGTTTGTCAGCATGAAAGCGGATGCGGATAATATAGGTCTGGCAGACATCCAGCCATTTTGACTTTTCAGGATATTTGCCTTTATTTCATGTCCCCAATTTATCCCCCAAACCCCACTAGATCTCGACATGAGTGAAAGCTGAATACACTAAAGTGCCTCAAGGCAACCTATTCCCGTCGCATGGAATTCACTAATTTGCTTGCCGTCTCGGCCTCTAACGTCAATATCCCCAACCACCTTTCCAACCTGGCATTCGTCTTCACCTTATCGCGTTCATTTCCTAATGAACTGCAAGAAAATTAGTCGACAACATCTACATGCCCCCATTCCCGGCTCCGGACCGACCGACAACCCCACCAAGGAGAAGGAACGATTTTAATCCTGAAATAACTGAGCTATTTTCCAATACGATTACGACAGAATCGATACGGACATCTTTTTACGGCCCAGAAAGACACAGAAATAGCAGCCGAAGGTAGGATTCGCATGCCTTGCTCCGTCGATTAATCATAAATCAATAACCAGCTCGCGTGTGTGCGCCCATATTTTGCAGAGCGCCCGACGCTCTGCGCCTAATACCACATCGATTAGGTTAATAGACGAAGAGTGTATAATTTTGATGCGAAAATAACCTGGGTGCTGCTCCAGTTCGGATTCCATTCAAAGGATATCGCCGAAGTGTCACGGTGCTCGATGGTCGGCCTCTAATGGGGTGCGAGACGGAGTACAACAAATGAGTTTGTTTCGCGGTACACACTCGCCCTGTAATTGTGACATTTGCATGTAGCCCTGACAGGAAGACTAGAGCGCGCGCCGGGCCGCCGTCTCCAGATGGGTTTATTCCGCATGAGCGATTCTGGTGAAACGAACGTGAATGGACTAGGGTTGGGAGGGTTGCGTGTATGCCGCACACTCATCAAAGAGACACACTGGCACAGTGTACGTTTGCTAAGCCGACAGGGTTGGGATGCTGGAGGGAGAAAGACTTTCATTTGCCAGTAAAAGGGAACCCATTGTTGACGGGAGCCCCAGCAGTGTACATATGCAAAACGCTATCCCGTAAATTGTGTAAATATTGTGAATGCGAGAGCGGCAGAGAAATCAATGAATCGATTCCCAGAATTATGAATTCGTTTATGGGGAGCAATTCGGCTCGCAGCCTATCAGAAGCGCTTGAGTTTATTCGCAGGGAAAAGTTTGGCGATATTTTTTCTTACTCACTCAAAGTGTTTGGTCCTTGCCGCTCCCGCAGGCTGAGTAGCTGAATTAAACCTCATAAATTCGCTGGAGATAATTTTAAAGCAGCCCAGCAACTCAAGTGGGATGACTGCAAGCTCTGTGACTGGCCTAAGGGACGGTGGGAAGTACTCGGGTTTCCATGTCGTAACAAGATGCTAGTGATAAAAAAACACCAACAAGTTGTAGTCGATTCCTTGTAGTTGACCCTCTTATTCATGAACAAGGAAACTTGATTTTCCCAGAAGAATACAAGGAACGACATTAATTTGGGCAGAGGCAAGGAGGAATGCTCAAATTTAAAGACTTCTTAAAGCACACACACGCAACAGAGAATTTCCCTTAGAATGTGAGACATATGAACAGAAGCGTGTGGATAGGATTTAGTTAAAAGATCGACAAGAGTAAGTGAAAGTCAATTTTCTGTTGAGTAAAGTGTGCGATTGCGGTTTACACTCACACATAAATGGTTTCGCTTTCATTTTTTCATTAATATTTGATAGTAGCACTCTATACGTTTTCATCGAATCTATGAGGGGTTTTGTAGCCGCCACAGACATAAGCTGCTGTCTAGACGTTTTATGCTTTTATGTTTTTTCAATAGCACTCTGAAAATATTTATGGGACTTGCATCAGTTGATTGCGGAGGGTTTTTCAACGTAACCCGTGTGTAGAAAAATATCCAAAGACGTACGTTGACTAATTATGCCGTCTAGTGAACACCAATTTTCGGATACCATATTCTTATCTGTCATCCACAACCTTTAACGCCATCAAACCCGTTCCCACATCACTTATAATTTTCGTGTACAAAGATGTATTACTTGGTGCCAGGTCTTTAGTCAACACTGCTTCATAGACCAAGGGAATACGCATAATGTAATACACTGGTACACAGGTAGTCAAACGTACAGGGGTGAATTTAAAACTGTACTCTGTCTTGGCCTGTACTTGAGAGCGTAAATTTTTTAATGGGACAAATCCATTTTCGCACTCGTACAGTTGCAAGAGTACTTAGAGATCTAATAATAATAATAATAATCGAGTGGCACTACAGCCCACAACAGACCAGGGCTTAGCTTCTACAACAACTACTCGTGTTGTGCGCGCTACAGTTTTCACGAGTAGAAGGGACCTACAATTTTTTGCCGACTCCGAACGGCGAGATTTGAAAAGCTTTTCATAGACAACAACGGGGTTGCTGACAACACTTAGAGGTCTAAACGTGCACAAATCCAGTGGCCCGGATGGTATACCCCGTGTTCTTCTAAAGAGCTGTTCTTCTACACTAGCAAAACAACTGCGCAACCTACTCTTTAGGGCTCTTCCCAAGTAAGTGTAAAAAAAAATTTGTGCCTGAAAATGGCAAACCGTCATCACCTGCCTCCTACCGAACCTTAGCACTTACGTCCCTTCTTTTTAAGATCATGAAAATACTAATAAATCGTCAGCTTATGAAATACCTTGAAACTCGGAAGTTGCATAATGATCGGCAGTACGGCAGGTTCACTGGTGATCTGATGGCCTTCTTCTTCTTTTTCTTCGGATGGCGCTACAGTCCGGGGTGGACCTGGGCCTCAACCAACATGCCTCTCCAGCTAGCACGATCTCTTGCCAGCTGCTTCCAGTTGCGCACTCCAAGTTGGTTGAGGTCCTTTTCCACTTGTGTGCGCCATCTCAATCTAGGACGTCCTCTGTTGCGTTGTCCCTGTGGTTCGGATTCGAAGACTCTTCGGGCCGGAGCAGTGCTGTCCATCCGCTCTACATGGCCTAGCCACCTTAAGCGTTGTATCCGTAGACGCTTGACTAGGTTCATGCCGCCGTACAGCCCATACAGTTCGTGGTTGAATCTTCTCCTCCAGATGCCATCAACGCAAACAGGACCAAAAATCGCACGCAGAACTTTTCTCTCGAACAGACCAAGGGCTTCCTCATCCGCTTTTAGTAACGTCCAGGTTTCTGCGCCGTAAAGCAGGACTGGGATGATCAAGGTGTTGTACAAAGTTACTTTGGTCGTTCGGGAGAGGGCTTTATTACTCAATTGCCTCTTAAGCCCAAAGAAACAGCGATTGGCAAGAGTGATTCTGCGCTTGATTTCGGTACTGATGTTATTGTCCCTATTCACCGCGGAGCCGAGATAGACGAAGTCCTTCACTACCTCGAAACGTCTGCTGTCCATAGTGACGCTCTGTCCGAGACGTCGATGTTCTGCGTCCTTCTTTGATGACAGCATATACTTTGTTTTGCCCTCGTTTACCACCAGTCCCACTTTAGCCGCTTCCGCTTCGATGCTAGCAAACGCCTCATTGACGGGTCGCTGAGTTCGGCCGATCACGTCAATGTCATCCGCGTAAGCTAGCAGTTGAACAGACTTGTGGAAGATCGTGCCTCTGGTGTTGACGTGTGAGTTACGCACGATCCCCTCAAGAATGATGTTAAAGAAGTCGCATGACAGCGCGTCGCCTTGTCTAAATCCTTTTTTGACATCGAAGGTCTCGGTCAGTTCGCTACCGACCTTGACGGAGCAGCGAGAGTTCTCCATCGTCATCCTATACAATCTGACGAGTTTGGTAGGGATGCCAAAACTAGACATGGCACTGTATAGCTCGTCTCTATGCACGCTGTCATACGCGGCCTTGAAATCGGCGAATAGATGGTGAGTGTCGATTTGTACTTCTTGGGACTTCTCCAGGATCTGCCGTAGTGTGAAGAGTTGGTCGATTGTGGACTTCCCTGGTCTGAAACCACACTGATAAGGACCTATCAGGTTGTTGACGAACAGTTTCAGGCGCTCACACAATACGGCAGAGAAAATCTTATATGCGACGTTAAGGAGACTGATCCCTCGGTAGTTGGCGCAGTCGAAGGGGTCTCCTTTCTTGTGGACCGGGCTTACGATGCTGAGATTCCACTCGTCGGGCATGCTTTCCTCCGACCATATCTCACAGATGAGCTGGTGCATGCACCCAACCAGCTCATCCCCAGCCGCTTTGAACAGCTCTGCGGATAGTCCGTCCGCGCCAGCAGCTTTGTTCGACTTCAGTCTCGATATTGCTATCTTGACCTCGTCGAGGTCGGGGGGACGGAATTCTTGTCCATCGTCGTCCAAATTGAGTGGAATATTCTGCCTAACAGCGGGATTTGTGTCGTCATCGCCGTTTAGGAGTCTGCAGAAATGATCCTTCCAGATTTTCAGCACCGACTGCGACTCTACCACCAGTTGTCCATTTTGGTCCCGGCAGGCTTCAGTCCGAGGTTTGTAACCGCCAGATAACTGTTTTATCTTGCGGTAAAAATTTCGGACGTCATTCCTGCCATAGCACCTCTCCATTTCCTCGACCGCGCGCTTCTCGTGCTCTTTCTTTTTTCTTCTGAGAAGCCGGTTCTCTTCTCTTCTTCTCTGTTTGTAGAGCTCACAAACAGCTCTCGTCGTACGATACAGCGTTGCCTTGTAAGCTTCCTGTTTGGCTGCATGCGCCTGCCTGCACTCGTCGTCAAACCATGGGTTCCTCTTAGGTGGTGGCTTGAAACCCAGCACATCAGTGGCGGCCTCTTTGATGGCTTCTTGACAACGTTTCCATTTGTCTTCTATTATTTGTGCAGGTAGCGTCGAACTTTGAGACAGTTTCAGGGAGACTCGGTCCGCAAAGTTCCCAGCGATCTGTGGCGATTGTAACTATCCGACGTCAAACCGTTTTGGCCTGTCTCGACTCCGTTGCTCTCTCGATATCCGGGTTCTTACCTTGGCTACAACAAGGAAATGATCCGAGTCGATGTTTGCACCTCGGAAGGTTCGGACATCGAGAATACTGGAGGAGTGTCTGACGTCGATCGCAACATGACCAATCTGGTTGACGGTTGATTGATCAGGTGATCGCCAGGTCCCTTTATGAATGTTGAGGTGTGGGTACCGCGTGCTGGCCACAGAGAGATTTCGCCCCGAGGCGAAGTCAACTAGCCTGAGTCCGTTTCCGGAGGTGTTGGCGTGCAGGCTGTGTCTTCCGATGACTTTAGCAAAGATGTCCTCTTTTCCCAACTGAGCGTTGAAATCTCCTAGAACAATTTTGGTATCATAGCTGGGGCATCGATCGTATGTCCTTTCTAGGAGGTGATAGAAGTCTTCTTTACTGCTGTCATCTTTTTCCTCTGTCGGGGCGTGGGCGCATATGAGGCTTATATTTCCGAACTTAGCCTTGATGCGGATTGTTATGAGGCGTTCGCTTATGTATTGGAAGCTTAAGACTTTTTGCCTAAGTCTGCCTCGAACAACAAAACCGCATCCAAATAAGCGTTTCCCTCTCTCCCTGTAGCAGTCGCCGTGGTATATGTCGCAGTTTCTCACTCTTCTCTTGCCCGGCCCATCCCACCGCATTTCCTGGATTGTGATAATGTCTGCTTTATAGCAGTCCAGGGCCTCCGCAAGTTCATCGGCTGCACGTGGTCTGTTTAGGGACCTCACATTCCACGTGCAGATCCGTAAATCATTGTCCTTTGTTCGTTTGCGGGGGTCGTCAACAGTGTATCCATCCGTATCCGAGGCATTCGGTTGGTTCGTAACTGGGAATTTTTGAAAGTGGCCGGGCAGTTACCCCGACGCACACCCCCAACCTGGAGGACCGGGCCCTTTTTTATACCTCTTGGGCGGAGGTCGCACTTATAGGTTTAGCAAGTTGAGTTCGGATGAACAACAACCAGTACCCGTACTCTGATGGCCTATCTCACCGAAAAGTGGAACCAACCTTTGCACAATGTAGAAGAAAGCAAGATTGTTGCGCTCTGTTAAAAATATGTGTTTATGGTGTAGAGGAATCTCTTCTGCAATCAACCAAAAACTACCGGTTAATAAAAGTCGTGCTGGATGGGTTCAAGTCTGATATCTACCATATAAATGCTGGGCTCCGTTTTGAGTCCGACACTCTTCCTCATTTTTATAAATGATCCTGTCTGTAACTTCTAATCCAATTCACTCCTTTGCTGATGACAGTACTCTCAGCTTTTCATATTCGTTCCTTGGCGGGTCGATCCTCTTCGGCCATAGATTTGGAACAGCAGGGTATGTTAAGCCCATTAAATTAAATTAAATTAAAAAGAATAATAGATTAGGGGTCGCTGAGGCGTCAATCGGAACGATTGCTCGTTAGCATGGACGAACTGTAGAAGAAAATTTACGAACGTAATAGAAGAAGTAGTCGCCGTGGCGTAGTTGGTAAGTGCGTCGACCCACACGCAGAAGGCTAGGTTCGATTCCCGTACAGGACATCCCACATTTTTTCACGGCACCACCTCTTTCGAGTTTCTGACCACACTCAAAGAGTATCAAATGTCTATGAAAAGTTTCTCAAATCTCACCATTCGGAGGCGTCAAAAAACTGTAGGTCTCTTCTACTCGTGAGAGAACAGTGGCATGCACAACACGATTATTTGTTGTAGAAGCTAGGCCCAGATCCCTTGCGGGCTGTAGTGTCAATTTTTATTATTTTTTTTTTTATATTGGAATTCAATGTTTCCAAGATCCTATGTTGTCTACTTTCACTCAAGCGATCCCGAAATAACCAACAATTATCCATGATTGGCTCTAGCGTTGCTGAAACCGAACGACTTTCCATCATCGGTATGTGTATCAACTTAACACTTAGTTAAAACGATCACATATTTAAGATTGCCAAATATGCAACAATATGTCTAGGTTTCTACAAGCGCTGCAGGAAGTATTTCACTCATATTGATCTGGCGACAATATATAAAGCTTACATCCGCCCAAAACTTGAGTATAACGCTCCTATTTTCTCTGGAGCTAATGAGACCTTCCTGCACCTACTCGATATAATTCAACAGCGAGCGATATACTAGTGCTGCTTACTACTCGGTAGAACATCGACAAAATGTTGCGTCCCTCACCATTTTATCGCTATTTTAGCAAAGTAATGAGGTAGCCAGTTGCATACCTCCTCTTCAAGAATTTACCCACAATACTAGCCCCGCTAGGAATGTCCACCTGTTCACCCGTAAGCGCACTTTTGGGCGTTCACTTAAGTTTAGAGACTCGTTCTTTAGCCAGACCACACGAATATGGAATGCTCTTCCAAGCTCAACATTTCCCCCTCATTACAATCCACAGGCATTTGAAACCAATGTGCATTGGCACCCCCTTACCCTCTCTTCCTCTATACCTTCGGACCGTGCTGTGACTTAATGCCGGTCACCTAAGGGTACCACAGAATCCCTTTGCGTGCGATAAATATAATAAAAATAAATCTTGTCGTTTCTTGGAATGAAAGGTCCCACGAAGAAGAAAACATTCTGGAATCCTCAAACCTTCGACATGCAAAAATCACGAAATGCCTAAAACATGAAAAGAGGAAAATCTTAAAAGTAAACAATTCGCTTTATTTAAATTTCGCTCCCAATGCCAGTCATTCATCAACCTCAAGCACGATTTTCTGAATATTTTTTTTAAGGGCTTAGATTTCGTGATTATTTTTTCCCCTACCCATAATGACGACTGTTTGACGGCTTTTTCTCTACTCACTTTTTAAGATTTCATTTCTAGAGAACGAAACCTTTATAAATTATGTGTGTCCGTAAGTTACATCTGCCACATTGGTCCTTTCTTCCGAACTTCTGATTTTTATAAAATATCGGATACTTCCTTAAAGCTTTGCGAAACATTATAATTGCATGCATTATACCCCAGATCTCTTGAAATATACTTGAGGTTAAGTTGCTTTGAAGTATGGTTACGGAGTAAGGAGGTGTCATATTCGGAAAATGTTTGTGTTTCAAAATCACATGTTTAGCAAGCTTAATAAGCAATTGTATCAAATAAACAAGGAAGCCTTTCATGGTCAAGTGTATCTTGCACTTCTTTACCCGGTTTATTTACAGCGAACACCATCAACACCCACTACGTGAATGTGATTTCACAGGATGTTTATGCCTTTCGCAGCCTACAAAAAGAATGAAGGATCAGTTTGCGATCAGTATTATATAATTGCTTTCTACTTTTCCTTCTTAGAGAACCTAATAAATAGGTTTCCAATAAGTACTTAAAAACTTTTTCAAAATAATGCAAAACATTGAAACTATTTCAAAAACATTATTATCGGCTTGAAGAACTATCAGAACATTTATGAATAGAACTCGGCTCTCATCGCGTATGACGATGATCGTCCGACGACGTCGTTTCGACGATTGTTTTGCTTCGTGTAACTATAAAATTATTGAATCGCCTTGACGACGTCGTTATAGACGATTCATCGATGCTTCGTATAACTCACTCAAGTGTCAAATACAGACGTTTGCGATTGAACGCTTGCTATTACTATCGTTCAATATTTTTTGGTTAAATCCTGGAACGTTTTGTGAAGTTGAGATAAAATATTTAAAAATGCATCGGCACTATACGTAACATCTTGTTCTTTGATGACGAAGAACGTGGAAATTCGACTGTGTTATTGCGAATGAGAAGGATGCTGAGAGATGCATCAAATCCTCTTTCATTTCGCACGAAAAGGTAAAACAATTTAAATCTATTTTTAAATCATGAACTCGCTGAACTTTTTAGTTTCATCCAATGTTTTCGTTTATCTAAAGAGGCATTTGTGTTGCTTCTGGAAATAATTTACCCAAATATTGGTTCACGGTCAACTTATATTCCCCCTATCTTAAGACATAGCGCTGCCCTGGAGGTTCTAGCTGGAGGTGGCTAGCAATGGTTGATTGGTAATGACTTTGGAATTTCCGTTCACCAAAGTAGAACTTGATCAGATGGCCCAGTCCCTGTTTTATTTATAGAAATTAGATTATTGCTGCACTTTCATTTTGCTCAGTATTTAAAATCAATCCCAATGGCATTAAGTTTTGCAGCCAATTCAGCCCATAGCTCGTTCATATTGCGTCTGCCTTGCGTGGTTCTTGGAATAAAGTTCCTTGCCATTTCAAGATGTTCCTGCATGAAATTTATTAAACTGCCTTGGTTTGCTAACCTTTCAACATCGTCGGTTTCTTGGCATAAGCTTAACTTAATAATAATAATAATAATGGGATGCCACTACAGCCCGCGAGGGACTAGGGCCTAGCTTTTACAACAACTAGTCGTGTTGTGCGTGCTACTGTTCTTTCACGAGTAGAAGGGACCTACAGCTTTTTGCCGACTCTAAACGGCGAGATTTGAGAAGCTTCCATAGACAATTGATACTCTTGGACTGTTGTCTGCAACTCCAAAGAAGTGGTGCCATGAAAAAATGCGAGGTGTCACTTCCGGGAATTGAACCTAGACCTTCTGCGTGGCGGTCGACGCACTTACCACTACGCCACGGCTACCACAATGATTTAACTTAGCCCCACATCAAATGGCCAAGCAGCACGAATGAGGCAGCCAATCAACTGGCAAATTTCTTGAGAATCCTGTGTGGTTTGCGGCACCATCCTGTCGACCAAGTTCATATCATTCATTCATATGGTGGGAAAACACTGACCACTCACAGTAAGGTCACAACCGTCGACGAAGAATTATGGCCCAATAATGCCGCCGGCATGCTCACCGTACCACGTGTATTCAGATTATTGACAAACCCATTGACCCAGAAATGAGATCTATGATTGGATATGATTTTGCGATTAAATTCATCATCTTGGTGCATCTTCTCCAAAACCCAATCAGAGAACGTAGGTCCGTCGGCTTTAGGTTTTGAATCAGGTTGGTTTTGCATGTGTGTAAAAACAAATTGTTACGCAAAATACGCCGTAATGTGGTCTGAACATTGTCCAATTCTTGGGGACGTCGTGAAATCGTTCGCTACGGATGCCTGAACAGCGGCGGTATTTTCAATTGTTTCTGCAGCTCCTGCCAACATTTGTGAGGGATGACGAGTCTGGAAGCGTGTGTTTTATTGGCGCAATGGCTTGTTGTGTCGCCAATTACGGATACGATGAGTATTTTGTGGGACGAAGTTAAATTGTTTTAGAATACCTAAGTGACCTTACCATCGTCCAATGGACTTAAGCCTAATTAGGGTAGCTGTTGCGATTTCCTTTCCCACAGCAGATCTAGAAGAAGTAAGGAAACCCTTTCAGTCGTTCCCTACTGAAGTAATCAGCTCACACAAAAATTAAATAACCACACAACAGACATACTCCTACATGGCTCAGATTATCCGGATGACTCAATAAACTTATTATTGTCCATCCACTTCACATGACTTCCGGAAGACCCACAAAGCCGACCATCGCATGATCTGGATGATCTGGGACATTTTGGCATCACTATAAGGCTCTCCACAAAATGCCCTAGGGCAAAAGTTGAACATACATATTTCGCCGAGATTAAGCAGAGAAACCATCTCTCTTTAGAAAGAAAGTCCCCACTGCCTCTGTCCTTTCGCGCAAATTTTAAAGTGCACCTAGTTAATCCTGGCTATTTTATGTAACAACATTTTCACACAGAACGTTGCCCTGTACCAGAATCAATCTCCTGACCCTGTTTCAGTTGTCATTTCATCCCACAAGCATCACGCCATGCAGAAATGAAGTTCCATTGAAATTTCTGGCAATTCGAGTTTAAATTGCGGTCAGCCATCCGACGATTGCACCTCCTTTTGTCCTTGAGCACCAGAATGGGTCACGTTCCTTGTAGTCGTCCACCGTCCACGGTGGAGACCCGCCTAGAACAGTTTAATTTACTGGTAACCGAAGCAACTGCAGGTGATGCAGTTGTGACAGCATTTCCGTCCAGGTAGAGGCCGCAATCACCCGCACACAGGATTCGGCGAAATTGTGTTAACAACAAAAATCTCCTTTGCCACAAAGTCCTTGATAGGACGTGGACCTGGAAGAGGACTGCGTTTTGTTGGTTAAGGACTTTCGTGCAACCAACAGTGTGCGGTGCGGTGCGGTTTGCCCATGGCCAGTTATTAGCAGCAGACAGGGGATGACCTGAATTATTAATTGGTAAGAGGTGGTTCATACCATAGGATCTTTCTCATTGTTCTGAGCCATGAGTAATTGGATGGAGAGTGGTTTGGTGTTGCAAGAGTGTATAGCTCAAGTTGGTAATACGATGAAATAAGCCTGAATTAAGTTGTGCCTAGTTATCTCTGAAATAGAAATGGAAACTCTTTAAACTTGTGCATTCTGCAGGGGGACTGTTTAAGGCTCACAGCACTTCTTATGTTAAATGATAATTTTCAGTCTATTCTGTCAGCATGGAAAGGAACGTAGAGAAGTTTAATAACTATCAGGCGCTGAAACTTCTTAAGGAATCCTTCAATATCCTTCGGTAGTAAACACTAATGGTCGAAATTTCGGGATGTGAGTTTAAGTAAAGAACGCAGGGGAGGGGGAGAACAAAGATGAATATTTTCACGTCCCAATAGATCACATGTCACTTCTAAGGCGGCAAAATGACATCGCACAGAGTTCTGGTAACAAGAGTTTGGTACGCAAACGATGGCACTAATGTGACAAGACCCCTTTTCTGCATCAACCAGAGGTTGTTCAAGGCCATGTCTTTTATTTCAATAAAAAGAGTTTGTGTACATGATCGTTGTTCGAAACATTGTTGGCAGCCTCATTTTCAAGATTCGTTCAATAATGACACCACTCCACAATTCGCACGAAACTCACATTTTCTGTGAATGCACGAGATTCTCGACAATGACGTACAGGTTTTCTAAAATTAGAGCTTTGACAGAGTCCAGCATCAGGTTGTCTTTTCGAAAATGTGTGCTTGCGTCGTCGATGAAGTTCTTCTTCGATGTGTTAGACAATATATGTTTTGTTGAATGGATTTAGTTCGAATAATTCGGGTGTTCCTCCAGGTTTCGTTTTATCTCAATCTCCTCTTCTACATTTGTATAAATGATCTCTTGACTAACCCTTCAAACCCAAACTACTCTTTCGCTGATGGCAGTACGCTCAGATTTTCATATTCGTTCCTTTACACACTCTTCGATGTATCGATATAAAAAGCTTAAGTTTATACCATCTGGCCTATTACTTTCAAGAACTCCCTGCAACCACTGAACAAAATTTAACAGGAAGCGCTAAAACTAATTAGGAAATCAATATTACAAAATCAAATTAACCCTTTGAAACATGGATGTAATGTCGCGACTTTATCTCCTTTTTAACGGTATTTCAACAAGAAATGCATAAAAGAATTAACCAGCTGCATTCTTCCCCTTCAAGAATTTATCCGCTTCGCTAGGAATGCCCATCAATTCATATTGCTAAGTTTGGAGACTCGTTCTTAAGCCGCCCCACACGAGTATGGAATTTAGTCCAAATTACTCCCCTCATTATAATCCACAGCCATTCAAAACCAATGTGCACCGGTATCTCCTCTCCTTCTCTTACTCTATACCTTCGGCAATTCCGGTGACTTAAGAGCTAAAAAATTTAAAAGTTTTCCATTTACGTCCATTCTCTGATACAAAATTTTTCAATTTCATTGCTATAAGATATGATACTTTACACCGCGTATTGCACTGGTATCTGAGAATAAGGTAATCCCCCACCTTAGCTTAGGTTTGGTGTACAAGACTTAATGTGTATTTAGTTAGAGAGAAGAAACTGGAGACGTCTAAACCTATTTCTGCAACAAAATGCATGAATTAAATAGAACTACTGCAAACCGCTTTGACGAAATGCCTTGCAAAAGTTTAAGCTATTACTTCTTGCCCATCACATGTGCACAGCTCAACCCTTTAGATAAAGTTATTCAAGTCTTCAAGCTAAATCAAAATAAAACTTCACATCTTTGAAAATAAGAACATCAGTTGCGTAAAGCACTGCAAACTTCGTCGAAGTTCCGAAAATCTTTCCCGAACAAACCGAATTGCCTTCGACAGAGACAACTAAGAAGAAACAGAAAAATCATCTTAAAGTGCATGCCCAAAGTTGTGCGTACGAGTATAAAATTAAATCTTTTCGAAGTAAAATCCTGTTGAGATAGTTTTGACTGTCGGCCTCTGGCAGAGATGTTTTCACTTTGTTGGTAGTCGTTACTTTTATTGCATTTCCCCCTCGATTCTGAAACATGAGCCAGGGTGGCAGCATCTAGATGCACTGCATGCGAATTTGGCAGTCAAAGACACCAGCAGTAAACTCCTTTCAAAGTCCTTTTGACACTTTTTGTAACTTATTCTTGAAAATATGCACGATGGGATGCATGCGAGTGCATAGTTAAATAGAATTCGTTGTAAATGGAGTTCTTGTTGAAATGGTGTAAACTTCAGTCGACAGAAGAATCGTCACATACTCAAGTGCAGTTGATTCACTTTACTAGGATGAGAATATCTGCTATGCAAATCAACTTGCACCCATACATGGTTTGTAGTGAAGAAGTCAAATCTTATGACTTAACGCACAAGGATTATCCCTGTCCTTAATGTCCACAAAATATTCAAGGAGCTTGACGGAGAAATATTATTAAATGAGTATGACGATACTTTGTTTAAGATTAACTAACGAGTAAAGTTTAAGTAAAGTTTTGCACCGTACTAATCGGCAAATCGACTATAGACCAAATCTTCACACTGAGGCAAATCCTGGAGAAGACCAGCGAGTTTCAAATCCATACGCACCATCTGTTTGTCTATTTCAAAGCCGCATACGACAGCAATTATCGCAACGAACTTTTCGAGGCGATGGCCGAATTCGGGATCCCAGGAAAATTTATCCGGTTATGTCGCACCGCACTAACAAATACGCGATGCACGGTGCAATTTGGCTCGAGGACATCTGAGCCGTTTGAAACCTGCACCGGATTTCGGCAAGGAGATGCGTTGTCGTGAGACTTCTTCAATTTGGTACTGGAGAAGATAGTGCGTCGAACCAAGGTAAACACGGAAGGCACTATCTTCTACAAAACAGTCCAGCTGTTGGGATATGCGGACGACATTGATGTCGTCGCGCGTTCCTGACCAAATTAAGGCAAGACTTGCATTCTTGGACTATCTTGGAAATAGTTAAAGGGTTGCGTAAGGCCTTAAGGACAGCTTGGCTGTCGTTGCAAACGCAGGCACTTCGACCCTTCCACCTGTTCTTCACAATATAAAGGGTGATTTTTTAAAAGCTATAGGAAAGTATTTCAAAAAAGAAAACAAAAAATTCATGAAATCTTTATTTGAATCGATAGTACGGTCCATATAATTTAATGTTTTAAGATTATTTCATGCAAATGTTGACCTTGACTGCGCCGCAAATGGTCCATCCGCTTAGTCTAATTTTGGCATACTCTTTCCAACATTTCGGCCGGTATCTCACGAATAAATGCTTCAATGTCGTCTTCCAATGCGTCAATTCAAGACATGAGCTTTAACATAGCCCCACAAAAAATTGTCTAAAAGCGTTAAATCGCACGATCTAGGCGGCCAAATGACCGGTCCCGAACGTGAAATAAAATGTTCACCGAACTCGCCTCTCAACAAGTAAATTGTTGCGCGTGCTGTGTGGCATGTGGCACCGTCTTGTGGAAACCACATGTCATGCAAGTCAAGCTCTTGCATTTTGACCAAAATAAAAGTTGGATGTCATCTCACGGTAGCGCTCCCCATTTACAGTTACATTACGATTCTTATCATCTTTGTACGATAGTACGGTCCAATGATGCCACCAGCCCATAAATCGCACCAAACCATGACTTTTTCTGGATGCATTTGTAGCTCTTGCAATGCTTCTAATATTCACTCCAAAATCGGCATTTCTGCTTATTTACTAATTGAGCGAAAAATGAGTTTCGTCGCTGAACACAATTTTTCGGTAAAAAAGTGGATCTTCGGCCAACTCTCCAAAAGCGCATTTACCAAAAATCTTACGTTGCGGTAGGCCGTTCGGCTTCAATTCTTGCACCAGCTGTATTTTGAAAGGCATCACACCTTAATCCTTCCGCAAAATTTTCCACGTTGTTCAGTAACAGAGGCCCAATTGTTGCAAACGGCGACGTATCGATAATTGATGGTCATCATTATCCCTGGCCGATACAGCTACGATATTTTCTTCAGTTCGCAGAGTGTTGGTGGTTTAATGTCCTACAATGTTAATGTGGTGCGGAATTTAGTCACTATAGCCCAAATAGCCGCTTCAGTTAGTCGAGTAAACAGTCCATGAAAATCCGACTAAATACCCTTCCCGGTACAGTTTCTAGCCAGAGCTAGTCTTGGACATGTGGAAAGTCGACTCTGTATAAGCGACGCAGCTGGATCATTGGTGACCCCACATCAGACGGCAGGTCCATAAGCCTTGTGTCATAGTAAAAGTGGTGCGCGAGGCCATAAAAGCTCCAGTGCGAGTTTTAGTCGTGAGATGGCCTTGATTGTACAGCCCATGATGTGGTTGTCAAGGGAAGGGTGATTTAGCAATGCATCAAGAGCAGAGCCAGGCGTGCTAGGGAAGTTTTTCAAAGCTTGATGAAAGCAGCAGTCACGTATTTTCGCTTGTTCCACCAAACTGGTAGTTGATTACCAACTTCCAGACGTCGCAAAATCTTTGAATTGTATCAAAGTCACGTTTCAACAAGACATTTATTACCTCTACCTTCGGACCTGATCTGTAAGCGATTAGATGATATGATGTAGGCATAGAACCTATGAGATCCCTAGTAAATAAAGGGAACAAGATCGGCGCACCAACAGTCCCTTGATGCACCCTTCTTTATATGGAACAAAGTAGTCGAAATTTCGTTGCCATTCTTCACAACAAACTTCCTTCCTGTGACCATGTCGTGGATCATATATGCCCCCTGCTGGAGCCCATTATTTATTTTGAGAATATGCCACTTTTAACAAGAAACTTTCCACCTGTTATCATATTGTAGATCGTCCGGTGCACTGGGTTTTTATAATTTCAGCTCTCCTTCCTAAGTAAATTATTTGGAACAGTCATTTGATCCTTTTGAAAATGTTTTTAAGCTTTGCTTCCCACACATGTGAATTGAGTAGAGTTCGAGTTGTGAGTTATGATAAACTAGTGAGAAAAGAAACCTGTAATTCTTCACAACATTAAAACGTGTTGCCTTCATCCAAGTGAACCAAGAATAAATAAATATTTAAGAATAGACACCATATGCTTAAATAAATTGATTTCTTCTTCTCAAGTCTTGCACATGGGGAATAAATTATTTTTTCGGAAGGATGTGCACACATAACCAAATCATGAGAACACCACCTCCGTCGTAAGCAATCCCATGCTCTGTCCCCACGAGGTTGCGGGTAGCAGAAATCACCATAAATCATTTGCTCATCCTGTAAAGTGCCGTGTGTCATTAAGACATAACTGACGGAAACAGACACACACTCCAGCGCAGCGTGCGGCTTTTACGTTCTAATTACAAAAGCGATGAGTATGTGCATTTTAGAAGAAACCAATTTCACCACACATTTCCGCCGCTTCCATCATAGGACATACATACATCAGCCTCCACTTGGCAGGGGTAGTGAAAGCAACGACATTTTACAAACCTAATCTCTGTCGAGGCTTAACGGTGTATTTTTTATCCTCTCAACCGACCAGGACTTGTAATTGCTTTTCATACATAAGCCCCACTAACGAAGCGGAAAAAGAAGTCCCCCCCAATGTGATTCCCCAGGTTCTGAAGCAAAACAAAGCGACGACAGCGGAAACAGGAAAACTTTAAATGAGGAAGGACCCTCTCCCAGCCGTGCGAGGCGGGGCAAAGCCACGATAATCCCTTTAGTGTTTAATCTCATTTTTAGACTGCTCTAACAAATCCCGCAGCATCATCCTTTTAGCTGCTTCCTTTGTCATCTGTTTCGCATTCCTCCTTGGAGTTCGTGTTTACTCAAGGATTCTCTTTCCTTTTGTCATTCTGCCGCACATTGACCCAGAACCGGTCCCTGGCCGAGCGTTCTGTTTGCTGGGGGGCTGGGGAGCGGGACAAATGCTCGATGAGAGCATTTCCTCTGTCGATGGAGACGCTTGGAATAGGATTATCCAATTTGAGGCAAACAAATTGTCCCGAACGCACATGAACACTACGAGTCGGCCGATTGGAATGTAATTGTGATTTCATCATTTATCGACTCGGTTTTGGGGGCTGAGGGAACGGATATGAATGGACGTTTCGGTTTAGTCGTGTCTTTAGTGAATTTTGATGTAAGCTCTTAAACTGTCAAGCAATCATAGCGTAATCCAAGGAAACGTGCTGACCTTGTCCGATGAAAGATTTTGCATCTAATTGACTTTTGAAGAATTGAAGTGCTGGAAGCAGATGGAGCCATGTTGGTGGGAAGAGAGACACGAAAAAGAGACATTAAAGTGCACTCTCAAATGGATGCCTTACGGTTTGGGCTAATGGACCATTGGAAGCTCTCTGTGGAACAAAGCACTGATAATGGACACCTTGCTTAACTCACAAAAATTCTCATCAGAGGAGGAAAGCTATTAGGTACGTACAAACGCCCTGGAATACCTTTAGCTGGGATTTTCTCACATTCTCCACATTTCTGTACATTTTTCAAAGGAATTCGAAATTTTTTGAAGGATGGCGTCATAAAATTGAAATTTGTGTGATCTAGCGGATGCTATCGACAACCGAAAGTCACCTTTGCTAGGTAGGCTGCACCACCTTCTTTTAACTACTCGCAGAAGGGTTGAGGCACAGGTCAACCCCGGACTGTAGCGCCAAGAAGGATTTTCAAAAATTTAAAACTTATTATTTTGAGCGGAATTGCAGTTTGGGTTGAACTTGGCCTCAGTCAGCATGCCTCCCCAACTAGCATGCTCTCTCGGCAGCTGTCTCCTCATTCACACTGCTTGAGGTTGTTTTCACTTTTGTGCGCCATCTCAAACGAGGACGTCCTTTGTTTAGCAACAAGCTTTGTCCCAATGGCTCGGATTCAAAGACTCTGCTGCAGGGAATAGTAGCCATCTGCTCAAATTGGCCCTTAAGCTTGACTATAGGTTAAACGGCATCTCGTGTGGTATCTCCTGTCGAAGAGGAGAAGTGTATCTTTATCAGCTTTTAATATAGGCAAAGTCTTTACGCCTTAAAGCAGATCAGAAATTATCAACGTATTATTAAGTTCTGATGTTCACTTTTTCTTATGTCTTTGAGTCCTCTCAGCGATTTGTTTTTTATCTTCTCAACCGTCGCAATTCTTCATCCTTTCATCTGCCTCTTCAATTTGGGTAACAGGAAAAAGTTACTTGTGATAAAATCTGGTGACTACGGTGGCTAAAATATGATAACAGTATAGTTTTTGGCCAGGAAAAAGTCGAAGGGATTTAAAACTGGTGAATACGGTGGCTGTTGACGTCACTCAACAATTCCTGACCGATGCTCATGCAACTTTTCTATTATTCACAATTCAGGAATTTCGGAGCGGACTTCGCTGCAACACGTTTCATGTCCAAAATTTTCGAAGCCGATATGCCGACAACTTCATCAACTTCTCTAATAATGACTCGACTATTCTTCATAACAATTTTCTTCACTTTCTCAACATTTTCATCGGTTTTTGATGTGTCGGGGGCGTCTAGGGCGAGCGTCCTCATTCACATTTTTTCAACCTTTTTGAGAAGCTTGTACCACTTGTAAAAATTTTTTTGCCTCACGCTATACATTCACCACACAGTTCGTTTTGTACATAAAACAAAAATTTTTTTGGCGTTTCTTACATTGGTTGTGACACCTACTTATTCAGCGATTTTGTGAGTCGTTGAGCTCCGATTCGATGCAACTCTTAAAATTGCGCAACAACTCCTGCCACTGATAGCCCTTGAACGCCCTGGGCCACTCTTCTTTCCGTAAATTTCAGGGTCTTTGAGAAAATTTTAAATCAGTTTTCGGTTTCTTTTCAGTTGTTCAGCAATATACGACATTTTTCTTGGTGCAGTTTTGTAACAACCTTTATTTCAACTTAATTTTGTTTCTCTATCCATTTTAAAACTTTTCGCATTCTCAAAGAAATAAAATTACAGAATAGGTCTTTTTCTTTAATTTCCTTCACACTTGTTTGCCCAAAGATCACTTAAACGCTGTTTGTGAAAATGTGTTATATTTCTTTCGGGCTGTTATCTACGCTGTTTTCTTATAATTAATTATTTTCTAGTTAAATTTTCAAACCAATTCGGCTTTATTGGGGCGTACAGGCACTACAGCCCACAAGGGACCAGGGCCTAGCTTCTGAATCAACTACTCTATTGTGCGTGCAATTGTTCTCTCACGAGTAGAAGAGACCTATAGTCTTTTCGGCTCACAACGACAGGATTGGAGAAGCTTTTCATAGACAATTAATATTATTTGAGTGCTGCCACCAATTCGAAACACGTGGTGCAGTGAAAAAATACGACGTGCTCCCTCAGGGAATCGAACGAGTAGACGTTTTGCTTGTGGGTCAATGCACTTATGTACCCACTACGCCACGGTGACCACGACACAACTTTAGAAATTAAAAATTTAAACCCCACTATGATGCATGGTGGTGACCATATCGTGGTATGGGGAGCAATAGGAGCGAATTGTGTGGGAAATCTACTATTCATTGAAACTACGACGGACAAGCACAGATACTCTCAAAAGATTTGAAGGCAAATGCAAATAAAATAGGCTTGCAGGGTGTGAAATCACATTAGTTCAGGAAAATGACCCCAAACATACATCTAAAAAACATAAGAGGCCGAAAGGCATAAAATAAAAAACCTAGATTAGCTTAAAGTACTCGTGAAGAGTCAGTAAGTTAGAATTAAGATCTAAGCTAGCTTTAAGTGTTTTTGTCTAGCATGTAAGTAACGTAGAATGAACTAATAAAAATGAGTTAAAATCTAAATGACCCCAAACATTCATCTATGCTATTGTGGGAATCTTTGCTGTGTTGCACTATTCGTCCCAATCCCCGAACCAAAATCCTATCGGGCATTTATGGGATATTTTAGAAAAGAAATTACGGGAAAATGAAGTCACCTTATTACACAAGAATGGAACATAATATCACCAGATGTCCCAAGCAAGCTCGTGTTTTTAATGAAAAACCAATTAAGGGACGATTTTTCAATAATCATATAGACAGACTGATTGCTAACTAACAAATAAATTAATTCGACTCTTTATCTGCTAGATAGGTAGTTTCAGTTTTTCAATTGAAAAATAACAGCTGGAAAGTTATTTGACCGTATTTTGCAGTGCGGCAAATATCAACTGTGTCTAACTTCGCATGGTATGGGTGTGAATGAAACAGATTGATTGATAAAATTTTTGTGTTAGAGAAAATTACCTGGTTATGCTCTCAGATAAACGTCTATCTTGAGATCTTCGTTTATTTTAAATAATTTTCTTATTATTTTCGAAGTTTCAAGTAAAAATTAGTTAAAAATGAAAAACGTTGACTTGCAGACACGCGGTTGTTGATGGATTTGATGTTCAAATCTCGAAACATTGTAGAAAAAAAAAGGCAGATGCAAAATTGCAAATCTGTTTAACAGTGCGAATGGCGTGAACATACGATAATTTAAAAATTTGAAGCTGAAGTATGACAGCATTAAGAAAAATACAAAAAGAAAGCCGCACACAATCGCCAAGAATTATACAAAACAGGTGTTGGGGAAGCAACACAGGTAGTATTCTTAGTGGCGGAAGAAAAAGTACTGGCTATGTGTTCCAACATTGAATTATGAAATATGAGGCTGTCATGAGTCGAGCCCGGCCATCGAGAAACTACATCAATAAACTTTAAGTTTGATGTGCACCTAATACATATATGGAAAAATAGCCTTTTCGATTTCTGAAATTTTCAGCAATATCTCCTCCTAAAATGGCATTTTTCAAAACGTTGTTCAGGACAAATGAAATACAACTGAACACACCTGGTGAAACTATACGCACATGAGTACAGTCTATTGATGCAACTACTCGAGGATACCGTGCTATTTGGTAGAAACCCTCCTGTGTTTGTAAAATTTCTTCTAAATTTCTTGGCAACCTTACAAATATCGGTCTCAACGCACCAATGGCTAGGGTATCTCCTCACAATCTTGCATATAGTCGGAGCAGTGACACACGAAAAGTCTCCAACCGTAATGTAAAAAGTTCCGTTAGCATAAAACCGTTAAGCAATCAACAATTGTGTCATGGGTAAAACACATTGATTTCTGAAATAAATCTCCAAAATGTTAAGTTCAATATAAATATTAAAAATATACATATGTATATTCAGATGTATCCGCGTAAATAACCTCTCTGTTTTATGCACAATTTTGTTCTTTATTAATGAAACTAGGTATGCGAGAGTATCTTTCTGCAACCTGCATTGACTCAGGAACTGAAGTCAGCTGACCATGCAAGCGAAGGGAGTTCGTTAATTGGGTATTGGAGAGACAACATGAAAATGCTGAATTTGCCGATAAAGTCATCTTTAGTGACGAGGCCCATTTCCATCTTTATGGCTTCGTCAATAGACAGAATTGTCGCATTTGGGGCGAGGAAAGTCCTCGAGTGGTTCACGAGAAGCAAATGCATCCTCAAGGTGTCACTGTGTGGTGTGGAAGGAATCATTGGACCTTTTTTTATGAAAATGAGTCAGGTCAAGCGCAAGAAGAACAGTGGTGTTCGGTATCGTAAAATGATAACCAATTTTTTCGTGCCTAGAATTGAAGAAATTAATGTGAAGGGGATGTGGTTTCAATGAGACGGCGCCACATCTCATACAGCTAGAGAAACAATTCAATTGCTGCATCAGTCATTTGCCGGTCGTGTTACTTCGCGTTGTGGAAACCAGAATTGGCCGCCTAGATCGTGCGATTTAACACAATTGGAATTTTTTCTTTGGGGTTTTTTTGAAGTCGACGGCTTATGCGAATAAGCTGACGACAACTCAAGCCTTAAAAGAGGAAATTGGACGCTGCATTAATTAAATACCGCAGCATTTATGCCAAACGGTCATTGAAAATTTCATTAAAAGATCGCGTATGTACCAGCAAAGCCGCGGCGGCCATCTAGCCGATGTGTTAATCCACACGTAACCTTATCCTGTCTACTTTGCGATATAAAAGAATTCACAATTTTTTTAAATATCTGCGTTTTATTTAAAATTTATAAACTTGTAGTGAACTTAGATAAATCTAAGGAACTCATATTCAAAAGTGGGGTTGGTAGATGCTCTCGCAAAAAAAAAATGGCGAAAGAATAGTCAAAGTTAGAAAATATAAGTATCTTGGAATTCTGCTTACGAGTATTCTCAATATGGAAAAGCATCTTAAAGAGAATGTAAAGAAATCTAAATCGGTCATCTAGGTAGCGTGAAAAAACTTTTTCAAAAATTACAATTTAGCACATAGTACTTAACATAAGGTCGCCGTGGCGCAGTGGTAAGTGCATCGACTGCGGCGCAGAAAGTCTGGGTTCGATTCCCGGTGGGACACCTCGCATTTTTTCACGGCACCACCTCTTTCGAGTTGCTGACAACACTCAAAGAGTATTAATTGTCTATGGAAAGCTTCTCAAATCTCGCCGTTCGGAATCGGCAAAAAACTGTAGGTCCCTTCTACTTGTGAAGAACAATAGCATGCACAACACGAGTAGTTGTTGTAGAAGCTACGCCCTGGTCCGTTATGGGCTGTAGTGCCACTCAATTATTATTATTATTATTACTTAACACAAAGTATTTGAATCTGTTATGCACTACGGGGCACAAGTCTGGGGGTATAAAGCGTATGAAGAAGTTGAACAACTATTACAATTTTTTATTAAGAAAACGTTTCACCTGCCTAGTAAAGCGCCAAGTTACATGCTGATGCTCGAGACAGGCTTGTCTCCATCATACATAAAGACAATTAAGCTGCACGGGTGATGAACGTGCTAGATAACCGGCTACCGAAAATAGTTGCCCTTCATACAATACAAAACAAGACTGCATGGTTTCAAGAATGGGTAGTATTAGATCGTGAAGGTAGCCTTAAACTGAACTTGCAAGAAAGGAATTGGAGAAAGAGGCTATACGGACTATTAGAACGAGTTGATCGAGATGCAAGAAACAAACTTCTGGATGAAGCAACAGGCTCATTATATCGCTATGTGTACAGTCGACTAAATCATAACATGGGAGATAGGAACTATTTTAATGGAAAACATACAATTAAAGAAATTGCAATGATGTACTTCGGGGAGAACACTGTGCTGCATGTGCAGTTTGGAGGAAAGGGAAGATACTCTGCATTTCTAGGCAAGTGCCCAAAAGAAACAGAACAACATTTAATTTGAAAGAATATTTTAGCGGAACACGAACTAATAGCATTGCTTAATGAAATGGATATAGAAAAACTATTTGGCTATTGCAAAATTGCGCTGAGATACAGTGACTTAACTGGTAACTTTTAAATATATTTACTTAAAAAAAACATGTCAATCCGGTAGACCACGAAGCCAATTTATGGAAAAAATAAAATCTATTCTAATCTAATCTAAAATCGATTACCCTCGTCGTGCCGACTTGTCAGTCTGTCTAAAACGTTTACATAGCACTGAGATAAGTTTCAAAAAACGTAACACCCGAAATTCTTTTGAAGCTTTTGGACACGATCAACCAGTTTCCCTGTACAAAGTTGTGTTGTGTTTTTCGTTGGTGGGTGCGCATCTAAAATTCTTTCAGTTTGCTAACCAACTGCACTAGTGGCAGTGCAGTCATGTTTCCTTTTTGTCTGTACCTGGTTCTAGCGCTGAAATTGAGTTTTTTCCCCGAACATTACAGTTCTTTTGTTGCTACATCATGCGTCAAAACATGTGAGAAAACTGTTGTTCAGAGGAATAGCTTCCACACACATCACACAATAGTTCGAATAGAGCAGAACACATCGACTTTCAGTTTCAACGAAAGTTTTCAATCTAGAAACTATGTAGTCTGTAGCCGTAGTTTAGTGGAATTTTTACCCCCATTTGCACCATGTGGAGGGAGGCATTCAAAGACTTTAATTAGTTCGAAACGATGCATGGCTGCACCCAGGAACAGGCGTGTTTTCAAAGGCATCTAATACCATTGCCCCTACTGCCGTCAATTCGTGCATAAAGGAATTATCAAAGAGCCCTTTCAACCATTTAACAGTTTCAGGGGATGCTGAATGGGGACTCGAATTGAGTTTGGGTCTGCACTATGTCCGTGGAATGGTATCCAACAAAACGTGTGCTTATGACTACGCGTGTCGCGAATTCTCAAAGCCACACGACAATCACAGCCGGATATGGGCACACCGGCGAGGAGGTACTCCATTAGCCTGGAGACTGGAGAGTATGAAAAATTTTATACCAAGTCCAGTGGTGATTAAAATGGTGGACACATCATTAACACATGCCAGTTGACATGCAAGCGGGTGGGAGTGTGGGTGGGTGGGGAGCCGAGCCAAAGTGATTAGTTGTACACGCAATGTTATCAAGTTTCATTTATTACCGTTACCGTGAGTGGAGAACTATGTATACAACTGAGGAAAGTGCTTTGTGTAGAACCAAAAGGTCACTTACCTCTAAGCTCTGAGTGATGAATAGGCGACGTGAAGCAGTTGATTCTAATTTTGAAACTCGAGCAGATATCACTCGCATGTATGCCAAGCACATACCAAAGGAAGTGCTTGGCATACATTAGTGTGTGGCAGCCGTGGTGAAATGTGTAAGTGCAAGGACTCACATGCTGAAGATCCCATTGTCCGACTCCTGGACGGCTCATCTCGCATTTATACCTGGCACCTCCATTTTCAGCTGCAAATTTGAGGTAGTTAAGGAGTTAAGGAGTTTGTCTACTTTGGGGCAAACGTGAAGTTCAAAAACGACACCTTAGTGGATACTCGGCGCAAGATCACCCCGCCGCAACCGGCATTGTTTCGGTTTATCAAAACAGCAGGGGTCGAAACTCACGACCCGAAGGACAAAAAAATCTTCTACAGGCCGCTATTCTTACCCGAAATCCTATACGGAGCCGAGTGCTGGACGATAAGCAAAACGGCAGAGCAGATTTCTGGCTCCTTTGAATGAAAAATTCTGCGACTAGCCCGTGCGACCGACACAACCGCGAACTCTAAGTATTGTACCATGATGTGGATGTAGTTCGAAGGGAAAAACTCCGTCGACTACAGTGGTTCGGCCACATCAATCGAATGGGCAACAACGCTCCTGCCAAGAGGGTCTTCAAATCCCAGCCTCCGGGTTCGAGAAAGAGACGAAGGCCGAATCTCCGGTATAGAGACCAAGTGATTGCGCACGTTAGAGAGCTTGGTCTTAACAACTGGAGGCAGCGTGTCCGGGACCATCTAGACTGGAGGGCAGGTATAGCTTAGGCTTAGACTCTGAACGGGCCACAGGCCTGATATAAATATACATACCTCCTTCTTCGAATTGCTGACAACAACCGTGATCTAATTGTCAATGAAAACTTTCTTAAATCTCGGCACTCTAAGTCGGTCATAAACTGTTCCCTCTACTTATGCGTGAACAATAGCAAGTACAGTACTAGTTCTGAGAAGTTTCTGAAGAGAAAAGCCCTGGTTTGTTGACCTCGATGAAAGAACGTTTCTTGCTTACCTTTTAGGACGATCAAGTTATTAGAGGTCCTTCTCTACTTGCGTGCGCCATCTCCATCTAGGTCGGATTTAAATTTTTTTCCGAGCAGTGGTGTCCATACGCTCTGCTATATCTAGACGTCTTGAGCACTTCGCCATACAGAATATGGAGTTACAAAAATCCCCTGAAGATGACAGCGTTCCCTGTCGAAAGATCGGGACAACATGAATGACTTAAACTTGCTTCATTTGCTCCCTAATGACCAAACTAGCCAACGAGGATTGTCAGCAACTCGAAAGAGGTGGTATCGCGAAAAAATGCGATGTGCCCCGTCCGGGATTCATCGAACCTACCCTTTTTGCGTGTGGGTCGTAGCACTTACCCACTACGCCGCTCGACAACCTAGATTCATCCATCTTTTGTTAGATTCATCAACAAAAAGTATAAAGTTCGTCGTTGAAACTGCTCCTCTGGACGCCATAAACGCAAACAGGAACAAATGGAGCACACAGAACTTTACTGTCGATAAGACTTCTTCATTCGCGTTTAGGAACGTCCAAGTTTCCGTTCCCTTAAGGAGGAGGGAGGATGATCAAGCGGTTGTACAAAGCCAGGTTAGCACTTCGAGAGAGGGCTCTATTACTCAATTGCCTCTTGAGCCCAAAGAAACAGTGATTGCCAGGAGTGATTCTGTGCTTAGTCCCCGACTGCCTAGAAGTTTCTTCTGCCTAGTGATACGCTCTGTTCGAGAATCTTAACGATGGTGTGCTGAATATTCACAAAAATGTTGGAGCCTTCACTGATATCCATTCGAAATATTTATTCGAGATTCCAGTGACTTGCATAAAAGTGTATTCGCATCTTTCACTTCAAATGGTTTTTTGTCATAAGTGCAGTCACAGTTTTAAGAAGGCACTGTTTTTTTATTTAAGGTATTATTAGTAGAGGGACTGGGAATCTGGTCAAGATTTCCGCAGATTCCGTTGCCGCAATCACGTCTGTAACCGGGTAAAGGGAAAACGCGCGAGAGAATATTTAGACGAATACCACCATAATGAAAGACGTAAGCAATTTTCGAAGATTAAGGATATAGCGGGATTCGTACGACTGAGGAGAGGGGTAGAAAACCACACATCTCCGTGTGGTACGTGTAAGGGAAAAGACCCCAGAGTGCCACCGAAGAGTGGAGGTTTCTTTCTAACTCACCGGCGCCATAAGGAGCTCCACCCAATCCCTGCTGCTCAGAACAATAAGGCGGACCCTATTCCCATTCTGTAACGGTGATTGGGACCTCGTATATGTAGTGAAAAGTATTAACGAACAACAGGGAGGTACACCCTATCACCATTCTTACATTGGTGAAAGGCGTCCTAACTTTCCGCACCCACTAATGAAGCCTGAGGTTTTTTAGAATAAGCCAGCTACGATTGGTGCTTTGGATGCCATCCTTACTAGGGTTCCTCGAGATACCAGTCGCTATGCTCGAACGAGTCGCCGCATGACGAAGCGCTTAGTCTTTAAAAAAGAAAAGTTATGCGTGTGAATTTTTGCCCCGTTTACTTTCACGGATTTTAAAGGAGAGGACTTGACGACAAATTTTAAAGACTATTTGGCGGCATGCGTGGTAAAGTATCTTCCAAAACAACGATTAAGATGACTATGCCACGTTCATCGTATGGACACCACTACTTTGGCCAAAAAAGTCTTTGAATCAGAGGACAATGCAACAGCGGACGACCTGGGTTGAGATGGCTCACACAAGTGAAGAAGAATCTCAACCTACTTTGGGTGCGCAACGTGGAGATCCGTTACTCAGGTCCAGGTCCACCCCGGACTGTAGCACCACACACTTTCACTTCTTCTTCAGTCACTATAAATGTCACACAGTGCCAAGTCTAATACGGGCAAATAGAAAATCGAAGTCGTCATTGATACTTATCCGGTGACTCGCAGAGGGACGAATTTGGATCGCAGGTTCAAAACCATATCTTAATAACGGGTGATTGTTTGAAAGCTATAGGAAAGTTTAACAAAAAAAAAAAAACACTTAAAATTCAGAAAAACCCATGAAACCTTTATTTGAATCGATACTACGGTCCATATAATTTAATGTTTGAAGATTATTTCATGCAAATGTTGACCTTGACTGTGCCTCAAGTGGTCCATCCGCTTAGTCTAATTTTGGCATACTCTTTCCAATATTTCAGCCCGTATCTCACGAATAAATGCTTCAATGTTGTCTTCCAATCAATTGAAGCGGGGTTGTCGGTATAGACGTGAGATTTAACATAGCCGCACAAAAAATTGTCTAAAGGCATTAAATCGCACGATTTAGGAGGCCAATTGACCGGTCCCGAACGTAATATAAAATGTTCACCGAACTCGCCTCTCAATAAGTCCAACCGACAAAAAAAAAACACACAAAAACTAATTTACTTAAACTTTTGCTTTGGTTCCGATCTCGGCCACTGTTCACAAACGAATGAATCTGTTCTCTGTTCCTATCCGGTAGTTCCTTTTACATTTTTATTTACTTCTGAGAAAAGCGTTTGAGTTTGAAGAATGCATTGTATTTCAAAGAAGATTTCAAGGCTTACTACAATATCATTTCACAGTAGCGCTCACCATTCACAGTAACGTTGCGATTCGCATCATCTTTGAAGAAGTACGGTTCAATGATGCCACCAGCCCATAAACCGCACCAAACTGTGACTTTTTCTGGATGCATTGGTAGCTCTTGCAATGCTTCTAATATTCACTCCAAAATCGACAATTCTGCCATTGAGCCAAAATGAGCTTCGTCGCTGAACACAATTTTTCGGTAAAAAAGTGGATTTTCGGCCAACTTTCCAAAAGCCCATTCACCAAAAATTTTACGTTACGGTAGGTCGTTCGGCTTCAATTCTTGCACCAGCTGTATTTTGAAAGGCATCACTCCTAAATCCTTCCGCAAAATTTTCCACGTTGTTCAGTAACAGAGGCCCAATTGCTGCGAACGGCGACGAAGCGATAATTGATGGTCATCATTAACACTGGCCGATACAGCTGCGATATTTTCTTCAGTTCGCACTTTACGTAAGCGTGTTGGTCTGTACTCTATGTCGTTTTCCCTCTTGCTGTGTTCTGCGTCCTGCACCTTCTTGAAATGTTGCTTAAATCTCTCCAAAGTTCCCTGTGGTTGTGCTGACGTAAATTAAGTCCTAGTTTAAATTTAACCACGGTTTAACCATTTTGGCTCAAAATGTTTGTCTAGTTCATCAATCTCTCAAAATATCCACGTCGGTTGATGTTTATGAAGGGTGCGAGCGCACTTAAGTTACAAGTGATTTAGTCTTTCCCCCTTCATCCATGTCATAGCACATCTCACCAAGGCTCACATAAATGTCACAATCACACAACCTGTCAGCGCTTCCCCCAAGCAACACACAGCATCCGCGTTCGAAGCGGTAATGGAGTTTTTCTTCCACCACTACTTCAGCAGCAGTGTTCTCTGCAGAGATGAGATAAACCAAATCATTCCTTGCTTTTATCCAGCGTTCACAATATTTATTTAGCGTCCTTCTGTTTACTTGTTTCCTCCTACCTGCTGTGCTCTGCTAGGATCGGATAAAATAAAGTTTAGGTCCCTCCTCCGCAACTCAACCAGAAGTCATTTCGCTTTGTGACTCGTTTAGGGAGTGTCATCGACGTCGTCGAACTGGACAGACTTACCTAGTGGAAGGGAGAAAATGGGGAGGGAAACTTGTAATTTTCTTGATAAATATTTATTTCTCTGTTTGATGATGTCCTGCGGTGGACTTCTTTGAGGGGTCCACCGGAACACATGTCGTCTAAGTGCGGGACAGTTCGGTGTTTGTTTCTTCTCCCGAAGTCCCTGCCCATTGTGAGCTGTTCGTGACTTTGATTCTATCTAGGATGCGGCACAGAATTAAAACGTGAGTCTGAACTGAAATGAAATTTCGGCTTGTTTATTAAATGTCGAACGAAACAGGACAGCAACGTGAAGGGTCGTTGCTCTCATGAAATTGCTGTCGAGACTGAACTACGGCAGCTTTAGTGTTCAACAACGCGTTGAAAGGACGTTCTCCTGCCAGTCGTCATCACTTAAGGCAAGCAATGGGGGAATCCTGGCAATTCGAAGCGGCGCTTTTCGCCATTCATGACAAATTACGTCCAACCAAGGATTACACTCGAAAAACGTAACGCTGCTGCAATTGACTGCTTTTGTGTGGCACAAAGCAAATTGACTAAATCTCCCGCAAATCGTTGAAAAGGGCACTTAGACGTTATCCAGCTCGCTAGCTTTTGCCTATTAATGCAGTCACTCGGACTGTGTTGGATTTGAACGCGTTGCGAGCGTTGCCTCTTACAGATTTGTACAGAGCGCACTGTGTGTGCAGTTCCTGGCTGCGGGTGGTGGTTAGCACGTTGCTCGCTAATCGCATTTCCACATACAAAATTTGATCCAGACCTTGTCCTTGCATAACTTGAATACACGTGCATTTGTGGATTACCTGAATCGGTGGGAAAATTTCATTCAACCGTAGAAAGGTTTTCATTTGAAGTACATAGACTCGAATATTTGTTTTTGAGTGGGGCGTAGTCTCTGTGGAAAAACTAAAATGTTTGAGAATAAACGCAAAGAATGCTGTCAAGTCACTTCGTATATGTTGTAGGATTATATTTCTGCCCTGCATATATCCGCGTGTGTGATTTTTCACTCAGCTCTTGAATGCTCCTGTGTATGCTCCCGCCTTCTCTTGCCCTACAGTGTGATTATTGCCTGTCTGTTGGCAGTAGTCGCTGTACTGCCATCGGAAGCCTAGATTTAATTCTTGCACAATTTCGTGTCAATTTTGTATGATTTTAAGGCTGATATTTTCACCTCAGATATGCCAAACAGAAATCTAAAACGATTCGATTAGCTACAGTCTTCGCGTAGACTCACAGCTACAGTGTAGTCTTTTCACAAATTACTGGATGTTGTCCACCCGGTCGAGTATTATCCTTTAATGCAGACTGGGACTGAAATTTCGTAACGCGACTGAACAATAACTATGTTGTGGTTCCAGTTTTTTTCCTTCTTCTTCTTGTGGCGCTACATTCCGGGATCGACCTGGGCTTCAACCAACACGCCTCTCCAGCCAGCACGAGCTTTCGTCAGCTGCCCCCAGTTGCGCACTCCGAGTTGGTTGAGGTCTTTCTCCACTTGTGTGCGCCACCTTAGCATAAGCAGTCCTCTATTACGTTGTCCCAATGGCTCAGAATTTTCGGGCAGAGGCAGTGGTGTCCATACGCACTACAAGGCCTAGCTATCTTAAGCGTTGCATCCGAACACGCTTGACTAGGCGCATGTCGCTGTACAGCCCATAGAGTTCGTCGTTTAATATTCTCCTTCAGATGTCATCAACGCAAACGTGACCAAAAATCGCACGCAGAACTTTTCTCTCGAAGAGACCAAGGGCTTCCTCATCCGCTTTTAGTAGCGTTCATGTTTCCGCTCCATAGAGTAGGACTAGGATGATCAACGTGTTATATAAAGCAAGCTTAGTCCTTCCAAAGAAACAGCGATTGGCAAGAGTGATTCTGCCTTTGATTTCGGTACTGGTGTTGTTGTTCTAATTTACCGCGGAGTCTAGATAGACGAAGTCCTTGACTACCTCGAAGTTTCTGCTGTCTATTCGAGACGTCGATGTTCTGCGTCCGTCCTTGATGACTTTTGCCCTCATTAACCACCAGACCCATTGAAGCCGCTTCTGCTTCAATGCTTCAATGTCAATGTCGTCGGCGTAAGCTTGCAATCGAACTGACTTTTGGGAGATCGTGCCTCTGTTGTTGACTTGTGAGTTACATACGATCTTCTCAAGGATGATGTTAAAGAAGTTCGATGACAGTGTGTCGCCTTGTCTAAAATCTTTTTTGACATTGAAGGTCTCGGTGAGTTCGTTCCCGACCTTGACGAAGCGGCGAGACTTCTTCGCCGTCATTTTACACAATCTGACGAGTTTGGTTGGAATGCCAAAACTAGACATGGCACTGTATAGCTCGTCACTATGCACAAGAGCAATAACAATTCTGCTTACTTATAATGCCTGCGACCCATATAAGCTCTGAGTCAGAGCTCCAGTTGCTTTTCATTCCTGACGGCCCAGGGCACGCGGCTTCATGTTGTTAAAATCAAGCTCTCTTGTGTACGCTATCATTTAGTCTCTTCGGTCTTTCTTGTCTCCTCAATCTTAAAGGCTGGTATTCAAAGACCTTTTTATCTGAAGTGTCATCCTATATTTTTTATTTTTTTGGTGCGTATTTTGGTTTTGTTTGCGTTAGTTGCAACTGGAGGAGCAGATTTAACGATGAACTCTATGGGCTGTACAGCGACATGCGACTTCTCAGGCGTCTTCGGATACAACGCTTAAGATAGCTAGGCCTTGTAGTGCGTATGAACACCACTGCTCCGGCCGGAAAAGTCTTCGAATTTGTGCCATTGGGACAAGGCAACAGAGTGTGCTACTGGCGGGAGTTGGCAAAAGATCATGCTGGCTTGAGAGGCATGTTGGTTGAGGCCCAGGTCCACCCCTACTATAGCGCCACAAGAAGAAGAAGAAGAAGAAATCACTCGATATGTCCGAGCCATTAAAGTACTCGTTTATTTTCTTCCAAACTACATCCACATCTTGGTAAAGTACGGAGAGAACTCGGTTGTGTCTTCTATTTCAATT
The DNA here is from genome assembly GCA_944738645.1 of Eristalinus sepulchralis. Taxonomy (NCBI): domain Eukaryota; kingdom Metazoa; phylum Arthropoda; class Insecta; order Diptera; family Syrphidae; genus Eristalinus; species Eristalinus sepulchralis. The sequence continues at coordinate 49,821,201 of OX122882.1, forward strand.
GCATTCCTCAAAAACAGGATAAAAAGGAACGAAGGATCTACTCTGCCATTTTGCTTATTGTCAAGCACTCGGCTCCGTACAGGAGTGCGAGTCTTGGGTCTTTCGACCCAAGCTGTTTCAACAGGCTGAAATAACAGCGGTTGCCGAGGTCTTCGATCTCTATTAAAGTGTCGTTTGTGGAGTTCGCGTTTGACCCGATGTAGACTTTTAACAACGTCAAAGTTCTAGCTATTGTTTGCCACATTTTGACCGAGGTGATGTTCCACGGATCGATTCTTGGTCGCCAGCATATATTTCGTTTTATCCTCTTTAGCTCTAAGACCAGCTCGTTTCGTCTGTCTTTCAACAGCGATAAATGCTTCTACAACGACTCGTTGAGAACGGTCGATGATATCGACGATATCGATGTCATCAGCGTAGCCCAGCAGTTGTAGTGAATTATATACATACCTGCCCCCTGCATTAGTCTCTTTACTACAATAGAAGAATTTACACTCCTTGCCGCAGGTTTGGAATGGCTCAAAAAGTTTTGCCACCAAACTGCACGGTACATCGAGTTTGGGTTGGCGTAGTGCAACACAACTGGATCAGTTTTCCCAGAATTCTGAATTCGGTCATCGCATCAAGAGATTCTTTGCGATGGATGCTGTTGTGTGAGGCTCTAATATTAACTCTTGAAATTCGCTTGGCTTTTCCAGGATTTACTTAAACGTCTGGTCTGCAGTGGTTTTGTCGTGGAAGAAGCTGTGTTGGTACTTGACGATTAATGTGGCTCAAAATGGCTTCACAGTATACTATTCGAAGTTTTGTAGGCAACATTCATCAGGGAAATTCAACGATAGCTCTCAACAGTCGTATGACAGTCACTTCTGCGAGATTTTACATGTAGACCTGGTATTCCACTCGTCAGGCATGCTTTCGTCTTCCCAAATTCTACAGATGATCTGGTGCATACTCCCCACCAGATCACTGTCGCCAGCCTTGAAGAGTTCTAATTGCATGCCATTCAAACGTCCGGCTTTGTTTTTCTTAAACCTTTTAACGGCTGAGCCGACTACATGAAGGCTTGTGGGAGTACTACTTCATCGTACCCTACTACTCACTCCTGGTCATGCCCATTTAGCATCTGCTGGAAATGTTGCTTGAACAGACCAACGATTCCCTGTGGGTCAGTTACTAGGTTGCTCTCTCAATTTTGACAAGCATGCCATTTGAAAGCTGGTTGGCAAGCTCCTCCCTCTTTCTTAAAAGGCTCGTTATTTTCTGTTTGTCCATAGACTCTTCGATTGCCTTGAGCTGTGACGTAGCCAGAGATCTTGTTTTTAGGCGTAGAAGTTATTTCTCCTCCCGTCCGTTTTAGGTTGCAGCGCTTTTCTGCATGCCTCGTCGGTTTCTTGTTCTTTCTGCTCACACTCGTCATCCTACAAAGGGCTTCGAGCTAAAGGTGGATGGATGGATGGCTGAGCGGCAATGCAACCATATGTTTGTTGATGTTTATGTTCGACGTGGACGTACTGGAAAGTCTCTCGCTGAGTTGGTCATCGTAGATCCCCGGCGTGTTAAGGCGTCCCATCCACTCTTTGTTGTCTGTTGTTGGACCATGCAAAGCTGAAAAGTTGTTTTTTTTTCTAGCACCTGAATCCAAAATGTTTAAAAGCACGCATATTTCACACTTGAGAAAAGGTCACGTTGCTAAGTCAACTATGCACATCCTGAGTTCCTTCCGGACCTCGGACCTTGTTGTAAAACAAAGGACGTGCAATCGTGGATAAAGTCCGCCATATTTCAAGAACCTGCCTACAAAACGGTGGCGTTTTTCACAGTTTTACAATTCTCTGTTTGTTTCACTGCAGTGATTCTGTAGTTTCACACCAAGGGACATATGAATTGTGTTTTTTTTATGTTTTGTCAAAACGGAAGTATCCTCAACCCTAGTACTCTCGGTGGAGTGGTGCTGTTACAAATTAAATTTACCGAAGAAAATCCGCAGAACAAAGTACTCCATGCGACCATTGTATTCCATTTATGTTTTTTTTCCGATTTTGTGCTCTCGTTGTTGTGCTGGCTGTAATCCCTTTTCCCTTTGTGGGGAAAATGTCAACGCCATTGTTTCAGTCGGCGCTACAGCAGCAGACAAATGAGGGTTAAGGACTCTCCTAGTGGCTGGAGTATGTTTGGAACAATTGTGTACGATAAGTGTTTGTCGCAATTAAGTGTCCTATCCACACACACACACATGCATTTGACTGAAATTAATTATGACGCACAGATTTATGTCAGTGTAATTTGTTGAATCCTTTTTAATTCCATCCTCTGGCTGTTGTGGGCTGCGAGAGACGTCGAAAGTGCATTTGGGTCTTAATGCATATTAAATGTTTTAGTTGTTGGCCTCGGTGTCGGGACGAACTTTATTTGTTCTCGTTGTGAGGGGTGAGTGGGATATTTTTTCGGAATTAATGAAAGAGTTGTGTTCCACTCTTTTTTGTTTATTTTACTAATAGCGAGAGGCCAGAAGGCCCTTTGGCTATTTTTGAAAGAGATGCTTGAAATATGTCAGAGGTGTCAGAGCTTATATGTACATTTGCTTATGTTTTTTGGGAATGTTTCAAAACGATTCTCAGTGATAGTATGTATGTTTTTCGAGGTGTTCCCTTTCAAGAAGGAAAGAATAAGGTTTATAAAGGGAGATTTTTAATCTATAGTCCGGGTGAGTCTTACCAATCATAAAATCACTTCAGTCATCATAACTCAACCCTTCTTCCTCTCCTCCTTGTGGCGCTTCAGTTCGCGGTGGACTTGGGCCTCAACTATCATCCCTCTTCCAATAGCACCGTCTATCACCAGCTTTATTCATTTGCGCATTTCCAGCTGGTTGAAGTCCTTTTTTCTTGTGAGCGCCATCTCAACCTAGACCGTCCTCTGTTGCGTTGTCGCAATGGCTCGGATTGGAAGATTTTTCGCGCTGCAGCAGTGGTGTCCCTACGCTTTTGTACAAAGCAAATTTAGTCCTTCGAGAGAGGCTGTTATTGTGAGAGGGTGTTATTACTCAATTGCCTCATGAGGTAAGTCCAACAAGGACACAACGATTGGCAAGAGTGATTCTGTATTTGATTTCGGTACTGCTGTTGTTGTTCATATTTTCAGCGGAGCTGAGGTAGATGAAGTCCCTGACAACTCAAAGTTTCTGCTTCCTAGTCGGTGTTGTGCGTCATTCCTTGATGACAGCATGTACTTTGTTTTGCACTCATAAACCACCAGACCCATTTTAGCCCTGTCCGCTTCAATGCCAGCAAACGCCTCATTGACGTCTCGCTGTGTTCGTCCACGGACTCCTGGAAGATTGTGCCTTTGGTGTTCACTTGTGAGTTACACACGATCTTCCCAAGAATAGTGTTGAAAAAGTCCAAAAATTCAAAAAAGAAAAAGTGTAACCCGTTTTGACATTGACATTGAGTTCGTTACCGACCTTGATAGAGCAGCGAAAATTCTCTATTTTCATCCTACACAATCTGAGTTTAGTAGGAAAGCCAAAACTAGGCATGGCATGGGGCAAGGACCTGTGAACACGAAGTTACGTCGTTGATCGCACTCAAAATGACGAGCTGCCAACACTATCCTTGCCCGTGCATAGGTCAAGTTGATATACAGCCTCCTCGTGGCGCCCGATTAATAGCCATCACAACAACCTTGTGTGGTGAACCAATGTGTTTAGCGAACCCTTCTGCCCGAGGGTTAAATAATGCGAGTGGCCTACCAGTCTGTGGGTTTACTCGTGAGGTTGATTTCCTCACCACGTAAAAGAACGAAGCACGAAGATGTTTTCTTGCAAGTCGAGGATGTAATTACTTTTCCGAAAAATTACCACCTTCTTGAGACTGATGAAACTAATTGTTGGCACATCAGGCATTTCTAAATAGACAAAACAAGACACTTCTGTCAAGGAAAGTGTAAATAAAGTGTATTTTTAAATTGCTCTTCTTCTGTTGAATTTTAAAACTCTCAAAGAGTATGAAGTCAATCATATCATAGGGGCATCTTACAGTTATGAATTGATGTTTGCAAGGTCATTGAGGGGACTACAGACATCCTTCCGTAATCTTCTGTAGTTTTACTGAGCGAAAGCCTATACGATCCTAATGACCCCGAACTATATTTTGAGGAATGTAGTGGATGAATGTCTGAAAGTACAGTCAAAGTATACGCAAGACCTTCGAGGACGTTTTATTCACTTCCAAGATAGTCGAAGATTGAAATTCATCACTAAGTTTGATCTTTAATACCAATTCATTAAATTTTATTGGTAGCTCGTTCAAATTCAGGTCACTAAAGAATCAGAGGAAATGAAATCAGCGATGGATCAGAGGAGCATCAGTGAAGATACTCATAGAACTCGAACCGCATTGGGACTATCCGCTTTCGTGTTACATGGTTTGAGGCTAACCACTCACGACGACCACTGTGTTAAAGTAAAAAGAAGAGCTCATGACACAATACGAAACGTATAAAAGCACATTACTAATGCAACCTTTACAAGTTTGGTCTCTTATTGTTCAAGAGACATTAAGATCCATAGTCAAGTTAATAATTTTGTGAACCACACTTAGGTGAAAGAAATATCACATACAACCCCATCTTTCAATATCCAATGAATCGTTATGAACAAACGAAATAAAAGTATTGAAAGACCGTGATATGACGGAATATAGAATAATGCGACAGCGCGTAATGCCCTAGCTCGCCTAATTCCTTTTAACCAGAGCCTTTCTCCAGATAATCTGCAATTCCGACTAATATGACAGTTTTCGCATTCTTCTAAGTACGTTCATGGAAATGTTGAGAAAATGTTGAGATTCTGCAGTTACAAAATAAAGGACACAAAGTCCTCTTACCTCAAGTATGGCATCTTATCATCAGTTTAAACAGATGGTAGATTGCACCGATTGCGGATTGTTAACTGATATGTTGAATTGGTATGTCAGATAGTAAGCATACATACATATATTTGTGTCTATCGAGATGGTGGTTGTGACAAAGCGCTTTATTTTTTTTTTAAGTATCAGGAAGAAGATAAGTTTTTTTGCAGGCAAAATAAAAAACCTAGTGTTTGTGTAAACGGAGAAACATACAGAATTGCTAAACTGATGAAGAAAAAATCTTCAACTCTCCTGTCACATAGTATCGCAACGTCCGCACAGTAGACCCAGTTGGCTGCAATGACAGCCTTCATTATTTGCTATAATAAAGTCTGGAATCCATAAGGTCTGATCTTCTTCTTCTTCTTTTTGTGGCGCTACAGTCCGGGGTGGACATGGGCCTCAAACACGATGCCTCTCCAGGCAGCTGCCCCCAGTTGCGCACTCCGAGTTGGTTGAGGTCCTTCTCCACTTGTGTGCGCCACCTTAGCCTAAGCCGTCCTCTATTGCGTTGTCCCAATTGCTCAGAATTTTTCGGGCCGAGGCAGTGATGTCCTTACGCACTACAAGGCCTAGCTATCTTAGGCGTTGTATCCGAAGACGCTTGACTAGGCGCATGTTGCTGTACATCCAATAGAGTTCGTCGTTTAATATTCTCCTTCAGATCAAAATTTTCTCTCGAAGAGACTAAAGGCTTCCTCATCCGCTTCTAGTAGCGTTCAGGTTTCCGCGCAATAGAGTAGGACTAGGATGAACAAGGTGTAATATAAAGCAAGTTTAGTCCCTCCAAAGAAACAGCGAATGAAAAGAGTGATTCTGCCTTTGATTTCGGTACAGGTGTTGTTGTCCCTATTTACCGCGGAGTCCAGATAGACGAAGTCCTTGACCACCTCGAAGTTTCTGCTGTCTATTCTAGACGTCGATGTTCTGCGTCCGTCCTTCCTTCTTCGACTTTTGCCTATTGTAACCGCTTCTGCTACAATACCGCCTCATAACATATCGATGTGTTCGTCCAATCACGTCAATGTCGTCGGCGTAAGCTAGCAATTGAACTGACTTTTGGAAGATCGTGCCTCTGGTGTTGACCTGTGAGTTACGCACGATCTTCTCAAGGATGATGTTAAAGAAGTCACATGTCAGTGCGTCGCCTTGTCTAAGACCTTTTTTGACATTGCAGGTTTCGGTGAGTTCGTTCCCGACCTTGACGGAGCAGCGAGAGTTCTCCATCGTAATCCTACACAATCTGACGAGTTTGGTAGGACTGCTAAAACTAGACATGGCAGTGTCTCTATAGACGCTGTCATATGCGGCCTTTAAGTCGACGAATAGGTGGTGAGTGCCGATTTCCATTTCTTTGGTCTTTTCCAGGATCTGTCGTAGTGTAAAGATTTGGCCGATGGTGAACTTCACTGGCCTGAAACCACAATGATAAGGACATATCAGGTTGTTAACGAACGGTTTCAGGCGTTCACACAGTACGACAGAAAGGATTTGTATGCGATGATAAGGAGACTAATCCCTCGATAGTTTTCGCAGTTGATCTGTCGACTGTTATTCTAAGGACAGTAGCCCTCGGCAGTGTAAAACTGATTATCATGCATCAGCCGCATTTGTTCACTCACATACCCTGGACGTATACGTAACATATCCGTACAAGCTCATCAGTTAATCTCTCCGCAGCACAATTCAAGCACTCCTCACAGCTTATCTGTCACTCTAATTGAATGTTCGCAAATCGAACACAATTCAAGTAAGAAGGAGTCTTCGTGCGGTCTCGCCCTTGTCAAGTGCAATTCCCCTGAAGTTTATTTCATTAGCTCTGTGAATCAAGGATTTGCACTTCATTTCGACAAGACATCCGATGGCAGCTGCAACGTCGACTTAAGCATTATCTCAATCACAGACCCCTCCATCCCTTCATCGCTCCTATGAGCAGACAACCTCGCATCTAAGTTACCTCCACTGAGAACAATGCGTAATTTAATTAATTAGCCGCTACCTGTGTGAAATGAAAATTCATCCGATCTCCTATTCCTTGGTGCAATGTGCCACACGAACCGGCCTGGTTCGCCGTCAATTGTAATTACATCGCCTTCAATATTCAACTTGAATCATCCAATCAAATCAGAGCTGCATCTCCCCGGGCGGCGTAAAGTTCATGTTCTGCGTCTAAACTGCTCCACTGTTGATGACCACATCGGCTCGGTGGTGGAGGCTCCTATCTGAGTCTGTGCATTCTGGAAAATTTAATTAAGCTCCTCAGACGATAGCATCAAGTCTGTGTCATCAGGGATTCTAAGCATGGACTCGTTTTGTAAAAGCTGAGTGGCGAAACTTTCACTTACACTTGGAGTCCTTTTTTTTGCCTTCGCTCTTTCTCTAATTATGCCGACGTGCGGGATGTGCAAATCACTTGCCTGGAGGGAAAGAGTTCGTACGTAAGTGACTAGACTGGCTAATGAAGCGGTTAGTGGAAGTGTGATGTTTGGGCTTAGTGGAAGTGGCTGATTAGACTTCGACTGAATGGGACGAGAAAACACTTGGGAGGTGCGAATGAGAACGTTCAATGCGGAAAAGATGGTTGATGTTGAAGCGCAAGTTTAAGGGGTTTGAAAAGAGATTCACAGTGAGAGATGTTTGAAACTTTGGCTACTAACTTCAGGAGCTGGTGGTTGCAGCGGCGTAGTGGATAAGTGCGTCGACCACCACTCAGAAGGCCTGGGTCTAGGACAACCTCGTATTTTTTCACGGCACCACCTCGTTCGAATTGCTAACAACACTCAAAGAGTTCCAATTGTCTATGAAAAGTTTCTCAAATCTCGGTGTTCGGAGTCGGCAAAAAACTGTAGGACCCTTCTACTCGTGAGAGAACAGTAGCATTCACAACACGAGTAGTTATTGTAAAAGCCAGGCCCTGGTCTCTTGTGGGCTGTAGGTCACTCAATTAATCTTAATTTTGGGTGATAAAAAATGCTTTGAGAAACATGCTCATATGAAATGCAAATGTACATCTTTGTTTTTTAAGATCTTGTCCTTAAGAACACTTCAGTTAGATTGGCGCGGTCGTCCTTTCACTGTGTTCATATATATTCCACATTTCTGTTAACTTGAAATATTGGATTCTGCACACGAGTTTCGTACATTTAAAGCAAGAAACTAACCATTTTGACAGTGTGATGTGATGAGGAAAATAGAAGGTTTTTTTCAGAGGTATAGAACTTTGAAAAGAAATGAAACAAAGATGATTTGAAATTGACTTTATTCGAAAGCTAATCTTCTGGCATTCGAATTCACATATGATTTCTGGTATATATACGTCGTGGCTGGCTCGGAAGTAGTCTAACCTAGAGTATCAATTTTTGATGACTTTCTCCAACAGTTGTTGTCATATATCCGAAAGAACGTGGCGAAAGTTGTCCTCAAAGTGATCAATCGAGCTTCCCGGCGTATACGGACCCCTGCAGAAAATAGTCAAGCGGCATTAAATCGCACTCGATCTTGGAGGCCACTTCACGGTGACCTTGCTGGACGATGACTAAATATTTCCTTCAGTAAACCAATTGTGGCACAAGCTGTGTGACACGTTCAGCCATCTTGCTGAAACCACAGCTACTGCACGTCATACTTGACGCTTCTATTTTTGAATTAGGAATACTGGACAGTTTTATTTTAAAGTATCAAGTAAATCTTGGCAACGTCTAAGGTGGTCAATTTCAGCACTCATCTTTTTCGGCTGAGTATAAGGGGTCTGAGGTGTTCCCGTAGAAGGAGAGGAGGAGAGGCTGATGTTTATCCATTTAATTTCTTCACATCTTGACTCTATAACGTTTCATCCTTGTATCATTAAATGTGAGTTGTGCATTAGGAGGTTAGAAGGCGGTCTTTTCAACACAGCTTTCAGGTTACTGTCGAAGTTACAGAAACTGGAACAGCAACACATGCGCACTCTAAATTTCCTGCTTGCCTAAGAGGCCCCCATATTTAATTCAATAAGTCTTGGGAAAAACCAATAAAAAAAATTTAGACAATATTCGGCTTTATTCATCCTTCAAGAGTGACACAATCAGTCCAACGCCGCTCTAACATGTCGATACCTTTTTTATAGACCGATTTATATTTGGCCTTTGGCGATCATTTCCTCATACGAGCCATATTTTTCCCGGCGTGCATCTTTTTGAGGTCTGAAAAGAGGAAGCAGTCGCTGAGGGCCAGATCTGGAGAATACGGTGGGTGCGGAAGCAATTCAAAGCCCAATTTGTGCAATTTTGGCCATGGTAGCCAACGACTTGTAACACGGTGCATTGTTTTGGTGGAGAAGTATTTTCGTCTTCTTAATATGGGACAATTTCAATTTCGCTCTTTCCATGTAATATTCGCTGTTGATTCTTTTGCCTTCCTCAAGACAGTCGATGAATACAATTCCGTACGCATCCCAATATACAGATGCCATAACCTTGCCAACCGACCTTTGTGTTTTTGGACGCTTTTGGCGTGGTTCACCGGCTCCTGCATAGTGTGTGTCTGTACGGCCACGTTTATAGTCAGCATACCGCTGATAAATAGTTGTTTTTGATGAAGCAGAGTCTCTGTAACCCTCTCCAAGCCATTTCTGAACTTGCACGGTTTAATCAACCTACGACATTCTGTTTTTTCCATTGTTTTAAAAATTGCTAAAGTAGCGTCACTTGAAGCACTGTGACTTGTAACCTAATAATCAGATTGTCAATAAAATTTGACAGGCTGTGGTCAATACTCCACCTGGTTTTTGCATTTTGAAGGAGTTTGACAGTCTTCATCTTATACACACAAATGAACATAGATGTCGTTCATGCTAACTTTATTGCAAGCTTGACTCAGAGCCCGTCGCAGGTTGTGAAATTCCATTTCGAAGGATGCTTACAGCTTTGAGCTGCTTAGCCCGGTCCATAATTGCTCATCCAAATGACGCGAACTTACGTTTTCTCCTATATTATCAGTGTGGTTTTCTGGCCAGGGAAGTTCACCGTCGACCAAATCTTGTATATATAGCTTATAGATCGACATGCACGATTTTAAGTCTGCATATGACAGCAGGTGTAGAGACGAGCAATACAGTGCCATGTCATTCCTTCCAAACTCATCAGATTGTGTAGGATGACGATGGAGAATCTCGTAGTCGATAACGAACTCGCCGAGACCTCTTATGTCAAAGTTTCAGACAAGACGACGCCTAGTCATGTGACTTCTTCAAAATCATTCATGAGATGCGCTCAAGTCAACCCCAGAAGCAAGATTTTCTAAAAGTTCGTTCAGCTGCTAGCTTAGGGCGACGGCATTGATATCATTGTACAAACGCAGTGTTTATTTGGCATTTGTTGGCGTTGCATTACGTAGATTTTAAACGGATACGATAGTGACTATCAAGAAAATATCGTTATATGGCTATACACAAGAACAGGCACAAACGGTCTGACCTGACCTTTCAAGTTCACCCCATGCGTTCCTAGTGAAGACTGATGTCTTCATGTCTCTAACCATTTATTCTGATAATTTCCTCAATGCAGAACGTATGACATTAAAAGCCTTTGTCTATCTTAATAATAACTAACTAACTATGTCTAACTTAATAATAAATCTTAATAATAACTAAAATGCCATTTAGGCAGTAACCAATTACAATACAACCTTCCTGTCACAAAAATCACCTCTTGTACTTACAGCCAGGTGGATTTGAGAGCATCGAATTAAAATTTTACTCACTCTAGTCACAATCCTTGATCGTCACAAAAGTATCCTCTGCATAAGGGAAATTAAAAGTTTCAACTTAGGCACAAAATCGGCCGAAAATGTTGTCCATCATTCTGTTCTTCTTTGGTTGGCACTAATGTCCGGGATGGACATGGGCCTCAAGCAACAAGCCTCTAAAGTCAGCACGTTCTTTCGCCAGCTTCTTCCAATTGCGCACTTCCAGTTGTTTGAGATCCTTATACAATTGTGTGCCCCATCTCAACCTAAGCCGTCCTCTTTTGCGTTGTCCAACTGGCTCGGTTTCGAAAACTTTTCGAAACGAGGCAGTCGTTTCCGTACACTATACATATCGTTGTATCTGAAGACGCTTTACGAGGCGCATGACGCCGTACAATCTATAAAGTTCGCAGTTGAATCTTTCAGTCTTCATCAACGCAAACATCCCCGAAAATCGCAACCAGAACTTCTTCTCGTGAAAAGACTTCCGCTCTATAAAGGAGGACTGGGATGATCAAGCTATTTCATAGAGCAAGCTTAGTCCTTCGATGGAGGGCCTTATTACTCAATCAATCGATTTCGGTACTGGTATTGTTGGCCCTTAACTACCTCGGAGTTTTTGGGCGCTTTTTTTTGTGGCGAAGAGTTGTGTTATCCCTAAAACATGAGTTTTAGTGGCAACATTTCTGAGTTTTTCGTCGAGCAAAGGTCATTGAACTCTCAATAAGTGATTTCAGCATTTGGCCAACTGCACTCTGACTTGTAGTAGCAACGGCCTCGCTTGGTGACGTCACAATGATTCGAAGTTTGCCACTGTTTACTTGCACATTGTTGGTTTTTTTTTTATGGCGTTGTTCTCTACATTCCTTCAACCATTGTTCTCCAAGACCTTTTCGATGAATTTAAGGGGAAGTAAAAAGGATATAAAGGTTGATTTACCAAAAACAAATTTCTTCTCAATATTTCGAGAAAGTGTATTCAGCAAAAAGACTGCTGACTGGTTCCAACAATAGATGCTTTAGGCACTTCTTACACTTCTTAGTAGGCACTTCAAATTGATGTAAGAAAGTGCGAATTCTTTACAATATGAACCAACTTTTGGTTCACTTGAGAACGCTTCTTTTATTGTAAACGCTTTATATCTCGTTCGTTGTCCTTTGTTGGTTGTTCAAGATTGGACGAGAGATCTCTAAAGTGCTGTCTCAGAAATTGAAACATGTTCCCCAAGACTTAGACCTCTGAAGCAGTGCATTTATATACGCTTGGTTGGGCACCTATTGCTCATTTGAGTTGGTTACAAAGGCCCGAAATTCCCAAAAAATTTGAAATGGTCTAAATTTCAAAATGGCTAAAATTCCAAAATGACTAAAATTTTTAAATGGCAGAAATTCCGAAATCTCTAAAATTCTGAAAGTGCAAACTTCCATCATTTTAATTAAATTCGCAGGATGTCAAGTTTTGTGAAAACAGCAAATGTCCGCTTTGTCCGAGACGTTGATGTCGTGTGTTTTCCTTGATGACAACATATAATTCGTCTTGCCCTCATTTTAGATTCAACGCGAAAAATCGGCTCATTAACTGCTTGCTATGTTTGTCCAATCACGTCAATGTCATCTGATTTTCGGAAGATCGTGTCTGTGTTTTTAACTTGTGAGTTCCGGACGATCTTCTCAAGGATGATGTTAAAAAAGTCACATGACAGTGCGTCGCCTTGTCTAAAACCTTTTTTGTCATTGAAGGTCTCGGTGAGTTCCTTCCCGACCTTGACGAAGCAGCGAGACTTCTCCATTGTCATCCTTCACAATCTGACAAGTTTGGTAGGTATGCCACAACTAGACATGGCACTGTATAGCTCGTCGCTATTATATGTGGCTTTAAAATCGAATAGGTGGTGTGTATCAATTTGCACTTCTTGGGCCTTTACTAGTATCTGCCGTAGTTGAAATATTTGGTTATCTCTGGCCTGACACCGCAAAGATTAGGACCTATCAGCTTGTTAAGGAATGGTTTCTGGCGCTCACACAAAATGGCAGAGAGGATTTTTCATGCGGTATTAAGAAGATTGATCCGTCGGCTATTAATGCAGCCATAGGCGCCAACGTTCTTATGGACGCAGACAACGCTGAGATTCCAATCATTGGGCATGCTTTCCTCCGACCGTATCTAACAGACGAGTTGGAGAATGCTCTCAACCAGATCACGTTCAGATGCAGTGTTCCGCGGATACTCCATCCTCTCCAGCAGCTTTATTAAACATTGGTCTAGGTGTCCCTATCCTGACGGAGTACTTGTTTATTCTCATCTAAGTTAGGCGGAACATTCTGCCTAATAGGGTAATGAAGTCGTCATGGACGTCTTTAAATATTACCCATCGTCCCATTGCCCCATCCAAAAACACTCATTTAGCAGATATCTGCATCAAGGTCAAGTGAACAGTGACAGTGACAGTATCACCCTGCTCTATCGACCCATTCTAATTACAAACGAGAAAACGTTCAAATTTTCATTTATATTGATAAAAGAAGTTATAATGCCAAGTTTTGAAATCATTTTTCCATGCTGTACTTGTTTCCAACTTTAGTGCCATTCTCGAAGTGGTTCCAATTGATTATGCTAATCCAGACATTTGGAATCGAATTTGGATAACGTGTGGCACAAATTTTGCAGTCTCTGAAGTCAAGCCGTAGCCGCTGTGACGTACATTTCAGTTCCTGGACTGACCATTTCCAAGCTTTTTACGGCACTACGTCTTTTAGTTAATGTCAGACTAATCAAGTCTCGCCGTTTGGGATCGGCAATAAACTGCAGATCCCCTCTGCTCATGCGAGATCTTTATCCCGAGTTTCTTGTGGGCAGTAGCGCTACAATTTTGTTTTAACTCCTTTTTTTCTTCTCTATGCACTAGAGCCTGGAGTATAACTGACCATTAAATAACATGCCTTTCCAACTTGGTCTCGTCTTCTCGACAGCTATTTCCAGGTCCTTCAAGTGGAGAAACAACTTAAAGGCCAAAGAACCTCTTCTGGGACAGAGAACAATTTTCAATGCGATATGTAAAAAAGAAGACCAACTGCTTAATTAATGAGGTTTATTGTCCTTCACAGGGGTTAGGGATGATAGAGAAAGTCGTTTGAAAATCTACATACCTTACCGCTTATCTCAAAATCGTTGACATCAATTAAGAAGTTGACTCAAATTAACAGCTGTCATGGTCAGTCCGAGTGAAATAGTACGTCAACGAAAGTTCCCCACTTCAGATGAACAGTACCAAAGTTGATTACTGCTAAGCAGACCTCAACAGACGTCAACAGGGCAAATAACGAAGCAAGTCTCCCACCCTGCCAACACCATTTGCGTCCGTCCCGCTGTCACCACTGTCACAATCATCCTCATTGACAGTCGAAGCGGAGCAAGGACCGGCAGAAAAGCAATCAAATATGAAACATAAATTTCCGGATGTTTCCCGAAACTGCTCCTCCCGCTGTCGCCCGCTCAAATCGTGTCAAGGAAAGTTGTCAAATGCAGAGGTATTTTAATAAGCAGATGTCCAAAAATTTTTACATCCCTTTTCGTTTTTAATTTTTTTTTGGCTGCTTACCTCTCTGTTCCATTGCCTACATTGCTGGTGGGGAATTGTCGGGACGGAGGCCTGACAGAGGCCAGGGACGAGATGGAAATTACTGCGGAAGTAATTTGTTTCGGTTCGCTGTGGTTATGCTTCAAAATAGAAAATAATTTCACAGCAGCAGTGCATAGAAATCTAACTGTGGTAAGGACGAAGGAGAGAAAGTGGGAGCAAGAGAGTCTGAATATTCGATGGAACTGACAGATAGCACGATGTACTCAGAGCACGATGAGGATGCGGGCTACTGGGCGGTATCACTTCCATCTCGTCCTTCCTGTGATTGGATGTACTTCGCTGTGTCTAATGGAAACCGGAGAGCATCCGCCTTATCAAAGATGAATGTGAACAAGATTCACGAAATTGGTCACAGTACATTTGGAGCAGGTAATGTGCTCTGCGAAACCGTCAAACGGTACAGCCACTGTCACACAGGTTGCTTGGGTTACTTTGAGGGAAATGGTGTCTGGAGGAGATGCTTGTGAACAAGTACGATTTTTGGAACGCTCTTGAATTGGGTTAGGCTTTGGTCCCAAAATTGGCTTTTTATGTGTAGGAGATACATTTGTCTGGGAATGATTTAAAATATAAGTGCCTGCTTCTCAGGAAAATTTCACAAAACTTTAAGTTGACCTGGGTATTGGCGGATGTCGAGATGTCGGAATCATTAGCATATTGTGGGTATTACTATGATGGACATCTCTTTTGTGGACATCTCTTTTGTGGGAGGCAGCGAAATTCGTAAACTTCAACGCGGCCGGAAGCCTTCATACCGACGGGCTGGGAAAATCATTGTTAGGCAAGTTGACAACACCATGCAAGTCCAAAAAGTGGCAGTTATTTAATATACAAACATGAGGTATGCAGGTAGTTCTAGTTAAAGGATTCCCTGAAGGGGATTCCGAAAAAAAAAAAAATCGCGAACACCAGCCCTCAGGCTGGCCCAATGGTTCGACTTACAAAAACAAAAAAAACGAATATCTATTTCAATAAATTGATTTCCTATTCCGAGTACCACCGCCGATAGACTGCCTGCACTGCCTGCTTAGCTTTTCCTCATCGCCTTCCATCGTTTCCAGTCGCATGTTGACACAGGTGTTCCGGTGGCTGATGCAATCCCCTGGTGGATCATCGTTCTTCGCGTGGCTTGCTTGCTCGGCAATGCATGCAATTTCGCTGGAACGCATTGTCACGCTTTACCTGTGCAATCGAAGGTCAAGACTAGTGGATCGTATTACTGCAGGTTGCTACTCATGTCGTGTTAACTTTCTTTGTCTTATAGGTACGCAAATGTAATTTTTTTTTGGAAACTATGTGTCACTTAATTTTTGCGAGACGTATGTATTGGGACTAATGTCTTGGGTTTTAGGATACCACCAGGAAAAATCCCATGCTGTGGCGACGAGTGCAGGTATGCAAGCAAGATCCCTATAAGGCAACGCTCCTTCAACTAACTTTTGATGTTCGCGAACTCAACGAATAGAAAAGAAGGAAAAAAAATGGCTGCTTATAAGAAAATTGACAGAGACAGTATGAGAAGGGCGCCGTCGAGGTCTTCTGCAAACTATTAACGACGACAATGACGATCCCAGTACCGCTATCAGGCAGAATTTTCCACCTAATTTGGATGAGAATGGACGAAAAGGGATATCGACTGAGGTCAAACAAAGTTGCTGGAGAGGACGGTCACAAAACTCACCATAAAACTGTTCAAAACAGCTGAACATAATCTGACTGGTAGCATGATCCAGCTCTTCTGTAAATATCTTACAAAGGAAGGTCGGAAGAAAGCATGACCCATGAACGGAATCTCAGCGTCATCTGTCCGATCCACTAGAAGGGTGACTCAGATGACTGTGCCAACTACCGAGGGAACAATGTCGTTAACATCTTATACAAGATCTTCGTCGTTTTGTGTGAACATCAGAAACAAGTCGTCAGTATCAAGTGCGATTTCAGGTCAGAAAAGTCCACCATTCATTAAATCTTCACACTACGGCCGATCCTGAAAAAGACTCAAGAGATGCAGAGCAACACCCACAAACTGATCGTCGATGTTAAGGTTACATATTACAGCGTGCATAAAGACTCCGTTCCCCTGCTTGCTTACGCGAATGACATTGACGTGATTAATCGATCACAGCGGGCAGTTAATGAGGCGTTTGCTGGCATTGAAGTGGAAGCTGCTAAAATGGGTCTGATGGTTAAGGAGGGAAAAACGAAGTACATCGTGAAAGGGCACACAACATCGACTTATCGGAACAAGCATCACAGTGAGCAACATAAACGTTGAGGTTGGTCTTCTATTCCGAGCCATTGGGACAACGTAGCAAAAGACGTCCTCGAATGAGATGCTTGTCACAAGTAGAGAAGGACGTCACACAACTTGCAGGGCGCAATTGAAGGCAGCTGTCTTTTTATTTTATCAATTAAGCAAGCATAATGTACTGGAGCTTGTTTTCAACAAGACATCCCAAAAAATCACACGGCTAAATCTAAAATTGATTCAGTGAAGGAAACGTTTGGTAACCGCATAGTTTCATGTTATGGACTCCAACATCGTGCGATTTAACGTCGTTTGATACTTCTCTGCGCGAATATGCGCAGTCGCTAGTCTACGCTAATAAGCTTGAAAGTATTGACCTCTTGGGGAAAAACATTAGTCACGTTGTTGCAGATAAACGGTCACAAATATTAGAAAAAGTCATCGAAAATTGGAACTCCAGGTAGACTACGCCCAAGCCAGTCGTGGCTAAAAAAAACTTTTTTTTAACAACAATTACTATTACCATGGAGTAGTGCTCAAAGTTGAATATCAAACAAAAAACATAATA
This sequence comes from Eristalinus sepulchralis, assembly GCA_944738645.1. Classification (NCBI taxonomy): domain Eukaryota; kingdom Metazoa; phylum Arthropoda; class Insecta; order Diptera; family Syrphidae; genus Eristalinus; species Eristalinus sepulchralis. Next base: position 49,838,294 of record OX122882.1, read on the forward strand.
ATTATAATTGAGCGGCATTGCAGCTCAAAAGGGATCAGGGTCTAGCTACTGACCTACAATTTCTTGCCGACTCCGAACAGCGAGATTTGAGAAGCTTTTCATAGACAATTAATACTCTTTGAGTGTTGTCAGCAACTCGAAAGAAGTAGTACCGTGGAAAAATGCGAGTGGTTCCATGCGGGCTGGTCGACGCACTTACCAACTACGCCAGAGTGAGTGTAGAAAGTAAGGTTAAGTGAAAATTCACATGTGCTTCATGAATCACCACTTCACTTCGTTGGTGAATGGGCTCTTGGAAAGTTGGCCGAAGATCCAAAATTTGTTTACAAAAAACATTGTGTTCAGCGACGAAGCTTATTTTTGGCGCAATGGGTACGTAAATAATAATTCACAGTTTGGTGCGATTTATGGGCTGGTGGCATCTTTGGACCGTATTTCTTCAAAGATGATCCGAATCTTAACGTAACTGTGAATGGTGAGCGGTACCGTGGGATGATGTCCAATTTTTTTTTTGCACAAAATGCAAGAGCTTGACTTGCGTGACATGTGGTTTCAACAAGACGGTGCCACATGCCACACAGCACGAGCAACAATGGACTTATTGAGAGGCGAGTTCGGTGAACATATTATTTCACGTTCGGGACCGGTCAATTGGGCGCCTAGATCGTGTTAAATCCCATATACAGATAAGTGAGATTCTGGAAGACAACATTGAAGCATTTATTCGTGAGATACCGGCCGAAATCCATCCGAAAGTTGCGGATGAACCCTTTGAGGCGCAGTCAAGGTCAACATTTGCATGAAATAATCTCCACACATTAAATTATATGGGTCGTACTATCAATTCAAATAAAGATTTCATTTTTCTGAATTTTATGTGTTTCTTTTTTTAAACCTTCCTATACCTTTTAAAAAATCATCCTCTTTATCACGCGCAAGAATCTGTCTCTCATCTTCATTGTTCAGGGACTAGTTTAAATTTCCGTTGAGATATACTATCTGATAAATGGACCTTTCTTAGGGAAAGCCGTACTGTGGTCGTTCTGCGATTAAACATTTTTCATAAGCTAACGATCTGAACCGCGTTTCCGTGACTCATGGGCTCTTCCCGTCGACCACTTGTTCTTGATGCACTCTGTGCTGATCTTCAATGGTACCTTTGTATGCAGTAGCCCGATACAAGGAAATTACTTGTTTTTTAACCCCTTATTTAACATATCGCCAAATTACATTTTATGGAGGCCCCTATGGCAGTAATTTTTTTTTTCATTGAATTAAAGATTTTGCTCAGCCCGTAAATTTTTAAATTTGGAAACAAAAAGAAGATGCACGGATACAAATCTGGAGAGTATTGTGAAGGGGGAGCAGGTCGTATACATATTTCTACCATCTCGCCCTTGGGAATGGTGAAAGTGTGACCCGGTTAGTTGTTATGGTGACGGACAAGTTATTTTTTCCTCAAATAAATAAAATAAGCCCAAAGCCAAGGTCCTTCAGCAACTACTCGTGTTCTGCCTCCGTTCTTTTTCTACAATTGGCCAGCAGAACACTGCTTTGTCTTCTTACAACTAGTCTATAAAGATCACACGTTTTGAACAGAAGAAAACTCTTGTCATCACCTTTTCGGCGAACAGGGTAGGCTCCCGGTTCTATGAAACTCATTCGCTAGGGTAAGCCCAAATTCTGACTGTTCCTCGGTCATGAAAGAAGGCAGACGCTCCTTCGGTTTTTACCTAAACTGGTTTAGACGCTGCTCAAAAGTGGTCTCACCGTTGTGCTTAGTGTCCGGAGTGAGCAAACGTGATACCCTTTGCGCACGGCTTTCTCATGCTCAGTACTCCTACATCTCAACTAACTCGCACACCTTTTATCCTCTATCCGCTTGTTCCAGATTGTGTCTTGTCACGAGATTGTGTTGCTTAGTAGAGGCCACGTAAAATCTCGCAAAATACATTTTTAAGTCACCGTATACAACATACAAGCGCTTTTTGAATTCGCGCAGTAATTTCCCTTCCAAAAAGCAAGAACTGAATCAGCAACCGATATTACTTTTCCTTCGACACAATAGAAGCTGCTTACGAGAACGCACTAAATTTCTGGATAATAAATTTCTCCTGCGACAGTCTAAACTTCAAAACGAAATTCCATCTGAACACTATACTCCCCGAGTACAAACAAGTTAAGACAGAAATCAAGTTCCCGCAAACAATCAAAACTAAAGTGCTCGCACATTCCATAAGTTTCATTAATTTAATTTGTTTCCCACAGTCAACATCAGTATGCGTTCAGCAGCGGTAATGCATCGTACCACCGCCAACAAGGAAAACCACTCTGTGTGTACACACGGAGAGAAAAAAAAAACACCGTCGTCGCAAGGAAACACCAAAGCAATGCAAACTATTCTAGCAAAACACAAAAAGGACATGCTCCATTAACATCACTTCCAAAGGACGATATGAATTCGCACAATGCGCGCCTTTTTCGTTTTTCTGCCGCGCGGTCACCACTCACTCGCTGAGCGCGCCGGTTGATGATAAACTATCCATTCTCTCGCCTGGGAGGGAAACCCTGTATTCCGGCACCAGAAATGCCAGTGGCAGCGGTAGCCGCTATTGGAGCCTGTAGAAGTTTTTAATTAATAGCGAGTTGAACAAGCGAAACACTTAATAGTCGGGGAACACGGAAGTCGGCCGGAAAAGCCGGGGCTCCTCACGTCAGCCTACCGTCCTCCCACACTGTGTGAGACATGCCAACTGGGGCCAGGCGACTGCATGGAAAAACATAAATTTGACATCTTTCACAGCCGACTCGAGGTTCGAGGCGAAACTTCATTTGGAACCGTGCATGAAGACGGTGTAAGAGAATAACGGTCTCTAATTGAACTCCTACAGCGACGAGTCGTTGCAGTGAAATTGATTTCCCTCTCGCACTGCCAGGAGGAGGATCCGTCCATATAAATTCACAGCAGAAAAGAATGCAATTAAGTGAGGTGCTAGCACTCGGCACTTTGCTACAATGACAACGAATTGAAAGGATGGGCGGCAAGCGATCCTTGCACGCTGCCTTCCTTCCAAGTATCCCATTGCAACTCGTTTTCCTGCTTTCAATTTAATTGCGTCCCGCTCGAGGGAAGCAATGGGTATTTGCTTACAAGAAAATTATACGTTTCCACTTCCAGCTTCCAAATGGTGGATAACTGCAGTCCGTTGGTCGATCAGTTTTTAACGTCGATTGCTGGCTGTTTGGTCGGATTTGTTTGTTGTACACAAGGCGAGAAGAAATTTTCGTCTAAAGACGACATTTGGCTTCGCCGTGCCTCGGGCGATATTGATTCATTTGCAGTTTCACGAAATTGGTTCCATTCTGGGGTCCGCAAAGCAGAAACTGCAATTCTAAGTGGTTCAAGGTGTGCTCGTGGTATTTGCCATTCATTTGGAAAGTTATTGGCTGCTGTGGGGACTTTGCGAACACTCACCATTTGTTATTTTTCGAGCAGAAGTGTTCTGCAATTTGAACTCCTGCGGTGTTGGAATTTATTGAATGAGTCGTTCTTTTATTGAATTTGATTTGGCGCACGTGTTGGCTCAAGGTGTTGCCCAGTGGAGTACATAACTTTCCCAGCCAAGAGATAAGCGGGGGTTCGAGAAACTTTCGATCCATTTTTCGTCAAGAGAAGACTTGGTCAACTAGGCCACGGTGCATTGAGCAGGACGAGTAGTGATCAGACGGTGGTAGCACTGGTATTTACAGCGGGTGGAAAAGGGGCATGGACCTGTGCATACGACGCGACGTGGTTGATCGCACTTAAAATGGCGAGCTGCCAACGCTATTCTCGTCCGTGTACAGGTCAAGTTGACTTACAGCTTCCTTGTGGCGCCCCTGGATAGCCATCATAACATCCGTTATGTGGTGAACCAATGTATGCAGCGAACCCCTTAGCCCGAGGGTTAAATAATGGGCCTGGCGTGCGTGCGTAAGGCTTACTCCCTCACCACTCCCAATGACCGAGTTCAGAAACAACAACATGCCTCGGATATGAACGGATCCAATGTTTACGACCCCAGCAGTCGAATAAAGGACAACGATATTGGGTTCTGCACGTGGAGTATGAGGTCCCTTAACAGATTTGCGGAGGCCCTTGGCTGCTACAAAGCAGATATCACCGCCATCCATGAAGTGCGGTGGGATGGGCCGGGCAGAAAGAAGATGAAGAACTGTGACATCTACTAAAGCGACTGCGCATTAAGGCTAAATTCGGGAACATCAGTCTGATTTGCGCTCACGACCCGACAGAAGAGAAGGATGACAACAGCAAGGATGAATTCTATGGACTTCTAGAAAGAACATACGATCGATGCCCCAGCTATAACACCAAGATAATTGTAGGAGATTTCAATGCACAGATGGGAAAAGAAAACATCTTTAATGGAGTCATCGGGAATCACAGCGTGCACGACACCACTTCCGGAAACGGACTCAGGCTTTTGGCCTTAGCCTCGGGGCGGAACCTCTCTGTGAGCAGTACGCGGATCCCACATCTCAGCATTCATAAAGGAACCTGGCGATCCCCTGATCAATCAACCGTCAACCAGATTGATCACGTTGCGATCGACGTGAGACACTCCTCCAATGTTCTCGATGTATAAACATTCCGACTTGCCAACATCGACTCGGATCATCACCTTGTTGTAGCCAAGGTAAGAACCCGGATATCGAGAGTAACGGAGTCGAGATAAGCCAAAATGATTCGACGTCGGAAAGCTACAATCGCAACAGATTGCTGGGATCTTTGCCGTCCGACTGGCATTGAAGCGGAATCGGCTAAAATGAGTCTGGTGGTTAAAGAGGGCAAAATAAAATACATGCTGTCATTAAGGAAGGGCACATTACGAGGGCTGTCTGATAAATAACCGACCTAACCATGATGCACGCGACTTTTTCAAAAATTTTTTTATTTATTTTTCTACATAGTCTCCTTGTAACTCCACACACTTCTCCCAGCGATGCTCCCATCTCTGCAACCCTTCCAAATAGTATTTGGCATCTTTGTCTGCAAAATACGAGTTCACGAAAGAGATTGCCTCCTCATTTGACGAAAATCTCTGGCCGCCGAGCGCAGTTTTAAGTTGAGGAAACAAAAAAAAGTCGCTTGGTGCTAGATCCGGTGAATAAGGTGGATGGTCAAGCAGTTCGAACCGCAATTCGTGGATTTTCGCCATGGCGACTGTTGAGGTGTGAGATGGTGCGTTGTCTTGGTGGAACAACACTTTCTTTTTTTGCAAATGTGGCTGATTTTTCGAAATTTCTTCCTTTAGCTTGTCCAATAATGATGCGTAGTATGCTCCTGTTATAGTTTTTCCTTTTTCAAAATAGTCTATAAAAATAATGCGATGGCTGTCCCAAAAAACACTCGCCATCACTTTCCCAGCCGAATACACAGCTTTAGGTTTTTTTGGGGCCGGTTCCCCCTTTTCAATCCACTGTTTAGATTGGATTTTTGTTTCGGGCGTATAATGATGAATCCAAGTTTCGTCTACAGTTATTAATTGGCGTCAAAACTCGGTCTTATTGCCTCTAAACTGAGCCAACAGAGCGCTGGAAATGTTCATGCGCGCACGTTTGTGGTCAAGCGTAAGCAAACGCGGCACCCAACGCGCGGACAGCTTTCTCATGCCCAAGTCTTGGTTTAATATATGGCAAGCACGTTCTTTTGACATCTTCATAACCTCAGCTATTTCTCTAACTTTAATCCGGCGGTCGTCTAGTACCAATTGATGAAGCTCCTGCGACCACGTTTAAATTCAGCTGCCCAAAATTTTATGGTGGTAAACGATGATGCAGAGTCACCATACACAGAGTCCAAGTCATCTTTGATTTGTGAAGGCCTTTCAAAAATAAAAATTTAATTACAGCTCGATATTCAATTTTTTCCATTTTGGGGGAATCACCGAAATACACTCACAAAAACGACTGTCAACAGATAATGGTGCAAGATAACTTTCTGAAATTTTGGTGAGTAGCTATTATAATATGCACAATTTGAAGTAGAAACTTTTTTTTCACTTGTGCCGCTAGCTTCACGTTGAGGTCGGTTATTTATCAGACAGCCCTGGTACATAAGCGTCTCGGACAGAGCATCACACTAGTCAGCAGAAGCTTTGACGTAGTCAAGGACTTCGTCTACCTCGGCTCCGCGGTAAATGGGGACAACAACATCAGTACCGAAATCAAACGCAGAATTACTCTTGCCAATCGCTGTTTCTTTGGAGGGACTAAGCTTGCGTTATATATCACCTTGACCATCCCAGTCCTGTTCTGTGTCACGGAAACCTGGACTTTACTAAAAGCGGATGAGGAAGCTCTTAGTGTTTTCGAGAGAAAAGTTTTGCGTACGATTTTTGGTCCTGTTTGTGTTGATGGCATCTGGAGGAGAAGATTTAACGACGAACTCTATGGGCTGTGTAGCGACAGGCGCCTAGTCAAGCGTCTCCGGATACAATGCTATAGATGGCTAGGCGTACAGACACCAACGACGCTGAATGCTCTGGAAAGCCAATTGAGGTGGTTACACCTGAAAACGTCAAAACAGTACACAAAATCATTTAAAAGCTGTCGGTTGAAATTGACCAAATCAAGTATTACTGTGAGGGGAAACTTTCCCTTGTCGACTTTTCTGGTCACTGTTGATTCTAGATTTAACAAGGTTACTTCAGATGGTTTGTCTGAACGCAATTTGTAGCTAATACTGTTTTCACTGAGTTCTTGTTTTTGATGTCCGATTTATGACCAGCTAGTCTTTGACGACAATGTAGGGATGCACAACTTACTTTAAGCCCTGGTTCCTTGTGGGCTGTAGTGCCACTCAATTATTATTATTTTCTGTCGCTTAACTTGAACACTTTTTTAACCCAGTTAGAAGCTGTGTTGTTTATAATGTGCTTGGCTTGATTGGAACGATAGTTCCCTAGTTTCTCTGAAGCTGTGCCTATTTGTACCAGTCGAAACAAAGATGGTCATGTTCCCGATGAACTTTTAAAGTTATTGAGAACATGTAGCAGACTGTTTATTCTATTGCGATCGATCATCTCGATGGTAGGCGAGAGTGGGTTACCCATCGGCATGCCGTGAACTTGTTTGAATATTTTGTCCTTGTAGATCTCAAGGATTTCCTCTGGTTGAACTTTGTGTTGACACTGATGACATCCCATCATTTCTTAACGATATTAATGGCGAGTTATTAACAGCGTCGTATGATACCAGGACGTCGTTTAGATCTAATTATATGTGTCTAGCCTTTTCTACAAATTCAAATGAGTTAATTTTAGAAAATCAGGAAGTGAAATTGCGTGAGAAAGCTGACACCTTAAAGATATCAGAAGACCATTAAAGATATCAGAACAAATTTTTGGGCCTCTTTTAGACCAGGGAGGCGACAACATACCTCTGGATATAATCCACCGGATATAAGTCTCGAACCAAAGACTACCGGAACGAAAATGAAAATGCTGTACTGCATTCAGTGCTGGGAATTTGGAAAAATCACTTTCGCCGACTGTTAGACGGCGACGACGATCCAAATACCGCACGAAAGCTAAATATAAACGACGATGAGCACATGTTCTGTTCTCAAAAGAAGTATTGCCTGTGATTTTTGATCCTGCTTGCATTATTCACATCTGAAGGAGAAGATTCAATGGCGAACACAATGGGCTGTACGGCGCCAAGTCAAGCGTCTATAGATATAAAGAGTAAGCTAGTCATTTAGAGCAAATGGAGGAAACTGTTTCAGGTCAAAGAGTGTTTCAATCTGGGCTATTCGGACAACGCAACAGAGAATAAGTTCATCTAAGACAAAGCACACAAGAGGGCATTAAATACAATTTCTTGGTCCTCCGGAGGAACATAGCAAGCGCTTATGTGTAGAGATCCTAGGTTTCCAGCTCCCAGCACGTCAGCGCCAAACAGCCGCCACCTGATCCGAGCAAAGGCAGAACCTTGACAGAGAAAGTGCTCTGCAGTCTCTGTACCTTATCGCATGGGGTATACTCCATAAGCCCTACCACACTTAAGTGCTTAGCGAAGGTGAAGTGTCCTGTGTGTAGGCCAGTACATCGTCCATGTAGAGATATCAAAACACCGGGGATTTCTTGCTGACTTTTGAGAACACGCACTTTATCAGCCTACGTCCCAGAGAGTCTTGTAGTTCCTCGTCGAGTGACCATACCGTCGCCAGAGGTCCAATCAAGGACGCGGGCAGTCCCGAAGTGTGTTCGGGCCCCACGAATGTCTCTTTAGAACCTTGCCAGCAATCTCGTTTCCCGTGATCCCGTGATGTACCGGGACCCAGACAAGTCTTAGTGAATTTAGTCTGCTGAACAAATCGAGGGAAGACTTGGAATCCTGTACTATCTTGGGAGGGGTTAGAGGGTTTAGTGAGGCCTTAAGCACAGCTTGGTTGTGGCTATATTCTATAGACGCAAATACTTTGTTCCTTTCAATATAATTCGTAGCCATAAGAATAGCAAAGGCTTCCTCCTGGAAGACCGACGCGAATTTACTTAACGAAGTGTGAGTTCTAATGTTGTCGTTTTTCACGAAGGCCTCAGCTCTAGATCCCTCTATTGTCTTGGAGCCGTCTGTGAAAATCCGAGTACATTACCTTCCTGGCGCAGTTGGCAGTTTTTGACCAGAGCCAGTCCTAGACACATCGAAAGTCGACTTTATATGTGCAGCTCAACTGGATTGTTGGCGTCCCGGTATCAGTCGTTATATCCGTGAGACTGTTGTCAAAGGAGATGCGATGCGCGAGGTCATCAAAGCTCTAAATACTATTTCTTCTTAGTTGGGATATGGCCTTGATTGTCCATCCCATAATGTGGATATGAAGGACGTGAGACATACCATCAGAAGCGGGCTGAGCCTCTCCGCCGCGTTCTCCGTTTCTCCAATTCGTATTATTAAGCCACGCCTTGAGTGGCAGGATGCGACGTCGTTTACGTCGCACACCGCTGTGGGCAGTGGTGAGTGGTGCCCCCAAGCTGACGTGGAAAAAGCAACGGGTGGACTTTCACGGTATTTATGTCCCTTTCTTTATCCTTCATACAGACTTTCTTTAAAACGTCCAAGCACAAGACGCTTCTTTACTTGGTTTCGGCGTCTCACCTGGGATCTTTAAAGGCGTAGATTTTTGACTCTTAATTTTTTGTGCCTCGACAAGGCTTCCAATAAGGAAAGGAAATGGGGAATTCCTTATGATCCTTGTGAATTTACCCATTAAGATAAGGCCGTAAAGGCATGTGGTCACGCAAATCTGTCGTTTTGACTACAAACATGAAAAGTGTAGTCGCAGACCTGTATGCGGAGTCTGTTAACTAATTTCATTCATATTCTAACATCCGCTCAAGAAACATTTCATTTCAAGTATCCTCACTTTCGATTTAAGATAAATAGAAATAATGGCAAACACCTTCACGTGCTCTTATTAACCTCCCACGAGCGAGGGCATTTGATTGGCTAGTATGATGCATGAGCCTGAGAGGGTAGTGTCGTAAAACATGAAAGTTGTCTGCCCAGTGTGGAAAAACATATGAAGACCTTCCGCGTAGGGGTCGAAACTTTCATTCATCAGAAGAAGAACTGAGTCCACACACAATTACAAATTTCTGTCAATTTCATTATCTTCGCCGTTCGCATGACGTCTCTGAAACTAGTCATCGCTGTGGTATATTCGGAAATAGTCTTCCCGAGAGAAAGAGAAATCAACAAAATCTTGGGTCACGTACATTATGTAAATTATTTGGGTTTCCTCGTGCCAACAACGTCCTGCATAAAGTACAAGTGAAAAACGTGTCGGTCCATCCCAAAGCCAGCGGCAAACAAACAAAGATTACGTGGATTTACATGCGAAGCCGCTTTTGCGCCCTACATGGACCGGAACTTAATTCGGTCTAAAGCTACTTAAGGAAATGCTTCCGATAAAAAAGTGACATCGACAAACAATCCGCTCTAGGTGTTCAAATTGCAAATCAATTCCAATTGCCGGGAGTCCTAAAAAATCGTCTCTCGGGTCACAGCTCGCCCACAGCTGAATGATGGAGCAACTAAGATGACATTCGTCCATCTGCTTGCGGTATTTATGCAGCATGTTGAATTCCGGTTATCCCCCCTTGGACGATGGTCCTGTCTGTCAGGCAACGATGCCTCAAAGTTGAAACATGGCCGGAAAACAAGTAAACTGAGTCTGGTATCGTTAGACAATCGAATGAATTCAACAACAAGCTCTGGGCCGTGTTCCAAGAGGTGCACTGCAGCAAAGGCTCCTCACTGAGCGCTAAGGGGCTAAGGGGAAGTATTTTCAATTTTCAAATTCATGTACATGGGAGTAAGAGATATCTCTCTGCCTCTCTTTCAGGTTGTCAAAGGTTTTGTGGCAGACAGTGTTTCCCTGTGTGTGTTGCTTTAACTTTTCATAATATGGTTGCAGGGTTGTGGGACTGGACCGGGTTGACAGGCGGAATATTTAGGTGGAAGCTATCAGTTGCGCAATTGGTTACGTAATTCAGTTTCCGAAGGTTAGTCTGAGCGATGTGTGTAATTCGAACTATGGCTGGCATGTGTGCATGACTCTCCCAGCTCGGAACTAACAACATTTGTGCACAATCCATTTCAGTTGAATTTTATTTGATCTACACTTGGTATGTGAGAATTTCTGGAAGACCACAACTGAACTTAGTTTGGTTACGTGTGCGGGGGGAACTAAATTGTGTAAAGGAGGCAGTCTGACTGCGGTGCATGAGGCAGCACTCAGTGTTGTTTAATCTCCAGTTGGTCGGTTTATGGGCAATGTGATGCAAATTCCTTTCTTCCGCGGTGGTTTCCTTAAAGCAACATACTAAGAGCGCCTAACAAAAGAAACGTTTGAGCGACAAGAAAAGAGACGTCAAATTTGGTCTTAGAAACCATCTCCACGAAAAATTAGGAATGGGGAATTACGTTAAGACAATTCTAAAATCTGACGAATGCATGGATGGCAAGGTTTTAAGAGCCTCACACCGTAAAACCAGATTGCTCGGTGAGTAGGCTAACGAAGAAAGAACAAATGCCAACACCGCAGATTCTTATATCCCGTCTAAAATCAAACAAGCAAAAATTAGGGACTAGAATCTCTACAAGTCAGGGTACACATCTTTTTCTAAACTAAGACGCACTCAAGTCGTCGAAATACAAAACTGTCCCCGCAAGTACAGAAGTCAAGTTGAGATACGTTCTCTTTGTCTCATCCCTGAGTACTCACCATAGCACCCATTGTACACAAGTTATAATTTTTATAACCTTCAAGCAGACACACTTATAAGCCAGCATGCCTCGAGTACAAACAGGTCTCCCGTTGACACCTCCTGCAAACGAATAATGGACCATGGACTTAGACGAAGAATGCGAGGCCCTTCAATAGACCACAGGAAGCCAAAGATTTTGCGGGGGTCTGGACTGCTACATCCAGGAAACGCGATGGAATCGACCGGACAAAAGCATGTTGAAAAGATACAACAACTTCTGCGGCGATTACTACTAAGACGGAAAGCAACTCCTACTTAGATGTGGATTTGTTCTTCGAGGTAGACTTGTGTTACTCTGAAATCCTGTAAATAAGCGCCTTATGAGCATCCTCATCACAGTGCGTCACTCCCTGATGTTTGGACAACACCAAGGATGACTTATGATCCAATGCCCTCGCTACTAAATCAAGATCGTTGTTGAAAATTCGAACGCGCAACCGCGTTAAGAAGAAATCTTTCCTAGAATGAATAGGAAAAACACAGCCTATAGGACCACACTTACAAAATTGGAAACCACCGAATGGACTTCACCTTCGGAACGGTTCTCATACCACAAAGGAATCTTATGATCCCCTGATCAATAAGTCGTCAAGCAGATTGAACACCTTGCGATCGATGTCAGAGACTCCTTCAGCATTCGCCAAGTCCAAACGTTGCGAGTTGTCAGCATTTTTTGATGTTGTCAACGTAAGTACTCGGATATCAAGTTAACAACGTATTCGAGACAAGACAACAGGTTTAACGTTGGATGGCTACAGACGCAATCGCAATAACTGAAACTCTTAGAAAGTTCGGCGCCGACCTTTGTGTTTTTGGACGCTTTGGGCGTGGTTCACTCCGCTGACTGCCGATCCACTCCGCTGACGGCCGATATGACTCTGGAGTCTGGTGGATTCATGTTTCATCCATTGTGACATATCGTTGCAAAAAGACCTGTTCATTCTGGCGAAACAGCTCTCAGAATCATCGATACGTTGTTGTTTTTGGTCCATTATGAGCAAACGTGCCACCCATTTCGAAAACAGCTTTCTCATGGACAACTGTTCATGCAAAATAGTGTACACACTGCCTTCTGAATTTTTTAAGGTGTCAGCTGTCTTACATAATTTCGCGGTTTTAAAAAAAATATTTAGCACTATTTTGACGATTCATTTGGTATATCTGACTGTAACCGTGGCCGTACAGACACCAACTATGCTGAATGCTCTGGAAGGCCAATTGAATTGGCAAAAGTAGCGTCGCTTAAAGCACTGTGACTTTTAACCGAATAACCAGATTGTCATGAAAATTTCACAGATATAATTCGAATGTTTTTGGTTCCTAAAAATAATATGAATTTCCCCTATATGCCAGTTCCGGGAGTTATTGTGTGATTTGTTATTTGATCGGAAAACATAGAATAATCCTGTCTGGTAGTCAATCCTGGCGGTGACTGGCTGGAATTCGATTACCAGTGTTGATGATAGGTATTCTCTGTAAGAAAGTATTCGTTGAGGATTGGGGTTATTGCGAATGTTAACGAATGGAGCAGTGAATGGATAAAGCTAACTTGGCTTATGTGTCTTTGCCTCGGAAGAAATGCGCACATAATACCCAAAAAAAACCCTCAAGGCATATTTTGAAAAGTCTCCACAAATTTTCTGTCGAAGTATGGATAGAAAATGTGTAACACTTCCAACGTAGATTTTTTTAATAATTGGCGAACGCTAAAGGGATTATTTGATGACCGGAATTAAGTCACAGCACGGACTGAATGTATAGATGAAGAGGTGAAAAGGATGTCCCGGTTTACATACCTGTGGATTGTAATGAGGGGGAAAAAGTGAGCTGGGAGGACCTTTCCATATTCGTGTGGTGCGGCTGAAGAACAAGTCTCTAAACTTAACGGTGCGTCCAAATGTGGGCTTAAGGGTAAACGGGTGGACATCTCTATCGAGGCAGGCATTGCGGGTACATTTTTGAAGAGGAGGAATGCAACAGGCTAATTCAGTGGAGCATTTTGTGCTAAAATAGCGATAAAATGGTGACAAAGACGCAACATTTCGTCGCATTCTATCTAGTAGGTGCAGGGAGGTCTTAGGAGCTCCAGACCAGATAGGAGCGTTATACTCGAGCTTAGGACAGATGTAGTCCTTGTAAATTGTAGCCAGATCAAAAGGGGTGAAATATTTCTTGCATCACTTTAAGGAACCTAGAAATTTCGCTGCAATTTCGGTCTCGAATAAGTTGTCCTTCCAACTAAGTGTTGAGTTGATACACATACTTATGATGGAAAGTCGTTCGGTTTCAGCAACGCTAGAGCCAATCAGAGCCAATGGCTGGTTATTTTGGGATCGTTTGAGTGGCAGTAGACAGCACTTAGTCTTAAAAGCATTAAATTCCATGCTTTTCTTCTTACCCCCCAATCAATTATGCTGTCAAGATCGAAATTTAATGAGCTAAACATACGCTGCCGTTCGAAGTCTACGGCCGATGAAGAGGGTCGAGAGCAAAGAAACGAATATAAAAAGCTGAAGATCGCGAAGGATTAAATTGGATAAGAAGCGTCCACTCCAAATTCTATCGGTCGCCAAGTATGGAGGTTGCAGGGTTTCATTTTTGTATTACAGGGTAAATTTTTGTATGTCGCTTGATAACGACCAACCGACAAGACTTATAATAATAATAATTGAGTGGCACTAAAGTCCACAAGGGATCAGGGCCAAAACATTTACTCGCGTTGTGTGTGCTACTTTTCTCTCACAAGTAGAAGGGACCTACAGTTTTTTGCCGAATCCGAACGGCGACATTTGAGAAGTTTTTCATAGACAATTCATACGTTTTGAGTGTTTTCAGCAACTCGAAAAAGATGGTGCCATAAAAAATTGTTTTGGATTTCGTTCCTATAGAGTTTAAGCTTATGGATTTTGTTACTGAAGCATTCTGGAACCAACCCGTTTTTTAAGGCTGTTCCCTTCCAAAATGGTATCACAAGACTGGCAGCCAATACACGGTTTTAAACTTGCAAAAAGGGGTGCCATGAACTGTTTAGAGAAGTCCCAAATGGATTCATCAATTGATGTCCGACAAATTCACTTTGTGAGGGATAATTTCATTATTTAACTCAAATTGTATTAAAACTGCTTTTCCCAGCTTATACCAGGATTATATTGATCGATATCATAGCCAAAGCAAGTATAAAAATAAAATATGCTGGCAGCACAATAATGACGCGACATTTAATATGACATATTTGGTTGATCCTCCCCATCCCCACGTTGTCTCTAAGGGCGGCAAGAATTATGAAAAATGTGAACAAAAAAATCCGGATTTCAATATTTAACCATTGTAATACTACTCGCTACTCAGTGTAATGTCCTGAAAACATTTTCTCACTTACCTGCATCCATATGCTCCCATGGATTTCGTTAAGCTCCCATAATTCATAGTTCAGCTTTTTACAGCTTTAATCGGGATTTCAGTTTAAATCAATTTAAGTTCCCCGTCGCATGTTTACAGGGAACTGAAATTCATCTGAAAGTTCGGGCAGAAAAATAAAACACTCGAGTCCTTCAATTATTTTCTTTAATATCTCAAATAATTTTTTTTTTCACCACTTCTTTTTGTGTCTGTTCACGGTTTTGTGAAATTGAATGCATCCTTTCGAACGGAAGAGAAAATTGAAAAACAAAAAATCAGAAAAAATAATTCTAGAAAAACATGTTTCAGTTTCTTATTTCATTTTTCACATTACATCTCGACACGCCATGCAATTGGATGACTTAAGATATAAAACTGTACAATATAGAGTGTATTTATCTTAGAACTAGAAAACAAAGGAATAGATATCAATTTGCACTATAAACAGATGAGGTGATCGATATAAAATAAATTCATCTTGGGTGGGGACCTTAGTCAGATAGATTCTCTTAAGTGAAAACAATAAACGCAACTGTAAATAAATCTACTATATCTTACTTATTGCTCATAGAACATTTATTATCTAGTGATAGGTACCATTAATTAACCATAATTATTCATATCGTATTTACTAGATTTCTTTTTTGTCTGTTTATCTTATTCATTTAATTGCTCACAGGAATTTTTGTTTTTTCTTTTTTTTAATCACTTACTGATTTTTTATTTACAAGTACCTTAATTTGAATAACGTACTTTACGCCTTTTTTTTAAAGATGAATTTTTCTTTCCATTTTTTTGATTGTATTAATTAATTTTTTTTTTCAAAACTTAAACAAAATGAAAGATAGAAGATGAAAAAGTTCTTTTAGTTAAGTATCCCTTGAGTGAAGCTTCTCCGAGATTGATTGGTAGTTGAGGAGGAGGAGGAGGAGGAGGAGTCATAAGAAAAGCGGTGAAGCAATTTAATACAGTTTTCTTTCCTCTATTAATTTCTTCTTTAATACGCTATATACACACAACTTAACAATATACACATATTTATTGATTTTAAATTTAATCTCTTGATGTCTTACTCCTACGAACAAATCTGATAATATTTTGGTAGAATTTGTTTTTCTGTTTATTTAAATTTAACACTTTACCAAACACTGATTAGTTTCTTAAGTAGTTTTACGGTCTAGGTGTGATCTTAGTTCGGCTATCTACATTTGGATTATGTCAGAATGCAATTCAGTTGTAGGTTTAAAATTTACAAGTGTTATTTCTTAAATCTGTTTTGTTGGTTTTTTATTCCATTTATCACACTTAGGATTTATTTTTCATGGTGAAAGCGATTTAATACAAGTCGATATGTTGATTCTGTTCATTTGGTTTCTTTCCTGTTCTTGGTTGGTTGTCGGGATGCAGCAAAAAATGAAATGACGATGATTATTTATATTTAATATCTGAATTGGAATGGAAAACATCATCCCATCGTCACATTTATAAAAACATCTTAAGGAGTGAGTCAAAAAATTATAGCTGCCAAAAGCCAAATAAATGCACTTCAGAAAATAAAAAAAAAGAAAACATGTACCTTACACTTGTAATTGTTGTCCTTCCAATAAACGATACTAAATCGTTAAAAATCAGTGCCTTTGAGGTGTACGGGTTAGCGTGTGATGGCAGAACTTGATTACTATTCCGGTGAATCGCCTTTCCAAATATTCATTGGAAAGCAGCTGTCATGCAGTTTCAGAGCCTCTATCTGTCATTTAGTTGAAGTGTCAACAACAGCATTTTTCAATTCAATGAGTTTGTCAAGACACGGTTCAAGAGTCTTTTCTTTGGGAATATTTTCCTTCGGGGAGCTGCTGAAAGTGATTTCTGTGGCTTTTCACGGTGATCTAGCTGATATGACTTTACTTAAAAAACGAAAAACCTCACGGACGGTAAAAATTAAGAGTTTTCCAAAAAGGACTTGCCAACTTTGTAAAAAAAAACATTTTTTTTTTTTAATTTGCGGTCCGTGATGAAGATGTTGAGTTTACTGAATAAATTGACAGTGACAGTTTGAAGATTAGTGAAAGGGTGCCAGTCCCTGGAAACACTTCAGTCTAAACATAAAGAATAGAAGGCATTGCTCGGTCCATCCATTTTTGAACGTTTAAGGACAAGGAGAATAATTCCAAAGGTAGGACTGTGAATATGAATTTATTTTGAAGACAAGAGAAGCAGTTGGAATGATCCAATAGGAAGGACATCAGGTGCCATATGAATTGAAGTCAAAAGACGTTGAACGAAGTGTCATATCTGAAAGGCTCCGGCTGAGCGTCCCGAATTGAGACTGATGATGAAAAGTAAGCGCATGGAAATCCATTTGTCATCTTCAACCACCGCAACGACTCTTTACGGCGAGAAGGCTGTGTTTAGAATTTGGTGGAACACGCTGGATGTGGGTATAATGAGCTGATGCAGCTAAATGAAATATTAAGAGCAAAGTCTTTCGACTACAATAAACGCGTTTGCGACTAGGAATGCAAAGAAAAACGGCCAACAGTCTAAAGACACGATTAAGTTATTTTACAGGACGACAATGCTAGGTAATAAAACATACAAAGGGACACTGAAATAGGAAGCCCTATTCCATCCACTGCTTAGCCAATGACACTGTGTCGTTCGGGTTTTTTGTTTAGAAAAATTCTCAAATCCTAAAACCAGTTTGAATCTATATCGACCAGCCTAACCAATGCAGCAGTTACACAACATTTCCACAACAAAGTTCTCAGAAGAATTATAAATGCTCCATGCTACATTTGAAACAGCGCCCTTCATCGACACCAAAGGGAACCATTCTTCTTGAAGATGGCAACAAAAATTTTGGGAGAACGTTTACACTCAAGTTTCAAGTCTTTTTCACGACTACACAAATGAGACCGACAAGATCCGCAGACATCACTTATCAACTAAAAGTTGCAGAAACAATTACGACAACAATGAGATAATACTAGAGCAACATCAGCGAGACAATAAATAAAATATTGTAAAAATAAAAGAAGAAAAATCTTCAAAGCCTTTGACTTGAAAGGAGGACTGACAACGTGAACCTACTGACGTCAGTTGGCATCGGCATTCAGATGGGGTCACAACTACTTTGTAGATCCCCAGGAGAAGGCTTGGTGCTGTGTTTCGGAATTTGTACACGGTCAACGAGTCTCACTGTCCGCAAAACAGTGCCTGCTGAAGGACTTTTATCTTCGAAGCCAGTGACGATCCGAGAATCCAAGAATCTCTTCCCCCCGTCTTAGACGAGAAGAAGTCGAACAAAGCTGCTGGAGCAGGTGGACTGTCCGTAGAACTGCTTAAAGCAGCTGGAGATGACCTGGTTGGGTGCATACACCAGCTGATCTGTAAGATATGGTAGCAGGAAAGCATGCCCGATGAGTGGGACCCAAGACAAGAGACCCGCTCAACTGAGCCAAATATAGTTAGTGATTAGTTAGTCTCCTTAACATCGCGTACAAGATCCTTTCTGCCGTATTGTGTGAACGTCTGAAAGTATTCGTCAACAATCTCAAAGGTACTAATTATTGTAGTGGCCAGTGGTGTCCACCATCGACCAAATCTTCACACTACGGCAGACAATGGAAAAGACCCAAGAAGTGCAAATCTACACAAACCACCTATTCTTCGGTTTCAAGGCCGCATATGACAGTCTGCATAGAGACGAGCTATACAGTGCCATGTCTAGTCTTGGCATTCCTACCAAACTCGTCAGATTATGTAGGATGACGATGACAACTCTCGCTGCTCTGTCAAGTTTGGGAACGAACTCACCGAGACCTTCAATGTCAAAAAATTTAAACAAGGTGACGCACTGTCATGTGACTTTTTTAACTTCATCCTTGAGAAGATCGTGCGTAACTCACAACTCAACACCAGAGGCACGATCTTCCAAAAGTCAGTTCAATTGCCTGCTTACACCGATGACATTGGATTGGACGAACACAGCTAGCCGCCACTGAGGCGTTTGCTGGCATTGAAGCAGAAGCCGCTAAAATGGTTCTGCTGGTTAATGAGGACAAATAGAAGTACATGCCGTCATCAAGGAAGGACACACAACATCGATGTCTCGGACAGAGAGCGTCACACAACCCAGCAAAAACTTCGAGGTAGATAAGGACTTCGACTACCTCGGCTCCGCCGTAATTAGGGAAAACAAGACCAGTGCCGAAATTAAACGCAGAACAACTCTTGCCAGTCGTTGTTTCTTTGGGCTCATGAGGCAATTGAGTAATAATGCCCCCTCTCGAAGGACTAAGCTTGCTATATATAACACCTTGATCATCCCAGTCCTACCCTATGGCGCGAAAACCTGGATGCTACTAAAAGCGGATGAGGACGTCCTCAGTCTTTTCAAGAGAAAAGTTTTTCGTACGATTTTTGGTCCTGTTTATTGATGGCGTTTGGAGGAGAAGATTCATCGACGAACTCTATGGACTGTACAGAGAAATGCCCCTAGTAAAGCCACTTCGGATACAAGTGGGTTGAGGAAAAGCAAATTATTTCGGAAAACCAATTCGGCTTTAGGTCGTGGCACCACCATTCATATCGGGTCTGGTTTCAGACTTCAATGGAATAGGCACAGGCGCCTGCGTAATCCACATTGACACCGAATGGCTAGAAGAACTCCTCCTCAAGCTGACCAGGCTCGGCATAAATAAGACATTGCTGTATATGACCTACGATATGAGAGGAGGTTGGAAGTGGAAACGGAAATTAATGGAAGCGACGATACTAACAATCTTTGATCCAAGGGACGAACCCAGAAGGCATACCTAATAAGGATAGATAATTTCATTATAAAATTGACTCGGAGCACGTAGCTCGACTTATGAATTCAACAAACAGTCTGTTCCATGAAAAGTTGCATCTAAACGGCTTCATTCCGCCCGAAACTTCTCTCTATTTGAACGCGGCCTGATACAAGATGGGGAACGCTGTCCTATCATCTTCCATGTTACTCGACGAACAGTGGAAAGATAACTTCTATACGAGGCGGGCCGTCGCTCGCAGCCAGGACTATCTCCTAAAGTTCAGTAGACCGAACTCCGCGATAGAGCAGTCTCCGACAAAAAACAGATTTTTTATAGTTGATTACATCAGAACCAGACTTTAAAAAAGGATATGTCGATATAATGTGACGGATAACAATATTGATGCATATGCTAGAAATTTGAAGAAAATTAAAACTCTACTGATGTCGTAGAGTCTGAGAATCAGCGTAATCCACGGTCAGTCGATGGTGAAATTGTTGCTGATGATTCAAATTTATCAACTTCCCAACATTCGCAGAAATTGAAGGTGTCACATACGTCACTTGTCGCATTTTGCATTTCAATTTGCTTCTCCTCCTTCTTAACAGATTCAACTTGGGTAACAATTTCACCCTTTACAACACCTAAGAAATGTTTCTTAAATGTTGAAACAACAGACGATAAACAGCGATTTTTCGAACAGCACTTCATTCAGTGATGAGCCACATTTCTGACTCGCGGTGTTAATTCTTAAGGAAAACATAATTGACACAAATGAGCTCTGAAAAACCACACATGTTGGAAGAGATGTCGTTGCATTCAGACAAAGTGACTGTTCGGTGTGTTCTATGGTCTTAAGGGGTCATTGGTCATTGACTTGCATGTCCTCGAAGTTGCCAATGAGCGGAATTCAGTCAATTCGGAGAGATATAGACTCATAACCGACTGAAGGATATATGATTCCAACAAGACCAACGAGAAAAATTATGTTTTCAAGATTTCGCGACGTCAATTGACCCCCACGAACATGTCGTTCGTCAACGTTCAATGCTTCTCTGTGCGGCAACGTAAACGACCGTGCTTACGAGAATAATCCTCGAAATGAAGACGTATCGGAAACTAATATTACTCCAGTTATGGCCAAGATACCGGCAGAATGAGAAAGTGTCTAAGAATTACGTCAAAAGGATTCGAATCTTTACATTTGAAAGCTACTTTTTTTGACACTTACTGGGCAAAGCCCTTTCACGAAAAATGATTCGCACTCCAGTAAATGTGTTTCTAGTGAATATAAATTCCATCACCCAGTCTCAATATGACAGCCAAAACCGGTAGACAGCGTGCCGAAGTATCTGCAATCAAAGCGATGTACGATGAAGGAATGAATGAAAATGATTGATGATTCGGGTAATGTATCTGACGCATAAGCGAAAAGCGATGAACTGTCAAGTCACAGGAGTCAGGTACATTTATTCTCTGCAAATACCCATTCTTAACACACAATAGAAAATTGATTTCGTAAAACAAAATTAAAATTTGAAAATGACCGACCATCGTTTCCTAAGTACCCCCCCTGTATCGGAATTCATTTCTCTTGAACTGCACCCTGCCACGTTTGAAATCGATAACGTTGAAGTCGAAGGCATGGCACATCCATGATACTACGCCCTTCTGCCTCGTCCCCCCCCCCCCCGCCCCTCCTCAAGCATTCATTTCGTCTCATATTTCGATGTTCCACAGGAGCATACATTCAACGTGCACCTTGAGATGCAAATATTGAAATTCCGACAGCGTCGTATTATCAAAAGTAGAAGATTCGGTCGCTTCTGCACGTCTGTTGGATGGAGCGAATGAGTTAGGCACTTAGTGGAAGTGACAGTCAGCCGACGAAATGCATTAGCCGTTGACGTTGCGAGTGATGGGGTAGAGTTATGAAATTCATTCTACGTTACACGACGCCATCTGTCTACATGGTAATGAGAAATTCCATCTCCGGTGCTGAAGCAAGGTGCTGGAATATGAAGAAGATATGCGCCCTTGGATGGAATTCACTGAAAAAGTCATTTTGCACAACGTCTTTGGAAGACGATGCACTCTGAGAGGTAATGTAAGTGTGGAGCGCATGCTTTGTCATTTGAAATGGCATGGAACATAGGTGTTTACGAAGTGAGTTAAAGAAGCTTTCAAATGCAATCATTTGTTATCCAAGGGACGGTTAAACTGACGGAAATTATTCCATATTTCCACGCCACTGAGCAGTAGAGTATTTGTGAATGTTTTTTCAACATCGTTCTTAAGAAGGAACTCACAAGTCAAGTCCAGAGGCACAAACTTCGAGAAGACCGTTTAGCTCCTCGATTAAGCGGATGGCGTTGACGTTATAGGACGAACACAGATAGCCGTCGAAATTGCTAAAATGGATCCAGCGGTAAATGAAGGCAACGAAGGACATACGACATCAACTCAACAAACAGAACGTCACACTGGGCAGTAACGATTTCAAAGCAGTCATGAACGTTGTTTATTTGAGGTCAATAGACAAGTGATACAGATCCCTTTAGGTCAACCAAGCGAAGGACCACCTTGATCATTCCCGTCCTGTTTCATGCCGTCTGAAGTTAAATGTTACAAAAGTCGAATGAGGAAGCCCTTGATTTGTGCGAGAAACAAGTTTTACTTGCGATTTTTTTGTCTGTTTGCTCTTATAGCATTTAGAGGGAAGATTCAAGGACTATAGAGAGGCTGTATGGCAGCACGCACTAGTTAGGCGTCTGCGGATGACTTCCAATATATCGTCATCAATGGAAGGGTGCGTAGAGCGAAAGGTCATCACCTCTTTAGTCTGTAAATTGTAAAGTTTATTGAGACAAAGCAACAGATGGAGTCCTCGCTTAAGATGGTGGTCACAAGTAGAGAATCACCTCAACATGTTGTTCAATACTGAAGGTAGCTGGCGGGAGACGGCTCGAAAGACATGACGCTTGAGGTATCGGTTCATCCTTGACTTTAGCTCTAATCTTAAAGATATACAACTCTGACCAGCAGAGCAAAAGGCTAAAGATTTGCTTCAATGAGCCATATTCACACACTAGCAAAAATATCTCTCAAGAAAGGCAAATCGTTGTTGGCAATGGATGGCGAATAAATTGATTCGGCGTCGGTAAGGGAATATGTACAACATTAAGTAGCATCAGTAGGAGTCTTCGTGTACACTTGAAACGGATTCTTTAAATTATTTGGTTGACAAGGTGAATCTTGGATCTTTATAGAGTCATAATCGAGGCAATCAATGTCTTCCCTAAATGATCGAACACTATTGTAACACTTAATCAGTTGAGTATCAAACCGTTGTCTTCGAATGCGTGCCAATGACAGACTTAAACTATACAACTAATCGGTCATTTCAATCTTGCGCAGGAATTTCTTATGCGGCTACATTGACACCTCTTAATGACAAACTGACATCTGTGGGCATCAATCCGGAAAGGGCAGTGCTTGATGACAACTTCTACGTAGTTGAAGATCCTCAGGAGAAGGTTACGTGTCTGGGTGCTGTTTTTCAGGAAGTGTATGCGGTCAACGAGTCCCGTAGGCCAAACCACGATCTGAAGAACAGAGCCCGGTTGAACCACTTCTACCTTCGGGAAGAGATAAGGTAGTGACGATCTACCCTCAGAGGCAGTGAAGATTTACACGAACCTGTTGAACAATGCGCTGAGTAATGCATATTACCCTACGCATTGGAAAACAGCTGTAGTGCAACCGATCCCTAAACGGGACAAGGACAGGACCATCCCAACCAATCTCCGGGCGATCAGTCTTGCATAAGAAAGGTCTTCGAAAAAATTGTCATATCAGCTCTGAAAAAGTGGGTTAAGGACAATAATATAATCCCGGATAACCAGTTAGGGTTCAGAGCGGGACATGATACCATACATGCCGCGTCTAAGCTGTTTCCCGACACACAATGGAACAAATCCAAGACCCAATGCACGGGTGCATGTCTGATTGACTTGGAAAAGGCTTTCGACATCGTTTGGTTAGAAGGACTTTTTCTAAATCTGGTCAGACATGGCATAAGTAAACAACTGCTGTATATGATCTATGACATGATAACAGGTAGAAAGTTCGTTGTTAAAAATGGCAACGCTACGTCTACCATGGTTTTGGATATTAAAAACGATCTTTTATACTCCACGCCGCACATAATAGAGTACGCCGATGATTTGGTAGCGTACAGATCAGCGCCGAATGTTGAAGTCATCAACATCCTGTTGCAAAATGACTTCCAAAAGATTCAGCAATACCGTGATAGCTGGAAATTAAAAATTAAATTCAATAAGTGCGAGACTACGAGTATACTTTTCAGGACCCCGCTGTCCAGGGCCTCAAGGGACACGAAGTTAAGCTGGCGTTAGTTCCGCATTGTTGACCCACGCGGAGAACCGTTAGCTGTGAAAGGCTTGCTGAGGTACTTAGGCGTTTGGTTGGACCAGTATCTATATTTTGACAAACATGTAGATGCTGCTCTGACGAAAGCCAAGAAAGCCTTTGCTGTGGCAAGGAGGCTGTTTTGCAGCTGCCAACTTGATACCAGGGTGAAGGTAATATCCTATATGGCACTCAGCCGACCGATGATGGCGTACGCTTGTCCTGTGTGGTTTAACGTGAGTCCTTCACAGACGGAAAGGATGCGGCTGTTTGAGAGGCAGTGTCTTTGGACCTGTCTCAGGTTGTATCGAATGAGGTTCTGTACAACGAGGCAAACTTGGTAAGGATTGATAATTTCATAATAAAACCGATTCGAAGGCACGTTGCACGGGCATTGACTTCTCCCAACAGCCTGATCTTTGGGGCTTATTACCCCAATATTCTGTATTTTGAAAAGGTACGGCGGAATGGCTTTATTCCCCCCGAGGCATTCCTATATTTGATATGATGGGTTTCGATCAGGACAGGGAGGGATGCCCTATAATCTTCCACGTAGCACGCCGAACAGTGGACTGGCGATTCCTGTACGAACCGAATGTCGCTCGCAGCCGTGAGGATCTGCGTCGGTTCAGTTGAGCGATCTACGTCCGAGACTGGAAGGAATCTGGGGAATAACGTCACCTGTACTGGGTGGTTGTGTTAATTCGGCCCCTGCCGCCGTTAACTTGTGTTGAGGTTATGTACTAGTTTTGGCAGCTGGACAGTCTGTGGTCAGCTGTTCGTGTTTTAGTCCTAAGTTAAGTTTAGTTTAGTTTTAAGTTTTATATATATATAACAGATAAAAAAAAAGTGCACCACGGCGGGCGTATACACCATATATGTATGCAAAGCGTATAACTAAGTAATACGCCCTGGTGCACGCGTCCGGAACGAATGGACATAGTTAATAGGCTAATAGTAGTATGTAAAGGAAAAAATGGAAATGTAGCTAGCAGAAGATAAATTTAAGTTATATATAAGTTAAAAAAATTACACAGAGGCCGAAAGGCAGTCAAGGAATTCTTGTTTTGATTAGGTTAATTTAGAGCACCAGTCAGTAAGTTAGATGTAAGAAATTGAATTATTAAGCTAGTTTTAAGAAAATTAGTCTAGCCAAAAAGAATAACACTGAATTTAATAAAATCAAATTTAAATAAAAAAAAGTCAAACGGATGATAAACATTCAAAAAATTGCAAATGAAAAAGGACATAAGAAGGTCAAGAATTAAATAATGCTGACCAATGCCTGCTATGTGTTAACATGACGAGGAGTATATAGGTCTTTGTAACACAGAAGTCTATAGGAGCTTTGGCTTTGGGATGGACTGCCCAAGCCATGCTTTGGCAGAAGAATTTTAAATAAGCTATCTAATATCGCCGTGGCGCAGTGGTAAGTGCATCGACTGCGGCGCAGAAAGTCTGGGTTCGATCCCCGGACGGGACACCTAGCATTTTTTCACGGCACCACCTCTTTCGAGTTGCTGACAACACTCAAAGAGTATTAATTGTCTATGGAAAGCTTCTCAAATCTCGCCGTTCGGAATCGGCAAAAAACTGTAGGTCCCTTCTACTCGTGAAGAACAATAGCATGCACAACACGAGTAGTTGTTGTAGAAGCTAGGCCCTGGTCCGTTATGGGCTGTAGTGCCACTCAATTATTATTATTATTATCTAATAGGAAAGTCTTCCAAGAAAATCTTATCGAGGCTTGACCTTGACCAAAAATCAATCGCCAGTGTCTTCTCTTGACACAATCTGAGGCCTTCAATTCAACTCAATTCCATTTAATAATAATCGCAGAAGCTGAGGAAAAAGAGAGCAGTCCTACTCTGTTACTGTGTTGCGTCTACCAAATGATGGTGTCTGGACGAGATGATGTTACAAGGAACTCTATAGGATGTACAGCTGTCTGTGTTTGGCTTATAGACCACGTTGACAACACAGGTCTTTAAGGCTGATCCATTTAGACAACATAGCAGAGAATATTCGAGTCTGAGATGGTGAAGACAAGTGCAAAAAGGACATCAATGAATCCAACTGGAGACAGCTGAGAGGAGACGGTGTTGGCTGAAGAGCCATGTTGATTGACATTCAAAGGCCTAGGGGAAGACCATCCTTAAAATTTACTTGGGCTCTGTCACACCTTCATTGGTTTTAGACTCTGATATGGCCACATCATATTTGACACAATGTTTTATTTTACCCAAAAACCTTGCCTTGCATTCGACAAACGTAGCAAGAATTAGTTTACTCCATCTCAACCCAATTTTCAGCTCTCCAGAAAGTGTAAGTTGGCATTGTTAATTTCCTCTGCAGGATGTTGGGCGCGAGTCACACGCAGCCCACCCAACACAGCTCACCAAACACAGCGCACCCAACACAGCCCACCCAACACTTCTGTCGCCAATGTGAGCGATAACCCCCTGTACTACACGGCAACCCCTTCCTTCTCAAAAGAGTCTACCACTTTCATTATATTTTTGCATGCTTAAGTTGACCTAATATTTGAGCCCGAAGGACCAACAACAAAGAAATGAAACATGGAACCTCACTTCAAGCATAGATTGCCACCGCAAAACGTTTCAAACCGCAAACGAAAGAAATATTTCACAAAAATTGGAATAAGACGACATTAGAGGCATAGGCACTCTTGCGTGAAAGATTGATCCCTCCTTCCACCGGTTGGTTAGAGCTCAAGTGGCGTGAGAATCAGAAGTGCCGACGAACCTTTCGAAATCCGAGCCGAAAAACAACTTCGTGCCCACTCGAAAAACAAGCAAACAACCCACACAGCATCACTTGTGCGTGCTATGTGGACAAAGTTACACTTCTGCGGGAATCATTTAGAAACCAATTAAAACCATTTTGCCCCCGTGCGCCACCGTCATGGCCTAATTAAACGCAAAGGTACCCAAGCGGAGTGTTCGCCTTCGCTTCGGCGAAAACTGAAACAAAAATCCTTTTCGTATTCTGTATAAATTAGCAACGGAAGGGTCTGTCCAGCGACTACTCAACCAACCCACCAACGCCGAGACGGCACTATTCTTAACGAAGCCCATGAATTCATCAGTGCACCGGCAATGGCATGACTCCTTTCAGCGGCGGTGGGCTGTGGCTGCTAATGGCATCAACGAAGTGAACACAAGGTGTGCTGTTTTATCCCTGAAAGGAGGGGCGGCTATTTTTGCGACCAGCGCAAACACCGAACCCTTCCTCGAAGACATTTGATTTCCATTTCGTTGTCACCACTCGTCAGTTGGTCGAAAATAGGGAAAATCAAAAAAACCCATCTCACAGCCTTCGCAGATCTGTGGCCCATTAATTGATGTAAGACGTTAATGACTCCTAAGCCGGGCGACACTGAGCGTCGCGTGGCAGATGAATTTGTTCCGTTCAGGTATTGCGGGGGAATGCTGCGATTAATTGGGTCACAAAACAATTCCGGAAAAGGGTTTCCGAGACTCGACCCAATAATAAACAAATTTTCTGGAAAAACAGCTCGTTAGCGGAGGATGAAGGAGTGACGATGATACTCGTTCTCTCTCTCTGGGGTTCACCGGGCGGTTAATAAGGGAATCGATTAATGAGCTTCTAGTGTGGCGAAGAGTCTAGGGGGGCAGGATCAGAGTTGTATCAGCAAAGTGGGAAAACAAGTGATTAATGGTTGATGGAGAAAAAAGATGATTAATTGAGTGTCTGTCAGGTGAGGTCACGCATGTCTTGTTCTGCCTAGACAAAGTGAGATCTAGCATTGTTTCGAAGACAAATTAATTGGTCTACTTAAATGAGATGAAGGAGCAAAATGAACTTGTTTGCTGCCAAATTAGGGACAATCGCAATTTGGCACACGCCCAAGGGATGGGTTGTACTGTTAGAGGACATATGAATTTGTCAACAATTTGTTACTTACAGACTTCAGCCTGAATGTGTAGAGCTTGCAACAAAGGTCACTGATGCAGAGCTGGAGCTGTAGAGGACAGTAATGCAGACTTCACTGAAAATGATGATTATTAAGAAAATGTGTTAAACGAAGTTTTTGAAGATGAAGAAGATGGTGCTACACAAAGTCAGGATATCAACGACATCGAAGGGACTTTGGAGCCATCACCGATTGAAGAGTTAATAACAACAAATTTAAGATCATTGTTTTCCATATCTTGATTTTCCTTTCTGGGAAGAAACAGCGAAGGTAACAAGCTCTTCTGCTTTTCAAAAACGTAATCACCGTCCGCTTGGCACATCAATAGACAAATTATACACATGACTGGCACTCATATCTTGATGAGTTGCCTAGGATTGCAAATGTACTGAATTCCGGGTGTCGAAAATGTCTGATTGCATGAGCAGAAATCAGTTTTGTGAACTCCGAAGGTTTCTACGATTTGCCGAAAGCAAAAGCGAAAACCAAGCAGAATCAGATCGATTGGAGGAGATCCAATCAGTTTTTGATCCTGTCCTCAAATAGTGCTTATTTTCCTGATTCTATACCACACAGCCGTAGATGAGCAAATGATACCTTTGATGCCCTTAAAGACAAATCCACTGGGCTTGAACATTTTCTTTCTTGCAGCTAGCGATGGTTTAGGCTTGAATTTCATGACGACACTGGAAAGGGTGGTGTTGGAAAAGCAAATATGAAGGAGTTTGAATTGGGAGCCTCTATAGTGAAACTTTGGAGCAACGGTGTAACATAAGGAGGATGTGTGTGTCAATGCACTCAGACAGAAGAACATTTACCAAACCGGCACTGTAATGAAGAATCGCAATGGATCCCTAATCAAAGAGTTCAAGTAGGATAAAAAAGTGAAAAGAGGTGAGTGGAAAGAATGTGTTCGAGATGTAGAAGGTATTATAGCTGTTAAGTGGAAGGACAACAAAGGATAGAATCAGAATCATTTTTTCTTTCTAGTGGCCTTGTTCTACTTATACTATATTGAATGTACCTCCCAATTTTAAGTTTTCGTTTTGATTTGTTTGTTAAAATTCCTTGAAGACAATGTAAAGTGTGTAATAATAATAATAATTATGTGGCACTACAGCCCACAAGGGACAAGGGCCTAACTTCTACAAGAAGTATTCGTGTTGTGCGTGCTACTGGTCTCTCACGAGTAGAAGGGACTTTCAGTTTTTCGATGACTCCGAACGACTAGATTTGAGAGGTTTTTATAGACAGTAAGTACTCTTTGAGTTGTCAGTAAATCGAAAGAGGTGGTGCCTTGAAAAATGCGAGATGTCCCGTCCAGGAATCGAACCTAGAACTTCTGTGTGTGGGTCGACGCACTTAACAACTACGCCACGACGACCACATTTTACAACCTTACATAAGCTACAAATAAAAACGAGTTCGATACTTTGAAATTAGGTTACCCTTTCCATGCGGTCATTTAAAAGTTAACTAGAATAAGAAGGAGGAGGATACTGCACTGCAGTCGCACAATCCTTATCCAAGCTATGTTGGCCTTGGATTCTGTATAGTTAAGAGCTTAGAAAGGCAACATTTGATTGACTTCTTATGAATTGATTTCCTGTACCGGTAGGGATTTGAACATTTAGAAAAGTTGGCAGATTTTCTGAAACTTTCAAAATACTTGCAATTATATATAAAGGGTGTCCCAACAAGAACGCAAGACTTAAATTTTAAATAAGACGCAGATATTTAAAAAAAATAGTGAATTCTTTATTATATTGTAAAGAAGATAGGATAAGGTTATGTTTGGAATAACACATTGGCCAGATGGCCGCCGCGGTTTCGCTGGTACATACGCGATCTTTGAATGAAATTTTTAATGACTGTTTTGCATAAATGCTGCGGTATTTCATTAATGCAGCGTCCAATTTCCACTTTTAAGACTTGAGTCGTCCTCGGCTTATTCGCATAAACCGTCGACTTCAAAAAAACCCCAAAGAAAAAAGTTCAATGGTGTTAAATCGCACGATCTAGGCGACCAATTCTGGTCTCCAAGATGTGAAATAAGACGACCGGAAATAGACTGATGCAGTAATTGAATTGTTTCTCTTTCTGTATGAGATGTGGCGCCGTCTTGTTGAAACCACATCCCCTCCACATTCATTTCTTCAATTCTAGGCACGAAAAAATTGGAAAAAATCATTTCACGATACCGAACACCGTTGACTGCTTGCGCTTGACCTGACTCATTTTCATAAAGAAAGATGATTTTATCGGCAACATCAGCATTTTCATGTTGTCTCTCCAATACCCAATTAACGAACTCCCTTCGCTGTGCATGGTCACCTGGCTTCGGTTCCTGAGTGAATTAAAATTTGTATGCATGAAGATGCAAATCTTTCGTCAAAATTCGCTGCATAGTGGATTTGGAAATACCAATTTGCTGAGCTCGGTGTCGAATTGAGGTGGATGGAGTTTGAGGGACTTCCTCACGTACTGCTGCGATATTTTCGGTCGGTCGATCTGGTCGAAGGCGCGTTGTTGTCTTTACATCAGTAACAGACCCGGATTCAGCAAATTTTTCCATTAATCGCTTTACAGTTGACTCTTTTGGAGCATTATTGTAACCCCAAATAGATCGCAATTTGCGAACTGTAGCCGTAAAACTTTCACCATTTTGGTAAAACAATTTCACAATGAGAATGCGTTGTTCCTTATTAACCTTATACCTTCTGCTAACAGACAATAATAATTCTTCAAATGTCAAACAATGGCAATTCGAATGGGGCCAAGTTTAAATCTTGCGTTCTTGTTGGGACACCCGTTATTAGACTCGTAATTGAAGTTTTTTCAAAAGGCACACATTTGGTATTGAATCTACTTAAACATTTCTTTCGCTTTGAGCACCATTTTCAGCATCATTCCAGGCTTATGATATAAGCCGCCTCATGAGTATGCTTTACAAAATTTGATAGACTTCCAAAATGGTTCAAAATAAGTCTAACATATTCAAACACTTGTTATAAGAAATAAAATCACTTTGAATCAGTTTGCGAAACTAGTCGTTCGAATGATGTCGTTCAAACTCTCAATCGATTTGAGTGGGCAAATGCTTATCCTGCTAGTTGCTGTGCATATTTCAAGTTGTTCAGGATTACAAATATCGCCTTTGAAATACAATCTTGAATCAGTATATTTGATGGGAATCTATCTAACACCACACTTTATATTACATGGTCTAGAAACTATACGTCATGTTCATGGATCAGAGTTTTTAAACCGAATAATTTAAGGCTTTAAGTATTTCTGAGGAAGAACGACAAAAAATATTGAAGTTTGTGTTCCAGTCAAGGGGGAGTCTTTGTGCGAGTCGGTCTTTACAGGAGAATGCCAAGCACAAAGTGTCATTTTACAACCTCGTCGCTTGAAGAAAATATTGAAGCAGATAATTGTGCATTTTTGAACTCAACCTATTGAAAACTTATAAATCGTTATTGGTTTTATTTAGGGGACGACTTTAATTACGCAACAGATTCTGACTGTCACAAGTGAAGGACATGTGCGAAAGAAATCAGACAGCCGCTACAGTAAATGTTATGTTAAATGACTGTTTACGTGATGTGGTCCCATTCCGGTAAATCTTCAGAGTACAAACCAGCCGGGCGACACTGATTTGAGTCCTGAGGAGCAGTTCTGCAGTCCCTTTTAAGTTGCACTAAGCGATGGTTGTACTTGACCTGAAGCAGTCATTTAGACTACTCCACCAGAACGCGATTTTTTGTTTTAAATTTGCGTTACCTGAAAGGTTTTATTACCTCCATAGAAGCATATGACAAGAAGCCACCCGATTAGTGAACTTGTTGTCTTTCTCATTATGGGGTAGTTGAGCGCATCCGGAACCAACATTGGACAACATTCAAATGTGAAAAATAGATGACACACGAGAACTAGAGTTCAATGACACTCTGTGTCTAACTACTTGCGACTCCCTGCCCAGTCTCTGGCGCAGGGTCTTATACAATGCGATTGTAGCGGTACAGCTCGGCCATACTACAGTCGATCTCGTCCTCGAGATCAGAGCGGTCCCCCTCGTCTCGTCACCAGGAAAACCTTCTTCTTTGAGTTTACACCAAGGCTGCAAATTGTCCAATGTAATCGCGGTCCTTAGCTTCCGTTGGTTGCGTTGCATATAAGGGATGTCCTCTACCAGTTACTTGTAGTTCGGCAACCATAAACCAATTAAAAATTTTGCCCGCGGTACTGGGGCTTCAGTTTCCTTGACTGGTCGCTCTATGCCGGCGAGGTCCTTCACTGAGTTCGACGATGATTGTTGACGTTTCGAGTCGTACTTCATTTTCTACTGCGGCTGAGTCTGCTCAATGTGAGTTGAGGCAGTATGCCACCGCTTTGCCAGTTAGTCCGCCTTGGCCTGAGCCTGTCTTTCTAGCTCCAACTGCAGTTTATCCCTGGCAGTTTATCTTGGCGTATAGGCGAACAAGAGCTCGTGCTAAGTCGCCTTCGACATGCAGATTCGGCCGGTGTTCAGGCCCCCTTGGGGAGGAGAGGAGTTGTCCAGTCATCTGGCCCTCCTACTGACTGCACGCACTTAAGGAACGAGAGTACAGTGCGGTTGCACCTTTTCACCTAACCATTTGCTCTTGGTATCTTGCCAGTGGTCTTTATGTGCTGCACTCCGTTCTCCCTAAAGAAAGGTTCACACATTTCCCAAGTGAAGGTGATGCCCCAGTCTGTGACCACTCTTCGGCCCAAAATACACGGCCACTTCGTTAAGAACGTTGAGAATGGTTTTTGCTGTTCGTGGTCTTCACTGCCAAGACGCACCTTGTTCCCCCTGTTCCACAGAGACTGTGCATCCTCAATGAACTCATTGAATTCTAATTCTCGTGATTCATTGGTTTTACAAATGACACAACATAGATGTGACATCGTTACGGCCATCCCTTTCAAGTTTCAAGAACAAAAACCTGGTTAATAAAGAGACACGTCAGATCAGTTAGATCCCTTAACACAGTTTTAGTGGGAGAACTCTGATAACCTTGTGCTTATTCACAGATGGTAAAAGACGAACAACTATGCACTGAGACTGCCATAGAATGGGGCTACACTTGATAAGGAAGTAGAAACCGAATTCAGCCATAACCATTCGTGTTCTGCTTTTAAGCAGTCGAATGCTGACTGGAACAGGAAAGTTCGAGAAGGGTTCATCGGGCGGCTAAAAACCCTTGTTTGTCGTCAGCAACTCAAAAGATGTGAAGACGTGAATCAACTCCGATTTGAACTGAAGATTTTTCGTGGATTGGTTAGAAGTCAATGAACCTCATCTGCCAGTTATCTTTCCTGAGGAAGTATTTTAAAGTGTGCGTTTGAGTAAGGCCATTCCACTCAAACCTAACCGCTATCTCCCTCCATATGCAACAACTTATCCAAAGGAACAATCGCAAAGGTTTTTGACAAAGAGTGAACTAAAGCACTTCACATGCTAGAAACAAAGAAAGCTTGTGTGTAATGAATCAATTGAATTTATTTTTGAGTTAAGTAAATTAAATCTCAGCCTCGACAACTAGACGTCTGCCATAGCCACGCACCCTCAGACAAGGAGCTCCTAAGAGCAAACTTAGGGAAATTCGCATAAGAACTGAAAATCAAAAAACAAAGGACTGCCTTCCCCGTCGTTGAAAGTCGATTAAAATCTAATTGTGTTGTTATTTGAGCAGAAAAAAGTTTTCCTGTTAAGACCCTGGCAAACCGCTTGCAAAACAAAAAAGTACTTAAAACTTGGACCTCTCGATAGACGGTGAACTTTTCATATGAAATGTTCATGCAGCACCAGATGCCAATAAAAAAACGAAGCCACCACAAGTAGTAGTCCTCATAAATCGTTCGCACCTACCATCCACCTGTGGAAGCGAACTCGTGCCTCAAGAACGAAATTCTTCTTCAGCCACAGCCGTAATCAATAAAATTTCAAAAAACGCATGAAACACACCCACTGACCACTTTTGCAAAAGACGCATTCGCTACACCATGGCGGAGCTAGTCGGGGGAGGGGACTTTTCAATCAACGCACTCAATGGAGAATAAATTAAAAAAGTTCTTTCAAAAGATTAATGACATCACTGGCGTATTCATTCGATTTCGGCACGCGGATAACTCACTTACACGTCAAATAAATCGTAATTCCTCCTCAAATCAATTTCCTCCTTAAACCCTCAGTGGGGGGGGAATTCCACAATTTCCCTCCCTACATTCAGAACATACATTTGTCCCACGCTATCTGCGATACATCCTGTTGATATCTCATTCGCGACACAATCCTTGCATGATAACTAACAATTATAATCGCACCATCCGCGTTTCGCCGGCAAGCGACTGAAACACAACACGAACAACAGGGACGCAGGATATACCCCCCGCGAGCGAACAGTTGTACCCAGAAGAACAAACTCGCGAATTGTTTTCTTGCAAAATGAAGTTAAATTGCTTTCGTGAAAGATTTCGTTCAGCCCAGGCCCACACCCCACACGCCAACTCCGAAGAACGCAGAACGAACGGCGACAAAGGGAAAAGAATTAACTTTCAAGAATTGCTATCCCGTGCGAGAAAGTATTCGGATCTCGCCCTGGTCGCGCACCGTCTTGGGGTGACAGGTTTTCCTCCGGCTCGCCACCACCGTCAGTGTTTCCGCTCAGGGGACTCCGATTATGCCGCGCGATGAAAATTATCATCAACGCAGGTCACAAAGTCCCGAAGTTGGGCCCACCCCGAACGGAGTTAATTCCTTTTCATTTAACTTTTAACTTATTCACACAGTTGGATTTAATTTGAACCAATAAATTGTTTATTTTTTGCTTTGTTTCTCGCACGACTGAGCCTCCGCCTTGGGTGGGGCGCATTCTGGGCTATGGGGCCGAGCGTAGTCGTCACCGTCGTCGTCGTCGTCGTCGCCGCTGTATGGTTTTAATTGAATTGTGAGTACATGTGGAACTTTTGACATGAGCCAAATCCTTTTATTTTGAGGCATAATCTCCGGATGAGGGTGGGCGGCTTTGGAGTACACATTTGCGTTTACCGCCCCCCCACACCCTTAAAGGAGCGTGAGAACTGCGGGGAATTCAATTTAATTTGCGTCTCTGCGGAATGGGACAAACATGCAAAATTTGATTTAATGAAGTATCTCGGGGATGCTGGTGCAGATGTGGAAAGCAGAGATCGGAAGGAGCCTGGGGATTAATTTGCGAAAGACATCGCCGACCTTGGAAGTGCACTCACTCGAAATTCGCACTGATGGTGAATACAATGTAATTAGTACTCGACGAGGTGAAGGCTCAGAGGGAGATCCAAGACATTCAGTCGTCAGACCTTCTTTTGGAAAATACGAGATGTCACGATGCAAGGAATTCTGTATTAAATTACAATTGTTCTGATTTCGTGTGAGCTTTGATTCAATCTGGAGGTTAAGTTGAAG
This sequence comes from Eristalinus sepulchralis, assembly GCA_944738645.1. Taxonomy (NCBI): domain Eukaryota; kingdom Metazoa; phylum Arthropoda; class Insecta; order Diptera; family Syrphidae; genus Eristalinus; species Eristalinus sepulchralis. Next base: position 49,873,688 of record OX122882.1, read on the forward strand.
TGTACGCTCTTCCTACGCGTGAGCGGGTGTTGCACATGATACTTTGTTTCCAAATTATGTCAAGTGATGGAAGCAGAAGCATTCAAGGAGAGAGATGCTGCTTTTTTTTATAATTGGCGCGCGCCAAAGGGTTATTTAGTACCCGGAATTAAGTCACAGCACGGACCGAGGGTATAGAGAAAGAGATGGAAAGGAGGTACGGGGCACATTGGTTCCAATTCCTGTGGATTGTAACGAGGGTTTAGCTGGGAAGAGCATTCCATGTTCGTGCAGTGTGGCTGAAGAACGAATCTCTAAACGTCCGAATGTGGGCTTAAGGGGAACGGGTGGGCATTCCCAGCGAACCGAGTATCGCGGGTAAATTCTTTAAGAGGAGGCAAGCATCTGGCTAGCTCATAAGAGCATTTTTTGTTATAATAGCCATTAACTAGATAAACTAAATGAAGACGCAACAAGTCGTCGATATTCTAGCGAGTCGATTGACTTCGCAGCATTAGTATTACCAGTAAGTTTCATCGCTCGCTGTTGAATTCTATGCAGCAGGTACAGGGTCTCATTAGTTGCAGACCAGAAAGGTGCGTTATACTCAAGTTTAAGGCGGATGAAAGCCTTATATATTGTTGCAATATCAAAAGGAGTGACAAATTTCATGCATCGCTTTAAGAAACCTACACATTTCCCTGCAATTTCCAATACGACTTGTATTGAACGATTCGGAAGGTACTTTATCTAATCCATTGAAGAAGAGATTCGTCGACACCATAAGCACTTACTGCTTATCAGAAGCCTTGGTTAGTCCTTTGCTATACAGTGCACTTCAACTGCTATGGGGTAAACCATGATGAAAAAAAAAATTTAAATTTTCAAAACGTTTTGGCACAAATCACGTTTCATTGCCAAGTATTGGATCTAGAGCTAAGTTTTAGGAAAGTAGCTCATAGTAGAGGTTTCTCTGTCAAGCACACCGATCAGCTTGGGTATTAATGGTTTTATTCCTTAACAGCAACAATGCGCAATGGCCGTAAAAACCCATTGTGTATGCCGTATAAGAGAACAAGCCGAACAACGGCTTTTAATTAGGTAGGATACGATTTCTTGAGCACAGGGCTCTGAACGTTTCCCATTGTTGAAGAAAATCACATTCAAATGAAAGACCCTTCATTCTTGAACCATCGGAAAGCGACATAGGAAATGTTAACCTTCCTCTTTTTTCATACAACTCCTACAAATGACGATCGCTTAATCTCTTCACCCTGGTGCCAATCTTTCATTGATCAGTGAGAATACCTACTGAAATTCATTCAATTTCTGTTGTCAGTCATAAGGAGTTTGATGCCGTTGAGGTTATACTGAGGCCCTAAGTAATGGCACATGATGCAGTCAGAGCACTCCTACCAATGTTGATGCTAATGCTGAAACTAACGACAAATAAACTTTTTTTTTCTGGCTGTGATAATGGGAGGATGAATAACATTTTAAGCCGCTTGCTTGCCTGCCTCTTAATTTCAACTAATATCGAATTGTCCTCAGACCCAGAAGATAATATTTTTGGCTCATTGTGACATTTAATTTTCGCCGATTAGCCGAAATTGGACCATTAACGTCTTTTCTTCCAACTTGACTTCAAAATTAAGGTGATTTGCTACACGACCCTATTGCGGCCAGTCATGGTGATTAGTGTGGATCTCTGTTTCTTTGGGCTCAGAAGGCAACTGAGTAATTAAGCCCTCTCTCGAAGGACTAAACTTGCTCTGTATAACAGGTTGATCATCCCAGTCCTACTCTATGGCACAGAAACCTGGACATTACTAAAGTGGATGAGGAAGCCCTAAGTTGCTTCGAAAGAAAAGTTTTGCGCGCGATTTTTGGTCTTGTTTGCGTTGCTGGCGCAAAGAGAAGATTTAACGACGAAGACTATGGGCTGTACAGCGACATGCGCCTAGTCAAGCGTCTTAGGATACAATGCTTACGATGACTAGGCCATATAGAGCGTATGGACACCACTGCTTCGGCCCGAAAAGTCTTCGAATCTGAGCCATTGAGACAACGCAATAAAGGACGGCCTAGGTAAGGTAGCGCACACAGGTGGAGAAGAACCTCAACCAACTTCTAGTGCGCAGCTGAGGGCAGCTAGCAAAAAAAACGTGTTGGCTGGAGAGGCTTGTTGGTTGAGGCCCAGGTCCACACCGGACTGTAGCGCCACAAGAAGAAGAAAAAGTACCGTTTGTACGCCAACGAGTCGTCTGCAGTCTTTTTTGTCGACAAATTACAGAAAAGCCGCGGATTTCTTTCTGATGTTTGGGAGCATACGCCTGCAAATTAAAGAGTCATGTTATCTCTGTTTGTGTTGGCGAAGCTCTGGCTAAGGACTCGGGTAATCTTATGGTTCATTCGGTTCATCGGCGTTCTTGTTTCACATTATTCCGCGGAGTCCCGGGACTCAGTGAATTAAGTCTGCCAAACAAATACAGGGACAACTTGCATATTCGCATTATCTTGGAAGTGGTTAGATAATGGATGGCAGAGTCTTAGCCTCTTCCGTCTATTCTTCAAAATATAATTTGAGGCCATTCGGATTGCCAAGGGTTTTTGCTTTGACCGACGCGAAGTTATCTAAAGAAGTGTGAAGTCTAATAGTGTCGTTCTCTAGTTAGACCGTCCGTGAAAACCCGAGTACGTTTGCTTCCTGGCTCAGTTCCTTATCAGTGCCAGTTCTTGCCACAAGGAATATCGAATTTGTATAAGCTGCGGAGCTGGATGATTGGTGTTTCCGCGGCAAATGTAACTGGTATCATAGAAAATGCGATGCACAAGGCCATCAAAGGTGCAACGGAGGCCGCGAAGATGGGCTTAGCGGCTTAGAACGTAAGAGCAAGTATATACCGTCAACGAGAAAAGACAGATATAACTTCGAGGTTGTCAAAAACTTTATCTACCTAGGCACCGCTATGTATTCAGACAATGACACCAGTGCTGAAATCAAACGAAGGATAACTCTTGCCATTCGCTACTTCTTTGGGCTAAGAAAGCAATTGGTAAACAAAGCCTTTTCTCGAGCAAACAAGGTAACGCTTCACAAGACCTTAATCGTCGCAGTCCTTCTATATGGCGCAGAGGCATGAACTTAGTCAAAAGCGGATGAAGCTGCTCTTAGTTGTTTCGAGAGCAATATTCTTCGTGTGATTTTCGGTCCCGTCTGCATAGATGGTGTGTGGAGGAAGAGATATAATGATGAACTATACGGGCTGTTCAGCGACATCGACTTTGCCGGAAAAGTGAAGAACCAACGATCGAGATGGCTGGGCCATGTAGAGCGGATGGAAACCAATGCTCCGGCCCTAAATGTCTTCGAATCCACCCCCAAGGGATGGCACAGTAGAGCAAGAACGCGACTCAGGTGGCGCTCGGAAATTGACCTCAACCATTTATGCATACAAAACTGGAGACAGCTAGCTAAAGATCGAGCTGGTGGAAGACGCTTGTTGGTTGAGGCTCAGGTCTTAATCTCCCTTTAGGAGCCAGTCTTTTAAGATTGTGTGATATACATAAGTAAGTGACAATCTGGTGGTGGAGGAAGTAGTGTGGCGGGCTTCTGTAAACACGGACATCACGATCTTCCCTGTTATGTGCTCCAGGCTAGACAAAATTTAAAAAAAAATCCTACATCAATTGTACCTTAAAATTCACTTTCAATATTTCTCCCAACTTATTCAATGGTTCCATTTGAATATTCAGTGGAATTTGGTCTATTTTTATGAGTACTCGTTTTCAAATATTCACTTTCCACAAGTAAACTGTTTTAAAGTTTCGTTGCTTACGGGTTAAGTTTGAGTTTAGGAAACGAATATAATTTGTTTTACCTTTCGAAACGCGGCTACAGTAATAAGAGTACTCGAAAGAATTTAAATGTTTTGAAATTGATTTCAAATAATTCATTGCAGACCTAGACTTGTACACATACCCAGAAAATTCTTCAAAAAGTGATACCTAAAATACAAAACGATCAGCAAGGAGTGGGCAATAAAATGAAAATTGTCATGAAGCATCGCCAGAATTTCATAGAAAATCACAAATAGATTACACACTTTTTTTTCCATTGTGCGTTAAGATACGCTGCGTTATCTAACGTGTGAGAATATTTGTTTGTGTCCAAAAATTTAAGTCTGTTAAGTTAATTATGTTTCTGGTCTAGGTTCCTCATTACAACCTTAATTCAACAGTGTCCCTTAATTGTGTGTGTACCTTGTTCAAATCGTTCCAAGTTCCAAGGTCCCCTTCAAGTTTCGCTGTTTTGAACTTAAAAGTCTTTGATGCTCGCGCAATGTTTTGAGACGGTGATTGTTGAAATTAAATCACCCTGTATAAATTTGAAGAGAAATATCGACCGAGACAATGAACTTTCTTAATGATGCGGTTGCAACGAAGAAAAAAACTGAAATTCTTCTCAGTCAAAGTTTTTTTTTCTTCAAATGATATCCTTGCAAATCAACACACAAAGCCCCGCCGTTTCTCCTTTAGTCTGTCATCCTTCGCCGTAAACTTTCCGCCGAAAACTAATAATGGGATGAGACACCATTGTGGGGATGCACTCGAAAAAGTTGTGCGAGAAAACCGCGCCCCGACAGCACTTGCACCCTCCAAAGAAACAATTTCATTCCACATTACAACAATGCGCACGGTTCATTCGCTCACTCAATTACTTCACTTTCCCCACCACAATGGCAAATAGGAGTTGAGTGAGACAAAAAGAAAAATATGGAATCAATTTCAAATTATCCCTCTCATCCAATGGGCGCGTCCTTCACTCCCCCGCCCTCCGCCGGGTGGGAGGAGAGTCAATTCAATTTAAAGTGAATAGCTGATGAGGTTATTATATTGACAACCATCACCACCAGCACATGCCAACCCAAGAGATAAAGGCAACAGCCGAAGTAAACAAGTGAAATACCAAATCCATTTGACGGAACAACAAGGACACAGCACCATCAATTTATCAATTTTTTTGCTGCTAATTTTTTTCGTTACTTTTCAAGCATTTGTCAGACTCTAAGGCAACTCAGGCGGGTATCCTTGAGGACAGATCTGCCGCACTCCGGTTGAGAGTGTGCAAGAGTGATGTGTGGGTGGGGTGGGTTGGCGGATTTCTTGATTTTTAAAGGATCATCTGGTCGAGCTTCTCAATTGTTCACTTCTGTTGACAAGCATTATGTGTTTCGCTTTGTTGTTCAGCGGCTCTGTTTGCAGGCGAAAATTTGTTAACGACACAAGGGGCTTTAGATGACAGAATGTGTTGGTGTGCGAGCAGGCCGCAACTGACACAAGTTGTTGTCATCTCCTCAAAAGTGTTACACATGAGTGTGGGTGGAAGGGCTTTCAAGTGGCAAATTGTTTTCGTTTCCAAGTGATACGCAGAAAACTCGAGCACTTTGCTGGGCATTGGGGCAAGGAGTCGGTTCAACACTTGAAAGTGATACAGTAAGCGGAAGTTATGGTGAGGCGATGCAGTGTGTGGTCATTTCAATAATCGTCTCCGGAAAAATTTAATTTGTGTGGTTTTGAAGTGTTGTGATGATGCCATAGGGAGAAGCTGCAAATCAGGCGGCTGTTTGTGGTCTTGAAACTGTAGCAGGCAGCTATGTGTAATTTCGGTTTGGTCAATTCCCTTCTAGTCATTTTGAGACTAGAGATGAACCACGCTCTGGAAGGCCAAATGTCAAAAATGTAAATTAAATCGTTTCGATTGAACATTGCACAAGAAACCATTGGACTCATTTGAATTATCCGCATACGGAAATAAAAACTCTATGTGTGGCTGAAACACGAGCTTACAAAGGAGAACCTCGTGGAGCGACTTTCTACCAGCGAATCTGAATCACAACAAAATTGGTACATTTTCAAAGCGGATGACAGCTTGTAATGCAAAATGGATCATTTACGACAAGATCAAGTGAAAACGGTCGTGGCCAGCGCAAAGGGGGTCTTAGCTAGAATTGACTGCCAGGAAGGTTTTGCTCTGTGTGTGGACTTGCAGGAAAATTCCTACTTTGAGCTATTTCCGTACGGCCAAGCTCTTAATTTGATCGAATGCTGTCAACAATAAGACCGTCTATAGGAAGCAATCGTTTGGAAGGGACGGCTTTGATTAATAGAAGAGAAGTTGTATTTCATCAGGATAACGCCAAGCTACGCTCGGAGGCTACAGACACCCATCGGAACCTCCAGTTGTTCGGTTGAGAGGTTCGTGTACGCACCCATGTTTATTTCGGACTTGGCACCAAGTGCTTACAGCCTGTTCTTGTGTATGATGAACCATTTTGCTCGTGAAAAAATTCGCTTTAAGAGAGGTTAGCAAAAATTGTCTTCTACAGGTTTTCTATCATAAACACCAGGGTTTTATTTCTTCAAACACTTTTCACTTTGCACTTCGCAACTTTTCAATTTATCTTCGAAAATACAAATTTGCAAAGTAACAAATACCATTTTGAAAAGTGCAAAATTTTGTAGAAAATCTTTTATATCTTCATCAATAAAAAAGGACTAACATTTTATAATTAAAACTATACACAGCCTACTAATAATATTCAAGGAAAATTTATGAACATTTGCCAGTTAAAATTAAAAAGACAAAAAAGCTAATCATGAATCGTTCGGAAGCATGTTTCAAAATCTAGGAAGATACGTAGATATAGGGTGCAAAACGTTGTTAAATATGAATTTTTTCAGCGCTAAAAAAAAACAAATATCGAATCTGTTTTATCGAATATTGGACATAAGCTAAAATTGAATAGCCAAAGAAATCATTTTTTAAGTTCCTTGGAGCAACTTTCATGTTCAAAGAGTTGGATGGGCACCGGAGATGTTTCTGCAGCATTAATTAAGGAATGTCTTGGAACACCATTTGCTGGCCTGAAAATTCTTCGCAGATTGCTTATAAGTTAAAGGATTTTTTCGTGCAGCTGGATGCGTTAACAGACCTTAAATGGTCAACATTGCACTCAAGGAATGTTGGAGCAGCTTGTCAATGGGAAGCATGCATTGATTTGTAGGCCAGACCGGCCATTGTATGCTATTAACATAAGTTGTCCATATAGTGTTAGTTAGATAAAGACTGCAAACGGAGTCAAAGACGACAAAACAATACTGGCTTTTTTTTTTACTCTGCCACTTTGCAGAACACACTTACAAATATGGACTTTGTTTTAATCGGTGAAGCACTCTTCAAGGTGAAGTGAACCATGCGTCTTTTAGTGACAGAAAAGGAAATTAATTTTTGAATATTTGCAAAATGAAAAGCTGCATGTAAGAGTCGTTGTAATACGTACGTCGGGTAGTGACCTCACTAAACTACAAGCGAACTTTCATGGGTACATACTTTTTCAGTTTGCTTGAATCAGTTTGCTTTTCAGTGGAAATTTTTTCATCGTAAAAAACAATGTTCCAAATTTTTGTTCCAAAATGTTCTTATATTCTTGAATAAAAAAAATCTTGGCTCGAAAACGTCTAGTTGTAGGCTACACCAAGATTGATACCTATAGTTTTCATTGCGCACTACTAAGCTATCGATTGAAGTGTCTTGCACCATGGCGATAAGCAAGTGAGGGACTTCCAACCAAAAATCAACGCCGATCCCATAAGATATTAGTCAAAAAAAGAAAAACAAACATTTCGGAAAAGTCGTAATTTATATTATGCCTCGCCTATGGATGCCGTGGCGTAGTGGTAAGTGCGTCGACCACCGCGCAGAACGTCCAGGTTCGATTCCAGGACGGGGCACCTCGCATTTTTTCACGGCACCACCTCTTTCGAGTTACTGACAACACTCAAAGTGTATCTATTGTCTATAAAAAAGCTTCTCAAATCTCGCCGTTCGGAGTCGGCAAAAAACTGTAGGTTCCTTCTACTCGTCAGAGAACAGTAGCACGCGCAACATAAGGAATCGTTGTAGAAGCTACGCCCTGGCTCCTTGTGGGCTGTAGTGCCACTCAATTATTATTATGGATGCCGAAACTTCTATAAAAGCGTCTAAAAAAACTCTTTAATGGAGATCAGAAATGTGGGCCTGCGTAACGCTTTCCTCATTCAGGTGAAGTTTCTGTCCAGCGATCGACTTTTTTATGTTTGAAAACAGAATGAAGAGATTGTTCAGCACAATTCGCCCAATTTAGCTGTGGTGCAAGTCGTTACCAGTCACTTTGAAAACTCTTTTTGTCGGCAATTCCATAACAATAGAGCTCTGTTACCCTTCTGCAAGTCCGCTTAACCCTTGTTCAAGTAGTCGATGTAGATCTCACCTTATGGGTTCAAGTTGGCTGTGTGAAGTTGGCTTTTTCGACTGATCATTGGATTCTGTTGTGTAGCAGCAATTCAATCAACAGTCACGAAACGACGCAGAAATTCTTGAGAATTAAATTAAATACAACCAAGCCATGCTCTGAAGAGGTTTCGCTTGTTCTTCAGTCCAATGTGAGCAAACACCGTATTAGTTGCTCAGACATTTTTTGTAGGCTGCATATTTAAGGCAAAATATCGCCCACGCGGCCAGTTATCTTACATGCATTCAGTCGGCAGTTTGACAGTACGAGATCGTGTGTGTTTGTCACGATATCCTTGGTGGAGCACAGAAGCCCCTGTGTCGGCTATCAAAATCATAGTCACAGTTAAAGCCATATCGTATTGCATAACCGTGCGGCAGTGATCCGCGTCAGAGTGACAGCTATGACGATGACCCCACCAAAACTGGGCCATAACTCAATGGCTGATCGGCTGGTCCGTTTTGCTTAAGCAGTCCATGAATCCGACGTCCAATTTCCATCTCACTTGTTACCCACGGCGTGATATCTTCGGGAAATTCAAATGGTTTTCTGGTGGTTTTTTGCATTTTTATTGTTTATGGGTATGTCTCCTGGTCTCTGATTGGAGCGAAGTACACGAAAAGTCTTTTGGAGTTCTGAGGGCACGCCGCATACGTTTCTGTTGAAGGGCGTCCAACATACGACGGAAAATACCAACAATGGTGTGTTATGTATTTGCGGAACCGGAGGTTGAAGGGTAAATTGGCAACAGATACAATTTCTTGATGGCCGTGTGTCAGAGTGCGCTGGAAAGCGGGAAGAGTACCTTATCAAAAAGATGTTAAAACTGCTAAGCCAATATATGATGGCCGCCTTTGAAGGAGAACATCCACCGCTTATAACATCCAAAGGCTCTTGAAGTTCATTGAAACAATTACCTTCTAAAACTGAAAATGGAATTGCTAGTCCGATATTGGTCTCTCACCCAGTCGAATCCGATTCGACTGAAATATTGACAGTTGCAGTCTACCAGATAGGACTATAAGATAGTATAGTGGCACCATTGGGTGGTCAGGTACCTATCGCCCTCGTGGCTCACCTTCCCTTGCTGATTTTTGGCAGCCTTGAAGACGACTGCGTCCAAAATTTTTTCTTGGCTAAAAGAATTTCAAACAAATGCGAGTATTTCCTACACCCAGCAAATTTTGAAAAAACATGGCAGCGCAGATGTGAAGAGGTCCTTTAATCTAAGACTTCTGGTCTAAGGGAGTTACGACCACCCCCACTAGAAGCAGCACAATCAGACCGCGTGAAGGATGGAAGTATTTCCCGCAGGGCCTAAAACAGTCTAAGAAGTTGGCAAAATAATGTGCACTTGACATATGGCTTCTAATCCGATTTCGAGATTGACGTGAAAGGGAATGGAGCTTTCAAATGTTGCCAACCACATGCCAGCATGTAGCGTGCTCTAAGACTACTTGCATTTGGTAGCCCTTTTTCAGACAGTAAGTAATTTTGAATCAACTCCAACAGAGAAGTAAAGTCAAAAATTAAATTCAAACTTACTCGAGATGTCTTCCCTGACCAATTGTATGTAGTTCATCAATGTCACACCGCGTTGGACGCCAGCGCCCACCAGTGACAAACAAGGAATCGAACCACATACTTTGACCAGGATAAATCACCCACGAAACTAAACAGTTCTGAAGCCTGCGAAAGAACTCTCATCATCACCGATTTCTGACACATCCCGACATTCCCGCAACCGACAACTCCACGAACACAAGCTTAGTTGAACTGCAATTACAATTCAGTGGCCTAGCCACAACTCATAACTGTAATTAATTCAAAACCTCCGCCAGCCAATTTTTGGACAACTGCCAGTCGTGCACGTGGGTGCGTGATGTCAATGGCACCGCACCGACCAGCGGTACGTTATGAAAAATTCATTTCCCGTGACACTTCACAATGAGTGCGTCCAGCGCAATCCCACCCCGCACACGCACTGCGTGTCATCTGTAATTGGCGTGGCAATAAATAAATCTCCAGTCCAGCTGCTCCGAGAACAGTCCACCGCCATCAATCTAACCCAGCTCTTCGAGCGCACGCAGGACAACGGAGTCGGACAGTCGGCCTGATTTATGAAACTCATAAAAAGTCGAATGGCCAACACAATTGGACTTCAGTTAATTAAAGGAAAAGAATTGCCGTCGATAAGATTACCATAAGCGCAAGGACCGGCCTTGCCGCCTCTTATGTGCTCGGTGTGTCGGCTGCCGAATGCGATAAATACTCGCACTCGACAGGATGTCTAAAGTACCAAACTGCCGAAGTTTTTCCGTCGACTTCGACACATGCCGGTGGAAGGCAGGAGCACGGCCCACCATCAGTGTTGAGGACGAGCGACGAGTGAGTGACATCGGGAGGCACCAGATTGATCTTACGAGCGATTTTATTACGTCCGGAGATGGAAACATTTCCGAAAATTTTACGACAAAAGGGTAAACGAGCGGGTTGGGGTTAAGTAAGCACACTCGTATCGATGGCAAGTACATACAAGGACTGGGGAGTGTGGCGGGAATGCGCCTGTTTCACGAGGAAGATGTGGCAGTTATTTGATTAGGCCCAGACGCGGATGGTTGCCGCGATGGGTGTTAACAATGTTTGACGTTCACTCTTTCGTCGTCTCCTCTAATATTTATCCAGGCAAGATGCCGATATGAGTTTGGGAAAATACATCGCAAACCGGGGGCGGGCGAAGAGAAGCGCGAAAAAAAACACCACACTTCCGTCTCTTTCGTCGGGCGCTTACCTGACTGATGTGAGATGATGATGCTTGCAGGGAAAGTTTTCAGGCCATAAAACGCCGGAAAGTGGCGAGGGGAAGAGTTGTTTGACTATGTCGTGGTGAGGTGCAGCATCTCTCCCGAAATGTTTACAGCGAAGTGGTGTAATTGACGTGGAGGATGCTAAGGATGAATTGAATTTAAAATTTAATGAAATAAATTCTTAAGGAGTTTCGGAAGTATGCACAAAATTTAATCGCTGTACTCGATGGGAATGCTTCTGTAGAATGTGAGATGAGAATGTACTTCACATCTTTGGATTAGAATGCAAAGGATAACTGAGGGATTCATGTTCTTCCGCGAAATGCAACCAAAGACCAGCTTTGGTCCAGAAGTCTAAATTACAAAATGACGAGTGTTGCTCCTCCTCTTTGTACTGAGTTTTGTTGGCGTTTTGAAAGAAGTCTGTAGGGAGATGTGCTAAGAATTCCATTTCCATTCGAGGAATCTTCAGTGTAAGTCAGTTTTCTCTCTTGCCTGAAGGAAGTTCTTACTCCATTTGTTGGATTTCGCAATGGATTTGGAACAACAGATATAGCTGTCTGAGGAGGAGGAAAGAAAAGTGTGAGTTGACGTTAAAAAAAATCACACTTTCTACAAGACAAGAAGAAGTGGGTAGGTTAGTAGAGGTGGCAGATTGCGCTCGTCACAGACGCTCCAGGTCTAATCAAGCAGAAGGGGAATTGGATGGTATAAAGGAAGGATCTGACATAACATTAGACTTCATGGCGATGCATGCGGGGTTTTCGTTACTTTCATTATTTATTTCTATGAATCAGATATCAGAGACTAAACTATATTGATCAACAAGAATTTTCCGCACTTTAATGGATCGTAAATTTTGTGAAAGTGTGTAAAAGAAACGAACACAATAAATTTCTGTCTCTAGCACAATTTGTAAATTCTGAGTAGCAATGAACATGATAAGGAATGAAGAAATATCCAATTTAGGAGAATACATTATACTCTGCCCAAGTCGAATTTTCACGGGAAATCATGGTATGCTTGAGTTAGGGAAAGTTCGGAATATATTGGAGTTAGGGAGAGAAACAATGTCATTTAAAAATAAATAAAAGAGAAAATGTATAAGTAGGCAAATATTGGATATAAGCAGTTTTGCTAAAATAAGAGGTAGTTGAGTAGAGCATTAAAGCATCACAGTGTGAGAATATGCTACCGGATCTAAAGGACGTCAATATCGTCTATCGACATTAAACTGAGCAAAAGCAAGTATGGAAAAGAATCCTCCCCAACAAATGGAATCATAGAGCGGTGAGAGGACTCCAACCACAAGAGGTGATCAATGAGTAAACTTTGAAACGCAAATATATAAAAGAAAAGTAAGATTAACTTAGAGTGCTCGCATAGGATCAGGAAGGTAGTTTTAATAAGTTCAGATGAAATATAATGAAAATTGAGTGGCCCTAAAACCCAGAAGGAAGCGGGGCCTAGCTTCTTCAACAACTACTCGTGTTCTTTCAATGTTCTCGCATTAGTAGAAGGGACCTACAGCCTTTTGCCCACTCCGAATAGCCAGATTTCAGTAGATTTTTCTTAGACAATTACTATTCTCGTAGTCGCCGCGGCGTAGTGCTAAGTGCGTCGGCCGCCGCGCAGAAAGTCTGGTTTCGATTCCCAGACGGGACAGCTAGCATTTTGCTCACGGCATCACGACGTGTTTCCTCCGAGAATCGAACTTGAGGTATTTGAGTCGACACACAAACTCACTACGCCATGGCGACCCCCAAAGGGAAAAGGAAAAAACATAGAAAACTCATTTCAAGATCTAAAATAGGACATGATCAAATTATCATCAATGATGGGTGCTTCCACACGAGGACGAATTTGTCTACATTTCGTGCGACAGAGGTTGATATTAAAAATTATAAGTTCCGATTCTGTTTTCTCTGCGCGTGCTTAAGCCAGTGCCTGGAAATGCGATCACAGGTACATTTCTCTGGTTGTATTGTGACAGTTGTCCCAATAAAAGTCTGTACAATCGGCGACCATCATTAAAGCCTTGTCCGCTTGGTATTAACTATGCAAAAAAGTGCAGGTAAAGAGAAAAAAATGAAATCTGAGGAAAGGCAGAAAATTCGATTACACACATGCCAACAATCAATCGCGATCCATCCTAAGCCAACAGTGTCAAAATGGGTGTCCACTACCATTAAGCCTGATTCGTCGACCACGGATGAAATTTGATGCTGGAGCTACGTCATCCACTTACTTTCATCATCACCGCTAACTAACAACAACAAGAACAAACGCCGATCTAAAATCCCGCCTAACCAGAGGTGACATGCACGCTGTCTAATCATTGCTGCTTTCAAAATGTGATTTCATCGTTCAGCGCATGAACTGCACAGTCAGCGTCTGGGATATTTCCGACCCAATTTAAGTTCATGCACTCACATCAGTAAATCGTTGGCATTGTAGAAGTGAAAATTATTAAATCATTTATATTCGGATCACGATACAGAAAAATTGTATAGTTTTCCGTACATTTACAGTACAGTCATTTAAACTCGTGCAAGACATAGATCTGAGGTATCAAACGAGGTATCTTCAAGGATGAAAACATGCTTTACTCCGTTTTGGGCAATAGTATCAGAAGTTTCCCTTTGAAAAATTTGTTTTCACATTTTTACGTATATCGATGTAGAAACTGGAAAGATGGACTCATTTTTTCACTTGCCAGCATAGAACAGCGTCATTCAATACTTGAAAGATAGCAATATCGAGACTTAAGGCGAACAATCCTGCCGAAACGGATGAACTGTCCGCAAAACTGTTTAAAACAGCTGGAGATGACCTGGCCTGCACCAGCTCATTTGTAAGATATGGTCGCAGGAAAGCATGCCTGATGAGTGAAATCTCAGCTTAGTCTCTCCGGTCCACAAGAAAGGAGACCCCTCTGACTGCGACAACTATCGAGGGATTAGTCTCCTTAACATCGCATACAAGATACTGAATTGCGTGAACGCCTCAAGCCGCTCGTCAACAAACTGATAGGTCCCACCATCGACCAAATCTTTACTTTACCAAAAACGGATAAGGAATCCCCTAGTCTTAGTCGAGAGAAAAATTTTGCTGATTTTTGGTCCTGTTTGCGTTGATGGCATCTGGGGCAGAAGATTTAACGACGAACTCTATGGGCTGTACAACGACATGCGCCTAGTCAAGCGTCTTCGGTTTCAACGCTTATGACGGCTAGGCCATGTGCACCACTGCTCCGGCCCGAAAAGCCTTCGAATCTAAGCCATTGAGACACATAACAGAGGACGGCCTAGGCTAAGGTGGCGTACACAAGTGGAGAAGGACCTGAACCAACTTCGAGTGCGCAATTGAAGGGTGCTGGCGAAAGATCGTGCTGGCTGGCGATAGTCATGTTGGTTGAGGCCCAGAAAAACCCCGGACTGTAGGGGCACAACAAGTAGAAGAAGACAAATGGCTTTTGACAAATGTCAAACTCAGCTACCATTTTAAGTGTCACAATTTAAGTTCAGGGCTTTCCATTTTGGATAAGAGGCCACCTAAGCATTGATCAACGCGTTCAAAATTAGTAAAACTTGCTACCAAAATAATGATTTAAACGAAGTCACTCTTGCGTATTACGCTGTGATTATGTTCGTCATGTTCGACCGGCTACGCAAGCCATCAATAAAATTGTGAAGGAATTTGAAAATTACTGAATTTGTAAAGCTTGTGCAATAATTTTACGAGCATGCACAGTCTGTGGAAAAAGTTGTTGCTTTAAGGCCAAGTGTTGTTGAAGATGCGCGTTTTTCGATTTCCCGGGGTTCATCGCAATTGAACATGTCGTACACCTCATTATGGAGTATTTTGCTTTTGCACTTTCATCTCCATCCTTATAATGTCAAGTTCTTGCAAATGTCCTGTGTACGCATCTTGGATGACAATGAACCAAAGACACTTAACACCACTTTTTTGAAATATTTTTTTCTTTAGTCATGCGGCATATTTCTCACTTGGTGGGAATGTACGAGTAAGTCAGAAGGTGGTGTTATGACAATATTCGAGGTGTTCGGTCCGTGAGTCGAACTCGGGACCTTAGGCAAGGTTGCAGGTTCGCCAGTGGGCCAACGGTTATAGTCAATTTTCTTTTGGCCGCAAATTAACGACTACGACTTGGACGATATGTGATTCAACAAAACGGGCAGCAAGTGACACAACACGACCAATGTGGCTTTATTGCGCGAAAAATTTTGTGGTTGCGTCAAATGGCCCCTAGATCATGCGATTTGGCAATGATAGATTTTTATGTGGGGGGCAAACGCACAAGACGATGTTCACGCATATTTCCGAACTCCGACCGCCCTAAAGACAAACTGTAGACAATGCGGGAAGCATTAATAAAACTAACAATTCGACTTATCGACTTTGACATTTTTAAATAAATAGTCTCTGTCTGTTTCTGTTACATAATATGACAATTCTTTTGTAATCGACCAGGTAGAGGAATTTTCGAAACAATTGCTTGGTCCGATTAGCCACCTGCCACAGCTGATATGCATATTCGGTATTAATAACTGTTCATTGCGACAAGAGTTTATTTTACAGTGGTGAGCGAAAGAATTCGTCCTCAATGACAGCATAAATCTTGAGAAAGAGTTCTTAAAATTTATCTCAAAATCTTCCCAAGGTCGTCATTTGGATGATGGTGAATGGCTAGCTACAATCTTTATAATGAATTAAAACCTTTATCGAATATGTATTGCTGTGTTAAATTTTGTAGGATATACTTTTGAAGCCGGAAAATGAATGACAGTTCACCTTTAATGCAAAACCGCAAATTAAAAAGTTGAATAGCAAGCTTAACAGACAGCAAGCTTTCAGAAGACCATCATATCACCATATAATCTTCTGATATTTATCCTATTCTCCTATTCCTCCTGTTGACAAAAAGTGTTGCGAAATCGAGCTAATTTTCTAAGCACCAAAACCAAACCTTCCGTAGAAAAATGAAAATGTTTACCCTTGAGTTATGGCGGTGGCAGGTTGTAGATGTCAATGGTTCATATTTTGAAAAAAAAAATATAAAAAAACTTTAATTTAAAAAGAAGAAATCTAACACTACATGTGGTACAGGTACTGATTTCATGGTTTCTTTTTAAGTTTCAGATATGCTTGATGGGATTAAATTTCGGTAAGCTATTAGTTTTTACATGCATTGTTTGTATTATTCTTTTTTTATTATTTCTTAAGTCATGACATAATGATGCCCTTACCAGTTATAAAAACGGTATAATTAAAACTATCTTACTGTCTCCACAAGGCACCAGGTCCTAGCTTCTACGACAACTACTCGTGTTGTGCGTGCTATTGTTCTCTCACGAGTAGAAGGGACATACAGTTTTTCACCGATTCCGAACGGTCAAATTTGAGAAGCTTTTCATAAAAAATTGATACTCTTTGAGTGTTGTCAGCAACTCGAAAGAGGTGGTGCCATGAAAAAATGCGAGGTGTCCCGTCCGGGAATCGAATCTAGACTTTCTGCGTGACGGTTGACGTATTTACCCCTACGCCACGGCGACCACGGACTTTCCAGTGGGTAAGTATTTTTTCATATCCCTAGAGGCCTTGCATGATTGAGTCCGAAATGGAATAGTTATTTTTGAACAGTTGGACAACGAACGCCAGCTACAGTTTCTCCACAGTTTGTTTAAGATTTTGTTTGAAAATGCTTTAATACTCTCTGTCTTGGAAAGCACCACACAAGAAAATGAACTTGCCAAATAAACGAAACCGATAAATCAAAACACCAATACTTCAAATAACAATTAAAATAAAATACATTTATTGTTGATGCTTATCTATCGCTGGCCAAAGGTGTGGTGCTAAAGGTTGTCGAGATCCAAGTGAACAAGATATTTCGCGATTTTCAATGCTAAGGCTTTCTTTCATAACCCATATTGTCGTTGTCAAGGAAACATTTTAGAGCACGATTCCTTTGACGATACAGTGAGAGAAAGTATAAAT
Source organism: Eristalinus sepulchralis (assembly GCA_944738645.1). Taxonomy (NCBI): domain Eukaryota; kingdom Metazoa; phylum Arthropoda; class Insecta; order Diptera; family Syrphidae; genus Eristalinus; species Eristalinus sepulchralis. The sequence continues at coordinate 49,890,828 of OX122882.1, forward strand.
TATTAGAGTAATTTATGACGTAAGATAACAAGTTAAACAAATATGAAGTTAAAGTGAGAAGAAAATAGAAAAAGAGCGAATGAAAGTACAAAGCAAATGATATGTTATAGCAAGATTAAGCAGGTAGTATGTAGGTGGTACTTGAGAATTAAGAACAAATATAAAAAGAGTTAATGTAATGAGTCTTAAACACTCTCGTTTATCTTCTTACATATATAAAGACAGGATCCAAAATCGGATCCAATCATATTATGTTTTGGTTCATCAATAGCCATAATATGTCGAAATGAATCTGGCTAATAGTTACCTAAAGCTAACCTCTTTCTCGGATTTATTTTTGAAAGTGAAGTTTTCATGCGGCCCAGGTAAGCCCCTATTTGGGATCACATCAGGATTCGGATTAGGTATCGAACAGACGGGATTTCTCTGTGTTCTATTTTTCTTTGCACTGTTAAACTTTATGACTTAAGTCCTTATTCAGTGACTTTGGTATTCTAGGTGTTGAAAGGATGCATTTTTCGGGCGAGTATATTTTTTTAATTAAAATCGATTCTTAATCGGTTATACGCGATTTTGAACTTTTTGGGTCTTCGATTTTTGAATATTTGGTCTTTTTTGGAGTATAGGGCTTCGGGATCTTTGACCTTTTGGGACTTTGAAAATTTAACCCCGCTTAGTTATTGACCTCGTCATATGCTTATGCATTGCTGTCAAATCACAAAATTTGATTCCTGCTACTGACCATCAATGTTCTCCAATGTAGGTAGTCGAAGGGATCGACGTCACATTGTTATGAGCTTCTTGAACATTTTTATGTAAGGGTTTCTATAGAAAGTGTCTAGGATTGAAAAACATTCAGTCATTCTCATTTTTTGCTGCACGCCCGATCCGATCCGGATTGCGACTCCCTGCTGCAAGTTGTAACAAAAAGATATTAGCATCTATTTAAACATAGGAGGTCTAAGATATTTCGAAACACCACTACAATAGCTTACAATTCAAAAATAAATAATCAGTCTTGATAATATCTTTTATCTTCATTTTCTAATTTCTTTTTTGTTTTTGTGTTTTCTTTTTTTCTCATTTTCAGAACTAAATATGTATCTTACACTTACGCATAGTAGGGAACAATACACTCTGTCTTAAGCTAGATTCCTACATTTGTATCGGGAAGGGATGTGCCTGCAGACGACTGCTGATTGATCCCCCGCTGTCCAACGACGTCTCTTCCCTTCCGCGCGCGCAGTACTCTATTCAATTAAGCTCATTTACTCACTTTGTATGGTGTGTAGAAAAATATGATTCTGTTCAGCTCTACAAGTGATTTGTTTCCCGCATTGATGATGGTGGCGGCCCTACTCGACGTAGGACAGCGATGACGATGCCGATGCTGAGATACAACAGACCAGCGAGCGTTTTGGTCAAATCGCAGACACCTGCTCCAGTTCCGCGGACGAGCGTCCCGAATTCATGCAAACATTCTTGGCAGCGTAGTCAGTCACAAAGCGGTCGCTGTTCCGCGGATGGATGTTGCCCGTCTCCTGGGTACAGCACCAGGGATTTTTCGTGGTTAAAATTCGTTTGAATGCGTCTCGGAACTCCTTGTTGAAAATCGAATAGATGATTGGGTTGAACGCCGAATTCGAGTAGCCCAGCCACGAGAGGATCTTGAACGTCTGGCCGCCTATGCAGGTCTTGCAGAACGCCGCCACGATGTTCACACAGAAGAACGGCACCCAGCAGATGAGGAACACACCCATGATAACGCCAACAGTGACGGCGGCCTTGTGATCGGATACATGGTACGGCGACGAATGGTGCAGGTTGCGGACTTTGAATTTCTTCTGGTTCTTCGGTCGTCGTATGCTCTTGTAGCGTTGCTTCTCGGCCACCTCGCCCGGCCGGGTGACGGCCTTTATCGATTTCACATGCTTCTGTGCATAGCAGTAGAGCCTGAAACGGAAAAGCGACACAAAAATGAAACCATTTTGTAAACTGAAACTGAATTATTTAGAAGATTAACAAGCGAGTAAGCGCCATCAGCAGCCAGCCAGCGATGCAAACGCCGGGCAGCAGCGTGACGTCCACGAAACTCTCATGTCCCAGCACGATGCTGGGTACGCCTCAACGGACTGAATTGCTGCAAAACTGTGCTGTCTACCTGAAGTGCCGGGTGAAGTGGCTGCGCACAGCGCCCACAAGGGAGCGTCCATCAAATTGGATTCACCGAGTGGATGGTGGGGCAACATGCTGGCTCATCCAAAATTAAAAACCCTGTAAAATGACTCGAGTGGGATACGTGGCCTGAAGGGCTTGGCAAAAAATTATGTTGATGGGTTTGCAAATTGGTCAATTTAAATTGCTCCCCCCGGGGGAATAGTGACCGATTAAGTCAAGCCCTCCTGTTACATTTTTAAAAGCCGATAAGCTGATATGTGCGTCGGATGCCCATTTCCAACCCATTTCGAGCTTAAATTGCTGACCCACTTATCGGGGGCATACTAGGATGTTCATAAGATGACAATTAGAAGTTTCCCTAATAGGGCTAGTTAAGGTTATCTTGGGGTTGAATGGAAAAGGATATCCAATCCAGTGAGGGCAGGCAGGGGCGATGGGGAAAAATCCTCTTCACCGATCCCCCATTTAAAGGGGCGCGGCTGTGTTTGCCTGTAGGAGAGGGTGCTTGCGAGGATTTAATTACATTTGAGTGTAGAAACGTGCCAAGGTAATGGGGTCAGTGGAAGGGTTCAATGGCCCTGACAAGGAGCACCGAGAAGGAGCACAAGCAGAGGGAAGGCCGAAGAGGGACAAGGAAATCAAATGAACATTGATGAAGGTCTGATCAAGTTAGTCGAGTGGTGACTGGGAGCACATTTAAAATTGATTCAGTTGGATACAATTTGATAACGAAGGCAATCAATTTAACATTTAAGGGCTGTTGAAATTGTCTGGCAGGAAGTTGAAAATCTGTTTCAATTTGACTTGGCTGAGAACGCAAATCAATTTCAGCAGAAATTACATGATATGAGGGTGCACATAACAAGTTATGTACATATAGGTGCCCAGATAGACTGAAGAATATCCAAAGCGACTAATTTTTCTTAGTCACTTACACTTAGACTGTAGTTCAAAGTTTAGACATTGAAATGTAAAAAAATTACAAATTTTGAAGACAATTTTAAGAGGTAATATTCTTTGAAATTTAATATTTGTTTCAAAGTGCATACATTTTCAAGCTGCTTCTTTTTCTTAAGAATTGTATAATTAGGTAGTCCTGAGGATCAAATAACATGCCTTTGCTGGCTTTAATTTGCGACCCACGTTGAGGTCTTTCTCTACTTGTGTGCTCCATCATTAGCGAGGAGTCTTCTGTTGCCGTGTCCCTATAACCGCCTCGGATTTAAGCTCGGGCTGGAGCAAAGAAATGTCTTCTCTACATGGCCTAGCCTTTGTTTTTTTGTTGGAGGTTGGGAAACACTGCGCTGGAGCGCTCAGAATTAAAAAACTGGTCATTTGTACTACCAGACAGTAACCTTTATTTACTGTAGTTTTCTGGTTTTCCGAAGAAAGACCAGCAGGCGATTTTGTTAGCGCCAAACAGCCGCCACCGAGCAAAGGCGGGACATTGACTGAGAATGTCCTCTGAGGTGCTTCACCTTTTCCACAGGCTTCACAAAGGGTGTCTTTACCAAGTCCAAGTAGACTTAGGTGCTCGGCGAAGGTAAAGTGACCCTTTTATACGCCGCCAAGTTTTCTGCACTCTTTCCTGTCTAGAGATAACAGAAAAGCCGCGGATTTCTTGCTGACGTGTGGAAGTATGCACTTGGTCAGCCTGCATCCTGGAGAATCATGCCATCTCTGGTTGTGCTGTTGGGAGACCCAACCGTCCACGTAAGTCCTAACCAATGAAGCGGGTAGTCCCAAGGTGGGTTCAAGCCCAAAGAAGCCCACTTTTGAACCATCCCTATCTACGAGTTCATCAGCATCTCGTAGTTCATCAGCAATCCCGTTTAAATTCTAACCACCGCCGCAGACGGCCCGAGTAGACTCTATCTGCTCGGTGCTGTTCGGTGAGGCAAACGCGCCACAAATATAATGGCCTCGAACGTAGCTAGAACCCTTAAGATCCTTGCAGTAAATGCAAATTCGCGAAACTAAGCTTAACCTAAAGCACAAGCACTACCGAAGCTTACCACATAATAAGGAGTCGCTCTCTTAACATCAATCATAAGGTTTTAGTGGGAAGTCGACGCACGTCCACCTGCCTGTCCAAGGTGGAAAGAAGATGTTTGTGTTCGTTATCTACGCACCAGGTGCAGAAAAGCCTAACTTCATTTCGGAACTTAAGGCTCTCTTCACGAGCCTTCGTTTGAGCTGAAAAGAAGGATTTTTTATCTTAATCGGTGATTTGAACGTAAACCCCGGCGAATGGGGTAACCGTATGCAAAACGCAAAAGGGAATGTTCTCTTCGAATAGATGAAACAGAATGGTATCGAGTTCAGGCTTGATTTGCTTGCAGCGGAGATACTATTCTTTCCCAGAAATGGGTCCTATCGGGATGTCATGCTAACAGACACACGACTAACGATACTTAATATGGAACGTCGCACGAGGAACTGTTTAACTGACGGTTGAGTACGAAGGATATCACTGTGGTCTCGCTGCTTTCATTATGCTCCCGAACGGGATGGGGATCTGGAGGAACAAATGCGCTGGCCACATTTTTCTAGAGCCTTAGCCAGAGAAATAAGTTCGATTATGATCAATACTCCAACGAAGAGAAAGCCAACAAACGAAGAGGTTGACGGGTACCTCACACAAATGGACGACGACATCAAACGTACAATAGAAAAGTCGGTCAGGCTGAAACCGAAGTTCTGGGGGCTCCGGAACCCCCGTGACACCAGAATGTAGCCTTTGGTCAAGCTGTCACCATTAATCAGCTTCCCTCAACACCGGGGTCTAGTAGCCGCTATTTCTATAACTTTGGATCCATTCAGTGATTCCGTATACACCAATTATAGTGTTTGGATAGACCACAGTTAAGATCTAGGACACGCGGATCTAGGTGAAGATCCGATCCTTCAAGCTGCACTAAGGTTGTACTATCGTGCCAGCTCTTTCCTACGATGGACCTTTGACAGCACTGGCCCATACATCAGAAAAATTGGATGCTTTTACAATAATGTTACGAAATGGTGTTCAGGGAAAAGCTGCTGATAAGCTACAGTCAATAATGAATTGTACTAATAGAGCCGCTCACCGGACTGTATTTTTAGTTAGAGGAGACGATAAGGCTGTGTGCACCACTACTCCGTACCAAAAAGTCGTTGAATTCCTGCCATTGGAACAACGCAATAGATGACGGCCTGGGATGGATGGCGCACACAAATGGAAAAGGACCTCAACCAACCTGGAGTGCACAATTGGGGGAAGCTGACGAAGGACCGTACTATCTGGAGAGGCATGTTGGTTGAGGCCCACGTCCACCCCGGACTGTAGCGCCACTACAAGAAGAAAAAGACGATAAGGCCGAAAGGAGATATTTCATTTGAAATCAAATCCAGAAGAGAAATCTTGCATGTATGAACAGCCACTCACGCGCCATCGCCGACTCAAGAATTCCAAAATTAAGGATTCGTGTGACAAGAGCAAATAAAAGAGTATTTCGTGGTTAGCAGCTCGTTCAAGGTCATTCCTTGCTGTTGTGCGTGACACACACGAATTGGAAGGATTTCCATTTGATTGCCAGAAATACCCTCTTGACATGTATATACCCCTGACCTTCGTCCTCTGTCCCGCGAAGGCGTGTGACATTATTGTCGTTTCATAAGAAAGTCATCACGGTTATGTAGTTCCTTGTCTGCGTTCAATGAACTTGAAGTGATTGTCATGCTGACACACACTTGACAATAAATGAAAGGTGTTCGCTTAATTGAAGCTTGTTTTGATTTCATGGCCAGACACATCTATTCACCAACACCCTTAAGTTCACTTCCCTACACTTTCCAAACAAGCACAATCAAAAACCAAAATTAATTGAATTTGCATCTTCTACCAGTCAACACTGCGGTAACAAATTAAACGAACACCCTCACTTCTCCCCCCCCCCCCCTCTCCACCCTCTAGCACTGTGAAAACAAAGCAGAAATCATCCTTTATCCATTTGCAATTAACGCTTAATGCGGCGCACAGCCAGGACCTCCATTAAACGGTCATCGTTTACGATTCCCAGGCGAATGTGTATCATTGTACATACCTTCTCGGCTGTCCTTCGTGAGGGTCCCTTTAATTGCCGCTCGTTAAAGGCGAATTCATTTCCCAGCCTCGGGCTGGCAATCCGTTGGGACGGCGATAACCTGATAATTAATTTCCTTCACCCACTCTGACGGAGTGTGGGAAAATAAATATTCAACAACAGTCGACCAATTATTTTTTGCCAGGACTAGCTGCCGTGTGTCCCTTACACAATGCAGTCGGTAACTTGATGCCATTAAAGCTCACCGTTCCCCCCACCCCTCCCACGGAGCAAAGGGGAGATTAATGCGAAAAAGGACTACACTCACCTGCAGTAGATTCCAATCATAACCAAGCACGGAAAATAGAAACTAATGCAGCTCGATACCACTGCATAGGTGGGCGTCAGGTCCAGTGCGCACGTTGGGTACTTCTTGCCGTTGTCCTCCACTATCAGTGGCTGTTCGGGTCGGTGGAGTCCCAGGGAGATTGGTACGAATGAAACAAAAGCTGCTAACAGCCAGATGGCTGCTATCGTGCCAACGGCTACACGTCGTGTCACCCACCGGCCGTACCTACAATGGAAAGAAAAAACGATTTGGATTAGGTTACAGTGTGTTTGATTTTGGGTGTGTTGACGTGTGTGTGTGTGTGGAGGGATATTGATAGGCGTGTCGGTAGTCTGTGAGATTTGCAAATTTGATTTTTTCTTTTTGGTTTTTCAAAGTCAAACGTAATTCTGATTCATTGACAGCGAGGATGGTCCAATTCAACGGAAATATCTGCAATATCTGCACCTTTGACGGGTCAATAGGTTTTGATTGAAGAGGCGGAGATGCAGATTGAGGAAACAGAGATGCAGATGGCCGATAATTCGCATTCGGTACGTGCGTCAACTCCGATAAGAAAATTTTCGCCTCTAGACCAGAATTGAACGTCCGACGGCGTTGCTGACAAGCTTCGCTTCCTGGGAGAGGCTTGTTTAAGTAAAGGCTCTTAGGTATTCTCATTCTGTGGCGGCATTTAACTCTGGACACTTAACTCCAATTCTCGTGAAAATGGGTACAAAAGCTTGAAAATAGAAGTTAGGCCATGATCCCTTGTGGGGCTTACTGTTTTTATGCGACGCCGGTCAAAGGGAGGTAGCTTAGTAGCTTACGAAGAATATTAAAGGTTGAAGGTGAGTAGGCTGAGTGCGGTGCAAAAGTTTCTCGAAAAGATTTGTGGATTTGTGAGTTGGAAAAGTTCATATTTCTACCAAATTTATTCTTCCCAGACTTATTCACGTTTTCATGATTTTGGCTTTTCCGAACTTTCGATCCTCGGCCTTGCGGGATATTGGCGTTTCAGAATTTTGGATTTCGGGATTGAATAGCAATGTGAGCGTGTCATCGTGGTCCTTTAGAATATGTCACAGGCACTTAGTTTATTGGGCAACTGTGGCGTAGTGGACAAGTGCGCCGACACACGCTGAAGGTGCCAGTTTCGTTTCCAGAAATGTTCATTTTGAATTTTTCACAGCACAACCTCTTTCGAACTGCCAATATTTAGACACCCATTCAGTCTATAAATTGCTTCTAGAATTCCAATATTCGGAATACGCAATAAACTAAAGTGTCCTCTGCAACTGAGATAACTGTGACGTGCACAAAACGAGTAGTTGCTGTATTCATTTAGTTGGCGCCAGCAAGGTAGAATTTTTTAGCTATTAAATTTTTGGCAACACTGGTTTAAAGGCACGTTTCGTGTTTTGTTTCACTATCAGACATCTTCAGTTTGGTTTAAAATTTAACCATGAATCGTCTTACAAACGAACAATGCTTGCAAATTATTGAATTTTATTATCCAAATGCGTGCTCTGTTCATCGCGCGCTTCTTCCATCTTATGTTCAGTTTAATCGACCAACTGAAGCGGCTATTCGGGCTATTGTGACTAAATTTCGCACCAAATTTATATTATTGGACATAAAGCCACCAACACGCTTACGTAGAGTGCGAACTGCATTGGCCAGTGTTAATGATGACAATCAATTATCGATTCGTCGCCGTTCGCAGCAATTGGGCCTTTGTTACTCAACAACGTTGAAAATATTGCGAAAGGAGTTAGGGTTGATGCCTTTCGAAATACAGCTGGTGCAAGAATTGAAGCCGAAAGACCTACCGCAACGTACAATTTTTGTTGAATGTGCTCTTGGAAAGTTGACCGAAGATCCACATTTTTACGAAAAAATTGTGTTCAGCGACGAAGTTCATTTTTGGCTCAATGGGGACGTAAATAAGCAAGTGGAAAATCACCCAGAAGCATTGCAAGGGCTACCAATGCATTCAGAAAAAGTCAAAGTTTGGTGCGGCTTATGGGCACCAAACAAAATCATTGGACCGTACTTCTTCGCGAATCGTAACGTAATTGTGAATGGTGAGCGGTACCGTGAAATGATATTCAACTTTTTTTTTGCCCAAAATGCAAGAGCTTGACTTGCGGGAAATGTGGTTTCAACAAGACGGCGCCACATTCCGCACAGCACGCGCAACAATGGACTTATTGAAAGGCGAGTTCGGTAAACATTTTATTTCATCCGGTCAGTTGGCTGCGAGTTGGATGGTGCGATTGAACGGCTTTAGGCCATTTTTTGTGGGTCAGCCACAGTGGACAAGCCCGCTTCAATTGACGCATGTTGGAAAGAGTATGCCAAAATTGGACTAAGCGGATAGACCATCTGGGGCACAGAATCAAATAAAGATTTCATGCATTTTTCGGAATTTTATGTATTTTTTTTTTAAACTTTCCTATAGCTTTTAAAAAAATCACCCTTAATATGACGCAAAACTGAAAAATACAAAACGGCTATGGGATGTTGTGCAGGTTGCGTGGAAGAATATCCCTGTTCAGAGATGTCCGGCCTTAATCCACTCTATGTCACTACGTTGTGAAGCCGTACTTAAAAATAAAGCTTATACGACCACGTACTAACCCAGTAGAATAATATATAAAATAAAAATAAAAAACTTCACTATTACATTGACATTTACTTCATATTTATGAGTTTTTGCATTTGGTGCTATTATTTTGCACAATCCGAAATTCTGTGTCATTCCGGATAATGGGCCTTTATTAAGGTCAAAATGCACTTTTTTCTTATCTTGTTTTCGCGTTTTCTTCCTGATGGAATAAGGATGTTGTGTAGTATGTAAACATCATGTACATATGTGGTATATGATGTGTCTGCATGACGGTAGAAAAAAGTTATAAGCAAAAAAGTGACAAAGTTGAACATGGTGCTTTTATTTTGCACAGTGCTGTATATCTACAAATGAGTTGATTTTTTATGATTATTTCTAAACTGGACGAAAGCATCCAGATGACCGAAAAAGGTTCCAATATTTAGTAAAAAAAGCATGTGATCCAAGATTTGCAGGAAAGACACTAAAACATGGATGCTGTCAGGATTAAGATATGACCATCTTTTTCATATAGAAAGAAATATGACCAATGGAACTTATACACATGGACATGCTCCAGAGCCCAGTCTGTGTTTGACTCCATTCAATGTGTGATGCGAGAGAATTCCGTCCCTCAGACCAAAGTAGTCATGAAAAGTTAAAAAATAGCATTGCAGACGGAGTATTTTCAGTGAAGCAGCTGGGTATGAGATGGTAAGGCGTATGCACAAACTGCCCGACGAATGGAACGTTGGTTTTATCTCTCCAATCCACAAAATTGACATCCCTTTAACTACGCCAATTACCGAGGGATAAGTGTCCCAATCATCCGAGAACGAACTCAACGAAACATTATATGTCAAAAAAAGGGTTTTAGACAAGACAAAGTGCTGTCATGCGGCTTCTTGAACATAGCTTTTGGAAAAGACGATTTTCCAAAAATCCCTACTATCGCTGGCAAAGGTGGCCGACATTGACGTGATTGGTCGAACAAAGCGAGCAGTCAACGAAGCGTTTGTTGGTATTGAAATAGAATCAGTCAGAATGGTTTGAACGATGAACGAAGACCAAACGTATAAGCTGCCAACGAGATAGGGCGCATAAAATTAAAGGCTCAGCCATAGGCAGCTAACTTAACTTAGGGGAATAGAAGGAATTCATGTATTTCGGCTCCAACGAAACCAGTTCGAACAACATCAGTATGGGTACGGGCATTAAACGCAGAATATTTTTCGCCAACCACTGTTTCTCTGGCCTCCAGAGGCCATTTAGAAGCTCGAAAGCTAACATTATACGACGCTGAAGCTTGAACAATATCAAGAGCAGATGAAAGAGTCATTAGTTTTTTTCTAGCGAAAAGATTTGCGTTCAATCTTTGGCCCTGCTTTCGTCGACGGTTTAGGAGAAGAAGAACTGGACGAGCTGTAGAGCGACAAGTGTTTAAGAATTCAATGCCTAAGATGACTAGACCATGTAGAGCACATGGACAAAATTTAATTTATTTGTTGGAGATTTTGAATCTCTGCACTGGAGCGCTCAGACTCAAAAACTGGTTCACTATACAGGCGGAGGAATGCCAGCAAGCACTTCTGTGACAAAGAGCCAAGGTTTCAGCTCCCAACACGTCAGCGCCAAGCAACAACTACCTTATCCGAGCAAGTGCGGGACGTTGACAGAAGAAGTGTCTTTACATTCTCTACAGGCGTCACATAGGGTTTCTTCAGTAAGCCCAAGCAGACTTAAGTGCTTAGAGAATGTGAAGAGTCCTGTTAGTACGCCAACAAGTCGTCTGCCGTCTTTCCTATCTAGAAAAACAGAAAAGCTGCGGCCTTCTTGCTAACATTTGGGGGACACTTAGTCAGCATCCCTCCTAGACAGTCATGCCATCTTTGGTTGTTCTGTCGAGAAACCCAAAAGTCGATGGAAGCCCTATCCCAAGAAGCGGACAGTTCTAAGGTAGGTTTGGGTTCTATGAATGCTTCTTTTGTTCTTTGCCTAGAAGTTCATCGGCAATCTTGTTGTCCATGATCCCGTGGTATTCTGGGACTCATTCTTAGCGAATTTAGTCTACCGACCTAATTAAGGAAAAACTTGTATCTCTGTACAATCTTGGAAGTAGAAGTGGGTTGCGAAAGGACTTAAGCACAACTTGGCTATCGCCACAGACCCATATACTGTGTCTCTTCCAGCTGTTCTTCACAATATAGGTTGTGATCATAGGGATCGCAAAGCTTCCTGCTTAAAAGACCGACGAGAAATTACCTAAAGGGGGGTAAAGTCTACTGTTATCTTTTTTTCACGAAGGCAACGAGTACATTCCCTTTCCGGCCGAGCTTCCGATCAGCGCCAGTCCTGGACACAAGGAAAGTCGACCTTGTATAAACGACACAACTGGATTGTTGGTGTCCTTGCAACAGACGGCATCGGCGTTGCGTCGCGAAATTAAAAAAAGGTGTGTGCAGTTTAATGTTGCCTCCCCAGCTCCAGATGGACAACATTAATCCAGTCTTCAACTTCGAAGCAATTAGACAAGGCAATAGAGATTGCCCGCAAATCTGGAAGTCCTAACAAAGAACTTGAATCGCGAAATTTGAGGCTGCTAGCTAAAGTTCATTCGAGTTGAAGGGACTTGTCGGCTGGGGATCAGACTCTGGACTGTAGCAATGCATGAAAAGGAGGTAGAGAGAGGAAGAGAAAGAGGTGTCCACATTCCGGGGATAATATACCACTAGTGTGAATGTTCCAACAAGACAACGTTCCAAAGCACACCACTTAAGCAACTAAAGAGAGGTTTACCAATAATAGTGTTCCACCTCTTGAATGGCCCGATCATTCTCCAGACTTAAATCCGATTAAAAATCGATGGAAGCTAAAGACGCTGTTGGCAGCACAAATCCCAAAATTAAAAAAATATGGGTGACCTTTGAGGGCGTTTCAGCGGCATGTTGACTAGAGGGATATGTGAGATTATGAAAAATAGAGCCCATGCAATAAAGTGTTCAAATGTGCAATTCCAGCATAAGAGGAACTCTATCAAGGATATCAAGATCAAGTGTGTGTAGAATATTCCCACCCAAAATATATCTTTCGACTTCCAACGAATTTAGCACTTCTGTCGTCACTAACTACTGACCCGTAGGTCTCGTTGTATCCATGCACGGTCCATGAAACAGAATGCATTCAGGCTGCCACAGCACGACTAGAGGTTGAACGGCAGAGTTGCTTTGCTACGTGAATGTAATTCCACGAATCAAGTAATTGGACATGTTCGTGGAAGATGTGTTTCCCTTTGTTGGCACTCACCCCACGCACTGGTTGTTGTCACACGTAGTTGCAATTTCACAGCGTTCTGCACCATTGCTGAATAGTTGGCGACGTCCTGCGTGCTGTAGTACATGTTAGCGGAAAGTGGTCTTTTTCATCTTTCACTTGACCGGACTTTCCCATGGCTTATGCAACGCTCGACAAATTTCAAGCAGAGATCCACAAAACCAAGTCCCTTCTGCCAGTGAATTAAGTAAGAAATGCTTACTGTACTGTCTAACAGTTCGTTACATGGCGATCAAGAGATTGACACGCAACCGTGCGTTGTTCCCTTGGGCGCTGGGCTTTGCTTACCTTCTAAGGCGAATGACCGCCGCATCGTCGACGGGAGGGAATACAAATGAGCTCATTAGACGTGTACCTCTTCGCCCCATGCCACTGGCGTGGAAAAATATCACTTGCACCCCTCCTGCTTTTGAGATTAAGTGCGGTTCCGTAACGGAAGCTGGATTCTTCCCGCACTCGACGACGAGCTGCAGAAATCGCATCGATTGGCGGGGAATAAATCAATTTTTCCATCCACTTCGAATGATACCTACTAGGGCGTACCGTGTCGACTTACTTCGATTCAGGAAGTGTACACATCGACGTTCGATATTACGTGTGATTACGGCAGCACCACCTCGGGGCCCGAGAGCGCGTTGACAGAAAACAGAAAACTGAGTAAAAAGGAAGACCTGCCTTGGCACAACGTGTCCCTAAATCTTGTTCGCAAAAACGACGACGTTCGATGACGACGCCGACGACAGCGACAACGACAACTAGGACGAGAAGCAGCGGCATGCGATTGGAGGTTCGAATTGAATTATCCTTTCTGACACTTTCTCTCCCCCCCACTGCCCACAGCATGCAGATCGAATGTTTATCTCCACTGAAGGTGAGGAGAGGTGCTCCTTCCCTCATTTTTGTTCATTTTTGCTCAGAACGCCAGGATTATTGGCGAGCTGGAGTTGTGTGAGTGTCCTTGTATGAAATATTCAGAATCAATCAAAACAAGTCCCAGATGATTCGAAGCGACTCTTGTTTGCCTTCTTTTTATCTGTCCTCGAAATCATTCGGCTGAACGTTAAAGACTGACAAGGACATTTGATGGGAGGGATATGATAAAATAGATGAGATAGCGTGCGGCAATGGTGAGGGGGCTCATCCGACTCTTCAAGAATAGAATCTATAAGCTGTCTAGATTTTCACCTGAATGGCGGTGTGGGTGTGGGGCTGCGACATGATCCCGTGTTAAGATGCTCAAATGGTGGGACAGAGGTTGACTGGTAGCTTTAAATGGATGAGTTTGTCTTCAATTTTTGAGGGACTTGCTGGGTTGCTAGAAGCAAAAAATTCAATTAACTACAATGGCTTCTCACGGACGTGGACTTTTGTTTCATGAAATCGTAATAATTACCACTCTATTCGGTGCGAGGAAATACACACATGGTTTGATTTAAGGAAGGCCAAGACACGTGGACAAGAGAATACATCCGCAACTTCATCATTCTTTATCGTGAGGTTGCTGCTCATTAAGAGAAAGACTTACAACCGCACGCCAGACAAGGAGTACGACTTCGGTGGTTCAACGATTGACCATGTGTATACTAACGTAATCGAAAATGCTTTTGAAACAAAAATGTCTGCGTTCAAGTGCATTTCTAGACATATCGCAGGCTTTTGGAAAGATTGGTATACCCCAATTTGTTTATATGAAAATTTAGTATCATACTTCTCTTCTCGTGTAAGAAACGGAAACGATTACACGGAACCTAAAGCGATTTCCGCTGGCGTACCATAAAAAAGTGTTTTTGAGTCACTTCTCTGTCTTTAATATACTCGCGACATACCGAAAGAAGATGACATTACCCTAGCGAAGTTTAAGGAAAATAAAACTGTTTTCTTGGTGTACAAATAAATTCGGTCCGTTTTTAAAAGATGGCCCCAACTGCCTTGTTTCTCATCTTGGAAGCGATTACATATGTACTTCATTGCAAAGGTGTGACACTTGCAGCAGTAGCAAAAGTGTATCAGCGTCTGTTTTGGACAACAACGTTTTTCTTTGCCTCTTCGAAAATATCCGGATTTGTCTTAAATAAACACACATTTGGGGGAAGTTTTGATTTTCTTTTTTAATTGGAAGAAAGGTGCCGCTAAAGCCCATCTAATGCTTGTAGAAGTTTTTGGCGAATATGCTGAGATTGATAAGTCATTCAGAGAGTAGTTTCAATGCTTCAAAGTTGGTGATTTTAGCGTCATAGACAATGAGCTTCGTTTCCAGCAGAAAAAGTTCGAAAATAAGGAATTTCAGGCTTCATGGGATCAAGATCCGTGCCAAATGTAAAGTGAACCCACAGAATCGTTATGAGTGACTCAGAAATCAATTTCTGTCCGATTAAAGAGTTGGAGCTGTTCAAAAGCCTTTAAATTGGGTGCCATACGAGTTGACACTGACAGATGTTGAAAGGCAATTTTTCACTTCGGACTGCTTCTTGAAAGACGTCCAAAGAAGGGATTTTTGCAATGGATCGTGGCTGGACACAAGAGACGGGTATACTACGAAAACCCCAAAAAGAAAAAAACTGCTGAAAGAAAAACATCCACGATTCAATGGTCATGCTCTGCATATGATGGGACCAGATGGGTTTGGTGTACTATGAGCTGTTGGAACCAAGCAAAGGCCTTGATGAATAGCCTTATTTACTACAATTAATGCGTTTGGGTGGTGCATTGCATAAAAAACTGTTAGAAACAACCAAAAGTCATGACAGTGTGATTTTTCAACAAGATGAATCTCGACCCCTAGTGGATCTAGCGGTCGAAGACAACTTAAAAACGCTAAAATCGGAGGTCTGACCCCACTCGCTCGTATTCTTCACACCGTGCTCTTTCAGAATTTCGAAGAAGGCAAATCGATTTGGAGATCACCGGTTGAGTGTTTTGTGAAAAACAAAAAATCTCTCTTTAAAAAGAGAGATTCTTTGGTTGGATGGTAAAACTACCAGAAAGATTGGAAAAAAATGACCGATATAGTTTGAGTAATGCAGTTTTTCATTTTTTTCATAAACAAATTCCTTTAACATCAAAAAACAAACGCATTTACAATTCCAAAATCTACTGCAAATCTACTGTTAAACATCAGATAACTCTTATTGAAACAAAATCTGTCCGTGCGAGTTTCACTTACGGGAAAATTGATCACTTTCCACATTTTCTGAAATCGATCAAATCACCTTTTACACCAAAATAACGAGGCCAATGTTGAATGTGAAACGTAAAGAACTAAATTTTCAATATACAAAATTGTACTGGTTACTCGGATGGCACTTTAAGTTGCGTATCGAAGACAATCTGTTCTTACATAAGCAAGTGCTTAAGCCGCCTGTTAGACGTACGCAGTGCCAACAAATCAAACGCCATTTCAGAACAAAGTTCCCAGAAACATTTTTCATGCACCATGGTAGATTCAAAATGTCCTTCGTGATCTCTGAATTCCCACTATCGAAACTGAAATAAGATGTTTCGCACGAGTACATAACGACCGACTAATCGGACGATAGCTGCAAAGACGCTATCGATGTGTCTGTTATATGAATTTATTTAAGAATTGATTTGCATGAACTACTTAAGATTTTTGCAAAATACCAATAGAAACGCATGTTGCCTATTTTTCCGAGGCGGTTATTTGGACAATGGCAGGACACAAACCTTATAAATTGTTAAAATTATTCTCAAAACAGTATCGCTGTGTGTGTTTAATAAAGCTTTACTTTCGAAACCTCAATACTTACTTACTAGCCCCATGTGTTAGTGTTAGGTTTGTGATTAGAGTTCTAATTAAACAATTCTTGTATGGAAATATTTGTCTGGTTTTAGATCTAACTACAGCTGTTACACAAGTATGATTAGTTTACTAGGAGAATAGCATCATGATCGGAGGAACAAAATGGGCTGTCAGTGAGCTGAATGTGAGTATCCAGAAAGAAGCAGCTAGGTATGTTTATGAAAACGGTCAACCACGACAAAACGTCATTAGAGACAGCTATAACTTCGAATAAGTGCAATTGTTTGTCTACCTGTTGAAGCAAGGAATAACACCACAGCGCACATAAATCGAAAGAGCCCCCTTGCCAATCACTGTGTTTTTGCGATTGAAAGACCATTGAGCAATAAAGCTCTCTCTGTTCCTTGACCACGATAGTTCAAGTCTTGCTTTATAGAGTACAAGCATTTAAATTACGAGGAAATTTTTGGGAAAGTTATTCAAATTATCTTTGGTCCCGTATGAATGTTAACATGAGTGCCGTACAAATTTATTCTGTACTTAATACTAGCTTACACATACAATCTGTTGATCTTAATTCTAACTTACTGACTCCTTACGAGTACTCTAAGCTAATCTAGGATTTTTCTTTTATTATGCCTTTCGGCCTCTTATATTGTTATCTTAAAATTTATCTAATTTCATTTTTTTGTTTAATATTCCTCCAAGAAAATTGGAAAAAACTTGGAATTCTTGATTTTTGTTTCTTCTTAACCTAACTTAAAAATGAATCTAAAAACTACCTACCACCTAAAACTTATAACTATATTAATTATTATTAATTACAATTAAATTAACCTAAAACTTAATTCTACGTAACTATTTACATTAAGCTTAACTATGTCCGTAAATATATACGGACGCGTGCACCAGGGCGTATGTGTTATTTATATGCTTTACATATATATCTAATACGCCGTGATGCACCTTTTTTTCATTTTTATTTTTATTTAATTTTTTTTTTTTTTTTTTTTTTTTTTTTTTTTTAATTAATTTTTTTTTTTTTTTTTTTTTTTTTTTTGTATAATAAAATGCTTAAAAACTACCTTAACCTATGTAAGTTGGCCCTATGACTCAACCACCCCGTCTGTTTGAAAAGTTAGCGGCATCGAACGCTGGTTCTGGTGTAACCACCAGTAAAAAAGCCGTTCTTTGGCAGAAACTGCTCTGTCGCGGGCAGAAATCGCCCTGCTGAACCGTAGGAGCTCCTCATGGCTGCGAGCGACGTCCGGCTCGTATTGAAGTTGCCTCTCGACTGTTCGGCGTGCGACGTGGAAGATGATAGGGCAGCCTTCCCTATCTTGTATCAGGCCTTTAGCGTCCAAATAGAGGAAAGCTTCAGGCGGAATGAAGCCGTTAAGACGTACCCGTTCATGGTACATTTCATTTGGGTAGTAAGCCCCAAAGATCAGACTGTTGGTTGAAGCCATGCCTCGAGCAGTGTGACTTCGTATCAACTTGATAATAAAATTATCTATCCTTATAAGGTTTGCCTCGTTGTACAGAACCTCGTTGGGGTAGAATTTCTTGTACTGGGATTCTGGTGTTCGATATAAACGGAGACAGGCCCGAAGACACTGCCTTTCGAACACCCTCATCTTTTCCATCTGGGAAGGACTCACGTTGAACCACACAGGACAACCATACACCATAATTGGCCGGATTAGGGCCATGTAGCAGATGACCTTCACTCTGGTGTCAAGTTGACTGCTGTAAAACAGTCCTCTTGCCATAGCAAAGGCCTTCTTAGCCCTGGTCAGAGCTGTATCTATATGGATACCACCATATAGATACTGGTCCAACCAGATGCCCAGATATCTGACTACAGTTTTTACAGTTAGTGGTCGTCCTTGTGGGTCAACTATGCCGAACTTGCGCCAGTTCATTTTCGTGTCCCTTGAGGCCCTGGACAGCGGGGTTCTGAAAAGGATAGTTTCACACTTCTGGTAGTTGATTTTCAACTTCCAGTCGTCGCAAAATCGTTGAATTGTATCGAAGTCGCGTTGCAACAAGCCATTTATTACCTCTACCTTCGGACCTGATCTGTACGCGATTAGATCATCGGCAAACGCTATGATGTTAGGCATAGAACCTATGAGATCGCTAGTGAATATACTGAATAAGATCGGAGAACCAACAGCTCCTTGTTGCAGCCCATTTTTTATATGGAATACGGTAGTCGAAATTTCGTTGCCATTTTTCACAACAAACTTCCTACCTGTGACCATGTCATAGATCATATATAGCAATGTTTTATTGATGCCGAGCCTGACCAACTTAAGGAAGAGACCTTCTAACCATACGGTGTCGAACGCCTTCTCCATGTCGATCAGGCAGGCGCCTGTACACTGGGTCTTGTTTCTATTCCACTGTATGTCGGAAACCAATTTAGACGCGGCATGAATGGTGTCATGCCCCGCCCTGAAGCCAAATTGATTTTCCGGTATTATTTGTTTTACCTCAACCCATTCTTTGAGAGCTCTAATGACTATCTTCTCGAATACCTTGCTTATGCACGGAAGAAGACTTATAGACCGGAGATTTGTCGGGATGGAAGTATCTTTGTCCCGTTTCGGAATTGGCTGTACCACAGCTGTTTTCCAATGCTTCGGGTAATATGCATTACTCAACGCATTGTTAAACAGTGTTGTGTATACATCCACCGCCTCAGAGGGTAGATGGCGCAGAACAATATTTGGTATCCCATCGATTCCCACTGACTTCTTATTCTTCAGTGAGTTGAAGATACCCTGGAGTTCATCTTTCGAAATAAGGATGGAGTTGTTTCCATCGTCGGCGACGGCATTATTTGCCAGATGATCGTCACTGAATCTGGTAAAACCAGGATTCTCGGATCGCCATTGACTTATTTCGTTCCGTAGGTAGAAGTGGTTCAGCAAGGCCCTGTTCTCCAGGTCGTGGTTCGGACTACGAGTCTCGTTGACCGTGTATACTTTCTGGAAAACAGCACCAATTGCATTCACCTTCTCCTGGGGATCTTCCACTACGAAGAACTCGTTGTCAAGCACAGCCCCGTCTGGATCGATGCCAATTGACGTAAGTAAGTTGGCGTTGTCTGTTGTTCTGTCCAGTCGAACGCACTGAATGTCATTATGATCTCTCCTCCGGAAGATTTTATTTACTTGCGGGAACATGCTCGGGTTGTTAGATCTTACAGCCCGAATCTTATTGCCCCAATGCAAGCTTACAGCTAGACTGTAATTTTGTCTTATTAATTGTTGGAGTACTTTGATCTGTGACTTCAGAGAGCGAATCTCTGCACTCTGTGGATCTGTAAACCGCCTGTACAAGAGTTTTAGCCTTGACAGGAGTCTACTTTTTTGCACGTGAAGTGCGTCGATTTCAGAGTTCCGATAGATGTCTCCATAGTCGGTTTGTGACACCTTCGGAATCGTCCTGTCCATTGTACGTTTAATGACCTCGTCCATTTGTGTGAGGTACCTGTCAACCTCTTCGTTCGTAAGGTTTCTGTTTGTAGGAGGATTGACCACACTCGAACTTATTTCTCTGGATAAGGCTCTAGAAAAACGTGGCCAGCGCACCTTATTATAATTATAAGGATGCGTTTGGACATATTCTTCTAGTTCCTCCAGCTCGTTCGGGAGCTGTATTACCGCGGCGAGACCACAGTGATCACTGTCATACTCGACCGTGGTTAAACAGTTCCTCGTGCGTCGCTCCACGTTACGTATCGTCAGTCGTCTGTCGATTAGCATCACATCCAGATAGGACCCGCTTCGAGGAAAGGATGGTCTATCGGTTGCAAGCAAATCTAACCTGAACTCGATATTGTTCTGTTCCATCCACTCTAAGAGGGCGTTTCCTCTCTCATTTGGAACATTATTACCCCATTCACCGTGTTTGGCGTTCAAATCTCCGGCTAGAATATAGTAATTTTCTTCCGAATTTAAGCGGAGGCTAGTGAAAAGAGCCTCGAGCTCCGAGAGAAAGTTCGGGTTTTGAGGTTCGGATGCATAGGCAGCGATCACAAGCAGCTTCTTTCCACCTTGGAGAGAAATGCGTGCGATGGATGCTTCTAGCACACTAAATCTACGTACCACATTGCTATAAACGACCTTATGAAAAATGTTCTTTTTAATCAAGAGAGCGACCCCGCCACCTCGAGTGGATTGGGGTCGGTCTCTTCTGATTATGTGGTAATTTTTGTACCTGAGAATGCGCGTCTGGTTTAGCTTAGTTTCGCTAGCCATCAGCACGTCAGGATTGTGGGTTTGCAACAAGTTTGAGAGCGTTAATTTTCGTTCAATCCTAATCAGCGAATTAACATTCACTGCTAGGATCTTAAGGGTTCTTACCTCGCGTGAGCCCATTATATCTGCGAGCGTTGGTTCACAGGCAGCTTAGAGAAGAGAAAATCTACTCTAGCCGTCTGCGCAAGGAAACTGGTCTGTAATTCGACCATCTGTTTCTGCAAGGCAATCATCTGCGCTTGCATTGCCTGAATGGAGGACATTACGTCCCTTATGGAGGGCTCTGCCTCGGATTGCCTGGCCATTGGAGCCGGGGCAACCTTCGGCACTGTCCGTTGTGCCGGTTCTCTGCCTGACACCATTTGGGCGTAGGAGACGGCCGGCGTAACGGTGGTAGCTATAGCTCTGGCAATCGGCCTGGCTTCTACCTTCTTATTTATCCTTGCATCTTTTACTCTCTGACGGAGTTCTTTTATTCGTGGACACCCCAAATAGGTTGCAGGGTGTCCATTTCCTCCGCAGAGTACACATTTGAGGAGCGCCTTATCCTCGACTTCATCCGTGCCTAAAGGGCATTCCCCTTTATTGTGGCTGAAAGTGCATCGTGCGCAGCGGAACTCCATATTGCAGTTCTCCGCGACGTGCCCCAGCCTTCTGCACCTCGCACATTGAAGTACGTGGTCAGTTTTGTTCAATTTCTCCCATTTAACACTAAGACCGCCTACGAAACGGATTTTTCGAAGGTTGTCAATTTTCGTGCCCTGGGTTACCTGAACTAAGAAGAAGGGAAGTGCCTTCTTCTTCGCTTTCGCTGCCGCAGTGCTGAAAGGCTTAACCCCTACGAACTGGACCTCGTCGCTCTCAACTTGACGCAGCTTGTTGAGGAGGACCTTCGGGTCAGCAGAGGGGTTTATGCCTTTGAGGAGCAGTGTCTGTGGTCTTTCTCCTCTGGGGGTGTAGGTGTAGAAATCAGCGTTCGATGCCGCTAACTTCTCTTTTAAAAATCGGAACCCGTCCATTGTTAAGCAATGGACAGTGTGAATTTGGGGAGTCTTATATTTAATATAAAAATGCTTATTCCCTAGGGCCAACTTACATAGGGTTTCCAGCTCGTCGGTCCCCATGTCAAAGACGTTGATGGGCGGGCAGCGTACTTTCTTTTCCCGTGGCTGTTCCTTCTGCTGCCGCTGTTCTGGCTGCTGTTGATGCTGAAGCTGTTGTTTCTGCTGCTGCTGTTGTTGTTGTTGTTTCTGCTGCTGTTGTTTCACCTGCTGTTTCAGCTGCTGTTGTTTCTGTTGTGGCTGCTGTTTTGGGAGATGTTGCTTGCCCTGTTGAGTTGCCTTCGATGCAGTAGCTATCGTTTGCTTTGGTTGCTGATCCTTTTGTTGTTGGCTCAGTTGCCTTTGTACCAGCTGTAGCCGTTGCGCTGCCTTTGATGTTGATGGCAGCTCTGTGATTTGCCCTTTTAGCAGCTCTTGCCGCTTCCTCTCTTTGTGCAGCTGTTGTCTCTGCTGCAGTTCCAAGAGTTCGCGCTGCTGCTGCTTTTGCTTGGCTGCTTTTTCCGCCGCTTTCCTGGCCGTGGATTGCTCGTTGAGGAATTTTATGTGGGCGTTGAGCTTCGCCCTTTCCTCGTCGAGCTTCTCCAGTTTCCTCATCTCCTCTTTAAGTTCTTCTGCCTCATCATCGGCGTCAGAGGTTGCTAGCACTTGAAAGGAATTATCACTTCCTCTGTATGAATATCGGCATTCATTGCCCTCTGATTCGCATTGGAGGGCTTCAATGTCGATAGCAGCTGTTGCAGAAGCTGCCTTTGTTGTTGCTCCTGCTGCTGCCTTTGGCGGAGTTTTCTTGGCCGCCACCGCTCCGCCTCTGTTCGGTGCGACCGCTTCATCGTCTGACGTCATTGTTGTCGTCCGACGCTTTGTGAGAGTGGGCTGCGGCTGCAGCCTCTTTCTCCTTTTCTTATTGTCGGTAGTCCGACTCGTGGGGCTAGCCACGCGGATGCTACCGTCACTGGTTTGGTGGCCTGACATCCTGGCCACCGGTGTTTTGAAGTCACCCGATTTGCTGAGCTCGGGTCGCTCGTCACTCTCCATATTTCTTCTCACTCAATTGTATTTGTTTGTTTTAATTAAAAAACAAAAAAAAAAACTTTTTTTTTTCCGCCTCGGGATTTGAACCCGGGATTGCCGAAACACCGCACTCGTGCTCTACCAACTCAGCTACCGCTGCCACTTGATAACAATTCTTTTTACTAATACTTCAATGCACTAATAATATTCTTTTCCGAAGCCGAAACACGTGCGTACTCCGCGGAGGTCTGTGAACGACTGAATTTATTCTGTACTTTGGGAATTAAATGTTTTCACCATAATATCAGCAAAAAGCAATAACGAGTATTGATTGTGTTTTGCGTGTCTGGAAATAATGCTAGTGCAGACTTTATTTACATTCAAGTCAAATGTTTGTGAGGTAGATAAATGGAGAAAGCAAGAGTCTTGGACTCTTAAGAAAGAGGTGGTGCTTTAATTATTAACTTGTTCTGATGGTGTTGGGAGAAGGAGACTGAACTATACAGCCTGTACAGCGATATTGATCTGCTCAAACTAGTTTTAGGTCATGTAAATTGAATAAACTTCAATTCGCCTGCCCGGAAAGTCTTCAAGTCCCACCCTGATTGACGCGGTAAGCAAAGACCACGCCGTCTACGGGTTGTCGGACATCAATCATTTGAACATAAGTGGCTGAAAGAAAGAAGCACAAGACCGGCCTAAATGTTGACTGAAGCCCACATCCATTCCGGATTATAGCGGCAGTCGAAAAAAAAGAAGGAAGTGCAGTAAGGAAGAAGGAAGTAAGTAAGGTATCATGATAAATCGCTATATCTTACGTTATGACCGTGAATAAGACTAGTTGTTGGTTGCGTTTACGGGTCGCTTCTACGCTCTTAGATACTTGTCGAAAGCTGGTAAACCTGGTAACTTTACTTGATTGTTTGTTATGTAAGCTCAGACGATCAGGACACTTACAAAACTAATCATCAGGCCAGGCAAGTCAAGAAACTCACCCTTGAGGATACCCAAATGAAGGGGAAAATTATGGCAGAAATCACAAAGGTTTCGACGGATCGTATACGCTGACCACCTTAATCTTACAAAAGTCTGTGAACGGTGGGTGTCATAAATGCTTATAACGCTTAGACAAAAACGTGCGAATCACGTGCTGTAGAAAATTTTTTGACGCCTTAAGTAAGAACTCGGAAGGTATTTCTGAACGATTTTTTCTTGAGGATAAAAAGTGTGGTCATTATGACCCTGAAGGCAGTGAGGAGTGGAAAATGGTACAGATCCCCCAAAGAAGTTGAACGTCATTCCGTCTGCAGGGAAAGCTCATGACCACACTGTTTTATGTTTGGAACTCAAAGATAATACTGTAACCCATAAACGCTATGCATTATTGGAGGAAATTGAAAAGAGATGTGTTGCTGTTGTTCAGAACAATGCTAACATTTACAAGGCTAAAAACGTAATACAAACAGATTTTTTGATTATGAAGGGCTCAAGGAGGCAGTAAACAGATATTTTGCAGTGAAAAAGGAAAAATCGAAAAGCTATTTCCTTCATATAAATACCACGAATATCCTGAACAACGCTCGAATTAAAATTCTGCGTATTAATCAGCCGCAAACGCAAACTAGCATGCGTCGTCTAGATGATACATAATAACACCGCCAAGCCCTGCTTTGGAGGTCTAGATTCGATCCCACATCTTGACCATCATTCATCATTCATACTCAAAACGGTTCCATCTGTCTTAAGCTGGCAAGAGATATTCTCTGGAAATAGCCTATCAATTTAGCGAAACGGACTACAGATCCCCTCTCATAAGAGACCAGTGGCAATCACAACAATAACTATTGCTGGTACTACTACTCCAATTTAATTTTTTAGTGGATGCGGATAGCACAGAGCTTATTGCAAAATTCTTTCAACAGAAAAAGTTCAAATAACAATATTGAAATATCTACTAAGATTCAGTGAAATAATTCTTTAAATTGAAATAGTTCTTAGATTATTTTTGTCCGACTCTTTAGCTTGAAAGGAAAACCATACCTATTTTCGGTTGGCAGGGTGAACTCTTCTTAGGGCACTGATGAGGGTGTTTACGCAGAACTGAATATACCGCCTATAGAGAATAGAGAATAATGAAAACAAGAATAGAGGAAAATTTGTTTCCAGGAAATTTAAAGGAATTTGTCGTCTAAGGCAAAACGGAAAAACGTTTCTGGAGAATCATACACTTACGCATTAATACGACCAAAAATACATCGTGTGCTGCACGAAAGTAAGTCAGTTGTATATTGGCCCATTTACCTCGAAGTGTTTTTTTTTCTGTTGTCTAAACTGGCATTATTTGATGCCAACCTTCTCCCTCAAACACCCTTGATGCCAACCTTCTCCCTCAAACACCCAAGGACTTTGCAATTTTGATTGACGGTCACAATAACTTTAACACCATGGTCGAAAAATATGAGCAGAAAGCGACCATCGGCTGTCTGATTTTTGGTGGCCTTCCGGAGGTGTACATTTTTGAAGGACCTCTCTGGTAATTAAAATCGGTCAATTTATCTGTTGACATATTGGTCAATAACAAATAGCGATTCATTTAGGAACAACTAAATTCATCAACTCACCACTTTCATGCAAGCGTGGCAACTTGTGTGCTTTTTGAATTTCAGAAGCTTGAGGCGAAGATGTTGAGCCCTCAAGCCACTTTTCTTCGACGTCGGAATTTGATGCTGCCAGCATCACAGTAAGGAACTATGGTTCGAGACAGAAATAATTTATTCACCTCGAGGTACTGAAGGGCAGTAAATATAGCTTCTTGCGGTTTTCCAGCAAAATATAGACCAATCAGAATTTCAGAATCTTTCCATCGACCACTAATGCTCTTTGAGTATTGTCAGCAACTGCACAGAGATGAAACCGACAAACAAACATACATGCGAGATGTTCAGAATCGTACCTGGGACCTCCAGGGTGTAAGTCCAGGGTGTAAGTCCAGACACTAACGCTTTCTGTCGCGGCTACCATGATACTTTTCGAAAATAATATTCTTATGAAAAGCTTCAGAAAGAGGCACTTCACTTAAACTGCGCCAATTATGTCATATAGGAATGAATTTCCAGAGCTTATCAGATCCTTTTTGCCATCTTGTGAAAACGGCTGAAACCATACACCAGCTGCCTGTTTTTTTTTTGCAATGGAGAAAGAAAGTTACTCCGCCGAAGTCTGAGGGGACCCGCAAGTAGAAGTATGAATTGAACCAAATGCGAACATTTTGAGAAAAAATCCTTTTAATTATTTTGTACTATCTCTGGCGCGCATCTTCATCAGCTTGGTTATCAATTCAATAAATAAATAATATTATTATGTCCTTCCTTGGTGGTCACCGTGGCGTAGTGGTAGGTGCGTCGACCGCCACACAGAAGATCTGTCTTCGATTCCCGGACGGGACACTTCGCATTTTTTCACGGCACCACCTCTTTCGAGTTGCTGACAACACTCAAAGAGTATCAATTCTCTATAAAAATGCTTCTCAAATCTCGCCATTCGGAGTCGGCAAAAAACTGTAGGTCCTTTCTACTCGTGAAGAACAATAGCATGCACAACTCGAGTAGTTGTTGTAGAAGCTAGGCCCTGGTCCGTGGTGGGCTGTAGTGCCACTCAATTACTATTATTATGTCCTTCCTTGGGGTTTTAAGTTATTCTGTCAAAATCGAGTGAGTAGTCCAGCCGCTTCTACCTGTAGCAGACCAACGCGCCTCTGCCTTGTCCATGTTCTTCCATGTGTTGTAACGAGAAGATTTCAATTTGGATAAGAATTTTATCCTTTGCAAATAATGTATTAATTTCGAACGTATTTGATTGCAAAGAAATGCTTTTATTGATCCCATCGTAAAGCAAGGGCATATGCTGGGCTAGGGACATTTTTTAGAACTCCATCTTCCATGGCTTTTGCGTACTTAAACGGCGTACTTATGCCGTTTAAGCAGTGCATGCAATTGAAGTTCTCAAAAGGGAATCATTTTTCATGCAGTGTGATTTTTTCTGGATGAATTGACTATCCAACAAAATAAAATTAACTTAAACCAGAAACTCTTCAACCAAACAACCTCTTGTAGGGGTCTCAAGCGAAGGAGATAAGCGGATGATTGGAAAAAATTAAAGGCTTACAATCTGCTGGTGTCTCGACTTTACATTCGAGTATTTAATAGATGATTTTCGACTCCACTCTTTATCTTTATACTGCGAGTACAAATTATTCGTTTCGTTTTTTATCTTAAAGAAATTATTGATGAAACATGAAAATACATCACCCAAAGTATTGTCCGTAGGAAGCGACTACATTTCCCAGAGTCCACTCTGGCATTTGGTATCGAACCAATCATTGAGCCGTTCCTCGATTTCTTATAAGGACACGAACCGGTGACCACCCAAATCATTCTGCATCCATCGAAAAAGCCCAGTAGTGGGAAGAAGCAATGTTTGCAGAATACGGCGGTTGGGGTAAGATCTTTCCCATTTCAGTGTTTCCAGCTAGTTTCGACCGCTGGAACTCCACATAGGGAGTTCCAAAATTTCCTTGCCATACCTTTCGATTGTCTCCGGCAGTTTCTCATGCAATGCACGGCTCAAACGCATTAGTTGGTTGTAGTCGAAAACGTTTCCCATTATTGGATTCGCCTGGTCTAAGCACCCCAGAGTACATCATACCCATCTAATCTCAGCATGCAGAGCATGTAGTTGAATGATTTTCTTTGGCGTTGATGCAGACAATGATGGTTCACCAGGTTTTGCATAACATTTTATTTTTCTTCGTGTTATCGTAGTATACCCACTTTTCACCTTTAGTCACTGTCCGGTACAAGAAAAAGCTGTTTCCAGCTGAAAAGTCTTCTTCCGACATCTCACGGTCTCAACTTGTACGGCACCCAATTTCCTTGCTTTTGAATAAATCCAAAATCCAGAACAAAAATTACGAACGGACCAAATTAATCTGTACCCCGAATAATATTACTATTGACTCGGTCCCCTTTGTTGTAAACAACTTTGGTAGACGAGGTAGAACTACGAACTCTATAAGCAAAGACTGAGCCTAGCTATACGAACTCTCTGACTGTCTCTACTCAAATGGCTTGGTCATGTAGAGAAAATGGACGCCTACGCTTCACCTCGCAAGGTCTTTCAGTACAACCCAGATGGATAACACGGTGGAGGAAGACTTTGCAGCCGATGACTTAAAAAACCTGCGCATCAATCTTAATCAGCTGAATGAGGTGAATGAAACTGCAAGTTAACGATGGGAAAGTTCACAAGCCATCGTTCACAAGCAATCCAACACCAGCGCTGCACGAGTTCAAATTTCTGTATTGCACCAGCCCCCAAATTGCTGACGTCGCGTCTGGGTCAACACGCGCAACCCAATATTCACCTGCCGGCGAGCGTCGTTCTGCTGATGCAGTAGGTTAAGCTTAGGTGTAATTATTAATCGAATTTAATGTTCAGTTCAGTCTTTAAGTAGATTCCGAATAATAAAGATATTTTTTTTAAAAAATCCCAACAAGGAGGATTTTAATTTGCATGCGCCTACCCCAAGTACTTGTTAGTTGGAGAGGTATCTCGACTTAGGCCCATGCCAACACAGCACTGTAAGATAAAAGGTGTAAAACAACTTGTTTGCAAACTTCAACCAAATGCATTCCCCAAACAAACGTCGATACTGAGAGTTAACGCTAAGAAAACGGAGTGCTCTGTGAAAAAAGAACACAGCATTCTCTTGCAACTTTCTAGTGAAAATCGCTTCAGTATGAAATACCAGGAGGAAGACAAAATTTTCAGCGAATTTGTGTCAGTCTGGCAACGCAAATCTGATTGTTTCAAAGGAATAGTGTCTGAAAGGTGACATACCAGACTACAAGTTCTGTGAACACAGATGTCTTATTCGTTGCTCGTCCCCTCCTCTCCGCCTAACATTCGCCGTTCAACCATCTCTCACTCCACACATGGAAAGCGTGAATCCCATTTCGAGTGATTCTGCTGGAAATGTGACTTTAAAGACGCCGCCATGGACTAAAGGGACGAACGTAAACATTCTGCGGTGTCTTTGAGGAGTTGTGTGCATTATATAAAAATTTCCTTGGATGTTTTACGAGATCGTTTGGGCTTGCATTTGTTTCTTTGTGCGGTTCGCAACTCACTTAACGATGCTGTTTTATTGTTGTGAGTTTTACTGTCGTTTGGCACTCGTCTATCCACTTCTTAAGAAATGATTTGTTCTGTGTGTTAATGGATTATTTTATCCTTAGATTGTTGCTAAGAGCCCACTTAGGGCTTCTAACACAACCGCACTTAGGCGCTGTTAACTCTTATATGACTTTCTCTCTCTTTTTATGATTTGAACAGTGATTATGAGTGTGTAACAGCAGAGACATATCTAACGCTTTGATACAAGTTTTCATGCAACTGGGATGGGTGATAAGTAATGTACTTAAAGTTGTGACCATACTCTCAAGGTCGATTGTTTGAAGGATAGTTTGGGGCACTGAAGAATTCAAGAAAGACTTTTGTAAATGTCCATGTGGATGCATCAATTGTTTGTGCTGGGAAATAAATTCACTCTCAGACATGTGAATGGATCTCTCATTTCTATACAGTGAAGTAAAGTCGAGTAATTTAGCACCTGAAGTGAACAACAATTTAAGCAGACAATGTTTAAATTTATTTCCAACCCATAAGGAAACCGACCAAACTCCGGGAAAATAGGTCTAAGAATTATGAATTAAATTTCGCTTCGAAAGGAGCAAGATCTACAATGTGATATGCTGCCCTTGTAACACCCAGTCACACTTGGTTACAAGGACGTTTTTATTTTCCTTTGAAAGAAAAGTGCAGCTAAAGCCCATCGTATGCCTGCAGAAGTTTATGTTGAGTCTGCTCCGAACGACCGACTCAGCCAAAAATTTTGGTTTTGTTAAACAAGATTTGCATTTGTAAATGGAGTACCGTACGAGTTGAAACCGATAGATGTCGGATGCCGAAACTGCTCCTCGAAACTGCTTCTAGAAAGATATCAAAGAAAAGCGACTGGAGGTGAAGAGTGAATATAATACGATAACCCCAAGAAAAAAAAAGTAATTTGCCCAGCTGGGTGAACTCGTTCCACCATAGTCTACATCGACTCCAAAGAAAAACATTCACGGTTCAAAGGTCATGCTCTGCGTACGTGGGACCTGACGGGTGTGCAACAACTGGCGAACCAAACGTTATTGACTACAACTAATGCGTTTGAACTGTGCATTGCGTGAAAAATTTCCAGAAACGACCAAAAGGCTTGGCAAGATGATTTTGCAACAAGATAACGCTCTGCCACATGTGTCTATAGTGGTCAAAAATTGTCTCGAAATACTGAATTTGGAGGTCTTATCTCACCCGCCGTATTATCCAGACCTTGCTGCTCATCGACACGCACCACCACATTTGTCGATTTTAAAGTTGTATATGACAGCGTGCATAGAGACGAGCCATACAGTGTCATGTCTAGTTTTGGCATTCCTATCAAACTCGTCAGATTGTCCAGGGTGACGATGGAGAACTCTCGCTGCTCCGTGAAGTAACGAACTCACCGAGACCGTCAGTGTCAAAAAAGGTTTAAGACAAGACGACACGCTGTCATGTGACATCATTCTTGGGAAGATCGTGCGTACCTCACAAGTCAATACCAGAGCCACGATCTTCCAAAAGTCAGTTCATTTGCTAGCTTACGCGGTCGACATTGACGTGATTGGACAAACACAGCGGAAGCGGCTAAAATGGCTCCAGTGGTTAATGAGTGCAAAACGAAGTAAATGCTGTCATCAATTAAGGACACACAACATCGACGTCTCGGACAAAGCGTCCCACTACTCAGCAGAAACTTCGAGGTAGTCAAGGACTTCGTCTTCCTCGGCTCCGTATATTATGAAAACAACATCAGAACCGAAATCAAACGCCGAATCACTCTTGCCCATCGCTGTAAAATTTGGGAAAAAATCACCAAAAAAGACATTCAAAAGGTGATCTCAATGAATTTGCCGTTTTTGTCAAAAATTTCGAAAAAGCGATATTCAAAGTTTTGAATGCAAATTCTCATCCATTGAATGGTGACAAATTTCTTGCTCAGCATAGGGCGAGGGCGAATTTGTAAAGTCGAACAATGACATTGCAACCGTCAACAACACTTCATTAGCACATCACTGGCTGCATGATAGAGAGTGAACGCCAAAACAACTAAGTCTCTGTAGGTCACAGTCGTTATCTATCCGCTCGCCCAAATTTTCCGAAATTTGAAGTCCACAAAGTGTACTTGTCTCTGCTATCACTCTCGAATATTTCCATCTAAATTAAAATTCCCAATCTTAAATTTCGCCCAATTTCTGGCCGAAGGCATCTCCAATGAAGCTATCCGATCACTCTCACACCACATTCCTCGTCTTGGAAACTTGCCTTCCATATGTCCGCTAGAGAAGGCAGAAGGACAGAGCTGATTGCAAATACTGACGTCAATAAGTTTCGATTTCATCCTCATCTCTCCCGTGAACAACACCCAGCCGCAAAAATATGCAAATTCATACGAAACGTCTTCTGTCACGACGACGAACGCCGTATCCTTATCCGCAAATATGATTGACATTGTCTCATCCATCTGTATATTGCCTGTCATCATAAATCACAATAAATATCCACCAGATGAAACAGCGAAGCGCCAGCATCCTCCTCCCTCTCCCTTCACACGCCCAAGCATCTTTTAATTCAATTACCAAGGCCCAGATAAAAGCACGAGACACCACGATGACGACGGCAAAACTACGAACACTGGTGTATCGTCAGGACATCAAACCAAAGCCTTGAGAGAAAATTAATAATTTCCCACCAAAAATTTAAACGACGCACGGTGGCACACCACAGACGCCTGTGGGCGAGACACGTCCCTTCGACCGCATTTACCACAATAAATGCCGGCGTTAAGTTGGTTTAAGCTCCTTTGCGGCCTAACTCTGAAAAGATTCATTTCAGCGGCGCATCCCTTCCGAGCCTATTGAAACTATCGGGGAGGTACTTTGGGAAGATTAAAGCCACGCAACACTAACAGCAGCTGGGACGAAATGTTGCTACGCCACAGCAAGGAGAAGCCTTTTGTTGAATCGCTTGGTTGTTATTTTTGACTTTGCCTGCTCCCCTCTTCCAGACGTTCGACTGGAAAAAGTGATTTTAATGAAGTTAAAGCGACGACTCTGCTGGGTAAACAGCCGGGGGGAAGGAGGTGGGCGTTAAGTGTCAATATTTGTGAAAATAGCTTCAAAGGTTGTGATTATTCAATATTATTGGGGAGCACAATTTCAGTCCCGTAGGTGTGTCTGCGGATGTGGGTGTGTGTCAGGTATCTCCTGACAACTGCGCGTGTATCCACGATTCGTGGTTCGGGTATTTAAAGACACATGGTGAATTTATCTCCTGCCGATGAAAAGGATAAGCAGGCATCCAAGGGGTGATGGTGGTGGTTATGAGTGCGAAAGGGGAGTGCGTTGTTGTACGCTTACAGACTAACCAAATAAATTAACCTCATTTACAGCTGAGTACAGTAATGAAGAGATTTTTCAATAGGGAATGTGGAACGGTAGGATAAAGGAGCTGTGGAATGTGGATGGACACTCTGAATAAATCTATCGGAGATACGACGGAACAAAATGCTTAATATTTAAATGAATTAGAGAACCTGAGAGTAGGTAACACGCACGGTAGGTACTTAGTCCTACGAAGCACAATTGTCTTGCCACTCCAGTGTTCCGGAGACAACTAGTAAGAACGGCTTACAACTGATCAACAAGCCTGTGAGGGGGTTAGAGAGACGTTGAGGTCGTGGAGACAGCTAGGAAATAAAATTAGTTGCCTACATCTGAGGCCCTTAAATGCCCTTCAGAGGGCTTCTTTTTTCTTCTCGTCCATACAGCTTCTGCAGAAATTGCTTAAGGGAACATCTAGTCTGCTACCGTCGTCGTCGTCGATCAGACAGCTTCAGGCTAAAATTTGAGCCGAAAATTTGAACAATAGAATCAGTGCAAAGCGTTTAAGGTCAGGGGATGGCAAGATATCGTTTTAAACGCGGCAGGAGGCATGGTTAGGTCATCTTTGATTGCTCAAAGTGTCTCTACAATTTAATACCTCCGCTAATATTAATTGCATCTGCTAATTATACAGCTTGTGTGAAAGGTGATATCTTACGTTTCATTTTGTTAAAAAGTTACACTGGCTTAAAAATTATAAAGTCAACGGTGGTTCATCGTGAGGTTAGATTTTCAATCTTCTATTTTTAATGAATCGTATGTAACATCAAACATTTTTGTTCAGTACTCTTTGGCAAGTCATCATGAAAACCCTTATATCACAACGATATCTCAAAAAGGTTAAGCCGTATTACGAAAATCAGCATTCTGTGAAAGAGTTTTTTTGTTCGCTCCGAGAAACATACGCTGCACATAATCGATGAAACCACTACTGCCAAAACCATTCCCGAATGGGAGTCCTAGCTTACATTACATACTTAACCAGTCTGACACATCGACCACGTTGAAGCAGCAATAGCTGAAAATGTTCGCGAAAATCGTGACGTATCGGCTTGGAGTATTTTACAACTTATAGCATTTCACAAACGGATCTCGCTCTAAAAGCAAAATTTAACTTTAACTACAGTCCGGGGTGGACCTGGCCCTCAACCATCATGCTTTTCCAGCCAGCACGATCTTTCGCCAGCTACTGCCAGTTGCGCACTCCAAGTTGGTTAAGGTACTTCTCCACTGGTGCGCGCTACCTTAGCTTAGGCCGAAGACGCTTGATTAGGTGCATGTCGCTGTACAGCCCATAGAGTTCGTCGTTAAATATTCTCCTCCAGATACCATTAACGCAAACAGGTCTAAAAATCACACGCAAAACTTTTCTCTCAAAGGGACTAAGGGCCTCTTCATCGGCTTTTAGTAACGTCCAAGATTCCAGGCCATACAGAAGGACGGGAATGATCAAGCTGTTATACAAAGAGAAGGCTCTATTACACGATTGCCTTTTGACCCCAAAGAAACAGCGATTGGTAAGAATGATTCGTCGTTTGATTTCGGTTCTGGTGTTGTTTGCTTTATTTACCACGGAGCCGAGGTAGATGAAGTCTTTGACTACCTCGAAGTTTCTGCTGCCTAGCGTGACGCTCTGTCCGAGACTTCGATGTTGTGTGTCCTTTCTTGATGACAGCATATATTTCACTTTGTCCTCATTAACCACCAGACCCATGTTAGCCGCTTCCGCTTCAATACCAGCAAACACCTCATTGAATTCTCGCTATGTTGGCCCAATCACGTCAATGTCATCCGCGCAAAATGGAATGACTCTTAAAAGAAGGTCAAATATTTCCCTTCCCCCTTTCTGTCTTTTGAATTTTCTGGCTATGTACAAAGCGCTACCATATCAATACCATACATCATTTGAAAGGTCTTAACAAAACCTACACGCTATGCATGATTAGTTTGGATATTGCGTTTAACAGTTAAAGACGTTCTACAACAAGTATACTTTGCCATTGTTGAATCTAAGTTGAGGTAAGGTATATTTGCTTGGGGCAATGCATCAGCGACACATATCCAGATGCGTCCAAAACTTCAGAACAACGATAAGCGTGCGTAGCCGGCACAACTTTTAGGAGTAACGGCGTCTTGAAGTGCTTTCAGTAAAAGATATCTTCAAGATGACCCTTACTTTGGTGTATTACGATGACAACCGATTTTTAACACCGTTTCAATATGAAGTCAACACAAGAAGGCGGACTCAAGACATGTGTAGAAGAATAAATATTTTTTGAAAAATTTCTTGCACACCATACTGTAGCACGGTTTATTATCCGCAAAGTGCCGATCAGCTGGTTGGGTGATTGACCTGAACTCTACACTCCTTTGTTACATGCATGTATAAATACCCAGAAATTGAAGCCCAACGGGGCATTAATAAAGTGACAGCTAAAACATACTCTTTTGTTTTTGTTACGCGGTTCCTCTTTTGTATTGGCCTCCTACACATGCTTTATGAGCCCCGTTCCAATAACAATTAAGGAAGACGACAGCTAAAATGCAGTGTACTTGAAATCCTTAATACAATACGCGGAAAAACCAAATTGTAACCTTTTAATAATTAAATAAATAAAATAAATAAAAAGTGAAAAAAAATTACAAGTGGCAATTTTTATGCCAAATGAATGTTCATGACCATCCAAGCGAATGTCCTTTCAGCGGCCACTCTATTCCCATGGAATATCTTAAGACTTGAAATATTGGCTCTTAACACATCCTATCACAACGTAAAACCCTAAGCAATGAATAAACCAATCCCCTGTACCCGAGTACCATGTCAATGAACAAATGGAAGCAAATTCATCAGGAACGTACCCCCGGCTAAAATAACTCAACCCGTTCGCCCAGCCAGCCAAGAATACCACCAAAATACAGGCACGTGTGAGGGTGATAAATTCAAAAGCTCACCACTAAATTAGAGTAAAATTCACACACACACACATACATGGAATATGTAGAAGAATAACTTACCTTAGTGGATCCTTTATGTGTATATACCGATCCATTGAAATGGCGCACAAATTTAAAATAGACGCCGTCGAGCACATCACATCGAAGGCTACCCATGTATCACAGAACTGGGCCCCGAATATCCAGTAACCTAGAAGATAGAAAATAAATGTATCACGTTAGGTAAATGTTGACTTCCATTGCTCACAAGAGGGCAGACGCCATACTGAGCATCAGAGCTCCCGCATAATGTCGTCATATTCCCCAACAAAACACAAGCTCCTATCGGGATTCCATCGCAGCGGGTGATGGAAACGACACCGCCACCGCCACCGTTGCCGTTGAATGGATGTTTTCTAAAAGTAATGTCTAACCATCATCCGCCCTTTGTTGCGGGAGCAACGATTCTCGCACCCATACAGCAACATCGTGACATGATTTAATTGAACGACATAAAAAGGATGTAAAAATAGAGTCCTTCGGCATCGATCGTTGCATTCATTATCCCGTTTTCAACGTACGCGGCCAGACTCTGCAAGGGCTCACAAAACAGAGAATCTGTTTGGATTCGTGAAACTTGAAGCCAGAGAGGGACTGTGAGAAGGATATTGAAACGTGCAACTTGTCGGCTTCTTTGTGGGTGCCTCTGCGAGCTCATCTGAGCGGAATATTTACTTTTGCGTGTATCTGTCTCTGTGTTGCTCTGCCGAATGGATTTGCTGTGAATTTGTTTCGGTTGATTGAAGCTATCGAGGGATGAGAGGGCAGGGTTGAAGCTGGAAATCTGTGGGGACTTATCGTTTTCCGTTGTGGTGGGATTTGATAGAATTTTAGAAGAGGTCAAAGCGCACTGAATTGTTTTGTAAAATAATGCTCGTCAACTGGCGCAGTCCTCTGATTGAATAATGTCAAGGGAAACCCCTGTGGTATAGAGGATGCTTCAGTGGATTTGTGAAAGCGGAAGCAAAGCCTTCACTGATACAGAAGAAGAATGCAAATAACAGGAAGGGGGTTTTTTGTAGCGGTGAAGCACAGTGAAAAAGGAGGCGTTGGATTTCACTGAATTTATAGAACTTTTTGTAAATGTAACAATCCTTAACTTTGCGTGTGTAAATATGTTTGAATTAATCAACTTTAACAAGATCTTCTCTGGTTTCAGGCCTGTGAAGTCCACCATCGACCACATCTTTACACTACGGCAGATCCTAGAAAAGACCCAAGAAGTGCAAATCGACACCCACCATCTATTTGTCGATTTCAAGGCCGCGTATGACAGCGTGCATAGAGACGAGCTATACAGTGCCATGTCTAGTTTTGGCATTCCTACCAAACTCGTGAGATTGTGTAGGATGACGACAGAGTACTCTCGCTGCTCTGTCAAGGTCGGTAACGAACTCAGCGAGACCTTCAATGTCAAAAAAGGTTTAAGACAAGGCGTCGCACTGTCATGTGACTTCTTTTACATTATCCTTGAGAAAATCGTGCGTAACTCACAAGTCAACACCAGAGGCACGATGTTCCAAAAGTCAGTTCAATTGCTAGATCACGCCGACGACATTTACATGATTGGACGAACACAGCGAGCCGTCAATGAGGGTTTTTGGGCATTGAAGCGGAAGCGGCTAAAATGGGTCTGGTGGTAAATGAGGGCAAAACGAAGTACATGCTGTCATTAAGGAAGAACACACAACATCGACGTCTCGGCACTAGGCAGCAGAAACTAAGAGGTAGTGAAAGACTTCGTCTACCTAGGCTCCGCGGTAAATAGGTACAACAACACCAGAACCGAAATCAAACGCAGAATCACTCGTAGTCGTACTCATGGCGTAGAAACCTGAACGCTACTAAAAGCGAGGAAGCCTTTAGTCTTTTCTAGACTAGAATTCTGCGTACAATTTTCGGTCCTTATAGCGTTGATAGCTTCTGGAGGAGAAGGTTTAACGATCAACTTTATGGGTTGTACAGCGACATGCTCCTGGTCAACCGTCTTCGGATACAACGCTTAAGATGGCTAGGCCATGTAGACCGAAAAGTCTTAGAATCTGAGCCATTGGCACAACACAAAAGAGGCAGCTAGCGAAAGATCGAGGAAAGGCATGTTGGCTGAGGTCCAGTTCCACACCGGACTGTAGCGCCACAAGAAGCAGAAGAAGAAGCCTAGCTACCAGGCAGCTTTTAATAATGTTCTCTTATCGAAAAACTTGTTTACTACTTATATACCACGTAGGTAACAGGCAGAAGGTGCCACGTGGTCACAAAATTTTGTTTATAACCGTCTCTGTTTTGCGATTTAGCCATAAATTGAATTTACGTTTAAATTGTGTATGTTTTGTTAATAATTTAATTTTTTTCACAAAATAAAGTATATGCACAAAATTTGAATTCCACACCCGCCTTGCTCTCGTAAATTTTCCACTGCGGTTTTTACCATCAACGAGTCAAGTTTTAAATGGAAAAGGTGTAAAGGTCTATATGTGTCATAATTATTTAAACATTCTTTGACGCGGATAACTGGAAGGTTCATCGACTTATGTTTACACTGACAAACGTTTTCCACTCGAAATCATACCTATGAGAAGCTTTACGCTTGGACAAGTTTAAAAAATTCGCGGTGTCAATTGGCATCACCAGAGCTGCACTATGACCGCTTTGAACTTAATGCTTATGGAAAACGTAAAAAACTGACGTTGTGCCAACAATTCGGAAGCGATTTAGCCATTTATGAACTTTGCCATCCAAGCAATCCTTGAACTGCAGCCTGAAATCATCAGCAAGGTTCTTGGAGACTATCAGCTCATGACCACTACAGAGTCATGAGTACTGACTTTTCCTCCATCAATTGAACAGCCATTTTGTGTAGGAACTGTGGTTTCAACAAAATATCAATAGCGGGTTTTCCAGAAAACCCGGGAGTCTTTAAAGGAGTCATCAGGCTTAACGTGAATCGCTTTATAAAAAATTCGCTGTCTCTATCGCCCTCTTTGCATTATGAGAAATTCCTCAATGCCGTACTGAAATGTTAGGTCCTCAGTATAATCGTGGACACTTCGTGTATTCAAAAAGCTTCCTGGTCAGATAAACTCTTAGCATGAACAAAGAAATTAACCGCTTCGGCGCCCGCCATGTACACAGCCTGAGCATCAGATGAAGATGAAGTGGGTCTTCATCGAGTCTAGGGATGGGACGCCTGGCAATTCCTCAACAGGATTTCTCGGTTCTTACAAAAATGTTTAGTATTTCTCGGGACATGGTTAACCGTGAATAGTTAAGGCAGCCTCTAGATCTCATTTCGGAAATAGGCTTCTGGCCAAAATTTGTGATACATACACTCCTATGTGCGATGGACGAATTCTAAGTTCTGAGAAAATTGATTCGGTTGTGAAGTACCACTTTTCGTTGGTTCCAGGAACACTGAACTCTTTGAATCCTAAACTGGCTCTTGATAGGAAGGGGTGCAGTCTTGTAATATCACCAATAACGTGCGGGAGACATGCGGATTGTAGGTCTTAACACGGAAGGCCCGGGTCAGCAGTCTTTCTGTGTAACTGACATTGACATCATTGCTCGTTTCTAGTGTGACGTCGTGAAAGTTTTACGATGATTGTAGAAGAGGTAAAACGAGCTGATCTTGCAATAAATGGGGAATATGTGTTGTCAATGAGTTTCTGTTCTGCACGTGTAATGTGAGGTCCCTTAACAGACCACGTGCAACCGAACAACTTGCGGAGGCATTTGAGGGTCTACAAAATATACATCCGCCCAGACCGCCGGTTCAAGAAGTGACTCAGGGGAAGTATGGTGCGGTGCGATGGGCCGGGCTGCCACATTTACTACAATACACCGAGATGGTTCTAGGAGATTCCAACGCTCAGCTTGGAAAAAAGGACATCTTTGCTGGCGTCATTAGGAAACACAGCCAGCACAAAACCACATCCGAAAACGGACTAATGCTGTTGGACTTCACCGCGGAGCTGAAGCTCTCTGTAAGTAGTACGCGGTTCCTACATCTCGGCATCCATCCATTCGGTTAGTAGGGACTATAGCATCAGTTGCGAAATCAAACGCAGATTCACTCTTGTAAATCGCTCCATTTTTGGGTTCAAAAGGCAATTGAGTAATAAAGCCCTCTCTCGAAGGTCTAAACTGGCTTTGTAGAACAGCTCGGTCATCCCTGTCCTCCTTTACGGCACTGAAATTTGGCCGCTACTTAAAGCGGATAAGGAAGCCCTTTGAGAGAAAATTTCTACGTGGGATGTTTGGTCCTGTTTGCGTTGATGGCATTTGATGGCGAAGATTCAACGACGAACGCTACTAGTCAAGCGTCTTCGGATACAATGCTTAAGATGGCTGGGCCGTGTAGAGCGTATGGACACCACTGCCCCAGCCCGAATCCGAGCCAACGCAACGGAAAACGGCCTAGACTGAGATGGCGCACACAAGTGGAGAAGGACCTCAACCAACTTGAATTGCGCAATTGGAGGCAGTTGGGGAGAAATCATACTATCCGGATAGGCATGTTGGTTGAGGCCCAGGTCCACCCTGGACTGTAGAGCCAGTAAAAGAAGAAGAAGAAGATGGTGTGAACGACAAATTATTCTGTGCAATATAGCTGATTAGTATGTTATTACAACTATTGAGTTATTTCAGCAAGCTTAGGAGTTTCCCTCTCAAGGTTCTGCCTTCATGAAGAACATTCGAAATAAAAAATTAATGTCGAGATCCTGACTCAACCTTATGCTCAACAAGACGCCTATTCCACTACTTTTCTCATGTAGGCCGATTGCTGGATAATATGTGGAGCAGCATAGCACAGGTTCATTTGGAAGAACCGTCTTACGTGGGATATACTTTATGCATGCTCCCGACTGTGAAGAAGTTTAAGAGAGGAGAAGGCATAAAAAGCTGCACCAAGATGTGGACGGTAATGAACCGTCGACTAAACTGGTTCTTCCACATTGAACGAATGAACACCAATCTTCCAGCTTCGATGGTCTTCAAATACAAGATTTCAGGTTCGAGAAGGAGAGGAAGATCCAACTGCCGCTAAGCGCTCTTGTTCTTAATGACTTGATGCAAAGGCGGGAAAATACAAGAAGGTAAAGGCTGAGC
Organism: Eristalinus sepulchralis; assembly: GCA_944738645.1. NCBI lineage: Eukaryota > Metazoa > Arthropoda > Insecta > Diptera > Syrphidae > Eristalinus > Eristalinus sepulchralis. The sequence continues at coordinate 49,931,132 of OX122882.1, forward strand.
CTTAAGGGACCACTGGCCTGATGATTAAGTGCAAGTGACAACAAAAAGTTTTGAAGGATGATCTGACGGACGGACGTCAAGATTGTGAAACGATTAGTGTGCACATCAGCACATCAACGGTTTAAGGTCGACTGACCCTTTTTTATATTCCCCCATAGGAGAACAAGTGTGGCAGTGGAGTTTGAAGCCGAATCTGGACAAGATCCTCAAAGATCCTCTTTGTAAATGGAAATAATAACGAAAGAAAGAAAGGACCTGAACCCCGTTAATTGTGAATTCTTCGTATACTCCCCTTAGCTCGAAAGAAAATTATCCCCCACCAATAGATTCACTTAAGTCACTTCTAAAATAGTAAAGTCTCAACCAATGACAATCCACATGACAGATTACCAGCATTATACGACGTGACAGCAGGGAACCCCCATTTCACCACCTTCAACAGCAATAGATACACATGCTATATCTCATCCACCTCCTCAGACAACTTGGAATCCAATAAATTTTAAGCTGCCTGTCTTACCTTTCATCAGATCCTCATCCATTTTGTTAACTAAATGAACCAGAACCAATAGTATTTCATCTAACTGAACCATCAGGCACTTTTGCGTTTAAAGGCACCTCCCCCGGAAGCGCTCATACCAAAGTGATAAATCATAAATAATCCCATTACCCCACACTTGAGTTCCGAAATTTGCATAAGACCCTCACCGGAAGACAAGGAACCCTAGCCTGGCGCATAGTTGATGAGCATCAAATACTCTCGCCTGTCACCCTCATCGGCACTCTTTCACAGAGCGCACCCCCCCTCCCCCCATGACGGTGCTTTCATTAGGAACTGACTTAAATCAAACTTAAGGAGGAACTTTCAAAAAACTTTGTACTTACCCAGTAAATCATTGACGCCAGCAAATGTCATAACTAATGAGGCAACAAATAAATCAGCGATGGCTAATGAGGCCAGGAACAGGTTTCCGATCCTCCGCAGGCTTCGTTCCGTGTAGATGGCGAGGCAGACAAGTATGTTCCCCGCCACGGACAGGAATATGAGTAATGACAGGAAAACACCTGCAAATACATTGGAGCTCGCATTAGGACTGTGCAACGCTCCGTCACAACACTCAACACGAAATGCGAACAAGACAAAATGAAAAATTGAGAACAAACTTTATGCCATGCCCCGTGCAGTGCCGTACATGCTATTCATGGGATCGGTCGGGATGCAGATTTTTGCGATACACATGCATAACAAGGCAAACACTGAAAAGGGATGGGGAACAGAGTCTACAAGGATAAATGGCTTTTAAACTGTTGATAGACGTTCAACGACATTTACTTTACCAACAACTAAAATCGATACAAGTGACACCGTATCCGGATCCTCACCCACAACTGTGTCGCCTTCTGTTGGACTTCGCCACGTTGTCTCATTGTAGTATGACGTCACCTGAAATAAAAACAAAATTACTGCGGTGAGAACATGCGTTTGTCATAAATCTTGATGAGCTAGGTGGTTTGGGATAAAGAAATATATTGTGCTCGTAATTAATCTGGTCCATGGCAGTGATGCGGAGCCGAGGCTGTTTTATGGACTGAAAAGTACGTACAACGGAGATGCGGCAGAATGTGGCTATTGTTTTGCACATTATTTCACGAAACTGGGGAGTGTAGCGTGAAGAGTGTACATATCTCAAAATTACGCTTCCCTTAATGTGTCTAACAAGTTTTCATGGGCTGTCCTACATTAAGCTTTTTAACAGCAAAATTCTCTGTTCCTTTTCTTTCGAATGTTAGTTGAGCAAGGAGGACTGGAGGATTCTTCACTTGGGAGGAAAGATGTGATTTTTGAAGGCAACGTTTTGTGAAAGGATCCGTCGGGAACTTTTAGAGCTCTTTTGTGTTTGCTGACACAGAACTGATGGCATTTGCATTCGCTTTCTAATTCTTATTGCTTCTAGGAAGTTTATGAACGCTTCTTCGAAAGATGTCCTCTTAAGGCTTTCGGGCCCATGGATTTTGATAATTTCCTTCAATTTAACACATTTCCAGTCTTAAGACTTAATCTTTCCCCACTGATATGTCATAGCCTGTGGGGTAGATTTGAGGTACACTACATGACTGTTGACAATTTGAATTTAATTCCAACTTTTTTTTTTTATTATTTGTGCATTTTAATTAATAAATGTTTGAGGTCTAATTTCTTAATCCTAGGAAAATACTTGCTAGTTTTAAGTATTTTCCTAGGATTGAATATTGAATCTTAACAATAGTTTAAAATCTAACTTACTGACCCTACACAGGTGCTCTAAGCTCATCTTTATCTATTCTAATTGTAAGTGCCTTTGGGCATAATGGGCGTTAAATTATTTACTTTTTTTTTTACATGTATTCATATATTTCCATGTTGTCCCAAGAAAAGATACAAAACTTGGCAATCTGAACTAAACTTAACCTAGCTTAAAGTAAGACTAACCTAAACTAAACTAAGAGGTACTATTAAAACTACTTACCTATATCCGTACAAATACGGATATGTGCACCATAGCGTATACGGCATTTATATGCGTGACATATATTCCAACTTTTAGTCTAGCTTCTTCCATGAAGATCTAAGAAAACTCTTGCGTCGGTGGTCAGTTGATCGAATATAGTAAGATGAAAAAGTAGTCGCTTACAAGATTTGAACAGAAGTAACAGACAAAATAAGTGTTGCCAGATGCTGTCTCTTGGGGCTTAGTTGGGAAGTAAAGCCCTGAAGACCTTTTGTGTTCAGAAAAAGTTTTTTATTGAAAAAATGGTAATAAAAGTATTATCCATTGGAAGCGACTACCATTTCCCATCTCTCGGGTCATTTTCGAATACCATCTCTAAGATTTGAGTCCTCTCTGACATCGATCCGCTCATTGAGCCGTTCTTCTATTTCCTCAAAATATCCGAGTCCGTGGCCCCCCTCCCCCCCAAATTCTTTTTGGCATCGGTTGAAAAGCCGTTAGTCGAAAGGAGCAAGGTCTGGAGAATACGACGGGTGGAGTAAAATCGGTCTCATTTCAGAGTATCCAGTTCATTTTTAACGGCTGAAACCATCTAGCTGCACCTTGTCCTTGCCATGCCGTCTATCGTTTCTGTTTTTTTCTCACGCAATACACTGTTCAAACGTTTTAGTTGTGATCCATCGATAACACCACGCCTTTCTTGTTCCACCATTTACAGACCATGACCTTTGGACAGTAGATGTTTTTCGTTAGCTTCAATATAGACGATGAAAGAACGGGTCCTTCGGGGTGATATCGTATCACTGTTTATCTCCAGTCACCATCCGGTGCAAAAGTTTCTTCCATTTATGTCTTTCAAGAAGCAGTTCAGAGATAAAAAGTCGCCGTTCCACATCTCTCTTTTTCAAATCGGACGGCGCCCAATTTGCTTGCTTTTGGGTAAATCCAAATTTCTCCAACCGAACGGAAAATGTTCACAAAGTCAATTGGCACGCTCAAGCGTTCAATTCTTCATCTTCGAACTTTTTGGGCTCGCCAGGTCGCTCTTTGTTTTCAACGCTATGATAACCACTTTTGAAGCGTCGAAACCATGATTTATCAGTTTGAGCAGATTCAGATTAAACATCTACTAGCATTCGATGGGCTTCAGCTGCACTTGTCTTCGAATTAAAAAAGAAAATCAAAACTTTCCGCAAACGCTGTTTTAAAAGAGACAAAAAACAATGTTTTTGCCTCAAGAGTCGTCTTTGACGTTAGACATCCCTGTTCCACACTGCAGCGCAGAAACATAGGCATTAACAAAAACCTAAACTAATCTATACATGGTTATATTCTTATGCGGTACATAGCTCTTCAAGCGTCATTTGGCGATTAAGGTTGGTGAGGAATACGATTTTGCCCGGGGTTATTGGCGCATATTACCAGCTCGTCTCTCATGTCGAGTAATATGACCTTTGTTATCTCCCTCGCGAAGTGTACGGGAGATAGGCTCATTTTCAGAGACGTAGCCACCGTCCAATGCTCCAGTCCGTCTGGTAGACCAAGAGGGATAGCCTTCGTTAATGCACAACAGCTTCCTTGGGTAGCTTTTTTCCCAGGTTTTCTTGGGTTGTTAGTATCATGGTTAAGTGTAGACTTTCGCTTGCAATTAAAACTCAAAAGATCTGCTTATTATTTAACGTTCAACAGCGTTCTTTGCAACAACTGAATTTTGACGAATATAAAAAAGCGCTATCGGTGATAGCAGATTCAGTCTTGTAGAGTTGGCTACTTTCGTACAACGGTGATCTTATCCACCTTATGTAGGATAGAGATAAAAAAACTGTCAGTTCCGTTTTAGTACACATTAGTGCAATTAAGCTAGTGCTTGTATGTTGTCTAGCTTTAAGAGTATAAAACGGCATTTGTTCCGTAAAATAGAGTCATCGCCCATCATAAACTCCGTTTCCAGCTCGATGATTACTGTGCAATTGAAACAGAAGATCAAAAAAAAAAAAATCTGGAGAAATGAAGAAAATGCGACGACATAAGATTTCGGTAAATCTTCCATAACTTATACCTCAAACAAAATCGCATCTTCATGGTCTGATGGAAGACTGGCGATTAAAGAGAGCTGATTCCTTGTTAATGTATCCTACTTTTCTGAGAAGGGCAGAATGAGACAGACATAATTTCCATAGACAGGCAGATAGGTTGCATAATGTGAATTGGACCCTACTGGGAATTGGCTTTCGGTTAGCAATTCCTATGTGACCTCGCTACAAGTTGTCCATTGTTCAAGTTTCATCGAGTGAAGAAAGATTAAATATGCCGTTATAAATTAGGCCAAAAACCCTCGAATCCATAAAACTTTCAGTCATGTAGTCTTGAAAGACTGGTGTTTAGAAAGAGCCGTTTTAAAATAGACATTCACCCTACTTCTTATCAAGTCAAGTTCGAGCGAGGAAACTTATTCGGAGGGAATATTTCTCTATCTTGCCCGCTCAGGTGGACTGTCTTGAGATACATTTGGCAATGCATACATCTCCGTGGAAGTTATGAAACCCAGCGCTACTTTTAAGTTTCTGAATGAGTGCATATTCCTTCTCATGAGACTTTTCGAGATTACGTTTTCAAAATTCGTCGTCATTGATAATTTATGGGTTTTGGACAATTCTGAATGTCTGAAACAATTTTATTTGAAAGCTGCGGTAGAAGTCAAAATTCGGCGATTTTTTTCTTCGAATTTTCAGGCACACTGGTGGAGAGACTAGGGGGTGAGGACTGTAAAAAATTAAACAATTTGGACTCCTTTTGGACCTTTTAGGATATTTTATATCCCCCAATTGTGATAGAACAACAGCACGTACAACACACTAAGTGTTCAAAGTGTTGTTGAGTTAAGTGTGGGCTCTGGTTCTACGCAATTTGTTTATTTTCCTTAAAAAGACAAAATAACACTCATCATCATAAAATGGCGCATTCGAAACCATTTCTCTGCAAGCAAATGCATACTAACGACATGCTGAGACAGCATTTTGCATTTTCTTTACGGACCGTGAGTATTGCAGACGGGCTTGTGAAAATGTAAAACAATGTTGTGAGCAAAATTCAATCTGCTCTCAGAAGATACACATTTGCATTGCAATGTGAGTGTATTCAGAAAGATAAATACAAGGATGGCAAAATCCTCAAACGACAGACAAGTGAATTGAAGAATGTTTTACCAAGGAATGGGGAGGAATAGCTAACTCATACCCACTGTCAATCATTTTTCCCGGGGGAATGTTCCATTCTCCTCTTCTCTTAACTGGATTTTCATTGAAGACTTTTCGAAGAAAATATGTACGAATTCTCATTGATTTCTGTGTCATTCGACGGGACTGTTGATTGAAGCCAATGATGGATTTTTATTAGAAAACACGATTTGCGATGAACGGCTGACTTGCATTCACTGGAGAATTCATTGGAAATGATTTTAAGTTATTTGCAATATCGTGCAGCCATTGAATTAATGCATATTCCGACGGTCTGTGGGGCTCTCAGTAGGCTTTCGTTGTCATCAGTTTTTTATAGTTTTGATCAATTAAAAAAAATTGTCAGAATGCTAGCAGCAAATTAAGTTTTCAATTCTTTTATTTTTTCGTTCCATATGTTAAGCACGTTGGTGTAGAAAGTGAAGGAATTTTTTATTTGGCTGTTCTGAAAGCTTTTTCTTCTTCATTTATTGGCGCTGCAGTCCAGAGTACACTTGGGCCTCAACCAACATTCCGTAGCTAGTACGATAGCTGCCTCCAGTTGCGCACTCCAGGTTGGTTGAGGTTCTTCTCCACTTATGTGCGCCATCTCAACCTAGGCCGTCCTTTGTTGCGTTGTTTCAATGGCCTGATTCGTAGACTTTTCCGCAAGGAACAGTGGTGTCCATATGCAGCATAAGCTCTACATGGCTTCACCGTCTTAGGCGTTGTATCCAAATACACTTGATCTGGTGCTAGACGTCGTAACACCTATAAAGTTCGTCGTTGAATCTCCAGATGCCATCAACCTAAACATGACCAAGAATTGAATGCAGAACTTTCTTCTCAAAAAGATGGTTGAGATGGCTTGCCGTGGACTCTTCAAGGCTCTTCAAAGTAATCTGTAAGGTAAGTAGTAAGATGAAAGCGTGTCCGGGGACTGAAGTATCAGCTCCATATGCCATATCTACTAAAAAAGTTGATTCTTCCTCACGATAGAACTATCTGAACGTCGCGTCGCCTACAGGATTCTGTTCAGCATACTGTATGAACATCTACGGCCGTTTTGCGCCGCGTACAAATGCGACTACTGGCCCGGCATGTCGACAATAGACAACATTTTTACAATATGGCAAATACTGTAAGAGACCAGCGAGTTCCAAGTCGATACTCATCATTCCTTAACCGACTTTAAAGCTGTACAACGGTATACATCGGCAAGTATCTTCTGGTGCGATGGGCGAATTCGGTATCCCCAAAACAAATGATCTGACAGTTTCAGACGACGCTAAGAAATTCGCAATGTACCGTAGAGATTGGTTGAAGAACCTTAGAACCATTTGAAACCTGCACCTGATTTCAGAAACTAGATGCGCTGTCCTTGAAATTTTTTCAATTTTGGATCAAGGAGAGTGCCCAAGAAAGGCCTTAACAAAGAAGGCATTATCTTCTTAAAATCAGTACAACTGCTGAGCTACGGAGATGACATCGATATTATCATGCGTTCCCAGTGAGCCGTCATAGGAGCTTTCTCGTCAATTGAAGAACAGGCGGATCTGGTCGTGAAGTCAATAATGGTAAAAGCAAATATATGCTGTTGAGTTAATACTCCAGCCGTCATACACTATCTTAGGCAAAACATCACTGTCGACAGCTATAATTTTGAGGTAGTTAAAGGGGCATACAGAGTTCACATGCAAAATTTAAGCAGAGTTCTGGCGTAGAATTGCCCTTGGCAAACGATACTATTTCAAAAAGCCTAAACTGCTAGTGTCAAAGCTCATAACGCATGCTTTTCCTCCCAGTCTTGAAATACAGAGCAGAAACCTGGACGATAAGCAAAAAGGCTGAGCAGATTCTTGGGGTCCTTGAGAAAAAAATTTAAGAGCGGACATACGGTCCTCTCTGTGAGGAATGGAAGAGAAGACACAACCACGAATTCTGTACCGAGATGTGAATGTAGTCCGGAAAATAAAATGCCATTGGCTTCTCTGGCGCGGCCACATCGAGCGAATGGACAACAACTTCTTCTTCTTTGGATGGCCCAACAGTCCGGGGTGGACCTGGTCCTCAACCAACATGCCTCTCCAGCTAGCACGATCTCTTGCCAGCTGCCTCCAATTGCGCACTCCAAGTTGGTTGAGGTCCTTTTCCACTTGTGTGCGCCATCTCAGTCTAGGACGTCCTCTGTTGCGTTGTCCCTGTGGTTCGGATTCGAAGACTCTTCAGGCCGGAGCAGTGTTGTTCATCCGCTTTACATGGCCTAGCCAACTTAAGTCTTGTATCCGTACAGCCCATACAGTTCGTGGTTGAAGCCTCTCCTCCAGATGCCATCAACGCAAACAAGACGGAAAATCGCACGCAGAACTTTTCTCTCGAAGAGACCAAGGGCTTCCTCATCCGCTTTCAGTAGCGTCCAGGTTTCTGCGCCATAAAGCAGGACTGGGATGATCAAGGTGTTATATTAAGCAAGCTTAGTCTTTCGAGAGAGGGCTTTATTACTCAATTGCCTCTTAAGCCCAAAGAAACAGCGATTGGCAAGAGTGATTCTGCGCTTGATTTCGGTACTGATGTTATTGTCCCTATTCACCGCGGAGCCGAGATAGACGAAGTCCTTAACTACCTCGAAATGTCTGCTGCCCATAGTGACGCTCTGTCCGAGACGTCGATGTTCTGCGTCCTTCTTGGATGACAGCATATACTTAGTTTTGCCCTCGCTTACCACCAGTCCCACTTTAGCCGCTTCCGCTTCGATGCTAGCAAACGCCTCATTGACGGCTCGCTGAGTTCGGCCGATCGCGTCAATGTCATCCGCATAAGCTTGCAGTTGAACGGACTTGTGTAGGATCGTGCCTCTGATGTTGACGTGTGAGTTACGCACGATCTTCTCAAGAATGATGTAACAGAAGTCGCATGACAGCGCGTCGCCTTGCCTAAAACCTTTTTCGACATTGAAAGTCTCGGTGAGTTTGGCAGGAATGCCAAAACTAGACATGGCACTGTATAGCTCGTCTCTATGCACACTGTCATGTGCGGCCTTGAAATCGACGAATAGGTGGCGAGTGTCGATTTGCACTTCTTGGGTCTTTTCCAGGATCTGCCGTTGTGTGAAGATTTGGTCGATGGTGGACTTCCCTGGCCTGGAACCACCTTGAAATTAGCTTATCAGGTGGTTGACGAACGGTTTCAGGCGCTCACACAATACGGCAGAGAAAATCTTATACGCGATGTTAAGTAGACTGATCCCTCGGACAACCCAAATGGACAACAATGCTCCAGCTAAAAGTGTCTTCTTCTGTTCGAGAAGAAGAGCGGGACCAAACTTCCGAAATGAAGATCATAGATGGGGGGGAACTGTTTTTGGATGTCTGGTAAATAACATGTCCGAAACCGTCAAGGAAGGAAGATAAAATTAGCGAAGGCCTTCCCAGTCTGTTAAGTAATTAAGTAAAGGCGCAGCGACAGTGGTCTACTCAGCGTAGTGGGTAAGTGCGTCGACCAACATGCAGGAGGTCTAGTTTCGATTCTCAGACGGGACACCTTACATTTTTTCACGGCACCACCTCTTTCGAGTTGCTGACAATACTCACAGAGTGTCTGTGTCCATAAAAAGCTTCTCATATCGCACCGTTCGAAGTCCGCAAAAAACTGTTGGTCGCTTCTACTCATGAGAGAACAGTAGCACGAACAACACAAGTAGCTTGGCCCTGGTTCCTTGTGAGCTGTAGTGCCACTCAATTATTATTATTTTAGGGCACAGCATTTAATCATAGTTCTCACCTTAAGCTGTACGTTGGAATGCTGTTATTCAAGCGTTAAACCTTTTTCATAATGATAACTTATCACATTTTGTATTTCTACTGATATTTTACTAATTTTTAAATCAATTCACAAGAAATGTAGCCGGATATGAGACGTTTACGGATCCGTGTTTGTAGGACACAAGCATATGAACGAGGTCCGTTTGTGAGAGGCATAAAAGTTCGACGGGTTCTGCGTGTTCGGCTATTTTCTGTTGTCAAAAAAGAGGGGAACGCAGAATTTGCGTTCAATTTGGGGTGAAAATGGTGCTCAAAGATACTTGAAATGTTGACAATGACATACGGTGTGTCTCAGAGTCAAAAAAAAATACAAGTCGTACAAGCCTTTCAAAAAAGGTCGAGAAGAAGTGAATGACGACACTTACCCTGGACGCCAGATTTGATGCTCTGAAACTTTTTCTTGTTCCCAAGATTGAAGAGAACCTTGAAAGGACTGCATTTTGCGACGATTGAGGAGATACAAACTGAATTGTTGAGAGAGCTCAAGGGCACACCACGTAATGGAACTGCTTAGAGGATTGGTAAAAACGCTGTCAGAAGTGTATTGTATTAAAGGGAAGCTCAAAATACTCCCCTCAAATACAAAATAAAAATTGTTGAATAAGAAAACATTTCTGAGCAAAATGAAAATTAAGCAAATTTTTTGAAAAGAACTCGTATGTAAACTAACACCATCTAGTGAAGAAGCAAAGTGTAAACTTTAGACACTCTTACGTGGTTTATTTCTATTTTTACATGATATGATCTAAATGGGGAAAAATCACCGCCCAAGAATCGAAAATGGAGAACTTATATGTATGTCGTTCATGAAAAACGTGGCTCAAACCAAAACTGACAACACTGGCTGTGCATGGTTAAATTAATTTCATATGGAACTGCGTAACTTTACGTTCAGCTCAAATGAACACCAACATCCACCAACTGAACAATCAGCAACTTATCGACAATCGCAGATCGGAATTAATTGAAACCAATCCTTAATCCGTCTATAATCTCATTCAACCCACTTGAATGTTTCCTGCCGACATAATGCCGAATTCGTGGCCGCATAACAATTCGATATCATCTCGGAATTACAGTTCGCTTATGACTGTTGCAATTCCGTGCCATTAAAGCTCCCTTTGTGCAATTAGGATTAAATTAAATGCTCATATAGAATTTCTGCAAAATCCTTGAAGCGAAACGCTCTGCGAGAAGCGAAAATCAATTCAGTAAATATTTAATTACTGCATCTCAATAGGTCAATTGTGGAAAGGCACTCAGCGGCTTTCGGGGCTGGGACAATGATAGCATCTGCATCCGCTTATCGCTGCGAGTGGGCATATCAAGCAATTAACGATTTGATTCTGCGACGCCATCCGCAGCGCTTGTGACATTGTTGTTGGAACTAGGAAATTAATTTTAACTCGATTAGGCGACAGCCACAGCCAGAGGACATGACTGTCAACGTCGCCGCTGGAGTGAATGATTTTTGATTTAATTAAATTCCGAAACGGCATTGATGGTGAAAGGCTCGTCGTCGCTGATGTGCGGACGGGAGTGAAAATTAAAATTAAACGGAATTTGGCTAGTTGTGGTGGTGGACACAAAATGCCAGTGGCGATTGTTGCAAATTGGGAATGAGGCTACCACATGCAATTTTCGGTGGCGCATACGGAATTTTTGGTGTCACTCTTATTTTTTGGGGTGTTTTTGTTCACACGTGAATATGGCCAATTTCACGTAATGAATTTGCATTCAGGATTCACTGCATGGGAACGACAGGAACATCGAAGAGACGAGGTGGCTGTGATGACTACACGTGCGAAATAATAAGAAGTAGACAGTGATAGGTTGACAATAAAGTTAACTGCGCTTCCCAAACTGAAATCCCCAAATACCAAACGCCTAATATTGAATCAAAGTCCTAAGTCCACCTTTATGAGTAGAATATATACAGAAATCATATGCTCATAGTTCTATTCTGTGTGTAATGTTATGTACAATTTAGCAAAAAGAAAATAACAATATTTTGAATTATTTTAAAGTAGCCACATTTTAGTGTTCCAGGCTGTACGAGTATGTTTGGGATCGTTATACTGACTAAAGATGAAATAGGAACTAAGACCCTTTTAGTTTGCACTAGATTGGCGGTTTTTCTTTAGTATATTCATGTACACTTTCTGGTCAATAAAACCATCAATAGAGTGCAAATTACGAAGCCCTTTAGTACTCATACAACCCCAAAGAAGCACAGAGTCACCCCCATGCATATATTTCTCTCTATTCCAGACATCAACCATCTGAACGAAAAAAGAGGAAATTTTGTATTTACTTTCGTCAGTTACTCTTTTGGTGCGCTTTTTGTTTTGAGCGCTCCAGTGCAGTGTATACAAACCTAAAAAAAAAACGTGAATGTGTGAGCATTTTCCCTATCATATGTGCATGAGCGAATACTTATTGGAGTCACTGTATAAAAAGCGATAAAGACGCAATGTTACGTCGATTGACTTTGCATGATAACTTCCTATAATTCACAATAAGTCTTATCGCTCCCTGTGCAGGAAAGTCTTGGAGTTCCAAGTAGGTGAGTAATACTCAATCTTTGGACGAATATAAACCTCGTATATTGTAACCAGATCGCAGTCCGAGTACGCGTGCTCTGCGGTGGGTAGCTTTTAGTGATTGTGTTTCGCCTTCAAAATACCCCAAAGAGCCAAATCCAAAGGAATTTCATCCAGGGAAATTGCAAACCATTGTGTCGAGGAAATGAAGTGTGGAGTATTGTTTTTTAACCAATCTCGCCTGACTTGCTAGCTCTATGACAGTTTCATGGTTTACATTAATTTTGACGCCAAGGTCGAGAAACAAGAGCAGAGAGCAGATTCGAGCCTTCACATTTCGAAACATTTCTGCCGATTTTATATTTTTTTGAAGACCAGCTCCATGGCATTTTGAAATCCTGCCAATATCACGGTGACGAGCTGTGGCAACGACTTATTCACGTTGAGGTCCTGGAGGGTTCATACGGAAGCTACTTTTGGCTTCTCTCAGCCAACCAATCACACTATCGCGTCTGAATTCCCTCGCAGATAAGAATTTTTCAACACATCGCAAAAGCTTTGAGAGGCTCTTAAATAAGAACCATCTGTCATATGTCAACATTTGAGCTCAATGTCATAGCATTCTTAAGTTGTTTGCAGTTCAAGTCATTCAGGGTGTATACTCCACACAGTCTTATTGAATCGAGTTGCGATACTAGTTATCCTTGCCTTGAAGTGGTCTTAATACAGAAGTAAAACGTTAAAAAACAAATTAATTCGGTTTTATACTTCTTCCTTGCGGAGATATTTCTAATAGCTCTTCCCATTCAAAAACTTATTACCTTTATGACCGTAGGTTCAGAACTGTAATTAGAAATCCCGATTGACAAAACATTTGCACTCACATCCTGCTGCCTGTAATAAATAATCTTCCAGAAAAGGAAGGCGTGCTGATCGGTCGGAAATTTCCCACTAATGGGTTTAAGTTTTAAAATGTTCCGCTTCGTTTCTTCTTGAAGTGTTTATGCTCTGACCTGTAAATTAGTTCCCTTTCACTTTTCATGCAAACTAGCTGCACGTTAATAATTAAATTTATTCTACAAAACCGCTTTCACGAACAAAGCTCTTCGAAAAAAGAAAGCTTTATTAAATCTTGTCAAAAGGGGGAGAATTAAAATTTTAAATCGCATATTCTACATGCTCTCCAGCATTCCCATTTCATGTGTTTCGTCTAGTGCTGTCCTTGCACAGAGCCAGCGGCTCAGAGGGATAACTTTCCTATACTAGCACTTGCACATGACCGTCATCCGTGCAATAATCCATGGCTGCACTTATACGGAATTGTAGAAGTGCATCCACGACTTCAGACGCAGAACTGAAAGGACGAACTTTCTCACTCAAAATAATTACTTTTGAATATTTTTCTAATCCACTCGGCTATAACTCATAACTCGGGCGCACTTCTTACAGCTCGAGTATTAATCATCTAAACCGGAAGAAGACCCACAAACGGATTTCAATTAAGCACATAAGCCTCACACACCCAAAGGTCAGCCCACCCCCAGTGCAGTGTGCACATGGTCACACACATACGTCGCATGACATTGCGAATCCGATGTCAGTTGGAATTTAATTGGAAAACTTTTTTAATAAATGAGTAGAAAATGGAGAAATAAAAAAAGTGGAACAATGTCCTGATAGAAGATTCCCAGCAAATGAGAAGAATTTTGGGCCTGCCCTAGGTCGTCCGTGACAAAGGCATGTCGGACCATGAATACAATATATAGATACACGCACAGACACACACACGCGATCCCACTGTCAAGGGAGACCCTATTTTCGGCTGCAGTAACTAGAGGACACAGCGAAGCTAATGAATCCTGACGAGAAAGAAAAATTGTAATTTGTACCCAAAATTTCCCCCGAGATAGGAATTGAATTATTTCATATTTTCTCTTTCGTGCGTCTTTCCACCTCCGCACACCAACACAACCGCAATCACTTATCTTTGGTGCACGTGTGTGTGTGTGTGGTTGTGTGAGCTGTGACATTTACATCCTTTATTCTGCTGCTGGGTGTCGGGGGAGTGCCTGGTACATGTGTTTGTGAGGAGAAAGGAAACGACGTAAAAAAAAGGCAGTCTAAAGTGAAACGACACCCGCAAGGAAGATGCCGTCCCTTGACGAAGCACTCCGTCTATGCCCCTGCCAGCACAGTCGCTCAGTCCTTCTCTCAGTGTTTCGTTTTAGTTGCTTTCTATGTACTGGAGGGAACTTTTTCAATTTTTCTGCTTTTGGCAAGCAGTTTTCGAATGACTAGTTCAGCAACTTCGGTTTTTGGGGGATGCAGTAGCCTGGCAGTTTCACACTGACATATAGACTCGGCAGAGAGAGGGAGTATGAAAAATACGGAACCTTTAACGCGGAGGCACTGGGACAGCGTTACAGAGGACACCCTCAGTTGAAATGGCGCACGCCAATGTCACCTTCGCATGTCAATTGGAGGCTGCTGGGAAAACATCGTTTTGATTGAGATTTTAATTCACTCCGGAAAGGGGCGTTGTACATGGATGAAGGCAGCTTGGAATAGGGCAGGCTGATGTTTCTTTTCAAAAATGCAATAAATTGAACAAAATGTATTTCTATATATTATGAATAATACAGTGTCCTTCAAGTAGGAGGGCGTTTTGTGACTGCAATTTTCTATGATCTTATTTTGGGCTCTAGAGCACGAATGCATCGAGCCTTAATGATATTGGCCTTAAGTGCTTGAATCGCTTTCGAATTCTTTAAAAAGCATTCCCACTGAAAAAAAAAAACACAAAAGGGTTCCAATCATATGTAGCTCCTACGAGTCCAATTGAGATCACAAAGAGGACTAATAACACAGTTTGGGAACTTGATGGACAATATGTTGATTGTGGCATAGAAAGCATATTGCACAAACCACAGTTCGTCCAAATTCATGTCTTCCATTTTTAGCTCCACCAAAACCGTGGTAAAAACTGCGAAGCGCCTTTAAGTGCAAAGTTAATTGAAACTTGTAGACTTGTTTTGAAGGCGACTCTTTGTCTTCATTTTGTTCGAAGATATTTTTCAAATTTTACTTTCCCGTGGTGAGTATTTCGCTACTTCATTACAAAAACGTAAGAAAGCGCCACGGGCTGCCGAAAAGTTCTCTGATCCACTCAATTCTAGGCACGAAAAAATTGGTTATCATTTCACGATACCGAACACCATTGACTGTTTCCGCTTGACCTGACTCATTTTCATAAAAAAGGTCCAATGATTCCTGCAGCCCAAGATCCACACAACACTGTGACACGTTGAGGATGCATTTGCTTCTCGTGAATCACTCGAGGATTTTCCTCGCCCAAATGTGACAATTCTGCCTATTGACGAAGCCATCAAGATGGAAATGGTCCTCGTCACTAGAGATGATTTTAACTGCAAAATCAGCATTTTCATGTTGTCTCTCCAATACCCAATTAACGAACTCCCTTCGCTGTGTGTGGCTCCATTTTTATTAACCTTATACCTTCTACTTAAATTATAATTATTGTTCAAATGTCACACAAGGACAATTCCAATGGCGCCAAATTTAAAACTTGCGTTCTTGTTGGGACACCCTTTAGTTCCAAGTAATCATGGTGTGCAATTCGTCGAATGCCAATTAGTATAAATACAGAATCGCTAGAAATAGACTTGTGACTCCATGGATCCTCGCCTGCTGATAGTGCAATGGACAATACTGTCTATTTTTGACGTAAAGACAGAGCGAATCGCTTTCGTGATTTATTTCAATGTGATTTATTTTAACATTCCTTTTAGTGGGATCGACAATAACACAAGATCTGATGCCATTAGCTTCATTAGAAAGAGCACCCATAACAAAGCGGCGCTAATGGGTCTAGGGTCCAACTTTATGTCTTATGATATAATTACATCCGCTGCCCAGGAAGACTCTCTAAGGATACATGCTAAACAGCGAATGATACGACAGTCGAAACCACCCCGATTTGCGTAAACACTTCTTGAGGTCAGAGATGCAAACCTTCGTCAGATCGCTGAGATCGTGAAAGAACCTTGTGCCATTATAGAGAAGATTTTCCACTGTTTCTACATCTTCTTCGTCCCTAAAACGATAACCAACGATAAAAGAAATCTGTGGCAAAAAGGTTTAATCTCCTTGTCATGACACCAATCCCGCAACGACCAGCGAGAGCTTCTCTAAGAATACCTTCTTTTTTTTTTTGTTTTTATGGTTGGCTTGGTTTAGGTTGTACATAGGCCATGAGCAGTGAAATTACGGTTACCTTGCTAATGACACAGACATCTGAATCTCTTTGCTAAACTAATTGTACATGATACAAGATATTGCCAGCCGCTATTGAGCCGTTTCTTTGATTTTCCATTAATGTTTGACTGTCCAGAGCTCACCAGAGAATAGTTTTGTGGCGTGTTCGACGTTTAAGCTTCTTCTGCAGTCTTTGACAGACAGGTGCTTTCGAGGTGGACCTTCAAGGCCGCTACAAAACACGTCAGGAGGGTAAGTTCTTTACACTTTGAAGCTTTTGGCAAAGATTTTGGTTTGAAAGACATTGAAACAGTCAGTAAGTTGATCGGCATTTTTGTCACCCACCCACCAGCGCCGTCCATTTGGAATTTCGGCTTTCTTTAGTCCTGCCTGTCTGCTGTGGACATCATCAAGTTTTAGTCGGTCCTTTGGTTTTTCATAGTTATTAGTAACCCAAAGCGACTTAAATTTTCAATCACGATTAATACCCAAAGCTTCGGGAGTGTCAGTTGTGATGTACATGCAATCTGGTTGAAGGTGAAGCATTTTTTCCACTCCCACTTCTGGGGTGGTTTTAAGTGCTCGAGTTTTGGCTAATTAATCTAGCCTTTGATATGATTAAGTAATGACTGTTTAAGTCCAAATAATACCTCCTTCAGTAAAAATGGGCTTCAAGTGGACGAGGTTTGATTGTGGGACTCATCGTAGGTGGAATCGAAAAAATATTAAATATATGCTGTCTACGGGAATGTCCATAAACACCGAGGTTTTGAACAGAGTATTGCCTAGGACAGAAGACGTAAGGGAAGACTAAGGGTCAGCTAAGGATTAACAATACCAAAGCGAAAATAACATTGGTTCTTGGGATTAGAAAGCAAAGACTTAAGTTAATTCTGCAGAATGCATATACCATTAAAAGCTGACTGGAAGGAAAGGTAAAGTAGTTCTTGTTAAGGCATTCTCGTGTTACCATGGAGAATTCTTTGAGGAGATATGAGTGTTTCCTCCACTGATCATTCACAAAGTGATTCCACTTACTCGTTAATTAGCTTTTTCAAGTAATCTGGTCAATTTGCGGTTGGTACTGGGATGGGACGTAATTGTCCTGATACTCCTAATTCAAACCGCAAACAGAAAACAAATGACCGCAGTAATTAAATTCATACTGTAATCAACTCATTGAATGTTGAGATCAACTTAACACATGCCCGCATTTTTTTATTAAAGCAAATCAATTTATACATTTTGCGAAATGCATTTAAACTGAAACTGTGTTATTTTTATGATCGCAGATGTATGTATGTATGTGCGTGTATCAGGCCTGCGACCCATAAAGGGTCTGAGCTATAGCTGCCTGCATTCTTGACGGTCCCGGGCACGCTGATTTCAGTTGTCAAGACCAAGTTCTCTAACGTCCGCAATCACATTGTCTCTATACCGGAGGTTCGGCCATCCTCTCCTCGAACCCTGAGGCTGTCATTCAAAGACCCTCTTAGCCGGATCGTGGTTGTCTATTCGCTCGATGTGGCCGAGCCACTGTAGTCGACGTATTTTTGCCCTTCGAACTACATCCATATATATCATGGTACAGCACGTAGAGTTCGCAGTTGTGTCTTCTCCATTTACCTTCCTCGCAGACAGGACCATATATTCGTTGCAGAGTTTTTTCTTTCGAAGAAACCAAGAATCTGCTCCGCCGTTTCGCTTATCCTCTAGTTCGTGGCTAGATCTAACAAGCTTAGCTGCTTAAAGCTATCATTATAAGGACCCAAAATGCAAAATTTCTGGCTGAAAGAAATCAAAACATTTTTTTGGAAGTTGGTAGAATTTTCGAAACACCGATGAGATACTGCTGAAGATGATCTGTCGGGGCCAGCCGTGGATAGTTTTCGGACAAGGAAACAATTAACAATAAACATATATAATTCCCGAAAGGACCACCCTATTCAAACCGCATCGAAAACCCGTGGGGACATCTGTTTTCTAAAATTTGCCGGCGAAAATTTGCTTCAATTTAGGGATGCTGGAAGGCCGTTACATAGGAATGAACTTTACTTTTAGCTGAATAGTTATTTCGATGCCCAAGTGGACTTTCGAAGTCTATATGTTGGACTCATTATTGATGTATAGTCTTAAGTTCTTTCTTGTATGGAAATTTCTTTTGTTTTGATCTCATTGCGCTGTCAGAATTTCGTAATACAAACTGAGTTTAAACTAAATACGAGGGCTGTCTGATAAATAACCGACCTCAGCGTGAAGCTAGCGGCACAAGTGAAAAAAAGTTTCTACTTCAAATTGTGCATATTATAATAGCTACTCGCCAAAATTTCAGAAATTTATCTTGCACCATTATCTGTTGACAGTCGTTTTGTGAGTGTATTTCGGTGATTCCTCCAAAATGGAAAAAATTGAATATCGAGCTGTAATTCAATTTTTATTTTTGAAAGCCAATACGCCTTCACAAATCAAAGATGAGTTGGACTCTGTGTATGGTGACTCCGCACCATCGTTTACCACCGTAAAATTTTGGGCAGCTGAATTTAAACGTGGTCACAGGAGCTTGGAAGATGATGAACGTCCGGGGGTCCAAAAACTGTAACCACTAACGATAACATCGCTAAAGTTCATCAATTGGTACTAGACGACCGCCAGATTAAAGTTAGAGAAATAGCTGAGGTTATGAAGATGTCAAAAGAACGTGTTTGCCATATATTAAACCAAGATTTGGGCATGAGAAAGCTGTCCGCGCGTTGGGTGCCGCGTTTGCTTACGCTAGACCACAAACGTGCGCGCATGAACATTTCCAGCGCTCTGTTGGCTCAGTTTAGAGGCAATAAGACCGAGTTTTGGCGCCGATTGATAACTGTAGACGAAACTTGGATTCATCATTATACGCCCGAGACTAATCTAAACAGTGGATTGAAAAGGGGGAACCGGTCCCAAAAAAACCTAAAGCTGTGTATTCGGCTGGGAAAGTTGACAAGCTAAAGGAAGAAATTTCGAAAAATCGGCCACATTTGCAAAAAAAGAAAGTCTTGTTCCACCAAGCCAACAGATCACGCGCAACATCCATCAACTGCTCTAATATTTTATTTCAGTATCGTCAGGCAAGTCATCAGGGAACTACACGGACTGCAACAGCATTTTAACAGATTTGCGCCACTCTAAGAAAGAATTTTCCTGTGATGTGAGGAGCATACGACGCATATAATCGATCTACTCAAGCCACATTTGGCAATGCCATTCGCAAATTTTTGTCTCAGTTTACATAAGTGGATGATACTGCCCCGAGAACTACAACTGTTGCACCTAAGAGTGTACACGCTTAATCATTGAGGATTTCGGCCTTAAGGCGCAAACAAATTTAACTTGTGTAAGAATTGAAGGCGATTTGAATTTTCGTCATATTTTGAGTGAAGGGCTTTTGGTCACAATGAAAAATGTTCTCTGTGAGCATTGTTTTTAAGAAGACGGTTTCTTTCAGAGAGTGAAACAAGAGACTTCTTTAGAAGTCTTGCTACCTTGACTTGACCGCCTAGATTATGAGATATCACACCTTAAGACTATTCTCTCTTGTGTCATGTCTTCAGGAATAGAAATCCAACATTTCTCGTCTTAACTGTGGAGTAGCAATCTGTCCGCTCGAACAGACTTCCAAATGAACCGTCCTCATGGGCAACATTAACATGGCCATCATCAGCATCTTCGTTGACCCTCATGTACCACTACGGGGCAATGTACACACGAGAGACTGGCAGCCCTCTCAACGCTCTGCTATTCGGGAGTTATTCCTAGCGCAACCAGGCAAATTTATGGCCTTATTTCAACCACCTCGCTTTGGGTCTGTCGAGCGGTTGCCTACTTGATGGAATTTTATCTGAGGCACGCCTCGGAAGTCGTGATGAAGGGAACATCGTGGTTAAATCAATGAAGCATAACCCTTTCCGTCCGAAGTACATAGTAGCTGTTCAACATTGAGGTTCCCTCGCACCTTCGGGATTCTCAGCCTATCCTGGCGCGTAACTCCCGCAACGGTAAGGAGAAATCTAATCTCGGCAGCCAGTATTTGCAATCTTGTTCTTTTGGTCATTACCCGACTAAAGCAAACTTCACAATAAATCACCCATTAAACTTAAACTTTAATGTTTTATAGAGCTCCTCTTAAATAAATCAATGGCTTATAGTCACTTAAGTTAGCTCTGGTTGAGTCGTTTAAAAACACACTTATTGCCTTAAATTGAATTTGACTGAGCGTATATGGAAAGTGCACTTGTACGGCTTTTCATGACGCGCCAATCATATATGCCAATTTGAATAATTTTCCTGCAAATGAGAATAAAGGTGAGAACGATGCCTCTTCACAATTAATCTTTACACAGCGGTTGCATTCGTTATCCTTTCACAAAAGTGATGCAATTAAAGGATATTTGATTAAGTGGTGAACAGAATAAATTCCCTTTATGTAGTAGAATAACCCTCAATATGCGAGGTTGTAGAAATACCTTTTTCAGATAAGTCCTCTTCAATTAACACATTCTAAATGACTCTTCTGTCTGGAAAGTGTTTCGTTTCACTCGTATAGTTCATACGTATGCGGCGAATGGAGGGAAAGAAAATTGCTTCTCTGTCTCACTGAATTCCTCACTTTAAAAATTCACTTAATTTCCATGCAATCTTGACAGAATTTTGTGCATAATGAACCGGTAATCCTGCCTGAGTGCAGTAACACTCTCCTGGCAAACAGGAAAGAAAAAAATTTTGTTTTCTCAAATATTGATTTTTTCACTTCTGCGCTGGTGCTTTTGTAAACGTTCCCGGCATCAGTTGTGCAAACATCGCTTAAGGAGAGTGTGTCCACAAAGCTATGACGAGACGCACAAAAGAGAATTGTATCCTAGGGCCACAATGCGGTATGGCCAGAGGCGGTGCGCAGTTGGCTTGTTCATGGACGAACGGTTGCATTTAGAAGGCTGACGTACCTTTGAAACCGGAAAAGGCAATGTTTTTCAAGAAAACACTTCCTCTTTTTGAGGAAAAACTAAGTTGTTGATGGATTTGTTTTAAAAACAGTGAAGGCAGTGAACATTTGATTCTTCTCATTACTGCCTATAAGCTTGGTAAAGGGAATTGTTTGTTGACAATGACGTAAATGAATGTTTGATTTCATTCCCACATCATACAAGTCTCGAGTTATTCTCTTTGAAAGCAGAAAAAACTGTTGTAAAAGAAATTGAAGTCGAAGGAAAAGCTTATGAAAAACCTTCATTCAAAATAAAACAGTTTTTTGTCACTAGATGGTGTTGGGATCAATACATCTGAAAATACATATCAAGGTTGTAAGTCGTTCCCAAATATCCACCACGAAAATACGCACTTCTGCTGTCCATTGTGTTTGTGAGCCAGAATAAAAATATTAAAATCAGAAATTCTAAGAAAAAAGGACCAAACTTAAAGTCAACAATTCTCGAAAAAAGGGATCCATACAAAATTTCAAAATCGGAATTTCTCGGAAAGTGGACAGAAAAGAGTAACTTAGTGAATTGACGAAGATCGTCCAGGGATAGATAGTGACGGGAATATAATGAATGAGGGTGAGCAATGCATAAGCCTAAGAAAAAGAAAAAACACCTTCAAGCCGCAGCCAAATTTTGTCAAAATGCGATTGAGAATTGTGGAGAATTCCGCGAACAGACAAAGTGATGATAGGGCTTCGTATTGCGGACGAAGAAATATTGAGGGCGGCTGGGATGAAGTTTTAAGCCTTTATTTCAAAAGGGGAACAACTGCAGGCAGTTCCGCTTATAGATTTAGATGCACTTCACACTAATCGGCCTGTCACTGAAAAAGTCGATAAATCGACTATACAGCTGATAGTGCATGCTCCTAAACGTCATTAAGGAACCCATTGCTTGTCTTTTATCTTTAGACAGGAAAGACTAAAAACGACTTGGGGGCATACAAACGGGACACTTCATCATCCCTAAGGACTTAAGTGTGCTTGGGCGGTCAATGTCCCGCCTTTGCTCGAATTGGGTGGAGCTAACGTAGTTGGAGCTGAAAACCTAGGCTCTCTATCACAGAAGCGCTTGCTGGCTTTCCTTCGGAAGATAAAGAAATTACATTGAAGGTAGGTTGCTACCTGATAGTACAATGCAGCAGTTTTCGAGCCTAAGCGCTCCACTGCAGTTTACACAGATTCCGAATCTCAAAAACAAAATTTTTTGGGAAGTCTTAACCGCCTTATAACTTTTAACTTTTACACTCTAATTATTGTTTGTTTTCATGTCCGTAAAACTTTCTTGATGGTAAAGGATTTGGCGAATAAAAAAGAAAAGAAGAAAAAAGCTTTAAACCGATGGAATAAACAATATAGCCGAAAAATAACAGTCTGTTATAAGGAGAAAATAATAAGCCTATCCTGGCACGTAACTCCCGTAACGTTACGGAGAAATCTCATCTCGGCAGCCCGTATTCGCAATCTAATTCTTTTGGTCCTTACCCAAATAAATTAAACTTCACAAAAAATTAAATAAATTGTAAATGCTTTATAGAGCTTTTTTATTTAAATGCATGGTTTATAGTCACTTTAGGTAGCTCTAGTTGGATCTTTTAAAAGCACACTTATTGTCTTACATTAAATGAGATCGAACGTACATTGTATATAGAAAGAAAGACATCATATAAGTTTGTCTGTTTTTCTGCTCTTCAGTCAATGCTGCATAACAAGTTTTTTTTCTATTTCCATCTATACGGCAACTTCATAATACCCCCCTCGTAGAAGCCCCCCTCCTTATTTGCGAAGAACTCGGACAGCCACTTTTCACAAGCCTCTTTTGAGTTCAACTTCACACCACCAAGGACGTTTGCCATGGACAGGAACAGGTGGTAATCACTTGGCGCTATGTAGGGGCTATGTGGGTGCGGTAAAACCTTCCATCCGAGCACCCGTACCTGGCTGGTGTGTGGTCTGGCGTTGTCCTGGTGGAACCCTACACCCTTCCTGTCGGCTTCTGGTCAATCGCCTGCTTCAAGCGGTCCAGTTGCTCACAGTAGATGGTAGAATTAATCGTCTGGCCATATGGGAGCAGCTCATAGTGGATAATGTCCTTCCAATCCCACCAAACACACAGCAAAACCTTCCTGGTCATTACTCCCGGCTTGGACACTGTTTGAGACAATTCACCGGGTTCGTTCCGCTTCAGCAGAATATCCCAGGCTTTGATTCGGCCCAGAAGGTTTTTTTTCGTGAAATCATGCGGCACCCAAACATCAAGCTTTTTTTTGTATCCAGCCTTCTGCAGATGGTTTAAAATGGTTTGGTGACTAACTGCCATCTTTGCCAATTCTAATAATTTTCCTGCAAATGAAAGCTGAGAAGGATGCCCTAAAAGTCATCCTTGTTCCCAGTTAATCTTTACACAGCGGTTGCATTAGTCAGCGTTTCAGAGAAGTGATACAATTAAAGGAGCATTCGATTATTATAATGTATCAAGGAACTTCGGGAATGTTCCGATACTAAATAATATACATTTAGGTGTGCCCTTGGCAGCATGAAAATTTGACTGACATAATGAAAAATACTAAATAAATTTATGCAATATACAACATTGTAACATTGAAATAAGGTTGACAATATGACATGATTTTAGAGACGTCCTTGTATATTCCTTACCGCCTCTATTTGAGCTCTGAATTTGAAAAGTACCTTGACAGCTTGAGGATCATTTTTTGAACTTTGTTAGGCAAAAGTTGAACTTTGCAATATGAGCTGGTAAAACAGAATAGACTAGGAGATAATTTTGATAACATAAATTAATTCAGTTCATTTTCAACTGCGCCATCTGGAAGTTGTTGCAGATCTTAGAAGCTATTACCTTCTTCATTGGACAGGTTCGACATTTATCCGAAATATATAGTTTGCATTAGTGTCTGTTGTAGACATAAACATTGTCTTCTGTCTCTTCGAAAATGTTCGGATTTGTCTTGAATAAACATAATTTCCGAAATGTGTTGACTTGCGTTTTTAATTGGAAGTAATGAACAGCTGAAACCTATCGAAAGCTTGTAGGTGCTTATGCTTAATCTGTTCAAACTGATAAATTATGCAGAGAGTAGTTTCGACACACACAGGGCGTCTTGACCAGCCCAAAAATGCTGAAGTTCAGGAATTGGAGTCTTTAATTTACTTCACTGAACGGTTCTAACGATAACTACTAGTGGTGTTCCGGCAAAAATATAAAACAATCACACTATCAGAATTGAGTTCAATGGCGGATATATGATGTTTCACATTAAAATGATCTGTCATGATTCATTATCATGAACGGTTTCGAAATCTCAGCAGTCTGAAGGTCGAGTCAGTCGTGGTGTACAACCTCCTCTTCTTTTAATGGCGCTGCAGTCCGAGGTGGACCCGGGCTTCAACCTACATACCTCTCCAGCCAACAAGATGTCACACCAGCTGCCTCCTAGATGGCCCAGCGATCTTGGGCGGTGTATGCAAAGATGCTTGACCAGGCGTATGACTGGCATGTCGCACTGGGCGTGTATAATCTCAGTCAAGTAAATTTTTCAAAATTTTTAGTAATCTATCATATTTAGTTAGATTAGGGCGGCTTTGAGTGGCTACGTGTGTAACTATTGAGGTGTCCTCCGCTTATGTTGCTGAGTTTGTCTACATTACCGATGAACTACTTCGCTAGGTGTTTCTTTCGTATATTTGCTAGGGCCTGACACTCACACAGGAGGCCATAAACCTCTTCCCCATCATAAACCTCTTCCCCACAGAAGCCATTTAAGGAATGCCTGGAAGCAATTATAGACTCTAAATGCGCTTTATGTCAGTTGAATAGACGGAGAGTTCCTTTAGAATTTAGCAAGAACCAAATTGCTTTGGTTACTAAACAAGTGGGGCTCGCTGCCCATCTGTTACTTTAGGTAGGTTTTTGGCTGTAGTTGAGGAACAGAAGGTTTGTCATATTTGGGTTAGATTAACGATTTGTTGTCATGTCTGATAAGGTCATCGTTTTCGCAATTCTCCTGGTTTTCCCTCTGGCGCGACACCCATATCACTATTGAAGAACTTGGTCAACTCCTTAGCGATAGTCGCACTTGAAAGTGGTGTTTGAATGGAAAGTGAGAGTTGATTGTAGCAGTGCTGTCGGAACAGATGACTTAATTTCATTTGACAATAGTCCTTAGCCATGGCAGGGTCATAATTTGTCATAATTTCTGCCTGAACGACTCTACAATATGAATGTAGCTTGATGGAGAGACGATAGTTCTGTTTCGACCCACACGTAAATTATACGTCGAGTGGGTGTGACAGCGACGTGGGTCCCAAAGTTCTCTCTTTCAAAGAAGAACTGGGGGACGGTGCAATCGATTCTTCGTGGGAGGAAGTTGATGCTACCTGTAACCCTATAGGATCAGTAATAATTTATTTACAACTTGAGAGGAAGGACAGAGAACTCTACCCTGTGGTGTGCCACTGTTTACCGATCCATAGATTTTAGTAGTTTATGAATCAAGCTTACTTTGACTATTGAAGGCTCTTGTAATAGGTTAGGATTTGATTGTTTGATTTCAAATTTATTGATAAAGGCTCTTTCAATATCCAAGAAAGCGGCAATGTAAATTTTTTCATTCAAGCGATTTTTTGATGCTTTTGACGAGAGCCGACCACCGACCTGTCCTTACAGTAGGCATTTAGGGCTATCGGCACCTTGGTACAATTACCTTTTCCAGTGGGCTTTGAGAGGAAAGGTGGACACACGTATTTTAATGTTAACAAAGTACTTTTCCTTATTATTGTATTTGCTAAACTTTTTCTTATTAGAAACTATATGCAAATTTAAATCACGTCATTTTGTGGCCCTTAATCCGTTTTCAAATTGCATATTCCCTTAATCCTCAAGTTGCTTTCAGAGTGCTGGCACTTTAAAGGGATAAGCAACTCCCTCACCTTTAATCCTTTCTCCGAAAGAAAACACATCACCGGCGCGCAACCAAAGGCGAACACGAATGAATGTGTACAACATTTCACCACCCAACCGAACGGGTGTATGATCCCACAGAAAATTTCCTTCAAAGTGCCACTGGCGGTGTTGACATAATCACAACTGCTGTTGTCAGGTTTAACTATGCCGCCGTTGTACTATATCTCGTCATAATTCACAAGCAGACTCTGGCCAAACTTAAGGTGAGGATGCTCCTCGCGTAGCGCCTGTGGCAAGTAAGCGTTTGAAGTCAAATTGAATTATGTCAGCACATTTCGACTTGTCAGTCGCAATGTTTTATTTACCAGCAAAGTGCTACAAATCGCCCAAGAGTTCTTTCCAACACCTGAGGGTGAAAACAGAAGCGAATGCTGCCGAAAACTGACATTTAAAACCTCCAAACCAGGCGAAACAATGAAATCATTGAAACAAATTATTGAAAGTTTTCGTTCAACTCGTGTGAAGGACATAAGTTCTAGTGGTAGGAGACATTTAACAATTTCTTGACCCGATGGGAGTAAAACTAGGGAAGCTTTTGACCAACTGGAGTAGTTTCGTTATTCCGAGGAATTCACTATACAAATTAAAGACAACAGATGTGTGTCTAATCTAACCTTAAAAAATATATTGTGGGGGCAATAAATTTTCTTTGGTCTCAAAGTATGTACATCCTTTTTACGCGGATGATGCAGCCGTACTGGTCAGTGGAACATGTCTTGCGTAAATGTTGATTGTAACTTTGCGCAGTGGCTATTTTGTTTAGGGTCAACCATTTTACAAATTATAGCGTGTAAAGCGAGTGCTGCTCGAGAGGGTCACACCCCCTTCTGCATCCAATATACTTTTTACAACAGTAGTGCTAATCACATTCCATTTGGTGGGAGGAATCTTTTATTTCCTTTTTTTTTGTTGGAGTAGGCCCTGAAATTCTACTGTTCATATTTCAAATATCAATCGTAATATGATCTGGATTCAAACGCTTTTCTCAGGAAAATAACATCAGCGAAGATGTAAAGTAACTACCGGATAGGAATAAGAGTGAACTAAAGTGGCTTGTATTTTAATTCCATTATAGAGGTTTCGAAACACTGCACGGGAGCATTTAAACTCGAAAACTGTTTCATTGTACTACCAGGCTGTAACCTACATTATTGTGCAATGTCAGGGGAAACAGGGGCTGCCCCCAAGGTGGCGTCCTGTCACCACTTCTATGGTGCGTGCTGGTCGACTCTCTGCATTCCGCCCACAATAGATCAATCACCTACGCGGACAGACGGCCCTTGACATGATCGGTGACTGGTGTACTAGGAACGGGCTTTCAGTCAGTCCTCTAAAAACCGAATTTGTTCTCTTCACGAAAAGGAGAAACCTAATTGATCTGATTCGTCAGTACTTGAAGGTGTCAGCATTCCATTTTCCAATATAGCTAAATACTTACGTGTTATCCTGGATATAAAAACTTCTTTGGAAAAGACACATTGAAACGAAAACCTTCAAGGCGCTGTCAGTTTTCTGGCAGTGTAAGGGAGTTTTTGGTAAAACCTAGGACCTATCACCAAAAGGATCTGGATTTATACGGAAATGATCAGACCTCTTCTCTCCTATGCATCAGTCGTATAGTGGAGCTTTTGCGAAAATACGTGACTGCTGCTTTCACCAAGTTTCAAAGAACGGTCTGTCTCGGCTGCTCAGGGCCTTGCCCAGCACGGCTGGTTCTGCTCTTGATGCATTCATCAATCTCCCTCCCCTTGACATCCACATCATGGGCTGTACAATCAAGGCCATCTCCCGACTTAAAACGAATGGTCGCTGGTTCAAATCGCACTGTGGTTTTGATGACCTCGCACACCGCATCTCCTATGAGACAAGTCTCATGGCCATGCCGTCTGATGCAGGGTCACCAACGATCCAGCTGCGCCGCTTATACAAAGTTGACTTTTCCTGAGTCCAAAACTGACTCTGGTCAGAAATTGAACCGGGAAGGGAATGTAGTCGGATTTTCAAGGAGGGCTGATTTCGTTGAAGACGACAACATTAGACTTCGCACATCTTTAGGTAATTTCGCATCGGTCTTCCAGGCGGAAACTTTTGCAAACATAATGGCCACCAACTGTATAGTGAAGAACAGGTGTAAGGGCCGAAATATCTGTGTCTGCAGTGACAGCCAAGCTGTGCCTAAGCCCTTCCTCCAACCCTTAAACCACTTCCAACATAGTCCAGGAATGCAAGTCCTCGCTTAATTTGTTCAGCAGACTGAATTCACTAATAATGGATCCCGAGACACAACGGGATCATGGGTAACAAGATTATTGATGTACTAGCCAGGCAAGGTTCTAAAGAGGCAGCCGTTGGGCCCGAAATCCACCTTGGGACTACCCGCTTCCTTGGTTAAGGCTTCCTTCGACGGTTGGGTCTCCCAACAGCACAACCAGAGATGGCATGACTTTCCATCATGCAGGCTGATCAACTGCATGCTTCCGAACGTCAGCAAGAAATCCGCGCCTTTTCAGTTATCTCTGAACAGAAAGAGTGTAGAAAATTTGTCAGCGTACAAACTTCACCTTCGCTAAGCACCTAAGTCTACTTGGGCTTAGTAAAGACACCCTTTGTGACGCCTGTGAAGAAGGTGAAGACACTTGAGAGCACTTCTCTGTCAATGTTCCGCCTTTGCTCGTATCAGGTTGCGGTTGTTTGGCGCTGAAAACTTAAGCTCTTTATCACAAAGGCGCCTGGTGGTCTTTCTTTTGAAACTCAGAAAACTACAGTAAACGAAGTTTACTGCCTGGTAGCGCAATGGACCAGTTTTTGAATCTGACCGCTACAGTCGAGTGTTTCCCAAACTCCAACAAAAAAATGTATATCCTTTATTCTTTAACATAATACTAGTCGCTTTAAAATCAGTCGCGTTTGGACCTATGGTCGTACTATACGCATACTTTCTGTAGGGACTACTATATGAATTACAGAATCAGTAAGCGAACGCATGGTGTGTCAGTCCTTAGACATTCGGTCAAATTTCTCTGGCAAAAAGAGGTCATGTCTCTGGACATACACGTTTATAATAACTTAGTGCCACTCAAATCCGTAAGGGACAAGGGTTTAGCTTCTTCAACAACTATTTGCATCGTGTGTGCTTTTGTTCTTTCGCGTTCAGAGGGGACCCACAGTTTTTTTACCGACTCCGATTTGTGAGACTTAAGAAGCTCCCCATAGACAGTCTGTGCTCTTTGAGTGTTGTCAGTAACAATGGTGGTGCCGTAGAAAATTCGGGGTGTCCCGTCCGGGAATTTAACCTTGACCTTCAGTATGACTGTCGACGCAATTACCCCCTACGCCACTGCGACCAAATTTTAGCCTGGTGCCCAAGGCGCTGTCATACCACTGTCCATACATTTCCTCTTTTTAGGTTATGTTTGAATAATTTGAATTATTCGTAAGGTTACATGACTTTCGTAAAAAAATCAATGTTTAAGACTTAAGGGGCAATGGATGATCTGCATGGTTTCGGCACCTCACTCCCTTTCGCTCATCCTAAGGAGATAAATGCCACAGTCCTGTATATATATATATATACAGTTACTGTATATATATAAAAAAAATAATTGTATTGTTTCTTAATCTTTGAATTTACCCTACACTTACTTACTATAATCAAAGTTTATTTTTAATTGAAGGATCATTCGCCACTAGTTCTATCTGAACTAAAGAATGATGCCCATTCTTTTCTTAAATTTTTTCAACTTGTAATTAATTAAGTAACCTTGTATGAATTCTGCTGTTAAATTTAAGAAATTGAATAATAAATATAAAAAAAAAAAAAAAAAAAAAAAAAAAAAAAGTCCTTGGTGAACCATAAACAATAAGTCACCTTAAATCAAATTAACTAGAGTGCCCCTGCGAAGTTTGCTGCACTGCGCCAAATGCATTTACGTTCAGGACACCGTAACAGAATTCAATTTACTCCAAGCACCCAAACTGTTCATCCAAGTGTTCATCAATGCCCCTTGCTGCAATCACATCCAATAAGGTTGCCACGAACCCAATGATCCCTCAAGTGGATTCAATTACATTTTATCAGTATTCAATTCAGGATACCGGGGCCCGGTAAGAGGACGTGCCACACGAATGCAAACCCACGCTCCCACATAAAATAAAACATTTCCCTCACCCGGCATAGTCTTTGCATGAAAAATAAAAATTCTGTCTTTGATTCCCTCCACATCGACCGGACGTTGGTCTAACCGATCAAATTCACTCTGGGTTTAAATCGCTCCTAGTGCGTCTTCAAATTCCTTTCACATTGTCCGTTGTGAAGGTCGTCGGAAGCAGAAATTGTACTTGAGCCAACGCGTATCCCAAGTGAGAGGAAAACAAGTACTTGTGGGAAGGGCTCTCTTGACGGCCCTGAAGGAGCATAAATTCACGCTTGACACACCGCCTTCTGCTCTTGAGCGGCATATTCAAACTCAAAAGCAGAAGACGATGAATTCTAAGAGGTAAAGTGTTTTCCTTTCAATGTGAAATCATGTAGAAACTTCGTGCGTAAGGGAGTGCCACTCCCACCCTCTACCGGCGCTGAAACTTATTCGCGAAATAGCAAACACCTTGAGCGGAAGGTGTGGGCCATTTGATTCAACACCGTTCCGCTGGCAAAACAGAAATCAAAGTCGGGACGTGACGCGATCCTAATGAAACGTTTATCGCGGGAATAGGAGTGTTTACACATGTAAACCTCTTCAGGGACTGTGGTGACGCTGTGGTTGATGAAGGTTTTGATTTGCACCGCACTCAGTCACGTCGAGAGCTGTTAACTTGGAAAAGTAAACAAAGGAGGCATGTGCCAAGCGGGAGTACAATCAATAGTTCACTTGTTTTCGGTTTAAGGATGGCAGGAGAAACTGCGAAATTAATTTGGAACTAGACACGTTAACATACTGTCTGCTGACTGTCCCCAGCA
The DNA here is from genome assembly GCA_944738645.1 of Eristalinus sepulchralis. Taxonomy (NCBI): domain Eukaryota; kingdom Metazoa; phylum Arthropoda; class Insecta; order Diptera; family Syrphidae; genus Eristalinus; species Eristalinus sepulchralis. The sequence continues at coordinate 49,962,430 of OX122882.1, forward strand.
CTTGAGAAAATCCTAAGCAAGCACTCGGAAATAACGCTAATCGGCTGAGTACTGTAATTTGTGCACGACTTCTCAAAGTCGTGAGCAACTATAGCCTGTCTGCAGAAAACTACGTGATACGTGACTTATTCCTTGGACTTGGAAGCGGGAAAAGCACTTGAGAGTTTAAAAGCGAAGTTTTGACGGCGATTTAAAGCAAAATTAAACGAACCCATTCAGCTGAAAGTGAAACTTCCAATCGCACGGCACATCCTGTCCCTCGTCAAAGTGGTAAACTAAGAACGGATGTGTCCGCTTCACTCCTGCTGGCGTTTTGTGTCCCTTTTGGTAACTTGAGCATTGTGAGGAAACTTTGCAGGATGTTTTCCATTTTTTTTTGACTTGATTAAATTTACTTTCTGGTTTCTTTCTTGTTTTTTTTTCTGACCGGGGAGTGTGTTTTGGACATGACCTCCGTCAACCGCAGGCAACTTTAACTTGACTTGAGTTTGTTTGGGTTTTAGTAAGAATTGAATTTTATGTTTTTTTCTTAATATTCTTTAGAAGTTATAGAGAAATGGCAAGAGGTGAGTATTGCGCACTGGAATAACGAGCACTCGACGAAAAATTTTTTATCAGAGGGCAGAATGTATGCAGAAAACCAAAAATTCCATGATTGCTCAAGAAATATATTCAGCCATGCCCCATTCGTAATGCATAAAAAGGAGAAGGAGATGTTGTAAAAGCTAGGCCCTGGTCCCTTGTGGACTGTAGTGCCACTCAATTATTATTTATGATACCATCCATAGAGACGAGCCATAAAGAACAATGTTTAGTGTTGGCATCCCTACCAAACTCGTCCGTTTGTGTAGGATGACGATGGAGAATGCACGCTGCTCCATCAAGGTCAGTAAAGACCTAACCGAGACCTTTGATGTCAAAAAAGGATTCAGACAACGCGACGCGCTGTCGGCTTTTTCAACATCGTTCTTGAAAGAAATGTCGAAAACTCTAAAGCTAACACCAGAGGAACAATCTTTCAGAAGTCCGTCCAACTACTCGCATATGCCGACGATATTGCCATTATCGGAAGAACGCAGAGTGATGTCAATGGCGCTTTTGTAGGTATTGCGACGGAGGCCGATACGATGGGTTAAGCGGTGAACGAGGGTAAGACCAAGTATTTGCTGTCAACGAGTAAGGACACCCAACACCGACGTCTCGGTCGGAACGTAACAGCAGACAGGTAAATCTTTGAGGTAGCCAAGAACTTTGTCTACCTAGGTACCGCTATCAATTCAGACAATGACACCAGCGCTGAAATCAAACCAAGAATAACTCTTGCCAATTGTTTTTTCTTTGGGCTAAGAAAGCAGTTGTTAAACAAAGCCCTCTCCCGAACAACCAAGGTAACGCTTAACAATCTTTCTAGTCCTTCTATTTGGAGCACAGGCATGGTTTTTGTCAAAAGCGGTTGAAGCTGCTCTTAGTTGCTTCGAGAGGAAAATTCTTCGTGTGATATTCGGTCCTGTCTGCATAGATGGTGATTGGAGGAGGAGATATAATGAAGAACTATACGATTTGTTCAGCGACATCGACTTAGCCAGAGGAGTGATGATCCAACGATTGAGATAGCTACGACATGTAGAGCGAATGGAAACCAATGCTCCGACCCGAAAAGTCTTCGAATCCACCCCCGAGGGACGGCGCAGTAGAGGATGACTGCGAGCGGTGGCGCATGTAAGTGGAAAAGGACCTCAGCCAACTATGCGTGCGAAACTGAAGACAGCTAGCTAAAGATCGATCAATTGTTAGCTGAGGCCTAGGTCCACCCCCGCCACCTTAAGTAAGAAAACCCTAACACACAGGCCCAAGTTCGAGAATCGTGGACACAAGCCATACTAATGTCTTCGAAAAACGTAAAACGAGAAGGGAGACACTTAAAATACATTTACGTCAGCAAAAAGGATCAAAGGCCATCTCAAAATGACAGTGAGCGTAGCAACGGTCCGCAGACACTTGCGCCAATATAACCTGGTGGCACAGTCAAATATGGACGTTAAGGGCCTCGACTATTTGTCAAATGACCGCCCAATACCGAATTCAAATTACAAGTCATAACCAAAACCAAAAAGCGTGGGGGATAGTATCAGCAATTGAGTGCTGTGCTACTATTACTTACTACTGACAAAAACTGTCCCTGAATACAATGTTCCCAGTGTTCAATCAAGATAGAACGTGTGATGCCAATTTATTATTTTATAAATAAAGTATTTTTTAAGTACATATTTGTGTATATGATTATTCGTTAATTTTTGGTGTCCGATAAATACTAAAAGACGTAACACGCGCTTTCGTGTGACTTCTTCAACATCATTCTTGAGAAGTTAAATTAACTCAAGAAGCACGGTTTCTAAAAGTCCATTTATATGCTAGCTTACGCCAATGACATTTACGTGATTGAACGAACGCAGAGAGCCGTTAATGAGGCGTTTGTTGGTATTGCAGCGGAAGCGGCTAAAATGGGTCTGGTGGTTAATGAGGGTAAAACAAAGTACATGCTGTCATTAAGGAAGGCCACACAACACCAGCGTCTCGGACAGATTGTCACACTAGGCAGCAGAAACTTCGAGGTAGTCAAGGACTTCTTCCATCTCGGCTCCGCAATAAATAGGTACAACAACATAAGTACCGAAATCAAACGCAGAATCACTCTTGGCAATCACTGCGTCATTGGGCTTAAGAGGCAATCGTGTAATAGAGCCCTCTATCGAAGGACTAAACTGGCTTTATACAACAGCTTGATTATTAAAGTCCTCTTTTACGGAGCAGAAGCTTGAACGCTACGAAAAGCGGATGAGGAAGACCTTTGTCTTTTAGAGTAAAGAGTTTTGCGTACAATTTTTGGTCCTTTTTGGGTTGACGGCGTATCAGGGAAAAGATTCAACGACAAACTTAAAGCGGTTGTACAACCGGCGTCACGCGCCTGGACAAGCGTCTTCATAGACAACGCTTAAGATGGTCAGGCCATGTAGTGTGTATGACACCACTGCTGCGGCTAGAAAAGTCTTCGAATCTGAGCCATTGAAACAACGGAACACAGGATGACCTAGGCTGAGATGGCGCACAAATGTGGAAAAGTACGTCAAGCAACTGGGAGTACGTAACTGGGGTCAGTGGGCGAAAGCTCGTGCTAGCTGACAAATGTTGGTTAAGGCACAGGTCCACCCCGGAATGTAGCTGCATAAAAAGAAGTAGAAGTAAAGTTACGTCCTTTTGCATAAGTTGTTCGAGTGAGCTGTAAGCTTTCCTTTGTATGTGTGTCAACATTGCTTTTTCTTTCGTTAATTGGGGAGCGTTTATTTTGTGCCATAAAAGAGGAATCCAGTGGTTGGATAGTGCGTAGTCACTATTACTTAACCCATCTCCATTAATTTTTTTTATGAAGAATCTCACTTAGAGAAAATAGAGGTGCCAACTTTGTTCTTAATATAGGTACTATAAAATTTTGGGAACCGAATGGCAATTTCATTTCGACTCTTGCTTTTGCGTAGAAAATTCCAGCGAGGAAGTATTTTAGTTCGATTTCTGAACTGAAAATTTAGCAATTTGTTAGCGGAACCATCTCTTCGTGGTTGCAGTGCTAATTTTTTCTGAATAATTTCCCAAATTTTACTGTTCGGAAAAGAAGAAGCAAAGAACTGCAGGTTTTCGACAGAATAAAGTAGGTAAAAGTAGCACAACACTAGGTGCAAGCGGTGCCTTGATTCTTGGTGGTGAATCTTGCAGAGGTACAGAACTGACCAACGCGTTATGATTGTTGAAGCCTTTACGAAAATGGGCGTTCAAATGCATTTTGTGATTTTTTGGTCAGCATAATCGACCAGATGTGTCCACAATTCGGATGTGTCTACAATCCAGCGATGAGACACACTTTCATCACAGTTGATTCCTTAACATGCAAAATTTTCGCATTTAGACAAACGAATGATTGTTCGAAAGCCGCTGCATCCGCAAAGAGTGACTGTTTCGTGCGGGTTATAGGCTGCTTGCGTCATCGGGGCATATTTCTTCGAAAATATCGCGATTTAACTTCTTGTAACCAGAGATAAATCACATGGGCCTGAACGCAGGCCAATGCAACAGCTTTGCACTGGAAATGCATTCGCTGCGCTATCTCACGCCTCGACGACGTTTATTGGCCCCTACGACCATGAGATTTGACACCGTGATACTCCTTCTAGAAGCCAAAGACAATTCAAGGGCAAATGAATCACATAATTCATCACTTTAATGACATCGACATCGAACCTTATTATGCGCCAAAGTCTTTGAAAATATGCCACCAAAGCCATGGCGAGTATTAGGCCGACATTTTGTTTCAATTGTAAGCAGACCATTTATACAAATTAAAAAATATTAAGATAAATCTCGAAAAGTTTTTATTTATATATATCATCGTGAGTTTTCGTTGAACGACGCTTTACACTCATCATTTTATTTCACTCAAAATAAATACTAATTCAACAGACCTGTATAATTTTCTTGGCCTTGCCTAACTCCATCGTAATTTAAGAAGCAACATCCCTCAACATTCGACGGGTTTTTCAAAGGATTATCGGCTGCCAAGAATATGGGTAGTTTCGCCTGACGCACCCAGAAACCCTTTTTACACGATGAGGTGTAATATTTGACCTCACCCGAAGGCGTTTTCAATCCCCAGTGGTGGAAGACCACTTCTCACACCAGAAGAGGGGAACATTCTTGCCATTCAGTTGGCATTTGAATTTGGCTTGAAAAAACTCTTGTTGTTCGTGTGAGAAGGACTAGGTTTCCGTATGATTTGTCAATTCCCACAACTGCATCTTTGACAGAACTTGATGTTGCTATTGTCCACCAAAGTTGCAGGAATGTGTACTCTAAGTGAATTGGAAGGGAGGTTTTGGGGCGAAGTCATTAAATAGTCGCTGCCTAACATCATCGGCACTTTTGCTCTCAAAATATTAATTCACATCTTTGCATTAAACTGTAGGTCACGTTTCCTTCTGCAGGAACAGCAGCATGACCTACACAAGTGGTTGCTGTACAAGGTATTCTCTGATCTATACCCCAACCATATTTATTTATTTGACGCATCAGACAAGAAGCCCTCTCTTTGCCTACACGGGCTCCGAAATCAATTTAATTGCTTTTTGATGAATCTTTCAGTGGGTTTTATATCGCAACCAGAAATAGTCTTCTGCTGTAAGCTCTTAACCTGCTTTCTTCCACTGAATGGTTTAATGTCGTCCATCCTTGGTGACCAACAAGAAGGTCATACACACATGGCGGAGAGACATTTATTAAGGTTTTCTTTTTCCTCAATTCTGCACGAGGACATCTTAGGCTCCCTTCTTATTCCACATCGCTGAATCAGCTTGCTTCATTTCCATCTCAGTAAATTTTAAAAATGCTTCAAAGGTTCATTCTTTTTAGTAATTTATTCTACAGCCTATTCCGTTTCGAGAAACTTATTAATTGCCACCTAAGTTCACGTTTTAAAGACCGTATTTTTTTATGACAATCCGTGCAGGGCTCTGCAGCGATGAACGGAAATTAACGAAATCGCGTTGTAAAATTTTAAAGGCCGACATTGATTTTTAACGACAGACTTGTGTTAATCGTTTTATGTGAGAAAATTAACATTTTACTTCTAAAATTCACAATAGACAGGATCAGAGAGGGGGGGCAGGCGAATAGGGGTCATGTTGAAGTTTGGAATTTATGACTAGCAGCTTGAAATTAGGATTGCATATAACGAGAGAATGGGAGTCACGTTATTATCTCCGGTTTTATACAATGGAAAAGGTTTGCCGTCAAGTTTCCTACGTAGCGAGATGTTGGGCAGGGGAAGTGAGTAAAGACGTCGCAAATTGGTTTGATCAGGAAACCATTGTTTAGACAATCCTATTGAGACCTGTTTACTTAGATTAATTTATGAGACATAAATTTCACATAAATCCTAAAAATGAGAAAGATGAACCTGTGCTTATATGAAGATGAAACACCAGACACTCTCTGTCTATGATATTAAAATTCTAAAACAAGGGGAAGAGGTTATCGCAAATGTGTCGAATAAGGCGAAGCACTCGAACATGGATAACTACGAAAAAAGACACATCAGACGTGTGAGTTCGTGTCTTTGACCTCTAAGAACAGAGGTATTGAAGAATCTGTTAACCAGTGTATTAGAGAGTTCCTTAAAAGCTGTATTGGTTTTTGTTCGTGGTCGCCGTGGCGTAGTAGTAAGTGCGTCGACCGCCACGTAGGAAGTCTAGGTTCGATTCCCGGACGGGACACTTCGCATTTTTTCACGGCACCACATCTTTCGAGTTGCTGACAACACTCAAAGAGTATCATTTGTCTATGAAAAGCTTCTCAAATCTCGCCGTTCGGAGTCGGCAAAAAACTGTAGGTCCCTTCTACTCGTGAGGAAACAGTAGCAAGCACAAAACGAGTAGTTGTTGCAGAAGCTAGGCCCTGATCCCTTGTGGGCTGTAGTGCCAATCAATTATTATTATTATTGGTTTTTGTGACAGCCGCCAAAAGCTACCTATAAAGCTAGTTCTGGATATTCTTACAATGGCAAGTATTGCTCGACAGTATCCACGAAAAGTGTCGAATAGTGTTGTACTGAAGAATTGCCTATAAATCCTAGGAATACAATTCCCGTGATTTTACAAAGAGAGCTCGTTACAACCATAAGCCCATAGGGAGCTTCAAAAGATCCCTTTCACGATATAGCACCCCGACATGCGCATTTGCCCAACAACAGACCTTGAAGCTAGCTTTGAGCAACTGCATTTAACTGTAATTTAAATGCAAGTTTACACCAAGCGATCTAGAGCGTCACCTTACGTTACTCAATACAATATAAAAATCTTGATATTATGGTTGGGCAACAATGTTTGGGTAGGATAATTATGATTGCATTATTGGCCTCTGAATATTGGTCTATCTGTGTTGCAAACCTTGACCCAGGCAGATTGAAAATTATGTCTGAAATCAGAGTTATAGTCATAAGTATCAATGCTAAGATTTCTGTGCTCATGGGATCAAATCTAGGCGTAAGAATATATAAGGTTGTCAAAACCTCCTTTCCGCCTTTTTGTCTTTTGAATTTTCCGGCTATGTACAAAGCGCTACAGAGCTCGTATCTGGCAATACTATACATCGTTTGAAAGGTCTTGACATAACCTACAAAACGATTATGCATGATAAGTTTGGAAATTGCGTTCAACCGTTATATGCGTGAAAACATGGAGTTCACTAACGTCGAAATTCGCGCTATTTTAAAGTTTTCCTTCGTTAAAGGCACATCCGCTAGAGAAACGTTCCGTGAGATCAATGGTGTTTTGGGGGATGGTACTCTATCACTTCGAACCGCGGAGAAATGGTTCGACAATTCAGAGCCGGTCAAAACGACATATAAAAAAGAAGGCGGAAGACCTGTGACCAATACCGATCGTATCATGGAAATCATCGAGTTAGATCAGCATGTGGCATCTCGTGACATCGCCCAGAAGAGTTAGTCACCAAACCATTTTAAACCATCTGCAGAAGGCTGGATACAAAAAAAAGCTTGATGTTTGGGTGCCGCATGATTTGACGCAAAAAAACATTCTGGACCGAATCAACGCCTGCGATATGCTGCTCAAACGGACCGAACTCGACCCATTTTTGAAGCGGATGGTGACTGGCGATGGAAATGGATCACAACGGTCGTGGTTGAAGGCCGGTGAATCGTCTCAAACAGTGGCCAAGCCGGGATTGAGGGCCAGAATGGTTTTGCTGTGTGTTTGGTGGGATTGGAAGGGAATCATCCACTACTGTTCCCATATGACCAGACGCTTAATTCTACCATCTACTGCGAACAACTGCAACGCTTGAAGCAGGCGATCCACCAGAAGCGTCCAGAATTGGCCAACAGGAAGGGTGTAGTGTTCCACCAGGACAACGCCAGACCACACACTTCGTTGATGACTCGTCAGAAGCTACGGGAGCTCGGATGGGAAGTCTTATCGCATCCACCATATAGCCCGGACATAGCGCCAAATGATTACCACCTGCTCCTGTCCATGGCGAACGTCCTTGGTGGTGTGAAGTTGAACTCTAAAGAGGCTTGTGAAAAGTGGCTTGCCGAGTTCTTCACAAATAAGGAGGGAGGCTTCTACGAGGGGGTATTATGAAGTTGCCGTCTAGATGGAAACAGATTACCAAACAGAACGGCGCATATTTGAACTAAATCCGATCACTATAACACTTTTTAAGAAGCATGGAATGAAGAGCAAAAAAAGTGAAAGGGATGTTTGACAACTTTATATGTTCTTTGGATGGCAGTGGTCGACATAACAACTATTCACCATATGAGCCCAGATCTTCTTGGATTTTCTCCCATCTAGACTAGACAAGGACAATAAGACCAGTTCCGAAATCAAGCATAGAATCTCTAAAATTAGGAGCAACTGAGTACCAAATCCCTCTTTAGAAAAACGAAGTTGGTTTTGTTTAACATTCTGATCATCCCTGCCGAGAGGAAAGTCGTACTTGCCTCTACGGACAGAACGCGTAAAACAGCTTAATCCTGTAGAGGGGATAATAGCGCACCGACTCGAAGAGTCTCTGAATCCGAGCTATTGGGACAACGCAACAGGAGGAGGACAGGAGTCATCCTTGCTGTTGGCATGCTTTCCCTCTTTCGGGGCGTGGACGCAAATCAGGTTGATGTTCCCGAATTTAGCCTTGATGCGGATTGTCATAAGGCGTTCGCTTATGGGGTCGTAGTTAATGACTTTTTGTCTAAGTATGCCTCCAAACTGGATCCGAATAAGGGCTACCTTCTCTCTCTGTCGCAATCACTTAAGTAGATATCGCAGTTCTTCATCCTCTTTTTCCCCACCCTTTCTACCGAAATTACGGGATAGCAGTCATATCTGATGTGTAGCTGTTCAGTGCCTTTGCAAGTACTGCACGAGGTCTGTTAAGGGACCTCACAGCAAATCCCACAATCGTTAACTTTTAGTAGTTAACTGGACTATCGTCAACAGTAGATTCATCCCTATCAGAGGCATCTATTTTAGTTGTATCTGAACTTATTTTTTTACGTGGTGAGCGATAGGATCTTCACGAATTCTAAATACCTTAAAAAAATTGAATGGAAATTCCCTTTTAAGTATTTACAAGACAGGTTTTCGTAACCGTCCTTGCAAAACGTTTTCTATTGAAGAAGAAGAAGAAATTTTTTTCGTAAAACTGCAGCAGCAGTTCACAGCAGTTCCCCTTCTAAACCCAAAGCACCTCAGTCTAGTCACCCCAATTTGTACGAGTTAAAAAGTTGATTGTTTATCCCTGCATCCCCTGGGGACTGGCTTCACCTGCTGCTGCTTATTATGCATCGGGCTACATCCAAGCCACTCAGGGTCCCACCCGAAAAAGGAGACCATAAACCACCACTGCCGACGGTTGTCTTAAGCAGCTTAAGCACTTAGAGCGCCCGAAAAGGTTTCAAGAATCTATCATAAGAGCAGCAATTCATTCAGAAACAATCCCCAGCGTGTTCACCGCGGGAGGAAACTCCAGCTCACCCCTCCATAACGAACTACATCTATATGTTCCATCTCTATAAATCCACCTAAATAATGCTTATCCCTAAGCCTTCATAAATGCTCTCATCTTGTGCTTATCAAAAGGACCCGCATATAAATTGGAACATACATTTTTGAAAAGTCCCCCGAATCAACACTTTTCCAAAAAACACCACCCGAGTGAATAAGTGGGCACGTATTCCTGCTGCCACGTAAGTGCCGGGTGCTGGTGTAAATATATTTTCAAGTAAACAACTCATCCCTGTCTCTGTCGCTCCTTTTCCCGTCACTCTACAAATATTGACCGTAAAATCTGAAATTTTAATTAAAACCCTCGCTGTCTGTTGGTCCAGTGTCGGTCGGTGTTTACAAAGTCAATTTCACACGCAGAAAGTGTGAAACGACGTCCCTGCCGACCGTCCTGACTGAACGGGTGCACGTATGTGTGTGCAAGGGTGTGTTGACCACATCTTCATTTAAGGATCATAATAAACAACGCAAAAGTGCTGTTTTATCCGCCCAGGTATGACGTTCAAATACGTTTATGTGTGTCAAAGACAAATGGTTTATGCTCATCACACCGGAAATATGTGTGCGCGAGACCCCCTTCGGTGGCTGAGGATGAATGGGTGGTTGGAAACCACTCTTTCCAGCTGTTTGCATACCGAAATGACGGTTGCTACGGAATTGCTCACTTTGCCTCATTAAACACAATTCATTCAGGGGATACGTTATTTTTGAGTACTTAACCGTGTGGCAACTTCGGACAGTGGGCCCAGTCAGTGGTTGAGAAGACTCGCATATAAAAATTAAAAGGATACAAATATTTTAAATGTTGCTAGTTTCTAATATCAGAACAGTGCTTTAAAAGACGATATTTATTGTCTGTCTCCATGGAGTATTTGACGGCCCCAGTGAGATATAATTTTTTGGTGTTATACAGTAGTGGGCTTCGGTTCAAAACATCGGATCATAAGAATGGCCTGCGTCGAGCCACAAGCCACGTAAAATCTGAACTTAGAGCAGGTAGAACAGAACTAGGATTTTCAAAAAAAAAAAAGACAGACACACTCAAGAGCATCTTAGCTAAACTTAAGACATGAAAAACATTTAACCAAGGAATGGAAGCTTAAGCTACCTGTTGGAGATTGGAGTATTCTTGCCAAACGAGTCCAGGTCTCAATGCAATTGAGAAAATTTGTCAGAAATGGTATTTAAGGTTACGAAGAAATAACTCCAGAGTCGATTGACCTGAAACCATTCGTCAACAACCTGATGGGTCCTTATCAGTGTGGTTTCAGACCAGGGAAGTCCACCATCGACTAAGTCTTCACACTACGGCAGATTCTGGAAAGGACCCAAGAGGTGCAAATCGACACTCACCACCTACGAATATTCGTTGATTTCAAGGCCGCATATGACAGTGTGCATAGAGACGAGCTATACAGTGCCATGTATAGTTTTGGCTTTTCTACCAAACTCGTCAGATTGTGTAGGATAACGATGGAGAATTTTCGCTTCTCCGTCAAGGTCGGTAACGAACTCACCGAGATCTTAATTGCCGAAAAAGGTTTTAGACGATTCGACGCGCTGTCAAGCGACTTTTTCAACATCATTCTTAAGAAGATCGTGCTTAACTCCCAATTGCTAGCTTACGCCGAATACATTGACGTGATTGGAAGAACACAGCCAGCCGTCAATAAGGTGTTTGCTTGCATTGAAGAGGAAGCGGCTAAAATGAGTCTGGGGGTTAATGAGGGCAAAACGAAGTACATGCTGTCATCAAAAAAGGACGCACAAGATTGACGTTTCGGACAGAGAGTCACACTAGGTAGCAGAAACTTCGAGGTGGTCAAGGACTTCGTCTACCTTGGCTCCGCGGTAAATAATAACAAATAATAATTGCGTGGTACTACAGCCAACAAGGGACCAGGGGCTAGCTTCAAGAACAACTGCTCGTGGTGTGCGTGCAACTGTTCTCTCACGTATAGAAAGGACCAACAGCATTTTGCCAACTCCGAACGGCGAGATTTAAGAAGCTTTAATAGACATTTGATACTCTTTGAGCGTTGTCAGCAACTCGAAAGAGGTGTTGCCGTGATAAAATTCGAGGTATCCTGTCCGAGAATCGAACCTAGAATTTCTGCGTGGCGGTCGATGCACTTGCCACTACGCCACGGCGACCACCTCTGCCGTAAATAGGAACAACAAAGTCAGTACCTGAATCAAACGTAGATTCACTCTTGCCAATCGATGCTTCTTTGAGCTCAAGAGGCAATTGGGTAATAAAGCTCTCTCTAGAAGGACAAAGCTGGCTTTAGATAACACCTTGATCATTCCAGTCCCACTCTATGGCGCGGAAACCTGGACGCTTCTAAAAGCGGATGAGAAAGCCCTTAGTCTTTTCGAGAGAAAAGTTTTGCGTGCGATTTTGGGCCCGTTTTGCGTTGATGGCATCTGGAGAAGAAGATTAAATGACGAACTCTATGGGCTGTACAGCGACATGTGCCAAGTCAAGCGTCTTAGGATACAACGCCTGTAGAACGCAACAGAGGCCACGTAGATGACGGCCAAGGCTAAGGTAGAGCACACAAGTGGAGAAGGACCTCAACCAACTTGAGGTGTGCAGCTGGAGGCAGCTAGTAAAAGATCGTGCTGGCTGGAGAAGCATGTTGGTTGAGGCCTATATCCACCCTGGACTGTGGCGCCACAAGAAGAAGAATGTAGGGGTTGAGAAACCTTTCGGAATAAAAGGAAAAGTCTTACAGGCACAAATGGAAGTGGAAGACGGTAGAAGAGGCAGCATTTCGTAGCCTTATTCGACAGAGGTGTGAGCCGCTGTAATGTTATGATGACGGGACACATTTTTTTGCAAACGGGGGCTGTTTCGTCTGTAACCACGAATGACTCGACCCAAGAATTGGAAGCATTAAGTTATGCGGCCGTTTCGCTCTTATTCTTGAAATCAATGCAGATCAAATCTTGTGAATAGTCGAAAACGTTCGTCATCACCTTTCCATTCGATAGGACTGAAGCACGTTTCCCAGATGAAGTTTACTGTTTTGACTATTCTTTCATCTCCGCAGAGTACCAGCGTATCTGGGTTTCGTAGACGTTCCCAAAACTACGTCCCACCTTTTGAGATTGGCATTGACCTTGTTGTCAGGAGTGAGTAAATGCGGCAACATAGCCCCAATATTTCCTGTAGGATATGACTCAGTATGTCCTGTGGGATGCCTACTAGCTCAGCTATCTCGCTCACCTTCGATCGGCGGTCTTCCGGTACCACAGTGTTATCCTTCATAGTAAACATGTTTTGGAGCACCTAGGCGTGCTTCACTAAAATCTGACTAACGAACGCGATAAACCATGTTACTAATTTGTTTATGGTCTACTCGGATTCTGTCGTACATCGAATCCAAGTGTTTTTTTACATCCCTGCATGATGTCTTTTGCAAACACGAAAATCGAATCACCGAATAAAGTTGCTACTTCTTATTTTTTACATTCCTCCACCTTCACATGGGAGTGGGAGTCGGCAGAAATTTTAAAAACAGCTGTCTAAAAGAGAAAACAGCCGTCACCATTATCCACTATACCCTTTAAATTGATCACCTGCCTTACGGCTTATATCACGGGTCCATCTTCCCAAGAGTCATAGATAAAACAAGACTAATTTGCCAAGTACAAAATGAGATCATGCTTAAGGGACAATCACCCCACCTTGTTATGGAGCGAGGCCTTTTTAAAACCTTTAAAGAATTCAACTCCACAGAGCCGGGAAAGTCCCCTAAAATTTAAAAGCACAGTGGTAACAGCATTTGTTTTGCTCTTCATGTAAATTATTGAAGGTACTAAAAGTGCTTAAGCCACAGTTCTTTCAGTACAGCCAACCGCCAGATATCGAATAATGCGATTATCGAATCAATGCGAATGCATTGATTAAATTTTTCTGTTTAACAAAACAAAGCCATTAGTGGCTGCCCCCGATTGACAGCACTGTTTAAATAAAATGTCGCCACTACGCTGTGGGCTGCGATCACGTAGGAGCTCTGTCAGTACGCCTTCTCAGTGCCGTCAACGCAACTTCCCTTCCATGGGTGAACATGTGTACAAACCCACTTGAGCAGCAGTGAAATTGGTCAATAATCTTTCAATTACCACGTCAACCGCACCAGGGACACTCATATATTTATCACTGCTCCGCTTCTTAGTTGACAGCAAGCAGCTAAGCCCGCTGTTAAACTTCTTCCACCACCCATCAACCAACCAAGCGTTTGCACGTCCAAACACAAGAACAACCCGCTTTCAGTTAATTGTACCCAGAGGGCTTAATGGAATCGTAGTCATTCAATGGGTTAATTACGTCTTCCATTGCGGCTGTCTGCGAGTAAGGTCTTCATTGTTTCGCACGAGCATATCCCTCCTTATCCCGGCTGACAGCCGAATACTGGCTGCTGGCGCGTAGGCGCGTGAGTGTCTGCTGCCGTTCAACAGCAGTCAGCTGTAATCATAATTAGTTCGCATAATTGTCTTCCGCCACCACCGCCACCAGTAACAGCCGCGACTCGGAAGGGGCTGAGTGGGACAAAAAAAAAACGAACGAAACAAATTTTTGAAAGCTCAGCCAGCCGTGGAGGGATACGGCAGATACGGCAGATACGATGGATACGACGAATACGTATGGGAACCATTATGAGTGCGCGCCTCCCAGCCATTATCGCAGATAATGGGTACGAAAAAGTTTGCCTAAGCCCGCTCTTTCATGGCGTAATCCTTTCGTCGGCGGCACATGGGAGTGACAGTACACTGAAATTACGTCACATTTCGCTTGCGGTTTAACAGTCCTTGAATATTTAATGGCACACGTCACGTACGCGACATAATGCGAACAACCTGCAGCGCTAAATCGCTCCGCTGTTTGTGTACTCAATTCGGCTCTGATGCTCTTAATAATTCAAATTATTCAGCCGGTAAAATGGTTGTGCACCTGTATTTGCCGACACCTAATGAAATACACCTAGGAATGGATTATTTGGATTTCAATTGAGGCACTGTCAGGATGATACATATGCGATTGAGTTGAATGGGAATTTCGGGCGTAATGTCGGCGAGATCTGCGCTTTTAATTGGGATTCAATGTGAATCGCAGTTAAGCGGGCTTATGCCTGGGGTTTGCCTGTAGTGGGGGATTACCCCATTGGGGTTATTTGCGTGTGAGTGCGGATAATGTACGGCATTTCACCTCACACGAGTTTCATTGTCCTGCGGGCTTATCCCATTCAGAGTACATCCTCTGAGTGGGATTCTAGATACAGTGAGATTTATCTCCCGACAAATTTCAATCTAGCGCTCATCGCTATTTCGTTCAAATCAAATTACTGTTAGTTGGATGATAGGTTTCAGCTTTATAGGCTTCGTGCTCCTGAATAGGTAGTACTGCTGTCATAGAAAATATTTATTTTATCACCGAGTCCTTCAGAGAAACGTCGCCTTTCGGACTTCTCAGAACTTAGAGCAGGGGATATGAATTTAAATCTACCACTGAAAATGTTCAAAGAGACTTCTGAAATTTAAGTGCATCTCTATATCAATTCCAAACTTCCATACACACCGATCTAAAAAGCCACAGAATTAAGAATAAAAAAGACACTGTTAACCAAGTCAAGATTTGAGACTTTAACTGAGGACAGACAAATAAATCTTGCCTCGGAAACAGGACAAGGCAGGAAGAACTTCCTGTTATGAGGGTGAATGCGGGGAAGCCCATATAGCCAAAGAGGAGGCGTATGAGACAACCTTCATTTGGGCAAACAATATCTTTTTTAAGAGCAGTTTTTTGCCAGCTACCTCCAATTTTACGCTGCGAGTTTGGAGGCAAGGAATTTTCATCTTGACTTGAGACAGCATTTTCTTCTTCTTCTAGTGGCAATACACTACCTCAACTAACACACATCTCTTAGCATAGCTTCTAGTTAAGTAATAATAATTGAGTAACACTACAGGCCACGAGGGACCAGGACCTAGCTTTCACAAAAACTACTTGTGCTGTGCGTGCTAGGTTCTCTCACGAGTAGTAGGGAACTACAGATTTTTGCAGACTCCGAACGGCGTGATTTGAGAAGCTTTCATAGACATTTGATACTCTTAGAGTGTTGTCAGCAACTGGAAAGAGGTGGTGACGTGAAAAAAAATGCGAGGTGTCCCGTCCGGGAATCGAATCCAGACCTTCTGCGCGGAGTTCGACGCACTTACCACAACGCCACAGCGACCGCAAAGTTATACCTAGGGCCATATTAATTTCAAAGGTGGATCTCAAAGACATTTTCAACACTCTGAAGAACAAAAAGTCCACCGGAATAGACGGAATACCGAATATTGTGTTGCGTCATCTCCCCGAAGAGGCGGTAGAGATATACACAATCCTGTTCAACAATGCTCTGAGTAATGCACATTATCCAGAGCATTGTAAAACGGCGGTAGTGCAACCTCTCCCCAAAAGGGAAAAAGATTCCTCGCTTCCGAAAAATCTTCGGTCGATAAATCTCCTCCCTTGCATAAGCAAGGTTTTCGAAAAGATTGTGAATAGAGTTCTGATGCAGTGGACTGAGGACAAAAAAATAATACCGAATAACCAATTTGGATTTAGGGCGAGGCATGATACTGTACATGCCGCGTCAAAATTGGTTTCGGACATTCAATGGAACAAAAATAAAAGCCAGTGCACCGGGGCCTGCCTTGTTGACTTTGAAAAGGCATTCGACACCGTCTGGTTAGAAGGCCTCTTCCCTAAGTTGACGAGGTTGGACATAAGCAAAAAACTGCTCTACACGATCTACAATATGGTCACAGGTAGAAGGTTTGTTGTTAAGAGTGGCAACAAGGTTTCTACTAATGTCTTTTACATAAAAAATGGGTTCCAGCAGGGTACAGTGAATTCGCCAATTCTTTTCACTATTTTCACCAGTGAATTGATTGGCTCCATGCAGCATATGATCGCGTTCGCTGACGACTTGGTTGTGTACAGAACAACGCGAGAGATTGACGTCATTAACATGCTTTTGCAAGTTGACTTCGAATAGATCCAGCAATTTTGCGACGACTGGAAGTTAAAAATTAACTTCCAGAAGTGTGAAACCATCCTTTTCCGGACTCCGTTATGCAGAGCTTCTAGGGATACGAAGAAAAACTGGCGTAAGTTCGGCATCTTGGACCCACAGGGCCGGCCATTAATTAATGCGATATCTTGGCATCATGTTGGACCAGTTTCTGTATGGTAATATCCATTCAGTTACAGCTCTGACGAAAGCCAGGAAAGCCTTCGCTATGGCAAGTAGGCTGTTTTATAGCAGCCAACTTGACTCCAAAGTTAAGGTTATCTGCTATACGGCCCTAATCCGGCCAGTCATGGTGTATGGCTGCCCAGTGTGGTTCAACGTGAGTCCTTCCCAGATGGAAAAGATGAGGATGTTCGAGAGGCAATGCCTCCGTGCTTATCTCAAAAAATAAGAACACCCGAATCTGGGTACAAGAAATTCTATCGCAATGAGATTTTGTATAACGAAGCCAAAGTGAATAGGGTGGATAATTTTATTATTAGGCTGATTCGAAGACATATTGCACGAGCAATGACATCGGAAAACGAGCTCATATTCGGGGCTTACTACTCAAACGACGCATATCACGAGAACGCACGCCGAAGTGGTTTTATTCCACCGGAAGCTTTCGTATATCTTGATCGGATGGGTTTGATCCAAGATGAGGAGGGATGTCCACTTATTTATCACGTGGTAAGGAGAACAGTGGACAAGCGGCTGCTCTACGAGAACTGTGTAAGGACAGTAAGTCCGGGTGACCTCCGGTTCAGTACTTCCATCCCTGTTCGGGATAGAACAGAAAGTAGTATGGAGCGAGGTTTTTATTGGTGGCTACAACCTCATCAAACTCCAGTTGTCGTTAGCTTTTCCGGTTAACGTTGTTGGTTCCCTACGGTCAACTTAAATGTAGGTTAATTTAGAATAGGCTAGATCGTAACAATAAAATAAAACAAAAAATATAACAAAAAATAAAAAAAAAATTTGTGTTAAGTTAGTGTTAGGTAGTTAGGTAGGCTAATTAGAATAGTCGTAGATTAAGATATATATACATTATTTTTTTAAATAATAGATTAGATTTCTAAGTTTTTTCTGTAACAATTTTCTTAGTTTTAATAATATCTACAAATAGTGCATAGATACATACACCCAGCTCGCTTTGAAAGGCCATGAAGGTGAAAGTGTGTCTCTTCGCGGGATTGTGCACACATTTGGTGGATTCTATGGACAATAAAATCACAAAGTGCACGAATGGCAATTTGAATCAAACGCCAATTTTGGTAAAAGGTTTCAACAATCTGAACGCACTGCCCAATTGTGTACTTCTCCATGGTTAACTTACCAAACACCACTGCTAAAAAATTTCATATTTAATTGAACCAAAAAACAAAAACTTGACGATAAGGAATGAATCATTCACGCGCATTGTGTTTGGAGCACACTTTCTATCGATTCTTTTTTTCAGGCTTGCTTCACTGTGTACCGATTTCTTACCATCCTGCCTGTCTTACAAATCTGTCTTTACTTGCTATCATAAGATGGCAAGGAAAAATCGAATCATCTTCTTTGTAAGAAGGAAGTAAGTGATTTCCTCTTCAGCGGTGGATACAAGCTGTAAGCAACCGTGTCACGAACTATTCCCAAGAACCTACTCACATTAAACTTACAAAGAGTTGGTTTTCGTTATGTGCCACACGGAGCCTAAGCGCTCACAGCTCTTATGCCAACTTTCGTCACCATAAGACACATTTTGCACAAACCATAAAAACATGAATGAGCTATAATATTTCGCACCTTATGATGGGCGAAAGGACATTCATAAAATTTTGCCACAGTATTTGCGGTTTCTTTATACGGACCAACTGGACGATGCGTCATGCAAAATAGTCAAGATATCACCGGAAATTGTCGCATGACTGGAAAGGACACACCTCCTGGGTTCCCGTAAATGCTCCAGCAAAAACAAAAAATGTTCAGTTCCTTTGCCGGAGAGTCTCTGCGGATGGCTCTTAGCATTAAAAGTACACGTGCTGTGAAGAATGTCCATTGTTAGCATAATTGTTCGACGATAGAAGGTAATCGTGACTGTTAAATGGACGGCAGCAAATTTACGACTTGTCCCCGTGAATTTGAAATAAATTCGCACAATACACAGGCGGTGTGGTGATGTAATACGCAGGAGCACATCTTTACGACACAGTCGTCGGAAAATTTCTGTTTCAAAAGAACAAACGCTCTCGTTTAATGTTTTCTTTCATTATGCAGCAGAATATTAAGAGCCTTGATCGCTGCTGCCGATTGCAGACTCAACCTTGTTGCCTGTGATCTCGGAATTGTAATCAAAGCCCTCACTTCTCTAGAGGCCATAAAAGCAGCTCAATTTATGGCATACGTAGAGACACACTTTTAATTACCCATTCACCGACATTGTTCCTGCATGTCTCTTCTCCCATCCCTCCCTCCAGCCGGAATGTTAAAGAAATCGATCTAATCGTTTCATGAATATCCCTTCTGAAGTTACAATCAACCGCGAAATAGGGACGATAATTTGTCTTGTCTCGGAGAGGGCCCGTGCGCGGATGCACACATAAAACAACATTTTATCTCGCATTCAAATTAACTATCCTATAAACCGATTTAAGAGCATCAAAGTACAACGCTCGTGTGGGACACCCGCCCGCGGTCGGCTCCTTCTTCTTGCCGCACTCGCGTGGTTGCCTGAAGGCAGCCCACTCCCCGGCCGTGAAATTTGAAATTTTTTCGATGTCGAAGCGGTGGATGGAGTTATTTGCATACAAAACGGTACGCGCCATATACGTTATGTAAATTAAATTACTGACAGCCGAGAGCGGATTGGTGTGTGCCGCCGCTCCCCCTCGGGGCATAAATAAATAATCGAGAATTGTCAATTGCTCCTGTTGAGCATGCGGTTCACACGCCTGCCCACGGGAGTGAATGTCACACCCCTGCTCTGGCGGAACGTTTAACATTCTCGGTTGCGTATCCTTGGCATGGACGACCTCTGACCGAGGGAGCACACGATGCACGGAAACACACAATAGGAGCCATTCAACGGGCTAATCCTTGTGCGATTTTCACTTCCTTTCCGACTCGGCTAAATGTCCAGGGACTTGATTGTCATCAGCGTGAGAACGGTTGCTTCTTTCAATTGCTTTCCACCCATCCCCGTTCGTCGGAAGAAGGACGTCGATGCCGACTCCAGCAGACTCACAGGCATCGCCCAAAAAGTTCCCATAATCGTCTGCCGGATATCCTCACCCAATTCGGTAGCCGAAAAAGGATCGGATTACTTGTGAGATTTGTTCCTTCGACTTGTTATCTTGCAGTCCCAGGGTTAGGGCTCAGGAGACACGGGCACGAATTCCCTACCTGGGCGGGCGGTGCGCTCCTGCGATATCCTCGGGTTAAGCAAAATCGTCGAAGATAAGACATGACAAATGAAGTTCGGTTGTCCCCCCCCCCCCCCCCCGGGCTGAGACAGAAAGCTATCTACTTAATTATAATTTCGCTGAGAATGGCGGAGTTTTCTCATCCTCAAACACCCATCCTTGGATCCGATGGGAATAAGTTACGAGGGGAACGCGATGTCTCAAGTTTGGTGGTGCGTCGGAATTTAATATTTGGCCTCACGTTCCCCGGATGATATCGTTCATCAGAACGTTTCACATATTTTAGGAATTTAATTCGTTCCTGTTCGCAGTTATTGATTGAATTGGGGCATGGCCTTGGAGTAGCGGGGCAAATGTCGGGGAAAGCTAAGTGATTAAAGTGCTGGGTGCGATAATTTATTGTGCATCAAATAAAACGCTACCCCAAGCGCGAACGCAGAAGGAGGTGCAAGATGGACACAAACGTGGGGAAGTGGCTGAGATTAATTCTACTTTCGTTTTCGAGGATTCCAAATGGATGATGGGTTGATTGGAGTCTACCAGAAACGTAAGTCAATTTCGAAGTCGTATTTTTAAATTTGGAAGGGGGATGAGTTGGTGGTATAACATTGGTAGCTGTGATAAATGCATTTCAGTAACGATGAGACTTTGAAAAAGACTGCAAATATAAAGAGAGGAAAGGAAGCAGTGATATGGAGGTTTTAAAATTAGGGTGAGAGTAACTCGTGAGCGAGGACATGATTCTTCGGAATATGAGTTAGAGCCATTCATATAAGACGGCAGGAATCTCATACGCTATCAAAGGTGCGTCTTATCTTTTGAAATCTGGTCCGACTGGAGTAGCGTACTATATTCCAGAAAAAAATTCAAAACTAAATCTGAATAGCCTAAGCAACTTATACAAGTTTCTGTGGAGGCTGGGCTTTTTTATGAACAACAGTCTTCCAGACTCAAAACAGAGCTACATACATACATGGCTTCGTTGCTTTTATATGTTTTCTTGTTTACTCTTGAGATTGTTCAGGTTTCTGTGCCACATAATAGGAGAGGGATTATCAAGCTCTTGTATCCAGCAAGCTTGCTGCTTCGAGAGATGGGTCTTTTACTGAATCGCATAATGAGCAAAACAAAAGAAAAACACAAGACTTATTCCGCCATTAATTTCGGTACTGATGTTGTTCGTACTGTTAATTTGGGAGCCGAAACAGACGAAGTCCTTCACTACGCTGAAATTTTACATATTTAGCTGCTGGCCGATTCGTCAAAGTTGTGACCTGATTAGCAGTCCAATCAATTTGACCGCTTCCGCTCTCTGCGATCGATCACGTCAATGTGATCCGTCTTTACTAGCAATCGTCTCCTGTGTTGGTGACTGAGTTCTGCACTACCTCACAGGATCGATGCTGAGAAAATCACATGACAGGATGCTACCTGTCACCTTTTGTCATTGAAGGCGTTGGCGAAATCGTTACCGACCTTGAGGCAGCAGCAAGTGTTCTCCACCGTCATTCTAAGTTGATCCATTCTGTATCGAACCCAGTTGGAATCGTTAATAAAGTAAGTTACACTCCTGATGGGTATTACATCTCTAAGGCCTAAATAAAAAACACTAAACTTTAACTTTTCCTCTGCAAAAACGATTAAAGTCGTAATGCTGCTGACCTTATGTG
This sequence comes from Eristalinus sepulchralis, assembly GCA_944738645.1. Classification (NCBI taxonomy): domain Eukaryota; kingdom Metazoa; phylum Arthropoda; class Insecta; order Diptera; family Syrphidae; genus Eristalinus; species Eristalinus sepulchralis. Next base: position 49,984,206 of record OX122882.1, read on the forward strand.
CTACGAGTATAATGTGAGCCAGTGATACTAAAAGAGTAGCTAACATTCTTTAATTTTAAAGAATATAGTAAAGTGGAAATTTAGTGTACAAAAGCTCGCGTCTCTTTGCTGGGTAGAACGTATGTATACGTCTATGGATCAGATAGTTGCCATCAAATTTGATGAATAACGTCTTCATATTTCCGGAACGAGAAATTTATTTTGTTAAAGATGGGCTTCACTTTCTGATTTTGCTTATTTTCTGGATATCAGAGTAACCTATGTATTGGATATATTGAATGACTAATGTAATCTGTCTGTCTCCATAAAAGAATCTGTCCAACGAAATGTTAAGACCTAGGACCTATCAGGACTCAAGTTAATTTTTAGGAAGAGGTGTAGAAGGCTTAGGGCCAGTTTTACAAATTCAGCAGCACTTATCCTGTTTTCAAATGTAGGGGGCACAATGTCCCACTACTGAAACTGAAGGGGGTTCTTACTTCAAAAAATAAGACTCGCACTTTTGAGATGGTATAGCCGACTCGGAATTAAGTAAGTACAACAGTAGTAAGGCTGAAAGATGTTCTAAATACGTGTGCTTAAGTTACAGACAGGAGCCGTAATTGGATTTGCTGAGGAAAACCTTCGGAAATTAATATAAGATGTCACCACGAAGAACAGAGAAAATTGGATGGAAGGCTCAAGTGGTCAGAACATATCATAGGAAGAACGTGATAATGAGGAAGGACGTTTAATAATAATAGTAATAATTGAGTGGCACTACAGCCCACAACGGACCCGATTAAATGCAATTCATACCGTACTCGAACTTAGTAAGTAAGAACCCCTACAAAAATGTGGACGATTTCAATAAGCTGCTGTACCCCTCAAACACTTTGTTTGGTCTTCCTCTTTTAATTGCTGAAAAGTTTCTGATACTATATTCCTCAAATTGTTATTCGATTTGGTATAACACTCTAACGGATACCACGAGGTTTTACCGCCTGCTAAAGAAAAAAAGATTCTGTATCAACACGTCAGACTGTGCATTTGGAGGAGAGCTGGTCCATCCTAGTATAACTATTGGTTTTCAAAATTGTCTTTTTTGGGGAAATTAACGATTTTTCTTGCAACAAAAATTTAATGAAACTAGAAATTCGTTCTTGTTTTTAAAACTATAAGCTTAAACGAAAAATAAGAAACAATTTACAAAATTGAAGAAAGATCTCGTTATCTCATTCTCCACGTAAAAGGATATCAGAATATCAAACCGAGAATGTCTCAAAATTTTACATACGACCCAACATATGAGTAAATCCATGTTTTACTATAACGCACGTCGGTCCATCACCTCACAACTAAGCCTAGCGAAATAACTGCCGTACTTGTTTATAATAAATTGGCAATACCAATTATGACATCAATACCACCACTTTCCGGGTCAAGAGCAATATGCACACTAATCGATTTTTGCAGAGGCAAATGCAGTATTCACATCAACGAATAAATTTTAGGGAAACAGTAATTATCGTTAATTAGTGTTATGAGCCGCGGATTTATTCCGAATTATAATACGATGGAAATTGACACAGATTTAATTTTACTGATCCCAATATATGCTTTAAATAAATATGGGGAGGTCCAAATTAACAATTTTTTTAAGTGCGTAGTTAATTATTAAACATCATGTACGTGTGAACTCTAAAAGCTGACGCATTATGGCGTGATTGAACTTTATTAAGAGTGTTGGAAACATTAAATGAATTTAAGGCTTAGAAGACTAGGCACAAGTCTATGACGGGTTCTTTCTTCAAAATGTTTACAGGGTTATAGAGTTTGCGCTTCTTTTCCGCAAGGGAATAAGTCTAAGGTGAATAAGCTTGAAACTACTTTAAAGTTATGTATCCCTTAGATGTGCAGTAACCAACTACCGAGCGATCGGTCTCCTTAACATCGCATATAAGATTTTCTCTGCCGTACCTGAAACCGTTCTTTAACAACCTGATAGGTCCTTATCAGTGTGGTTTCAGGCCAAGGAAGTCCACCATCGACCAAATCTTCACACTGCGGCAAATCCTGGAATAGACCCAAGAAGTGCAAATCGACACTCGCCACCTATTCGTCGATTTCAAAGCCGCATATGACAGCGTGAATAGAGACGAGCTATACAGTGCCATGTCTAGTTTTGGCATTCCCACCAAACTCGTCAGATTGTGTAGGATGCCGATGGAGAACCCTCGCTACTCTGTCAAGGTCGGGAACGAACTCACCGAGACCTTCAATGTCAAAAAAGGTTTTAGACAAAGCGACGCACTGTCATGTGACTTCTTTAACATCATCCTTGAGGAGATCGTGCGTAACTCACAAGTCAATACCAGAGGCACGATCTTCCAAAAGTCAGTTATACTAGCTCACGCCGACGACATTGACGTGAGCCGTCAATCACGCGTTTGCTGGCATTGAAGTGGAAGCGGCTAAGATATGTTTGGTGGTAAATTGGGGCAAAACGAAGTACATGCCGTCATCAAGGAAGGACACACACCATTGAAGTCTCGGACAGATCGTCACACTGAGGAGCAGAAACTTCGAGGTTGTCAAGGATTTCGTCTACCTCTGCTCCGCGGTAAATAGGGACAATGACACCAGTACCGAAATCAAACGCAGAATCACTCTTGCCAATCGCTGTTTCTTTGGGCTCAAGAGGCAATTACGTAATAAATAAGTCGAAGGACTAAGCTTGCTTTATATAGCAATTTGATCATCCCAGTCCTAGTTTATGGCGCGGAAACCTGAACGCTGCTAAAAGCAGATGAGGAAGCCCTTGGTCTCTTCGAGAGAAAAGTTCTGCGTGCGATTTTTGGTCCTGTTTGCGTTGATGGCATCTGGAAGAGAAGATTCAACCACGAACTGTATGGGCTGTACGGCGGCATGAGCCTAGTCAAGCGTCTACGGATACAACGCTTAAGATGGCTAGGCCATGTAGAGCGTATGGACACCACTGCTCCGGCCCGAAAAGTCTTCGAATCTGAGTCATTGGGACAACGCAACAGAGGACGGCCCAGGTTAAGGTGGCGCACACAAGGGGAGAAGGACCTCAACCAACTTGGAGTGCGCAACTGGCAGCAGCTGGCGAAAGATTGTGCTGGCTGGAGAGGTGTGTTGGTTGAGGCCATATCTTATTAATAATGTGAACAGGTTTTTGTTGAAGGAGCAATTTTCTCAAACATCGATGATATCCTTAATTTAGTGTAACTTGTCTTATGCTTTCCTTATGCAGGCAATTAACAATACACTTCATTTCTCGATGTCATAAAAGGGCATACATATGTACTGTCTTAAAGTGTCGGTATGGAAAATCTGTAAAATTCGGTTCTGAGGTGACTTTAAGCTAGACGTCCAGGGAAACAAAATCTTGAGAGAGAATCTAACGAAGCCATATTGTTCACTTGGGAATTTTCATTTTGCGTTGTATTTCTTTTTCGAGTTTCAGTTTGACACCCAAAGATCACTCATTTCTGCTCTGACCAAAGAAATATCCTAAGCTATCTTCCCTCAGGTTACTGTTGCAAAGGTGAAAAATAATTTCAATGAAGAACCGCTGCGGACAGATAATAAAAAATAATTGCGACAAGTGCCATGAGGAATTTTTGCACAATTTTCACTTTGATTGGAGTGAAATTATCTCCGAATGTCTCTTCTGCATGGGGACAGCGAAAACTTAATTACATTATGAAACCGTCGACTACCGTCCTAACGAACGTTTTCAATTATCCGCCCGACCAACGAGTCCCAGAGACAGTCCTTCACTCGCTTTGTGAAGAATTTCAAATTTAAGAATCCCCCCACAACCCACTCTGACTTCTCTGTGAGCACAGCAGAATCGTTACCTTTTTATTATTGCAAACTGATCGATACAATTTGTAGCACCCGCTTCACTCCTTTCAGAGCTGCTCCTCATTACATTCAATAAAACTGATTTCCGCCCGGCAGCACTGCATCTCGGCAAGAATCTCTCGAAAATATTTTCACGTCTCTCGCATTGTTCGAGAGCGAGCATTTCTTCTTCCACCGCTCGTCTCCCTCCCTTGTGTCATCAAATCCCAAAGGACGATGCCGAAGGTTGCGTTCTCATCTTCTCTGGTTCATTTTGAATGCGAGAAAGAAAAATTCAATACACTCCTCCCCATCCGAGTCCCAGGATACTGGCTACATGAAATCTCAAAATACGAGTATACGTACATACGTCAGTAATATTGTAAAAGTGCATATTTAGGTTAGTCCTTGTTGTTTTGCGCTGAAATGTGGTTCAGTAAATGTTCAGCGGGTTGTGACTAACGTAAAGTTCATCAATAATCCACATCAGTAGAGCGTGAGGACGAGCGACAGAATTGTTCCTATTTATGTTGAAAATTGTGCTGTTATCCTCTGTCATCGATAAAAGACAGATGAATAGCGTCCCGGTTGGGGGTGGGCAACAAAAACAAGCAAATCGATTATGAAACAATAGGAAAAGAAGGGATAAACCGTCATTTGAATTGGATCTCGACGGCGGAGCCGTCTTGCAGGGGTGGAGACATGAAACAAAAAAAGGTAAACGTCTGTGTAAGCAGTCAGTGATCTATAAAATTGGAATAGTTTCCCAAAGAATTGGTGGGTTTTCGGTGAAGGGAAAAGGTTCGCGTGTGTCAATAATCGTCCATTAGGCCGGTCAATCCAACCGACCACCCTCCGCGGTGTATCTCGTGCCGGTGATTAATCAAGCGGATTGCGTTTTCATCGGTTTGGGGTTGAAAGCCGATACTTGATTAAACAACCTGAGACACCAACACACACGCAATGGCTGAAGGCAAAATTTGCCTTTGTTCAACCTCCGGCGCCACCATTGTGGATTCAGTGAGTAACAACATATTGCCTGTACTGCCACTGAGGCAGTATTTAACCCCATCATTGTGGCACCTGAACAGGTCGCTCTTGGTGGATTAACTTCCGGTTAACCTTGCTGGAGCTGGCGGGGGGAAATGAACAATCCGCCGCAGGTCTCAATCCGAACATGTTTGCTTGTGTACACGACTTCATTGTATTTATGGCATCTGCTTGTATTTCGGGGTTCCATCAATTCTTGGATCTGTTACAAAATTTAGAAAACTTGATTTTTAGGCTGCGTGTAAGGCTGCATGGAATAAGTCAATAAGGCGATTGGCTAGCAGACGCTGTAGTCCATTAAAACGAGTGCGGAATTCGCTAATTGTGTCAAGAGAACGTCACAAGGCAGGGTAAGTACTTGTTTCAATGAGAGTGAAGTAAGATTGGGCTTGGGGACAAGGAGGGTGCTCACTTCTTCGTGCGAATATAAATTACAAGTCGTTTGAAACACTGTGTTGATTTTGAAAACTTTATTGATCCAACCGGTTACACTGGTGCTTTCTTACAAACTGACTTAGGCCCGACAATTTTAAAAACACCTAACCTTATGGAGGAGTCAAAATTGCTGAATTTCACCAGACAGTTGTGAAAGAAAGCTGACCCGCAATATTGGTGCGAGTGTTTCGCGTTGGTCCCCATGGCGAGGCGGTGCTGTCTGTCTTTCCCACGATGAGGCGTTTTTGTGCGTGGTTGAAAATCGACGCGTCAGCAGAACTGTTGGTTCCCACAGCTACGCGTGAATGGTAAACGGATATTATTTTACCATAACTTATACAGTGTGACCATTTAGACATGAATTTCCAAAGTGAGTGCTATATAACCAAACCAGTTTTGGCTAAAATTCAGCATCCACCACGACTTCTGAGAGAGACTTTTGTACCACTGGAGAATCCTCGTCTTCGAACGATGTGCACAGACGAGAGTATGCCTGCTGTGGTTAAGAGTGTGATACTCAATTTACGTGCATCGACTCATCATCCATTTCAAAAGCTCAATATTCTACGCAGTAACCTGAGGAGAAATGCACACAAATGTCTTGAATTACGCCTACAAGGCCGAATTGCCTAAGAAATTTAAGATGCGCGATTATTGACCTAGTTTTCGCTTTACAGCTTGGGACTAAGGGCAGCTCAGATTGTACAAGGGTTTCATTCTTGTTGACGATTAACGGCGGCCGCAAAATTGTTTCATCTCGAGCTCGAAAAATCCACACGATATAGGCCAGAATCCAAAGCATCTTGAAACGGTTTGCTGATTCAGTAATTTTGATTTGAAGATTGGAAGTTGAAAATCAACTACCAGAAGTGTGAAACCATTCCGTTCCGAACTCTGTTGTATAGGGCCTGAAGGGATACGAGCAGAAACTGGCGAATATTCGGGATACTAAGGCCTTATAATAAAAACAAGAATTAATTGGCCCTACAGGACACGAGGGAACTGTGCCTAGTTGCTGCATCAACTACTAGTATTGTGCCTGCTACCTTTATTTTTTTCACCGACTACAAACGAAGAGATTTCAAAAGCTTTTCATAGACAATTGATACTCTTTGAGTGCTGTCAGCAACTCGAAAGAGGTTGAGGTATATTCAGACCGGAAATCGAACCTGCACCTTCGCTGTGTAGATCGACGCACTTATCCATTGCGTCATGGCGCCCGATATTATCTGAGAAGAGTGTAGAACCATATCCTGGCAATTTGATGGACCATATACCTACAATATATTTTAATACCCATGCAGATGCGGGTCTGGTGAAATAAATTTTTTTACAGCAGTTAACTTGATTCACAAGTGAATATTATCTGCGACATGACTCTTGTTCTGCCATTTATGATAAATGGGTGTCCAGTGTGGTTCGACGTGAGTCCTTTCCAGATTGAAAGAATGAGTGTATTCGAGAGACAGTGCCTTCGAGCTTATCAAAATCTAAATGTAAAAAATTCTTGTAGAATGAAGTAAAAGTGGGCTTACTGACTCGAAGGCATATGGCGGGGAATATGTATGTCATCAGAAAAAGGGAGCTAATTTCTGGAGCCTAGTATCCGAATGACGCATATTATAGGAGGGTACTTCGAGATAAGAATTCATTTCACCAAACTGGTTCTTATACCTTCATCGAATTGGCTTAGTCACCGATGGGTGGTGAGAAGGATGGTGGACAGGCGGCAGCTTTATGAGAGCAAAGTCGCACACACTAGACTGGGTGATCTCCGATTTAATTCAGCCCTCCTTGTTTGCGACAGAATGGAGAGTGAATGGAATCGAGTCCTTTATTGGTACTTAAGTCCACGGCTGACTGTAGGTCCCTCTAAGATAAACTTATGTAGTCGCTGCTTTTTTCAGAGATATAGATCCTTAAGTTGGAGGCACTTTTTTAATTGCTGGATAGATTTTTCAGCTGTCAAGTGAATTTTTTTTTTCATTTCGGTTCGGCATTTCAAAAATAAACAGGAACGAAGACGGATCTCTTTCGAATACACTGAGCAAAGTACTTGAACGTATCATCTATGGCAGGTTACTGACAGTGGTGGAAGCCAACGGTGCGCACACCAATATGGTTTCACGAAAGGTCGACCAACGGTGGATGCAATAGCAACCGTGGTAAACCTGGCAGCGGACTCTATCTGAGGAAAGCGATGGAGAGGGGGGACAAAGTGGTACTGTGCAGTAATTACACTAGATGTTAAAAATGCTGATTTCTAATGAGACCGCGGTCGTCGTAGCAGGAATGCTACCCATAGACATTCTTGCAGATTCGCTTATGGGGGTGTATGACCGAAGAATTCCGGATAAGCACCAAGCCAAAATTTCATAGCAATGTAGCAAGTCAGATGGGACGCCTCCACAAACGTAAAGTAGACGCATCACCGCCACCGAGACCTGTATATCAAGATCCACAGGGGACTGCAACTACCAACTCTCATAATTCCTTTTTGGATACGGCGGCTATCGATAATATCTGCACAGGTTTGGGCACGACAACTCACCGCTATGCCCACAATGCCTGAAACTCTGAGGAGGACGTGAGGCATGCAGTTTATCACTGCAGCCGCTTTGCGCAGGAGAGGCAGTTTTAAATCGTACGAAGAGTCGATAATATGATACCTTACATGATGAGATCTGTAGAGCACTAAGCCTTCATTGTGAAGATGTTTATTTAATACTTAGACAGGTTGAAGCAGAATGGGCTTCCCTCCAGAGCAGAGTGTGAGTCGCTAACCATTCCCGCGAACTGATATCTGGGATGCCACGGGGCGAGTTGTTAAAGTGTGGAGTGTGTGGATTATTTCGTAGACGTTTTCCCGTAATCGATTATCGCGGCTTGCGAATCATGCATGCTGGCAACTCGAGCTGCTAGTATCTTCGGAAGATATCATTGGACCCAGATGCCTTATGATCTGAAATTTTCTTAGACGAATTTTGCATTGCGTTGGATAAGCTAAATGGATAGGTCAATAAACAAAATTTAAGGATTAGAAATAGTTGCATTTATCAAGTGTATATTGAGACGCCGTTACATCCACAAAAACTGTCTGTTTGGCGTGCTTTATGGATTGGTGGAGTAACTGGTTCGAAATTCTTTAAACGTTACTGTCCAGAACGTTACAGTCAATGGTGACCGCTTTGGAGAAACTGACTTTTTCGTTCATCAAATGATGTGCAGGAGATGTCCTTTCAACAAGAAGGCTTAACTTGTTACAAATGTAGCTCGTATCTCAGCTGGAGCAACAACTCTTGCCACGATTGATTTATTAAAGGAAACGTTTGATTATCGCATAGTTTCACATTACTGACGCGTGAATTGGCGATTGAACACCGATAGACGGTTTTCAGTAGGGATATGTGAAGGTGTTAGTCTACGCCTTGAACTTGAAACGATTAACCATTTGGAGAACAATATTCGTGGTCATGTTATTGCCGATATGCAGTCGAAAGTTTAAGAAAATGTCATCAAAAATAGGTCATCCAGATTAGACCACTTCCAAGCTAACCGTTGCAGTTATATGCCCGCAGTCATATTTTTGTTCCATATTCCACAACGCTGGACATCATTCTGTAGGCAATGGTTTGGAGAAATGTACTTCATGGAGCCTTTTTTGTTGAGCCTATACTTCAAAGATAAAACTCAAAGAGCTCCTTTGCTTCTATGTACCAAATTGGTCAAAATACTCTACAGGGAGTACTACACTACTTCCTCATTCGTTTGTTGTTTGGCAAAATTTCTCAGCATAACATCGAAAGCGCTCTAATATACTTGAATGACATAATACACTTAGCTGCAACAAAATCCACGCCTGATATTAAACCTCATCAATTACCACCTTTTACACCGAAATATATAAAACAAAAAATCAAAGAAAAACGAAGACTACGAAAAATATGGCAACGTAGCAGAGCACCGACGGACAAGGCGAATTACAACAAATCAATAAAAGAACTCAAATACCTACTAAAAGAACATAAAGACAAAGACACAAGCATGTTCTTAGCTAACCTAACCGCAACTCGAGCAACAAACTATTCGCTTTGGAAACTGAACAAACGTCTTAAAAAAGGAATAACCCACCAACCTCCCCTGCTGAAATCGGATGGCACATAGTCCAGAACAAATGATGATAAAGCAAAACAATTGCGGACTATTTCAAATCAACTGAAGCAATAAAAAAGATAGAGAAAAATGAAATAAAACACTATCTAAAAAATAAACTAAAGAACAAAAATATCCCGGATACGACCTGATAACTGGACAAATATTAAAGCAATTACCTGACATAGCCATAACCTATATTAGAAACGTCTTCAATTCAATACTTAGACTAAGTTATTTCCCAAAAGTATGGAAAGTTTCCAAAATAATTCCAATTCCCAAACCAGTAAAAGATGCTACAAAAACATCATCATATCGACCAATAAGTCTTTTGCCGATTATCTCCAAAATATTCGAGAAGCTTCTACTTGACCGTATCAACGTGACCTTAAGGCAAAAATACCTTATCCCAGACCATCAATTTGGTTTTAGACAACCGAATGCTGACAATACAACAGGTGCATAAAGTTTCAAACAAAATACTAAACGATCTGGACCATAAAACATATTGTGTCGCAGTCTACGTCGACGTCGCCAAGGCATTCGACAGTGTATGGCACAAAGGACTATTACTCAAACTCAAAGCAATGCTTCCGGACTTCTATCAACTCCTTAAAAGTTACCTGGACAAGCGGTGCTTCTTTGTGCAATACAATGACAAACACTCGGACCTACGTGAAATTGACGCAGGTGTACCCCAAGGCCTGTATCCTGTACCTCCTCTACACAGCGGACATACTCAAGACTTTAACATAGGAATCCATGATAGCAACATTCGCAGATGACACAGTGATACTCTCCTCACATCCCTGCCTTCAAACAGCCACCAACCAAGTTAAACGTATACTGAATGAAACAATCGACTGGTTCCATAAATGGGGGATAACAATAAACGAAAAAAAAACTATTCAAGTCGTATACACAACAAAAAGGAACGTCCAACATCAAATTATCACGCTTAATGACAAGGAAGTTAGTCTTTAAAATTCCGCGAAATATCTAGGCATACTACTAGATAATAAACTGACATGGAAGCCGCATGTAATCCAAAAACGCGACCAAATTAAAAACAAATTTAGACAACTCTACTGGCTCCTAGGAAGAAATTCAAAACTTTCAATACAAAATAAACTTTTGTTATACAAGACAACAATTAAACCAATATGGACTTATGGCATTCAAATTTGGGGAGCAGCCGCCAAATCAAATATTGACATTATTCAGCGACTCCAATCAAAAATACTAAGAACGATTGTCAATGCCCCCTGGTATATATCCAACGAAGACATACACCGTGACCTAAAGATACCCAGTGTCAGAGACGAAATAAAAAGATTCAGCGTAAAACATCAAATATCAATAACAAACCGAAACCTGCCTCATAAAGAAGCTAACACAAGAAGACGACTAAGTAGACGTAGACCAGTTGACCTCCAAGGCATATAGACTGTGAATTATTTAACGTAAAGCATATTCGCAGTAAATATTCTATTAACTTGTATATAATGTATTGCCTTCATGTTTGTATAGATAAGATAGTGGTCTTAAAACTCAATGTAATAAAATACTCTATAAACAATTACTTTGTGTCTAAGGACAGATGTAATGGAAATTGGGAAATAAAAAAAAAAAAAAAAAAAAAAAAGTTGTTTTGAACGACCAGGTTGTAAAATATTCTAACATCATACTCAGGATCGGAGCAATATTCAACAGAAATAGTGCTGAGACCCTATGCGTCGAACTTGCTCATGATGAAGTTATTACAAAAGTGTTAACTTAACATAAGTCTACCTCTTCTGTTCCCAACAGAGAACTCCATATGTTCCAGGATCATATAAAAAAGGGGGAATAACGTCCCAATCCGGCATTAAATACACGTATTATTGACCCCCACACCCCAACTCTTAAAAATTGTAATAAATCGTATAAAAAGCTGCACACGACATGGTCGTAGGCCCCTTCCTGCACATTTGTGAGCAGATATGCAATGCTAACAAAAGACATTTCGCTCAAATAGTCGATAATTATTCGAGGTCACTAAGTCGACGTCCACAAGCATCGTATTTGCTCGCAATCTGACTAGCATTGTGCATAGGAAGAGAATGCACCCCATCACCAGTGCAGTGTGTTGACGCCCACGACCTCCAATTCTAAAAGCATACACAGTGACTCTCGTCAAGGACAGTCCTTTGTGTAGAAATTTCCCCTTGAACCATAGCTATTTTAGCTTTGGCTTTACCTGTACCATCGCTCAGGGTAATCGTCTCCTCTTAATTTAGGGAACCCATGCAATGGCTTCAGAGTCCACGACACCTGCTCAAAAAACCCCTTAATGGCCCCCGAAATGCTTGAGAAGTCTGTGCGATGTATGAACGAGAGTATATGTACATCAAAATATCCAAGCGCATTTGTGTCCATTGTCCTTGTAGCATCGACTATTAGAATCGATGTCCTTTGCAGCTATGGGGTATGGTGGACATGACAGGATAGCACTGACGTACAGTGGGGCTGAATGACTTTAAGGTTGGCATAAATTTACAATTCTTACTGGGACCTTGCAATTCCTTGTGTCAATATAAATATATTTTTCAACTTACAACTAAACCACTTTTTTAAGAATGTACAGGTTGTTTGAGGGCCAGATTCACCTCAGAATGCAGGGCCATCTCAAGAAGTTCTTCTTCAGCCATGCATTCTTACTACTTATGCTTCAAATACACATCTACTGGCTCTCTTTATGATGGTCAGACGATGACACGTCTTTTCTCATCGAAAAATTTGATTTTCTTCCAGTTTTCCAGACCTTTTGCCCCAACGTTTGACGTTCAGATGCCGGACATGCATGTGCAACTCTATTTTCCTCAACTTTGGAGCGGTCCGTTCTTGTACCAACATTGACCACCGAAGTCGTGACACTCACTGACAATAACAGTGCCTCAGGTCATCAAGCAGATGACTTACTGTGCAGCATCAATCTATAGGAGCCAAGAGTTTTGTATTCTGTCCGCTTTGCTAAACCGAACGTCGATGCAGTTTGTCCAGCTGAACGTACGTGACTGCGCAATTCAATCGCATGATGGACCTGAGCCGGCACGGGGGTGAAACTATAGTACAAGCATTAAAAACGAGAAGAAAGAAATGTGCCACTCCCGACCGTAATTAAAAAGATTCACAGAAACCCAGAAGGGTCCACCCGTCCATCAACGCAGCCCCATGATGTCATACTTCCTTCCGCATTACTTTCGTTTAATTAAAACTCAAAACAACAGCAACGGCACAGAGATTGAGTTGCCACCACCGCAGGGCATCCCAAACGAGATTATTTTCCTTCTCCAAACATGCCTTTAGTACTCCCCTCCCCCCCACTCACCAGCTCCCCCCATGGAACGAGGCCTTAATTCTGTTTCATTTAAATGATTAATTAGGGCCATACTGAGGGCTGAATATTATTTAACAGCATTTTGAGACGGCGGCTTTTTAGCCACAATCAATCAGATTCCACCGCACTGACACCGAATTAATTGCAAACCATTGGCTGGCTGCCCTTCGAATCGGTGGCACATCTATGCTTAGCGAGACCACCCCTCGATTTGCAGCAGTGATTAGTCGCAGAGCAGATTCACCTAATCGAGTGTTCGGGGGCACCTACTGTGAGAAAATGAATTTAATTGAACGCCCTGCGTCTCGATGTGATCCGGAGGAAACTGCACCCAACTGTGCGGTGCCTCCTGCTGGAATATGTTGGACGTTTTCAATGTGAAATTGAAACGAGTCTCACCTTCCTCGCATTGGGGCCGCTTTTCCTAATCCTTTGAGGTTGACATTGCCGTTGCGAGGGGGTGGAAAAGTTTTTTAATTAACACAGGAAGCCGTTCACGGTTAGTGTGGTTGGGTGAAAAGGGTCACCTTTGCTGGCCACAAGGAGGTAGGAAATTGTGCAGAGCGCATATTTGGGTTATTTTGCGGTCCGAAGCTCTTACCTTACGAGTGAAAGCTTTCAATGGATTAGTAAATGCTCAGAAGGTTTTTTTTTATTCATTTCTTTGCAGTGGACGTCAATCGGTTAGCTTGGGATATCTAAGGTCAACGATATGGAATGATTGTGGTTGGAGGAGGAAAACGAATCTGCTTATGAACACCATTGAAAGGATTTTCATTCAGAACAGTTTGTTTGTACACTCGTCATATGCGTCATGAATAATCCCTGGAATCTTGAGATACGAGTAGTTCGATGTAATGAAGAATTCAACAAAAGTTTACCCTCTGGCGAACTTTGCAGGGGAGCTGGTTTCATGCTTCATATAATTTTCTCAGATTCATACAATGGTCATATGGGGTATTAGTGCTACGAAAGCTTGTAGCACTGAATCCTATTATGAAAATATTGCTCCTCAGGAACTCTGAGGATAAGCTTTTTAATAGATTAACTAAAGAATCCAATATGATATCATATGATGGGTACTGAGGGTGGAAGATTGTTCCTTTAGATACTCATATTTTTACATCTAAGAATTCAAGTGTGTTACCTTTATGTGATTTCTCCTAATAATTATGTACCGAAGTGGTTCGTCAGAAGGAGTGGGTTTACCACTGCAAGGTCCTGGCAAGCCAGAGCTTGACCTACCAACCATTTGCGTTGCAACCGTAGACGCTTAATTAGACGTATGCCGCCATACAGTCTCTAGAGCTCGTCGTTCCATTTACTATTTCATAAGCCACCACTCCATACAGGACTAAAAAATGGTTTTCCCATCCTGTTTCAATCACGTTTAAGGTTGAAGGCAACTTAGTCAATTATGTCTTTCGGGAAAGGGCTTTATTACTTAAAAGCCTCTTGGGCACAAAAGTACAGCGGTTGGCAAGAGTAGATCTACGCTTAATTTCGGTACAGATGTTGTTGTCCTTGTTTACAAGGGGGACAAGGTAGGCAAAGTCTTGAATACCTCAAAAAGACAGTGTTCGATATTCTATAGACACTCAAGAAAGAACAAAATCTACATGCCCACAGCCACAATTGTAGCAGAATGTACACACATTGGTGGACGCAAATGTGGCCTAGCGAAGTATCCCTTTGGCGAATGGCACCCACTTGAATAAGAGTAGTCCGCAAATTAGATAATGTCCGGAAAAATAAGTATTTACATTTAAAGGGTGCGGAATGCGATCCCAAGGTAAATTTTTTCTTACCGATCCTTCAGTGGGTTCTTTGTTTTGCCCTCGTTTGCTTCCTCGAGTATTTTAGTCGCTTGGCATTATTGACACCTCTCTGCGGTTTCAATCACGTCAGTGTCATTCGCGTAAGTCAGCAACTGGACGGACATTTGACATTTGGTATGGACATGTGAACGTTGCACGACGGAAAAGGCGACATGATAGCGTTTCGCCTTGTTGAAGGCTATAATGTCTATTGACAGTTTCGGTGATTACCTTGACGGAGCAACGAAAGTTCTTCATCAAATCTACCAAATTTGCCGGGTTTGGAAGGGATATCAAAATCAGACAGGACATAGTATAGCTTATGCTTGGGCACGCTGTCTTATGCGATCAACAGAAAACGTGACGATAGTCTATTTGTACACCTTGGGTCTTTTCCAGCATTTGCCGCGAAAATTTAGTCTCCGGTAGACACCCCTGGCCATACACAACTTCATATTCGCATTTTCCTACTTGTAAAGTTCTCATTGTCTTCAGAGATGAGACATATTTCTCACGCGGTGGGTACGCAAACGAAAAAGATTTCCGAATATGGGGCTCAAAAAACCAACAAGTGACTCAAGAGGCGCCGCACAGTGGTGCCGCAGCGGAAAAAAAACGTAAAATGATATAATTTTCTCTGCCAAATGGTATTAGTTTTTCTTTTTCTACATATTACATTTAAGAACCTTGAAAGTCAAATTTGTGTTGAATTCTAGTGAGACGCTTCGGTGTATGACTAGTACAAATTGGGGACTTCCAATTTTCAAAAATTTAATATTTTTTTAAGAAAATTTGATGTTGGATATTTTTTGAACTAAGACATTTTGAAAAATGATGTTACATTCGTTTAAAGAACGTACATTGAACCCTGTATTAACTGTATTAACAGTGTTTTCATTTTGACCATCAGTTTCCTAGACCAGGCTTTTTGTTAAGGTCACCTTTTGCTGGAAGTACTTTCATATTTGGTGGAGCATTAAAAATATGCCCCAAAAGTCTCCAACGAGATACCATATTTTTCTGAAAGCTTAAAACATTCTTTATCGATGGTGCAAATTCAAAATTAATTAAAAAGTCATAAATGTGAGAAATTAGGGCGTTTTTATTAAAAAATGTGGTTTCTGACTACTGAATATTTGAATCCAAAATTAAATTATAGGCAATTAACACCATGCCAAATAAATCTAATCGTTTTAGAAGTGAAACAAAGCTCTTTGCGATAATTTAACTTACGACTTAAAGTTCTGCGTCGGATAAAGCAGAAGTTTTGTAATGAAATATTAGGCATAAATAAATGGACATTTGTTAGTAAATTTTGAAAAGTTAGAAGCAATAATATATTCGAGAATGAATTGCCAACTGACAAAAGTGCGAGGGCAAGTAAAAACTTTTAAAATTGTTATAATTGCACGAAAGGATATAAATTGCAAGAGTTGAAAAGAGTAGATGCTGGAGCTAAAACATCTTCCAACAAGTCAAGTTTTTGTCCTGATAAAGCATAAGCTTTGATAATCCAGATCAAACAAATCAAATATCAATATGAAGAAATAAGAAAAGCAGCAAATAACATTGCATATAACAGAGTCATAAAGGCAAAACTGCATTGTTACCTAAAGAAAATATAGGAATAACTGAAATTCAAGCTCAAATTCCATTTCAAGCACTATCTGACCACACTGCAAACACACTTATGAAGGTTATATATTGCACTATATTTCAATCGGAAGAAAACGCTAGTCTTACGCTTTGGCCAAGTGGGGCTGTGATGGATATTCTGGGTAAAGTGAGTTTAAGGAAACATGTTCAAATAAAGATTCGAATCGGAGCAAATATAACATCATCAACAGCGTTGCCGACAGATTATTGTGAGAGGAGGCCCAGCAGAGTCGAAAGAAAAATTCACTACCGAATTAATACCAGCAGAAAATTTTCTCGTTCTTCAACGAATGAAGATTCAATTCATCAAATGTTGGTATCATCTGATCCCTGGATAACATATTTGAGACCCGAACCGAAAACAAAGGATTCACTCCCACTAAGTTGTGAAGCGCAAGTCTTATTACACTAAATTCCGACTTTACAATTTTTTACAACGAAAGTGTGTAAATTGGTAGTATTGAGTGTAATTTTATATTCTATATAGGTATGAATCCCAGCTTTGCCTTAAGCCCAAACTTATTGTCGTAAATTGTTATTAAATATTTTTTTTTATGCATTTAAACAAAAAAGTGCGTTTTTTTCCTTTTCTTAACTTTAGATTACTCTGTTATCGTTGATACTATATCAACCAACTTTTGACAGCAGGAGGATCTTATGGCATTTATACTATATTCCATTAAGATCAGTCGACGGGTTCGAAAGTTACAGATTTATTTCCGCGTTCCCCATAGAAGGGCACCATTATGAGCCGTTGAATCCAGACATAATGGTGTTGACTGGTTGGTAAAAAGGACCATGACACTCAATTCGGAGTAATGTTGCTTAATGATAATCAATTTTTGGACAATGGAATATAGTTCTAATAAGTCTACGCTACTAGCCACACAAGACGACCAAGACTTATATCGTGGGAATCTTCTTTGTCGCCCTCATTCGAACACCAAGGTCATACAAAGTACGACTCCAAGGTGGTGATATCTCCCTTAAACATTTGCTAGGCGATTGATCTTTAAAAAATTTAAAACAAACAAAAGTCGAAAATTCAGACAGCAGCTCAATTTGAATAATTTGGTCATGGCAGCGGCAGAGAACTTAAGAGGCGCTTTGCCATAATGTGATTCGGAGTTGAATCGGCCCATAATTTCTAATATCCCTTTGGCCGCTTTGGCCTTCTATAGATAGCCAAGTCACAATTTCTGGTCAATAGGACAGTCTCTGCCTTCTCTAGAGCACGTCCACCAGTTAAAGCCTACCGTGCCCACTGTTTCTTGATCACACAGAGTGACGGATCAATAAGAACCGCAGTGGGTTCTCCAACACTCATATCATTTTACATTCGTATATGAAGTCGGCTTAGCACCACCCCAATTTATTTGATAGATAAGTTGTGAACAAAGGCATTGGGAATATATGGATATGACTAGTGTGGAAAAAAATAAGTTCTTTGAAATAATTGCGATAATAGTCGCTTCGCTGAATGCTTTATGCAATATAATTAAAATCAGCTTATTCAAATCAAAAGCATATTTTATTTAAATTTCCCTCTAAATACTGGAAATTAAAAGGTGAAATGAAACAAAAACTATTATTCTTTTTATCAGCCGTTCAACACCGATGTAAATTTTATTCCATTTATCCTCTTGAATCCTTATTCAACCAATTATTGTTCTCACACAATGCACTTTTGCAACAAATGCGTTCACTTTTAAAAGTGTATAATTTTTGAAAAGTTTATGAATGCAATTGATGAAGATATTTTGTGTGTGGGATGAGTGACACGGCTTTTGTTATTTAGTGTGTGGAAACGGATCCATTTTGAATAAATGTGCTTGACACCGTTGTTTTCGAACACCGAATCATCTGGAAACGAAAAAACAATGACGGATAAGCGAAAAGAACCATACATTGTGAGACAATAACGAGATTCAGGAAAATTTTTCCGCAAGGATATTTAAACTCTTCTGTCAGGAAAAAAGCCAAGTGACTATAGAAAACTTTAATTTCCCATTTTGAAAATGTTCCCCGATCTTAGGAAAAGAGATTCAGGAGAAATAAATATAAATTTAACCCTTATCGCTCGAACAGATGTGTCTCCCCAGTTGGATGAAGAAAATACTTCCAATTATGCAGATAAACCTTATTTCGCCACAAGCCTCCAAAAGGAAAGAAGCTATATATTTATTAGATCCAAAAGAATAATTCGTTCGATGCCTTGCTAACCTAAATGAAACGTTATATTTAATACTACTACTTCGACAAATAAATAATTTTGTTTTGTTTCCAAAAAAAAAAAAAATTGTTGGTGTCCAACTTACACGCCAAGGTTCCAGGTTCGATCACCGGTATGAAAAACTGAAAAACGAGTAGTTGATGCAGAAGTTAGGCCCTGGTCCTTTGGGCTGTAGTGTCACTGAATTATTTATTACACATATTCTTGGGAAGTTTTATAAAGTCGGTATTACTTTTTGTAAAATTGTGAAATTCGGAGCATGTTACATTACAATTGAAAGATGTTTGCAATGAAAAAAGTTCTTCTGCAGAGTAATTTGACAACTCAGAACGGAAATAACGAGATAGGAAACCTACTTGCCTCTAAACGCAAATTTAGTTTATTTTTGAATATACAGAATCAGAAATGTTGAGAAAAAAAAAGACTTTCAAAAATCTCATGTTTCAGATGGTCGGCAAAATCCACAGCTTGGGTTCCCGCCGCCCTTTTTTTCAGTGTTAAAAAAGCCATGCGTCCAATATTCAAATCAATGAATATTCAGAAATATCAACCCAAAATGCAGTCGATCGTTTCCGATAATTAAACACAGCAACGAAATTATTTATAAGGATAATGTAAATTTGTGTCTGAAGACCGAGAAGTTCCGGGACTTCTGGCAACTCTAATGTACAGTGAAAACAATAATATATGAAAAGAAAAATGAAATTCTGAATCTGTTAAATATGGAAATTAAAAAATAACTTGTTGACTGAAGTGAGTGTAACTCGATCATGGTTTTCCATTTCGCATTCATGAAGGATCATCATTTATATTAATTTTTTGTGCTACATTTTTCCTAACTTTGAAATATTTTCTGTTGACCTGGATAAACGTCGTTAACATTGCCTGCAATATCCTCCTTGCCATATTGTGTGAACGCCTGGAACCTTTCGTCAACAGCCTGATAAGTTCTTATCAGTGTGGTTTTGGGCCAGGGAAGTCACTATCGATCAAATCTTTACACTACGGCAGATCCTGCAAAAGACCCAAGATGTACAGATTGGCATGCACCACCTATTCGTCGATTTTAAGCCAGCATATGGCAGTGCGCAAAGAGACGGGCCATACAGTGCCATGTCTAGTTTTGGCATTCCTACCAAACTCGTCAGATTGTGTAGGATGACGAAGAAGAATTCTCGCTGCTCCGTCAAGGTTGGTAGGGAACTCACCGAGACCTTAAATGTCAAAAAATTTTTTAAACAAGGTGACGCATCATGTTCTTTAACATCACCCTTGAGAAGATCTTAACTCACAAGTCAACACTAGAGATACAATCTTCCAAATTTCCCTTCAACTGCTAGCTTACGCCGACGACATTGACGTAATTAGACGAACACAGCGAGCCGTCAATAACGCGTTTGCTGGCATTGAAGCGGAAGCGGCTAAAATGGGTCTGGTGGTTAATGAGGGCAAAACGAAGTAAATGCTGTCATCAAAGAAGGACGCACAACATCGGCGTCTCGAACAGAGTGTACAGTCAAGAACTTCGTCTGCCTCGGCTCCACGGAAAATAGAGACAACAACACCAGTATGGAAATCAAACGCAGAATCACTCTTGCCAATCGCTGTTTCTTTGGGCTCAAGAGTTCTACTCTATGGCGTTGAATTCTGGACGTTACTAAAAACGGATACGGAAGCCCTTAATCTCTTCAAGTGAAAAATTCGGCGTGTATTTTGTTTGCATTGATAGAGTTTGAAGGAGAGGATTCAACGATGAACTTTATAGGCTGTACCGCCGTATGTGCCCGTGCAAGCATCTTCGGTTACAACGTTTAAGATAGCTAGCCCATGTAGAGCGTATGAACACCACTGACTCGGCTCGAAAACTCTTCGAATCTGAGCCATTCCGACAACGCAACAGTGGACGGTTAGGTTGAGAAAATAATAATAATTGATTGGCACTACAGTCCACAAGAGACCAGGACATACGAGTAGCTTCTACAACAACTACTCGTGTTGTGCGCGCCGCCTCTGAATGATGAAATTTGAGAAGCTTTTCATAGACCATTGATACTCTTTGTCCGGAAATCGAACCTAGATCTTCTGCGTGTGGGTCGACACACTTACCCACTATGCCACGGCGACCACAGGCTAGGTTGAGATGGCGCACATAAATGGAGAAGAGCCTCAACCAACTTGGAGTTCGCAATTAGAGGAAGCTGGCGAGAAATCGGGCTAGCTGAAGAGGCATGTTGCTACCTTGGACTGTAGACCAGTAGAAGAAGAATAAGTGAATACCGGTCCCAAAACTCGTTCAATATATTATCCGTTTCTTTCATTTTCCCCTTAATCGGAAGAGCAACTGAATTTGATTTAAGTTTCGTTTTTCGAAATATGCAAACTTTTCAAAATCCATGAATATGTATTTAAATATGATACTGACTTACAAAAGGATTAAAAAACAAACTTTTTGAACTAAGTGCATTGAAAATCAATCAATTCCCAAAACAACCACGAAAGAACTTAACAATTTGAATTGAATTATTGATTTTACCTTAGGCATTAACCCCACTGTGGATTAATGAACAGAAATATTCCTCCAATTCCAAGAACCCGGATGCCATCATTTCGTATACATTGAGTTACTTAGTTTAAATCCTTTCCATAGGAATGCGATAAACAGAATTGGTTCCATATTTTCAGTTGAATCCCTTGAAGTGTGTTGTTCTCAGAAAAAGGTTGTGGAAACAGCCAATATTGCTTTGGAAAGTTAATCCTTCTCTTCAGAAGGGGTTGTATAGTGTTGCTTGAAATGAGATAACTTTTCTATCAATTACCCGTTCTATTAACATTTGAATCTTATTTCAAATACTGGGAGGTGACAGCCAATCAGGTATCAATGATGCTTGAGGTCGCTACGCACTCAAGAGAAGGGTTTAATATCTGTAGTGTGCAATTGGAAATTGGCGATATTACAAACAACCTTGATCTGATGACAATATTATTTAAGCGAGTTACATTCTTTGAAGGGGAAAATGTAAGCAATTCTTTTAAATGTGCAGCAAGATATTCGACATGCTTCAAAATAGAAATTACAAGGCACCAGGGTTCCAATTACATGGAACAGTTTGTGTATGTCGCGAAAGGAATTTGAAGCCAAATGACAAATTATACACATAAATGGTGTAGACGATGCTTTTAAATGGCGGAAACGATCCGAAATGTAAGACATGGGGTCAAGAAGACTGAACTTGTCGTATTAACAAGAGAGTATGTATAAAGTTCTCCACAAAGACCTTTTTACAAAGAACAGCCAACAGTACAATTTTTTCGACGCAGCTAAATTACTAAGACTGACGCTTAAGAGGAATCTCAGCTAGAGATCACACATCGCTGAATGCTTCTGGGTAGCTATTATTGCACTTAAGACGTGCTTCAAACCTGATGACTCCAATCACATATGAAGTTTTCTTTCGCCCTATTCTCTTGGGTCTAAAATCCGTGCGGTTTGCGGATGGCGCACAGTGGTGACCTTGTATGGGGAACGCGAAAATAAATTTGGAACTTTTGAACCCATTGACTGATCTTGATGAAATTTGGAATATAGTGCCATAAGATCCTTCTTCTATCAAACGGTTGATATAGCATGAAGTTAAAAAATGGAAAAAACGCATTAATTAGTTCGGTAGTAGCTATAATCCTTTTTTCGACTCTCCTAGGACTCCTCTGACAATCAGACGTTCAACGGAGTTGATGATATTATATGTATGTATGTGCTCCGCTCCGAATCTTATGGACTGGATGGATTCAAATCTTCATTTGAGAATGTTTGCTTAGATTCCTTTTGTCCAGACAACCATCACTTGGCCAAAATCGTAAGACTAAAGCTTTCTTGCCATAGGAATATAGTACAATATATAGTCTTCAAACGCCTATTTATCAGTCAAGTACGTGTTGAACTCGAATTTGAGCTTAAATTTTAGTTATTCTTATATTTTTCAGGTAACAATGCAGTTTTGCCTTTATGACTTGTTATACGAAGGAAATATTAGATGGCCAATGTTATTCGCAGCTTTTCTTATTATTTGATATCGATTTAAATATCGTTGCTTCTAATTTTTCGAATTTACTGAAAAATGTCCGTTTATCCATTCCGAATAAGTCAGTAAAACTTTTACTTTATCCGACACAGGACCTTATATCGTGAATTAAATTGTCGCAAAGACCACTTCTAAAACGATTTGATTTATTTGGCATGGTGTTTGTTGTCTATAATTTCATTTTGCAAAATAAAAAAGTGAATATTTAAGGGATTGTGAAGAAGAAGGATTATCTTCACATACTCTAGGAAAATTTACCAGATTTGCATATCGTGGGGAAGATTTAATTTTTCAACAAGACGGTGATCCCAAGCACACCACCAAAATCGTTTCAGATGTTAAGGTAGCGTCCGCAAAGTCCGGATTTAAATCCGATTGAACATTTTTGGGCTTTGCTCAAATTTTTTTCAATTTTCAATTTATCTTTATTGAACAAATATTTACAATTTTAAAATTTGTTTAAAGCTTAAAACTATAATGAATATATATTAGTGTCGGCTCAACAACAGGGGCCCGACGGATGAGCAATTGTCTTACATAGTTTTAAATGTGTAGATTTGAATTATTTACAATTTAGCGATGTACTGTCTTAGGCTTTGCTTAAAAAGAGGCCGGCAGTCTATGAATAGGTACCGAAGAATGTAAATGAGCTTTGGCAATGGGTCGAAAAAGAATGGGAAAGCATTCCGCGTAATTTAATTGAAAAATAAGTGGAGAGTATGCCAACTCGCATTTTTGAACCTGGAACTTCGTGAAGACCCGAAAAGTTATAAGTACGAATGGGGCTAAGGTCACTAAATAATGTATTGAATCATAAAGTGGAACAGTTCCGTGAAAAAAGAATATAACTTAAATAGAATGTTCCGTACCTACTCCAAATCCTAAGTTGATCCCAAACAGGGGCTTGCCTGGGCCGGTTGAAAACTTCAGCAAGACACTTCACCCGTGTGCACTAAATGAATTTCTATTTGAACGTTCATTTTCGTAAAAGGCACCTCTGTGACGCCTTCCACTTCCAATGCTTCATTGCGATAGTGATGCAGTCCAAATTATTCTGCGATGATCACTAAGAGCAGTCATCTGCATTCGTTACCCACACGTGTACACAATTTCTCTCATAACACTGAGTTCATAAACAAGTCATAATGACACATCAAATCTCCAGCGATGAGTTAGTTCGTTCCGAATTGGTTTGGATGTCAATTTCCCCTCTCTTTGTATCAATAACAATATTTTGTGTGCCAGTAGTCGTTTGCCGTTTTTATTTTTACGAGGACATCATGCATAAATTCAAGTCAAAATAAATGACCAT
The DNA here is from genome assembly GCA_944738645.1 of Eristalinus sepulchralis. NCBI lineage: Eukaryota > Metazoa > Arthropoda > Insecta > Diptera > Syrphidae > Eristalinus > Eristalinus sepulchralis. The sequence continues at coordinate 50,008,171 of OX122882.1, forward strand.
TCCCACGGAATATGATGTTTTAATATTCACGTTCACGTTCCGTTGCAAACGATCGACGAGCACAATAAGGTTTTATGTTTAATTTCACTAAAAGGAATCGAATTCAAGTTAAGCACCCAGATATACGAACAGTAAATTTTGCGATAGCAACAGCAGGAGATAAATGCGTCTTTCAAATTTTATGATGGATGTGGACAACACAAGCTTTTAGTGTGGAAAAAGAAATTTCATATTCATTTTTCTCCGCTCCTTGAAAGTGACTGATACTATCGATAAAATGGTTGGGTTCGTCTCTCTTCGGAGCAGTTTATTAGTTTTGAGTGATGAACGATGCGAGTGTGCAAAGTTTTGCAATGAAGAAGCTTCCGGTGAGAATATTGAACAAAACTTTAGTTTGATTTGTGTGTTCTCTGAATATTTGCATATTTGCGTTGTTCATCGTTCATCCTTTTTATTGATTAGTACCCGAAAGAAGTCAACTTCTCACTATATCCCCGAACATTGTGTCCAGTGGATGAAGTTTCAATTCGACTACAGGCAGAATGATGCGCTATGCAGTCAGGAGATGCTGTCTTAAGGAAAAGAAAGGGAAGACCATTTTGAAAGGTATTGAGTATCCAGCAACAACTCACATTTGAGAACCTGAAGATTACGGGTGTGTTAGGGAAATGCCGTAGTACCGCGACCATAAGGCCTATCGTACCCCCTTCTTTTGGAATAGTATTTGTGAAAAACGGACGTCAATCCAGTTGATAACCCCCATTGTTCGTTTACCCAAATAAAATGAGAGTAACTCACATTAGATTGCAATAAATGTGTAGGGGGGTCATTTGGAGTTCGAAAGAGACACGCATCGTGAAGTTTTATTATGTGACTGAATCGTAATCAAAGGAAACTCCCGCTTAAATACAATTATACGGCCTATCTACAAGCAGCTTCGTGATGTTTCACAGCAAATTATCAGCGATGCCTTCTGTGTTTTTATTGCTTGAAATGGACATTAAAGCAGAAACAACCAGTGAAGCAATGTCCTTCTTGCGTGACGAATTTTCAGAACGTGTACTAGACAACTGAAAAGTAGTGTGAAAAATAAAACAAAGTGAAGGGGTACTCCCGGTGAAGATAGAGAAGAACGAGATTATTTATTGCAGATTGCAAGCGATAGTCTAAACGAGTAGTTGGAAATTAGGAAAGCAAGGCAAACTCTCATTTTCCTAATGGCGTGCGTTTTGAAATGTACTCAAGCATCGTGATACAGGGGAATCATGTACAGTTGACTGTCAGTTGTCATGTCGATTGGCGTTGAAGTCGTAGGAAGTAATGAAACAGAAACTAAGAGTGACGCATCACACAGAGAGATATATGAGCCTCGGAGCAGTGAGGCAAAGGGAAAATTAAGACTTCCACCAAGTAATTGGATTTCTAGTTATCAAGAGTTCATCTCAGTAGCAAATCAGATTTCCCTGCGATTATATCCCTAGTTTGATTTATGTCAAACTTTGACGAGAATAAAGGCCGTGAAACGGCCGATGAAAGTATTGCAGAGCCACTTCTGCGGTATTTTAGCCCATTTTCGGCGAAGTGAAGTGTGGAACATTGTCTAACCAATATTGGTTGACGCACGATTTATGAGACGGTACTGAGTCTTATGGCAATATCCACGAGCTCCGACGGAATTGTTTGTTCGCCCAAAGCTTTAATACTCTAGTACTTCTATGTCAGCGTAAAGACACACGGTCGCATAAAATTGACGCCACTGTTAAAAAAATAGGAGCGAAGAGCGACCATCGGCGGTTATGACGGCCCATGTCATCACCATCGGTGCAGCCTGCTTTCTGCTGGCTGTCCGAATGTATAAATTTTCCAAGCACCTCTATGGCAAGTTAAATCGGTAATTTTGTTTGTTGTCATATTGCTCGATTACAGATTTCGGCTCATCGGAAAAAAAAAGCAAATTCAGCAACTCACCATTTTCGTTCAAGCGTAGCAACTCCTTCGCTTTTGCAACTCTTACTATTTTCTTTTGCGTTGTAAGATCGTGTGGTTTTTGGAACTTCAATGGCTTGAGCCCAAACTAATTTTTCAGAATGTATTGCATCAGTCCCGATGACATGTTGAGCTCACGAGGCATTCTTTCACTTCGACAGGGATCTCGCTCAATTCTAGCCATTTTTGCCGATGTTGATGTTTCATTATGACCACATCCATGACAATTTGTAACGCTGTCATTATTGCTGTAACGAGCTATGGCTCGAGACACAATTGACCTTTTCATTTTTAGGTCCTGGAGGTTTCTAACGATAGTTTATTGTTGTTTTAAAGCGAAATATAATACGATGGCACCATCGGGGTCACACATTTTTCAATACAAGTGAGACACAAACCGTTTAAAGGACTTGTCAGCAATAAAATTATTTGTCACGTGCGAAAGTTTTACCCCACTGTTATGAACGGCTTGAAAATTATAGCAGTCATTCATACTGCAGTTCTAGTCAGTCCGAGTGCTTAATCATCACTGTTGATGAAATTAAGTGTGTACAGATAAAAGATTCTTTGCGTACCACTTCAACCATAACACAAAAAATGATGAGATGATAAAGTGTTTCTCAGAGCCAGGTCATTCTTTCTGCGCAGCTGTTTGAATGATTGAACTTACGCTTGATTTCGGTACTGATGTTATTATACGCTAGTTAAAGTTTCGTAGCTTGGTTTTTGTTTGCAGCAAATCTTGCTTCTTTATTTGAGTTCAATCTCCGACGGCCTGACTTCGATGGGATCCCTCTTACAATGCAAACATTTGACATCGTATGAGATAACAGAATCTTCAGTGGACCAGAAGAAATGACTTGGCAATGTAAATAATAAAACATATAGTGATAAACATGTTGTTTCCTCTCTTCGTTTCTTTCTTGTACTCTTGTACTGATAAATTGGATCCCGAACCATGTCTTGTGTTGCTGCTACTCTGTTGCTAGATGCTTAACATAATGTACATAACTCACGCAGGCGAGGTAGATGAAGTCCTTTACTGCCTCAAACTTTTTTCTGCCCATTACGATGTTCTGTTCGAGACGTCTATGCTTTACTTTTTCATTAATGACACCATATTATTTTTCAGTTGTTTAGAGCCGCACCCATTTTAGCAGCTTTGGTTTCGATTAAAGCAAACTGACATTCGGAAGATCTGGCTTCTGGTATTGACTTTTATATTTCGCAGGATCTCCTTAAGAAACATGAAAGAGCGTAGTATTATTTGTAGTAACATTGAAGATCTCGGTGAGTTCGTGCCTCTGTTATAACTCCGAAGAGTTTTGTAAGAATGCCGAATTTTGATGCGCCACAGTATAGCTGATCTTAAAAAGCAAATAGGTGGTGGGTGTCGGCCAGTACCTCTTGGGTTTTTTCCAGGATGTGTCGTAGTGTGAATGTCTGATCTATAGTCGACTTTTATCGCCTGACACTTAATTGATAATGACCTGTCGAATGGTTCACGAATGTTGGAGACACACACAAAACGGCAGAGTCGAATAAAATGTTAAGGAGGCTCATTGGGCCTAGCACCAAATCTTGTCGAAAAGCTGTTTCATGCGCGTAACCACCTAACCGGTTTGTGCTGATTAACCCACGGCTATTTCAGACAAAATGTGAACACCAATATTCAAGGCATCAAAAATCTCAGTTCCCCAGAAGCGCAGCAAATACGAGTATCTTAAGAATCGCAGGGAAATTAAGTTTCGAAAAGGATTCAATTCGAGGTAAAGAATTATAGTAACCTTCAAGTTCCCGACAAAGTCTATGTCAGGTAGACATCTCCAATGTATGATGATGTAAATATATGTTTTGGGAAACATTGGAGTCGCATATGAAATAAGAAAAGTTTTACATAAGTAATGGAATATGCATTCTGAATTTACATCTGGTGATTTTGGATGATGTCAAAATGAAATGAACCAGACTGCTTAGAATATATAAGGTTGCCAAATATCTTCCGCTTTTTTAGTCTTCATTCAATGCTTCATAAAAAGTGTTACAGTGATCGGATTTAGTTCAAATATGCGCCGTTTTGTTCGATAATCTGCTTCCATTCCTCCTTATTTACGAAGAATTTAGACAGCCACTTTTCACAAGCCTCTTTAGAGTTCAACTCACACCACCAAGGGCGTTCGACATGGACAGGAACAGGTGGCAATCACTTGACGCTATGTCCGGGCTATATGGTGGATGCGATAAAACCTCCCATCTGAGCTCCCGTAGCTTCTGACAAGTCATCAACGAAGTGTGTGGTCTGGTCTGGTTGTCCTGGTGGAACACTACACCCTTCCTGTTGGCCAATTCTGGACGCTTCTGGTCGACCGCCTGCTTCAAGTGATCAACTTGTGCGCAGTAGATGGTAAAATTTAGCGTCTGGCCACATGGGAGCAGCTCATAGTGCATGATTTCCTTCCAATCCCACTAAACACACAGCAAAACCTGCCTGGGCGTTAATCCCGGCTTGTCCGCTCTTTGGGACGATTCACCGGCCTTCAAGCACTACCGTTTTCGCTTGACATTGTCGTATGTCATCCATTTTTCGTCGCCAGTCACAATCTGTTTCAGAAATGGATCGAGTTCTTTCGTTTCAGCAGCGTCGTCACAGGTCGCCTAGCGTCGTGGAGTCGTTGTCACCGGCTCTGAATCGTCGAAACCATTCCTCCGCGGTTCGAAGTGATAGAGTACCATCCCCCAAAACACCATTTATCTCACGGAACGTTTGCCTTGCGGATTTGCCTTTAACGAAGGAAAATTTTAAAATAGCGCGAATATCGGGCGTTTGTTAGTAAACTCCATGTTTACACGTCTATAACTGTTGAACGTAATATCCAAAGTAATCATGCATAGCGTCGTTGTAGGTTATGTCAAGACCTTTTAAATGATGTATAGTATTGCCAGATGCGAGCTCTATAGCGCTTTGTACATAACCGGAAAATTCAGAAGACAAAAATGCGGACGGGAGATATGCTTTTAATGTTCACTTAAGGTGGACTGCTCCATACAAAGCCGGAAAAATGTGTTGGGACTTGCAGTTTTCAGTCCAAAAGAACAAATAGTTTTCGCACTTTACTTAATTTTAAAAGTGATCCCTTGTGAGGAAATTTTCCATGACAAGCCATTACATGTGATGTTTTTAGCGATCAAGTTAAACAGACATTTGATAAAATATTCCTATTGGGTATTGCGTTTTTAAGTAAAACGTCTGATATTGTTTGTTGTGTTTATGAAAACTTTGAAAAAATAAAGAAGATGCGATAATATAGAAATACGTATGTACGTATCAAACATAGTGAGGATTTGGTCATCGGAACGTTTGATATGAATTTTGGCGATTTTTTCATATACTCGTTCCACTTTGCTTAAATTTAAGTGTTTAAGCGTGGCGCCTTAAAAACAGGAAAAAATTATTGTTGTCGATGAACGTAGCCTATCTTGTCTCCTTGGATAATGCTCTTATACGTAAATTTATGTAAAAAGGTATGCGCGTCATTTGTGAAATATAAAATTTCACTCAACCTTTATCTATATATTTGTATGTAGAAATATATACATAGCTACCGACGGCAGCAACAGTACACAAGTTGATGAAAAATGAAATATAATAAGTAAATTAAATTGGGTGACACTACAGTCCACAAGGGACAAGAGCTAACCTTCTTCAACAACCACTCGTGCTGTGTATAATATTGCCCTTCTTACTATTGAATGAAAGGTATATTCTGTAAACACAAAAAAAATGGAAAGAATTGAAACAGGAAAAAAGTTCAAGCAGTATAAACGCCTACTTCGTGATTTAAACCTTGACCTCCCACAGAAGATTCGACACAAACACTCACTACGAACTACACATAATAATGTGTCATAGGCTGCCAGATTGTTATCTTTAAAAAATTGAATGAAATCGTTATTATTTATATTTTCAGACTTTATTGATTAATGCTACGTATACGCCACAGCCAAATGGCGTATCAGTTGCGAACTCTCCATTCATCATCTTTTGCACTCCGTTTAAATATTTTATGAGATAAATGTAATTTTTTACTCTCAGATATGATTGGTATTGCGAAGAAATAAATGAAAATATTTTTCGAAACATGAACACGAGGACCAATGAAATTTTAAATGGAAACTGGAAAAATTGCATTCATTCAAGAGAAATATTTAATTTTCGATGAATGGAAGGACATCCAGTCGGTGAATTTAAACAGCATGAAATGCCAATCATAGGCAATGATTAAATATAAATAAATTGAGTGACACAACCGCCCATCAGAGACAATGGCCTAGTTTCTTCAGGAATTACTTGCAAAGTGAGTGCTACAGAGTATTGTCGTTTCCAAACGGTGAGATTTGAAAAGCTGGTCTCCGTGTCGTAGTGGAATAGTGCGTCGACCCACACGCAGAAGGTCTAGGTTCGATTCCCGGATGGGACATTTAGTATTTTTTCACGGCGTTCGAGTTCGTTCGACTACACTCAAAGATTATCAATCGTCTTTGGCTTTTGAGCATCAAATCTCGCCGTTCGGAGTCGGCAAAAAACTGTGGGTCCCTTCTAATCGTAAAGGGCTGTCTGTGACTTGACGTGTAAGTCACTTACTCATAGCCATGGCAGACACATATAATAAATCAAAAAATTGGGTTATGATGAAAAGTGGAAAAAATAACTTAAAACGAAGCATTCTATTGTTTTTTTATGACTGTGGGTCCTCATATATTTCGTAGTTTTTTTCCCTTGTATTACGAACTACAAACCCAATACATTTTTGCTCCTTAATTCCCCGTACAACTTTCAAGGTTTTATTTTAAAAAGAAATGTTTACAACTCAACACTTACTTGGAATGATCACATTAATAACTGGTGATGAAAAATGGGTTCTGTACAACAATGTGAGTAGGAAAAGATCGTGGAGCAAGCCAGGTGAACCAGCTCAAACAACATCAAAAGCTGATATTCAATAACAGAAAGAGTATGTTAAGCTCATTGAATTCCGATCTTGACGGCAGGATTTATTGGGGTAAGAAGAATAGAGTGGAATTTAATGCTTCCAAAACCCAGTGCTGTCTACTGTCACTCAAGCGTTCCCAATATAACCAGCCATTATCCATGATTGGCTCTAGAATTGCTGAAACCGAACGACTTTCCATCCTCGGTATGTGTATCAACTCATCACCTAGTTGGAACGATCACATATTAGAGATGTCCACAAAATGCAGCGAAATGTCTAGCTTTCCTAAAGCGATCCAAGGAACATTTACATCCGCCCAAAACTTGAGTATAACGGTCCTATCTGATCTGGACCCCACTGCACCTACTAGATAGACTTCAACAGCGAGCGATGAAACTGATTAGTAATACTAATGCTGCGAAGTCAATTGACTCGCTAGAACATCGTCGAAATTTTGCGGCTTTGTCACTATTTTATGCTCTAATGAGTAAGCCAGTTGCATTCTTTCCCTGCAAGAATTTACCCGCAATATTCGTCTCGCTATGAATGCACACCCCTTCACCCTTCACCTTCGGGCGTACAGTAAAGTTTCGAGACTCGTTCTTCAGCCGCGCCACACGAATATGAAATGCTCCTCCCAGCTCAACTTTTCTGCCTCGCTACAATCCACAGGCATTTCCTCTATACCTTCGGTCCGTGTTGTGACAAATTCCGGTCACTTAAGGGTACTAATAATCTCTTTATCTCGCGCCAATTATAAAAAAAAACACGTCTATAACAAAGTTTTTGCTGCGACTGAACATCTAAGTACAGATATGGGATTATGGGATTTGGTGTCAAACCTTCATATCTCCTGACGACCTTCTACCGCGGGCATCAATGCAAAACTACACTTCTCGGTTATCGAAGGTCCTACTAAGTTCATATTTTTGGGTAATTACTCCATATTGGTGGGGATAGAAAACCTCTGCCGTTTTATGGGTAAAAAAACTTGATTGCAATGCGACTTCACACTGAATAGGGAAGACCTCTATTACCGTCTGGGGTGAGTCTGTAGATTAAGCAATCTGAGTAAGGCAGGCGAGCATAGCGCACTTACTTCCACTCTGCTTGCGATTGAGGGTTTTTTACCAGAAGCACCACGACACTCCCACAATGGGACCTAAAGCACGGAACAAGTTCTAGTAGCTTCTGACATACCGCGAAAATATAATATAGCCTCTGATCCAGCCGTCACTACCAGTCAGGTTCCTATAACACCTGAGTCTGATAGCCAGCATCGCACCCAATGGTTTTTGGGTACATCAATTACTTCGTAGACACTAGAGCTACGGATGTAATTTTGAAACATGTAATTTATAAGTCCAGTCACATAATTCAGACCTCTAAGTACAGTATTCGAATTTTTTGCGCAGTTTCATTTTATTATACACAATTTGAGTGGCCCCTGATTTATTGATAGACCGATTTTTCCGACTTAACGTCACGTTCATGAATTTGCGAAATCAAAAACCCTTCAAATGAAATTGACGGCATTTGCACTTCGTAGCAAGTTAATAAAATTTTAGGAAGCGCTGACCATCCGTAATCCCTGTCCGTTAACAAATTTAATGAGTAACCATAAAAAATTCACAGTTCTTGACAATTTACGCCTTTTTGCGTTTACAACATGAAAATTGGTTTTTGAGCATCGTAAAGCAAAATTGAATAAATATTTTTGGTTGCGGCAGAATAAGTTCCGTAATTTTTTCTTAAGATGACACCTTAAAATTTTCTTTTTTCAAGTAGTAGTAAATTCTGATAAATAGTAAAAAGATTACTTATTTTATGGTACAAAGGCAGATATTGATAACAGTAGAGGATTTCAGAAACACGAAACTCAGAACCTGATTAAAAATTAATCATGCAACAAAACCTGATTGATTTCCAAAATACAAAAACCTCATATATTTATTAATGAATGTTATGGGTTGAATAATGGTGATCAAAAGTCATCGGAAGTCTGGATCTATTTCAAATGACCACAGAGAATACAATTGCCATACAGATTAAGCGCCGCGAATGGAAATTCATCTCACATTTCTTCTTCTTCTTTCAATGGCTTTACAGCTCTGGTCGGACCTGAGCCTTAATAAACATTCCTCTCCAGGCAGCACAATCTCTCGCCAGCTGTCTCCTGTTGCGCACTACAAGTTAGTTGAAGTCCTTCCCTACCTATGCGCGTCATCTCAACCTAGGCCCCTTAATGGCTAAGATTGAAATGCATACACAATACATAGCCCAGGTATCTTAAGCGTTGTATCCGAACGCGCTTAACCAGATGCATGCCGCCGTACAACCTATAGAATTCGTCGTTGAGTCTTCTCCTCCGGACGCAATCAACGCAAACGGGACCAAAAATTGCACGCAGAACTTTTCTCTTAAAAAGATTAAGAGCTTCCTCGCCCGATTCTAGTATTCATAGTAATCCAAGTTTCTGCGCTGCCAAGGAGGGCTGGGATAAGCCTTCGCCAGAGTCAATTAAGTCCTTCAAGAGAGGGTTCTATTACCGAATTTTCTCTTGAGCGCAAAAAAGCAACAACTAAAAAGAGTGATTCTCTGTTTGATTTCTGTGCTGATGTCGTTTTGCCTATTTCCCGCGAAGTAGAGAAAGATGAAGTTGCTCTGTCTGAAGCATCGTACTTCGTCTTGTCCTCATTTATCGCCGAACTAATTTTACTTCAATGCTAGGAAACACCTCATTAACGACTCACTGTGATCCGCCAATCATGTCAATGTCACCGGCGTAAGCTAGCAGTTGAAGGGACTTTTGGAAGATCCTGCCTCTGCTGTTGACTTGTGAGATACGCACGATCTTCTCAAAAATGATGTGGAAGACATGACAGCGCGTCACCTCGTCTCAAGCCTACTTTGAGATTAAAGGGCTCGGAAAGTTCGTTACCGACCTTGACGGAGCAGCGAGAGTTCTACATCATCATCCTACACAATCGGACGAGTTTGGTACGAATGCCAAAACTAGACATAGAACTGTATAGCTCATCGCTATACACGCTGCCATATGCAACAAACAGGTGGTAAGTGTCGGTTTGTACTTTTTGGATCTTTATCAAGACCCGCCGTAATGTGAAGCTCTGGTGTATTGTGAACTTTCCTGGCTTGAAACCACACTGACAAGCGACCATCAGGTTGTTGACTAAAGCTTTCAGGCGTTTACACAATACGACAGAGATACTTTTGACTGTTCATCCAGCATTATTTCACGGTGTTTTAATCTTTTGACTTGTAGGTAACACTCAAGGGGTACTTATGTTAAATAAAATACCCAAGAGGTTGGAGTCAGGAATTAGTTATAGGATCCTTCACTCGTGTGAGGAGCATAGTATTCACAGAGCCAGTATTTGCTGAAGAAGCTATATCCTGGTCCTTTATAAACTCTACTGCCACTCAATCATAGCAGCAGACTGAATTCGCTAAGACTTGTCTGGTTCCCGGGACACCACGAGAAACGAGATTGGTGATTAACTAGCTCGGCAAGGTTCTTAAGGAGCATTCGCCCGAACCCACCTTGGGACTACAAGCTTCCTTGGTTACGGCTTCTGTCGACGGTTGGGTCTCACAACAGCACAACCAGTGATGACATGACTCTCGAGGATGCAGGCTAATCAAGTGCATGCTCCCGAACGTCAGCAAGAAATCCGCGGCTTTTCTGTTATATCTAGACAGAAAAGAGTGCAGGAAACTTGTCGCCGTACAAACGGGACACTTTACTTTCGCTTAGGACCTAAGTCTACTTAGGTTTAGTGAAGACACCCCTTGCGACGTCTGTGGAGAAGGTGAAGACACTTCAGAGCACTTTCTCTGTCAATGTCCCGCCTTTGCTCGTATCAGGTGGCGGCTATTTGGCGCTGATGTGATGTGATGAAACTTGAGCTTTTTATCATAGAAGCGCCTACTGGTCTTTCTTCAGAAGACTAGAAAACTACAGTAAATGAAGGTTACTACCTAGTAGCACAATGGACTAGTTTTTAAGACTGGGCGCTCCAGAGGAGTGTTTCCCAACCTCAAAAAAAAAATTGTGTTATTCATCGTCAGGTTTAGTTTTTAATATAAAATACAACACACTTATTTTAAGTTTGACATACCATTTTTATTATTGCTTAAAGCAACCATTCATGGCAGTTTCTTTTTGAAAATTATATCGCGTAAATTTTGACAACGACTCGTGAGGTGGTTCGTTCAGAAGGCCCAATTTGGACAACTCGTTCATGCATATGAGCTTCCAAAGCGTCTATCTGAGCTGGCTTACTCTTGAAGAAATGAGACCTCACATATCCTCAGAGAAAATAGTCCGCAGAACCAAGAAATTGATTTCTCAACAAGTAAATTGATTTACGTGGTTTAAAATAAAGCTTACCGAGTCATGTGCTTGAATTTCAGGAAGAACACGGTTCTTTAGATGATGATGAAGATGATTCCACCAGTCCTAAAGCTACAACCACACTGTTGTTATAATTTTATGTACTGATGGCTCTTGATACTCTCGGAATTGTTCAGGCCAAATACTAAGTTACTTGTCTAGTAACGTACCGATTGTGCCAGGAACTCGCTTCGTCAATGAACAAAATTTTACAATAAAACACCAAATTGCATTCATTGAATATATTAAGCTTTCAAGCCGAGATCCTTAAGTAAAAAAATCCCAATTATCGAATACGCCAAGACAAGCTGCTGAGAACGACGACGAATCGATTCATTACAATTTTCGCGTACAGTCTCAATTATTGCTACTATAGTCTCTTCACTACTAGCTTGATGAGGTCTATCCGCTCGAATATCAATCGTTTGTGTAAATAGACTTGGAACTTACATTTGAGAATGGTATTTATAATAGTGTCGTCATAAGATCAAGGTGTGGATACACGCACGAATTGAAGAGAGTCTGCGTGAAAATTGACAAAGCAATTTGATAGGAGGTGTGGTCACCTTGACATAGTGGGTAAGTGAGTCGACCAACACGCAGAAGTTCTAGGTTTGATTTCCGAACGGAACACCTCGCATTTTTTCACTTTCGAGTTGCTGACGACACTCAAAGGGTATTAATTGTCAAATCTCGCCGTTTGGAGTCGGCGAAAAACTGTAAGCAGCAACAGCAGCACGCGCAACATTAGTAGTTGTTGTAGAAGCTACTATCTGGCCCCTTGTGGGCTGTAGTGTCACTCAAAAAATTTGATAGGAGCCACGTGTGATCTGCATAAAAGCCTATTAAAAATCAAACCGCACAGTAAATCACCCATCTCATATGCTCCCAAACTTGTTTCTTTTTCTTCTTTGATTATGCTGTCCGGGATCGATCTGGGCCGCAACCTGCATAACACTCCAACTGGCACGTTCACTCGCGTGCTGCCTCCAATTTCGACGAATGAAATGCTCACAAGCAATCTTCTATAATTTGATCAGACCAAAACGCAAAATTCTTTATGCGCCCAATTCAAATGTTGCAAGGCATCCACTTACACAGATGAGGAGGAAGTATATGATTTTTCTTGGTATTACTCTCCACACTTCATTATATGTTACATAACCCTATCAAAGAAATGAAGCGAAATACCAAACCACCACCATTAATAACATGTTCAAATTAGGTGTAAACAATAAAGCCGAATTCAACAGAGTCAAAACTCAGATAAGCTATCAACGACACTTGTATGGCTGAAAATGAGATAATCTGCTGAAATGCCTTAATATTCGAGTTAACCAGAAAATGGCTGGATTATCTCCCACCTAGGTGAGGCCTTATTTATCTGAAGAGTTGGTACGTCGTTTTCGTGTACTTATCACCCATCAGATAGACATTATTATGATTCAATTTTAAAATACTTGACTGAGTCTGTTAGACATTGCCGGGTATCTGGTGGGTTTATATAAATTTTCAAATGAAGCAAATTTATGGGATTTTTCGCTCCTGAAAAGTCTAGGTTCCGTAACCTAGAAAGTGTAGTTACAGTATTTAATGTCTATAGGTTTGTTTGCATGTGGACTGTATTAAAAAAACCTTTTAAAGCAGAATTTACTTTAAATTAAGTTGAAAATTTAGACACGAAAATACCGATGCCTAATTTGCTTTTCTATTACAGAAGTGTGGATTTTCCGGAGGCGATTCTCCAGGTAGAAAATTAGCAGCGAAGTACTTTGGATGAAGCGCTTTGGTTGACCAATCTTAATAATGTTGAATGATGAAATCATAGAAAAACTTCGGACCAAAATGAACGATAACCGGGCAGTCATCACCAAACAAATCCATTTAAGGAAATCTGGAGAATTGTTTTCAATTCATATTTAATCATTAAATGGAACGAATTTGAATTTGAGACTAACTGCTAAACTTGGAAGAAATGAAGTATAAGATGTCAACTTCCTTATAAGCTAAAGCCCTTAACTAGTCATTTGCTTAAAAACTTCAAATTAAATTTCGTGAGAGTTCCACAGGAAAATGCTGATAGGCATCAGTATGAAGGAACAAAAGAGGCGCCATTCAAATTTTCTCTATATTTGGAAACAATAAAAATAAATAATTGTGTTGTCGGAGAGGATGCAAATGTTAAACATGGAACAACATCTTTTAGGGACATCAATTATTTCGGGCGTATTTTCAGATCACGATCAAATTTGTACACTTTGAAGAGAAGAAACGTTCTCCGGTCTGGATACGTAGAAATTGTACCACGACAGTTGCTAAAGGAAACACGTTTCACAACTTCAAATCTCCGCACCCAAAATAAATGTATATAAGAAATATTTTAGTGTTTTAAAAAATGTTGAGTGCACTGTGCTAATAGAAATTTTGCATAGCACTTGCATAAAACCTAAGAGTTGTCACGTGCGCAAATTTCAAGAGTTGGCGAGATAGCAGATTTGACACTAATAATAATAATCACTAGAATTGAGTAGCACTACAGCCTAAAAGGCACCAAGGACTAGCTTCTACAATAACTACTGGTGTTTACAGTTTTCAGCCGACTCCGAACGTCGAGATTGAAAAGCTTTTCATAGACAATTAAGTGGTGTCAGGGTAAGTGTTCTGTCCGGGAATCGAACCTGGACCTTCGGCGTGTGAGTCGACGCACATTCCCACGCCACAGCGACCTCGAAGATTTGACACGTCCAACTGAAAAATGAAGAAATGACTAGTTCTGGCAAGTCTTTGGTATTTACAAAGTAGGTTCACTTGCCCGATTGCATTTCCTTATGATATTGGTAAAGGTTCAGTCCAATTTAAGCACTTGGTTACCTTTAACATGATGATATCATATCGTACAGTGTTCCCTGGTCAGTGAGGGAATTAGCCTGCCAAAAAATGTCGGCAAATTGGTATGTTGGAGTCGTCGTTCTTGTGTTGAATTCTAAAAAAATAACCTTATGGTCGATGGAATATCTGTAGGTTTGCTTGAATTCAAACCTCACGCTCAGCGAACATCAAAAAAAGACAAATGTCACTCGAAAACATCTCTGTAACTCAGGACAGGATGTAAATATGTGTACACCCAAAATGTCTTTCTTTCCTAGAATTAAAACAAAGGTCAGTTGGTTTGCAGGAATTGACCTGTGTGGGCGTTTTCTCTCTATAACTTTATTGTCACAAATTTAGAAGTGAAATAGTGGAATCCAATCAAAACGGCCATAGGTCATTTGTGGACATTTGTTCTTTTATTATCTAAATTTTATCATTGCAAAAGTTTGTTTCCCATGTGAAGGACTTCACATTGTTTCTTATTCAGTTTCAAAAATTGAAGTCCGTCCGAACATTTTCAGTCGTTTAAACTATTTAGATTAGAAAATATCAACTGCAATAATAACTTAAGATGTTGGTAATCGGATTACACTGTGTGTGGTAATAAATATTCAGTAAAAATTCTACCGGAGGCTAATATGGCGTGCGGTAAAGAAATATGTACATATACGCTCAGGGACTAAGTTCGCTGAGGTGCAGATGTTATTTCCATATCTGCGGTAATAAGACAGAGTAGCTTATGTCGACATAAACGATTTCTTTGTTTTTCAATGAATATTCATGGGCACTTTTAAATCTACATTTCCGTTTGACCCCCGGTTAAAAAGATTTGTCCGTAACAAAGCAAAAATTATAAACACTTATGCTTGAACGGTTATACAATGCATTTATTATAATAAACAGAATGTAAATGCGGTGGAGGTGTAATATATCAAAAACAATATAATTGGGCAAAGAATGGTGCTTTCAAATTTGGTTTTGTTAAGCCCTATCCCAACGAAGTATTGTCCGATGGTGAAAAAATTCTTTATAACAGATAACGCAAATATACACATGTACTTCAAATACAAATGCAATTACAAAATACGGAAACAAAACAAAGTACAAGGATCAGACTACGTTCATACGCACTGACAGAAGAATTTAACAAATTTTGAAAATCATAGTTTGAACTGATTATGATAAGGTTCAACGTTTTTAGAAATAAATTGAGCCCGAAGAACAGAGTAAGTTTTCTAGATGATCTGTTTTAAATCAGTGATCATTCATTCCCCTCGAAAACTTGACAGAAAGATACAACCATTCCTGAATGTGCATGAAAGCAACGTTGGGATATTTTAAAAACTTATTTAAAAGGTAAGTGCAGTGACTGACTCCAATATCGTTTTATATTCGGGTGACATGATCATAGCGAAAATTTACAATTTCTTCGGTGTCCATTTAATAAACGTACCACGCCCGATCGAATGATCAGCACGAAAAGCTCATCACCTTGCTAACGCACATTACACAGTTCGCCAATTAATAAAGACGCATCCCAAACAAAACATCAAATTGTTTTCTTAAATTCACTCCATCCCTCTACAAAGCATTAATCCGAAAACAATTCGAGCAGGCCAATATACTCCAACCCATCGGTAAGCCGCAGCACGAAACAAACAACAAGGTCTTCCGGGGTTGGAGATCACAGAATGTGCTATTGCGAAGGTGAGGCAACCAGTTGAAAGGCGTTGTATTTTCCATTGTGTCTACTCACACGCCGAAGGATCCAAGTTTGATTCCCGGTCTGAACAAAAAAAAGTTTTGTCTTGACGATTTGAGAAAATATAATAAATTCTGTTTGGTTTATTTTTGTTTTGGTAGTATTTCATTGCTGATCGATTTGCTGGCTTCACTCAAAGAGCGCTAATTGTAAATGAAAAGTTTCTCAAATCTCCCCGTTTGTTGTCGGTACAAAACTGTAGGTCCCCTTTACGCATGAGAGGACAATAGTTGCCGAATGACCTAGTCCCTGTTTCATTTTGGGCTATATTGGCACTATATTTCACTTATTTATTTTATAATACATCAAGTTTTGCTTTACAAGTAAAGCTTAATTCAAGATTAAATCTTAATATTAAGGCAAATCCTTATGCCTCTTGGGTGGACAGGACAATAATCCCAAGACTACTCTTGTGGTTTTTCAAGTACGTTTGAAGAGGAAGACAAACAAAGTTCTTATTAACTGCCTAAGACACTAACTCAAGCTCCAAACAGAATATCTGGTGTTTTACAAATAGGTCCGATTCGGATAAAAAAAACTCGAAATATAAGATCGAAGTGGGAAATACGAAATCAAGGGTGACATGAGATTATCCCTTTTCAATGTGCAGTACTTCCCGTCACAATAAGTCCAAACCAGGTGCAACAAAGTTAAAAATTGCGTTGTTTGTGGCCTAACATTGACATGATGAAAGACAACTCCTATTCTGTTGTCCACAACTGGTCGCGTTTTCTTGATTGCTTTAGTTAACAGAAGTGCAAAGTGGAGGATAATGTTTTAGGAGCTCATAACAGATCACACAATAAGTCCCGGGCCACTAACAAAACTATTCATTTTATTTTAATCTTCTGTTAGTGTAGGTAGGGGGCCCTACCATGTCCCTTAACTTATTGAGTGATGTGTTACAAAACAATTTTCTTCCAACCCCAAAAAAAACTCAACAAAGCATTATTTGCCGTCAATCCAGAATAGGACGTTATTTGTGATCACCCACTAGCCTTCCACCGTAATAATTTGGTTTAGATATTATTCCATTGGGCTAATTTTTTATCGCACCTAATAAATCGCTTTAATTTTTGTTTAAGTTTCAGGAGCATTCCACTCATGGTGGACCAATTAAGCAACTTTGAGTTAATTCCTGCGGCACACAAACACTGAGCTTCTTTGAATAGTTTGCTCATTTTAGATGATTCCAAATTCCCCCGGTTGGTGTTTAGTGACTCCGCCCTATCAAGACCAGCTTCGTTGTCAGTATTGCTCCATCAAATAATAAGCGACGGGGGAATTGCTTGTTTTATACCACAGTTCACGGAGCACAGTTCAAAAACCACCCCTACTTACTGCGTTCATTCGCAACATTTCCATCAGTATTTTGATAATTTTTTTATGTTTAATATATTATTATGTACAAATCATATTAAATTATTTTTGAACAAGTTTGTTTATTTTGTAAAAATAGCACAAACTTTTTAAGCAATGTTTATGTGTCTTACTTCTGTGAGCACAAATGACCCCACTGCCCAATTCATGACATCCCCTTTTATTTACCCTCCAAACTAATCAACATCATTATGGTTTTTATTGCATTTTTTAATATTCACACTTGTCTTGTACATTTCACTTGCACACTCCATCGCATATTCACCAATAACAGAGGGAAGAGCCCAGACGCAGACAATTGGCCATTGGCTTATAAAGTTCCCAAGAATACTGACCCTTACAGCTTATGATGAAAAATTGATTTCGACCTCAATTAATATACATTCTCGATAAGGCCCATCAATCACATTGAATCAAATTGTTTTTGATGGGCATATTTCAATATTTTGACAGCGACCTGTACGAAGAAGAGAATTAATGAATTACCGTCTACAAAGTTCTTGGACTTGGATTGTTTTCTAGAAGGGAACAATATTTAATTATGTCCTTACGGAAATGAAGACAAAGTTCCCTTGAAGTTGTGAAGAATGGAACTCTGTCCAAATATTATTGTTGTTCTTACGCAGAATTGAAAGAATTGCAATGAGGGAAGCGTCCTTCTCTGCTTCGCATTAGTAGACGAATTATTCATAAAGTGGTCCGTGAACAGTTGCAACAACATCACAGTGTACATATCCTTCAATATTGTTTAACAGAGTGCCAGTTTGCTAATTGAAAGTTATACACGCAGAGTGTGTTTTATTTAAGGGACTTTTACTCCTCTTTACAGAGAATTTGTTGCAGAGTCAGTTGTTTTACGACAATTTGCGTCCCTCTCAGATTTTCTGTTTTAAAATTGGTTTTTTTTTTAACTTAAATTAGAACCGTCAAGCCAACAATCTTACATCTAATGAAGTAAAGTGGCACTAAGTGGGTTTTGATATAAGACCATATTTAGGACAGTCTTTCAACTACACTTTTAGCCGTGTAAGTCTCCATAAAACGAAACGAAATGGGATACAACAATTTCAAACACTTGTCTCTTGGCTAATACAGTACATAGAGCACAAAACATTGTTTTATTTGAATACTTAGATATTCCTTTGCACAACTAATATTTTTAGAAAATTTTTGTGAATCAAGTAATAATCTAAAAATGTTGTTTTCCAAAACACACTGAAAAATCACACCCGCAACAGTTAGCGTACAGCCGCAGAAAGATGCATAAAATTTGAAAATATGCGTTCATCATTGGCCGAAGATTTTTTCTTAAGCCATTTTTTCTTAAGCTTCCTCCTCACTCCAGAGCATAGTAACTAACTATGCTGCAATCGGTTCCTCTTTTGTAAGCCCCAATTTTAATTGTTCTCTTCTTGTAACAAAAACAGAAACACATTTTATTGTTCAGTTGGTGTCTTTCACTCCAATAATTGCTACCCACCAAGAAAACTGGGAAGTAGACGAAAGGTCCTCTGTTAATACAGTAGGTTTTTAAAAGAAGTTGGGTTCAGCCCGTAACCAGTGATTTAAAGGATGATTTTTTAGAGGTGTTGAACTTTAAGTTGGCAACAGTTTCTTAACTGGAGGCCATTTTGTGAGGTGTCAAATGTTGGTATTTCAGCATGAATAGACTGACGTCTGACAGAGCCTGACAACTTTTCCAAATTGTGCACATTTTGGCCAAAATAAAATTGCCATTGATCACAATTTTCACCTCACAATTGGCTGAGTGGACACGTCAATGAACAAAAACTGACGTGTTGATAATTCTCAAGTGTATATTGAATCCATGAGACCTGACTGTTTAGTGTGCTCTATGAGTTGGCGGAATAATTACTCAGCACTTCATTAAAAAGATGCTGGGCAGAACGTAACAGTCATTGATGACCCCAATAGACCCATGGTAACAGACTTTTCCATGAATGATGTGCAGGAGCTGTGTTCTCAACAAGGAGAGCAGCGTCAAACACATCTAGTGCCAACATTAATTTGTTAAAGGAAACGTTTAGAATCGCATGGCTTTATGGTTCTACTTCACTGATGCATAAGTTGACCTCCAAGATCATGCGACTTAATACCGCTTGAATTTTTTCTGTGGAGTCGTTAGCCTGCGCCTATAAGCCCGAAACGATTGATCACTTGGAGGAAAACATTCATTTGCCGATGTACTCAATCGACTATGTATGTCCGAGACAGCCGTGGTGGTCATATGCCAGAAATCATATATAAACTATAATGCCAGGAGATTATCGCTTGAATAGAAGAAAATGTCAATTTAAAAAATAAATGGGTAAGTGTAGTAGGTTAGTGTGTCGACCAACACACAGAACGTCTAGGTTCGATTCTCGGACGGGACACCTCGCATTTTTTTACGGCACCACCTCTTTCGACTCGCTGACAACACTCAAAGAGTATCAGTTGTATATGAAAAGCTTCTCAAATCTCGCCGTTCGGAGTCGGCAATAAACTATTGGTCCCTTCCACTCGTGAGAGAACAGTAGCAAGCACAACACGAGTAGTTATTGTAGAAGCCTGGTTCCTTGGGGGCTGTAGTGCCACTTAATTATTATTATTAATAGAATTTATATTTCACGTAGTTTTTTTTTTTTTAATGCGGAAAATTCAGAACGGGGACAGAGATGTGATTGAAGTATTATGGAAACACAAACTCCTAAGATAATCGTGTGCTCACGTGCTGACATAAGATTAAACGGTTTGCGAACTTCGATGGTTCCCCAGAGGGAGTACCAACAAAAAACAAACCGTTGTTTCGCTCAACAAAATACCAATGTTGCACCCAACGTCGAAGTGGCTTATGAAGAAAGAAGAACATGAACTGCCATTATTTAGAATAGAAAAATAATAGCAAAACTAGTGGTTGTGGGTTAGTATTTTATGTACGTAAGGATAGTCCCATAATTAAATAAATACCTGCGCGTACGAATCGTGCATTTTGGTAGACTGGATACTAGTTTCCTTGGAAAGATTCCTCATCATTGGACGGAGCAAGAAACGAAAGTGATTGAGGT
The DNA here is from genome assembly GCA_944738645.1 of Eristalinus sepulchralis. NCBI lineage: Eukaryota > Metazoa > Arthropoda > Insecta > Diptera > Syrphidae > Eristalinus > Eristalinus sepulchralis. The sequence goes on from OX122882.1 coordinate 50,028,646, forward strand.
CCTTCTTCTCTTCCCATCATTTTAGTTGTGGGCATACTCGTATCTTACATCGTATTTTCCAATTTCAGACTTGAACTATATAATTCATACGCCCTACATGCCTAGGCTTTGTTAAGCGTTGTTTGCACAGAAAAAGTATGCCTGAGGTCAAACCGCCGAACAATTTCCTTGTTGAATTTTCAATTTCAGAAGTTGCCTTTAAAGAAATAGGAATGTCCTTATACCTCCTAGAACTGTTCTTGCCTTTACCCCAGAGAATACATCTAGGAATATTAAAAAAACACATAAAGCTTGCTTGGTTCCCCTGACAGATGAATGTCTGTGTCAGGCCTTCTACCCATGGTCTGGGTCTGAGCTTGAGCTATAGCTGCTGTTGCTTTCAGTTGTCAAGACCAAGCTCTCTAACGTCCGTAAGCACTTGGTCTCTATACCGGAGGTTCGGCCTTCCTCTCCTTCTCGAACCCAGAGGCTGGGATTCGAAAACCCTTTTAGCTGGAGCGTTGTTGTGCATTAACTCAATGTGAATCCAATCCCAAACCAATCCACATCTTAGTACAGCACTCAGAAATCGCGGTTGTGTCTTCTTCTCCATTCGCCTTCCTCGCAGACGAGAACATATATTCGTCGCAGAATTTCTCTTTCAGAGGAACCAAAAATCTGCTCTGCCGTTAAGCTTATCGCCCAGCACTCGGCCCCGTATAAGAGTACGGAAAGGATCATCGTCTTGTAGAGCATTAGCCAGGCCCTGGTTCCTTGGCTGCAGTGCCACACAATCATTAAATTATTATTACCTTTGCTTAATTCTATATTAAAATTCAATACCTCTATTTACACACCAATGTATTAAAATACGTTTCCAACATCTTGAGTTTTGGAATAAAATAAATAAAATAATGTTCTCCGCCAAGAACAAAATGTGTGTATTTGCCTTGAAGGGGATAAAACTGGTATAAAGAAAGTGGTGCACAGCCTTTTGAAGATTAAAGAATTTAATTTCAACTATCGTACATGTCAGTGGTTTTATTAATGATGCCTGACATTCTAAATGATTAAAACTCTACGTCAACAGCCTGATTGGTCAATATCAGTGCGTGTACAGGCCAGTGAAGTCCACTATTGGACATATATTCACATTGCGGCTGATCTTTTAAAAGACCCAGAAGTTTCAAGTCGGTACACACCATGAATTCGTCGACTTTAAATCCATGTATGAGACCTTTAATATACATTAATAATATAGCGCATTATCTAGATTCGACAACATGTAAGGCTCGTGCGTCATTCCAGAATAATTTATTGAGAGCGTCAGTAAATTTCTTAAACTTTAAACTCTTGTCAAAAAAGGATTAAAATCCGATGCCACCGCCAACTCTCCGCATATACCGATGGGATAGGCCAGACGAAGTTATTTCTATTTTTATTTGTTGCACTCATTGTTGCTTGGCTTCACTTCAAATGAACAAAATCAGTTGAGTGTAAAAATTCACAATAAAATGAGTAGAAGAGAAAACTGCGCGGTGGCTAAGCGGCAAGTAATCTGACACACACACAAAAGAAAGACGAAGAGCACAGTGCATCACGTCACAACAATGTGTGGAACAAATACTTCAAACTTGATTAAATTTTTTTCTCCAAAAATGTGAACTCAAACGGATGGATATTAATGATTTCTCTTCAGTTAAGCCTAGACCTTAAGCGATGCGCCAGTAGTATTTTTTTCACCAAATCTAACTATAAACAAAGAACAATTGATTGGATATAATAATGCCTCAAACCCATCTGTGCTAATAAGCAACAGCCGGGTTCAACTGTACTTTTAAGTGTAATCTATTGAACGTTTTTAACATTTCGAAAGGAAACAATTTTTCCTCGAAAAACTTGTGATGGGTAACCTGTCTTCCAAACTAAAACTCATCCATCTTCTCAGTGTCTCTGGTGTAGAGGGCAAACAGGTCTTATAGTGTGTAATAAGATCTTAAAAGCAGCAATTGGGAAGGTTAGGTAATTAAGGGTGAGATGTGCTATTGATTTTTTCTTTAATTGGGCCAAGGGTGCTTAAGTATGAAGAAAGAGGTGGGAAGAAGCTACATTTGTTCGAATATTGGCAAGATGTAAAAAACAAACGAGGAGGAGAACTGTCGCTCTCAGGCGTAAGAACCGAACTGAATTGAAAAATCAAAAAACACACATTAAAGTTGGAAATAATTCGAATATCTAATGAGACTGGTAGACCTCGACCAACTTAGAGTGAGCAATTGGATGGAGTTGGTGAGGCCACGGCCAGCGAAAAAAGAAGAAGAACGAGACGGTTATTGCGTTTTGGAAGCAATGAAAGCCCTGAATTAGTAACGAATACAAATTATCATTTCGCCCTGAAGCAGGAAGTTAAATATGAGTGACACCTTAAGGTCGAGCATTTCATTGCATCGGTGTTTAAAAAATTTAACAATGGAGTGGTACACAACTGAGCAGTGCTTGGAGACTGCTGAAGCTTTCAAAGAATGATTTGAACGAAAATTGGCTTTAAAATCAAAATGCATTTTGTGCACTTCCTGATTTCTTTGGTCAACATAATCGACCAAACGTGTAAACAATTGTTTGAATTCTACCCAAATTTCAACAAAACTGGGTTTGCGGGAATTATGAAAACACCTGTGCATGCTCGCCTAGATCGATCAGCGGGTAGTGTGACAGGAGAGCTGTCAACCTCGACTCGTCGTCGTGTCTGGCAATTGAACATATCAAGAACATCACAGATGCGAATTTTGAATAAAGAATTGGATTATCACCCTGATAACATTTGTCTCAAGTCTTGAAGCCTAGTGATTATTCCAAGCGTTGTCAATACAACGAAGGGTTGGTGGGACAAACAAAAGTGAATGCTGACTTTACAAAGAAAATCATTTTCAGGAAAAAGACACACATACACCTAAGTAAATGCGTTAAGAAGCAGAATTTCTCCATTTGGGCAAATGTGAATCCACGAGTAATTAAGAAAAAAAATCGGACTGGCGGCACATCGGACCCTACTTCTTCGAAAAGTAAAGCATATACCGTGAATGTTGTTTATTAGGGCGAGATGTTAATAGACTTCTTGTAGTCAAACCTTAGAGATATGTACTTCTAACAGAGTGGTGTCACTTGCCATAAGGCCAAAGTAACAATTACTCTTTAGCGCGAAAAATTCAAAAACCGTATTGTCTCACTTCCTGGCGATGTTAAGTGGCCTGTTAGATTTCTTTCTTGGGGGATGCTTAAAAAAAATGTACCGAAATAAGCGAATAATAGTTTATAGGACTTCACCTTACTCTTACACTTTGCAGCGTTTATTGAATGCAAAGATTTAGTTCCACTTAAGCACTGAAAGGAATGTTAGGTAAGGTTGACCTGACTTACACATATTCATCTCAATAGCCAATGGCATCGATTAGCTTGCGACTACACTTAACGCTAATGTCATTCACTACTGATTATAGAATTCCAACTTAAACTGCGCCTATTGCAATTAGTATTGAACTTGAGTTGCCCTCCACTCGTGTAAGAAAGAAAAATCACTCGCAAAGTACAAATATATTATTTACTACAGAAGCCGTGCAATGACAGCTTACCAAATTGTGGCGCCATTTAATTTTTTATGTCAAACGTTGATGCTTCAACCTTACAGTACAACAGTAAGCCTTACCTCTTTTGTGAAGGCGCAAGGATTTGAGCTATGGATCGAACATAAATAGCGGATGATTCTAGAACTGGTTTGGATTTACAATTTTAAAAGAAGGTGATTAATGTGGGAGACAAGATAAAGGTCTGCGTTTTAATTTAATTTAATTTTAACTTTAATCTTCCATTTAATAAAATGTATCAACGACAATCAAAATTATGTAAATCACTACATCTTTAGCGGCTTTACTGTCAATATATAATCCAATTTAATACAACAGCTATTGGTTTCACTGATAGAAAACAACCAGCCCCATAAATTGCATCTAAAGGCGGAATACCAAGGATGCATAAGGTGTCAAAAAACCAACATGTTCCGTCCTTCGTACTGCATGCATCTGAGTACATTTTCAGAACAGCTGAATATCCGCTGAAGTTTTATTTTCACTTTTGTTGTTTAAGATTAAATTTGAAGAATTTGTTTTTAGCACATTATCGTAAGAGGCACATTTGAAGGACATAATGTGGAACAAAAATAAGTTGGCTATTTTTGTATACAATGCTCCGAGAAATAAACGCAAATGAGTCTAAGACCATAATCCCAATCAATTGCAGTACTCACAGTCGCAAAATTTGCTCGGTACTTAAAACTTGCCAAACCCTTCGTAACCTGCACTTAAAGTGTTTAAACCTCAGCTTCAACCTAAATTCTCTCCAAGGAGGAAGTCATTCATGCTATTTGAATAACCAAATAAAGCGCTTCCGTCGGACATGAAATCGGTTTAACTCACCCAAAGAGAAACTCTTCTGCACAACTCTGCGGATTTTTCTGATCTCTTAAAACCAAACAACCTCCTGAAATCTAACGAATGTCATTCTGGGTCCCTATGATTTGGAATTTGTGATTCTTTTTAATATCTTCCTATTCAAGAAATTTTGAAAAATAACATTAATTGCGTGTTTAAGGATCACAAAAATGAGATTGAAATTGGATTGCAGTCAAGTAAGCATTTGCCTGTAAAATTTCGAAATGATGAAGAACATCGTTATGAGAGCACTTCCTGTCAATATGAGCCGATTTCTTCAGAGGCATTGAATTTGAATCAAGCCGTCGGATTTTAAAAGAAATTAAGAAATTTCAAAACTCAAAATGCTCAAAACCTTAAAATCGGACAACCTAACACATCTGTGAAAATTGTTTAAAGTTGAATTGAGTAGGGGGCAACATATTTCGGCATACGTAGAAAAGACCTAAGGCATGTACCTTTCTGAATTTACATACTAAGGAAAGGATGAGGTTTTTCGTACTTTTTTCGGGATTCAACATTTGGGATTGGAAAGGCTCTACATGCGTCTTACCTAATGTTACGTCTTGTTCAAAAGGTGTAACTGAAGGAGAAGATAATGCCACAAACGACATCTTTTGAGCATTGCCTTACTTTACACTGTGTTAAAGTGAGTAAGCTATATACTATGCACACAAAACTAAGATATTCCAATTCATTGCTCGAGTTTTAAAACCATCCTGAATTAAACATAACCACTGATGATGAAACTGTTAAGATTTACGAAAAAATGCTAACACTCTATGTTATACTCGTATCAATGAGAAATTTGTGCACAAAATAGTCTCTATTTTGTATGTGATGATCCTTAGGTTAATAGAATAAAATCATTCACCAATAAATATGCCCTTCATCGGAGAAGATTGTATTCCCAAAATCTTTGCCCAAATCAAGTTTCTCTAAACCCCGGACTCTAACACGATAACGAAGTCGATAGTCGCGAGGCTTAATATTAACATTGCAAGGGAACAGTGCTCGCCGTGGCGTAGTGGGTAAGTAGTCTGTAAACCACACGCAGAAGGTCTAGGTTCGATTCTCGGACGGGACACATCGCATTTTTTCACGGCATCGCCTCCTTCGACCTGCTGACAATGCTCAAAGACTTATCAATTGTCTATTAAAAAGCTTGTTATATCTCGCCGTTCGGAGTTGGCAACAAACTATAGGTCCCTACTACTCGTGAGAGAACAGTAGCACGCACAACACGAATAGTTGTTGTTGTAGAAGCTAGGCCCTTGTGCCTTGTGGACTGCAGTGACAATCAATTATTTATTATTTAAGAGAATAGTCCGAGATTTTTTTGAAAAAAAACACCTATGTCAAATAAGTGACATAAGTTAAGACCGATGCCAAGTTAATGTCCGTGAATTGAATCTCACACTCTTGCCCACACTAGCCTTGTTCTCATCTGTGCACAACGTATGACGACGGCGTCCATGAGTCTTATCTAGAAGCACATTTGTCTTTCAAATTTTTGGAACATTCTCAGTGTAGAAGTTTTCAAATGTTTTTTTCAATATTCCCAAACTTGTACAATCGTAAAGCGACCCATTTTGTTCCAAGGATGTATGATATTAACTTTCTGCCAAGATTTTGAAACGAATAAAAGATGACACACTCTGTATTCCCTTCCCTATTTTTTACATTAAATTAAAGGTTTAATAAACGCAGTGACAAAAGAAACGTTTTGCTTTAATGATATGGCCTAAAGGGAAGCAAGTAAGTGAAGAATAAATTGTACGAGTAGTCTGAAAAAAAATCACCAACTACTCTAGTTCGATAACAACGGAAGACAATGTTCCAGACAACAGAGTATGCAACTCTTTTTCTTCAGGTTTGAGAAGAAATAAGACACCATAAGTCTAGTTTAACGATGATGGAAGATTCAAGAGATGCTGTTCGTAAAAATGTTCAAGCAGCTTAGCCAAAACCAACAAATGTGGAAGTAAGCAAGAGCTTGAGTTCAAACTCTAGCAGCGTTAATATTTAAGAAGAAGGAAAGTGATTATTTGTTTTCGTCCGAATTTATGTGGCAGAGTCAATGAATGACCTTCGACGTCAGAAATAAAGGCATTCAAAGGGATTTCATTTTCTACCTTGTTCTAGCAGTGAGCCACTTCAACTGAAAAGACAACGACAGCTTTTTTGGTTTTTACCAAGCCCGCCCGAAGTAGTTTTCAAAGACTTCGGAACTCAAAGAAAATGTGACAGGTGTAGTTCCAGAGCTTGACACTGCCCTTTACCGAGATCATTCGCTTCAAGTGAGAAACCTAAGGAGTAAAGAGAATTTTTACCCCAATCCAATTCGAGAAAGTTTCGAGAATGGCTGTTAAGACAAAGGTTTATGCAACTTTTAAAAATGTTTTTAATAAAGAAAATAAAATTTCATCACACCAATTTTGAATATGGCTGTAAAATTGAATGCTCCCACAGGTTCATCTCTAATTAGAACTTCCATGCAACCAAACACAATCGAAGATCCCACCCCGTGTCTCACAAATCCAGTTCAAACTCACTCACCGTGCTGTCCTCGTATCCTGTCGTCAGCAGCTGTATATCAATCTCAATATCCACATCCATGTCGGTAGTTTGTCCGATGGCAGCCGACATTTTGTTTGATCCAAAATGAAATGTTTTGTATCCAATGAAATTTTTTTTTCTCTCAGCTTTGCACGAATAGGGATTATCCCTTGAATTTATTTCACACACACACACCCACACTCGTTAATCTGATACACAATTAACAATTAAACTAAAATGAAGAATTTCTTCTCTCTGATCACAACACGAAGTAATGTCCGTTATTTGTGTATTTTTTTTAAATTTGTACTTTCGCTAAACATCAAGTTGACACGCACTCTTCACTACTTCTCGGTAAGAAAATGAATATTTAACAGGGGATGTAACGCAAGAAAAACTGAATGGAACAGGATTCTCATCTAAATGCAAACGATTTCTACATTCTGCTCAGAGGTGCGCGATTTGCTCATATTAAGGACTAAATCTTTCAGAATGAACCTGTATCTTGTGTTTTGCACGGTAGTCGTTTCTGTTATATCTACAGTTGGCAGGCCATGTTTCTTGCTCACCCCCCTAATTGCACTCTCGAGCACTCGCCTCCTCTAAGAGGGGACATTTATTAAAACCCGTAAATCACACCAAAGTATCCCGCTTCACGGCTAACGAGGATGAAAATGGACTTTTCCAGGATAAAGCCTCGTACGAACGGATGTATCTTCTTAGCGAAAATCCAGCACATAAATTCACATGGCGGGTATTAGGACAAACACACTATTATCATTATTAATTCTCAACGCCTCCCTCTCCGAATCTAGATTCAAAGGACGAGGACACCAACCCCCCCACAACACAACCGGATGACAAAGAGGAACGCAACAGAAGATAACACAAGACACAAAAAAAAACCAAACAAAAAAAGAACACACACGGCAATAAATTTTCGAAACACTCGTGTATATCTTATTCAGGACACCCTAATCAGGCTGTGCATCCTTGTACGGGCCAGAGCACTTAAAACAACGCAACCCACAGGCCAATGCAATGGTGTGTCGTTGTGTGGAGCTGTTGTGCTAGGGACGAGTACCGCATTTTTAAGCGTTCGCACTGCTTTGCCCAACTTTAACCGTATCAGATGAAAGCTTAACGTTAACTGAAAGATTCTGTTAACTTTATCACTGGAATCTATTGGTGTCCTGGTTACGTCGTGTAAGCGGGTGCCCCGAGTTGGTGATATTCAACAGGATAGCCTCGGTCTCGAGACTCTCAGTTGCTCCGGTTCTCGTGAGTGCTCGCGTCTGCTGAAAATCGAATCCAGCGCACTGAGAGAGAGAGCGAAAGAGGAAGAGAGCGGCGAACTTAGCTTTCACCTGTTGTTCGCGTTCGAGTTGGTATAGGATTCGAATTGGGGGGCTGTTGGAGAAAAGCTACTTTTCTGAGGGATAAGTATGATTTGGCTGCCAGATTAGATTGCGATTTTCATTTGGCTGTAAGACACTACGGCTCCCCTGGCCCCAGTCGCGCTCTGTGCCTGGCGGCAGCCATAAAAGTCACCCGCAACTGGTGTGCTCGCAATACGGAGAGCGCATTTCTATTCTTCGGCCCTCTCATGACTCGCTCATACATTTTTTATCACATCTTCCAGCATTGTGTCGGCTTTCTTGGACTTGCCTGCCCCCTCCCCATTCACTGTATTGGGACTGTGCTGAGAAAGAGGCGCGAAAATCTTCTTCGTTTTTAGCATACGGCAGGGGTCTGCCGGGAGCTCGTTTGTGGGGGATGGAATTTATGACCACCGACACAAAAAGGGGTGTTTTGTTGGTTTTGGCGGTCGCTGCATGTGCCGTCTCTGGGGGAGGGGGCCGGGGCGCTGTGCACACATGAATGTAAAATTGCGCGCACACTTGGAGTGATTACATTCATTGGGCGAGTGGATGGATTTTTATTGTTTGCTGTGATTGACACTCAAGTGTCAGTTTGAGTGGCATAAATAAAACGGTTAAATTTTTGATTGTTCACCGCGGCATTGTTTGCTTTGAGGCGCATACCACGGACAGATTAAGAAATTTCAAGGCGTTCGTCTTGAAGGCTTGCCGCGGACCGGACTGTGCGTTGATTGAGATTGATGCTGCAAAATCGGATTACTTGCGTGGGGGACGTTGCCGGTGTGACGTCACAGCAGCTTGTGAAACATTGATGACCTCTGAGGATGTTACGACTGCGGGCAGAAATTTGATTAGAAAGACTGTAAGAGTTCTCCTGGAAGGGTGGGCACTGAAGTGAAGCGAGGGCGTTGTCTGACCATTGGATGCTCTTCTCGTTGAGCACTGCTGTATGCGAGTCATTGACCGAAGCAATTGCAAATAAGCTTCATCAAGAAATTATCGACTTTGATTTTATTGACAGACAGCCCCTGGCATCCTGGGTAATCCCACGGCGTTCGGTACATGCGTGTGTGTACCTTGGGAGCACACAAGCATCTCGAAGGTTTACCTTCGTTTCGAATCAAATGAACCGAAAAATCCTTATTTATTTAGCTTAATAATTGTTGGCCAATGAGGTATGACATCGGAGGAAGGGGTGCGATGGGAACGATGGTTTTTTTTAATTCACGCGTGGATTCAGACAGGTGAAAATCCTATATGTTTGCTTTGTTTGAATTTCACTCGAATGGCTGCCAGTAAGGCGGAGATTTATACGGATGGCATCACACAGATAGGAGGAAATGATGTAATTCTGTAAATTTTTAATATGAGCGCTTCTTAGAATCTGCGCACTATGCTGCGTAGAACGCACTCATCCGATAACATCAATGGCAACAATTAGTGCTGGTTTTGGTTGATTTTCAATATTTTATGTTATTCTCAGAAAGATCTTTTGTAAGGTAAAGACATTAAGTTCCTATTTAAAATCCTCTGCAGGGTCTTGGTGCACTTGGGCAATTTTTTTTTGGTTTTCCTGAAAAAAGGGAGACTTATGCTGTTCGAATAGTAAATTGAGGTGTTCTGGTTGTGGCATTTTTTTAAAACCGCAAAACAAACTGAAAGATGTGGGAGGGGAGGAATTATTTCAGAAAATTAAATGATTGACCGTAG